>CM064893.1:12070743-13415743 GCA_030347415.2 Decapterus maruadsi | reverse complement strand
CTACTGTTAAAAATCTTAGGGTAACAACAACTTCTGTTGTCCGCTGCCAAGATGCCAACCACCGCAGAGTGATTTATGACAATATTAGTGAAAATAATGTTAAATACACATTAAAAATTTTATATTTTTATATTCAACATGTGTGTGTGGTTTTAATTCTGAGATGACCTCATGAACAATTAGCTGTTTTAGCAAAATGCTCAGATAAGCCAACTAGGCTCTACCCACCGGTATCAAATGGCGGGTAAACAGAGTAAAGTTGGTGATTAGCTGAAGGCATTTCCTTAGCAGTTGGTGGAGAGGGTTTAAGTAGGGTAAAGACATTTTAAGTATGGACTATCAATTAACTGAACACATAGGCTGCTTATTTTGAGGGTATATACGTAGAGTGGTTTATCTCAGCTGAGACAGCAGGGGTTGTGCTTTTAGATTTAAAGAAGCCTGAGGTTTACAGCCACAAGAGGGCAGCAGGTCACCACAACTCTCAAGTCTAAACAGATCTGCAGCTGGTTCAGTTTCAGTAAGGATGATCATGACTCTATTAAATTCTGAAAACAAGAAAACTCACCTGATGTTTTCATCACTTTTTTCCTTCTACACATTCACTTTTATATGCTATTAATGTCACTGCTCTTCTCATACATATTTCAGTGTCCATCATCATCATCATCATCATCATCATCATCATCATCATCATCATCATCATCATGTGTGATTTATTGTTCAAATAACACCCTGCTTTTTCAAAACCATTGTTTCTAGTTCAAAGGTCACATGTTCTGAAATGTAATAGGCTCTGCAAAGGAAAACTGTGATGTTTGCACATACCGCTTCAAACTGGTCTCCAGCTGTTCACACTCCAGTCTGGTGTCCAGGCTTTGACTGATCAGAGAGCGGATGATTTCCTCATACTGCTGCAGCAGAGTCATGTTTGCAGAGGAGTGAATAGTCTGGTAAAGATCAGCCAGCTGCTCCCTGAGACTACAGGAGGAGGAGAACAAATAGTCACGAACAGTAATGGACAGGTCAGTGGTGTTTTCTCACCGTCAAACCCCACCCAAAATTGATTTTTATTCCTGGCGCTCACTCATATGTTTGAAATTCTTAGGTTTTCACCACAACATTTAATAAACACAAGGATAATTGTGACATTGACAGTAATGTGACAGTAATGAAAGTTAATTTTGATGAGACATAACCTTTAGGCATAACTGCATAATTAAAATATTACATAAAATAATCACCAATGGCCCTACCACTATGTTATCACATACCTTGGCATCATTTGGTCCAACAACCGAGCACAGATCTCATACACAGAATTGTTTTTTAGACGCCAATATAACTAAATAAGTAGGCTACCAGTAACTAGGCCAGTGCTCCTTCTGAAGTATTCGGATCTGCCAAAACAACAGGACAACCCTCATTAAAAATGAAGAGTTACCAAAAACCAATCCCTACTATTGATCACTTAGGCCTATTAATCTACCTTTTGCATCACACACACACCTTTCTAAATGACATATACCCTGACTGACAGTTTATTGTACACCTAAATCTAACACAATCAAGGCCTACTGCAACAGGCTGCAATAAATCCAACGGTTATAAAGACAATAAAAGGGGTAACTTCTTTATAGGTATCCTACTCTCAGTAGTGATGCTGTCAAATTATGAGCTAAGCTTCGATTCTTTGTTTGTTTATTTGTCCATTCAGACATTATAAATGATTTGGCCAAGTTAAAGCACAATTTCCTTTAAAAAAAAAAAAGTTTTAGTTTGACGGAATGTCCACTAACAAAGCCTTTTCCTGAGCTTTCATCAGCATGACACGGTTTTCTTTGTTCAGGTTTGCTCAGTTGCCATAGGGAGGGCACACACAACACCTGTTGACATGACGTCAGAGCTAATTCATTACACCTGCTTAGAGTAATTAGACCATGATGCGGCTGTTAAAAGCAATGGGAGTTATTAGGATACGTATTTTGTCATGATTTATAGAATGATAGCCTATTAACATGACTTGTGACTATTACTATTATTAATGTAATGTTAAGTTTCTATTTACATACAGGCACACCTGTATGATTAAACTGCAGAGAAGCTCTAAAACTTTGATTGGCTTTGTCCGGTTCGTGTGCCACAAAGACTCTCCGAAAGTTGGAAAAGTGGGAACAGCAGGCTACAATGTAGACAAAACGACCCAGTGAGCTTCCCAGCGTACATGTAGCCCCCGGCCAGTGTTAAAATGACGGTTACAATGTTTACGTCAGTCCCCTTTGGCTAGATCCTGGTAAACACACGAGGAGCAGCAGGGAGCCGGATGTGATTTTTACCTCTCAGACAGGAGAGCCTCCTCGTCTATCCTGCTCACGAACTCTTCCCACGAACAGCCTCGGGGTTGGGACGACCCAGCAGCACCGAAAGACGCCAGGTCCAGAGTCTCGGACACGTCGTGAAACCTTGACGCAAACTTGCTGAAGTCGATGAATCCATCTTCGTCCGCGTCGAACTTGTCGAACAGAGCTTTGATCTCGGTGTCTGGGACGTTCAGCTCCTTGCAAACAACCGTGAAGTCCTCGTACTCGATCTTCCCGGACTTGTTCACATCGCAAGCAGAAAATAGTCTCCGAAGACTGGGTCGGTCCATGGCCAAGTGTTAAAACACATGCGAATATAAAAAACAAAATCAACGCCACTTCTGCTGCCCGTCGGCGTCAGTACATTGTCTGTCAAAAATAAAACCCACAATCAAGCCATCAAGGTCCCATGGTGGTGGAAATAAAGGGCATTGGTCCAGATCCCAGTGTAGGCGGGTTTCATCCAAATCAATGGACCCAAAGTGCCACCTCCAGGTACCAGTCTACACGCTACTGCTGCTGGCTCAGGTTATAATGACTTGGCTTCATCTTTAGGTAGCTGTCATCCATGTGTGCAGTGGAGGTATTACAATAGAAACAGATACGCAAGTTCTTGCCTATATTTGTCTTTCAGGTGTGTGGTGCATGTGAGAGTTTTATCAGACACTCCTCTTTGTTCTCCAGGTTTGCACCTATGTTTTCCACTCCACCCTTAGGGATCAAATCTCAATATACTATTAAAACTCTCAAATCTTAATATGTAGTCAGTATTCACATTAATAAGCAATTCTGGTTGGAGATATTTGAGTTAAAAAATCATGAACCATCCAAATAAAATTATCCATTTGATCTTTATTTGAAAAATTAAAATAAAGTGCTTTTTATATACAGTACAAAAAAGAAAAAGAAAAACAGTAGTGATGTATTGTACAAAAAAAAATACAATTCACAATATTTTACATTGGCAGCTGAATTTACAAAACAGTTTTACATAAAAACTTTTTTTTCTTTTTACCAATAATCTTTACAATACATGTTGACAAGAGTTGGAGCAACTTGTACTGTTAACAAACAGAAGGCCTGACTATAGTGGTTCATTAAGAGAGAGCAGACAACGATACTTTCACTGTGGCATTATTAGGCTTGTTTTTTTGAAAAAAAAAGAAAAAAGAAGCATGTTCAGTACCTGCACATATTTTACTAAATCACCGCCAGTTTTTATTTGTTCTGCATTAGCAAACTTTATATTGTTCTGATGACAGCCACTTCACCAAAAGCTGCCATTTCATTGTTTTCAGTAACAGTCAAAGCATGAATCTTTCATACTGCATGATTGATTACAGACAAGCAGTCTTGGAAATTCATATTTGCTTTGTTTGTTTGTTTGTGTGTGTGTGCGCGCTCCATATACAAGAAATGTAACATAATACTAATGCTTATCTATAATTTAATATTTCAAAATCAGCCAGTGGTTATTTATGTGCTACAACTGAATAAAAGAATTTAGTCCCTGACTGTGGTAGAAGCCACCATAACAAAAAATAAAAATAGAATAAACACCTCATGAGAACGTACTGTACAATGTTGACAGTATTAAATTACATGTATTCACTGTTTTCACTCCTGCTTCTGAGCAATGGCCAGTCCTGTCACACCTACAGTGTAGCATTTGACTCTATATCACTACTACCTGGTTAGATTATTATCCCAAGAGGCACATCTCTTGGTTATTGTTTCAGAAGGCATTATCCGTTTTCCCCAAGGCAGATTTGTTATCAAAACCATAACCTGCATTGTACTAAGGCTTTTCAACATCATGTGCAAATCCCCTGCATTCTGAGTCGAGCAATATGCCTCACTGCATTTTTGTAAATTTTTAAATAAAAATATTATTATTATTTTGCTGGCCACATTGAAATTCTAGAGCCAAACTCAAGTAAGACATAATATTGTATGACATGGAAAATGCTTTCAAGTTACTTTAACATCTGACTCATAAATTTGGTGGATTATATGGTTTATAATTATTTATCTCTGAATATGGAAATGGATAATCAAGGCAATTAAAATCCACTATTGTTATGTTTATTACTAGATGAGAATGAAAGTTATTGCTTTTATGGTTGCCTTTAAAACCATTTAAAGCAAGCGGCACATTTTTTTCTTCCATTCATTAACACTCATCAATCAATATGTATATCAAAGTTGAGGCTATACGAATGTGTTATTGAACTTGGATTATGAATGTTTATTATTTCCCTTTGAGAATAGTGATGGATATTTAAAATGTTGATGAATGACCACAATGAACAAATGCCTCTGTAAAAGAAACATTTGGCCACACAGTCATATTAAGATATTTATAATCATTAATCATACTGAGATAAATCAACAGCCACAGATTTACATCACTGGACCCCTGTCTCTTATCATTTGCTTTTGTGATGCCAGCCTTTCAGAGTTTCATAACCTTCCTCTGACAAATACACCAAAAATGGCTAAAACCTCTTGCATACTTAGTGTAATGAGAGCATGTTTGTGTATGTATATGTGTGTGGGGAGGGGGAGCAGGCGGGGAGAGGGGGGGGTGGGTGTGTGTTTGCAGTGCCACTGATCCTAAAGTCATTAACAGTGCCAACACCTTTGTGCTTACTCAGTCTCGAGGTGAGGTTTCCTTGGTGTTTACCTCACTTCACATTATTTGCTTTGCATAGACTGCCTATCTTACGAAGAACAGCACGATAATACCTGGAATGAGCTTTTTCCCTTTTATCACATTTGGTGAAAGGAAACGCTGTTGAAAGTCAGGCTTCCTCAGAGGAATATTTGTATCCACTAATAATACCAATACTTAAAAAGTATATCTCAGTCATGCTTGGCGATATAATCTTTTTTTTTTTTTTTTTTTGCTGTGTGACGATTGAGGTGGCATGGGTTTTTGCAACATTCCCACTGAGGTGATTCCTTGTTTGTGTCTTCTGTCACTTTCACATATAATGGTCTCTTTTTGATCAAACCGTCTCAATGTCACAGTGGACTCCTCTTGTCTGAATGTCTCTGTTGCTGTGTTATATTTCAGCCTAAACATCGAGTATACTTGTGTGGATGCACACAGGCTATCAAAGAAAGTGTGGCACCTTTTTTTTTTTTGTCTCTCTTGCCTGCCATTGACTTGTTAGTGTATATTCTGGTGTGAGTGTTTACCTTGCTACAGTACAGTACATAGTGCATAGCCTCAGCGAAGGGTAGGCTCTTACCAGATGACAGAATGAAAATAAACCAGCAAACGCCGTGTCAGCTGCTAGTGGGAACATATCTGAATATCTCTCTGCCTTTCCGAGCATCACCTCTAGATTATATGGACGGACTGAGCAGCGATGCTATGACATTCAGTCACTGAATCGTGGTTGCGATGCCACCTCTACGCTTGTTACATTCCTGTGAGCCATTTGTGAAAGCATCATAAGTCAGAAGGCAAACTGGAACTTCTTCAGTGTGCTTTTAAATACACTTGAATATGGGGAGTGTAGGGTGAAAGGGAAATAAAATGAAAACTATATGGGCCATAGGAACAGAACAACAACAACAACAAAAAAGACAAAGTGCAAAATCTGTGTAATGAAATGTCTCTCCATGTAGAGTCCGATGTTCCTCACTTTTCCCGTTTATAGGGTTTTGTCTCTCTCAGCAAGTGCACTCTCTTGAAATTAGTCACTCCATGTTAACATTGTCTCACACTATAGAGTCTTTAATCTCAGAGCCCAGTCTCACTCGTGGCCGTGGGCATGTCGGAGAAATTTCTACCCGGCTCTCTTTCAAGTTCAGAGGCCTCTTCTCTGACTCTGAGAAGCTCTTGCTGTTGTCGGGCGACGAGCACTCGTGCGGTGGAGTGCTGCAGATGTAGTTGTCATTGAGGGCCTGATAGCCCTTGTGATCAGACGCCGACGCTGTGACTGTGTTGCCATTGAGCGGCAAGTTCTCAGCCGGTTTCCCCACTATCCTGGGCTTCTTCTGCTGCATGTTGGGGCACTCCCCCTCTTTGAGCATGGACTTCATGTGGTCACGGTTCCTGTAAACCACAAACAGAGAGAAGACCACCAGGGAAAACACCAGCAGGGAGCACACCACGATCAGCTCATTCCAGTAGGTCTTAGTGTTGATCTGTGGCGAGCGAGCCTTCCCCGGCAGGATGATAAACTCCTCCTGGGAGATCTGCGGTGTACGTGAACGGCCTGTCAGGGTGGTGCTCTCCTGCTTGGCCTCACCCCTCACGCAGTAGTTTGCCAGCAGCTGTCTGAAGCCTTCCTCCACTGACCAGCACTCGTAGGTTTCCTGCCTGTCAGCTTGAGCTACCACTACCAGCCCCCCTTCTGGGCTGGGGTAATGGAAGTGACCTGCGCTCTCACTGAACTCCCACCTCCTTTCAGCCAGATTAGAACGCAGTTTGCAAGGCAGCACTTTGAACGTGTTGGCTGGGATAATGATCACCTGGCATGAAGATGGTCCTGTGGAAAGATAAAGGACAGACACAGATTGAGTCAGATACTACATGAAATAAGCGGCGCTGACTTATCTGCTGCTCAAGTCATATTAATAATAATAATGGTTTGACACAGTGAACATGCTTTAATCATGGTTCAAATACAGAAAATAGAAGCATCTAAATGACTGACTGACTAGACAGGAGGAATTCACTTACGTGTAGGTGGAGGTTTAAAAAACCGTAGGCTTGGCACTGTCTTGTTGCAGATAACTGATGTGTCTGCCTCATCTACATCCTGCTGCCATGCTCTGAAACACATACATTTACTTAGAAAGTGTAGGCAAATGCAGTCTCTTATTATCTTCATATTCACACACATCAATAATGCCTCTCTAAAAGCTTTAGCTGCAGGAATGTTTGTAGACAGGGGATACATACTTTCTCGTTGAAGCCTGTCTGACATCCACACACTGCCGTCCATTCCAGGCACAGTATGGATCCCTGGAGAGGATGCACTCCCCGCAGCTCTGGTAATTAGTGCAGTTAGCTACCGGGACCTCCACCAGTACAGAGAAGGAGGAAACATAAAGCTGACCCTGTGGAGGAGAGATGACAAAACAGGGCAGGAAGGAAGTGCCCCAAATACAGTTAGTGGGTTACTATTTTCATCCACCATCTTCCTCGTCTGACCGTGATCTATATAAAATACTCTAAGCCTTTCTTTAGACCCCCTTTCTGCCCTGAAGAAAAAATCTATGCAAATACATGCCAGGATTCACAAAGTGTCAAAATTCACATGGTTAAAACCCCAACTGTTTGCAGATCCCCTGAGAGAAAGTTGCATATAATTATCTCCATGAACATGAGTTCTGCTTTAGGCTGCGACTCTCTGTGGCTCATGGAATCTCTAAACTGCCCATAAATGCCTTTACTGAGCTTGTTAGTTCACACTATGGGAAAGCTCTGCAAAACAAACTAGACTTGTTTTCTCTCCCAGCGCTCCACCGTACCTTTTCAGTATCCAGCTCGATGTGCTGCACTGGTTGGGCATCACGGAAGAGCACCATCTCCTCAATGATGTGCATCTTGTTTTTGACGTTAATGGCTTTATGAAGTCTTCCATCATCTAGAAAAGACACAATACGACTTGAAGTCTCCATGAATTTTTATGATAAACACAAGTTGATAGAAATGGGCTGGTGAGTGTGTTTTTTGTGTGATTGTGGGTGTGGACTCCTTTACCTGTGCCAATGAAGAGTACATTATAGGCCTTTTTTCCTGCCAAGACTCGATGGACTGCAATCTGAGTGTAGCGAACGTTGCGTTTCAACAGGAGAGGCTGGCTGCGGATCACGCTGTCCATTAGGAAGTGGTCTTTCACAAAATTTAACACCTTGTCCGGCATGTGCAGTGAGGAGGAGATGCCCTGCTCTCTGGCGGCATTTGTGATACACTGTGAAACACAACATACATCAGGTTTCACTGTAAGATATCTTTACTTACACTAGAGAATGACAACAACAACAACTGCATTCCTGTTTGGTTTGTCTCTTTTTGTTTTGCTCATTTTTCTTTAAATTATTCTATGATTCAACTGATAAGCCTGCCAGGAAATGAAAACAACAGTAGCTTGATAAGAATCTGAGAGAAAGAGGGGGATGGGAGGCAATCGACGTCAGTTTGACAGATACATCTGTTAAAGCCTTGATTGCCAGTCAGAGTTGCTGAAGAGGGCGGCGTTTAGCTCACTTGGCCCCATGGTGAGGCTCAGTCCTCAGTGCAGGCGGCCCCGGTTCGAGTCCCGTGTCAGATGGCCCTTTCCTGCGTGTCATTCCACTACTCTCTGCCTCCCCATTTCCTGTCTCTCTCTCAACTGCACTATCAATTAAAGGCAATAAAAGCCCCAAAATATACTTAAAAAAGAAAGAGTTGCTGACATGACTGATGGGCAGACAGACATGTACTGTACGAAAACCCTCTCAAGCGGCTGACATGACATGCTGCTGAACACTGAGATCTATGTGTCTACAGGTTGTCCAGCAGGGGGCAGCAGGCAGGTACTCACCGCTCCAGGCCGAGGCTCTGGGACAGGATGGTTGTATGTGTACCACTGCTGGGTCTCTCTGTTGACTTCCCGGTATCGCCCATTGAACGCTTTCTCCACCTGGTCCATAGTGAAGGAACACACTGCAGAGCTTCCTGAAGCTCCTTTGTACCTTAAAAGACATATCGACTGTTTCAGATGTAGAATGTAAAAGAAAGCTGTCTCTAACCTTATTGAGACTAATGAATACATTTTGACTACAGTACTATATTCATGTTTAACTGATGAACAACTGTTTACGACAGTTTTTTCTGCACACCATCCCTGTCAAAATAGTCCAGAGGAACCTTCACCAAATATATTTTAACAAGCCACCCAGCAATGTGTATGATACTGTAAATCAGAATACTATTTTATATGAGATACTTCAAGTAAATTGCATCTCCCTGTATTTCGATGTGAATGTCAAAGCCTTTACTTACACCATCATATTTTTGCAGTGGGGAATATGAAAACCTTTTTATCTAATTGTATTCTTGGCCTGGCTGTTTATTTGAATGTACAATTTTCAAGTTAATTAGTTTATAAAATAGCAGCAACAGCTTTTAAAAGTGCAATGTTTTCTGTTTTAGATTGTAAATTCAGCATTTTAGTTGTTAATTTGTACCACATAGCTCAGATAAAGGCGAGATGTTTTTCCTTGCGCACTAAATGTATGACTGCAGTGGTGATGTGTTCATTTAAACAGTGAAATGTGGTCCTCACCACTGAGATGTGAAGACTCCATAAAACACTGTGTTCTTCCAGTCCTCGGGGCTCGGTGTCAGCACAAATATGTCTTGGATTATATTGAAGGGGAAGCCGTCATCAGGTAGAGAGCACAGGAGCTGAGCCTTCAGGAAGGTCGTCCATTTCTTCTGCAGAACTCTCTCACCGCCCATGTCGCCCTGCAACAAAGATAATGCAGGTTTGGAGCCTTTCCAGGTGTGGCCAGTAGAGAGTGCAAGAATATAAGACTGACACCTGTCTGCAGCGGTGACTGTGGGCAATGCCCCTGAAGAACAATATGATACACCGGTGTGATTTGATGGAAACTGACAGGCTCATAAAAGGCATAAAATAATAATGTGCACTGTACGGTTCGCTGTCATGGCATTCACTACATGCAATAAATTGCTGCGATATGGTTACATTATATTAGAGAAATAATTGTGCCATCTTTATTTACCTCTTTTCTTTTTCTTTGTAAAAACAACAAAGAGTTGAGCCCAACAGAGGAGCTGTTTGGATTGATGTAATTAAAAACCATTAACCTCCTATGGTAAAACCATGCTGAGCAAGATCAGTTGTTGCCTCAACGCAGATATACCCCGAGGCAGCAGATTTCTAGGTCATGAAAACAATATACATCATCACAACTGGCTTAGATTTAAGGAAAAACACTCAGGGCTTTGAGGAGGACAAATGCTTTTTAAATGAAAAAGAAAAAGATACATTGCCCCCCTGACAATCCCACTCCACTGACACTGCTGCTGTGATCCAGCGCCGTTGGCACTAGCCTTCAAAGTGATGTGAGTGGCACATGACTTCTTTGCCATGCAGACTAATTTGGGGAGCAACTCTGTCTTTAACCCTCAGTGTGAAAGCAATTTTGAGTATGTAATGTGTGAGTGTAAAACAAACTAGGGGTGTTAGAGGCCTGAGAAGGCGACTTATTCTTTTTTCTTTTTTTTTACCTACATCGACCTCACCAAGGAGCCTATTTTGCTTTTGGGAAAAGACCTGGGATTTAAGGGGAGGATGATCTTCTGCACTGAACCGCTCTGTATGTGTTTACATTTGGTTCACAGTATCAATTATTCCAATTTTCTCAAAGGCACAGATCTAACAAGATGAAAGTTGGCTGTTGGAGGAAATAAGCAGTTTTTAAAAATGCGCAGAGCAAAGGGACCAAAGAGAAATGCTAAATGATCTAAACTACGTGAAACCCTCGAACATGAAGCTTCAACTGAGTCCACTTTAGTATTACATTAATCAGAGGAAATGGCAGGACTAGATGGGAAGGGAAATGGCACATGACCAATACTGAGCTTCAGAAGCAATTACTTATTGTAGGAACCCAGGCAGATAATGAGCAACATGCAGTATATTCCCCTCTCCTCCTGGCTGAACCTAGTTTTATAATTTAATGCCACTCTGTGCTTAAACTGACTTCTGAATAATTGAAGCAAATGCATCCCATTCATTAATCCCTTGTAAAAGCATCCATTGTTCAAAAGGCTGTTCGAAATGCTATGAACATGCCGGGGCAGTAATGGCTTCTTTCTGAGAAACCGAACAATCCTGCTAAATGAGAACATGCTTTGTTTTGTTTGTTTCAAGCAAAAACATTGTTTATCATTCCATAGTTGGGCTAGATGAAGAGAAACCTGTGTACTAAACACCTGAATAAACAAAGAGAGAGGGACTGCAGGCAAACCAGGGATTAGGAGACACAGGGATAGGAGTGATCAGATGTTTGAACGGGAATCACTCTACAGTTTCACTAGAAGGAAGTTACACCATCTACGGTGTTTAAGATTTAATTTAATTACAAAGCTTTTTATGTTTTACATTTTATACCTTCTGAATCATTTTTGTTTTGTTTAAAACCCAACTCCTCAAAAACGGCCACATTTCCTTGAGAGTAATCTGCAGCAGGATATTTACAGTCAGCACATGTTTGAACCATATGATACAAAACTCAACAACACGCAGCATGAGTCAGTATTTATATGACTCTGTGAACTAAGAATATTTTAAAAATTGGATATATGGAAACACTGAGTGGATAACTGCATAGAGGTGAAGAGAATATGCCTTAGGGCAGAGTCTGGCTGTAAACAGCCCTTTAATTCACAGCTGGGCTTCCTTTGGTATTACATGTGGGGTTTAAATCTGATGCAAACACTGTAGGTGGTGTATGACAGCAGGATGACTACCAGGACACACCTGGAGAGGGAGTACAACTAAAAATAAGATACTAGCTCTCTGTGCAGATGCTCAGGTGATCAGTCACAATGAGTCATGAACTATTTTATATGGTCTCACAGGACAGATGTATCTGCTGTCCACGAAGACAAACTCTTACTTGTCCGTGGTGGACATCATACTCCCTGCTTGTTGTTTTCATTCTGCTTGAACGACGATAAGCATGATTGTTTTCACAGAGACAAGCAGCGGTCTGGTCTGCAGAACTAGATTGTGATGTTGATGATGTTTACAGAGCAGAGAAGACCTGAAAAAAAATACTTTGTGAAGTCTGTACTTTAGTTTAAAGGGCCTCAAGTATTTTCGGCAGGTGATAATCCGATTCTGCGCATGGATCTTGTGCTACAGTAATCCTAAGCCATTTTGAGTTGGGTTGAGTCCTGTCTGAGCACAAATATTTGGTGAAATATGATAAGAATAGAGAGGGAGGAGAGGATCTGGAGAAAAAGAATCAAACAGAGGGAAACATGTGCGAGGAATGTTTTTCTGTAACAAGAGATTCTGCGTCACTGCCCAGAAGGACTGTGAGCTATACTAGTTGTTTTTAAGCTGCAAGAAGCCTTCAAAAGCCGAGCTGTATACAGTAGGAGCTGAACACAAATACACGTGCAATGCACAAAAACATAAACAGCCCCCCAGCCCACCGCCCTTCCCTCTTATCATATCATATCTGATTCCTATAGTGATGAGAGGACAGTGTCAGTACAGTATGTGTAACTAAGGGGTAAAAAAACACACACCCCTTTAGATGGACCGTCTGCTTTCAAGCATCACTCACCTTACACACGCGAGCAATGCGCGACACAATGGTGTTGTCAAAGAAATCAAACTCCTTCCCTGCTTCACTGAAGAAGAAGTAAATCTTATCATCATCGCCCACTAGGTTGCCCTTGGGCAGGCTCTCCTGTATGTAGGCAGAACCAACAAAGGCTGGGTCTGAAAGAAAAGCAGCACGAACAATACTGTCAAACTACAGTTTATGCAATTCTGGCATCTGGAGAGGGGGGGACGTCCCTATTCCCTCTGACATCAACACGCTGAATGGAAAAAAACCCTGCTCCAGCAGGGACTAGATTGCAGGTAAACACTTTCCATTTACATAATATCCAATTGTGTCAAATTCAACAGTTTTCATGCAGCAGCTCTGGGACAAACAGTTTGAGCATGTCATTTATCTCATAAAGGATGTGATATTATGATGTATAGAATTTCTACTATAAGAAGACATAATAAAAAGCAGCAGCACGGTACCTTGAAGCCAGTTGAGTGAGTTTTCCGTTTTTAGTGCAGTTCCTTGGCCTAGACTCTTGTAAATGATGGGTTCATTTCCTTGGAAATTACTGACTGTACCAGAATACAGCTCTCCATCTGCAACACAGTGAAGAAGACCAGTATAATCACAGTGTTTACCACAAGGGAATGGGCTTCTGCGTCACACGCTGTAATGAAATCCAGAGATTGTGCCCCAATTTGTCTCAATATCAACCACCTGTTTTTAGTTGCTTTACAGACTTTTCTATAAATCAAAAGTGTTCAAACAAAGCCTTGTTTTAACGAGAGCTGACAGCCGTGCTCAGACCTACCGGCCATTATGGCAGTGGACTTGTACTCTGGGTTGAACGGGCAGCGGCTCCGTCCATCCTCTGAAACAATCTCACCGGTATCACTCTTGATGAGGGAGAAGTCGGCAGTGTTCTGTGGAAAACAAACCACGTGAGTTGAAAAGTAGAGCTGCAACCTGCTCTGTCTGAGGTGGTCACTCAGTCTTTGGTTCAAGCTGATCCAGTAGTCGTCCCTGGGTGTCTGTTATGAATCGTTATAAAAGGCTTGAAAGGATTTGGAGGAAAGGATTGAAAACTCGGATCGATTCTGATATAAACTGATTACGAGCATTAAATATTTTGATCCATTTCCCTTCAGCACAGGACATAATAAAATAATGCTCATATATTGTATCTAGCTGCTCAGGAGCTCAGCCTTGCTGCTAAGTGAGCTGAGAGGCAGGAAGCAGCGTGCTCTTTCCTCGAGAATCTAACTAAAAAAAACAACACATACAAAGTCTTGCACAGGTACGATCAGTACAACAGATGAGACCGTTTCACATAAACACTTACTATGTAAGCACAGATGGGGCTGAAGGCGTAGGTCCCACAAACGTACAGATGAGTGTTGTTCATACGCAGTAAAATCTTGATGTAGTTGAAGCAATCCGTCTGTATTAGAAACAATTTATTGAAAGTTATTAAAAATAAATGTACCCACTTCATTTTCTTTACAGCTAGTAACATACAAGGATATACAGTATCACTTTACACCAAAATATACTCCAACTCCTACTTTATTCATTCATCCTAATTTCCTTCCTGTCTAAAGGCACAGATGATTAAAACGAGAAGATAAAAATGTTAGGAAAACAAAAATGATCTCCGAAATCCACCACAGACCAGTCAAGTAGTTTACACAATTGTCCAACAGTGTGTTTGCACTGCAAACTGTATTATTATTATTATTCCCTCCGAGTGAATAAGCACCAATTGATTCACGTGGCTCTAGGTCTCTATGTTTATATGTAAAAGTGGTGGAGCAGGCAGGAAAAATGAAAGAGTGTAATGGAGGAAAAGTTTGTTTGGAAGGAAGGGAAAAATCCATTGTTGGGGAATGGAAAGTTATAACTTAACAGGAAATTTTCCAGGGTGCTGCCCAGGGTTTGTTTCCAAAGTGCCTTGTAACAATGGTCAACTTAACCAGCGAAGCAAACCTGCAGTCATGTAAATACTGTCTGAGTCATCGGAGTTCAGCTACTTGAGATTTTAAACCAGCAGTTCACTGACCTGCAGGTCTTTCCCTTTGAAACTGCACTCATCTCTCTTCCTCTCTGGAGTATTCCATGTGAGCTGGAGGAGAGAAACAACGTCAAACTCAAACCGTCGCTTTAATACAGAGAGCTTTGTTATATTCACATTGGGCTTCTGGGGTCTAATCATATTTATAACTATATTCACATTGAACCTCTGGGATCCTATTATAACCACATTCATATTAATACAGTGGACCATATGTATATGTTTTTTTTGCAGCTTGCAGACGCCTGCACACTGGCTCTTACGTTTCTTTGGAGTTTTACTGCACTGATGTCGGAGAGGTTGAGAGCGAAGAGGATCTCCCGGGCGCCAACATATAGCATGTTGTCTTCTTTACTGAGCAGGACAGAGGTGTAGTTTAAGACTCCACTGACTGAGAAACTCCTGGTCGTCCTCTCCTTCGCATCTGGACGGAAACAGACACAGACAGAGCAGAAAAACGCTGTAATTCATGCATAAATTGCGCTCAGGTTAAACACTGCGTTTGTTATGACTGTTCAAAACCATTACAAGCTGCTGAAGACAGAAAATGAATAAAGGTGCCTAATTATGCAAATCAATTTTTCGTATGTGGTCACAGCATTTGTTGCACACTACAGATATAAAGCATTGGTGTCTTAATTAGACACAATCACACAACATTTAACTCCTGATAGGGCTCAACAAGCCTAGACAGCCTGGAGACATTTTGTGTTTTAATGCGGATGAAATTTGACATGAATTTAGAATTCATGCTGAAAACCAAGAAGCATGCATACATTGTCTTCTCTGACATAAGATCTACTTATGCACAAGCATTCAAGTATATTTTTCCTGACTGTATCAGACAGTACACAGTCATCATTGTGGGAGATATTGAGGTCATTTCACTCTCACGCTGTTATTGGTCTTTGTAGAGCTACAGGAGATCTACAGCACGGCTAAGGATCTGGGCTTCATAGTATTTGATACACCTGGAAAAACGAATGAAAAGAAATCAATCCGTCTGTGTTTCTGTGTGTGTGTGCGCGTGTGTGTTTCCAAATCCAGCTCCTCATCAAACACAGACACATGAGAAAAGAAACAGAAAGAGAAAGTTCCTCTTTTCTCTCCTGCAGTACAATAGAGTGAATGGCTTTGTTCCAGTCACATTAGCACCTCCTGACTGAAGCCATGGGTTAAATCATCAACGCTCCTAATCACTGTTTTGAAGACCCATGTGTATCTCAGATTTGCAGCAGCTCAGAGGTATTTGCTGCCGGCCCAGCCTGAACGATTTGCCTTAATTGCATGCCAGTATAAACAGAAGCAGGGAGCAGATGGAAACCTGAAGGGGCTGAAGCTCTGAAACACAACCTTTGCCCCGTAATGTGATGAACAAGGGAAAAATAACAGACCAAAGAACTCCATTTATTTTACTGAGAAAGGCCCTTGAATATTGTTTTTTCACTGGTGTGATTTCACATTAGCAGAGCAATGTTTTACCAGAAATCATTCCTCTACTGTAAGTGACATGTGAACACAAATACAAAATCAAAATAATAATATAAAACAAAATGAATGAAGAAATACTGGAGCCACAGTCTCACTTCCTCCAGATGACAAAACATATTTATACATATTAATAAATAGGTCACCACCTCAATGTCTTATCTATGAAGCTTTTATCTTCTTATGTTTCCCTTCTTGGTTACGTAAAAAAAAAGAATATATCATCTTTAGTGGCCTATATTTTTCTAGCATATTTAATGTTTTATTTTACTTCATCACTGGTGATTTTTAGAGAGGCACGCATTCATATTTTTATTGTATGTCTTCAGCAAAAAATAAAGTTTCTTATGTGTTATAAATGTAAAGCTCTGTGATAATAAACCAACACCAGGTGAGTGTTGCTATTGTCCGGTGACTTCATGAGGTATAGCTGCATGTCATTTCACTTTCTAGACTAATAGGAAACACAGGAATGACTGATTCTTCAAACCACAGGTGCTGGTGGTAATAGTTACAATTATGGCACTTCCCTGCGTAAAACTAACCCCATCCAGATAGAATACGTTGTCATTATGTTCCACTGATAATAAGCCCGCTATGCGGTATGTGCCCTGCGGTACCTGTGACCTGATATAACCTCACCTCAGTGGGTAGGTAAAGGAGGTTGTGCGACTTCCTCTCCCCCGGGAAAATAACATGTTAATAGCAGTCCATCGCCAAGGCAACACAGAGCCATATTGTAGTTAAATCTGTCTGTAAAACCACAAGAGGCTCAGCTCCACATACTGTACATGGACCCGTTGGGGCCGTTCTCTCCCCTTTTCACTATCATTACTGAATAAATGGAGGGCTTCTCTGTGGTGGTACCGCGTCCTTGGGTGAATCTAACTGTTATTTACAGACAGAGAAAGACAAAGGCCAAAGCCCAAGCCAAAACAAAGGCTTTAAGGGAGGATATCTACACAAGTATTCTCTGAAGTCAGATCTCCACTGTCACACTTAGCGACCATAGCTGATGGAGAAAAACAATAGGGCCCCGAACTTAGTATCATTAAAGAGATCCAGAAATGTTTGCAGCCATACAAAGCTTTCCATTTATAATTTAAGGAAAACATTAATCTTGTTTCATGCTTTATAGTTCTTTAGTCTCTGAGGGGTAGGTAATTGCTAAATAGTACACTTAAACACCATGTTCTCTATTAATAAAGGTACAGTATGCTTCAAGGTCGCCTTAAAACGCAGCATGATTTAAACCTCTAACCTCCACTCAACAACACTAAATACAGAGTGTTGTCGAGTGGAGCTGTTTATAAACAGCTGCTAGATCTGAGCTCTTCCAGCGTCTTTCCACTCATTGGTTTGAATTCTGCAACATTTGTTAAAGCAACAAAAAAATGAATATCTCTCCTCAGAAAACAGAGTAGTCATAAGCACCGACACAGTCCCGACACCACAAAACCAAAAGAGAATAACGCCTAGAGGTCGACCAGCGTGTTCAGAGTCTGTTACCTCCAAAAAACAAAATCACAATCTAGTGACTGTATCTGACCTGAACTCATCCTCCCCTCCCCTCTGCATCCACTGCAGTCTTTTAGAGAATCCCCTCTATTGTTGCTCGACTTTCTGAGGTTGACTCCTCAGGGGCCATTTTAGGACAAAGCAGGCCCAGCTATGTTGTGGTGTGCAGCAGGGATGGGGAAACAGACAGGACAGTTCAGAGGAAACACCGAAGAGGGGAATATCAACTCGTATATATCTCCACCGTGGCCACGAATGACCATCATGTCACGACTGAAGAAGTGCAACACAAATCCTTAGCCTTGTCCATCTAGCTTTTCCCATGCAGGGAACCTCTTAGGAGAGACTTATAAAGAATGCATGATCTCCACTTTAAAGTGCATCACTGTATCAGAGGGATATATTTTTAGGATACTTAAACTGAAGTGGTTATGATCAGGATGCCAAAATCTTTTTCACATTGGTCCATCACTACTCCATCAAGTACAGCTCGACAGACTTAGAATATCAATGTGTAGGCGGACTAATGCAGCTGATGGCCCAACACCTTAATGAGACACTATACATATATATAGTTTGTGGGGTTCTAATACGTCCTTCACAGACCTTAACAGACCTCACAGCCCAATAATTACACAGACGAAAGGATCCAAAGAAGAACTGAGGTTGGTGTATTACCCTGAGTGTGTGGGAAGTCTGATTTCGAAAGGACAAATTACTGCAAAATGCCTCTACTGTGGTTTTAAATTATTTTCACCACAAACAAAATCTAATTAACCTCCATTGTACGGGAGGTTTAACAACTCTCAGAAGCAGATCATGTAAAAGGACAATGGAAATGAAAAACCTAAACAAAACAAAACCGCTCCCCACGCTGCTGCACGGGTGATGGGAACACTGGTCACAGGTCGAACACACAGACAAACCCTCCGACTGAAAAGTGAAAACACGAGAGAAGAAGGAGGCAGCAGAAAGAGCAGGGGGCACGGGATTCACACATCACTGTATCTCCTGGAGTTTGAGAAAGCAGCTTTCTCTACAGTTCACAGCATCTATGACCCTTTATTTAAGTGTGTGTGCGCTCTGTGGTTCAACCTCTGGCAGCTGTGAGCAATATGAGATCATTGCCATTATTATGTAATTAGGGCACCGGCCATCGCCAGGGCACTCGACCCAACAGCTATGAAATAGCTGTAGGGACGAGTGCCCGGCGAAGCCGGGCACTATTGTTATTCTGTGGATTTTTTCCTAGTTATTTTTCCTCTTCCGGACAATTTTTGATTCGCTACTAGTCCTGCAACTCGAAGAGTTGCAGGACATATTATATATCAAAACGTGCGTCCTGATCGGGATCGGTGTGCTATTACTTTTTTCATCAGTCTACGAATTTTTCGCGACGTAAGTCGCGAAAAACTGCGAAAAATTTCCCATAGAGAATGAATGGGAGAAGGTCAAAAAACGAACAAATAATCGGATTTTTCATACTGCCAACTGTTGTCTACTGCTCAGGCATACTTTCACCTAGAGACTCCGTTTAAACTTTAAATAGTAGACACAAGTCTTGTGTATTGGTGTATTACTCCACGTTTTGATAGGTTGTATAGTTTTTGATTAATCTCTGATCAATGACCATGATCATTTTTGGAGAAATTATGAGATTATAATGGGTGTGTATTGCACGGAATGTTCGTGCTAGAGTGCGTGATGTCATCAGCTAGAGTGGGGGGAGAGCCCAGAAAAACTCCTGATTCTTTCTCTTTCCACACTCCTCTTGGACACAATTTACACTGTACACACATAATTTTTCACAGTTTTGTAGACAAACTTGTTGTGTCTCCAACAATGTGTTCAAAATATCAGAGAGACTTACAGAATTTGAATGAGCAGCCTCTGAGTGCGGCCATGTCTGTCTCTTCTCCTCATTGACTGCAATACAAACATTTTCTGAGAGGAGCAGAACGGACCGATGTTTTAAAACTGCCCGTGTCGCCAAAATATTTATTGTAGAAACACCAAATCGTACCAAATTTTTCAGGAAGTCCTTAGGGCACCGTTGATCTGTTTTTTGTTCTGATAGGAGTTACCGTTTTGTCAGAATAAGCCTAAATGCGAGACCAGTGCAGAGGCAGAAAATGGCTCTTTTTCTTGACGTTTCTGTCTGCCTCAGTCTGGGAGCCCCTATCGTCATTGGCAACCAGCTCAAGTTGTCATGGTAACCTCTGATCCTCAGGCCAGGGTCGTTAACTCCATAAACAATCCACCTGGAGCTCGTTAAGATGTTTGTAAACACAGACACACAGCTAAATCAGACTGATACAGGATGCAGCTCAGTCACACACACAGACTCTAGAACCAGCTTCATGTCATTACAGTTATAGACACACACACACACATCTAAACACACAGGTAATTTTCAAATGCGCGCGTAAGCGCGCACTTCTCTCTCACTCTAACACACACAAGTGTAATGTGATTACAGTTACACACGTAACTTTCAAATGCGCGCGTAAGCGCGCACTCCTCTCTCACACTCTAACACAGTTAACCTAATGTGATTACAGCTCCTCCATATCAGTGCATATAGAAAGATGATCATGTGTCTGATCAGCTCTGTCTTGACCTTAAGATCGTGGGTTTGATTCCCATGTTGACAGAGATGGTTAGAACGGCAGTAGCCCCCGGTGCCCTTTCAAAATTTCCCAAGAGGAAATTTTCTAGTTAAAAGTAATTTCTGCAAATGACACTGCTAAATGGGCTGAAATAGTTGCCTAGACTGTCTGACTAATCTATTTAGAGAGGAAATTAATTATATTGGGCTTAAAGGAATCCTTCTACATTTTTGCAGCTGATTTCCTGATGGGTCTGTGTCCAAAAAACTTAGACAGATAATTAAAAGCGTGGAACATCCCCCAGAGTAATAGAGAAAAGTGTAGAGTAATTTGTCCTTTGGTGCCTTCTTTTGTAGGGCAACTATAACTGGATGATTCAATCAATGCCCTCCCTTATGACGGGGCTGCCTTCATCAGTTCCTACAGCTGTATATTTAAGAGAACAGACCATTGCCTACCTCATTTAAAGCTCCCACTCTTTTTTTTCCTGCAGAACTTGAAACAAGAAAATACTGTCCCAAACAAATACACTGTCCAAGTGGCAGATTACCAGCAAGCTCTGCCACAAACTACAACTGAATCATACTCTGCTTATTAGTAGCATACTCTTCTCACAGACATGGTAGACTGAGAAAAATCAAAGATTATTGTCACTGTTTACAAAGAAAGGAAAAAAAAGGGACGGCGCCTGTCTTAAGTGCTGAGTCTAAGCAGTTTGTAATTTTAAAAGAATTAGTTCTGGTCACAGTCCATTGGTAGATGACCTGGAAAAAATGGTTGGCTCTCTTTATTGAGATCAAGTGCAAGTAATAGAATCATGATAGGTCATCTTTAAGGGCCGCCGGATGCCCCATTTCTAGTCTTCTGACTGTAAACACGACCTACATACTGTCTCTGAAGGGAAAACAGAAGGATGGATGACTGTGAATATGAAAAAAACATTTGTTTTTCCGTGTTTTATTATTATGATATGAGAAGAAAAGAATGATATTTGTCCACTCTAGGAATCGTTTTGCTGTGGTGGAAAAACTAGTCTGGAATTAACATCTTCTTGATTAAAAACCACAGTCTAGATTTTGTCAAAGATAAAAAGGTCCCCGATGTTTTGAGCACTATAGTAGTTAAACTAAATTAAACCAAATCAAGCTGATAACATGTTTTTAGTGGGTAGACATGATAAAGAATGTTATAAACATCCTCAAATCTCATAAAAGACAACAACTGTGTGCAATAAAAATAAAAGATAACTATTATCTATCTATTAAAGTAACCAGCCTCTATAATCCTCCAATGCATGCTACTAATTTAGCTCAAATTTGGTGCCAGGCAGTTCTTCCATGCAGACATCACCACCTTGCTGTGGTGTTGTTACGATAGTGACAATGTCATCATGACATCATCTTCAACATGACACACAAATGAGCGAGGGACTATATTTGCAGGTATGCTGAACAGGGAAACATCTGCAATTCTCCTCTTTTTCCTGATGGAAATCCAAAAAATGCAAGTGGAGTCAAGTGAAGTTGAGTCAGTACACTGAAGTGTAAAAGAGCTATCTGACACATTTATCTCCTCCAGCAGACAGTTAGTAATCTTTAACCATCAGACAGACAATGTCAAGAAAAAAGACAAACTCCCAATGTCAGAGGTATAAAAAAAAACTATAATGCATAATTTATATTATTTGTTTGTTCGAGGACTGACTGACATATGAATGGACACCTCAGCATTAGAATAAGACTTTGAAGATAATCATCTGCCTACCATGCTTGTTCAATGACTTTCGGGATAGAGGGGATGAACCTCATGAATCCAATTGCTTTGAGAAGAAGTGATTAAAATCCTCTGATGTGTGTGAAGAGATGACCACTGTGACAGGAAGTCGCAGTGCCAACAAGTCCCGGTGGCTGAGTGTCAGAACAATGCCAGAGCTCCCACTACTGTCACACTGTCTGGTGACATCCAGACAGAAAACAGGCCACACTGGAGCCCTAACTGAATTATCCCCAGTCATTTTAAACTAGCTATTAAGAGCTGTTGGTGAATGGGTGATTGTGTGAGAGAGTCAACCTGGGAAGCTGAAGGACAGGGACTAAAGCATCTGGAATGCATCAAGACAACGGGCCAAGAGGGTCAATTCACAGAGAGATTCATTAGGCAAGCTGTGAGCCTGCTGTTTGTATTAACTGTTGGGGCTGCATCTTGTTAGCAGGGTATTGTCTCCTCTGCGCCATGCTGATGCTGTGATTGGTGGCAATTTTGAACAGAGCTTTAGGAGAAAGAGGACGGAAAGTCATTTTGTAAATGCTGCAAATACTGCAAATGCTGAGGAAACTGTAAAGTGCAGGGATGAGCATTAGGTATTCACACAGCAGGGATGGGCAGTAACAGGCTTTAGTGGGGCAATTTTGTGGGATAGAAACTAATCTGTTGACATTTAAACATTTTTCTCCGTATCTCTTACCTGTAGTTTGTAAAAGAGCCTGCTCCTCAACCTCAAATTCTTTTCCCATGAAAATTGTCGATAGGCCAATCTGTTGGTGAGGGAGCAACAAAAGCTGACCCCAGATTAGCTCCAATAATGTAAACCAGCTGCTGGTTCATCAGGAACTCACTGTGACCCCTTGCCTCTAGTGTGAACAGGGCTGAAGTATCAGGAACAAAGAGATTGCACGTGTGACAGTGGTGGTCATGACAACTTGACAGCAGCTGGCCCTGCTCTGACTCCGACCCGGGAGTCTGGGGTTCGAAGCCCGCCCGGGTCCCTCTTCACCTTGCCACACACGCGAGGTCATGACAACTGTACAGCAGCTCCCTGCTCTGATCAGCCAGACGCTGTGCTCCTGTGTATGTACAGCAGGAGCAGAGACACAGTCACTGCGTCCTCACAACACCTTGAAAACGAACAAGCGAAGCAATGAGGGTGTTTTTACAGGGTCTGTTGAGTTTGATTTATGTCCTGCTCCCCGGAGGAGAGAGCAGAGTGGGTGTCATAAACATCAGCAATATCAGGATCAATGATCTGTCTGTTCATGATGGATTAAAAACAATCACCCGGACGGACACTAGTCAGTCACACACAAAGTGAACTACTGTGTGCACGTATTACAGCATCATAAAACCCTGTTGTATGTCAAGTTCAAATAAATCACCAATCTGATGCAGCTGAAACCTATGAAATAGAACAATGTTGTGTAATGTTCTTTTTTCAATTTCACAACCTCAAATGTGCAAAACAGATTGAGTGAATGTGTTTGATCTATTCAGAAAGTGAAATAATAAAACAACTGCTGAATACAGCACTACCGAAGTGAGTGAGTGAGACGATTACCATGATTAAATGAATCAATTCAAATCTGTTCTTTTATCAACAAACTAACCAAACAAACTAAAACCTTGACATATTTATCACATATAATTGGAAATCAGTCATATTTTTCTTCCTTTTCTATCAACTGAACTTGTTGTCACTGTTATCAAATCACTTTGAACTGAATTTGGTTTGGCCCGATATAAGACAGTGGGGCATGTTTAAGCATCCATGCCATTAAAATCTGCTGTTCAGCTATGTGGCAACAGCACGGTATTGAAAGCTGTTATGATATCTCTCTAACACTACTGTCATTTTGAATTACTTGACTGAGGCTGATTTAGATGCTCTAGACTTGACAGCTTTTAAATAATTAAATATGCGTCACTCTCGGCGTGGCTGTGGGAATGGTACCTTCAGAGGAATTAAAAAGTGCGACTGTCCAAACGCATAATGTCTAACAGGGTGCTGAACGCATCAACAGGCAAAAACAGGCAGCATAAGTGGCTTATAGGTGCGCCTTTAAATAGTGTTCCAACACACTAAGCCGTTCAGCATGGTCTGCATTAAAGCCTGGAACAAAAGCAGAGAGAAAAGCAGATGCAGACCCCACTCCCTGAACCCATGATCCGTCCTGATAGGCGCATAATGAGAACCAGACAAGTGTTCACACCATAACACATACAAATCCCCATTCATTATTCATGGCAGATTACCCTCTTCATTAAGGCAGAGGCGGGGACCAGGGGACACAGAGAGAGAAGAGAGAAGAGGAGGGGAAGTCAGTCTGCGAGAATGTAACCGGATGAGAGGCAGCCAAACGGGGATCTGGCCCACCCCCCATGCTATCAAGGTTAAAGCATGCAAACCGTCAAAGCTACTGTAGCTGGCATCCAGCTAGGACGGAGAGGACCAGTAACCATGACAAGACCAGGCAGTTCCTGCTGTATAAAGTTCAGGTCCCCGAGGCTTGCAGCTCTGCATTCAGCTTTGATACTGTAAACACAATGTGACAAAGCTCTTCTGCGGGAGGCTGGAAAATGTCAGTGCAGCGGAACCGGTATTACCACAGCAAGACAACTCCTATCACCAGAGCCCACTGACCTTCATCAGCTGGTGGAGGCCTGGTTTTTGCCTTGTATCACGACTGGTCTTTGAACAGCATCATCTTCATTCTATTGCCCCAGGTACCCACCTTATGAACTAGCCAATACATTTCAAGTCTCTATGAACCCTTGGCAATGTTGAGATCAGGTCAGGTGGACCTGCATACAAACACTTCTTGTTAGTTTTTATAGGGCATCATAATCTGTGTCATTAAATTGTGTTCCCCCTGTGAAATGTCAGTTCATCAATGTGACCAAAGTTACTGCAACACAAATGCTACTATAAGTACAAAACAAGCTGGAGATATGTCTTGTTGGCTCAAAATAAGTATAACTATAGACACGATATAGAAAGAACAGCCTTTCATCCTTCAGCTCAGCTGTTCTGAATGCTTAGCATCTATACAGCAGACCTCTGACATACGGGTTTTGCATGTTTTATAGTGGTGTTTAACATTGGCTGCACGCCCTAAAAACAAATCTCTCCATCACTACAGCGAGAAGTGTGAGGTGTCCTTTCAGCGAGTGATTGATCATGTGTGCTGTTGTGAAACGCTCCAGCAGGGCTGATCTGCGTGCTTTGTTGAGGTTGGCAGGTGAGAGATATTACCTGTTGGTATAGAGGTCCAACATGTGGGAAGGGACATGCTCAGACAGGCAAGATGGCTGACCTGCTCAGAATAACCTACTTACTGGAAATGTTATCCGTGCCTACGAGAGATTATCAAGATTGATCTATCAACACAATCATTTCTGGCATTAACTCTGTAATGATGCCCGAACAAAAGTCAGTAACTGCAGTTCAGTCACTGAAAGGGAGCATTGATCTCATAATTCATCATTTTGATACATTTTCCATGAGGATGCTACAACACAATAAATGTTTAAATCCGACATGTCATCTCAAGTGCGCATCATTTGAATAATTACATCGGTTGATGATAAAATCGCTACTTGGCACAAGTGGCGGTGGCAGTATAAGGAGAGCCTGCTGCACAGAAACCCAGCACAGAAGGTTAATTTAACAGTGTCTGTTATGACATTCTCCAAACAAACAAAATAAATACAGATTATATAAGAGCAATAACTCTGACACTATGTCAGACTCCCCTCAGTGTTTCACTGCAAAATAGGCCTGTTCATTTTGTGATTATGTCTGACCTGTAGGTCCTTGACAGAGCCGCGCTGATGGAGCTGCTGTTCAGTGCAGGTTTATATGGATTTTAAATCATTATGGCGAAGGCAAACACAGTGTCACCCTTTTAAATCCTTTTAGCTTTTATAAAGGACGTACTGTATATGGAGTGTATTGTTGCTTTTTTTTTCAGTTAGGACACTGCGACACAGGGACACCACTGATAATTACACAATATACTGCAGGCAGGTTATGAGAGCAACAAATGCTGGCAGGCTTTGTAATAATCAAGAGCTACTTAATAGTAAATAGTTTAAAGCTATAGTGCGTAACTTCTATCGCCCCTAGAGGATTTCTGTGTATTACAACAATACCGCTGGCAGCTCAATATGACTGAATGTCGCCAAAGACACCAAATACTACTGAAAAATACCGTGATGTGTTAGAGGAGCTGAACTATAGCTTTCTTCTTGTAGTGGCTTAGTTGAAACGGATATTTACAGACACGTAGAAGTTAGGCTACGCACTATAGCAGCTGCTGCTGTTTCACCCCTGGCCAGCTGTGGGCTTTCAGCAGCTTTATGACACAGAGCAAGGGACAGTAATAGTCCTGCCCTTTTAGACTGTTTATCAACAGTTTGATAAGTGCTGTTAATGATTGGTACTGTAACAGTCCAACGAGTCTGCTGCCTTACACTCAAGTGTTATAAAGATGCATACATGTGACGGTGATGTGTTACTGCAGCATCATGGTTACTCTGTGGAGAAGAAGCTGATTAAACTTACTGTAGGAGAAGGTGAGGCGCGGGGTGACATCATTCTCTGTGACACCTGTATGAAAGCATCCAACGAGCAGGACGGTGCAGGCCGGGAGAAAGAGCCAAGCCATACTCATTGTCCACATGCCTCCTCAGGGCCACCAGCCAACTTGCACTGTTTGCCTTTCAGAGTTTTGGGGAATTCATGAAGAGTGTCTCTTTTATTCTGTGTTTATTTTCTCTCTCTCTTTCTCAGTCTCTCTCTCTCGCTGCAGCTCCAGGCTCCTTGAATAGAAGGCCTACACGCTGTTGTGAAGTCAGGGTGCTCTTTCGAGGCTGCGGACGATGATGTTGGTTTGAAGTGACGACCTGTGACCTCAACAGAACGGGTCGGAGGGCATCCACCGATCAGCCTCCATGTGAACACACCACCACAGCGTCTCAGCTCAGATCTGTGAAGATAAAAGAAACAACATTCATTTAAATGAATGTAAGATGGTGTGTGATTTAATGCCAGTGTCTAAGTATATTGTCTATCACATTCTCCTATTTAATTTGTTGTGTTAATATTCATAACACTAGCGAATTAGCACTAAACTCAAAGCCCATTAACACTCTACAGATCTGATGTTGTGTGGTATTGGTTTCAGTTTCTGTTCAGAGGGGGGAGAGAGAGAGAGTGGTACCACTGTGTGGTGATCATTAACAAAATAGTACACGAATGAGTCTTTGAAAAATGCTCATGTCAGGTTAATATGATAGTGTCAGCTTGCGCTCCCGCCACATTGTGCGGTGCACAGAAAAGAAAAGAAAGCAGAGATCACTTGGAAAAGCTTAGAGGCAATGACAATGTGTTAGACCCAAATAACAGCTCATATTGCCGGAATTAGGAGTTTCTGGCCACAGGTCACCCCAGTTAAACATTGGTTATGTTACTGAGTGGTGAGAAACAGTATATACAGTATAACCAATGGTATTGTGAAATGTTTTGATCCCCACAGGTTACAGAGAGTTTTAGTTCTTCTTGTTCTGACAGTGAGAAATTCAAGGAGATAAAAGTGTCCAAACCCCAATAAAACTGGCAAATTTGCACAAGCCTGCTGTTCAGTTCTCAGCTCCACATAGATAACCATTATTTAACTTTTTGTAGTTGCTCTCATTGGTCCACAACTTCTGCGACAATTCTTAAAAACACATCAGACCACAAGACAACTACTACACCACAAATGGAGTTAGGAAGCAATTTGGTGATGCTGATTAACTGAATGTAGTGAGACATAAGGGGAAACTCAATACAGACATCCCAGTTCCAGCTGCAAATGCTCCATTACAGCTGCTACGAGGAGCTCCTCATTAAATGCAGCCAACGGGAGGCTCAATTTCATGTGAGGTATGGCAATCAATAGCAAAAAGGTAGCGAGTGAAGCTATTCCTGGTTTCTATCAAGGGGCTCCTGACTCTTAATCAATAGGCAGTCTGACGTTTACTGCAAACACAGACATCTCCAAATCTGAGCTGCCTGGGTGGATGACATTTGGAGGAGCAGGAAGGCCACGATAAAGGCCAGAGAACAAGACACAAAGAGGGTTATTTCTACAGCAGTAGTGTCACACACAAGACTTGAAATGGAGAAACACAGGTAGACACTCTCTGCTCCGTCAGTTTAGTGTAGGATACCGTAACTGAAGCAGAGGACAGATCAAGTCTTCCTCCCCAGTTTGAAACACAGTGCTTCATTAAAAGT
Source organism: Decapterus maruadsi (assembly GCA_030347415.2). Lineage (NCBI taxonomy): Eukaryota > Metazoa > Chordata > Actinopteri > Carangiformes > Carangidae > Decapterus > Decapterus maruadsi. Next base: position 13,387,315 of record CM064893.1, on the reverse strand, counting down.
CTTTCAAAATTGACCTCAATAGAAGGTAAAAAAAAATAAATCTAAATCTATCATTTCCTTTTCCACCAGAGCTACAAAAAGGAAAAATAATCAGGAGTGTCTGGCCACTGAGGGGCTTGATGCCTACAGCAGAGGGACTGTGACTCTTAATGATCATAATGACAAAAGCAGATGAGGCTATAGGCTTCTGCTTTTGAGACTCCAGTCTAGGTCACTGTCTGAAGTTTCTCAAGCGCCTCCTGCAAGCGGCCTACGTGATATCAGTAGACTGTAACGCGTAATGGACAAGAAGGGCCTGAAGCATCATTAGTGTCCTTTGTGTGGAACAATCGGGAAGTGAGATGACACTTGACCAGCGAGCAGCGGCGCTAACATTAATTCTGGGTTTGTGTGACAGTCGGGAAAGAGAGTACCGCATGCATCAAGCCAAATCTGACTGAGGAACGTAGAAGAGAGCTCGACTCAGCGTGAGCGAGAGAACAAGGGCCTCTCTGACAGCACAGAAATCTATATGCGACTCTGCACTTCACTACTCTCTCCTGCATGATGCATAAACTGAATCATCCCTTTCACTCCCTACACAGACGTGATAGTGTGCTCTGCCTGTGCATGATACTCTCACATCTCTCTGTCTATGAGCTTCTCTTCAGTCTCTACCCTCTCTTTCTCTCCGGCAATACACCAGCTTAATCAGTTTGACATAATTATTGCAATTATTCCATATGTCACAATTTTACCGCAGACTATAAAATATCGTCTAATCAAAGGCATATGCTGGGTATTATCAAACACAGCTAAGTGTGTGATTGTTCAACCAGACCAAGTGAATGCTATTCATTTACAGTACTCATAATTATATTAACCTTGCAATTGAAACATTACGATGAAACTGCGTTTTGGGCATTTTTAGCACTGTCTTAATGCACTCAGTTTGAAAACGATTTACAAGAACTGAGAATGTCTGTTTGGATGCTCTATTTACATCTAACCACATACTTAAATAGATAAAAGGAAGTATGCAAAGATTTGAGACAGAAACGCAGTTCTAGTTAATGAAAAACACTTTTTGTCTCAGAAACATTGCGCTGTTGGTATTTGCTGTCATTATAAATGACATTGCACATTGTTATCTGGAAAGCTGATCAACATACAGACCAGGGAGTCTTGAGCCATGTAAAAAAAAGAAAGAAAAAAAAACTGTATCAATCAGTGTAAAAACTCACAACACTATTGCAACACTTGCACAATGAGAGATTTTTGAGAGTAAGACCAACTGCCTTAGTCTAAGTTGGCATTTGTTAAAGGTGGTAGGCTACAACCTGTACCTGCTATGTTCCCTCTATACCAAGAAGAAGAAGGAAAAATCTCAAGAATTTGGGGCATAAATCCAGTTATCGCTGTCGGAGCGCATCATCCATACATTAATAACAACAGTTATTTTGACAGTCCATGCAGTGAAAATAATGACTTTGGGGGAGGGTGAACCCTTAAATAAAGCAGTGAGAGGCTGTATGGGAAACAGGGAGTGAAGAATAAAACTCCTGTAAATAGGCAACTTTGTCAGAGTGAAACTGAAAGCTTACACATTACAGTCAAAGTGCAACACAGTATTTGCAATGTACTGTAAAACGTCCTCATAAACATTGATGGGCTTTTTATATACTGCAATAAAACTAGGAGATAGCATGCCCAAAAGTAGTATATCAGTTTTATATTTAACCAAACAGGGAGATTCCCAAAAGTCTTTACCAGTAACTTCCTGTAAGAAAGCTCAGACTCACTGTATATCACTGACTGGCAGAGGCTGACCAATGACAGCAGTAGTACTTATGGGACTATGTGAGTATTATAAATAGCTGCAATACATACATTACTGAAACAGGTGGCACCACTATTAGCATTTGCCATATGAGTCGAGTAGGAGGGGTCAAGGCTCCCCACATTCCACACACAGCCTGTTGACTGGAAAAGTGTTGACTGATAAATACGACCTCACGGCATGCCTGTCATCTGAGGAAGCCACCTGCACACACACACGCCGGACACCTACGTCACACCCCGGAGGAAAACCCAGGTCACATGCTCCCAGATGTGGCCTTCAACCTGTGAGCAGCACCTCCCCTCATGCCCCCCCCCCCCAGCACCTCCACGCCCCCCTGAAGGACTCTCAGATGTGTGAAGGAGCAGATGTGAGACGTGGAGGATATCATCTGTCAGGAGAGGATTTAATGGAGAAGTGCACTTGCACATATGGACAGTGCGTGCAGTGTTGACACAGCTATGCACTGGACCTGCTGCCCACTTCCAGATTATTTTAGAACTCCTCATCCAGATCTAAAGATACAAATCTCTGACTAAGATATGACGGTAGGCTAGGCTACTTCTTCCACGGTGCTCAAGTATCAGGTCAAAGGGACTTTCATGGTTAAGTGTTCTCCCATTACAATGACTTATTTATTAGTTCCTGTTAGAAATTCTCCAGAAGCCTGATTATGATGTAAGTGTAGAGGTTAGGTAAATGGGCTACGTCACACAAAGTAGTCCTTAGGTAGAGATCAGTTCTCAAGGTGTTAGCTAACTGGGCTAGCGAGCTAAACCAAAGCTAGCTAGCTAGTATATGATGAGACCTGCTAATCCTTGTGAAATCCCTGTTTAATAATAATGTTGTAAATTGGGAAGATTATTTTTGTGACATAAAAACCACAACAGTTAGTCTCGATTGGCAAAGCAGCCATTACAATCTTACTATTTTTTGCTGCTATTTCTGATAATACATGTATAGGCTACATAGCCTATTTCCTAGCATTGGACATGTTGTAGCCTACTGGTGCGCCCTTCTTTAGTAAAACTACTGGTCTGACACAAGCCAGTGGTTAACTTTACAGGACTTCATGCACAAACTTCCTAATGAATTTTCAAATAGTCGGTGCACCCCAATCCTGTTCCCTAGTGAATGAAAACTCGGAAGTCTGTACGTCTGATTAGGTGACTGTGGAGTCTGAAGAAACGCTCTCTTCGTTCCTTCTCGACCCATTTTAGGTCCAATTCCCAGACCTAGCTAAGAGTAATTAATGGCTCATTCATCCCTGAGTGAACCATACAGCAGTAATTATGACCATATGCTATTCCAAAGACTTTTAATTGCCTAATTAAAATCTTATTAAACTATTGAACAGAGATAGGGGACATTTTGAACTTAAGGTTCAAGGGAGTTTAATTCATCAAGCCTGCTTCTCCTCCAGGGCCTGTGACACACGGTCAGAGGTGGTGAGTTTTATCGCAAGCGCTGACTTCCTAAAACACACCCAAATTTGAAGCTATCAAGCGTTAAGAATGTATTGATAGATTAGGGTAATAAATGTCTGTGAAAGTGGATGAGTATATTTCATCACCTCTGTCTTTGAAACCAATACAAGAGCCTAAATCAGCCCTGTCTCAGAAGTGAAAATATTCAGAATGATATTCCATTACATTCCATTTCCCCTTTGCGCAAAATTTCCATAACAGATGTGGAGCCAGCAGAAGCAGCTTGCTGATGAAATGTAAAGTAGCACGGCTAGGTCTGTTGCTGGGCCTGCTATCACTATCAGGGCTGAAGTGAGTGAAAGATGAGCAGCAGGGGCTCTGCGACACAGCAAAGTGTATTAAAATACTGAAAGGAGGGAAAGGAAAAAAGAAAGGAGAACCAAAGCACAAAGATGCATTTTCCTCGTCAGACTCTAATCTATATATTAGTAACTGCATGGCGATGAAGATCATCTACGGTAACTAATCTCACCAGACAAATACTAGCTTCAATAAGATCTTCAGTACTCTGTGAGAGTCATTTGCTGCTCTTGGCTCCGTGCCCTTTATTTCCCGTCACCAAATCTCCCTGTCAAAACACATCAGAGAGGGCATAAACCTGGATTAAAACTATTCATGTGTTGTAACCCTCAGACGTGGTAAATACTGGGGGATTGAAGCAAAATTGGTAGAAGTTTGTACTTTTCCCTCTTTCCACACTCCTTTCAGTTCTCAACAATCCGGAGTAAGCTGATCCACTTTTCAGAAGCCGCCTGGCCTGTTGATCTCGAAGACTTGGCCTATTTCTTTTCTACTGCTGTCACACACCCTTTTGCAGGAAGAGGGAAACACCTCCATATTTGAGTGTATTCTGTGTTATAGTTTGATACACCATTCAGAGTTTAAGTTGGCAACCAACAAAAAATTAATCGCTCATTGTTAAAACACTAAAACCTCTCCTCTTCCTTATCTATATCTCCCATCTTGGTTTTTGAACACTCAGTCTACTGACCCATTTTATGGTCCCTTGGTGTATGTGGTGTATGATGAACTGTCAAGATACACTACAAATTCAGTGGTCAAAAGTTGAAATCATCTTGATGCTGACATTTAAACTGCATTTCCCCCTTAGGGAAGACTTTTGTCTTTTCTGAGCTACACAGTACTGTGCATCTCAACACTGCTGCTGCCGCTGCTTACATCGCTGTTTCTACTGTTGTTTCTACTAATAAATATTTACACTGCAATAAATATTGCTCATAAAAAGGATGAACACAAGTGCTCTGTGAGTAATACCAGGATGAAAATCTTTTTAATTACTTTTGGATTCGTATTTACTAACAATATTTCACTGACAGCGAAGTCGAGGCCCTAAGGTTGTGGCTCCATCTTCTAGTTTCAGTTTGTTAAATGGCATAGTTTGAGTATTAGAAAATGTATTTATTTTCCCAATCTCTTTTCCAAGTCCTATGGTTGTGAAGATCACTTTACTTCTAAATTGATGCATGTTCAATCTCTTGCACTCTCATTATCCTCTTACTGCTGGAAAATCCAAATCACCTACTGTATGAGCACTGCAGAACTTAACGGAGTCTCTCTGCGCTGGACACAATGATGCAGGTTAGGATGAGGGTGGCATTTTTGTGGACTTTCCAGTGTCAAAGTCTTATGCTGGAAAGTAATTCTGCATTTACGATGGGCAGTGATGAGATACACATATGAAGCCTCACAATAAAATTACAGTATTTAAGAAGTCTTTCCATTTCTCCTTCCTGCTACACACATGGTGCAAATGCTTTAGGAGTGGAGAACAGGTTCACTGACTCTATTCTGTCCTTCAAGAAGAAACGTTTATAATATACAAGAGGTAACAATTTAGTCTCATTTTGTCTAAAATTATGTTAAATCATCAAGTAGCAGAAAACTGTTGAAATTCTGTGAAAGCTGGCAGCTATAGCAAGCATTAACCTCAGGCCTGGTCCTCACATAAACCCTGGGTGAAATCCTACTCAGCAACTCAGTCACTGCTCAGATACTTTCTGCTTTCCAGACAGCATTTGCCATCAGTGGAAACTTAGCACAGTCTTTGGTGTCACATCCAGTAGTCACTTGATATTAACTCGTGTAACAGACCAGGCACAGAAGGTGCGACCATATGCAGCACAGTCCAGCAAGAGCAGCAAATTCGTCAAGTTCTCTTTTTACGAGAGACATAAAAAAATATACAGTATTATATTGTTCTCTGCACTGTTTTAGCTATCGAGGCCGGCCTGTGTTTTTATGAGGGGGGCTGGCGTCTGCCAGACACAGGTAAGGAGCAGTTTCAGCCCTGGCTGCTGAAAGTAGGTCAGGCCTGTTGAAACACTCACTCCCATTCGAAATGATGTCTACACTTGTTTGCCATACACTTCTGTCTGCACTTACAGGAGTGAAATATTGACCTTGATATGAGAAGTGCTGATAAAACGGCACTGACGTCAGGTGCTATAGCTTGTTTACCTTAACACGCTTGATTTGTTAAAACAGATAAGATAACACACAACTGAGGTTACTGTTTAAGGGCAAATATGAAAAGGCTGATGGGTAAATATTAAACTAATCTGTATAATATTAAAATAATCTGAATGTTCTTGAGTGAACAGTAACCTAAGCTGCAAAACAAATTAAACAAAGGATTAAATGCTGCAATATGTGAAGATTTTTTAAACATATGTATGATTCCTGATTTAATGACAATGAAAAACAACACTTGACTTTGCTGAGGAAGTCTGTGGTAGAAAAGCTCCACCAGCCAAGTGAATATTTATAAAGATTCATAAAGACAAACCCTATATAATGGACAATTTTACTGAAATAATAGAAATAACGTATAATAATTGATATTTGCTGCCCCTGTGAATTCACGGACCATTCAATCACCAACCAGTGCACTGAATATTTATCCTCTTTGAAATTGATTAGGCTAGTGTGGCATCCATGAAAGGCTGTAAACAAAGCAGCATGGCTGTTCTCCCTTGATGTCCACAGCATGAGGCTGCACGAATTCCAGTAGCTTAGAGGCTTAGACAGAAGCTCAGGCTATAGGCCATTGGGCAAAGAGCTGAACACATCCATCACTGTGAGAGTCCGATAAAAGGCTCAGAAGGTCCAGTTCTCCACATGCTCATCAATGACACATACCACAAACCCACCTCCAAAAAACTAAGTGTTTTGGGGGGGGGTTTGAGTCCATGATGCCATTTATAACCCTCAGGATTGGACCAGCACGTGACATTCTGCTCAAGTTCACATGTTTGACAAACTGACATAACTGGTTAGCCATAGATACAGATACAGATATGCTAACTTGACTAACTTTCTGTGAAATGAATAAATGATTAGCATTCACATTTTTCACATTCTGCACTGTGATCTTTTTAAGTCCCACTAAACCTTGCAAAAAGCATGTTACATTGCATGAGCTCAAATTTTCACCATGAGATATTACTATACTATTACTATATGGATTACATGATATTGATGATGTATTTCAATGCACCTTGAAACATTGTGAACAGGTACTTAAACAAGTCGACCCCTGTATAAAAATGAACACTGAAACACAACACTAAAAATATTTGACGTCCCCAGAGCAGCTGTCATGTTGTTTAACTTTGAAGATCAATGACAGCCCAGGGAGTACTGCATTCATCCGCGCAGTTTTAATCAGGTTCAATTTAAAATGACCCCTCAGAGAACTGCTTAAATGCTAATCCAGTTGTGTGCAGGCTAGTTCTGATTTATGATGCTCTAAACTCAAATCAGCTGCATGCATGCAAGACGAAAAGAAACAAAGTAAAACTTGGGTTTCTTGTTTGTGTTGGTTATAAATATTACCTGTTTTGTAATATTTACATACTGCTAATATTTCATTATATTCTCACCTGTTGATGTGCAATAAAATATTTCTCTTTTCCCCTATACAATCACATTTTACTCAGTAAGATGAACATCTTTGCAGTGATGCAGTTGGTACATAAAGAGCTCTTTGAACACACTGAAGGAATTTGAGAGTCTGTTAACAATGAAAAGATTGGCTGATACTCTCCAAATCAAGTTCATGAGATGCGGTAAACAAGTGATCCTGAGGCAACAAACATGTTGCAGACGCTCTGCTTTGTTATGCCTGCGGTTGCACTAGAGTATCTGCTTCTCATCTCTGGCTACAGCGCGCCTTAAAAGTTGATATCAACCACCAGTTAAACCCTCTTTATTTTTCTCTTTATCTGGCAGATACACCACATTAAAATATCTTTGCAGGGGGAAGGCTGTCCCCTTTATGTGGGGTCTGAGAGTGGGGCAGCTGCCCCCCACATGCAGTGACCTCACTTAGTAAAGATCAATAGTAGGCTGCACATTCCTCATTCCAAGTCCTCAGGAGTCACTTAGGCCTTGGTATCTCAGCCATCCAAGCCATCTTGTGAATCCTTTAGCACCCCGATATTTGGGGTAAATTCCGATCATTGACATGCAACATCCTAGACGACCAGATCTGACCTTTGAGGGCAGCGAATTTGGTAGGCCATATGGGGGAGATGAGTACTTGTCACTCAAGAGTATCACCCTATAATAGACCACACTAATGCAGTCCCTCAAGGGCAAATTTGTCGAGTTAGCATTGCTCAGCTTAGGTCTAATTTTACATGTTTATACTTTGCATTTCTCGCTGTGCCCTTTTTCCCTTTCAATCTGACTGTACACAGCCTCGCTTACAGCAAAATTATGGGGCCCAAGTTGAACCCTAGGCTAGATGATTTAATGGCTGAATGACCATACTATTTAGTCAGACAAGCATAATAAGGGGATTAGCAACCTATCAGATGACAGAGTGTGCTTGGCTGCAGGTATACGGGTAGATATCCTATATCACATGATTTGTTCATCACTAAGCAGATGCTATAAATCTGTTCATTCTATAGAAGTAAAATGTTTGAAAAACAATAACAAAGTTGCGCAAAAATGTACCAAACTGCGTGACAAGTCATTTTGATGCCACATTGGTGCCAGCACTTTGTAGTCATTGTAGAGTGGCATGTTGAACTTGAAAAGGACCCTTGAAGTTCATGTACCTCTTTGTTTGTTGTACAAAAAAAAATACCACACTAGTGTTCATCTTAGATTAAATCAGATTCCTGACACGTCCATACAGCACCCTGGCCCCCACAACTGGATGCATGGAGGAAGGAGCTGATGTCATGGAGAGATGGAGATGAAATGATGTGTTTCTAGAAAGCTGAGCCTCTTCCCTGCTGTATCAGAGCATGCAACACGTCCTCAAACATCTTCAGCCTCTTTCACAACCAACTAAGGTAGGACTGGTCATCTATGTCACAACCACCCAATTACGAGGAAACAGCAGCCTACCAAATTACAAAATTCTACAGAAACCAACCCCAGATGTAATTGTGGGTGGACAAAAAACAACAACAAATAACCCACAAATTCACAAGAAGAATGAAGCAAATCTCTTGAGAACATGGAAAGGTCTCATTTAGCGTTACTGACCTGACCTCAGTATAGTAAAGTGATTAAGTGGTTTAAGAAAACATCCAAGTCTTATGTTACCAAACATCTACTTGGCTTGAGCAAGCCCAAGAGGCTGCTCTGCTTCCTACTCTGTTCTGTATAGGGAACGCAAGTGATTCATCACATTATTTATAAACTATAAGATGTAGGGTCAGTGATTTGATCCATGAGCAGGAAGAGAATAAATACCAGCTTATTTTGCTTGTATCACAAACCCAACACAAGAAGAAACAGACAAACAGAGCAGCCAGAATTCATTTCTCTTTATCGGCAGCAAATTTGAATATGATGCTGTTTCACAAAGAAAGCTTTTTGTTTTGTTTTTTTGAAAGTTTTATTGTCTAACAAACTGAGAGATGATACGATTAACAAGAGTGTGGTGACTCACTGGGAAATTTTAAAAGTGTTACTGGAAAGACAACTTATACTGCAGAATTATTATGAAATAAGCCCATGACTGAACATGACTGATTCAACCCATCTTTGAAAACCACTACGTGACATTCTTCCCAGACAGAAGTTGTCGTTTAGAGCACATATCTTTGTCTGAGTAGACCAGATAACATGAGCTCTGTGTTACTGGGGAGCATTTACTGATTCTTGGTCACCTAAGCCTCCATGATCCACTGACCACAGCAGAAAAAAATGTCATATCAGGAGGGGGGGGGGGCATCAACAGTGTTAGTTCCTGTGAGCTTAAACTGCACCTGCATGCTGAACAGCTTCATCCCCTCCAGATGTCTGGAGGCCTCACTAGACCCAGAGCCAGCACATCTATAACTGTCTCCTCGACTGCCCAGACTCTGGTGGATAACTGCCAGAAAGAAAGCCGAAATGCAGAGGGGATCTGAGCCCTGCAGCCACTCACACTGCACAAAAAGTGCTGAAAGAGGCCAGGAGATGGCTTGTGTGCAGTGTCTTTATATATCACATCTTCAATCCAATCTGATGAATTATTCAAACAGCGCTATCTACTGTGCCTCTCACCTAAAACATCTGCCCTGCCAGCCTGTCTGCCAGGTCTGGCTTACACTCTGTCCTGCCACAGGAAGCTTTTACTTGTAGTCTGCTGCTGTCCTGTGGTCTGTGTTCCATTTAACCCCCTTCCTCTATCTCTGTTTCCATCTCTCAGACTAGAGGCATAAAGTACTGAGGGAAAGAGATAATGTTACTGTGTCGAAAAAAGGCATCTGTCCGTATTAGATTTTAAAAAGAAAATAGTATCATTTTGCTACTACTGTGCAAATATCTGGGATGTCCGGGCTGTGGTCTGCTCGACACAATGTAAACTCGCTTGTACTGTGTGATGTCCGGCCATATGTGAAGATGGAAAGACTGAGAAAAAGCAAAAAGCTCTACTTAAAGAGACTGATGATCTGTTTTGTGCACAGGAAAGAAAACGTTTAAAGCTTGTTAATTCTTACCTCTGACAACTGGCTCACCGCAGCAAAAACATTGGTTTAAATGTTAGATTGCTGGTTTCTTAAAGTTACAAAAGTTGTTGAACGCGCCCGTCCCCTGCCCCCATTCCGACATCAGAAAGGCGTGGGGAGGTGGGAGTTTCAGAAACTTCAGATTCTCTTGTATTCTGACCCTTTGCCCCCACGACAAGCGTATAACATTCCTTTTCGGTGGTATTGAAAGCTCAACCTACTGCAGCTTTAAGAAGGAACATGCATAACACACAAACGTGAAGCAAAGTCAGAAAAAAAAAAAAACTCCATCAATTTGAGAACAAATGCAGCAAATTCGTACAACACAACAAAAGTGTTTCCGAGGGATACTAAAAAGTTATGAACCTGGCTGGGAGTTGTTCAATGCCCAGTTGTGGCTTGTAAAGTTTAAAGTGGTGGAAAAACAAGCATGGTTAATCACATTTTAGTTTCTAAGTTATTTTCTTTTGCCTTAATTTCAATAGCGAGAGTGAAAGAAAGAAGGATGTGATGCAAACAGCCACAAGTGGTGTCATGTTAGTGTCTTTGCATCTATTCTCTTAAAATTGCAATGTGTTGAGCTTTCAGGGCCACCGTAGATTTCAGCTCTGGGCTACATCACACAGCAGAGAGGACACCAAGCAGAAAACAGAGCAGGCTGCATTACACACTTCCAGACCATTAAAGTGTGGAGTGTTTGTGAGGAATAAAAGGTGCATACCCCCCCCCCTCTCTGCACTGTTTATAGTTCTTAGCAGAGCATGAAATGACTAAATACCAGCATCATTTCTCCTCTCTGTCACCCTCCTTTGCAAAAATGTCTCATTCATAACTTCCAGCAAGGATGAATGACTGAGGAAGACTTGTTGTGGCCAAGGTTAGCGAAGAATAACTTTGTCAGTCAGACACAAGAAGGAAAATTGTGTCTATCAGCCAGTGATGAGCATCATAAATAACTGAACCGACCACAAGCGTAAATATCTTGCTGCACTCTTACTTCTTGGTGAAGAAGGCTACTGTATTAATATTTACAAAAAAAAAAAAAGGTTGTTTACAGTGAAGCTATTAGAGGCCCATGATCAGAGAGTTACGGCAGGAATGTTTGAAGGGGTCGGTGGCACCATTACCAGAGTAAAGGGCACAACCTGGAACGCTCGGAGATATCAGATCACAGGGCCGGGGGGGAGGGACAGGCTGCTAAACAAGGCTGGGTTGGAGGCTGATTCCATTAATCAGGCCTACTCTCATTCTCATGTCAGGAAGCACACAAACATATCCGAGCGCTAACAACCTGGTGCACGTTAGCTGTACAGTATGTGATGCCTTGCAGTGACCCCTTAGCTCCAGTGTCAGGAGTGTAGATGTATGGCTTTGAGGATTAAAATAGAACTTTATTATTAAACACGTAATATGCTAGAGCAACAGGTGTGTGGTGAGGGGTGAAGGAAACACACCCTGAAAAGGCAAGTTTGTGAGAGACACTGCCACACATATAAAACACACAAGGTCTCCCAAAGCTGCTTCACACGGTTGTGTGTCACTAATTTACAGCACAATGTGAGTAAGGTCCGCAGTTCTTCATGTATATATATCTATATAAATATATATGTGATGTGTTTTGGGTTAAAAGGCAGATCTGTGGACTTCTACAACTCTGCAGCAAACACAAGGATCTGGCCACATTCCATGTCCACAGTCATTTCCCACATCGTGGCACAGTGCTGGACTGGGAATAAACAGAGGAGCCTGCTGTGCTCTCAGAATGCATGTTTGCAGAGTTCCCATCAGTGAGTACACAGTAATAGGACTCCCTGAAGGCCTGTGTTTAACCTTTAGGTTACAAGTGGCCGGCCACTCCACTGCCAACCCCTCCTCTTCCTCAGCTGTTAACCCTTTTCTCACTCACTTAAGTCAACACAAACAGATTGCATGAAAGAAGTCAGAGCAAAAAAACAAGGTCTGACGAACATGTGAAGTCACTGAAAGGTCCGGAAGAGCTAATAAACAAACTTTCTGATGAGATTATCTGTCAAAAATGTAATCAGAATCTGAGCTTTTAAGACTAGTTGTGGTTGGAACGACCTCAGACTGCTCAGAAAAACATCAGCTTGATTACCTACGAGTCCATGGCAACTGGGCAAACCCTGTCGGCTCATGAAGATCATATTTTATGTCAGAAAGCTCCAGGACAAGACTTTGTGGTGAGATTATTCTGGCAAAGAAACATATCAAGAGTTCCCCATGCATCACTCAAAACCACCTTGAGCTTTAAGCCCACGAAAACCCAATTTTTTTATGAAGAGCTTTCTATTCTCCATTGTGCACATGTACCAGTTTGATAGCAACTTAATACAATGGGCAGGTTTCCACAGAAATTCCCTAAACCAAAAACTCACTGTCTGCATTATTTTCTGTTCTGCAGAGTAATGAAGGGAGACAACTTTGTGTTTTAGGGGCCCAGCTGTTTTGATTTGGTCTATGTTGTGTTACTGCATAGCTCTTTCCTTGGAAGACAGCGCACAATATTTTGGCAGAAGTTTAAAGACATAATGTGAACTTCATGAATGAAACAACCATATAGTCCAAACTGTGATCTAAATCAGAGCCACGCACTTAAGGCAACTGCATTCAAGCTTCATTTAAAGTATTGGTGTGATGTTTGGAGGAAAAAACAATACAATATTCTCACACACACTGTGAATGACAGGGATAGAGTCAACCTGACTTCATAGACAGATGTAAAGGAAGGATCAGAGTAGCCTAATGCTGAGAAAATGCCTTTGGGATATGCAAAGTGGAAACATGTGCATATGGAGACGGCATAGGGGATTAAGCTGTGATAAAACAGTGCGATGCAGTGTGATTTATTTCTCCTTTGTCTTTCCTCCTCTGAACAGATTTAGTAATCTGCAACAGGTTGCTCCTGCTTTGAGTTGCTTCACGACACACAATTTTATCCTTTTGCTTATATTCCTTTCAGCAGCCTTAATGTAGAACAGCCCTGCATCAAATACATCTTCGGCGTGCAAAGGAACGCTCCGGCATCCCAGTCAAACTCGGCAGCAGCAGCGATATTGAGACTTTTGCTGCAAGTATCTATCACTATGTTATAAAATATATCTTCGTGGAGAGGTCTGGATTTGAGGTATTGATATAACAGGCACCATGCTTTACCAACGAGCCAAAGCTTTTCTGACAGCATCATACAGGCGGTTCATTGTCAAGGCCGCCGCTATCCAGAATGCAACTGCCAGCTGTTTTCTTTGTGGATCAAACCAAAAGAAAACAGCAGACCAAGGTCAGCAGAGACAGGCTTTTCTCCTACAGCAGACGGATGAATCTCCATATACAAGGCCGTATAAAACAAAAACTCTCTGTCACAAATCAGATAGCCCGGCTGATTATATTCCACCCTCCTGTGGAAAAAATCAGCCATTCTCAAAAATTCATGAAAGCTCCTATTTATTCCAGCACTGCAGAATGTTTGTTGATCATTTGAGGATCTGCGTCTGTGTGAGTGCTTGGTTGCGAGGGTTATCTCTCATGTCCAGCTGCCTTGTTAACACACACTAAACAGACTCAGATGGACTGGCTTTTGAGAGGGACACCAGGCTGTTCTTATAGACCGTATACGTAAGCTGTTGCTGATGCTGATTTTTCTCAAGGGAATGATAAAGGACGTAAGAAAGTTATAGTCTCCCATCCACACTACTTGGCTTTTTATTACTTCACTTGGATGTTTGACCTTCATTATGCAGAAAACATATGTACTGTATATGACCAGACTTTGACACTGCAAGGTTGTTTTTACATTCACCAGCTGAAGCATTTACATTAAACCTGCATTTAATGGACGTGCAAAAAAAAGTAAAGCATTGGAAACAAGTTGTGGTCCAGCGTGCGGAAACTTGAACATTTAAAATGGTCTAAAAAGTGAACACTCGATTACATCTGGTGTCCTTTAAAACAAGCAACATTTAAATATTCATGAATCATCAGTTTTATGATTGAAAATGGTGTACATGGTGTTTATGAAACAGTTTCAGAGGAAGTTCCCAGCAATTGATTTTTATATCCACTCATGTAGGCTGAGGCCATCTTAAAATATCAAAAAGCCAAATAATAAAACCAAAGCCCACTCCACTTGCTGCTTCATAAAAGTGTTGGCTTTGTCGAACTCTAATGACACAGGAGAGGGAGACTCTGAGAGCTTTTCAAGTAACAGGTACTCGGCAGCGCGCACTCAAAGGTAAGCATGAAGAGGAAAATCTTAGGTTGACCTTCTCCTTGACTTTTGACAAGCTCTTCCATTTATGGTCCCTATCGAGCAACAATGTCCCTCCACACATCTAACCATTAGGCATTAGTCACGACTGTGCTGCCGGCAGCATGTGGGTGAGAGATTCGAGCTCCACACAGTAACACCTGATGCCTCTGTGTTGGAGCTGCCAGAAAACACACCATGAACCCGTAACTGGTGTCACAACACGAAAAAAAACTCCTCAGCTATTTCAGCATACTCACTCTAGTTATCACAGCCAAACACACCATGACAATTAAAACTTGTTATATTTATGCTCTGGTTCTCGCCTATCAGCTTTTTTTCTCCAAACTCCACAGGGTTCACACAAAGTTTGCAGGCAGGCTGGGTGAGGATGTGTGTGCACTGGCTGCCACATTCACTAACTCCTGTCAGTGGAAAAGAGGCCCCACTCCCAGACACAGGCTCACTGCTGATGAGTTGTGCCTCTCCGTCAAGTCAGAGCCATCCCCTGGTTTTTCCAGCATTACTACTGTAGACACACTCACAGGCAAGCCTTGAAATACAAACACACCCAGGTAAATAACTGTTTTTAAAGAAAATAAGTCCAACCTCTTTTAATGCGAGGGTTGCTATACACACACACACGCACAATGACCCACATATACAAGCTCAAGATACATACACAAAACCATGAGCTTGCACTCAGGCTGGGTCCATAATGACCCCCTTGCCCTGCTATCGCCTTGCGATAAAGACCTACTGGAGAGGGAGGAGGGCTGTTTCATGTCAGCTCACACCCACTTTTCCCTTTAACAGAAACCAACAACAAACTCCACACAGGCTCAGTGTGAAAAAAAAAAGTTTCTAATTCTCTAACAGGGGACTGACAGGTTCCTCCTGTCATCATTTCAATAGGTAACCAGAACCTGCAGCGTACTGGCATCAATGATTCATGAAGCGCCACACAGTTAATGAACACAAGGGTATAATATGTATAAGAGCAGTTACTCACGCACGCTCTGTCCCACTCAGCAGCCGCACAAAAACTTCCTTCAGATCTAAAAAAAGGTTCCCTTCAGGTGTCACACACACACAGATTGATTCCTTCCCCCACAGGAAAATCCACACAAACGACAGGAGTTTAACGCACAACTGGATGACAGCTCCAAGTCGGCAGGTCCACACGCTCCCTCTCTCTGACACAGTGTCGTACTACAGCCTGCCTCTGGCCACCCAACACACTGGAGCTCCTCCCATCGCACACTGTCAGAGCGGGAGCGGGAGGGAGGGAGGGAGACAGAGAGAGGAAGGGAGGGAGGAGTAGAAGAGAGCAACACCTCTACAGCATGATCTTGACTCAGTTTTACTTCAAGTGCAGATGTTGAAGTTGAAAATACTTTAGTATTATTTAGGAGCAGAGCAATTATCACATCTTTGAGCCCCCTGCGTTACACAGTGTAATTAGGAAACTATTACAGAGGGCTCAGGGCAGAGGAGCAATAAAAAGGGTTTTATAGGGGAAGAGCATACAGGAGAACTACTGCATGCTCATTTCCAGTATCTGCATGTACAAAGGTCGTTCTGTCATTTTCTGGTCACAAAACTGTTGACTCGATATCAATACCACCTCATTCAGGAGCAATACCAACGTTACACAAGGAAAACATTTGTGCAGTGCACCGTGATGTGGCTGAATTTACGTTAGCAGCGATTAAATGAGACAGAGGCCTAATTGCACTAAACGCAGCTTAGAGCTTTTTTTTTCATTGTTGTTGAAGCTCTCCTGGGAGTTGGTTCCCTTGTTATGGACTGCAGATGTTAGCCTCTTAGCCAGCTGCTTGCACCCACACATAAAGACTGCTTTTAATGATTGCAATTACCGGTAACTTCAAGCTACCAGAAGATGAACCAAATCTATCTGTCCCAAATCAAGACACATGCAACAGCAGCCAACCCAATGTCAAATGAAAACCTTCGTAAAATACGCCCAATGCCAAATCTGGTTGAGCCATTGGATTCAGAATCCATGTAAAGAAAATGCTCAGAGCCAGTGTGTGGTGCTGAAAGTAGCACAGTACTAGTACAGAGTTGTTCTCAAGTAAATCGCACAATGCTGGCAAGGACAAAGATTTCAGGCCATGACACTGAGAGCACAAGAGAAGTGATGCAGCAAAGTCTCAGAAGAGCTGTTTCATGAATTGTAAAGGGGACACCGAGCTCCAGGGAATCACATGCTGCCCTTTACGTTTCATAGACAGAGCTTGGATTTTATTCATCTCAATAATAATCATAGTAAAACTATCACAAGTTTGTTATCCTCCTCCAACATGTCCTATCAATGTGCTCGAATATGATTATATGAAGAGAAACAATTGAAAGTGGAGATTTTTTGGTGGCACGTGTCTTTAAAAAGACTTCAAGTTAAAGCAAAGTGTTAACCAAATAACTTCACATGCCTTTTCCAAAAATATTTCCAGGGTAAATAGAGAGAAGTGTAAGATAGCGGGGTGTTGAGACGGGGACGCCTGTTTCTAAAATAGCAGATGCTAATTATACACTTTAGGCAACTGCTAAGGAGGGAGACGCGATGCCAAGTTTGAGGTGTTGGGATTCTGAATGTCGGCTCAGTCTTTCTGTGCAGACTCGAGATTCCACACGTCACCTGAGACGTACTTAGGCCGCAGCTCGGATACTCACTGGATGTCTTATTTACAGCCTGTGTCAGTCCAATCTGCCCCCTGTCCCCTCCCTCCCTCTCTCTGTACTGGGCTGGTAACTCACCTCTTGTTGAGCCGGACCACCTGCCACTGCCACGCAGGAGACCTGTGTAAACAAACCATAGAATATAAAGGACGCCGTCGGCAGACGTCTAAACACGTGGCTCAGGGCGGTCACACAGAGGAAGACTGGGCTTTTTCACTTGTGACCCTGTTAATCTGGCTGTTCTCGAAATGTCTCTTTTCATTGCCTTGTACGCCACGACTACTACACAAAGTACACCCCAGCAATCACAATTTGAAAACCTAGAAATACTCAGTGGTTGAAATGGTCGAAATTACTGTTTAGATGGATGTCACATGTTGGCTGTTTTTAAAATATGATTGATGGTTATACACAAATATTACGGTATTGACACAATTTAAGTGTGATAGCTTTTGGGTAATAATGTGAACATGTACAAAGTTTGTTGCTTGTCTTTTTTTTTATGTTTCTGGAGCTTTTATGCTTTTATTATGACCAACAGTGTGCGAGAGAGAGGAAATCATGGTAGAACGGAGGAAGACATGCAGCAAAGGACTGAGCACCAGAATTGAACACGGACGGCTGCGTTTGAGACTGGGCGCAAGTGGTGCACACTCTACAGAGTGAGCTGCTATATACTGAAAATAGATTTCAAACATTTTACCCTCTGATGAGTTAATTCTCTATCAGAGGTTGTAGAATATTAAATGTTTCTGATATGATGCCTTGTATTAATGGTACTGTCTAAGTCTCTTGTAAACATCTAGAAATGAATAAATGATTATGATAGTGTTTAGAATTCATGGTGACCTGTAAGTCACAAGATGATCAGTAGACTTATGTGAGGGTTAGGTGGAAGGTGGTGGAACACATTTTAATTTTTACAATAATTACATGTAAAAGAGCTGGTGTTTGTGAACTCTTGAGATTTGTGTGCCACATGGAAAATGTAAGTTTGATCATTCCTCTCAGCATGCATCACACACAGCTGGCAGAAGTGCTGACAGGTCGGTCTTTATAAATGAGTGACAATCGAGGAATTACAGCGCTACAAAAAGCCCTCATGTTTCACACATTAGCTAAATGGAAACACGCCAGATAGCGGGAGTAGGCTACTTAAAGACACGGAGGTTGACAGAAGCGTTGAAGATCACTGAGCAACGCTAGGACCGAACCCTCAGCTTCATGTTATCACCTCTGCAGTCAGGAGTTACATGCAGAAACGTGTTTGTTCACACAACACTATCCAATGTGTTGAAACTCTGTAATTTCATCGTGCATGTGCCAGAATAAAAAAAAGACAGCTGACCAACCAACTCTGTTCACTTCCTCTTTCTTGTCTGCTTTTATCTCAGCACTTATGACAGCAATGTAAAAGGAACAGCATATGTAAAGGTAGCCGGCTCTGCCTTTCCATTGTGAGTGCTTCCCTCTGGAGGACTAATCTCAATCTTTTTTTTAATTTAGTCTTTACAAAGAGGAAAGTACAACGCCATGCAGACCTCTACAGTTCTCAAAATGACTGCAAACAAGAAGTGAAAAATGTATCACCTTTTGGTAAAACATTGCTGTGCATCTTACAGGTTGTCAGCAGTTGCATGGTGATAGCAGGGTCACGGTCGACACTTGCTTCAAGCATCTGTTCCTGTGCTACCAGCTACAGGGAACAACCTGTAAACAGACTAAATGAGTTCTAGAGCAAAGCAGGGACCAGAGTCACAGTTTCTTCAGTCCTCACACATTTTACATTCACCCTAAAGAGTCTCAGTCTCAATGTAAAACCAGGTCACCATAAGAAAAAAAAATCTGCGGCTGTGCCATTATGTAGACATAGCTGTTCTATCTCTCGTGGCTTTAAGGTTGTTAAAATCATCTTATTCCACACTGTCTGACAGTATCAGCTTGTTCCAGTCTTCATGAAATCTATACGATGCTTGAACTCAAGCTTCATACGACTGCCACCCTCTTTCTCCTTTGATAACTGAGCTAAATCTTTTTGACTGGGACACTCACTTTCTCTATTCTGCTCTTGTTTTACCAACATTCATGACATATTCAACATCTTTGGAAATATTGGGACCTGCACTAGAATTCAAAATGAAGTTGTGTGAGGTCTGGATGCACAGCGTAAGTTTGTAATAACCAAACCACTTGTGAGCTAATGCTTGTGAGAAAAGAACTGTGATGAATAACTATTATATAATATAATATAATAATTGACCATCATGATATATTGCTAGAGATAATCCCAATATTTTTGACAAACAGATCAATAAAAAAAATCAAGGGAATTGTTGTTCATTAATGAAAATGACTTATTTAAATGTGTTGGGTGCGTTGTTTTCTAAATCTTTAGAGCAAAGATCTAATTTTAAACTCAATGAAACTGGGCTATAATCTTTCCTATTTAGAGTAAAGGTGAATGAGTTGTCCGGAATTGCAGCTGACATGGCACAGTGTGACCGGAGACTGAGGTGAGTGACTCATTCTGGCATGGAGAGCTGACTGGTTCAGCACGTAGCGTAATGTGTAATAAATCCAGCATATGATCAATCACACTCCTCTCAGATGGGCCGGTGTATGCGGGATGTTGAGGTTTTTCATCTTGTGCTTTGTCTGTTTGGCCAAAAAAAAAAAAAAGTGGAACTGTAATGGCTCGGCATGACAACCGAAGGCATTACTCCAACACCTCTGAGGCCGTGGCTCTCCAGCAGAGAGGGTTTGTGGGATGAGTGCCCTCTGGCAGGGAGGTGATGCTCGTGAGCAATCCCTGGGGTGTGTGTGTTTGTGTGTGTGTGTGTGTGAGCTTTTCAGTCATCTATCTACGTGACTCACTGCTGGTCCTTTCATTAGACTGTTGCATACATGCTCATTTGCTCTATGTCACCATCCTATCTATTAGTCACATGTCTGAAACCGCTACTGGAGTTCCCAGCATTGCCAATAACACATCCACTAAATCATCAAACTGTACGTGTGACTTTCATATCACGCTTCTTGTGCCGCAAACGGGTGATATTCCCACAATCCCTTCTTTAAAAGAGAAATGCTGTATGTTTGTAGTCTGTACTTTTGAATGCCAGACTATTTACTGGATTAACTATTTGTCAAACCACCAGCCAATGGCTCAGCTCCAGAGCAAGTATAAAGCCTGCTCAAAAATTCAACAGACAAAGCACGAGGAACAGCTCGGATGCTCCTCAGGTGGCCCTCTATCCGTGGCAGCAGCTCAGCTTTCCTGTACTCTCTACCTCAGGACCCCCTCCCCCACACCCCCACAGCCACATACAGTAATAACCATGTCCTGCTCCATTCAGCAGAGGGGGCATTTAATCAAGCAATTTTCCCCTTCCCACAGCAAGGAATTTAGATTCACTGGTCCAACAACGTACTGTATACATGACTCTCAGCGCTCAGGGGTGGACAATATAACCTCATATGAAATCATGAACATTTGTCAGGCCACAGGAGATTTTTCTGATAATATCCTCAAAAAATGTCAGCTTTTTGTGAGCTAAGAAAAGAGCCCTGTTTTTGACCTTACAGCGGTCTGTTGAAAATGGTTTTTAGCACGAGGAGGAGAACTGTAAATTAACACTTCATCCTTGTGTTTATCTAACAATCAACATCGAGATATATGGTTTTCACACACAAGTACGGTTTCTTAATACTGCTTACATGTAAATATGGATACCTTTGCATTATTCACACTATTTCTGATCTTTCCTGAATCAATGACTTAAAAATAATGACAAAATAATAGTTATTTTCAGCTTTCAGCAATGTGTATACATATAATAATAATTAAATACTAAAATTCCATACTGTATATATACATTTATTGGCCACCACTTGTGAAAAAAGTTTTTACCGTCTAACATCCCAGCAAAAGCATTTATATAGACATCATCAGAAAAGTTTCAGTTCATAATCATTTTAGATTCCACAGTTCATTTAACATCTGAACAAAAACATCACTTCGAACTGTAACGCTCCACTGTTGAAGTGACGTCAATCTGTCTTTCAGGTGATACTGACGAAGGTGAGAATGACAAGTGGAACCGAATGCTTTCAGTTTCTACTGTCTGCCATTCATATTCACACTGTGGCTTGATGCCCCATTATTCAGCATATAAGAGTAATGGCCTCAAGGATAATATGCTCTGTGTTCAGTGTATCTGAAAGACAGATTACCTTCACTGTAAACATGACCCCGTCCCCACTGGGAAATCATAAAGTAACCCTTCAGGTACCACATGGTTTTTCCTGACTTCATCCAAGCATGGACCGTGTTTCTCCAGAGTCTATCCGGATCCCAAAGGGCTAATGAGACTGTAATTTGGAAATGTGTCGGTTCATCCGGCTGATTACAACAAAAGAGAAATGTTATACTAATGTACTGAGTGCTGAAGGAAATGACTTGATGGGATGAACGATAATATTAGACAAATGGAAGTGGAAATGAGTGATGACTCAAGCACAGGAAAAATCTAGAGGATTAATTAGTTATAAAGACGTCAACATGTGGGGCAGATGAGACATGAAATATTAACTCAGCATCTGATAGAATTAGGGTTAAGCAACTCCAGCCAGAAAAATCACCTACTGTACATTTACAGCCAGCCCACTGGAGTCCTGTGCTAGAACTACGCATCCCGTTAAAAGACAGTGAGGGAGACAGAAAAGTGTTTCGCTCAAGGTCTACGTAATGCACCGTAATCACTGTTCATTTCTGAAGCAGTAAAAAAAAATCTGCATGCAGATAAGAGTCAGCACGTCATTCACCTCAGCTACAGGACTTTCATTGTACACGCCCAGTTTTTGTAGCGCAGACAAATCAAAGTGAGAGATATGGTCCATGGAAGTAAGAAAAAGAGAAATAATTATCCATGTAAAAATATTTCTAAAAGGAAATCAAAAAAGTACAAGAGGGCAGTGACTTCCTGAAAAATGTCCCGTAAGTGAACAAATATAGCAAAAAAAATAACACACGTACAGAAGATGAGAAATTACTTCACATGTAAGTGAGGTTTTCCACAACACATGCTGAATTACCTCTGAGCCAGCACAGGGATCCGTCTCATCTTTACCATGGAAACCAACACCATACTACAGTACATGCACACACACTGGGGGAGCAATTGCCATGGCATCCAGTGGCGTGGCGACATAAAGCTTTCAGCAAGCAGACCAATTTACTCAGCAGCTAACTGGACACTCACTCAACCTTCTGTCTATCACTCCCCATTTTACTCTGTCTCCTCCTTCCCTCTACTCCCTTTTCCTCTCTTTTTTTTTACAATGAATTTCTTTTGTCATGAGCCAGAACAATTACCTTTTATCAGCAGAGGACAAGGTCTTGCAGTGCTGAGTAGGAGTGGCTCTCGGTCGAGTGGTGACAGAGGAAAAAGAAGCTCTGCAGGGATCCCGAGAGATGCCCAGGGATGCAGCTGAACCGGCACCGCACGCACGCATCCACCACCACTATCACCACCAGCAAGAGCAGCAGCAGCAAATCGGAAGGGGAGGGGAGAAATAAAAAAAAAGAAAAGGAAAAAAAAGCAGGAGAGGGGGGTTGCTCTATCAGCAGCAGGAACATTACATCATAGGCTGCCTCTGTGGAAGGGTGGGAGAGGAGTGGACGGAGGAAGGGAGGTGCTCCTTGTAGCAGCACTCTCTCTGTCACTGCTGAGCTCTATCTCTGTGCATGCACAAGTCCAAATTTAATATTTATGATCAGGTAATTGTAAAATGCCTCAAGCTTGAGCCAGACCTATGAAATAATTAGATCAACTGTTCTTTATTGTGGACCGTCACTGGGGTTTGTTGTCAGAATGGATATAATATGATGTACACTATAATGTGGCTTCTCCCTTTGGGGCAAAGACTGTGTGCGTGCGTTTATGTGTGTGCGTCCAGTGCATGGGAGACCACACAATGTCTATTCTGTGTGGTAATTCGATTGCGTGACCAGCGCTTGCTTACCAGTGCTCACAAAGCATGCTGATATTCAACCTCTGAAAAAGGTCATCTGAAATTCCTTGCGGCAGTCGTGAGTGGATAGGTACAATTGTCAGGACTTAACATCTGCTCACTGTGATTATATTTAAACTTGGCTGTCACAACAGATTTGTCAAAACCCGCCTGGTGAATATGCCGATGCTTCAAGCGGGACTGGTAGGCAAGGGGTCTGACCATAATGGGCCGGATGAAAATGTTGTCTTTTCCCAGTGGTCAACTGTTAACCACAGTAACACACTGGTGCACCACAGACCACTGCCACTAACAACAATGGTCAGTCAGGATCACATGACCACAAACCTTCCTCATCTACAGAAACACACCAAGAAGTAGGTACGCCGTCAATGAGACTGAACCAGAGTGAACGTCGTGCAGTCTAACAGAAGTACATCCCAAGTCTAATCTGAACCAGTAATGCTGTATCTCTACCAAGTGGGTGAAAGTTATCTTAAATGAGAAGCACTTGCAGTTTACAATTATTATCATTGTATATTATTCTAGAGGTTTTTCCATTATGATATGACATTTGTTTGTTTCGTCCACCCTACAACATTTAACAGCATGATGCAATCAGAGGCAACTGAAGATTTGAAACTCTTTTAAACAATAATCAACTTACTGCTTTACTGTGTCACTTGTAATTAACATGAAATGGGCTGCCTTTGTCAGAAGGGCTCGCTGTCAAATCCATGGACAGTTATCACCCATCTCCATCTTTTATCTTAATTGTTTTGGGTTTTACATTGAATCTGAACCTCTCATCGCTCCCTGTGGGTGGCTGTACGTAAACCAACTTTACGCTAAGCACCAAACATAACAAAGACAGTCATACACAAGTGGTCAGGCTGGAACAAGCTGAGGACCAAAGTGTTTTTGTTCTGGATGGATGGTTTCAACCACTTATTATTAACTACTAGTACTAATAATAAAGCCATCAGCTGCGATGAATGCATTCAGTGGCACAGCAGTCGATAAAATAAACAGACGGTCATGTATTGTGTAAACAGACTGCAGTGTGACATCTGTCACAGCCAAACAATTTAGAACTGTTCCTAAATGGTTTGCACACAGATGTAGCTGTGTTGTTTGTGGCAAAACAGATACATGGCAATGTGGAAAAACACAGTAAATAATCAAAATCACCTGTATTGTAGCACTGCTCAAATATTAGTTAAATTTGACTTAAGAGTAAGCAGAGGTGAACAGACTCGAACAAAGACCAGTTCTGATGCCTATAATTTAGTCATGTTTGTAACAATGAATCCATTCTAACAAGGCATTTAAATTATTTTCACATGGGCAGACACAGTGTGCTATTCCTCTTCAGCTATGGATATGGACAGGCTATGGATAGCAAAAATCAGCAGCAGATGTCTGATGTGATGTCGTTTTGTTCGAAAACAGCCTGGAGGAGAGATCCCTGAAAAATGTAAAACAAAACTTCCTGCTATATTGCATATCTTTTCACCCATAGTGACCTTTAAGTGAAGCCAGGCATGGCACTGGTAACCATCCACTCCAGTCTCTTGACTTAACCTGACAGCTCATTTGGCAAAAGAGCCATCAGATTTATTTATAGTAGTTTGCTTGTTAAATTAACACCTTTTAAATACTCCCCTATATTCACTTTAACGCTGAGGTGCAATAACAACAACAACAAAAAAAACTGAAGGGGTTGGCGTGACTTTGAAGGACAGTTGTCACAGCATGTTTTGGCAGTCTAGTCCACTGCAGTGATGATGACACAGCTTGTCCTGGAGGCCAGAAATGACAGACCGCAGAGACCTTTAATTTAAGGACCAAAAGCCCGATAAGGAATAAAAACTAGCCCTGAAACTGTCCATAAACGACTCATATCCGCCATCTGCACTCTGTACTTCATCATGGTCCCCACATAAAAGAGAAAAAGTTGTTGCGAGTGACATCATGCAATGCGTACGGGCATTACGGATGACGAAAAATAAATAATTGGCGCTAAAAAAAACAACAAGTGCTGTTTTACTCTGTTGCAGTCTGGCTAATTCAGAACAGAGATCCATCGTTACAACTTGCAGATGTGACCTTCACAAAAAAAAACCAGTAACAATATCATTTCAGTTACAATGAACCCAAACAGAGGGAGAAAATAAAGGAGCCCTGTATGTGAAGCGACGACCTTAATAAGTACAACAATGCAGGCAGAAAAAATCAATCCAACTGCTCTTTTGTCCGTCTCTCTCATTTTAAAATGGAGCATAAAACATTCCTCACATGCCAAGTATTGTAGGTTGACTGGAATGCAGACGAGGCTTTGTGATTTCCAGTGTGAATGTGTGACACTATTCAATGAGTGACCAGTGAGGAAGGAGGGGACCCAGAACGTAAACAGCACTCCAGATGGACTTGACCTTTGCTAAGACAGAACGGCTGAACCCCTTATGACCGCAGGGGACAACAGCCTTGAAATATTATTGCTGCAGCACACAGACACTCATTCTGCTTTCCCGATGAAAAGCCTCTTTCCCAACGAACTGTTCGGTTCCACGGTGGCAAATTGATTCGAGCGCATCCTTAAAAACATACAACAGCGGCATTGAGAGATGAGAGCGACTCTGACGTGACACCGCACTGAAAGATGTTTCTGCGGTTTCATATGAAAATTGTATAAGTATCATAAAGCAGTCAGATGTAAAAAATTTGGGCGAGCCGTGCAGTCATGAGCATCAGATGAAGCTGTGTGTGAACCCTGCCAAACACTGCCACTATTCATGGCACTGATGCTTATCCCCACAATAAAAACTGAGTGCCTAATTTCACACATTTTCACACATTAAAAAAAGAAAACGTACTTTGTTACAAAATTAACAAAACCATGTTTTTGGTTTTGCGCATGACAGATATGAAAATGCATGTAACCAGACATGCACATGTTCTCAAAATGACACAATCTATTTTCATAATCCACTTTGAGAAAACGTCCCCAGTAGGTTAAGTGTCAATGAATTATTCAAATTTCACACATGCAGGAAGATGTGGTCAACTGTGATACATGGTGTTGATTGATCACACTTAGCAGCAGCATCCTCAGTCAGTCCCCTCCCCCCTTTTCGCCCGAACCCCCAGGGACTACTTCTGAAATTAAAAAGGTCAGAGGTGATTGGCCGTCCCCCTCTGCAGCCACCACGACACACACATTCTCTCATATTACTGTTATATGAACACTACAGGCAGTGCAGGCTGGAGAAGAGTGGCAATGTTCAACCTCACAACACTTAATGTGCACACAGGCAACAACTTGTAATGGATCGTTCTACTCACCGCTGGTTAAATAAATGTAGGCGGTTGATTTCACATGACACATATGACCTTCTCTATGTCAAACATGTTGACTATCAGCAGCTAGCTTAAACATTTGTTAAGTGGGTTACTACAGTGGCCTCTCTGAATAAATAAGCTTATCTAAACCCTCCTGTATATCTTGTCATCTCTGACCACATCCCATCGTACAACAATAAATCATACTTCCTCGCAAGTTTCACAAAATGCTGTTGATTTTCAGTAGGAATGTAAATATGTCGAAGCCTTTACCATCACAGAGAGTCACGTGATATGAAAGCGTGAGTTAATTTTGGGTCCTACATGTGCACGGTGAGGAAGGGAAGTCAGTGCACAATGCTGCCATCAGTAAAAAAAAAAGATGAAGAGCAGCAGTTGCATCTTGTTACTGTGTCTTGGAATAGTGATCCTAATCCGCAGCATAAAGTGCTTACAGCTGAAAGATAACAGCGTCCTGCCCTTGGCACCTTTCCCCAGGGTCTTAGGGGCTCTGCTACAGCTGCTATTATACAGCTCTGGAGCAATGTGGGACATTCACAGTCCCAACATGCCAACATTTGGCATTTGACCATGTGTTTGAGTTGGACTAACAACAGACAGGAAATACAAACATGAGCGCGTTGTTCTCTTTATTCAACCGGTCCATCCGATGATTTGTTTCGCCCACGGTTGTGCGACCATGTGCTCTCTGCTGCAGATCTGAGAGGCTACAGGTAACAACTTTGGGGCTCTTGTGTTACAGCGCTGTCTAAGTCACCTTGTTCATGGACTCTCGCTGCAGTATCATGTTCTATGTTACCGCGGCAACACGGCGATTATGCTCACCTCTCCATTCACGTCCCACTCTCGTCCCCCCAAGAAAACACTCCTCTTGTCACCACAACACTGAGGTGGCAGAGCAGGCGTATTACAATATGCATTGTTAGGCTGTCGTAAAGAAAGCTCAGAGGCTGTCGGCACGGTGACGCCGGCTACATCAAACAGATCACCACGTCTGTGGATCTGAAACAGATATGGAAATTTAAAATGATTTTTAAAGCTGTGAACGAGTGCACTTCAAGTTCCACACAATATACACACCTCTTTATTCTAGTGCATATTTAATGTCTATAGTATTTTGCCACTGAACTGAAATGCTGAATTTTGCTATTTTGAAAAAATACACACTTATTGTAATATCTGTTCTAACAACTTGTGGTTCAATCTGTCAGGAAAAGCAAAAGTATCAAGAATCACTGCATGTAATCTTTCTTTCTGTTCCAGAGTTACATGATGAACACGTTTCGGCCTAAAATATCACCACTTCATCATTTTATCCATTGTGTATTATTTTATCATTTATGGTCAAAATGTCTTTTGTATATAAGGTCACTGTGACCTTCACCTTTGACCACTAAATTCAAATGATCTTCTTCTCTTCTGTTCATGACCTTGAACTTTGACCTTTTGTCAAAAGGTCAGTTGTTCATCACTTATAAGGAACTTTAGGAAAAAAAAGAGTTTGTAATGTAGCGCAAACATGTAAATGTAATTCTTTGAGTCCATGTTTGTTGGTACTGAATCTGGTGAAATTCCCTCTGTAAGTGTTCTTGAGAAGTCACATTCAAGAGGACAACAATATGTTTAGTTAGTTCACCATGACTAAAACCATCAAAATCTAATCCATTCATCCTCAAGTTCAATTTTTGTTGAATTTTAAGAAACAAAATTTGCAGAATGCTATCGTGTTCATAGGAATGAGACAGATGAACAGCCTAAAACCATAATATTCAGACCATGTAGCGCAGAGGGAACAAAATCAACTGATCCCTAGAAACCAGTCAAACAGAAGTGCATCTGACATAGATCCTCTCCTCCTCTTTCCTGCACTTCTCGGTGATACCTCCTTCGCAAACTGCAAATTATTATGGGTTTCTTGTGTCTGTGTCTAAGGTGAAACGTGTGAGCAATGGTAATTTGAGGGCTCAAGTTAAAAAGCAGGTATGTCAGGAGCACAGTGAACTGTGAGCACATTGCACGTCTGTGTATTTGCTACAAGCGCCAGTCTGCTGCACTTCTAATGACAGGTTGGAACGCCAATAAAAACCAAATCAGTTGCCTCAGTTTGAAGTTGAGAATCACAGGAGGCAGTTGATTCCTGTCAATTTACTGTGTATTTTAACAGGCACAACGCAGTTATCGTAACCTTTGTGTAATACAAAAAGTGAGCCGCTGTGTTGACAGAGGACATTATTACAATTTTCATTAACCTCGTGCTATGGCACTACAGAACATTCTCACAATATTGAGAGAAAAAAAAAATACCGACCATAATACAATGGTCAATAACGGTGCAGTGTAACTTATATAATAAATATTAACCTACACTGATCCATTTTAAGAAAATGAGTGAAAGCAAACACTCAAACACAACCTGCTATAACAACACAATATAAAAGCAGCAGAGCTGTCGGACTGTGCAGAGGGCTTCAATAAGCTTTAGAGGAGCTTCGTCATCAGTCCACTCTGCGTCATTTCATGAAATATTTAGGTATGATGCATGCTAACGGCGCGGGCCCAAGTACATGCTTCACTCACGCTGGGGAGCATAGGTGGGAGATGAGTTGAATGAGGCTAAGGTGCACCAGACTCTTTTTGAGTGCTGTATTTTTGCTATCTAACAATTTGAGAGATTTGAAGTAAAACCTCTTTCAACAACAGTTGAGGTTCAACAGTAAAATTATGACCGACTAATACGTATAACAGAGACAGAGAGATATATGTAACAGACTTCATAAAAAATAACAACCTCAAATGCTTTAGAGAGGAATAATCACATTCTGGACTTTGCAATGATATATTATCTGTGTCAGTTCATTTAGAGATTAAATTGGCTCAACATTAGTGCACAAAAGACATTCAATCATGTCTGAGCTCTTGTATTAACATTGAGTTAACGTAATCTGTGTGGACTGACAACCAAAACGGAATCAATCAGAGGAGGGAAAAAAGTTTGCAGTAAAGCAATGTGACTGAGTTTATAGAAGCAGACTTGCAGCACATATTTTGCTTTGAAATGCTTCGATTTGAAATAATTCTGAGACCACGAAATGCACATTATTTCTGTTATTCACAGCTGAATGAAAAAGATTATTTATAGGCAACACTAAGCATATTAGCATCTAGGGAAATTTATGATTTTCCAAGTTTAAACCAGACACGTAGCTCTCTATATCATGCAGCCATAATTCTGATGTAACACAGAACAACTAATGAGATACTATCCTGACATAATCTTTTCAATCTGCTGTTAATAACATAAAGACGGACAAGTGCCGGAGCAAAAATAGCCACTTGTTGTTCATGGCAGTCATTCAGAACTTCAGAAGCTATATACGTCCTATTCTGGTATCTCATTCATCCATGACAGCAGAGCTAAATTAAACAAGAATTACCACCTCATTGCCGACTATGTCTCAATGTCTATGGCCACTATCTCCTCTTCCTGAGTTACAGCTTTACATAATGGACAGATGTGTTTTTACAGACCACAATAATGCCACCATTAGGTTAACCATTGACCAAAATTGATATAAAATGTCATAATTTCACCACTTTTAACCTAATAAACATTTGTCGCCATCATCATTGTAGTGATGTTACATTTGTGTGGGTATTTGAGTTGAGTCTTGAACTTTAATGGTAAATTCTAATGAGTTCATTTAGAAATGTCCTCGAGGCATTACTGAGGTAACATTTTCTTGACAATGGGAGGGAGGGACAGACTAACACCTGAAAACATTATGCTTCTGGCCTTAGCGATCACCAGCACAGAGACATAATGCGGCTGAGAAGGCCGAGACTCTATTACCACACAGTCCTACTTATGATGGCAAGGTTTATGTTTAAAAACATAAATTACTTTGTGAACTTGTAAAAACTGTGCAACAACTTTCATGAAGTTTGGAGGACACATACAAGCCAACTGTAGTCCTTGGTTTACTGAATTTAAGCCAGACACTAAGTTGAATTATGCAGTGTGTGCAAACTCTAGTCCCATGCCAGGCCTAATAATACGCTGACCGGAGCGCACAGGCCACAGCCGATACAGCAGTTGAGGCCTCCATTTCTGTGCCTCACCCAGAAATCCACTCAGGTCACTTCTCTCTGCAGGCCACTAAACTTAGCTCAGCCCAGAAAGAGAGCAGATCAGAGGATGTCTGCCTGCTGCTGGGTCTCGTGGCAATCCCTCAAAGGGAGCAAAGATATGTGACAACTGCTCGCGTTCTCAGGCAACACCGTGGACCACAACAGCTTAAATCCCAAGGTGTGAGCGGTAGCCAAGAGCTCCAGATGACAGGAAATGATGAGAAAATACTCAGTCATTGACTTTGAAGGGCTGAAGTTACATAATGCAACACACAATACAGTTGCCAAGGCAGAGGAGTGTTGAAGACCTAAATTCACATCAGTAGTCAGTGAGGGTGAAACTCGGCAGCTCTCCACATGTGCTTGTAAAAGCCAGAGAGACCTGAAAATTCTCTGCAGTATTTTAACCTTAATTTAACGGATTCACCTCAAAATAACTGTAATGTCTCTAAAATTATAATGAAAAGAACAACTTCAGAAGCTCCAGTAGTCTGCTGCAGACAAGTTAAACCATGCCCCAGCCCTTTTAACATTGTGAGCGCCTTGACCACAACAGTCTAGCCTTATTCTGTGAGTAACAAAAGCAACCCAAAAGACCCTGGTCGATACTAAACAGACCCATTGCTACAACAGCAAGTTGCCAGCTTTTCAACTTAATGTCCGCCTCAAGCTGAGCCCAGAAAATGGTCTGATACTGAGAGTTTTTTGAGCACTAGGTCATCTTCATGCATTACAGCCCTAACCAGCAGATGAATAAACATATTGCACACTCACGGGTGTTTGACATTGATCCTGCTTTTCTAATTAATAAAGAATCATGCAAGCAGCTGCAGGAATTTTTATTAGCTAGTGTGTGTTATGATGGCTCTGCAGTAGAGAGGACAAATTTTTTGGCACACAACACAGGATGGGCAGACGGGTGCGCTGCATAAACAATGTACCAGAGTACCAGTGTTAACCCAGTAATCGCTATATGGTAATGAGCAGCTCCATGATCAGTTTGCGTGCAGCAACAAACACAACAGCAAACTCAATGTGATGCGAGGGCTCTTTTTTTTGGAAAAGAGGAGGACAAGGATTTAGAAATGGAAATGCAGAGAATTTAAGTGCATTTCAAAGACATTCTTCAGTTTAGATGAGATTTTAACTCATCAGTGTCAGTTAAATAGTATCACCATCAAAGACTCCAAAGATCTGACCTCGGTTCAGCCACAATGTCAACATGATCTCTGAAGTCTTAGTGTTAGAATACCCACCAGCTTAACATTGCACCATCTTGCCAAGGGTATCAACACTGCAATAACGACCGGCACTGTGTAGACTCAGGTCTGAGATAGATGAGCAGCTTCAGACAGAGGAGTTCAGACAGTTAATGAATCATAATTATAGTGACTTAGTCATAAGAAATAAGACACACCTAAATCTCATGGATTACACAGAAAACAATGTTGGATCTGTTCAGCCATGCTAACGTACAGTTATATTCACTGAAGTGTGACAACAGAAAACAGACTGCAGGGCTGCTGTACCTTTTCTTTCTCATTTATGGCAAGATAGAGCTGCAAAAAGCACTGCATGGTTCAAGTCTGACCTCTTGTTGGCTTTTAAAAATAGATGCACTCAGTCAAAGACAAACATTTGCGACAAATGGGCTTGTTCGCAGTCCTGGAACAGGGTTGAGACGAGAGGTTACAGAGAGGAAAAGGAAGCTCATTAGTTTCCAGTACAACCACACAGAGATACATTATCATTAACAACCTTTCTACAATGAGAAAACAGTTTAGCTCCATGTTCCGGTCTGCATGGAGTGATTTTGGTCATATTAACCCGACATAAATAAGAGTAAATACATTAAAAATATTTATTTTATCTATTTATTTTAAAGGGACAGTGCACATTAATCGACATTACTGAAAATGTGCCAGTGTTAGTCAAGTGGCTAATTTTCAAATACATAAAAAATATATGAAAAGAAAATCAATAAAACAACTTACACATACATCTGCTGTGCTGTACTGCTGCCAATGTACTGAGAGCTTCATGCGCCAGTGCATACCATTACTATTTCATGTACATAAAGTAATAGTAATTGTAACAGATGTGTGACTTTGGCCTATTCTGCAGGCTTAATAGGGTTAGTCAATGTGTGAGCATAAACCCGCAGTAATGGTAGGTTTTTATTATGTATTAGTAGTACCCTATGTTATTTTGTATGTGTGACAAATACAGATGAAAATGTGTTGAAAATTCTTTCAATAGATTTTTTTTCAATTGAATTTCAATTGATCTTCATTCTATTTATCTGATATTGTTTCATTAAAGCAGAAGTAAGTGATATATTTGTGTTAATATAAGTCTTAAATAGTTATATCTTCCGACAGCAATCACTTACATAGAGTGTTTGGTCTGAAACACGGGTCTGTCAGTCACTCTGCTCTGCTCTGAGCCGAGGAGAAAACATTTATCGTATCCTACAGTTTTTATCCAATGAGGAGAGAGAACGGCATGCAGGGCTGTGTTGCAGCCAAGGAACGCCGTGAATGTGGCATAGGGACGAGGACTGTTATGGTGCGTTCAAGGAAACTCGTATTTTTCCGACCGTGAAGTGGTAAGTTCGATCTGGTACGAGTTCACCGGTCGGAATTCGAGTGGCTGTTATAGTGACTTTCACCGGTAAAACAGGTCGGAAAAACACGAGTGGGTTACCTGGAACGCTACAAAGTCGTAAGTTGTGACTTGAAGCTGTAATTTACGATTTCAAAAGCCTGCCTGGAACGCAGCATTAGCGAAAACGACCAGACCACTTACTTCTTCTTTAAATCCTGCAATGGATTCTTAAAATATGGTCTTCACCCATCATGAAGTGGTGAAGCTGTAACACTGTTATTCTTGAGATCTGGCCATGTGAGAGACAAAAACATGGCTGACGTGGCTCCATTAAAGGCTCCAGCAAGTCTAAGGGCAGATGTGCCTGCACTTCAGATTAAAACAGTGTTGACAGTAAAGAGCTGGACAAATGTAAACCCATTTGAAATATGTGCAAGAAGAAGCCTATAGAAGAGGAAGCCATGTGTGCCGATGCAATGTGCAATGTATCCAGTGCATCAGCAGCACACACGACCTGTTATAGAGTTGTCAGTCCATACGGTCATGTTAAACAAGAAGTGCATTTAATGGTAATATCACACAGGAGATTATTATTTTCATCAGCCATTAATCCCACAAAGATTTTTTTTCAACTAAATATTTTGGTTGTGAAAATGTCAGATGAGAGATTCAGAGAGACATCATCATATTTCTTGTTTTATAAGACTAAAGGGCAAAAAAAGAAAAAAACCACCAAAAATGACAACAAATAGCTGGAAGCAAAGAATTTTTGAGACTTTGCTTAAAAAGTTGCTGAATTTTCTGTCGATCAACAAACAGTTTTAGCTCTAACCCACACTGCTCACACAGATGCTCATTTTTAGTGTCCAATTAGCAATGTCATCACATTTAAGGGCTGTCAAGGCTGCTACAGATCTTGGGTGCAAGCCTGTAAAATACAACAGTGTCGTGCAAGGCTAGAAATAGCCCGGTATTTTGAAAGAGCTTCATCAGATGAATGCTACAGTGTTTGACACAGAGACAGAGGAAGCCCTGAGCTGGTGCATGCTGTGATCTAGCCTGGTCACTCTCGTTTCTGACCATCTGTCATAGAGAGCTCTTGTGATGTTCACACCTCCTGTGTATATTACCTCAGGTGTTGACGAAAATTGCTCTCTGATGCATTATCTGAAAAGATATATTTCGACAACACAGGACTCAATCTGCCAGGATTACTTCTGACAACTGTCAAAAGGAGCCCGCAGAGAGGATTTCAGAGGGCTCCTTTTCATAATTTTAGCACCTCACATTCACTCTGCCCTAAAGGTCCTACAATGACGCTGCACTATAGCACAATTACAGATTTATGGATTCACATATGAGCCACTATGAGCCAATTGTCTTTTCTCAAGGTTAAGAATCATGACAATTTAATATATTCCGATGTAAATTTAACCCATGGTCCAACGCACTGTGACACCGAGCTAGACCCCCCCTCGAGAGATGAAGCCAGTAGCTTCTCTAGTTGTAGCAACTTTAGCAAAGTCCGCACCATAACAAACAGCGCAGTCGATTTCTCCCATAGACTGTAGATTTCTCCACATACAAACCGCGATCAAAAAGCCACTCATAGCCACAAATAATGCTCAGAACAGCACCAAACGTCAGCAACAGTACAAACAGCGTCCCAGCACATTGATAGAGGAATCAAACATCTGTTAAGTTTGCCTGGTTTCTATTGAAAAGAAACGAAAACAACTCACCCACTCTCCTCCGGTTATACAGCAACTTTCCACGTCCAGCATGTGTCTGTTGCATCCGACTGGCAGCACAAACATTCCGTTTCAGCGGCCAAGGCAGTGACCATAATGACCTCTTCCCCAGCATTTAGACTCCACCGGCTCGCTCTTTCACTTCTCTCCTCCATTTCCTTCAGCTCGTCTTCAGTAAACTCGGGCTGTGTTCGAAATCATCCACTAGTCACTCACTCACGATGTAGGGAAGGACGGGAGGAGAATTCGGACACTACACGGTAATTTCCTGAACGTGGTTGCTTCATCATATGCCCCAGGTATTGCTTTGATGTAAGCAGATGCGGCGAAAATCATGTCAACACACCGGACCAGTCGGGAGCAGTTAAAAGATGTGATTCTTCACTGCGGTCAAGTGAGCCGTCGTTCTTCTTCGCGGAGTCAAGCCAGCCGCACAAACATTTGAACTGCGCCCGTATCATAGAACTTACGGTAAATGCTCCGAGTCCACTGACGAAGCTAGCGCTAGTTCATAACCAAGCGAGATGACTTCCGGTTTTCAAAATAAGACGGGGTTAATACAAAGGCAAACGAGGTGTGTGTGTGTGCGCGCGTGTGTTCCCGTGTGTGTGTGTGTGTGTGTGTGTGTGTGTGTGTGTGTGTGTGTGTGTGTGTGTGTGTGTGTGTGTGTGTGTGTACCTACCAGGGCCTGATGAATTTTAAACAGGAAAAATGCCTTATACTCCATTTTTACTGTGCAGTAACATCACTTTGGTCCATAAGTTCTGACAATACTTGGTACAGGTGACTTCAGGAGCACACTGGCTACTTCCTCAGTCATTATCAGACATTTCTACTGTATCATTTTGGAGAAATTAAGCCTCAAATTTGCATCTCTTGTTTTTTTGTTGTTGTTTTTTTTTTTTTTTTTACAGGAAAAGTGCCTCATACTCCATTTTTACTGTACAGTAACATCACTTTGGTCCATAAGTTCTGACAATACTTGCTACAGTTGACTTCTGGACCACCCTGGCTACTTCCTCAGTCATTCTCAAACATTTTTACTGTATCATTTTGGAGAAATTAAACCTCAAAGTTGAATCTCTCGTTTTTTTTTAAACAGGAAAAATGCCTTATACTCCATTTTTACTGTACAGTAACATCACTTTGGCCCATAAGTTCTGACAATACTTGCTACAGTTGACTTCTGGACCACCCTGGCTACTTCCTCAGTCATTATCAAACAGTTTTACTGTATCATTTTGGAGAAATTAAACCTCAAAGTTTAATCTGTAGTTTTTTTTTTAAAACAGGAAAAATGCCTTATACTCCATTTTTACTGTACAGTAACATCACTTTGGTCCATAAGTTCTGACAATACTTGCTACAGTTGACTTCTGGACCACCCTGGCTACTTCCTCAGTCATTATCAAACATTTTTACTGTATCATTTTGGAGAAATTAAGCCTCAAGAATGCATTTCTAGTTTTTTTAAACAGGAAAAATGCCTTATATTCAATTTTTACTGTACAGTAACATCACTTTGGTCCATAAGTTCTGACAATACTTGCTACAGTTGACTTCTGGACCACCCTGGCTACTTCCTCAGTAATTCTCAAACATTTTTACTGTATCATTTTGGAGAAATTAAACCTCAAAGTTGAATCTCTCGTTTTTTTTTTAACTGGAAAAATGCCTTATACTCCATTTTTACTGTACAGTAACATCACTTTGGCCCATAAGTTCTGACAATACTTGCTACAGTTGACTTCTGGACCACCCTGGCTACTTCCTCAGTCATTATCAAACAGTTTTACTGTATCATTTTGGAGAAATTAAACCTCAAAGTTTAATCTGTAGTTTTTTTTTTAACAGGAAAAATGCCTTATACTCCATTTTTACTGTACAGTAACATCACTTTGGCCCATAAGTTCTGGCAATACTTACTACAGTTGACTTCAGGACCACCCTGGCTACTTCCACAGTCATTATCAAACAATTTTACTGTATCATTTTGGAGAAATTAAACCTCAAATTTTAATCTGTAGTTGTTTTTTTAACAGGAAAAATGCCTTATACTCCATTTTTACTGTACAGTAACATCACTTTGGTCCATAAGTTCTGACAATACTTACTACAGTTGACTTCAGGACCACCCTGGCTACTTCCTCAGTCATTATCAAACAGTTTTACTGTATCATTTTGGAGAAATTAAACCTCAAAGTTTAATCTGTATAATTTTGGAGAAATTAAGCCTCAAAGTTTCATCTCAGTTTTTTTTAAACAGGAAAAATGCCTTATACTCCATTTTTACTGTACAATAACATCACTTTGGTCCATAAGTTCTGGAAATACTTGCTACAGTTGACTTCTGGACTACCCTGGCTACTTCCTCAGTCATTATCAAACATTTTTACTGTATAATTTTGGAGAAATTAAGCCTCAAGAATGCATCTCTAGTTTTTTTAAACAGGAAAAATGCCTTAGATTCCATTTTTACTGTACAGTAACATCACTTTGGCCCATAAGTTCTGGAAATACTTGCTACAGTTGACTTCTGGACCACCCTGGCTACTTCCACAGTCATTATCAAACATTTTTACTGTATCATTTTGGAGAAATTAAGCCTCAAATTTGAATCTCTCGTTTTTTTTTAAACAGGAAAAATGCCTTATACTCCATTTTTACTGTACAGTATCATCACTTTGGCCCATAAGTTCTGGAAATACTTGCTACAGTTGACTTCTGGACCACCCTGGCTACTTCCACAGTCATTATCAAACTATTTTACTGTATCATTTTGGAGAAATTAAACCTCAAAGTTTAATCTGTATAATTTTGGAGAAATTAAGCCTCAAAGTTGCATCTCTAGTTTTTTTAAACAGGAAAAAAAACCTTGTATGCCATTTTTACTGTACAGTAACATGACTTTGGCCCATAAGTTCTGACAATACTTGCTACAGTTGACTTCTGGACCACCCTGGCTACTTCCTCAGTCATTCTCAAACATTTTTACTGTATCATTTTGGAGAAATTAAACCTCAAAGTTGAATCTCTCGTTTTTTTTTAAACAGGAAAAATGCCTTATACTCCATTTTTACTGTACAGTAACATCACTTTGGCCCATAAGTTCTGACAATACTTGCTACAGTTGACTTCTGGACCACCCTGGCTACTTCCTCAGTCATTATCAAACAGTTTTACTGTATCATTTTGGAGAAATTAAACCTCAAAGTTTAATCTGTAGTTTTTTTTTTAAAACAGGAAAAATGCCTTATACTCCATTTTTACTGTACAGTAACATCACTTTGGTCCATAAGTTCTGACAATTGTAGTGGCAGATTTGAATGTTCCGCATCCTGCTTCCCCCCAAGATCAGATCTCCTTTTGTTTACTACTCAATTGTGTATTTGCATTCTAAGTTTCGGAGACACCAACCTCTCACCTTTCTCATGATGTACTCAAAACCCTTTTGTATTGTAATTGTGCCGACTAGACCTTTTAATCACACTCCAGGATGTCACTGCTGATACCTGTGGAGACATCCTGAGTAGGGGGGCAGACCCCAAAAGGTGTCACACCCAAAGGGGTGGGCTTTTCCTCTGATATAAGTCTTTTGGTTTCCCCACTGTCTTTGTCTTTTCTTATCCATCATCCACTCTGGTATGAACTGACCTTCCATGCTTGGAATAAACTCATGACGGCCGGCCAAGTCTCTATTTCATTATTCACCAACAGCAAACGGCTAAAAATTTCCACCACAATTTGGTGTCAGAAGGTGGGATTCCTCTGTAATCGTCTGGGATGGAGAGCGGGCAGCGACAGGCCATCCTGGAAGAAAAAAAAGTTTTCCAGCCTCCAAACCTCAAAATTCTACTGAGTGGGAGGGCTACCGCTGTGCCATCCCAGATCGTTGCTGCTGGAATTCTACGAACTAAGTCGGAAATTTATCTGGTGAGCATTGAAATATTGACATTCTAATTTTTTCTTAGAAATATTTGGGTTAATTTGACATAATATTTCTACTTTTCGTTTTATCCACAATTGTGTATGAGTCTATGACTCAGGGATCAAAGTTTAAATACTTTGGGTTTCGCTTTTATCACTTGTGCGGGTTATATTAATATTTTATTATATTGGTATAAGTAACTAAGTGGTCCTTACAGAGACGTCTGTATTGAAAATTGTCGTGCACGACCTCCACAGCTGGAATGGGAGTTAAGGCTCTGTTGAGGCGGGACCTCCAGAGGGTGCAATTGTGGATATAATGAGAAAGAAATATGGGGGATAAAATTCTAAACTATTTTCAATTGTCTGGACAGTTGAGTTTGGATTCCCAATAGGGGAATTCCTTAAAGGAAACTAATGGTAACAAAGGTGAAATGAGGTAAAAGTCTGTAAATCATGAGAGGTTAAAAGAATGTTTACAGATGGGGAAAGCAACACAAAAATTGCTTCTTTACAAAAAAAAAAAAAAAAAAAAAAAAAAGAGAAAATCTTTGAAAAAGAAAGAAAAATGCAACTCACACTTAACACTAGAGCACCGAGCTCGTAGATTTCCTTTTTCTTTGTTTCACAGTTGATAGCTTTGAAGCCTGGATCCAGACCTCAAACGACCCGCCCATCAATTCAGCCTTCAACCACCATAGAACTCTGTGATACTTGGAGAAACAGAATCCGCCACGCCACAACAACAACCAAGCTGAGGAACAGCCCTTTCTGACGTGCCTGCATCATCTTCTCCAACTACACACAAACTACGCCATCCCAAGCCTTCAACATGCCGACAGTTGAAGTGTCAGGACCAGAAGGTGAACAACGATTTTCTGTGTATGGATTTCTACTTCGACATCAACACAGTCCAGGAACATGGACAACCCAGTCA
Source organism: Decapterus maruadsi (assembly GCA_030347415.2). Lineage (NCBI taxonomy): Eukaryota > Metazoa > Chordata > Actinopteri > Carangiformes > Carangidae > Decapterus > Decapterus maruadsi. Next base: position 13,347,340 of record CM064893.1, on the reverse strand, counting down.
TGGACACAGAAGGAAGAGATGTGGCTGACACAGAGACTCAAGAAGATTGTCTGTTTTCATCATTGGCCAACATGGACACCTGAGTTTGAAACTCAAAAGAACTTGATCATACAAAAGACTGAGGATGATTGGGCGTGGTTGGAGGGGAATGAATCCTTGCTGACAAGTTAACCAACCTGTGAAATCGGAGAAAGGTAATGCACCACATTCACACACAAACACACACACACACACACACACAGAGTGTACACATCGCTACAAATTGTGTTTGAACACTGACACTTGTTATGATAGAACTGAACAAAACTTTTGACTTTTGTATATGTGCTTATCAGGTCAAAACAGTTACAGATACTGAGCTAAATTCAAACTTCAAACAGGCATTCGCCTCTGAAAACTGCCTGATGGGCAAACACTTAAATGTGCAAATTAGGCCTTTTGTCTGGTCTCAACCAGTCTTTTGCCTGATTTGGCACCAGATGTTTTCACACCCCTACTGCAGTACCCTGCAGTATGTATATCAATGGAAATTGCAACAACCTTTCCAAGTTGGTTACAGAAACCAGAAAAACAATCTTAAGAGCTAATACAGATTTTATGACACCAGATAACTTCAATTGAATCTCTTGTGTCACCAGGACCTGATAAGCAGAGAAAAGTTGGTGAGAGAGAGTTGATAATGCGAACACACTACCAAACACAACACAGATGTGCTTTATCACTTTCTCTCACACCAATTCACACATTTACACTTGCAATTAGAGGGAAGATTGAGACCCATTTAAGAGAAACATGTAAGCACACAGCCAATTGACAAGAAAACATATGATCGATCTAGGCTATTCTTAAGAGTTTAACATCTGTTGTGCACATTTAAAGAAAATCCAGCTGGTACCTAAAACTTTTTAGGTTTGTTTGTTTGTCTATTTGATTGTTTGTTTGATTGAATGTTTGTTTGTTAGATTGAATGTTTGTCTGTTTGTTTATTTGTTTGTTTGTTTGTCTGTTTTTGTCTGAAACAAGTTAAAACTATTTCAGCCCTACAGAACGTCCCTAAGACACTGTGGGTTGTCAAGAAACATGATGATGGCCTCATCAAAAAACTGTGAACCTATTGTCATAACTCCAGAATCTGACTTTAGACCTTCCACATTCAATATCCACTCAAACAAGAAACTATCGATGACATAAAACCGGATTGTGAGTCTCTTAAAACAGCAGGAGTAATTGTTCCTTGTGATGACTCTCCAGTACACACACTTTTGTTTCCTGTGAAAAAATTAGAGATAAAAATCAACCTACAGAATGGCGTTTTGTTCAGGATCTGCAAGCAGTAAATGCCGCAGTCCAACCTAGAGCTCCAAATGTGCCAAACCCTTACACTATCTTGTCTCAAGTTCCACCTAATGCAAAATTCTTTTCAGTGGATCTTTCTAACGCTTTCTTCAGCGTTCCAGTCCATCCAGAAAGCCAATTCTGGTTTGCTTTCAATTTCAATGGACGTGGCTACACATTCACCCGCTTATGTCAAGGGTATTGCGAAAGTCCAACAATTTATAATGATGCTCTCAAACAAAGTCTTGAACCTCTTGTCTTGTCTCCAGGTACTGCTTTGCTTCAGTACGTAGACGACCTCATGATCTGCAGTCCAACCAAAGACCTGTGTGAAGCCAACACAGTCAAACTCTTGAAACACTTGGCCATGACTGGTCACAAAGCCAGCTTATCCAAACTTCAATTTGTCCAGGAAAAAGTGATCTTCTTGGGTCATGTCATCACCTCCGATGGCAAAACTCTTTCACCAAAAAGAGTAGAGGCAATTCAAAATATTCCAAGACCCGTCACAAAGAAACAAATGATGTCATTTCTTGGTATGTGCTCTTATTGCAGACAATTCATTTCAAACTATGCCATTCTTGAGGCTCCACTCGCCTCCCTCATCCATGGAAAAAGTCTGCAACCCCAAAATAAGATCACATGGACCCCTGAAGCTGAGCAATCTTTCATTGAACTAAAACTTGCCTTACAGACTGTTCCAACATAGGATCTGACTCTATCAGCCCTTTCATTCAAATAGTTGATGTGACAAATATATAACTTCTTCTTGGCAGGATCCATGTAGCACTAGAGGTGAGTCCAGTGATTCCCAGTGTGTAGCAGCCTGCACAGAAGCACAAAGGACGTGCTTGTGAAAAGAGGAGGAGAAATTAGACAGTTGAAAGTCCAGTTGATCTTCCACCCTGATTACTTGACCAAGGAAATGTCCCTTTTGGGTTACTGATGATAGAAAATAACAGAACTGCATTGCTGTCCTCCAACAGGTTGACTCTCCAAGACTGGACCTTTACTGTCCTCCAACAGGTTGACTCTCCAAGACTGGACCTTTACAAGACACATAATTCACTAACACTGATTTGATTCTTTTTATAGATGGATCTATTTAATTTCACTCTCACTTTGATAATGTGACACATGGGTAAAACCCATGTGTCAAAAGGGGGGATGTTAGATATGTTTTGTTTTTTGTTGTTGTTTGTTTGTTTTCTTTTGTTGTTGTTTGTTTTGTTTGTTTGTTTGTTTGTTTATCTTTTACAACAGATACAGCAAGTGAAAATCAGCTTTTCCACAACCAACAACCAGCGTCCACACTCCTCCATGATCTCCAGCTGTGAAGACCCCTGAAAGAGCAGCGTCGATGCATGCAAATCACTGCAAGAAGCCTGAGACAAAAAGGGACCAGCTGTGAACCTTAACAACACAAAGAGGAGCAACTCCGGCTTGACAGCCCAGAAGAAGATGACAGTCATACAGCACATCTGAAGAAGATGATGAACTCTATCAACGTAACAACTTGACCTACCAACAGCTGAGGAGCAGTAAGAACTAACAGCCGATAAGAAGACAACAAATTTCTTTTACCACACACCACAGAAGAACAGATTACCCAAGGAATACACTCAAGAGGATTACATCAAAACTCTACTGCACACACCAAGTTTCAAGTTTCAATACTTTATTACCATGTCAACAACATTGTTGATTGGAATTTGTTTCAATGGACTTCACAATAGCCCTCAATCACCACAACTCCACCGTCATGTGGGCAGAAGGACTCTTACCCTTGCCATATTTCAACTCCATGAACATTCTGCACGTCCAAAACTCACCACAATTACAAACTGAACCATGGCCAAACACTGTTCCATGTTTCTACCTTAAAGACATTTGTTCGGGGAGGAAACAGCGACAACTCTCCTTGCCCTTTTCCACTCCCTTCATTTCTCCGCATCTTTCTGAAGAACACCTGGATGAGATTTGTTGATGTCCTCAGACATCAAGCTACAAAGCCACATAGATAATTGTGAATCTTGTGAACTCTACAGAAGCCATGTCCCTATGAGCAACGCCTGCAATAAGGCTCAAGATTGTACAGAATCGTATTGCACACAACCGACTGATCAAGAGACTTCACTATCATCAATGGGACTGAATATTACAAGTTTGTTCCAGTACGATGTAACTTGACATGAAATAACATATGTGACAACATTACAATTGATTACATGATTCACACACCATAAATTCATTTTGAAAGTTGACAGGTCAAGTGTCAGTAAACTAGAATTTTGAAATTGTACTGCTTGTTTTAATAATCACTTGTTTTGTTAGTCTGCTCTCACATCTGCATTTAAAATCTTTACATTCGAGAAACACATTTTAGATAACCTTCTACTAAAACACTCTACTTCTTAATGCGACAAATACGTTTAGAACACATTTGGAATTGACAGTATTGTTTGTTTGAATTTTGTTGTTTATTTGTAACTGATACCTGGATTTCCTGACTATGATTTCTTACTTTTTTCAACTTTTTCCTTTTCTAACAACTGTAATGACATTTAAGTTGTGACTTTTTCTTGTATGATTAATGAATAATCAAAAGGGGGAAGTGTAGTGGCAGATTTGAATGTTCCGCATCCTGCTTCCCCCCAAGATCAGATCTCCTTTTGTTTACTACTCAATTGTGTATTTGCATTCTAAGTTTCGGAGACACCAACCTCTCACCTTTCTCATGATGTACTCAAAACCCTTTTGTATTGTAATTGTGCCGACTAGACCTTTTAATCACACTCCAGGATGTCACTGCTGATACCTGTGGAGACATCCTGAGTAGGGGGGCAGACCCCAAAAGGTGTCACACCCAAAGGGGTGGGCTTTTCCTCTGATATAAGTCTTTTGGTTTCCCCACTGTCTTTGTCTTTTCTTATCCATCATCCACTCTGGTATGAACTGACCTTCCATGCTTGGAATAAACTCATGACGGCCGGCCAAGTCTCTATTTCATTATTCACCAACAGCAAACGGCTAAAAATTTCCACCACACAATACTTGCTACAGTTGACTTCTGGACCACCCTGGCTACTTCCTCAGTCATTATCAAACATTTTTACTGTATCATTTTGGAGAAATTAAGCCTCAAGAATGCATTTCTAGTTTTTTTAAACAGGAAAAATGCCTTATATTCAATTTTTACTGTACAGTAACATCACTTTGGTCCATAAGTTCTGACAATACTTGCTACAGTTGACTTCTGGACCACCCTGGCTACTTCCTCAGTAATTCTCAAACATTTTTACTGTATCATTTTGGAGAAATTAAACCTCAAAGTTGAATCTCTCGTTTTTTTTTTAACTGGAAAAATGCCTTATACTCCATTTTTACTGTACAGTAACATCACTTTGGCCCATAAGTTCTGACAATACTTGCTACAGTTGACTTCTGGACCACCCTGGCTACTTCCTCAGTCATTATCAAACAGTTTTACTGTATCATTTTGGAGAAATTAAACCTCAAAGTTTAATCTGTAGTTTTTTTTTTAACAGGAAAAATGCCTTATACTCCATTTTTACTGTACAGTATCATCACTTTGGCCCATAAGTTCTGGAAATACTTGCTACAGTTGACTTCTGGACCACCCTGGCTACTTCCACAGTCATTATCAAACTATTTTACTGTATCATTTTGGAGAAATTAAACCTCAAAGTTTAATCTGTATAATTTTGGAGAAATTAAGCCTCAAAGTTGCATCTCTAGTTTTTTTAAACAGGAAAAAAAACCTTGTATGCCATTTTTACTGTACAGTAACATGACTTTGGCCCATAAGTTCTGGCAATACTTGGTACAGGTGACTTCAGGAGCACACTGGCTACTTCCTCAGTCATTATCAGACATTTTTACTGTATGATTTTTGAGAAATTAAGCCTCAAAGTTGCATCTCTAGTTTTTTTAAACAGGAAAAAAAACCTTGTACGCCATTTTTACTGTACAGTAACATGACTTTGGCCCATAAGTTCTGGCAATACTTGGTACAGGTGACTTCAGGAGCACACTGGCTACTTCCTCAGTCATTATCAGACATTTTTACTGTATAATTTTTGAGAAATTAAGCCTCAAAGTTGCATCTCTAGTTTTTTTAAACAGGAAAAAAAACCTTGTACGCCATTTTTACTGTACAGTAACATGACTTTGGCCCATAAGTTCTGGCAATACTTGGTACAGGTGACTTCAGGAGCACACTGGCTACTTCCTCAGTCATTATCAAACATTTTTACTGTATAATTTTGGAGAAATTAAGCCTCAAATTTGCATCTCTTGTTTTTTTGTTGGTTTTTTTTTTTTTTTTTTACAGGAAAAGTGCCTCATACTCCATTTTTACTGTACAGTAACATCACTTTGGTCCATAAGTTCTGACAATACTTGCTACAGTTGACTTCTGGACCACCCTGGCTACTTCCTCAGTAATTCTCAAACATTTTTACTGTATCATTTTGGAGAAATTAAACCTCAAAGTTGAATCTCTCGTTTTTTTTTTTAACTGGAAAAATGCCTTATACTCCATTTTTACTGTACAGTAACATCACTTTGGCCCATAAGTTCTGACAATACTTGCTACAGTTGACTTCTGGACCACCCTGGCTACTTCCTCAGTCATTATCAAACAGTTTTACTGTATCATTTGGGAGAAATTAAACCTCAAAGTTTAATCTGTAGTTTTTTTTTTAACAGGAAAAATGCCTTATACTCCATTTTTACTGTACAGTATCATCACTTTGGCCCATAAGTTCTGGCAATACTTGGTACAGGTGACTTCAGGAGCACACTGGCTACTTCCTCAGTCATTATCAGACATTTTTACTGTATAATTTTTGAGAAATTAAGCCTCAAAGTTGCATCTCTAGTTTTTTTAAACAGGAAAAAAAACCTTGTACGCCATTTTTACTGTACAGTAACATGACTTTGGCCCATAAGTTCTGGCAATACTTGGTACAGGTGACTTCAGGAGCACACTGGCTACTTCCTCAGTCATTATCAAACATTTTTACTGTATCATTTTGGAGAAATTAAACCTCAAAGTTTAATCTGTATAATTTTGGACCACTCAGGAAAAGTGCCTCATATTCCATTTTTACTGTACAGTAACATCACTGTGGCCCATAAGTTCTGGCAATACTTGGTACAGTTGACTTCTGGACCACCCTGGCTACTTCCACAGTCATTATCAAACAATTTTACTGTATAATTTTGGAGAAATTAAGCCCCAAAGTTTCATCTCAGTTTTTTTTAAACAGGAAAAATGCCTTATACTCCATTTTTACTGTACAATAACATCACTTTGGTCCATAAGTTCTGGAAATACTTGCTACAGTTGACTTCTGGACTACCCTGGCTACTTCCTCAGTCATTATCAAACATTTTTACTGTATAATTTTGGAGAAATTAAGCCTCAAGAATGCATCTCTAGTTTTTTTAAACAGGAAAAATGCCTTATATTCCATTTTTACTGTACAGTAACATCACTTTGGCCCATAAGTTCTGGAAATACTTGCTACAGTTGACTTCTGGACCACCCTGGCTACTTCCACAGTCATTATCAAACATTTTTACTGTATCATTTTGGAGAAATTAAGCCTCAAATTTGAATCTCTCGTTTTTTTTAAACAGGAAAAATGCCTTATACTCCATTTTTACTGTACAGTATCATCACTTTGGCCCATAAGTTCTGGAAATACTTGCTACAGTTGACTTCTGGACCACCCTGGCTACTTCCACAGTCATTATCAAACAATTTTACTGTACCATTTTGGGGAAATTAAACCTCAAATTTGCATCTCTGTTTTTTTTAAAACAGGAAAAATGTCTTAAAACATAAAATGGAGTATGAGGCACTTTTCCTGTAAAAAAAACAACAACAAAAAAACTAGAGATGCAACTTTGAGGTTTAATTTCCCCAAAATGGTACAGTAAAATTGTTTGATAATTACTGTGGAAGTAGCCAGGGTAGTCCTGAAGTCAACTGTATCAACCCTTCACAGAACTTATGGGCCAAAGTCATGGTACTGTACAGTAAAAATGGAGTATGAGGCACTTTTCCTGTTTGTTTGTTTGTTTTTTTTTTAAACAGAGATGCAAATTTGAGGCTTAATTTCTCCAAAATGATACAGTAAAATTGTCTGAGAATGACTGAGGAAGTAGCCAGTGTGCTCCTGAAGTCACCTGTACCAAGTATTGCCAGAACTTATGGGCAAAAGTCATGTTACTGTACAGTAAAAATGGAGTATAAGGCATTTTTCCTGTTTAAAAAAAACTGAGATGAAACTTTGGGGCTTAATTTCTCCAAAATTATACAGTAAAATTGTTTGATAATGACTGTGGAAGTAGCCAGGGTGGTCCAGAAGTCAACTGTACCAAGTATTGCCAGAACTTATGGGCCACAGTGATGTTACTGTACAGTAAAAATGGAATATGAGGCACTTTTCCTGTAAAAAAAAAAAAAAAAAAAAACCAACAAAAAAACAAGAGATGCAAATTTGAGGCTTAATTTCTCCAAAATGATACAGTAAAAATGTCTGATAATGACTGAGGAAGTAGCCAGGGTGGTCCAGAAGTCAACTCTAGCAAGTATTGTCAGAACTTATGGACCAAAGTGATGTTACTGTACAGTAAAAATGGAGTATAAGGCATTTTTCCTGTTTAAAAAAAACTGAGATGAAACTTTGAGGCTTAATTTCTCCAAAATTATACAGTAAAATTGTTTGATAATGAGTGTGGAAGTAGCCAGGGTGGTCCTGAAGTCACCTGTACCAAGTATTGCCAGAACTTATGGGCCAAAGTCATGTTATTGTACAGTAAAAATGGAGTATAAGGCATTTTTCCTGTTAAAAAAAAAACTACAGATTAAACTTTGAGGTTTAATTTCTCCAAAATGATACAGTAAAACTGTTTGATAATGACTGAGGAAGTAGCCAGGGTGGTCCAGAAGTCAACTGTAGCAAGTATTGTCAGAACTTATGGGCCAAAGTGATGTTACTGTACAGTAAAAATGGAGTATAAGGCATTTTTCCTGTTTAAAAAAAACGAGAGATTCAACTTTGAGGTTTAATTTCTCCAAAATGATACAGTAAAAATGTCTGAGAATGACTGAGGAAGTAGCCAGGGTGGTCCAGAAGTCAACTGTAGCAAGTATTGTCAGAACTTATGGGCCAAAGTGATGTTACTGTACAGTAAAAATGGAGTATAAGGCATTTTTCCTGTTTAAAAAAAACGAGAGATTCAACTTTGAGGTTTAATTTCTCCAAAATGATACAGTAAAAATGTCTGAGAATGACTGAGGAAGTAGCCAGGGTGGTCCAGAAGTCAACTGTAGCAAGTATTGTCAGAACTTATGGACCAAAGTGATGTTACTGTACAGTAAAAATTGAGTATGAGGCACTTTTCCTGTAAAAAAAAAAAAAAAACCAACAAAAAAACGAGAGATGCAAATTTGATGCTTAATTTCTCCAAAATGATACAGTAAAAATGTTTGATAATGACTGTGGAAGTAGCCAGGGTGGTCCAGAAGTCAACTGTAGCAAGTATTTCCAGAACTTATGGGCCAAAGTGATGTTACTGTACAGTAAAAATGGAATATAAGGCATTTTTCCTGTTTAAAAAAACTAGAGATGCATTCTTGAGGCTTAATTTCTCCAAAATTATACAGTAAAAATGTTTGATAATGACTGAGGAAGTAGCCAGGGTAGTCCAGAAGTCAACTGTAGCAAGTATTGTCAGAACTTATGGGCCAAAGTGATGTTACTGTACAGTAAAAATGGAGTATAAGGCATTTTTCCTGTTTAAAAAAAACTGAGATGAAACCTTGAGGCTTAATTTCTCCAAAATTATACAGTAAAATTGTTTGAGAATGACTGAGGAAGTAGCCAGGGTGGTCCAGAAGTCAACTGTAGCAAGTATTTCCAGAACTTATGGGCCAAAGTGATGTTACTGTACAGTAAAAATGGAATATAAGGCATTTTTCCTGTTTAAAAAAACTAGAGATGCATTCTTGAGGCTTAATTTCTCCAAAATTATACAGTAAAAATATTTGATAATGACTGAGGAAGTAGCCAGGGTAGTCCAGAAGTCAACTGTAGCAAGTATTTCCAGAACTTATGGACCAAAGTGATGTTACTGTACAGTAAAAATGGAGTATAAGGCATTTTTCCTGTTTAAAAAAAACTGAGATGAAACTTTGAGGCTTAATTTCTCCAAAATTATACAGATTAAACTTTGAGGTTTAATTTCTCCAAAATGATACAGTAAAACTGTTTGATAATGACTGAGGAAGTAGCCAGGGTGGTCCAGAAGTCAACTGTAGCAAGTATTGTCAGAACTTATGGGCCAAAGTGATGTTACTGTACAGTAAAAATGGAGTATAAGGCATTTTTCCTGTTTAAAAAAAACGAGATTCAACTTTGAGGTTTAAAGCAGAAGTAAGTGGTCCGGTCGTTTTCGCTAATGCTGCGTTCCAGGCAGGCTTTTGAAATCGTAAATTACAGCTTCAAGTCACAACTTACGACTTTGTAGCGTTCCAGGCAACCCACTCGTGTTTCTCCGACCTGTTTTACCGGTGAAAGTCACTATAACAGCCACTCGTAACTTCCGACCGGTGAACTCGTACCAGATCGAACTGGTACCACTTCACGGTCGGAAAAATACGAGTTTCCTTGAACGCACCATAACAGTCCTCGTCCCTACGTCGCCACATTCACGGCGTTCCTTGGCTGCACACACAGCCCTGCATGCCGTTCTCTCTCCTCATTGGATAAAAACTGTAGGATACGATAAATGTTTTCTCCTCGGCTCAGAGCAGAGCAGAGTGACTGACAGACCCGTGTTTTGGTCCAAACACTCTATGTAAGTGATTGCTGTCGGAAGATATAACTATTTAAGACTTATATTAACACAAATATATCACTTACTTCTGCTTTAATTTCTCCAAAATGATACAGTAAAAATGTCTGAGAATGACTGAGGAAGTAGCCAGGGTGGTCCAGAAGTCAACTGTAGCAAGTATTTCCAGAACTTATGGACCAAAGTGATGTTACTGTACAGTAAAAATTGAGTATGAGGCACTTTTCCTGTAAAAAAAAAAAAAAAAACAACAAAAAAAACAAGAGATGCAAATTTGAGGCTTAATTTCTCCAAAATGATACAGTAAAAATGTTTGATAATGACTGAGGAAGTAGCCAGGGTGGTCCAGAAGTCAACTGTAGCAAGTATTTCCAGAACTTATGGGCCAAAGTGATGATACTGTACAGTAAAAATGGAGTATAAGGCATTTTTCCTGTTTAAAAAAAAACGAGAGATTCAAATTTGAGGCTTAATTTCTCCAAAATGATACAGTAAAAATGTTTGATAATGACTGTGGAAGTAGCCAGGGTGGTCCAGAAGTCAACTGTAGCAAGTATTTCCAGAACTTATGGGCCAAAGTGATGTTACTGCACAGTAAAAATGGAGTATAAGGCATTTTTCCTGTTTAAAATTAATCAGGCCCTGGTAGGTAGGTACACACACACACACACACACACACACACACACACACACACACACACACACACACACACACGGGAACACACGCGCGCGCGCGCGCACACACACACACACACCTCGTTTGCCTTTGTATTAACCCCGTCTTATTTTGAAAACCGGAAGTCATCTCGCTTGGTTATGAACTAGCGCTAGCTTCGTCAGTGGACTCGGAGCATTTACCGTAAGTTCTATGATACGGGCGCAGTTCAAATGTTTGTGCGGCTGGCTTGACTCCGCGAAGAAGAACGACGGCTCACTTGACCGCAGTGATTCTTCATGGTGGTTTGTTTCTTGGTCAATAAAGTTTTGAAATATCAATGGTGTGTGAGTCTAGATTTGTCAACTACTGTTTGGTGTCCTCATTATAAGCTGTAACGGATTGTGCACGAGCCAGTGCGTGCGATCTAGTGGCAAAGTAACGTCTGCTAATAGCCGGTAGCAATTTAGCTCGTAGGCTACCGGCTATTTTCTGTTGAAAACAGTTGCCTCAAAATTGTTACTTGATGAAAAATGGTACCCGCTGGTCTCAAACTGGTAGAGGCGTCCATCGAAATGAAACCGGTCCTCCTTGTTGTTCTCAAACTGCACAAACTCAGCCATTTATCCCTTCTGTGATGCCTGCTTGTTACTGCCACTGCCAGTGCCTTCTTCTCTGGGTCTGGTGAGCGAGACTACTCACATGGTTACAGGTAGTCGTCTTCCGCTGGCGGTGAAGCAATTACCGAGTGAAGTACTCCATGCAATGCAGTCAAAGTTCCTGTGTATCTTACCCATTAGTTTATAAAAGTGCGTGTTCACAGGGACATGCACGGAATTGGGCAATTTTTAAACTTCAGATAGCCTACCGTATTTGCGGGAGAAAATCACGTAAACAAACGCGAGATTAGACGCGACGTCACGCGAGATCAGGACAGCGTTTGTTGCCGGAAGAGACTGCCTGTAGAAAAGAGATGCTGTAACATAAACATAATAATGGAGCAGACATCACAGAAGGGACAACACGGCAGCATTTTTGGAGTTTGAGAACAACAACGACTGGTTTCATTTTGATGAAATGAAAATACAACTGGAGGAGAGTGGGTGAGTTGTTTTTGTCTCTTTTCAATAGAAACCAGGCAAAGCTGATATTTGATGTCTTGTGTTATGTGCTTGGCCCTGTTTGTACTGTTGATGACGTTTGGTGCTGTTCCGAGCATTATTTGTGGCTATGAGTGGCTTTTGATCGTGGTTTACGCGTGGAGAAATAGCTGTGCTGTTTGTTATGGTGCAGTCTTTAGTTGCTACAACTAGAGAAGCTAGCAGTTAGCAGACTGCATCTCTCGAGGGGGGGGGGGGTCTAACTTGGTGTCACGGTGCGTTGGGCCATGAGTTAAATTTACGCCGGAATATCTCTTTAGTGATCAACACTTTTTTTAAATCCAAAATGCAGACCATGGCCAATTAGCCTATTAATGTTTCTAGAAAAATGACCATAAAGCACAAGATCAAGTATGATCAGATGAGGGGTAGGAGCATCACTTTCCTTAAATCCTCATGTCCTTGGTCACAGCCCTGTCATAGCTACAACTTTACAACTAGTTTTGAACTAGAATTGAAGTTTGTGTAACTGAGCTTTGATGATACCACATCACTCACTGAAGTAGCCACCATGCTGACGGTGAACTACCAAGGTGATTAACTGCTCAACAACAAAGACCATATACATATCCAGCTGCACGAACTGATAGGGGTTAAGATGCCAACATTGTAGCCTTAAAAAGAAAAGCAGACAACCATTAAAGTGAATTCAACTTCAGGTATGGGCTCTTCTCTTCTAGTCCAGAAATAAAGAGCAGGTGTATAAACATCTGTGGTCCTATGTGAAAGAGTGGAACAATAACAACCCTCTGATAAAAATCAAAGTAGCTATATAACCTTATCTTATTGGATATTTAAAAAAGCCTCAACATTTACAGTACAGCACAGAAGAGTCCAACTCCAATCACCTTTTGCAAACAGCTTGATGGATACAAATGACCAAATGACCACCTAGTTGTTGTTTACCTCCACCAACAAAACATGGTCACAGTTTTCCTTAAGCAGTGACAAATGGCCAGTCTGTGACCTTTTGACCACCAAAATCTAATCACTTCATCCTGAATCCAAGTCAGTGTTCGAGACAACCCTGAGGGTATTACTGAGGTATTGTGATCACAAGAATGAGATGGACAGACAGAAGTCCTCATGTTTCTGAGCCATATAAAAATGTCCAAAAATCACTACAAGTTGGATACCCACAGACTGAAGGATATTCGTGGAAATGTTAAACTTTCATTGGCATCTAAAGTGAAAATAATTTCATTCTAAATCTAATCTCAGAGAGCTAAGTATAGTACACAGACGACATAAATCAAAACGTAATCTCAGTTGAAAGTACATATACTTATTCTCTGCAATTTGCTGTTTTACCAGCGATGTGTAAGCAAGTTTCAGTGTGTCAGACTTTGACAAGGGAATGTGCCTTATAAATGTAGAAGGAGCACATGTTCATGAGACCTGAGTCAAAACTCAAATATCAAAGTGTTAAACACTGTGTGTGGCTTGACGTGAATTCAACCTAATGGTCTTTTATGGCCTTTCTTGTGTCCTGAGGCAACTGCAGAAAACCAAAAGACCGAACTGATATTTCACAGTCAAGCTAAAGTAACTACCAAGTCACCCTTGAACGAACAATGTGGATGAAAAAAAATGACTAAAAAGAGAAAAGGGGGATTTTACGAAGGATCAACACATGACAGAAGTTGAAACTAATGTTTTCTGAAGTAACTGAACACCGTACCAAAGCTGAGAATTAGACCCGCAGCACAACATCACAGGTACCCCGGCCTATTGACTACCTGTAGCCTGAAGGGGCGTTGTGATGAAGTTTCAGTCAGAATCAGAGTACAAAGTACTACCAAAGGACAAGACAGCGGGATATATTTTCCTTTACTCTCTGGTTGTGGATTTTGGAAGCAGCATCTACGCACAGAGCTGTATACAGATCAGACCAAATACTGTCTGTTTGACCAGACTTCAGGCACACTAACTGGCCAAAGTAAAGGCAGTGGAAATATGTCCTGACACAGGTTAAATATTTCACTTTTTAAAGGTGTTTCAGCCAAAAAATGCAAACCACATCTATTATGCCTCGAGACCTGCCATCTTTATTGTCTTCAGTACTGGCACATCAAGTAGCATTACATCAACATGAATCAAAATCAGAATATTTACAAGCTGAAATGTAATTGTACATTAACTTTAATACGTTTTGACCTTGGCCAGTGATATTGCTGGATTTTTCTTCTTTTTTTTTTACTGTAATAAGGATTTCTAAATGTAAAATATTTAAATACACTACAACACTACAAAGAAGTTTTAAGATCACTTTCCTGAAAGTTCTCAAAGTCAAAAGACCTAATCTTTATGTGTGAACATCCGTTTGGGATGGGAAAAGCACATCTGCATCTGGACTTTGACTAATCCTATAATTTATTGATGATCTTCAGCACTGTAAGTAGGCCTATATTGAGATAGGGGGAAGTATCACAAGCAGGCAGAAAATCAGGATCAAACTGTGGAACAAGAACAAGACCTCCACTGTCTCTGAAGTTTTATCTTTGCCTCTGGCCTCTTTTAATGACTCAGTGATATAACACACACAGGAAACTACTAGAGGCAGAAAACGTGGCAATATTTCAAAAGACAAATTTCTAATAACATGACATTTGAGAGGAAGAAAGCACTGCATTTATGAAAAGAAAGCGTAGAGGGCCACATGAGACAGGTGCTCAGTGCAGAGTGACTACAGCCAAACTCTGGTGGATTTTAACCAGGGTAGTAAGATCTTGTTAATTTGAATCTGAATGTGTTGTATCTCACCCAGAAGACTAACCAGAGACACTCAGACTTCTACATCTTTGGGCCCTTTTGGCCAGCTGAGCTGGTCAACTTCCTGCCTTGCACCCTGAAACAGTGATAATGAATAATGTTAATGGCTTTTAAATATGATATCTATATACTGTAGTGCCTTTCAAATCATGAATAGACTGTGCTACTTAATTTATTTCCTCAACATGAAATTCTTCTATATTTAGCTTATCTATCCATTGTAAGAGGATAGAATATCTCATCTTCTTACAAACTCTTCATTTCAAGCAGCTACACAGTTTATTATTTACTCTATTTAGGTTGTGGTCTGACTAACAAACAGGCTGATCTGGAACAGATTACTGTGATCCATATACTTCTATTCTATACTATGGGAGGAAATAAATAGGCTACACAAAATCAAAGACTCATGGCCACCCTTGGAGCACAGATTAGTGAGTGCATACAAGTGATAGCATCAGACTTTGCATCAGAGTCACACACGTGTGCACACACAGACACACAACCCTATATCAAAGAGCCCTTCTTGAGGCTTTGCATAGCAAACAGGTGCTAGATTAAATCAGAAGGGCAGAGACAAAAGCTCAGTGTCTGTTACTTGGCTTGTCACCACAGAAGTCAAGTCAAAGCCTGAAATGATAAACCCAGTCTCATGTTCAAAAGCGTGGAGAGTTAAAAGACACATGCATATGCCAAATAAAGACAAATAAATCAATTCTGCTAACTGAGTGATGATGAGGTGGTGATTTCCACACCAATTAATGTACATCAACTTCAGTTCAGGCAAAGAGCATGAAAGCATTTAGGGAATCAAACCAATTGTTACACTCAGATTGCACAGTATTATCGTGTAATATGAATGTTGAGGTTTAAGACCGTGATTGTGCGGTAACAGCTGATTAACTAACAGCAACAGATTCACTATACATAAATATACAAAGTATACGGTCATCTGTTTTTTGTGCCAGTTTGTATTTCATCTCTGTCAACAAATATTGAGAAAATACCAAAATCAATACGTAACATGTTAGTTAATTAATCAACACTAGTTTTCACCAAAACATGTTACCATGTGGTTTGCTAGTGTATGTTTACAGCAGTGGAGCTCTCTAGCACCGATGAGTGTATGTTAGATAAGTCAGTTTACTTCT
This sequence comes from Decapterus maruadsi, assembly GCA_030347415.2. Lineage (NCBI taxonomy): Eukaryota > Metazoa > Chordata > Actinopteri > Carangiformes > Carangidae > Decapterus > Decapterus maruadsi. Next base: position 13,331,375 of record CM064893.1, on the reverse strand, counting down.
GGTATTGCTCATGAGTATTAACAGACTTACTCTTTAATTTTAACAACTAACTTTCAGTTTTCTTATTGGATTGCTGTGATAACTGACTCTGACCAAAACTATAACATGTGGTGTGTAAAAACCAACACTCAGGTCTATGCCGCATAGGGGAAAATACAATCAATGTAAGCAAATAAAAAACCAAAGACTATGGCTGATATTGTGTTATTACTAATTAATTTGCTGATTACTTCACTATTAGTTTGGTTGACTGAATAAGTCTAAAGAGATGTCTTAATGTTGCTTCACTAACCAACAGCTGGTTCAGTTTTCTATACACAGTATATCAGCAACATTTTTTTTTTTTTTTTTGCAGGTGGGTTCACCATCCCCATTACCCTGCACTTGGATGAAAGTCCCTGACGCTGTGACCATAAATATTGCATTAAGCTTTAAGGTGCAGGCTGTTCTGAGAACAAAAGGGGTAAATCAACAACCATGTCATGGGCAGGACAGGTCTGCACCTGTACAGCTGGCTGCTGCAGGCCATGACATCACACAGAGTAACACAATCTCCAGACAGCACTCAGCCCAAAGGGGCGTCATGGTCCAGACCAGGAACAATGAACCAAACTGACCTATATCTTTTCTTAGAAAAACAAAACAAAACAAAACAGCTCTGCAGCTTTTACCCTTTTCATATTATACCTCTCTGTGATGATATATATTCAAGCACTAGCGCAAAATATTGCCTTTTTCCTTGTGTCCGGTAGTTTCCAGCCAAGGTTATTGTCACACTGTTATGCAGAGCTGCATCTTGAGAGCAGCCAGACCAATGAATTTCAACTTCCATCCTGCGTCATCTGTTCAGTGTCAGTCTCAGGCAGCAGCGTCTCATGTATACCAAAGCCTCCCTAAACACATCAATCATGATAAACTCACAGAGGTTATCTATGACTCTCTGTATTTGTGGCTGCAGCTAGAGAAAATTTTGTATTCTCTTGGTTGCAGGATAAAATGATTAGTCTGTTTCAAAAGCTGAAGTCAAGCCACGACTTTGCTATGCCTTTTTACAAAAGAAAGACAGAGTGCCTATAGTGAATACAAAAATGTTCAACAATAAATGGGTAAATGACAATTTAGGGGGAAAAAACTCTTGGAGGTTTATAACTAAATAACATGCATTTTGAGGTGTACTTTTTTTTTTTTTTAAAGTATCAATTGCAATGTTACTGTTCATAGCAATGTCCTTTCTCTTTCAGAATGACATCCTAATTGTGCCTTTTCTTTATTTTAAGGTAAGTTATGCCAAACACTTTCTAGCAACTCTACTGAAAGAATTACCATAGAGTTTAAGTGTCACTCCACGGCTATTTTTGCAGACGGTTTGTGTTATCGTACTGGGTTTGCTGTTGTTGTGCACACCCCTGCAAGATACAGTCATCTAAGGCTGCGCCTAGATCTCACAGTAGACTGCAGTGAATTATGCCATATGATGATGGATTGGGTTCCCTCTAGTGGCCTCCTGAACACACCTGTGAACAACCCGGAGGTTTTCTCTCAGTCCCAAACATTATTCCTCAGATAAGAGGCTTTGCTGCTTCTCTCTGTTTCATGTCACTGTAAATTTAATGAAGGCTTTGGGCTTTCTGGACCATTTGTCAGGAAAGCACACTGATATCATTACTCTGGGCTCTGAAACCAGCTGAGGGACATGCCTCATTATGGTGTCAGGAAAAGAAACTAAATGATTAATCAATGACCTGAAAATAATCAATTAATTAATCAATATATTAACATAATACTGCTTTAATGATGCTGCTGTTTTCATTTTGTTTCAATGTATAGTCTCAGCTGTTATGTAATTAAGAGGTCTCTGAAGCTGTTAAAGTTAATTACATACCAGATCTGATGTATTAGTTTGTAGCAATAAGACCAACTGACTGCACCACTTACCATCATTTAATTAACCTATTAAGATAAAAGTAAAGAGGAGGGCATGCAGCTGAACCCCCCCTCTCTCTCTCTCTCTAACACACACACACACACACACACACACACACACACACACACACACACACACACACACACACACACACACACACACACACACACACACACACACACACACACACACACACACACACACACACACACACACACACAAAGGTCTAAATGTAAATGGTGTATGAAACTCTAAATGCCTTCAACACTTGTCTTTCAGATTAGAGCTTCATAGGGCACCTGAAACAATTTTTTTGTCACCTCTGTAAAAAAAAGATATGAAAAATAATCTATAACAAAACATAAATTGGTGTCATCTATGGTTATATGGCAGGTTATGTGCAGGATGCTAGTGACTGACCATATCTTTGACACTTCACTTATTTATTATAGTCGCCTGGGGGCGGCGACTGGGGTCTGTGGGGGTATCATAGACCTCTGCGTGCATGTGTTTTATGCCTCCTTACTGACCTCCACATTGGCAGGTGAAGAGAAGTGCGTTAAGGATCAGACTGTGTGCATGCAGGGCATGAATCAGGTGAAAACCTTCTTCAACTGAAGCAAAACAGACTTTTTTGATGCTGTATGACTGACATGATAGCAGCCATTTATAATGGCAGTGCCTTGACAAGTTAATTCTGTGATCAATGACAAAGTCACTGACAGTGACAGTCAATGACTTCAAAACTGGACTGAGGACACAGGTGTTAACAAGTAACACAAGTGTATGAGGTTAAAAATGATGTGAAATACCACAAAAGTATTTGCATGGCAATATTAGTAAAAATCAATCAATCATTCTATCTATCTATCTGGAGGGTATCTACAACACAATCCTCATTTCATCATCATTTGCAGCCCTGAGACTCAGCTCTAACTCACGATTGTTTCTTTTCAACACGTACAAGTACTTACAAACATGTTGCTCCTCATGGACCTGGGCCCAACACAGAACAGACGTATAAACTCTGTGAGTGGACGTACTTACATTAGCAGACCTTCAACACCTCTGACCCAACCACCACATGACTATAGGAAGATTTTTCAAACAGAGCACCAGTGCCATCTATTGGCAGATTTTTGAAAGCACATGTTCACATAGGTGCCTATGTGATGACTCAAAACTCAGTTGAAGCATCTGTCTGCTCCCTTTGCTTCAGTTATCGTAACAAAGGAGAGCAATATCTGTTTACCCCATTTACTGTCAATGCTTCAACTCAGTAATAGTTTCACAGTTTCACCAAAACTGTTCAAATTTATTTTTGGTATGATGAGAATCTGATGTGGTCTTGGTGAAGACAACAGAATCTTGCGCTTGACACACCTACATGAAATTTCACATGGTAAGACTAAACAGAAACCCAGTCACACACTCGCAATGAAACAAAAAAGGACAACACATCTACCGTATATAAAATCTCAATGAGTAATTAAAATATGATTACATTTATTTAGCACAGAAGGTAATAAAACAAGTCCTTTGGTCAAAAATCATACAGACTGGTGCTTGATACAAGTATTTTTATCATTCTTAAACTCAGTCTGCTTTTAAATGTAGCCTGAGCAAAAGATCAGTGAAGGCAGAATTACTAATTTAAAAATAACAGAATGAGTGGAGAGGTGTATTGAATTCCAACAAGCTACTCTACCAAAGCAGGCAAGACATACAGGATTCAAGATGGATAAGCATCTTTTATCCTTATAAAATCGAGTCATATAGTAACTCACCAGATGAAAGTATGTTACAGCTCTTAAAATCTCTTTCATACCTAATATAACTACAGAATCAGATACAACAAATAATCATTTTAGAGCCAGTGTGTTTTATCTTGAGGAGGAAGCATGTCTCCAGCCCTTCAAAGAACTAATCTCCCACCTCCCTCCATCATTACTTTACAGGGAATAACAACACCCACTAAGAAAATGGCTAAAGATGCACATGACCCGTTAGGAAACAGGAATAATGCACAGTATACTGTGTTGATGTGTTTCAATCCTATCCCTTTGGCTGTACAGTCAAAGGATATATGTTATTTGTGCAACATTTGTATCAACAATATTGTGTCTTAAAATCACCACTTGAATGTAAAATAAAACACTACCAAAATGACAAGGTAAGCAATTCTTTTCCATGTTCATATGGTAAGGGAGAAGTGTATAGCCAGGAAAGGAGTAAGCTATGTTTTAATTCATTGGGAACAAGGTTATAGTTTTTTTTCCCAGATAAAATACTGCAGCCCCCTTCATTTTGCGATTCTCTGCATAAACAAGAAGCAAAGAGCAAGAGTGGGGGGATCTAAGCCTTTTTTTTATTTTTTTTATCTCACACTCGGTGGGTGAGGGTTGGCAGCCCTGTCATGTTCAACCAATAGTAGAAAAGTTTTTCTTTCTGTCTTTTTGTATGAATCCTCAGGGAATAGCACCTCACTGAGGAAGCACTAGTGAAGTAGTAGTGGAATGCAATCCACAGCATACAATGCATGTTATTGTAGGATGACCAGTGGAAGATAAATCAATGAAACACTAGTACATGTGATGCAGTTAGCGTAGTTTATAATCATTACTTAAACAGAGCTAGCATGTGCACAGTGCTTTTGAAGTTTGTGTAATGCAAATTATATTCAATGACCCCTAAGATTTCTAAACGCATAAGTATGCAATGCCCAGCTTATCCTGCAAAACCATATGAAGGCATCACACAATTAACTGATTGTCATACATGACCTGAGTTATTTGGCTTTCAACCTGGAACAACTGTCACAGCAGCAGGACCTTAATAAAACAATAAGAAAAGGATTTTCAAAGCGAACCTAATCATAACCTTATTTGTGGGGATGGAACTGAATTCTTCCCTTACAGGCAAAATGTGGATAAAGTAATCTGTACTTCCCTTAAAAATCATTAAATCCTTTTCTGCAATTGTCTATTTCTTTTTGTTTTTCAATGAAATGAAATCCAATGCATAGATCAAAATTATGTGTAAAGGAGCTCAATTAAACTAAAGGTTTCTGACTGTTATCCGACCAGAGCAACCAGCAAAGAGTGTGATTATAATTTTACACAAAAAATATGAATGAATTTGAAGACATTTTGAGTCAGAGGTATATATTTGGCCAACAATTATATAGTTGAGTGAGACTGATTATTGGACTCATTTTGCTGGAATTTTGCCATAGAATTCAATTTCTACTTTTAATCTATTTAATGAAGGATCTTGGCAGGGTTTTCCTGTATTTGATAGCTTGAATACTGTATGTTGCCCAAGGTGGGTGGTCCCTTCATCAGAAATTAAAGCTTCCCCGTGCAGCCACAAAAATAATAATAAAAAAGATATGTGCTTTATGCAACTATAGAGCTAGCCAAAATGTGTACATTTACAGAAACAGCACTCAATCACAAGAATGTTCCCTGTGGTTTTGACTTTGTACCAGGATGCATTCATTTCAAAATGAGAAAACACTGCTTATCTGAGATTCACAAATCAATGCTCCAACTGCATGAGGAAATTAGTTAGCTGGATGATAATTATCAGGATCAAATGATGTGGCTAACGTCATGTGTCAATTGGGATTGAAGAACACAGAATGTTTCTTAGCAAAGACAATAACATGACAGACATATTGAGGACATTGACTTCTGGTAAAACATTCTCAGAGCCTTATGGTAACAATGTAATTATGTCAACTACTACTGTCCTCTACAATCTAAATGTATGTCAGGTACAGGTGCATGTGCTGTGGAGAGAACGTAAGATACAAACCATATAGGAACCTGCTCTTCAAAACATTGCTCTTCTGCACAACTAATGAGAAGAGGAAGAAACCTTTGGTTCCTTTAACCTCAAATTAAATTTTAAAAGAAATATGCATCATGGTATGCTACATTGTACTTTAAGGTTAACACAGCATTATTGCATGACTTCCATTTATGCATGTTATTCATTTTTGGTATAATTCTGAATTTTCACCCTATTATCAATGGATTAAGACATGTGTAGAATACTTTTGTAGGTAATAATAATAGATTAGTATCCTGCAGTAAAAAAGGATTGTGAGGTTGATTTTTTTTTACTCTGAATAATTAATTAAATCTTAGATTAAATTATGCAAACACTAGACTTATTTTAAATTTAATTACTTGACTTAAAAAAAAAATGAAAACAATTTCTGCAGAACCATGCTACCTAATGAACAAATACTTCTAAATTCACTGTTTTGTTTTTGCCAATCTTTTCATTAAGAGCAAAAACAACAGGACCACTATGGTGGTGAATAACACAGATTTGAGGGCCAAGGTAATTTACAAATAATTTAAAATTTATCCGAAAATGGATGGTCAGTGTATTCTCAAGTCAGTCTGTGAAGCCCAAAGCTACTGCAGTCAACACTCTGAAAATCCTGACATTGAATGCAGCAACAGATACTTCATGAAACTGTCCAGGATGCTATCTGGACATGAGGAAAACAAAATTTTGAGCTGAATAGGTTTGATTCAAAAAACACTCTTTACCCGCAGCCAGTGATTAAGATTTGACTGATGTGATAATGATTTAATGAGTATGACAAAGTAATTTAGTGCAGAGTCCAAGCCAGATTCTCAAAGAAATATGTGATGCAAAATTGCTTAAAAGTCAGTGGTGGTGGTCCATGCATAATCAATAGGGTATCAAATATAAGAGCATATTCTTTCTTCATAATTTCCAATCAGTTATAAAATATCATCTTAAGTGGTGTGTTTTAATTTTTTAAAACCAGGGTGGTTGCTTATGGTCAGTATTTTTATTTAGACGAACAAAGAAAAAATGTCATGCACATCCAAAGTCTCTAATTGTCACCCACCGGTGTTGCTTACTTATCCACACCCATGGGTGGATCCTGTGAAACTACTTAAACACCTGAAAGCAACTGCCCTAATTGACCTGATGAAGAGCTTAACACTCGAAACGTTGTCATTGTCTCTTTTTTATGTAGTCCTCTAATAAATTTTTGTATGCTTTGGGAGCATACAGTGTGGTGAGTCCCCTTCTTTTTGTTTCTTTTTGTCAGTATTTTTATTTACTCAGACAGTTCAGCTGGGAAGCATACGGGAGAGGAGATGCTGCACAAGACAGTTCTAATAGGATTCAATCCTCTGCCAGCAAGGCGCTGTCATACCGAAAGCTCTCCCATCTTCCTCCCTTTCCTCTTCAGCTTGTAGCTCATCAGATAAATTTCTCTGTTGTGCATACTAAACTCTCCTGCATTGCCGTAAGATATCATTCTACAATGAGCATCTTCTGCCCATAAGAAACCTCTAACACCACCTGACTATTCAAGCTCTACACTGAGTGTCCTCCACTTGGGTTCTCTCCTACTCCTCATCTCTCCCTACAGCTTGTTCACCAAGAGCAACATTGACATCCGTCAATCTTATCAATCCATTAATACTTTTCTGGTGGCCCAGGTGCATACCCAAAGAAAATCAAATTGTTTTCATTATGTGCTGGAGAGTGGACGTCACGGGAAATTAGGGCAGAGAGAGATTGGGAATGTCCTTGTCAAACAAAGATGTCTGACTTGTCATCAACTGGAAACAGTCAGTACACAGTTAGTACCTTGAGGGGGAACCTCACCAGTTTAATTCATCCAAGTCTCTTTGCAAAAAAAAACTACTACAAACTAGAAACTACTGTAAATTTGAGAAGGGCGGGTTTGTTAAATCTCAAGTTATACCATCCCAGACTATTGCCCAGTACTCATATCAGACTAGCGGTTATATAGCACACTACTAGCGTAACACATTCAAATATCTGTCCATGTTGCGAGCAGAAAATGGTAAATTGTGGGTTAAATGCAATGTTTGGGTGAAAGAAGAAGACATACTAAAAAAAAGGACAACATGTCTACTTTTGCTGCATCCATTTTGGTCAATGTTTAAACCTGTATTATCTACCAAACCTTAAACGTGCAATACTAAATCTGTGGATTGCTTTTAAATGTAAGGAACTAAGAGGTGTTCAACAAAGTCCATGCCACATTGGCCTGTGACAACCCTCCAGGTGTATCCAGACCTCAAAAACCTACGTACATACTGCCCTAAGTCTCTATGGTCTTTTTTTTTCTTTTTTTAAATTGTATTTTGAGGGCAATGTGCAGTCTAATAGGTCTGCAGCCATGGTTAAGCCTGGCTCTAATTGGTCAGCAGCCTTTTCTTGCAAGAAGCTTAAAATACCTCCTATTAATGCACTATTTTGTTTCTTAAAAGTGGCCATCAAAGTCTATGTAAGCTGTCCCATACTGTATTGCAAGTAGTATTTTATTTCAACCCCTGTCCTTGTCGATCCATATCCTGCCTTCTGGTTTGTGGTTGTAGCTTCTGTCAAAGTCGGAAGTCTCATCTAATGTTCAGCCCAGAGCCAGAGCAATGATCATGACTCCTTCCTCACCTGCCACCATGAGTAGCTGGTTTCATACTGACTTCTAGAGACATGAAAGTTGTCACCTGAGAACATGTCACATCATTCCAAATCTACAAGTCTCCCCATGTTTTGTGTCTGCACCTACTGACTTGCATTCAGTAAGTACATCCATTTGTACACACATTTTGGACTGCCCATAGCCATTTGCAAAGACCAAACATGTGTAGATTATTCAATTTCTAGTTAGGAGTTAAGTGGGATTTGGAAACCCCTTCCAGAAGGTACTAACCACATGGCCTGACAATTAGGTATGTAAAAGTGTCTTCAAGACTCAGTCTCCAGGACCACTGACAGACAATCAAAAAGATGTGGTTTGTTGTCGTAGACACCTAGTTTACCAGAATGTTCTTACATTCATTCACATGGGGCAAGACTCTGATGTGGCTTAGTGGTTTTCAAACCATTCTGCGAGAAAAACAAAAGACTACAAACAAGGTGGTAAAACTCCAACTCATTCAGTTCTCCCAAGATTCCTCGCGCCCAACAGAGCCATGCACAAATTATTTTTTACGCCCACATCTGGGCACACCATAATGGCCATCCTGAAATACTTCTTAAAGGCTTGTGCATACTAACTACGCTGATTCCGTGGCCTCCATATTCTACAGCGCATGGTCTGAGTCTCTGGTACAAGTCCATTTAGGGCAAGTCCATGTATGTATGCATGGTTCGAAAGGGATATACTTAATCTGGTAATTATTCATGGCTGTGATTTGGCCAAAACATCCAATAAACACTCTTCTATTTAGGTACACTTGCACCTTGGTGAACTGATATTACAATGCTATAATATTTCACACGGAGTGGGATTCTCTTTGTGGTAAGCTGATTGCGTGTTACGATACAACAGATAACATTTCACAAAAAACCCCTCCGAGGCTGTAATTTACCAACTGACTTTTCCCAACATCTGAGATAATTTTCAAAAAACACTGCTTATGCGCAACAGGAAGTGTGTGATCTCTTCACCCATGTATATTGGCACATATTGCTCCCTTTACAATGCACCCTTAAAATAGCAGTGAAATACTGCGCTACTGACTTCGGACTGCAGGTTTTTGTTGGTCAATCAAGCAATCACTTTCCACAACCTCAAGATAGCAATATGCCAACAATACACCTGACCACACTTAATTTCAAAACCAACAAGCCTGTGGGCACACAGATGAGCAAGTGTATTTTCTATCCAAACAATGTTGTGACTGCATCAGTATGAAACTAACAAAGACACTCTCTTTGAACGAGGTGAAAGACCGGGCCCCAAGTCTTTCAGAGCAGATCTAATTGTTAAAAACTGAAATAAGTGATACTAAGCAGACTTCAGGTTGTGTAGCATGTAGGATTCACAATTAATAGGCTACATATTGGATATTTCTGAGGCAGCATTAAGCACTTGCTGGAATACAGCAAAAAGAACCACAATTAAAACTCTTTCAATGTGTCTTTGCTAGACAAAAGAGGTTGCAACAAGATCTTGAGGTAAGGCAGACTTCACCTCCTGCCAAACTATTACCCAAGATAAAGTCAGTTCCCCTCCACTCAGAGAACAAGATTAGCCTTCATGGTAATTTGGCCTTGCATCAGGTCAAAGTCAAGCTTGTCTTTGTCTACAAGAACAGTCAGAATGGTCTATATGATGTAACACCAGTTGCTAAGAAAATGGCGATGAATTTAACATACTCAGCTGAACGGAATGGTTCCAGAGATGAAGATGTAGAGCTTTTACCAATCTCAAGCAGTTGAACTTCATGATGCCATAAATAGACAAAAGGCACTACCTACAGGCACGTGTCAGACAGTAGACTGAGATAACCATTCACTCTTGTCTGGTTTTCCATTGTGCTGTTCCTAGCATTGACCTATAGTCATCCAAATTGCTATACAGTGTCAAATAAACCAACCTTGAGACCTGTGTTTTCATATTGGATTCATTTGCGACAGAAAAGTTTATATGAAAACAATGAGGATTCATTATTAATCTAAGTTAATATTGGCAAATTGCAGATACTGTATGTTGACACTGAGTTACTGAGTTGTAAACCATGATAAAAAAAAACAACAACCTTATGTTAACAACCTATTAGCAACTTTCAGTTTACCAATTCGATTTCCACATAAAGCTGATTTATTGTGTGAATATTTTTACAAATAGCCCACTCTTTAAGCAAGTCATTCACATGGGTATTAGTGTAACAGCATACCAACAACTGTGGAAGGAAGTAAGGAATGTGGTTTGGTTGGTGGCAGTAACCAAACAGACCTGTCCTAAGGAATTGAGTATATATGGAGATGCAATGTCCTTGGATCTTAAGAAATGTTTTTCTGAGAGTAAGAAGGATGTAATGTGGATGTAAAGACATGGGTTTATATAAGGTGTGTGGTTTGGTTTGGCCAACAGCACTTTTACTAGGGGAAGGATCCTGATTCAGTGAAAGGCTTTCCTCATTATATTGTGCTTCAAGTACTTTTTTTCAGTGGCTAAGGCCACAATCTTTTACTCAACCAAGTACTATAGACACATAAAGTAACCACACTTTAGTTGCTATAAGTTAATATTGTAAAGAAAACAAACTAAGCACATAGCCGGTGGACATTTTGCAGATACAGATACAGATTCTCCATGATCATTTTTTCATTTTACCATCATGCAATTAAGGCACAAGCACAACTGCAATAACCAATGACCAGCTGGAATAAAAAGGTATGATTAGTGTGGGCTGAGGAGAATTAACAGGCATATTTAAGATAGCAGACAAATTACCTCTATGTGTATAAGAGCAATATAACAGTGGTAGTTTTAGCTTGGAGGAATTTGTGAATACATAGATATTTTGCAGAATCACATGTAAGATTAATATATTAGTAGATTACACTATAAACACTGTCTATGGCATCTGACATGTAAATATCTTGTCTTATTTCAATCGAGATCAAAACACAGAGCTGCGCTCGTCAAGTCTTTCATATTATTCTTGGCATAGCTATTAATGTGGTTCTCTTTCTGTGTGTTTGATTTGATTTCAGTGCATGTACCACAAAGGTAACAGAAGATTGCAAATGCAGTGTGATGCGTTTGTAACAAGAGCAGTAGGTAGCTAGTAAGTTGTGCTGATGGACGATGATATCAGTGATTGATGATCATCAGAGCAATCACTGATAGATCATGCCTGTGCAAATGTCAAAGCTCTATTTGACTTGTTAATGTAGCAAATTATTATTATTTAACATATTCATTTGAATTGCCTCACCAGAGTATCTTACAAACACTGACCACCTCAATGTAAAGAAGTGTTGCTTGCAGTGTGTAGATGCTGCACTGTTATTTAAGAGTGGAGGAGATCGACAGACAACTAGATCACGCCATTTAGTTTCTCATCCCTCTGTTGTTTATGGTTTTGAATGGAACTTTTGGGCAGTCAATGAAAGAGATGCATTACTTGTGGTGTCGATTTTGTTTTAACATTGCCAGAAAATGTATTTGTCATCTTGCTGTCATTACTCAGCTTATCCATTAAAGACAAAGAGAGAGATAGAGAGGAGGGCAAAAGAGGATACACTCACATTTTTGGTCAGTCTTCTGCTGATAGGGCAACATAAATTTAAGAACTAAAAATGCAGAATATGGGACAAAACAAATGTAGGCCATTAAATAACAACAATTCTTTTCATTTCTCTGTTTCATCATTCAGCCCCTATAAATCATATAAGCTAACACACATAACAGTTTTTGAGGAAGTCAGCCTTCTGTGAACTATGTTCATCAAACTACTACCTTGTGTATGAAGTGACTCACATGTGCACAAAATCAGTAACTGTTCTTTCACCGGTTTATCTCCTAATGTTACAGTTCATCAGTTTTTCAAATTGATTTTTCTACTAGAATAATGTTGAAATATTTCCTCAAGCATGACAATAACTGAGCTTAATACAGTGCCCTGTGTAGTTCCTTTAGAATAGGGCATGAAGATGCATTCAGAACTCTTCACGGTCTACATGCAGTTTTTAAATGGGCATGGATCAAAATTAATGTATATGTTTAAAACCCATTCAGAACCCATTTAAAGAGATCAAGCAATGGATGTCTCTACAAACTGGCCCCACCTTGCTTGCTTAAATTGATCTAACGGTACTTTCTGTACTATTGCTATAGTCAGGTTGATCCAGCGTAATAAGGCTATTCTAAATATATGCGATATTAATTTGAAATTTTGGCCCACATATCTATTTATTTTGCTCTGGATTTGTCAATTATAAGGATGTGCAATGCTCAAATATGAATAAACTGTACATTTATTGATGGTATTTTGATGGATTTAAGTTTAGGGAAGTGCTCCTATGTTTCTGTTTCTGGGACAAGTTATATATTATATGCTTATATATGCTAACTTTACATAGGCACTGTGTATTAAAAATGAAAATAAACTCAAACTTCAGCTTCATCAATCTCTCATTTTGTTTAGGGTGATGTAGATGACACCAGGACTGTAATAAAGATACACATGGCTGTAGCCACTCATTACATGATCTTTCATATTGGCTAACAAAATTATTATTGTTTGCTACATGCATCTTTGCTAGAGTGAAGCTGGAAGGTCAGTGTTTTCAATTACAGATTGTATAGCTGATACCCAGTATCAGATTCTTGATCATAACATCAGTGGAGCCAGAGTTAACCTCCTGCACGCCACATCATCTGAGAACTAAACACCGTTCCCACCTCAGTCACAATCACATAAGTCAATGAAGGCGTAAGTGAGATGTGTGACAGTTTCTCAAACCACATCATGAACATTTTTGACTGCTCCATTGTTTATTTTAGATGGTTGAATAAATTTAAAACAGTTCATTCACTACTGCTATGACAGAATAAAGGAAATGTAAGTAACTCTTTATTTTAAAGGGCTCCACTCATCTCCAATCATTCCTTGAGAGTTTCCTGGAACAAACCGTGTAGTCTTGTATTAATTACAGGACAAAATACATTAGCCCATGCGGTCTTGACTTTATTCTTGACTTCCAGGTGATTTTCCAAAAGAGACATTTCTCCATTTAAACTCCTGTGAATATTCATTTATTCTTCATTTGAGATGTATTATTATGTTTGTTTTATTTAATGTTTCACAAAGATCACCAGCTTTCCTCTGAATAAGAGTCTCAAGGTTGTGTTAGCTTAGCACTTAGAAACGATGTAGCAGCTGATCACTTAGAAGCCTCCCTAATTATATGGTCCTTTCCAGGAAACGTCTTTGCAACACTAGAGTAAAGCATTACTGAAAATAACGACTTGTATCTACATAAGAATGGTGTTCTTTGTAGAGAATGGTTAAATTTACACAATACTACTGGTGCACTTCTGCAGCTTGGCTTTTAATAACAGTGTTTTATTGAAAACAGAATATGTGAATTCAATTTTATAAATTGAAATCTATGCCGCTGGCTTGAAATTTTGAATTCTTAGGGTCATGTTATCCCCTGTAAAAAAACTGAAACCTGACATTGTATAAATTGGTTTTCTATGAATTAAATAAACAAGACATGTTTGTTTTTTAGTGAGCTGATGTTATGCTGTTATTTGTTATGCCACTATCCGTTTTTGTGCAAGGCTAAGCTAACCAGCTGCTGGCTGGAGTATGATATTTAATTACATGATTGTGGACACTCTCATCTTTAAATTTCTTGAAGTTTCCTTAAACACTGACGTCTTTTTACCCTTTTAAGCTATAGAACAAATTATCCTTGTGCATTTGTCATGGAAATGTCAAGTTAATCCTACTCAACGATCTCTCTTGGGGGGATGTTACATCAATAAAATTCCAATAAAGCAATAATGTTAAGAGGTATACAATATAACCTATAGACTGAGTGGTCTTAACAATACATCAGTTTTTTTTTATTTTTCATTTTATTAAGTTCCACTATAGCACAAACCACACATATCCCTCCTTGTGAAAATACACCTTGCATCAATAATGATAATAATAACAGTGTCCTGGCAGACACACTGATGATGAGTAATGTGAGGTGAAACACAGGGAGGTGAAATTATGTAGTCAATTGAAAAGGCCAAATCTTTTTGGTTCTCTGTTTGACATTATATGAACAGTATCATAGAAACAGTCAAATCGTGTGCATTGTTTGTCTTTTCTTATTCTGATTGAAAATGGCCAATGCAGCCACTCTAATTTAGTTTGAATGTTCATTTAACAGAAATCAAAATAGCTTTATTTTTAGTATTTTCACAATCTCTACTATAATTATCAATTTTTCAAACCATTTTGGTCAGTTCCAAATGAACCTTTTCCTTTCCAAGATATTGTTCCCCTCATTTTCTCCTTAGAATTATTTTCCACTGAAATGTTCCTGTCTTTCAGAGCTTTCAGTCTGTTTTTTTCCTCTCTTTTTTTCGCTATGCTTTTCTCTCCTTGCTTTATGCGCCTTTTGCTCTGTATCTTTTTCTGTCTCCCCTCCCTCTCTCTGTCCTTCTTTCTCTCCTTCCCTTTTTTCTTTGGCTGCTTTTCATTCTGTTTTCTTTCATTGTTTTTCTTTTCTTTCTCGCCTAGGGACCCCATTTTTTTTCTCTTCCTCTATTCAGGTTTTCTTTATTCTCTTTTCTGAATAGTTGTGGTACTTTAAGGGGAAGGGGAAGGCGAGGGAGAGGGGAGGGAGGTTAGTTTCAGTCAAAGCTGCAGAACAAAACTTCCTCCCACACCACATGCAGTGTCTCTTGGAATGAGTTTGTCACTGACTTGAAGACACTCTCCCCCCCCTCTCTCTCTCTCTCAGCTCCACCCCATGTATACCACCGGATGACAACCCGAGAGTGAATTAGCCAACACACATACATATGTTCTGTAATGACGACTGTCCTCTTAAATATCAATGGAGCATGTTGTGAGGAGCCTCTGTGTCCCAGCCTGTTTGTGGCTAAGGGATGTCAGTTCAGTGTGCAGTATCACATGGTGACACATGATGTGGTGGTGGTGCATTAAACCAACCACAGCTGTGTGTGAATATGATTATCTCCCAACTGAGGTGCGTGGAGGGAGGCATTTGTGCTTCACAAGAACATCTTCATCACTGCAGAGAAATGACAGGCTACCTTGCAGGAGGCAGACCCATGTCGAGGAGCACTGGCTCCTATGGCTTCTGTCTCAGTGGGGCTGAAGTCAGATAAGCACGGGTGCTGTCCACTTCTAAAGTAAAAATAATAAAATCATAAGCACCGGTTTGTATTTTTTTGTTAAGCAGTAGCTGTTGATATGGAAATAAAATTTCTATCCATATAGAAATGGAGGAAGGAGGGGGCCCAGTGCTGCACTTGCAATGAAAGACAAAACCACAGCAGCCAGTTAATCTCCAGATATCATGACAGAAATCATTCCTCTTTCTTTATGATAGTAAAAGACTACAGCCTCCTGCACCTATGGTTTCCATCTCACAGTCACACACACTCACACATTCTGCCCAAGACAATTTAATGCATGACTCAATGGCATTGAAAGCGGTTTGGATAAATTGGAAATGATTAAAAATGCAGAATTGACAGGGAAACCGATAAAACTTTCTCTCTATAAGTAAGAACCAAAAACCAGCATGATGGAATGGCAGGCTTGAAGGGGAGAGAAAGGTGAAAGACAGATGAAAGTGAAGAGAGATAAAAGCCGGAGTGAGGAGGGTGTGGGATAAAGCAGGAGGAAGGGAGGCAGAGATGAAAGCAAAATGAGAAAGATAAGAACAGAGTGAGAGAGACAGAGAGGGAAACGGAGGAAGAGATAGATAGTGTACAGAGCAGAGAGAGAGGTAACCATGGAAACAGGAGGAAGGTACAAAAGAAGAGATAGACAAAGGGTTTGATTTAAAAGAATGAAACTTGGACGAAAGAAAAGTAATTCCGACTGAAATTTGTTACCGGGAGGTGGAGGAATAATACAAAGGAGTGACGGCCATAGAGGGACAGTGGCTGTGTCCCTACTATCTCCTACAGCCAGTTTGAATGTGGTCGCCTCTAACCAGCATATAAAGGCACTCCAGAGACCTCTAGTGTTAATAGGCTTCTGTGGTTCATTGTGGGCCTCACCTTGAGTAGATCTGGGGCCATTTCACTATGTAGGACACTCGCCAGATCGTGAAAATCGCACGTTTCCTTTATGTACATCGATCTTTTGCGCGGCGATCTCAGCACTGACAGAGAGAATATGGTGCGGCGGTACAGTATATTTTATAAGCATACTTTTCCATGAATCACAGAGCAGGAAGAGACTTCAGAGCGACTAAAATAGGATAAAGTACCTTGGTAAAATTCCTCTTCCACCTTACTGCAATGAAAAACTGCATTCCTGATAAGGAGATATGAGTTCTCCATGGTCCTACATTGTGTTTGCTGACTTATTGAATGAACTTGAGGTGCATGTTGAATTCTGCACTGTTGACTATCCTTTCCCGCTGAATAAATGCAATGTGCCCATATATTAGGATTCATATTTGTATATCTATATAGAGTTACAGACAGACAGAGGGTTTTTATTCTGTGGTTTTTGAGTCTCTTGTGGCTATCCCTCTTTCTCCCTTCCCCCTCTCTGTTTTTCTCTCCTCTCTGTCTTTCTCTTTCGTCCTCTGTCTCTGTTTCTCTCACTCGCTCCCCCTCCCTCCCTCCCTCTTTCTCTTGATCTCTCTCTCCTCCTCTCTCTCTTGCTCTCCCATGCCCCCCTCTTTTTCTCGCTCTCTTATGCTCTCTCTCTCTCCCTTCTCTTTCTCTCTTTCCTTCCATAGCTCTCTGTCTCACTCCCTCGCCCCCCTCTCTGTTCCTTTTATATCCTCCTTGCTGAATGCTCTTCTCCTCTCCTCCCTCAACTCTGTCTTTTCTCCTTTATATTCAGTCTTTTTTTTTTTCAAGCTCTCCCCACACTCCTTTCTCCAATGTTGTCTCCAAGCAGAGCTACTTCATTGCTAATATTCTGTCTTTCCATTTAGTACCCCCACTACAAAATGGGGAGAGTAATCTTTTATTTAGGGTTTTTTGCTCTGGCCATCTCTGCATCCTGTCTTGAGGTTTCCGTAAGAATGATTTGTTGAGGGAATTTAAGACTTGATTTGTTTGAATTTTATAATACAAAAAAGGGGGAGACCGAGCAAACATGGAAAGCATCAATATTCAATCAGAAATGCAGAAAATGCTGCAGACGTCTGTTTGTTTATGTGCCTAAAGTTGACAATTATTCACCTATAGTCTACCTCGTCTAATCATGTATGCTTCACATTTAAAGTTGCTCCCCCTTGCAGCAGCAGAGAGCGAGCCAATACTGATAAAGACTGTAGCTTTGTTTTTTTTTCAGTTTGTGTTCTCTGTCTGTGTGTCCAGTCTGATCCTACTGACCTTAATGGAAGAAGCTGGAGGCGTGCAACTAGGGTGTGGCTGCTTTTATACACTTTTTCTATATTCCATCTGCATTGCTTAGATTCACGCTGTGTGAGATTGTCTGTTCTGTGCTTATGAAAAAGCCTGCTGTGTATTTTTTTTTTTTGGGGAGGGGGGCTTAATTACAGCAGCTAATCATGCTTGAGACTTACTATTATATCAGCATGCCGTGCAGAGGTGAGACTGATCCAGCACTGAAAATAACAGAAGGTGTGTGGGCTTGCTGCCTGAGACGCAGGTCTGAGAGGAACGGCCAGCTAAAACATCAACATCAGTCCAATAACTCAAAGTTCAAAACACAGAGCAAACTGATCCCCTCTCTTCTCTTCCTTGTTTCCTGATCATAAGAAAATCCTCACCTGAACGCTGTAGCTATAACAACCCTATACAGAAACCTACACAGCCTCCAGTTCGCCTGACAGTGAAAGGATGTTGAATTATAGCCATCACCCAGCACACAGTCTCTCACACACACACAGCCAGAGCAAACTCGGGCTGTATGCAGCCTGTCACTGGGCTGGATGAAGAAACAACACTGACAATGTGAGCTCGCTAACATACAGCAAAGAGGAGCGGGGTGTATATATGAGAGACTAACCTACGGCTGATGCACTTTCTACCACCATGCTGTCATTTGCGTTCGTCACTATGTGTACCCACATTTACAAAAAATAAGGAATGAAGATAGATGTGGTCAATGAGTCCTTTGCTGTTTTATGATTCATTGAGCTTTTCTCAGGGGTAAAACAGACAGCTGATATCTGAATCTACCCCCCCCCCCCCCTTCTCTCTTTCTCTTTCTGTTTTTTTCTTCCTCTCTCTCTCTCTATCTATCTCTCACTTGCTTCTTCTTACTAGAAAAAAAAAAGTTATAACTTTGACCTATATCACGGAGAGGATGTGACACTGCACTGCATGGTTGTCCTCTTGTAGATAAACAACACAAAACCAGGCCGAGGTTTGGAAACGGGCAAGTAGCACGAGAAGTATGAAAAAACACAGCATAAGTCATATGGACACCCATGTCAGAAGTGTGTTGTTTCAGGGCTATGGGGAACTGAAAGCCTGTTGGTGTCAGCGGCGTGTGCGTGCGCATGTGCATATGTGTGTGTGTGAGTGTGTGTGCTTGTCCCTGATCTCAGACATCAGACAAATGCACACACGCAACCACGCACAAACACACATTTAAAATCCCTGTTGAGGGTTAGTACACTTGAGAGCAGGGCAATGGCTTACTTCCCTCACACTTTCATTCTCTCTGTCTCGTATGTACATAGGAACCTGTAGAAATCTACGAGCTGAATGAAATTTAACGCTGATTATCTGTCGTGTCCGTCTCCACTGTTAGTTTTACAGAGCCGCACACACACACAGACACACACACAAATGTACCCAAAGTAAATGGACAAGCAAGCAGGTTTTGCTGTTATGAAGATTCAGGCCTGGAAAGGAGCCAGTGTATTTCTTCCCCAAACTTTTGTTGTCTGTGTCTTTTTCATTTTCCCCATAGGCTAGTTCTGTGTTGTTTTATGTACGTGTCCCTTGTTGTTTCTTCCATGTGGTTTCTTTGTCTTTCAGCCTCTTATCTCTTTGTTTCTTCCCTTGCTCTCCTTCTATTTTCTCTCCCATTCTCTCCCTCGACTTCCTGCTATCTCTCCCCCTCACTCACACCCTCACTCAATCTCTTTCTCTTTCTGCCCCCCCCACCCCTCCTCCTCCCCTCCCTTCCCTTCCCTCGCGCTCACTCTCATTCCCTATCTCTCCCTCCTCCCCCCTCCGCTCCCCTTTCTCTCTATCTTTCTCATTCTCGCAGCACTCCCAGTCGCTGATGATTGATCAAGGTTTTCAAGGTTTGCCCTTTCCTGTTATTTAGTAGGAAATGTTTATGCACAGTCCTCACAGTCCTCACAGCCACAATTGGCATGTGTCCACACAATGTTTGTCACGCTCGCCTGCACCTATAGATATATGTTTGAAACACACTTTTTTTTACCCACACCCCCCCACCACCACCACCCGTTGTGTTTACTAGTGAGGCAAGGTAAGCTCTGGTATAACAGAATACCTGTCTAATTATCAGGATCATCTTCAGTGCCGACTACTTAAGCACACAACCTGTACTTAGCCCGCAGGTACTCTGCCGCACTGTTTCTCAACACAGCCTGAAAGAAATCTGGAAGTTCAATAGTTAATGTCTTCCCTTGCTGTTTTTCCTTTTCCTCACTCTCTCCGTCTCTCTATCTCCTTTCCTCTCTCCATTCCCTTTGCTCTCACCCCCCCCCCCCCTCCCTCCATACCCTCCTCCTCCTCCTCTCCTTCATTCTGCCCCCCCCCACCTCCTCCCCTTCCTCCCCTCCTTTTTTCTCTTTTCTCTTGCTGATGGACTCTTCTTTTTTATTTTCACACTCCACCATCCCCCTTTTTTTTCTTCTCTCTTTTTCTCTCTCCTTCCTTCCTCCTGCCCCCCCACACACACCCCCCCTCCCCACCACCACCACCACCACCACCACCCCTCCGCTCTTCTCTTTCACTGCGTTTTCTTTCAACCCTCCCTCTATCTCTCTTCCCATCCCCACCCCCCTCTCCTCCACCTCCCCCCTCCTCTTTCTTTTTTCTTTTATTCTTTCTTTCTCTTTCTTTTGCCACATCCTTTCTTATGCCTCAACCACCACCACCACCACCCCCTCCCTTCCCGTCTCTCCTTTCCCTTCTTCCTCCTTTTTTTGCTGCATTCTCTTCTTCCCTCCCCCACCCCGGCTCTCTTTCCTCTCTCCCTTTTTCTTTCTGTCTCTCTCACCCCCCCACACCCCCCCCCTCCGCCCCCCCACCCCTCCTCCTCCTCTTCCTCCACTCAGCTTCACTCCCCCTCCCTCTGCTTCTTTCTTCCTTATTCTTTCTCCCCCACGTCTGTCTCCCTCCCTCCCTCTCTCCTAACTGCTTTTCTCTCCTTTCTTTCTCCTTCTCTTTTCTTTTGTCACTCAATTTTTTTTTTCTCCTGAATTTCTCAGACAGTATACTTCAGGCTGTCTCAATAGTTAATTAGTTTGAATCTAGAAATAATGGCAGCAAACTACACGGTCTCTGGAAAGTTAAAATTTTAGCATTTCTCAGACATTATCTGTCTGACTGTTTTGCTACTGACAGACGCACCTCCACCCATAGTCTCTCAGAGTGTTTGTGCGTGTTGTGAAAGTGTGTACGTGCCTATGTGTGTAACTGCTTACACCTATATATATATATAAACACGTTTGTGTGTGTAAATTCATACATACCGGTCTGCACGCACAGAGAGGAACTACTGACTTTATTTAATAATTGTTTGTGCTTTTGAGCACACACTTACAGAAAAAAAGGAAATGCAAAGTAGAAAGTGTGATCAAGAGAAGATAGAGCTTGTGTCTCTGTGTGCCTTAAAGAGAATGTGTGTTGAAGGGTCATGCTAAATTGTATGTAGTGAGAAAGGGAGATAAGATGTGTGTGTGTGTGTGTGTGTTTGTAAGAGAAAAGAGGAGAGAAAGAGAAGTGAGATGGGAAGGAGAGGGTGGGAGGAAGAGAAAGAAATGGGGTGATGCTGTGTGTGTTTGTGTGCGTGTGTGCGTGTGTGTGTGGTGGGGTGGAGGGCTGGTGGAGGGGGGGCAGGCACAGTCAGTTCTGATAACAGCAACAGTAGGAGGAGGATGAGCCGTGGGACCGCCCCACTCTCCCACAGATATAAATAGGAGGTGGATTTTTTTACTCCACTCATTTCTCCTGAAGGATGAGATCCCTGAAACACCTCAAACATCACTCCAGGAACAATGTGGTGAGTTGGAAACATAAAGATGCAAAGAGCTGTGTTGCCATTAAGGATTGGGAGGGTGGTGGTGGTGGTGCTGCTGCTGCTGAGTTGTTTTACAGTTAAGTTGGTGAGGTATTTACACTCTTGTCTGTGCGTGAGTGTGAGTGTGAGGGGGAAGCCTGATTACTTTTCGCATTCATACGAGTACCGCAGTGGGAACATCTTCTAAAAAAGATAAGAGTTGTGTTTCTGTCTCTGCCGCACGTTTTCTGCTGCTGCTCTAATTGTTTGTCCTTAGGTGTCTTTCACTTGCAACTTTAAATGTGAAAGTACGGACTCTTGCAATTACTACCCTACCTTCTCTGTCTCCTTGTCATTTGTCTTTTTCTCTTTCATTTTGTCAGCCTTTCATTTTGCTGTGCTTTTTTCTTCTCTCTCTTGCCCCCCCCCCCCCCCTCCTTCCCTCCTTCCCTCCCTCTTTCCCCTCTTTCTCTCTCACTCACTCACTCACTCACTCTGTCTTTCTGTCTCTCTCCGCCCCCCCCCCGCACACTCCCCCCCCCCCCGCACCCCCCCCCCACTCCTTTTCCTTTCTCTCTTCCCTCCTCTCTCTTGCTCACTCACTCTCTCCTTCCCCTTCCCTCCCCTCCCTCTCCTCCCCTCTTTCTTTATCTTTCAGCCCCTCCATCTCATTTCTCTCTCCGTCTCCCTCCCTCCACTCCTCCCCCGCCCACAGCTCTTTCTCCTTCTCTCCATACCTCCCTCCCTCTCTTTTCTCTCACTCACACACACAGACACACACATACACGCTTTCAAATACACACCCAGTCTCTTTCCTTTTCTTTCTCACAAACACACAGTCTGTCTCTGTCTGACTACTTTAAAAGCAGTAATTATAAATGACGTGGTTATCAGGGCATCCAGGTCTACTCCCCTCTCCCAACACACACATACACACACAGATACACACACACCTTTATTCCTGCAATATCACTATCTCCTCTTCCTTTTTCCCTTTTCACTCTTTTCTTTTCTCTTTGTATTCTGTCAGGAAAGGAAGCAGCTCTTGCTTGTAAGGCACAGAGTGAAGACTGGTGTGTAGTCTGAAAGGAAAGCAGGAGTGAAAGCTGCTCTCTATACATTTTCATACGAGTTAGATTCACCTGAAACCAGTGGCCTACAGTAGTCACTTCTCCTTTACCACAAGCGAGCCAGTTGGGTCATACCACAATTTTGTCCTCACAGTTTCACTGTTCCGCTTTCACAGGCAGCAGGGTAAACATGTGCATGTGGGTCTGAAACACTTCTGAACCATACAATTATGTTAGCAAGTCTTATGCATCGGTCTGGAATACAGAATGAGCTCGAAGCTCAATCGAATGTCTGTTATGGATATGAGACTGACTGCCGGCATATATCATCTTGTTAAGGAAGCCCAGTGTGGCAGGCATTATGAAGTCGGCTACGGCGAGAGTCTCTGAGTGCAGAGCTGAGACACTTTGCTCCTCATGAATGGGACAGATAGCTCCAGTGATGAGCTGACTTTGGTCAGCCAGGCTGCCCCGGGACCCCACAGGAAGTGCTGAGGACAGTCCACGGAAGTCAACTTCCTGGCTGGACCTGCATCCCTTGTTGTGTTCTTTATTATTCTAAAGCCTGTCAAGGAAGGAAGTGGGGTGCTAACACAGATCTGCCTTATCTTCTAAATCTAATGTTCTGTGGATTCTGAGCAAAGAAAAAAGGCGTAGTCCGAATGCGGCTTTCACATAGTTATCCAGAAAAACATGATCTTAGCTTTCTCCTTGAGTCTTGGGAAAGAAGACTGTATAGTGTCAATCTGGGGCTCTGAATCGTCAAAACTAAATAACATCACCATTTCAATATTACGTCCACAAAAAACCTTTTGTTTGTATTAATAGGAACGTTACCAATATCTTGAGGCTACAATGGGGAAATGGGGTTATATGAGGAAACATTGTGAAAGGCTGGTTTTGTAACAACAGCATAATAAAAAAAAAACACAGAGACATATTATTGCTTCTCCTTTTTTTGACTTATGTTGTATGCTTTCTTCTAGGAGCAGGAGAGTAGCCGCTTGGTGCGAACCTACCCTAAGATGACTGAGGGCCAAGTGGATGTGGGTACACAGACAGAGCCTGTAGTGGTGCTATCGCTGGCTCAGGCAGCTGTACTTGGCCTCATCTCCCAGAATGAAATCTTTGGGGCCACCATTGCTCCTAATGGCTTTTACACAGGGGAGCCCAGAGAGTGCCCCCCTCCTCCACCTGATGCGATGGAGTATGAGTACGCTGACCAGCTGATCGGGGCTAACGGGGACTACCTTGCAGAGCCTGCTGGGGAGCCGGAGCCCCAGCCCCACTGCAGTGAAAGAAGACGGCCCGGGCCCCGTGGGCGGACCAAAAGGCCCAGGAACGACGAAGAATTAGAGGGTCACCCACACAAAGCATCAAGTCCACAGGCGCAGGTTAAAGGTGAAAGACTTGACACTGATACCCCTCCATCCTGCATTCACATAAACAGCAGGCACAGTCCTGGCAAGTCAGAGGATCCAGTCACCCAACAAGAGCCTTTGAAAGAGGAGCAGGCCTGTGGAAACTGTGCTTCATGTGCGAGAGATACATCCAGGTCACAGCCAGACAGACAACCAGAACAGGAACAAGACAGCACGGGCAGAGACAGAGAGAGGAAGGAAGAGGAGCTGGTGGTGGCGGAGGAAGAAGAGGAAGAGGCACTAAACCTCAAGACTAGTGGAGAGACTGGCAGTCCTCTTGAGAACCGCTATTATGAGTCCAATGAGGTGGCCTATGAGTCTGCTGACATGCCCCTGCCAGGGGAGTATGAGGAGAACGGCCAGGCCATGCTGTGGTCAGACCCAGAGGGTCTTGCCAGGAGAATGCAGATTGACCGCTTGGACATCAATGTACAGATAGATGAGTCCTACTGCGTAGATGTAGGAGAGGGTCTGAAACGCTGGAAGTGCCGCATGTGTGAGAAGTCATACACATCCAAATACAACCTTGTCACTCACATCCTGGGTCACAATGGAATTAAGCCCCATGAATGTCTTCACTGTGGAAAACTCTTCAAGCAGCCAAGCCACCTCCAGACTCACCTGCTGACCCACCAGGGTACGCGACCACACAAGTGCACCGTTTGTGAGAAGGCCTTCACGCAGACCAGCCACCTGAAGAGGCACATGCTACAGCATTCTGACGTCAAGCCGTACAGCTGCCGCTTCTGTGGCCGTGGCTTCGCCTACCCCAGTGAGTTGAGGACCCACGAGAACAAGCACGAGAACGGTCAGTGCCACGTCTGCACCCAGTGTGGTCTTGAGTTCCCAACCTATGCGCACCTGAAGCGCCATCTGACTAGCCATCAAGGCCCCACCACGTACCAATGCACAGAGTGCCACAAGTCATTTGCTTACCGCAGCCAGTTGCAGAACCATTTGATGAAGCACCAGAACGTGCGGCCCTACGTTTGCCCCGAGTGTGGCATGGAGTTTGTCCAGATCCACCACCTACGACAACATGCTCTCACTCACAAGGTACTGGCAGCGCACGCCCTCGCACTTAAGGTACTGAAACCCAGTGATGTGCCTTTGTGTCTACCAATTTATATGATCAAAGAGAAACCAAAACTGTTTAGGCTTCATGCAATAATACAACATCACTAAAACCTTTGTTTAAAAAGAAAAATTCTAAACATATAAAGAACTTGGGAAAAGAGGGACATAGTCTAGTCTCTTTTACTCTTAGTCCTCTGTGTGAATCCTCATAGAACAAAAAATGGAGGACATACTGCGCACTTGCATCAGTCTTTTTTTCCAAAACCAGTTGCTTTGTAAACATAGTCATCAAAGGCCCTGAGTTTTTTTCTGTGTGTGTCGCTCAACCCCCCACTTGCATGTGTTTTGTATTGTATGACGTCCGTAGAGCAACTTCCCTTTGTCTCATGAATCATTCTGGTCTTTCCCTCCTTTTCATTATAAAGTCTTTTTTATTATATAGAAAAAACTTTTTTTGTTCAAGGCATTTGCTTAAGTTTAATATTAACCAAAAGAAAGAGTTTATTCTTTCCTTTGTTGGACTTTTTCCTCTCCATCTTTCAACACTTGGGGGGGCTAATGTAATCTACATGAGTTGGATCAAAAGCAAAATGTAAATGCTCAAAACACACAGGACATACTGAAGCACCTTGCAATTCCTCCACATGACCCATTACTTACTTTCCTCTGAACCAACCCAAGTAATTAGAAGAGCTAAATAGTTTTTTGTTTGTTTGTTTCCTCAGGGCATGAAGGAATTCAAGTGTGATGTCTGTGCCAGAGAGTTCACCCTGTCCGCCAACCTGAAGAGACACATGTTGATCCATGCCAGTGTGAGGCCCTTCCAATGCCACGTCTGCTTCAAGACCTTTGTCCAGAAGCAGACCCTTAAAACACACATGATCGTCCACCTGCCGGTCAAGCCTTTCAAATGCAAGGTGAGTGAAGCAATTGGACTTAAACGTCAAGTCAAATCTGGGTTACACTGTGATGGAGCCAGGATGGGGTACTAACTGTTGTGCTCTTGCTATTTCAGGTGTGCGGTAAGTCGTTCAACAGAATGTACAACCTCCTAGGTCACATGCACCTCCATGCCGGCAGCAAACCCTTCAAGTGCCCTTACTGCACCAGCAAGTTCAACCTGAAGGGCAACCTCAGCCGACACATGAAGGTCAAACACGGCATCATGGACGCTTCAATAGATGGACAAGGTGAGTAGCTTCCTTAACTGTCCTTAATGGCACTATCTGATTTGAAGTAGATACAGTGCTCTGATGGCATCTGAGTATGTTGATGAGTTATGTGTAGCAAATTTCCTGTTGGGACTTCTAACTGGGTTTCATGTCACATTATTGTCACTCAGTCCGTCCCTAATGCACTTTGACTCAGCATGTACTGTAATCTAGTGGCCAAGTGTTTTGATGTTTCTCTGTCACTCCCTCCCTGTGTGTTTAGTAAATATAGAAGTGCCTGGATTAGACATGCCTCCCTCTATCAGCAGAGACTGATACTGAGACAGGGGAGGAGGGGCAGTCCACTGGCTGTCCTCAGTGAGGCCATGTGTCTTTTGGAGCTGTCTGTGTGTGTTATTGAGGACAGTGTGGGATCACGCTGGTGTCTTTGTTTCCTTCTTCAGAACCCGCCCAAGACACAGAGGGCCAAGAAGACTACGAGGAGGAGAGCTTTGAATTCAGTGAGCGAGAAAACCGGGCAAACAACAACAACACACCAGACATTGCTAAACTATCTCAAATGGAGTATTACAGCACCTATGGGAAGGGCGCAGGGCGCTTCAGTACTGCATGAATTATTAAAATGACCCCAAATTGAATACAAGTGTGAACTGATGAAAACGGGATTTTTTCCCCCCCTTTATTATTTTGTTGTTGTTGTTAAAGGCATTGTGTTTGGGTTGTTCTTCAAGGGCATGAAGAATCCCAGCAAACTGCACATTCATATGCACTGGAATCACTCATAATGCTACAAAATTTGGAAATGTATACTTTTTACCTAAGTACATATTTTTCACCTCTAAAACACTGCAGATCTACTGAATACATATATTATATTTGAGAAAAAAATAGGAGCATTTAGGTATAAAAAAACACAAAAAAAACATTAATAAATCTATATAAAAATGTATATGCTATCAGTTGCTTAAAATAGGAACATCATCTGAGCCTAATTTGGAAAAGCACATATTTAGCCACAAGCATAAAAGCATATGGTGATGTTATACTGCACTTACTCAGACAATTCTAGTCTGTCATAGTCTGCTGGGGTAAACTAATGTGAACGGTTAAAGAAAGAAATATGTTACTCCTTTTTTCTCTTGCCAAAGCTTTTCAACTTACAGGTTAAAAATTCACTTTGCTGTGATAAATTAAATTTGAAGTATGAGAAATGACTGATATTCCATTGGATTTGCAATCCGTGTTTTATTGTATATTATTGTACAGAATGTATCAGTCCTCTTGTATGTTGACTGGTACTGAATCAGTGCGTTGCACTGAGGACCACTGTGTCTACTTTTTAGTTTTCTGCATTAACAAGCATCACCTTGTATTGATCTCTAGTCTATGAATGTAATTGTTTCTGTGGAATGTTTTAAGATACTAATGAAAAGAAATTCAAAATACCCTTTTTTAATGGTTAGGACCCTTAACCAAAGAATTGGATCAAATCCTGCCGCTACGGGCAACGTCAGTCTCTTCCTTGATGTTGTGTAGGGCTGGTACATTGGATTTCTTGGGGTCCAATCAAAGACCTCATGAAATTGCATTCAGGTTCCCCTCCCACCCATCTGTAGATCTCTTCAAAAGATTACCACAGAGAACAGACTGTGGTACAGCTTCTCTTTCAACAAATCTCACCATTTTCCCCAACCAGGCCTTCACGAGTCTGCAAAGACTGCAGCATTTTTCAAAAGCAATGCAAACCCTGCATTCACATTGCAGTTTTTTTTTCTAAATGGATGAATCTCAACAAGAATTGTCCCAAAAAACTCGGACAGAAATATTAAGTGCCCCAGTGTGTCTGTGAGAGCGTGCCATCCATCATGCTGTACACTGGTCTCAAGTGATGAACGACAACCTCCCAACATGTGACAGGGCCATGGACCTCATGGAAAATGATTTGGGAAATGCTCAATATATTCAGTTTCCCAGTGCTTAGCTTTTCAAACTTGTAACCTGCAAACAAGGTATCCATTTGCAATGTTGATATAGTGCATTTATAATAAAAATGCTCTTTTTGTGCATTTCTCATCTTCTGTGTTTACTCGTCACTGTTTCAGTGATGATACAAAGGGGAAGATGTTCAGCTTCAATGGCTTCTGTATTAGACATTAGTGTGGAGATCATGTGGATAGAGATGTTATGTACAATGTTGTGTACCAGACAATACTGTAAATTAATAAATTTATTTACCTTTAAAAAAAAAGAAAAAAGATTGTGCTTTCATTGTTTGTGCATTGTTTGTTCAAAACACAAAAATACTAATAAGTGAATCAAATAAGGGCTTTATTGGCAAATAGATTTGACACAGGCTTGAGTCCTGCCAAGGCATTACACAGTACTGAATACAGTATTTCACATTACAAAAATAAAACCTTGCAAATAAGAGGACAGATGTGCGGGAGGCATCAGGTGGAAGGATATCTCTCAACTGTTTAATAACCTAATAGAACACTATATAATCCTACAGACAGTACATTTTTTCCTTCAGACAAAATGCAAGTGGATTTATTGACCTTTAAGTTAAAAATGAGGTACAAAAAAAAACAGAAGAGTGACATTGCCATCTCCAGGCCGACTTTATTCTTTCAAGTCCTTCACTTGCCGAGGGCTTTATCCAGATTTGTCCTGATGGCGTCGAGGAAGTCTGTAGTATTGACGTAGTGCTCGTTCAGCTTGACACTGAGGAAGGAAGACAAGAGAGAGCCGATCAGGAAATTCAGAACTATGCATGAGAAAACAAGACAATAAAACAATTAGTAATAATTCAATTGTTAGGAATTAGTATTAATGCTGGTTAATAAAAGCCTCATTACTTAAATATTTGCAACTACATTAAAAAGACAGTATGACCAATCATTAAATTATATTATCAAAAAAGCTGTCCTCCTGTATTTATGTGTCGAGTTTGCAGAAAACAGGGCCTTCATCGACAAAAATAACATCCAATCATTGATATATGTATGGGCTGCATGTCTAACAGATGAAAAGCACAAAAAAGAAAAAAGATTAAGACAGGACAGTTCAACTAATAAAAAATCTGGTTAAGACATCAGTCAGTGACGGAACAAGTTGGTGAACAAGACAGCACATACAGTACCTTCATCAGGGCTACCCAACCCTTAAGTAAGGGTTTAATAAAATGTTTTCAAAAAGTCTTTCATCTGTACCTCGATCTAGATGGATAATCATGAATACATGTGCAGCTTATTCTTCTGCATTTCAGTGCAAATCGGAAGGTCGGCAAAGATACAATTTTAATATTTTGTGATATTAAAAATTTAATTAATTAAAATTCCACATTTGGAATTTCCGCAAGACAAAGTTTTTTTTTCCCTTGGACCATGGCTTCCCATACCAAACTAACTGATATTGGCAGTATTTTTCTGATTTTCAGCTAATGAGCACAGCAACAGTAACAACACCACTATTTCTTTGGTACATGAATAAAACTTCTTAAACATGTTTAAAGATGAGGGCAGGGGGTTTTAAGTTCCTCACCTGCAACCTTACATGCTGTCAGATTATAACCAGGGTGAGAAATACCCCATCTTATGCAAGTGTTTCAGACTGATGGCAGTTTTATCAAAAGGAATATTTTCGTCGAAAGTTGAAAAGGAAATTAGCCTGCGAAAGCGCTAATCATTATTCATTTTAGGTGCCATTATAGGCTTAATGTCCCAAAACAAAGATGCTGCATGGACTAAACGATACAGAATTCATCATAGGATTGCAGCTGATGAGTATTTGTTTACTGATTAATAAACAAATTGTCTTCGAAAAATCTTTTGAATTATATAATATCTGATAGTGAAAACTGCTCATTACCATTTTTTAGAAGCCAATGTGACACCAGCAAATTTTCACTTTGTCTGACCAACAGTCCAAACACAAATATGTTCAAACTAGAGGCACATCCCCACAATTAGGAGGCTAGAAATGTGGTTTTGTTTTATAATTTGGGTTTTGTTTTTCTTTGTAATATAACACAAACAACAGTATCTAAGCTCAATTTGTATTATATGTCCCTATCAAATATTGAATTGACAATTACCATTAATTTAATTTTTTCGCTATTCCAACTCTTTATGTCCAGTGCAAACAGAAATATAATCTCCACAATAGTTTCAACCATTCTATTGTTGTTATTTTTTTAAGTGTGTTGTTACAAATGTACCGAGAGTTTTCCAATTTTAAAGGTCCCTTGGGGCAAACCCTTCCTTACACCTTCAGACGACTCCCAGGTAAAACATGGTCTATTACCTAACCACGCAATGCACCCAAGATATTCAAGTTGTTATTTCATATACTGATGGTGCAATTTAAACTGAACATGTGAAGGATGTGCTTTCATGGACATGTTACATTGACATAGCTGAACCGATGACGATCTGTAAACAAATCTACCCAATTATTATCATCTTTGTAAGTTATTCAATAGAGAGGGCAGTCAGAGCTACATGACTGCATTGTACAAATTAAATTACTTGGAAAGGCCGTGGATGCAGCCTGCGAGGTCCTTGGTCATGGTACCGCTCTCAACAGTCTCAACGCAAACTCTCTCCAGTGTCAGGGCAAACCTGCAAATGGGCAAAGACACAAACAAAAATATTTGGAAAACCCACATCTCATCCAAAGGTGAGCATCTTAACTCTAACATTGCACTTCTTACTTTATGAGGTCGGGATTTCCATCAAGTTTGCCACGATGCTCCAGCCCTCTGGTCCAGGCGAAAATGCTGGCAATGGGGTTGGTGCTGGTTGGCCTTCCCTAAAAGTACAGTCAAAGGGACTGTGTTAGCTTTTTGACCACAAAGCCAATGTTCTTCCACATAATCTCAATTTTCTCCACATGATGGCAGTATAGCTCCACAGATTTACATTGTCTGTTTGCCACACCATCACTTGGCCTCTCACATGTTCTGTTACCTTAGATGCTTTCCAATACAAGACAGACACAACTGATGGTTACTAACCTTCTGGTGTTCACGGTAGTGCCTGGTCACAGTGCCATGGGCAGCCTCAGCCTCAATAGTCTTGCCATCAGGGCACACGAGAACTGATGTCATCAGTCCCAGAGAGCCAAAACCTATAACAGGAAACACAGAATCCTGCTTTAGTGCAACCCACAACTGCTCAGAAACTGGCAAGACCTTCAAACACATGTAGGTTTCAGTATTTTGTGGGAACATTACTTTCAAAAGAGGCAGAGCAGTTTTCCAAATATCTCACCCTGTGCAAGGATATCAGACTGAACATCTCCATCGTAGTTCTTGCAAGCCCACACAAAGGCTCCAGAGGACTTAAGCACTTGGGCAACCATATCATCAATAAGCCTGTGCTCATACCAGATCTTCAATTTGTCAAACTGAGGCTTGTAGTTCCTGTAGAAAACAAACACAGTAAACTATACCTACAGCTTTTTTGCTTTTCACAAAAAAAAGGAAAAAAGTGCATCCATGGTGAAAAGATGGTGTGATTTTACTGTAATAATGTGCTAAAACAAAATGCTACTAAGTGTCAAAAGTATTAACAGAAATGATGTTGTGCATAAACTAATACGAGCAAAAAGGGGGGGGGCTCATCAAATCAAGAGGAGACTCACTTTTCAAAGATATCCTGAAAGATGTCTTTAAATCTGCCATCGTAAGCTTTAAGAATGGTGTTCTTTGTGCTCATGTACAGGGGCCACTTCTTGCCAATAGCATACTGGAAGCAGCTGTGTGCAAAGCCTGTAATAGACTGTTGGAAACACAATACAAACAGTTCATGACTGCTGTAGGTTTTTTATCAGTAGCACAGAGGTTAACAACCTTCCTCTTGACAAATTCAGAGTAATCTACTATGACCTCTGGTGTTGTTAAATCAAACAGACCCGCTCTGATGAAAGAAACCAAAACAGTAGCGAAGCAGGTTGAAAAAGTGAACCATCTACTGCAATTGCTGTGTTGATCTTTGAAAAAGCCTCAGGCAGAATTCAACAGCATTATCAGGCTACCTTGAAGTAAGAAAAAGGGAAAATAAAAATTAAACTGTGGTATTGCCATCTCGTGGTAATGAGGTATAACTGCCTAAGTACCAAAATACAAACAAATGTATGATTTAAAGAGATTTTACAGAATATTTTGAAAGCCTGTTGCTTTCAAAATGAAGAAAGGGTCCCACACGTGGTATCATGCACTAGCATTTCATTAACAAACAGATTGACAAGCATCTTACTTAAGTATGTGGGACTCTTTTGCTAAGGTGATAAAATGAAAGTGGTGTGGAGTTCTTTCTTAATGTTAATGAATCCCATAAAACAACAATGATTAATTGATCCTTCTAACAAATATACTGTGTAGCCAAATCCTGAACATCCTGACGTACCGGTAGATCATTTTACTTGGCAAGAGCGCCAGTACCGTCTATTACAAAACATCATGTGCTGGGTCTGTGATGGGTAGAGAATTTATATCTATTGTTCACTTCATACATCACCCCGTTTTCATATTACTAGTGCACAAGGTTTATGGTAACAAATATCCCCAACATATTTGTTTATAATTTATTCTTGGCCATATTATAGATCCGTTTATAAAAAAGAATATAAATATTCCTGAGCAATTTAAAAAGATTTCTATCTGCATGAGCAACAAAAAGAGCTGGGGTTGGGAGCCACAGTTCACACTTTGAATACTACCCCAACCCCATTTACACAATAACAACCATTTAGAGCAGGGTTTTCTAAAGTGTGGGAAGATGACCTGACCATAAAAAAGAGGAACAAACAATTCCCATTTGCCCCATTCTGCCCTCATTTTAGGTACGAAAAATCTATACATTTTGCCACACATATAGCCAAGTTTAGCTAACCAGATATTTACAGTCATTTCTTGTTTATCTTCCCCTTATACGTGCCCTCTGAACTGCCATCCCCTGCTGGGAGATGCACCTCACACTGCATCCCCAGCTTGATTTAGTTAAGCATATGTTCACCTCATCCGTGTTGTACATGCCCATTCCGCAGCCACCAGCAGGGAAGTCGTACACCTCCCATTCCTTGCCTGCACTTCCATCAGTAGGTGAGAAGATAATCTTGAACTTGCCAGGCTTGTCCACAACAAAGTCTGTGGCTCTGTACTGTTGAACAGAGACATGAGGTTTCATTTGTTTAAAATAATATGAGCTGAATGCCTTCATTGTCTTCAAATGTTTAGGAGACGCACCTGATCACCAAAGGCGTGCCTGCCAATGGTGATGGGCTGCGTCCAACCTGGTACAAGACGGGGAATGTTCTTGCAGATGATTGGCTCACGGAAGACGGTGCCTCCCAGGATGTTCCTGATGGTTCCGTTCGGGCTCTTCCACATCTTCTTCAGGCTAAACTCTGTGGATTAAAAAAACCATAGGAATTATGTGCTGGTGATCAGGAACATTATTACAATGGCCATGTAGGAAGCCCACCAGAAATACAGCTGTTTCCAGTGTGCCCACAGGAGAAGGGCAACTAGAATGGTAAGCAAGCTTGGGCATACTAACATTTTGTTTTTAATTTGATATATTTTCATGTAAATATTTTGCATCTTCTCTGATGTTCAGCAGTTCAGACCACTCTAACTCATAGCCCTTCTAATAAACACTTCGATCCTAATGGGACTCACACTTAGAGCTTTATTGAAGTTCAACCTGTTTAATTTACTGTGACACAGTGCTGGCATCTAACATAGAGCAAAAATTCATGTATGCCTCTATGCTGTCTTCCAAAACTTTGAAAAGCTATGAATATTTGTTTTTCTGACAGCAGTTAAACAGGTGCAAGTCCAGACTATGCTGAAAGGAGAATAGTATAATTGACCTTCCACTCTGGCTTCATCGGGTGTGATGGTGGCACACTTAACCGCCACATGGTATTTCTTAGTGGCAAGGGCAGAGTCGATGGTGACCTGGTCATCAGTCTGGTCACGGTATGGCAGACCCAGGTCGTAATACTTCAGCTCAACATCAACGTTGGACAAGATGAGCTTCAAGGCAACAAACAAAACAAATTATTAATTAGTCTTGATCCAGCTACTGCAGTACACCATTTAGAAAATTTCATTTTCCCGCTGAAGAATTGGAAAAAAAAAAAGTATGCAATGCATTATGGGACCATTAACAGGAAATTCAAGTTATAGAGTGTCAGAAAACATTCCGATATTTTATCTCATGCCTCCCCACGTTTTCTTTCTAAGTCAACACACCATCTGCTCTCTCTTCGGGAGGCAATCAGCCAGTGACTGAATGAAACATCACAACAGCCCCTCCCCCGCAACATGCGTACATAATATTCCACATAACCCTCCCCTCACTACCACGTGTGAGTCTGTGATTTAAAAATAGAGCCAGCCAGTGTGGGCTATCCCTCCTCTGAGACGCACATCGGTGTTTATGTGCTTGCCCCTGAATGCCACATTAATCACCTTTTCTTTGATGAACTCCCAGATGATCCTGGTCATCTCATCTCCGTCCATCTCCACCACCGGCTGGGCCACTTTGATGCGTTTGTCGGCATCTGTCAATCATACATAGATGGGTTTGAGTATAAATGCATTTTCCATTCCAACCAAAATGCTTTTTAATTTAGAGTAACAGACTATTCAGAACGATTATACACACACACACACACGACACCAGTGATTGGGGGAGAAAAAAACAGATCCTGTTTTCAGGTTATCCTCGGAGAACAGGCAGCATTTTCCCTTTCCTGTTTCCTTTTGCCAGACAATCTGTGCCTCAGAAAAAAAAAACACACCAACAATTCAATCCTTTATCAATTCATCTGCCTATTATCTTACCAAGAAGATACTATTTGCACCCAAGTGTCCATAACCAGCATTACACCTGACCTGGGTCTCTCTTGGATCACTCAAATGAGTCACATGGAGGTTTAGAAAAAAGGTTTTCTAATGCTGTTGCAAGGGCTATTTTATCACAAACCAAGATATATTTCTAGACCAGTAGATTTCTTACCTAAACATAACCCCAGCTCAACACAATAATAATAGTCCTTGGGAAAATCATGTGCTTGATGCATTCATTCATCCCAACTTCCTCCTTATGAGGACTTTGACGGTCTTTATACCCTGCTGCTTGACTCTCTAAAAAAATCTGTGTTATATAAAAATGGCATCATAGGTACCTGCCATCATATATTTGGACCACTATTCAATGTATGGCCTTTAGAGAGGCACTGCAAGAATTTGCATTGTGTCCCAAGAGCCATTTAACGGAAAAGGCATTTGTGAAGCCACTGTGCAGTCATATCGGGGTAAATAGCCAAATAGCTGCATGTGTCCAGGTTCAGGTAAGACACTTGGCTACTTTACTGTCAAAGTTTGACATTTTTGCTTGAGACTAAACTGATGCAAATCAGCTTTCTTCAACTCAACTTATAAGCTCCATTCACAGCTTATGTGGAATAAAGTTATGTTAATATCACAGGAATCATTTAACCAGTGTATCTTTAGTAAAATACCAAATACTGTTGACAGGGAAATATTACACTGCCAAACGTTTAAGTGCATGCATGTGACACAAACAAACCAAAATCTTCGAACTAAAACTTGCTGCTTCATCGTGGGATTTGTTGCCAAAAACTCCACAGGATGCCTTGAATCCTTTTAAATCCTAATTATAAATTACATGTAAATCGACATATACCATTTCCCAAGGTCTATTGTTTGCTTTGTTTTTGCCAAGATGATTGATATTACTCTAATGTACAGTCCACCTCTTTACCCCAAAAACATAAATACCAGTTACAAGGGGGGCTCAACTTAAAAATATAAATAATATTCCCAAATTAGTGTTTCTACACATATCCTATCTTTAACAACAATAAGTATACTTTGCCAAGGTTGACTGTTGAGAGTGATCACTTAACTTCTTTTCTTTCCTATTGCAGCAAGGTAAATTGCTAATCATATCAACTCTCACTCTGCTCAGAGTGCGAGTGTCCTGCCAGCAGGATCATTTTGGTGAATAGAAAAGTACAGGGGGAGGTGCTGGGGATCAAGTGACTCTCAAATTTCTCAGCCAAGTTAATGCTCCCCCACTGCTACTAATGCCTTCCCACAGTACTGAAAGTGAAAATTAGGTGTCCGGTTTTCCTTTAAGTTAAAGACATGAATTTGGAAAATTCTGAAATCCACGTGGGTTTATAAAGACTTTTGACCTAGTTGGGATTACAAAGCCTTGTTGGCACCTGTCAAAACAGCTCGTGCTCTGTTCCCATGCTCTAAACATGACACATGAGCCCTGCACACCACAGATACACTGTGACCGTGAGGAACTGAAAATAACCTCATTGCAAAGAGTAAATAGTGACCTTTATATTACAGTTATGATAGGCAATTGCATAAAGCAGTTAAAGACATAAAAAACCTGTCATCTCAGCAGATACTTTTGCAGCCTCATTGAGATACTGTCATTTAGGTACAGCAGAACATGTGAGAGAAAACTATGACAATGAATAGGATGTAAGATTTTGCCTGAATTTTTTTTTCACCCTTTTCCTCTGGTTTCTAGTTTCCATTCCCTGTGGAGTAGGCTAAATCCACTCATCTCAAGGTCCCCAATTTCACATTATTTTGAGATTCTATCTTTAGTGTTGAAATGGTGAATGAAGAACTGAAAATGAACATCAACTATTTTCATAATTGGGTCATGACATCATGGATAATGCATAATGTTTCATTCATATGCTCTCAATGCGTTACAACAGGCCTCTGACACAGTATAGAGGGGCGTGCAATGGGGGAGCCGAGTAGGTTATGTAACTTGGAGCGTATCAACAAGTGCTTGGACGCTGAAGGGCAAACTGAGCTGAAACAAAGTCATGTGGGCCTTCCTGCCTGATCATTGCACATGCTCAGGGGATAGGTCTGGAAGATTTTTTTCCCCCTTATTGCGCTGAAGCTTGAGACAAAGATAGACAGAAGTAGAATTAGGCAACAGGTTGTGCATTATGTAGTTCATATCACTACAATTCAGAGGCTAGTACGAGTCCTTTCACAAGAACGTTATTTGACACAAAATACTAGACAAGTGCAAATACTCAACTTGAGTATTATTGAAATGTTTGGTTTGAGTGGTCATTAACACTTTTTGTACACTAGTCCGGTTGCAAACACTCATGAAATCAATTGGTTATGTAAGAATGTACCTACATAGAATAGTTTCAAGCAACTGTGGTCTAAAGCAAACACTGAACATGTCTGATGAAAGAATAAGTAAACCAGATTAACAGTTTGACCTGCCATTCAGTGCCAATTTTCAGCATTTAGCCATTTTTAAATACCCCCTACTGGGTATTTACAATCAATTTTAAATATAGCTGTGTTGAATATGCTGGAGGTCTGCATGTGCTCAATTTTATGTACACCTCATTCATTGCAAGTAGACGAAGGCAGTCTAATATGATGTGTGCCTTGACAAGATGACCTGAATAACCTCTGGCTATACGTCCTCTATGGTTAACTTTCAACTCAGACAGGAAAGCGCTACTTTCTGTTTAACGCCTGGCCAAGAAAAGGCATTCAACAAGATCAACAAAGTGACTAAAACTAAGTGGAGGGCAAGGCTGAAGACGTTTATGAGAACTAGTTTATAAACTACTCAACTGAAGACAAAAAATACAAGCTTTGGGAAGTTTACGGACTAAAGTTGGGGACTGACCGGAACATTACACTTCTCCTCTCTGTAAAATCCACCGCCAAGAAACAGCATGTTGGCCAATTTTACAAGCAGTTTTAAAAAAGGCATGTAATTGCAGCACTGAGCTACTGGCAAAGATAGTGCAACTCCTGACTGCAATAAAAGGGGATCATCAACTTGGTCAATCTTCTGTCAGTCCTAAAATCATTTTTAGTCTAACAGACTGGACTAGAATAGTGCCAGAGGTTAACGTTTTACTACATTTGTTGCAAGCATCTGTAGGATTTTTATTTCACCAGCATTTAAGAGCATGAGTTGTTTTAAAGATCCGAGACACTCCTGTTGATGTAAACTATGCAATTATCATGCAGGTACCGTTTAAAGCTCAAAATGACGTGTTGATTCAATCACACCATGAACGAAAGTGCCCTTCAATTGACCCACTGCTTTATCAACGTCAACTGGTTAGGCTGGTATGCTTTGCATATGTCAGAGATTCAGAGTTTTGCTGAATGTCTGCAAAGATCACGTGACAAATCTGGATCAGAGCTACACGTCGCTCACAGAAGAAAAAAAGAGGCTGATTTAGGTTGGTCTCCTGGCTTTGGTTTAGTAAGAAAACCGGGTGAAAGTTTGCAAACATTTGAAGCAATTAAACAAGCAAGCCACACGTCGGTTTACGTTTAATTGCTACAGCCAAATGTGGTAAACTGTGCAGCTTTTTGCAATTGCCGGGATGCAGCCCAGATGGAAAATATTATGTAGGACAGATCGAGCACTGGCAGCCATTGCTCTCTATAGTGCAGTCTCGTATGCTGTGTCTGCCTGACCTTGGCGAAAGTTTGTCCAAGTCAGAGTTGTATCAACAACCAACAGGCTGAGAAGCAGTCCATCACAATTGACAGTAACTTAACTTTGCTCGTCTGATTTGATTTTGCACGATAGATTAGGTATGTTAAGCCACAGTGAAAAGCGATGACATTTCCGCACAAACAAGCAAAAAAAACGGGAACATTAATTTGATTCATTCGCTGCCTCTTTCTCTAAGCAAAGCTCTTTTCTCCTTGATTAATGCGCCTCTTATCGAGGGATAACGTAAACATGCCCGGTCACACTTTGTGTGGCCTGTGGGCTTTTATTCAGTCAATGCTTCATTCATTTTTAGTGACCACGTATGTATCTTGACTTTTCCACCAACTGTTCCTCAAAGTTTGGATCGAGGAGACGGAGACAAAGACAAAGACCGCTCTCCCCTGCTTCGTCGTTGTGAGCCTGTACAACAATCTGTCCTCGTCGACCGTCCACATCACAACCACCACTACCACCACCACCACCATTAACACACTAGGTGAAGAGTTTAAGAGCATCGTTGCCTCCGAGGTCACAAAGCCAATAAAGCTATTAACAGCATCCCAGTGTGCTAGCAGAGCCCACAGGTTGGCTAATAGCGCTGCTATCTGTGATAGCCCGACGCCACTGGTCTAACGGTCGGTTGATTTCGTTGCTAGTGCGTAGTTGATATCACATTTAACAGTTTTTATGTGACCAGAGCCGCATTTAAAGCGCCATTTTTACACGAAGAAGGCGGCATTAACAGTCAAGCATCATGATGCTGAAGATTAGCGCTGTTATCTCTCGCTCTCTCTAGTCTTTCACTGCTTGCACACTCACAGTTCCTTTGTTGCAAAGTCTGGCAGTTTGCAGCCGGAGCAAGCACCCCGGGGTTTCTGGAGAAAGCAGCTCCAGCAGACCTGGAGAGGGAGCTGAGGACTTTCAAATATCCAGCCATGTCTCCGCAGCCGAAATCACTTTGCGGTCGAAACACTCGACGAAACTCAGAGAAGAGAGAGGGGCAAGGCGTTCCGCGGCTCCCTGCAATATAGCGAGCGGCAGCAGCAGCACCGCCCTCCTTCCTCCTCCCCGGCGGGACACGCTGAGGTCTACGTCAGAGCCACTGCCACACAGACAGACCCCGAGGAGGGTACGGAAGCAACAGCCTCTGTCTACAGACCAGACAACAGAGAAAGTCCTGTGAGCTTCTTATGTGGGAATGACCCCGAGGGCGAAGGTCATTGTGTCTGCCATGCATTAAGTGTAGGTTCTTGCACTGTAGAAATGAATGTAAGGACTCGTCGGTGCACCAGACACCCTGACTCAAGCAGGTCTATAGGTCAAGCCCCCAAACCTGTTGACCCTTCAGACAAAGTGGCATCATAAATGTCCACATCTTTCAAATGCCACACACCTCTGGTTGGAAACACACAATCCCAAATAACCCCAGTGACATCACAAAGTTATGTTTAACACTTTTGAGAAACAACCCACACACACCTACATAACACTTTGTTTAAATAGTTAAACTGTTTTCACATGCTGGGTGTTAGGCAAATATTCTGGACTGTAAAACTGTCACTGTGTTGCCCCCTTTAAAGAGTGTCCTTAAAAGCTCCTTTAGGACCTGACCCACACTTTGTCTGTCTGACCTGTAGCATGCTAGTAACACTCAAGGTTTTGTTTGTAGCTTCTTATTCTATTTCTAAACATGTTAATAAAAATAAAATAAAAAACAGGCAACACTAATAATAGTTTCCACAAGTAAATTTAGGCTTCGATCCATGTCTGTGATTCATTATGTAAACTAGAAGATTGAACGATAAGAGCCAAAATGTAGCAGCAAAACTGTTTATTAATCCACTCCACTCATGCAGATATAACAGAGTTTGTGGATATGATTATGCTGTTTGACTGAGGTTTGTTCAAGGACAGATTTGTTTGCACACAAACAAACTAGATCAGGTCATGAAGTGCATTCAGTGAAGAAATTTGCTCAGAGCAATATATTGATATTTATATCAAAGCATTCCCTCTTAGGGTTTGTTTTATGACAGGCCAAATGCTTTTTCCTAAGGAGTTGACGGGGGAAAAATTACTAACCGAAAGACATTCTCAAATTTATATAGAGCCCAAATCATCTGAGCCCAAACCAGAGTAGATTTTGCCCCAGCACTTTAAACTTCCTCCACCACTACACTCTCTAATACACCACAGATTTACAATGAGCAGAATAACAGCACTGCACTGATGCTGCTGTCACAGTTTACTGACTGCACTGTTCTCTTGAAGCCAGAGAGACTGTGACCCAGGTAACACACAACACAAACATCTCAACTCCTTTCCATGATTTCTTATCTTTTTGATGTCTTTTTTCTTCTTCTTCTAATTCCCATAGTAGGCTACAGCACACTGAATCCACGTGTACAATGAGATTAAGATTGTTCTATTCTATTCTATTCTATCCCAACCAAAATGTCTCAGCAGACGGCCCTCTAATTTTAGCAGGGGAAGGTTACCATACTGGGAGAAAGACTGGGACGCGTGCAGTGCAGTCACATGATTGGTTTGGTGATGAGCCAGTTTGAGAGACAAGCAGGTCACCTCTGAAGTACTCAGACAAACTACATTTGAGAACAGAGAGCCTGTACTGGCAACTGTCAGAAATACAAATATGTAACAAGAAGGAAGCAATTGATAAGATGGATATAAAAAAACAACAACATTCTGAAACTGGTGCTTATAACATTGCAGAGATGGTGAATGAAGGTCAGCCATTGTGCCTGAAATGCACAGTCTGTCCAGGACATAATAAGAGGCTATGATGCAGAATGTGGCTCTGCTGTTACACAGAGGGTATTGGCAGTTACATAATCCTCTGACTTTCCAAGGCAACCTTTGAACTCGTAGCTATGTAAACATGTCTACATGCTTCCCACCTTCATAGACACTCAATAATTGTCCACAGTGAGAACAGTCACCTCACATGTCACTTTGAGAACCCAAACCTTTAATCTGTAGCCCCATGTTCCTTTATGCATGTTCCTTTATCCAGACAAATAGGTGACTGATTGATCCAACCAACACATTAATACACCGATCAATAAACAAGGACTTGGATGTTTTATTTCAAGAGTCAGTCGCTGCTCAGCTGCAGCTCTGATCAGGCTTTAATTTACATCTGTGGGTGTGATGCTATTATTAGGCTACTGTTCTCTTGCTGCTGCTGATGCATTTCTTCTTTTGTCTGCTCATACAACGGTACAGAACACATCTTAATTTTCCTGTAGGAGTTTAGGATGTTATTTGATGCTATATAAAGTACTTTCTCACTTTTCTTAGACTTGATTGGTAGCTGTGGATGTAAAAAATAAATCAGAGTGTGGGCTGTGTGAGATGTGAGGAATTTGCTCCATCTACTGGAGTCCTTTGGAGGGCACTGCAGCTGTGTTGGTGAGACTCTGGTGACCTCTGCAGGAAAATTGGGTGAAATAGCAGCTGGAACATGAATTAGTAATGTTTTATAGTCACAATTCATCTTGAACATTTTAACTTTATTTTCTCCACAAGGTAATTTGTCTCGCAGCCAAGCAAAACACACATACAGGCGTATGTGTGTATAATAAAATACATCATATGAATTGTTAAATCACTACACCTAGTCACATAAAATAAATACTGTACTTTCATGTGACATAAAAACATAGCCTACAATATAGTGACCTGTGCAGTAATCATGCAGCCCAATTATCACACTGGATTATCAGTATATTTTAGGAAACATGAAACATTTTATGCAGCTGTGTTTGCCTTGACCAATTATTAATGTTAATGTTATTAATGCATTGTTGTTGTTATTACCTGATAATGAGTCATCATCATTTTTATTAATCCTGTTATTAGCAAAATTGCACCTTGCTTTCTCACAGAGGCACTTGAGGTCCACAAGTCAACACAGCTAAGTTTAAAGTTGATTAAGAAGAGGAACCAATAGGATCCCTCTACAGACTCACTGTGGGCGGTACTTCCGGGTTCTAGAGGAGTGTTATGTTGGCTAGCGCTGCCCGGATCGGTGCTGTAATCGAGGGCATTGGTAGTCTTTTATAGGACAGGTCTAAACACTTTATTCAGTAATATTCAACAGGTAGAAGGTTTTTGCAGACATTCACAGCG
The DNA here is from genome assembly GCA_030347415.2 of Decapterus maruadsi. Classification (NCBI taxonomy): domain Eukaryota; kingdom Metazoa; phylum Chordata; class Actinopteri; order Carangiformes; family Carangidae; genus Decapterus; species Decapterus maruadsi. The sequence continues at coordinate 13,288,260 of CM064893.1, read as the reverse complement.
ATGCGGTCGTTTGTCTTCCAGTATCCTAAAACTGTCGCGCTCGTCACAGTTACAGGTAAAATATTTTTGTTCACCTTCAGGTTCTTACTTAACTGGAAGAAGACAAATAGGTGTTTGAGTCCAAATAAATACCTAGTACATAACCTGTTCACGCCTGTTCAGTATTGATCTGCTGCACATTCTGTTATGTTTTAGTTTATGGTGTTAAACCCACATACTTCTTCAGCTTGTTGCTTATCTGGTCACATGGTGCAAATGCACTGTTTGTCTAGCTAGCAGAGAGATAATCCTAATTTGTAATCAATCTAAGTTGTCTTCTCTGTTTATTAAACCTAGTTTACGGTGATGAAAAAAAGTTTATTATTATTAACCATCTTTCACTTTTAGTAATTTTTCATGAAAATATTGCATGCACACACTAAAATAATAGTTGCTACTTAAATAAATCCAAAACCTTTATGATATGAAGGCAGTGTCCAATAATGTTCTTGTGAGACTATTTTTGCAAAATAAAAAGCTGTGAGCGTTTTTATTATGATTGCAATTTAAATGTGTGTCCCTCTTCATTTTCAACAGGAGTGGGACTTCTTGGTGTGAAGAAATGGATGGCAGGTGGAGTATGCCGCAGTAAGGCCCGGCTGGACGGGAAGGTCGTCTTGATCACTGGTGGCAACACTGGAATTGGCAAAGAAACGGCAGTTGACCTGGCTAGAAGGGGTAAGTGTCTGATCTGGGTTTTGTATTCTTGCCATCTCATTTGATTAAAACTGACTTAACAGTTCTTGCTGTGGTGCAGGTGCGAGGGTAATTTTGGCCTGCAGAGACATGGACAGAGCTAATAAAGCTGCAGAGGATGTGAGAAAGAAGAGCGGCAATGACAATGTGATTGTCAAAAAGCTGGACTTGGCATCTCTGCAGTCAGTACGACAACTAGCCAAGGACATCCTTGCAAGTGAAGAGCGGCTGGATGTTCTCATCAATAATGCAGGTAAGATTTATAAACTACATCATTGTCCTGCAACAGTAAGTATACAGCAATGACATACCTAGGTAAAAGGTGTCAAACATACTCCCACTGTTGGCCTATTATATACTGTATATCCTCTTAGGTGTTATGAGCTGTCCAAAGTGGCAGACTGAAGATGGCTTCGAAATGCAGTTTGGTGTGAACCACCTGGGTCATTTCCTGTTGACGAACTGTCTGTTAGACCTGCTGAAGAAGTCCACCCCAAGCCGCATTGTCAGCGTTTCCAGTTTAGCTCATGAGCGAGGTGCAGTTTTTCTCTTTTAATGTTGTTTTTCTTGTCTCAGTAATGTCATACTTCATGTTGCATTTAATGTTAATTATTATATATAATGTTAATGTTAAAAATACAACGTCCGTGAAGAGGTGTGTTTTGCTTTTACTCAACAGGTCAAATCTATTTTGATGACATAAATCAAGACAAGGATTACCGCCCATGGAAAAGCTACTCACAAAGTAAACTAGCTAACGTCCTCTTTACAAGGGAACTTGCCAACAGACTACAAGGTACCTTTTATACTTATCTCATACCAGACATTATTCAGCATTAACCAGAGTGAATGAGGTGGATACATTATGTCCTATGTCTTGTCATTTTGCAGGTACCGGGGTAACGACGTACAGCCTCCACCCTGGAGTAATCCGGACTGAGCTCGGCCGGCACTTCTGGCCCACAATGCCTCTGTGGAAGAGAGTTGTATACACACCACTCATGTTCCTCATAAAGTCTCCAACAGAAGGGGCACAGACCACCATTTACTGCGCTGTGGAGGAAAGTCTGCAGAATCAAAGTGGACTTTACTACAGGTCAGTCATTGGACTTTACTACAGGTCAGTCATTGGACAGAGGTTAGACAATCCATATCAATGCAGGTTCATCTTGTTGGAGTGGGGGCACAAGGACAGAAATAAGCTGCTCGGCTGCTGGGCTCTGTTCACCAGCGTTCACAAGCTGGTCGATAACTGCCCATAAGGTAGAGCACAGTGGGTTTATCAGGACTTTTTGCTGAGAGCACCTACCTACTATGGGTAGTTGATGAGGCAGGCTGGAAGACCAAAACAATAATAAGACCTTTGATCTATTGATACTGTAAAATATGTATTGGTGCAGCTTTAAAACCAGTTTTTCATTTAATGTAAATGGGTTTTTGGGCCTTCAGACAGCAGGTCACTTTGCCCAGTTGATAATGATGACCTGTCAGAGGATTTTTTCTGCTTTCTAGCAGTTTGACCATAAACTTAACATAAATGACTTATTGACATGTAAGTGTTGGTGCGTAAGTCGATCTTCTTGCAATCCGGAACTGTTCTCACATTTTAACCTTTACTGTCCATTAATCTTAGAAATTTAAAATACTTCATAACTGTATGAATAGAAATTCTGACTGCTTCCTGCATTGTGGTAAATTATTTTGGAGGCTTTGATACATTTTACTTTTAATACAGAAGAAAATGTGTCAATGCAGTGCTTATTACAGAATTATCAGTAAAAAAAATTGCAGTATAAGTGTGCAGAAACCCCGTGATTTTCCATCGTCTTTCATCATGGTAACTTGCTCTTGTGACTGATTCAGCACAGTAGGAACAGGTCGAGTCGTGTGTAACACTAAATTTTGTGTTGATTACAGCGACTGCACCCCTAAAACAGCAGCCCCCCAGGGTCTGGATGATGAAGCTGCCAAGAAGCTGTGGGCTCTGAGCGCCTCTATGGTTGGTTTGACATAATCACAGTGACACTGCTGATGATGATTGTCATTATCACAGTACCAATGGACTTCCAAGTGGCCTGAGGAAATACTGGTGCTCTTTCTAATGAGCATTTGTGTGGCTACTAACAGCTGAGCTCCCGCCTAATGAGTCAAATGAATAAATAAACAAACACCAGAAATTCACAAGTGATAGACATTTATTCAGAATATACAACAAACTACTTGCAAAAATACTATCAATTAGATGTTTTTTTTTTTTTTTCTTAAACAGAAGCAGTGCTTCACAGGTAAGTTACATGGAAGCTGTATGATCTTTAGTCTTGATTGCCATTAGCGGGAAATGACATTTTAATTGACAAGTTTCACCAATGTCTCAGTTGACTAAGCTTGAGAATGGGATTCTGTGATTCTTCTATTTATCATAGGATTTCATGTGCTTTGAGAGTTTTTCTTAACACTGTTAATAGAAACCTTTGAGTATTTTTTCCTTCTGGGCAATAAAGTGCAGTTATACATAGCCCATTGGTTTACCTGTTTCTTAAGGCATATTGTTCATTCACTCACATCACATCTATTCTGAGTCTTTACGTTGTTCCGTGTGAAACCAACAATATTGAAATAAAACACATTTTGGTTACATCATCATGAATTTAAAATGGTTTTAATACACAAAATGTATCTGCCCACTCTTTTTTTAAGGTTTCTTTTTCTTAAAGGCACTTTGTACAAATTTGCTACAAACAGTCAAAGTTCATCTTACTCAAAGCTACATCTCAGACAAGTGCATCACATTTTTTCTTTTCAAAGAAAGCCCATTAATGGTGCTAATTACATATGCACAAAGTGCACACAAGTGGCCTGCTGGCTACAAATACACAAAATACCCTGTGTGTTCCCTACACATTAAATGTATCATGTAAGAGCTAGTTCAGAGGAAAAGTACCATGTCTTGGCATTTACATTCAAAACTGTTATACATAAACAGCAGAGGTTGTGAAGTGAAAAGATAATAATCCATAAGGTCGGGAGTAACGCGGGGAGGAAATCTATCTATATTGCTCAGTTTAAATATATATATAGAGATATAGATACACATATATATAAATACATATATATGTATAAATGGGCATTATAAATTAAATGTTAATAAACATCTAGATGGCTGTAAATGAACTGAACCTATGGATATACTTCTTGACAATTTATGGTGTTAACATTTATACTTCCACAATATGTGCTGCATAAACACCGTCACAAACTAATGAGCCAGCTCTTCAAAATCAGAAAGCTGTTTCATCTGCTCTACTTGCATAGAGTGCCTTCTCACAAGCTTCTTTTTGGACTTGAGGCCGCCTCTCTTTGGTGTGTTTGGTGCTACTGGAGCTATAGATCTAATACCTGTGGCCAGAGGTGATGAGGGCTTACTACAAGCCCCAATATCAGGAATGGGTGGGTTGGGGTTGACGTTGAGAGGGGGCAGGTGGCCGGGCCTGGTGTGGGAGATGTGGTCCAGCAGCAGTGTGCCCGAGCCTCTCCTCTCCAGGAGGCCTGGTGCACGCCTGCGAGCTGAACTGGGAGAGGATGTGCTGGCATTGCTGTCTAGAGACTCTCTGGAGCTGGTCAGCATCGCTAATGGAGAGGTGTTTAGTTTTCTCCTCTCCACTGGGACTTTAGGAGAATCTAACATTGCAGAGTCTGAATAGAGCTGCGAGTCTGAGTCATAGTGATCGTTCCCCAGACGTCGCCTGTGCATCGTGTCTCTTAGACTGGCCAGTCCACTGCTGCTGCAGCTGCTGCTCTCCTGCTCTGTGGGTACAGTGCTGCGCCGGGCCAGTGGCTGGTGCTGGGCTAGAGATCTCTCATATGATGCCTTAGATGTTGGGGGAACTGATAGTGAGGTTGTCATTTTGCACGGCTGTTCGCCTACGAGTGGGAACAAGCTGTCCTTCCCATCCACACTATTCTGTCGAGATAAAGCTGACCTCTTGCTCAGAGAGAGTCCGTTTACCCCCGCCACGACATCCTCATCAGAGCTGGCTTTTTTACTCTCCTCATGGGCTGCAGCTGCAGCCAGGACAGAGGGAGCAATCAGCCCCCAAGGCTCTGACTGCAGCCTCTTCAGCTGAGGCAAGCGTGCACGCTTAGGGTTTGCAGGCCGCCTTGTTGGAGATGTGGGCCCGTTGGCAAGCTTTGCAGCTGAGCTTGATGTTTTCAACTTTGTCTGGAAACTGAACACTGTGTTTTGTTGCTCTTGCTCAGGTGTGGGAGATGCAGTGACATCAATATCAGAGGGAGAGGTGCAGTATGCTGGAGGGGACCTCTCGTCCAGTTCTGGTGATGGGGGGACATTTAGGTATTGTTTGGTCGTTTTAGTACCAGATGGTGATTTGTCCGTGGTGATTATGATGACTTCCTTCCCTTTAGCTTTGCATGCATCCAGGAGCAGTTTCAGTGTCTGTTTATCATCTGCATTGATGGCGTAGACCAGGGCTGAGGCTCCACTCCTGTCCTCCAGACTGGGGTCAGCTCCGTTGCTCAGCAGGTGATCCACCACCTCGTGTCCAGCCTTGTGGATGCAGGCGTGCATTAGAGCTGTCCTACCTGTCTTGTCCTGTATATTGGGATCTGCCTGGTTGTCCAGCAAGTATTTCACTAGCTTTGACTTGCTCACGCTTTGCTGATCAGTGTGTGTAGACATGCAGGCCACCATGAGCGGCGTCTCCCCACGCTCATTGCTCTCGTTGATATATGCACCTCCTTCCAGCAGGAGCCGGGTGAGTCTCAAACGTTTGAGCCATACTGCCTTCAGGAGTGAGTTTCCATCTGTCCGCAGCGCCAGTATATCAGCCATCTCCCAGACAATCACAGATCTTCTCAGTGTTGAACTTACAGCTCACGGCCCTTTGAATAAATCAGAGCAATAAGTTCAGCTTTTCACCACAAAATCTTTGTAGGTTCACACTCTGATTGTTTGTTCCTCCAATTTGCACACCCATCTCCACCAGCAGGTGGCAGTCTGTTACAACATAAAAGTTACAAAATATTACTTACTATCACAGATTTCTGATATGGAAATATATTCCTTATATAATAATGTAATGTAATAATGTAATCCTAATGTAGAGGAAACTCATCAGGGCCATTGCCAATAACCACAAGCATGCACGAGACAGCGCTAACAGCACCTGTTAGATTCATAAACATTACAGATGGATAATCAAGCAATAATTGATAATTATCAAAAGATAATAATTTCAATAATATTGATATGAAATCAAAGTTGTCGGATGCATCACTGTCAGAGCATGAGCTTGCATGTTTCCTATAATTTATTTCAGAGAGACGAACGACGAACATGTATAGGCTATAAACCAACAAGTGCGTAAAAACACCAGCATTGTTCATTTTATTATTCGAACAAATTATGATCACGAGACTGCACGTCATATGTTATATTAAATCTGAATTTGAAACGCTGACAATAAGCAGACAGGCGACATGAGATGTGAGTCGCTGTCCATGGTTCTCATTTTGGATAACTTGGCGACACGCGCTCCATTACACATTGTCAGTGTTGCTCGTGTCATTCTCCATTTAATTTTGCCTTTTCACTGATACTTGTAAAGTAAATAATTTTCAAACACTATCTATGATGCATCTTATGCTGTGTATGGTGTGATAAGTTCATCTTGTGATACCAGCCTCGTTTAAGACGAGAGAGGTTGCGAAGCAAGAAAACGACAGTTGAATTAATTAACCTTCGTTTACGGTCGTTTTGCTATTAAATAACATCGCAGAGCAACTTAGTGTTTCGTAATTCTCTTACCTGATCAGAGTGGCTGTCCATGCTCAAAGTACCCAGTGCTTTGTCACGTTAAAAGCAAGAAATCTGTGTTAAAAACAAAAAAACAAAAAGGTTATTTAACCCACAAAGTTTGTTGCAGTTCTTCGCAAAAGCCTTATTTCTCAGCCGTGATCGATGCGTCTTAGTCTAGGTGACAGGGTGCCGTTGCTCTCTGGCACCATAGCACGGGAGCTGCGATGCTTTTGTTATGGAGGCACACTACATCAGTCCAATGGGGAGTATTCCTTTCACTGCGCACTCACGGATCACAACCTGGAGACGCTGCGGGTTATAAATAACTTACTTTCTTGCTTGTTGAATGAAACGTGTATTCTCTTGACGTCAGAGTCGACCAAAATAAATTGCGTCTGATGAGAGAAAAAAAAAAGAAACCTCTGTCCTCATCTTTCTATCTGTAAGACACAAACAAAACGAACCTTTCCTCCCAAAGACATGTAAATTCTGTGCGCCTGCTTGATTTTAATTATTTCAAAAGGACAATTGTAAATGAAAGCAATGGATACAGTTGGGCCTGCACATGATGGAAATTAGTGGATAGCAGATTTGCAGTAGTTGCAAGTTATGCTGCCTTTTTTTTGTTGAATTTGGGAATTCATGCCTCAGAAAGATAGTAAGTCTGTGCTATAAATAAGCTTTAATCTGGAACATCAGTGCCTGTTAGAGTAAAGGCAGGGCTCCTACCTGCAATGCACTAAAGGGCAGAGCTGGAAGACAATTCAGCTGTAAAAATGTGAAAGTAGAATAGATCACCACCACACTGCTTCTTGCAGGGAAATGCAAACATGTCACATTCATGCAGACTCCTTACATAATAAAAATCAGATGCCATATTTTCTAAACACTGAATATTACAGTTAATTTATGCAAATTTCCCACCAGTGGTGTTTCTGAATGGCAGCGTTCACTGCGCACTAAATTAAGAAACAGAGTGAAACAACACCTATACAGCATATATGTATTTACTGCACAATTAAGGAGGCCAAAACTTGTAGCAGCCATCACAGCTATACAGCCTAATAGGGACATTTCTATTTTTAGGTTGCTATGAGACAGCAGAGAAGCAGTTTCTAATGAGAACAGTGATGTTCTCAGCCCTGCGAGGAACAGGTAAATCAGACATTTAACATTCCATCAAGGACCGGGAGGCTTTTATGGCATTTACTCAAATGCTTTTTTCAGATGGTGGTGGGGTTTTTTTTTTTTTTACCAATTTAAACAAGTAAGGCACCACCACCACCAACAATACCAATACCAATATCAATACCACCAATGTATTTGATCATTAGTCCTCTGACCCCTGCTTTTTTCCCTCTGAGATTGGTACTAATCACTTTATTACCCATCCAAACACTTGACATCTATGGATTGCAGTCGCCATTGCTTGCAGTGATTTCTCACCTGTGATTGCCTTCTCAGTCCCCGGGGACATGTTGTTTACAAGTCGTATGGAGGAGGTTGATTTTTACAAAGAAAAAGAAAAAAAGATAGCAGTGTAGTCGCCAAGTCAAAAGAATGTGTCATCTCCCATTCAAGGGCATCATGGCATCATAAATGATAATCTATGATGATAAAATGAGATGATAAGCTATGGTCACTTTATTTGGTCAAAGGGAATGGGTGAAGGCCTTTATTAAATCTTAAACAAAGCGATGATATACGTTTCCAAAATTATAGTTTTTATTTGAACTTAAGTTTAAAGTATATCAGTTTCAAATGTGGTGCACTTGACTGTCCACAGGGACAAGATGGATCTGGGACCAGACCAAGGCCAAAGCTCACTGGTTTAGACACATTCATTAGCACGGGGAGCCAGTGGGACGTCAGCAGTCTTCATGCAGCATGATCTTTGCCCGAACACTGCTGTCATTGGCGGTATATTAAAGGGAAAATAAATAATTAAAGTGGAGAGAATAAGCGCTGTCACCCCTGGGAGCAGTTTCCATTTTCAGATATCTTACATCGCAGCTGCTGCTCATCCTCCCCTCCCATCTAAATATAACCATTTCTTCTGTCTGCATTGTGAGACTTTTACTCAACAGACTACAGTAGCACCGCAACTATTTATAGCCCCTGACAAAGTACATGGAAAAGTTATCAACAGTCATCAAATTTAGAGTGCGTCTCCTAAAGTAGTCAGGAGCAGAGAGCGTGATGTCTCGCCTTCATCCTATAACTAATGTCAACATTCAGGAAAAAAAGAAATGAAAATGGATTCAAATAAAATGAAAAGGGGGGGGGGGTCGAAATGAATGTAATAAATCTGGAATTGATTATCCTGGTGCCAGGCCCTGAATGGACCACCATGTCTATTTTTAAAAATCTTGTGTTGATTACATGTCTGCTGTCACTCGCTTATCAGAGGATGGTGGGAAATTCAACAATAATGTCAGCCAAGTTGGAAAAAAAAATGTTCTGCTGATATGTCGTGCTCTTAGTATTTTTAGAATTTAACCCTTGCTGTCCTCTGCTTCTTGTGTTTGTCTGACTTTAAAAGCCTCTTAAAATTTGGTTGTGCAGCTTGCTGTCTCATAACCAGGGATGATGTTAATAAATACATTTGATATGACAGCTCTTTGCAGCATCAGTGACATCTGTGACTTTTATTATGTAACTTCCACTTATACTACAGGCCTAAAACTCATTTCCAATACATAAAATTAACTAATTGAACGACAAACAATGACTGAATTTACCTTGGCTTTAAGTGAAGAATGTTTAACCTAACTATTCTGACACTGACTTGGGCTAGTGATACAGACAGACCTTATATTACAGTATTTAAACAAATTCAGAGAGAGTAACATGGTAAAATGGATACTACAATTGTGTCTGTATGATAAATATGAAGCTTCTATCAGCTCAGCTTAGCAGGGGGACTAGAAACAAGGGTAAGGTGACCAGAACTCCTGTTTGTCCAGCATTCTTAAAAAATGATTATGTTATTTAAAATGTTTTCAGAGCTTAGATGTTGATCATGTTATTGCCCAATTCATTATTACCTATCCTAATCTGAAAGCATTAATGATGCACCATGCACTTGCAGCTCTTCCTGACAAAATGCTTATAGTTAGTGGTGATGCTGAACAGACTGTGTCCAACAGTGAAGGTCTGCTAAGCACTGAAATGGTTGTCCCTCATCCTGATGAAAACTTCAATAGTTTAGGTATTAGTGCATATGCCTTAAGATCAGAATACATTTGGGGGTTTGAAAATAAGGTCACACTAAACAAGGGAAAAACATCTTATCTGGGTCTGTCAGACTATCCCAATCTAGGACAAGTTACTGCTTTTATAAACTGTATGAAACACCAGAGTAAATAACCATACGTTATCTGGGGGCTTTACCACCCAACTATTTCTTGGTCAATATGCAACGCCCATGAAACAGTTTTTCACACCAATTTTTTGGCCATTTCCTCTGTTTTCCTGTCTTTGCTCCAAGCCAAGCTGCTACAGGCTGTTGGAAGTGGCCTCATGTTCAGCATATAGATATGAGAACACTATCAATCTACAAATGTGTCTCTTGGCAAGAAAGCAAATGCTCCAAAAAATTGTCCTTTCATAGACCTGAGAATGAAATAAAAGATGGATTATTTTTTTCCTGATTGATATCAGAAAAATGAGTGCATGTGAATCTGAACTGAGCCCAGACACATCTCTATTGTTCCACTGTAGAGCCAATTTAAATCCTCTTTCATAGGAAATCTGCCACTGTCATATAGACGGATGTTTGATATTGAGAATACAGACAAATCTAGATAAGCCTCTTTTTATACAATTAACTCACAAGGAAAATCATTTCCATCACGGATTCTCCTTCTGCATGTCAACACAGACGCTGATTTTTTTCTGTGTTGTATTCTCTGTTGCTGTGCTGCTGTTTGTGTTTCTTTTTCTGTGCTGGATGTCTCTTTAAAGACTGAGTTTGACATTCTCATGGCATTTGGTGTCTCTGCGATTGTATCAAGCGAATGTGTGGGCTGCGACAGCAATGAACTGGCACGAACCCTGCTGCAGCTTTGCACCGGACGGCTCCACGCCGCCCTCCTACCTCGGCAGATTTAGGAAAATGCCTCCAGTGCAGCTTAAAAACCTGCCACCCCTCACATATGCTGCAAGTGATTTTTCTTCCCTCCCTCATCCACCCTTGATTACGTCTCATGAAGTATAACACATTTTCAAACACTTTGATCTTTTTTTCATATTGAGAAGTACTACTTCCTCATACTTAAAATTTTGAAATGGTTCCAGTCCTCTTCAGCCTCCTTCCCCTTCATCACTCCTTCTGTTCTTTCACATCTCACACTGCAAACCAACACCTGCCCTTCTGGCAGAGCAGTAATCGAGTAGAGCATTATTCAAGAGCATTATACAGGCAACAATTTTGCTGGGTGATCATTGTGTATGTCGGCCGTATCCTAGGAGATTGGTGCATATCTAATAAGGAGTTTGTTACTCATATTGCAGAGTGGGCACTTTGATGTCCTCCGTGTTGAATTTTCTGTTTTAGCTCAACATCCTCCTAATGAAGCAGAGGGCTTGAAGCTGCAGAACCGGTTGCTTATCAACTCTACACCCCACTTGTTACAGGAGTTGTTGTGGAGCCTTTAATTGGATATTGGAATAGGGGACACCTTAACGGTTTGTCACTAACCAAGTGGTCAAGATATATCCAGGGATGACAATATTGTCAACAATATCAAAAATGCTACCATTAATATCCAAAACTGAACTCTTATGCTCTTCCACTCGCTTCTTGAGTTTCATGATCGTTTTCCCCCCGGGTAAATCAACTAGTGTGTCAACAGCTTCCCTGGTGTAGTTTCAGGCAGTTTTTTTTTTCCATTTTGTACAGCCACCTCACGAACTACTAAAGTAATTAGTTGTAAAATTGATGTTTCGGTAGGATCTGTCACACCTCTGTTCACACCACCAAATCAAAAGCTTACCAATGTGTCTGCCCCCCCACCCTCCCCCATTGAGCGGAGAGCAGAAACTCTCTTCTATCAAGTTATCTAATGAAGCCCTACAGAGAAAGTACACAGCCATCAATACACTTCCAGGGAATCCTATCTCTGCATGATGCATCATTACTGAGCCTTTAACATCTTTTGGTTAAAAGTAATGGCACTAGTTACAGGGTTATTAAGGTAGAATAAGGTTGAAAATGTTGACATAGCTTTAAATACATTTCAGTGCAAAAAGTATTTTGTGGCATGAATTAATCACGGAGTGCTACAGAACTGTATCTGTCAGATGTTTGGGTCTGTCAGAGTATGTGGGTACATCAGTGTGGATGAGATGAAGTTCCGACTGTGAGTTAGAGAATTTCACTGCTCGTGGTTCACACCCCGAGACTGTGACGTCTTTGACACCATGAGGCACTCTGACCAAAATACACCTCCTCTGCAGCACAAGATGAGGAAAGGGCTTTTTTTGTGTCTGTTGTTGGTGACGTCAAATCATTGCTGTCCATCCTTGAGGATGTCAGGGCTCATCTGCAGAATCAGACATGACAGGACCAAACAGGATCAGCTTGGCCTCTGCAAAATGAGTCCTCTCCAGGTGACAGAACTAACAATAGATCTGAAGCTTCATAAACATGGCTGCAGGCAGAATACCTGCCACCTATTAATTTAAGTCTGAATCATGCTCCACTGGGTACATCCATAATTAATCACTGAGCAACTGAATCAACCGTATAAGCCTATAGTAGGCTAAATTTTGCATCTTTATATATCTCCTCTAATAAATTTAAATAAGTGTTTATTCAGCCATAATCCTGTTCTAACAATGAACGGCCAGTGAATGGAGCTTTTGTTCAGGGAGGTGATTGTTCTCCAGGATGTATGATAAGAGAATGTAGCAAGTGGAAGACGGTGAGAGCCTGTTGCAGCTGTGTTAGGAGGTGGGAAGAGCTGGCAGGTACCAGAGGACAAACACTAGTCAGTAATTATTGCTGGGTGCTGTAAGAAAGGTGCTGTGAGACAGTTAAAGCCGTTACACTGAACACATTCCTCAGAGATGAGCTGCTCTAACACACGTCTGATCTGCTGTTTGACATTTGGGGGCTGAACATGCAGCTTGTTAAATAAGACTAAGGCATCCACACTCATGCAAGCATTTTTGTGAGGCTTTGTGCTAAATGCTAACATTGTATACCATTTTCGCCATTTTATTTTCTTAGCATGTTAACGTTTTTCTGCTCAAGTAAAGTGTTCACACATTTTGACGTTCAGCAGTTACAATAACATTCATCACCATCTCATTTGTAGCCTTTGTAGCTAACATTTAGCAATAAACATGCCACAGCGGGGAATCTCAGTGGGTTTACAGGTATTTGATCATAAACCAAGGTACTATGCTCAGCGACCATGTCTGGGGGATCATTAAAGATGTTAGAGCAGATTGATTGTATGATTTTGCCATTCAGTCAGTCATTGTCACATCAATTCATTGATCTGAATTAACCTACAGAAAGGTTTCCTCGTCCCAAAGTGTTTTTCACGTCAAATGACTGCATGCGCTGGCAAAGAACAACTTTTTCAATGCAATCAATCAGCACCCTGTTGTTGAGAGCATAGTATCAGCTGTGTTTCCCTCATCCTCTTGCTCGCTCTCTAATTCTGAGAGCTTTAGCTGACACAATTGGCCGAGCCGTCTCTGTTTGTGTCCTGCTGTTTGCACACACACAACCCAGACAGGACTCGTATCACAGTGTCCAACAGGAGGCAGGGCCAGTGAGGGCTCTCTCACAACTCTCCTGGTTTTTAATCCCCTTTCCTGTCTGATTTCAATTCAAAACAGGCATGACAACAATACCACAGCCATAGTGATCTGGCTGCTAGCCTGGTAGCAAAAATGCTTAGTGTGAGAAAGATAATAGACATAATTAAAAAACATGATGCTCAGTTAAAGGGGAAGGAAAATTCATCTATGCTCTGGTTCCCAGTGTGCTCGCCAACCCCATAGTACTGACTCCCTGCTATTGCTCCCCTGGGCCAGGAGCTCTCATACCTGACTGAGCAGATTGAGATAAGAACCAGTTATCTTTGCCTCACAGCACTCCGCACCCCAGAGAGAGATCACCTCTCTAAGCAGACACAGCAGACTGGGATTTAATCAAACCACAATAGCACCATTTACTTTGTCTTTCTAACTTCCATCTACAGTCATTTTAAAAGCACTGAGAAGTCGCTAATTGTTTGCCATCACACAAGTGAGTTTTAAGAAAGGATTTCAGCTTTAAGGGCTTTCAATCCTACCATCCGAACTAGGTAAGATTTATCGGTACATTAATTATCGGTGCATGTTGTTTTGAGATCCACGGGTCATGAGCGAGCTGCTCGGAACACAAACACAATTGAGGTAATGGTAGGCTACATTGTTACCTGTTGTTACCTGCACATTCGCCAAGCTATTAAATAATAATGTAACATTACAAGACAGAGTTGTTTTAGAAGCAAATGCATAGCTGGTATTACCCCAAAATAAGTAACCATGCAGGCCCAAAATCGACCCAAAAAATACAGCAAACAAAACAGAACCTTAACTCAACTAACTGACCACACAAAATGAAACAGAGGGGGGACATACAGTATAGCCTACTTAATGATCACCCCAGTTAGAAACAAAAAAGGGGAAAACAGCTCAGGCAAAAACTGAAACTGAATGTCCCAGAACAACACAGCAATCTTAAGCGTGGTGAGACAGGATGAATATTGATTGTGTGGTTGTGGATACAGCCATTCAGCAATGCTTTTCACATATGCAGTACAGTCCTCATCATCGAACACCTGTAAACAAACTTTGATGTGTGACATAAAAGTATCTTTTCACCATTCTCTGAAATCCTGAGATCCCTGAGATCACTTAAAAGAGGACTTGTCCCGAATAGACAAACAGCATCTTGGTAATACGATGCAGGAAGTCTGGTTTCTTAATGTCAACCACAGACTGTCACACAGCCCGTTCATAATGTACATTTAAAACAAAGAATATAAGGCTAGACTATTGTACACAGAAGTTTTGAAATGAACTCAAAAACACAAACAGAATCATATTAATAGTCAGACTGGAGGAGAGTCAAAGCACAGATGGACTTGAGCAGTCTGATGCCAAACTCATCATATGTGAAATACCACAATAAATCTGTGAAACCCATTACTGTTTTTTGCCATGCCTTATTAATAAAGATTATTTATTGATGCACCAAAAGAGAAAAATGACATTATTATTTTGTCTAAATTCTCTTGCAGTGCCCCTCTGGCATTTCGTGCCCCAGACGACAGCCTATATTGCCTATGCCACAGGCTGCCCTTGCATGTGTGTGACCATACATACGTCTGAACAGAGTGAGCAACTCACAATCAGAGACCTTTGGCTGACTAGTTAACACTAAGGATGTTTCAGTTTTCAGAGGTATTTGGGCTTTTAAAGAGCTATTAGATCAATGGTATCAGATAGAGCAGCAGGAGAACCAGGAACTCAGCATGGCTACTTACATATTTATTTCGGGCAGATCCCCTCCATCTGTGTCTGTATCAACAGTGACACTGAAAACACAGAAACAGTCACATCTTCTCATAAGTGTAGAGGTGCAAACACTTGTGATACAACAAATTTTTAGCTGACACATAAAAGCTCATAAACAGTGACACGTTGATATCATGTATTGTGTGTGAATTCTAACACTCGCAGCAGCATACGATAAATACAACTAGGTCTGCAGCAACGTAGAGCACATAGTATTTGATAAATCACAGGTTTGGAGCTGTGTTGTCGCAGTGCAACTGCAGAGCATGTAATTGATTTCACAGTGATGACCCAAAATCTTCCTCCCTGATATCTACTTACCAATTTGGGTGCAAAGATAACCACAGCTGGCTGTGAGCATAGACTAATGAATACCTCTAAGCCTACTTTCTTTAAAGAGCTGCACCCAGATGATCAGTGGTAATCATGCCAAGACACATTGTTCATGAAGTGAACATTGCTGGTGTGTGCTGCGGATAATTCAGATCAATGTAAGGTCCAAATAATGGCTGAGTTATGGATGCGTAATGCTGCACCATTTCCTAAGACACTCAACTTGTGGATCAGATCTGCTGCTGTGATATCACAGCCACTGCATTACACTATATGAAACCATTTTGTAAGGGCACACTTGGTCAATGAAATGCACTGTGAACCCTTTGATCAGCGCTAATGAAATCAAGTTCCCTCTCCGTTCAGCATTCAGCGCGTCCCCCTGAATATAGAGCAGCATCGCAGGTTGAGGTTGAGGACATCACACAGCTAATGTGAGACAAATGATTTAAAAGTCAATGTTGTTTCGTGAGGCTTTTTTGAAGTTATGTATGTTTAGAAGACATTACTTAAACTGTATATTATATTTACTGTATTTAAAGATATTGTAATAAGATGAATTACTAAATAACTTTACAGCACATGGGCACTAATATACAGATACACATTCACACTATTTCTGCCGCATTCTTCAAACTGCATAGGAGGAGGAGGCACAACAGGAGAGAAGATGATAAACATGAGTCACCACATTGTGATACTGACACAGTTGTGCCATAGAAAACATCCCAGCGTCTCTGCAACACAAAGGGAATTGTACATTTGTGTGGCTTAAAATAAGAAACGGATCAGGACTCTTTAAGAAAAAGACCCTGACGATTGTTATGTTTAAAATTAGAATTGAAAAATCATAATTGCAAGAGTAAAAATAAATCAAATACAAATAAATATGATCGAGGAAAAAGAAGATCAAGATTTGAAGAAGGATCTTACAGGACTGCAGGAACCTCATTTTAAGTCTCCTCTTGAAGCCAATTTTGAGGTCAAAGCAAAGATTAAGTTGATCCAGCACTTTCTTTGTGTGACCCTGCAAAATGAAGCAGTGCCCTGGTTCAGCTCCATACCAAACAGATAGGAAGTCTTTATCTGGACAATGCTGTATACCTTTGAAATCCTTTCAAAACAAGACTCAGTGCCATCATCCTACCACACAAGAGTTTGTTCTCAGAATGTGCCAACTGGAGCTCTGTCATCCTGAGTGTAGAGCCAAACTTAACTGACTCCTCTTCACACAAATGCTGGGAGAGCCCAGTGTAATGAAAAGGGCCTACACCAGTTCATCTTCCATCTGTTCAAAGACTGAATCATAAAAAAAAAACACTGGAGCTGCACAAATATATCAGCAATGAACCAATGACTATATGTAGCGACCCAATAAACACAGCTTAAGAGCCAGAGATTTTTCTCAGGCATTGGTAGAGACCAACTTTTCACTGACTGACGACTGAACTCAAATACATCAGGTGTTGAGATGAGAATGAGCAAATGTTTGCTGCTCAACAGTAATTGTTGTTTTAACCCCTGAAAGGCCAAAAGGAAAAAAAAGGAAAAAAACAGAGATTATTCTATTCTCTAGCAGTGCCCCTCCGGCATTTCATACCCCAGGGCACCGCATATATCGCCGATCCCACAGGCTGCTAACAGAATATGCCAGTTGGATATTAAAAAAACAGACTTTTCAAAACAAAAAGACAGAGGCCTACTGCACCCCTTGAAATGTCAGTTACAAGTTGACAACATAATAAACACCGTGATGATGTAATGCCTGTAACCAATGTGAGCACGATATTACACAACATCCAAGGAAGGATCACCACATTTAATGTTTAGTTATCAAACATCGCATTTAGGTCAACAACAGTGCATAATGACTTAATTCAACAATAAAGAAAGAGAGGTAACAGCTACATAAATATACGGGAATATCCGATTTATCCATCTGCAATGTTTACATACCGTCATTTCTCAGTAATAGAGCATGTGTGTACGGACACAGTGGAGTACATCATAGCCCTTGATTTAACACTTAGGATTGAATTCTGCTCCTCTGAAAATGGTCAAGTTTTACATACAATCAACAATATCACCAATGCAATATCTGTGTCGTCGCCAATTTTGCCAATTAGTGTTATTTGTTGTTAGTAGTTATGGAGCACAGGAGAGTGAATCATGAACTTTTCACACTGACAAGAGTAACACCAAGAGTGATTTCCCAGTGTATTTTTAGGAATGATTTATGTGATTCTCAATCCAGGACAGCCGACTTGAGAGCGCAATCCTTGAGGGACTGTGGATGGAACTGAATGGGGTCACCCACAAGAGAAAAAAAACCCACACAAGAGCTGTGAATGTGAAGATACAGTAGATTGCTTTTCCTTCTTTCTTACACTTTCAGTTTTTAATAGGATTTGAGATATGTTTAAGACATTTTTCTGCTTATAGAATTAGGGCTTGAGGGTGTAATTGCAGATATCTGCATCATATTTTCTTTGAAACGTGTAATGTCATATCTAATTTTTCCACCGACCTTTTTTGACTTCTTGTTTTTTGCTGTTTTGATGTCTTCCAACTCCTTGGGGAAATGCATGACATTTTTGCCTCTAAATTTTGATGCTGGGTAAAAAGAAGCCATCACTGACTGATAATAAGAAGCAAAGGGCAGTTTCCTCTGTGAAATGTCCTCACTTTTGTTGTACTGTAATAATATTAACCAGCTTTAATGTTATATTAGACATAATCACTATGGGTGCAAGAATCTTGATGAAAAAAAATTAAACCTGTATGCATTTGACCGGATGCAAACACCCTGGTTTACTTTGTAATCTCAAAAATACACAGGCCTAACGTGAATTTTTATTCTATGCGGTACCTACATTAAATGCATTTAACATTTTCCCTTTAGTATTTTTGAGTCCTTTGATTTTTTTTTTTAAAGGCCAATCGGGATTTTTATTTTGACAATGTCACATGCACAATAAAGGATATCAGGTCTAAAAATATTCCGCTGTACTTTTATCTCAACATCATATGAACATTGGATGACAGAGGTATGACTGACATTTGGTGTGGGGACATTAAAAAAAAAAAGATAAGACACTGGATTTGAGGTGTTCAAGCCACGCTGTTGTTGTTGAGTGCTGATTGTTAGTAGAGGTATGGCTCAATCAATGTGATCAACCATGCACATCCAGGTGTGTGGAGAAGCAGCGAGGCACAGGGACAGGGTTTATAAATAAACCAAATAAAGGACGGTGCCGTCAGTGACCCTTGAGATGTGGCTTTGGAAAGGGTGGAAAGGCAGACGTTTATCCTGAAGAAACTAATAAAGCACTGTCTGTCAGCTGGGAGGTGAGTCAGCCCAGAGTAGCATCATTAGAGAGAAGCAGCGCTCTGATCATGTCTCTGAGGGGAGATGACCACCACGCTGCACCACACACGCAGTCCCGACCACCAAGATACACACAGAACAAGCAGCCTTGCAATACAGACTGTTCCTGCAAACAGAAGCTCTGCAGCATGTGTTGGCTCTAGAAAAACACTTATGGTGTTACAGTCAATTGTCATGGTGATAATCTCCAAATAGAAAAAAAAAATCATTCATCTTATCAAGCATCTTTTGTTGGATAATGATGTGTTAGCTTGCCAAAGCTGTCATTACCCCTCTCACAAACGGTGATCTAGAGACCTTTTACACAAGGATATTCTTTAACTTTTCAATCGTGAAATAACCATAAGACTGTTGTGCTTCAATAATCTAACATTATTGTTTCCTGGAATAGAAAATACAACATATCATTACCCTTAACTGAAGCCCATGTACACTTCCATAGACTTAGACACATAAGTCCCAGGTTTCTTACTCGTGTTGGTTACGATGTTATGGACCATTTTTATGACTAATTTTGATCAATTATTTGTGATCAGATAAGAAGCAAAGCCGTAGTTTAGCATTATAGATTGATAGAAACAGCTACACAGCTAACACATCTAAGGCACTAAATGTATTTACCATAATCTCTGCAAAAAAAAAAAAATCTATTCAAAATATTCACAACCTGGAATATGTTAGTGAATCAGTGGATGCTTAACTATAAAAACAAAAAGGCAAAGAAGAAAAAAGGTTAAAGGTAGGTGGTCACCTTTTTATGGAGAGCATACGTCAGTCTGACTGCCCAAAAGTCTGACCGCTCATTTCTCCAATTACCCATTAATCCGAGTTATTCTACAGTGTTACGGTTAGGTTTAGGGTTAGGGTTAATGAAGTCAGAGAAATGGGAGGTCGGACTAATGGATGCAAAAATAAAGAATTGTATGGTTGGAGAAATGGGAAGTAAGAGAAATAGGAAGTCGGAGAAATAGGTAGTCAGGCTGATGTCATGCGCCACCTTTTTACACTGCTTTGCTCAGTCAGGATTATGATTTTGTTGTCACTGCTTTGGTAAAATGTGCTCAACAGAAATGTGTTATGTGAGTTACACACTGTGTAGGATGTCGCTGTTGGCAAAGATTTAAACATGTACTGTATATCTTTGTGCATGTTACATTGCTTTGCACAAGTCTTAAACTGTTCACCAGGGACCAGGTGGAAATAAAGGAGACTCAGCTCAACCTGTGTCATTTGTGTGAGCTTCATGTAAATAAAAAAATAAAGGTAAAACAACACAATCAGGGGCTGAGATGTGTTGGTCATAACTGCAGGACAACAATAAGAAGTGATTCTCTGTTTGGGTAGTGAAACACAACAGTCAGGTTGAGGGAGAACGGGAGGATTGTCCTCCATCTCAGACAAATTGCCCTGTTGTCCGTAATATTAGTCTACCATAAAACTGCACTGAATTGAGTCTGCAAATTACAGGACATTGTGCATCTGAGTTCAATACTGAACATGTCGTCTTGTTTGCAATTACGTGATTCCATATTTTACAGTAGTTAGCAACCCATGGTATCAGGCAGCCCTCACAGATTCACTGTTTATAACAGTTATCATGGCCAAAACACATGAAACTGGGAGTGTCTTGATAAAACCATTGGATATTTTGAGGATATACTGACTGCCATTCTGGAAATACCCCTGCTTTTCATTTCAGAAATCAAAATGTGTTTCTGGAAATGCTGATCTATGTCTTCAACATTTATTAACAATATGGCTTTAACAATGGTGAATTTTCTTACGCAAGACAGAGACTATGAACCTGGTTTCAAGCCTGCATATAATAAAGTAACTCCTTTGCTACAACTTTGCAGTTTCTTCCAAATCCCAGGAATTTTCCAGCTGTCTTCAAGTCGTGATACATTTTTCAGTGCTGATGAAAGCTAGAAAAGCTGCAATCTCCAGCAGATATCAGGTACAAAGACAACCAGGAGTATTGAGGACACAAGGATCTACTTTAGGCTCTTCCATACTGCTCAGCAGTCCTAGCTTGTGACTGCTGTGGTGTGCAGTGTAGGAGGAGGTGAGGTTAACCAGGCCTACAATAAAATGAGTGCGACCACAAGGTCAATTTGAATACCTTTGGTGTCATAGTAAACAGAAAAAAATGAGAAATTGCTGAGATTCAGTATATGTGTTACTGGTGAAGAGTAAATAAAGATGACACACAGCAAAAATTAAATAAATTTAATGTTCGCATAAAAAAAAACATATTTTGGATGAGTGTCCAGAATGATGCTGCTAAAGCTCAAAACCTCTATATAATGATTGTACAGTGTATGAACACTATCTCTGCAGTGGTTGATTCTGATCCAAAATGTCCAAGCTTGAACCACCTGCCACTATAAAATTGTTTAGATTTTATTTTCACACAATTTGTATAAACTAACAGAAAAACAAAATACTTATTTCAGGTGAGTGATTGACAGCTCATTCAAACCGTTAGAGCCAATAGAATGAGGCTATACCCACGTTGAGTGACAGTACTGGCAGCCAATCAGAATCAGCAGAATTCTGAAATATGTGACGTGCAGGGCAGGCTGTTGTGCGCGGCGCACACGAGGGTTCCGCCGCTCCTAAAGCCCGTCCAGACCGATTTAGATGTAACACCGGTCAAAGTTCAAACTGGAAATATTGTGGATTTACCATAGACTGGGATTTACCCCTAAACAAACTTTTCACGGCAAAACAGCAAAGGTAAGAGGAAATTTACAACCATCTTTTGGCCAAGCAGTGTCTGTGTTTGCTCGACTTTGCTCTTTGTTGGCTTCTCTCTCTGCCGTGCTTCTGTGTAGCCGCGGGTGCTATGTAGCCTATGTTTGCAATCTTTGTAGCCGGCTCTTGCATATGAGTGGTGGCTGATGTGTGTAGCATAATGTACAGTAGGCTAGTATATGAGCCAGAAATGTGGCGACTGGCTCCACACAGAGGTGCTCCATGAAGTTTGATGTTGTTTATTTGAGTAGTGTTTGGGCTGTGTTTGGGTCATAAAAACATGGTTTTTACAGTCTGTGGGCCAGCTTCTGCTGTTTAACTTGACATATGACTAAGCCTAGGCTAGTGCAGTGGTGGCCCTGTGATTGTTCTGCATGTCTTCAAGTTCCCCATATGTGGGACTTTGGTTTTTAGCAGGTCTTGACAGTTAGTTACACCTGATCTTTGTCATGTTGGTAACAACAAAAAACATGCAGTTAAGGATATTCTACTGTCATGGATAAACTAATAGTTTTTTGTTGAACCATCCGTTCACCCAAACTTCATCTCAACATGGACTCTTCCTCTACCTTCTTTCTTCACTCCCATCCTAAATAATGTGGCCACTAAAGGGTCCACTAAACTAGCCAGGCTAGCGCCGTCTACTGGTTACGGCGCATTTCATTTGCCTCAACCATGTAGTCAGGTAACTTGCAACACTCTTCCGTTTGCTCCGTCCGTCCAGACGGACGGACCAATCAGCGAACAGATGGGTAAGTGAAGGCGATGACGTTGAACTCAAGCGCTCAAGCTAACCTATGAGCTTCACCGGTGTATAGCACACGTGACCCCCAAGCAGCAGCGATTAGTTGAAGCAAATGTAAGCAACCGCCTCTCGGAAGCAAACGAATCCCTATGGCTCGTGTTCAGACGCTATATGAAATGTAATGAAATTAGCGGCTGATGCATCAGGCTACCGCTAAACAACCCATAGTGGATTTTTTTTACATGACAGTCCTGGCTTTACCTCTTTGATCTTTTTGCGTTAGTGTCAGATTGCAACATATTTCAACATTTACCGTTATCTCACAATCATATATAATCATCATATATCGACAACTAAACTAACTTCAAGTTTATGAGTTGCAATTTGTTAATCATCATTGATCCACACCTTTGTGATGCTGCTGCTGACTGGTTTCTGTTTAAATGTGCATTTGAGCTTGAAAAAGCTTTTAGGCTAATTGTGCCTATTTTCTCTGTGTCTCTACATTTTGATGGGCTTACACAATTTGTTCACCTGCTCTGTTTATGTCATATGCAGTTGAAAAGGTCAATTGATTCATGCTTTTGGTTTCTGAAAGGTCAATAAGGCGAATGGCAAAGGCCATGTCTTCTGGAGGGAAGGCTCTCTGGCCCCTTACCCTCACTTAGAGCATCCAACAGAACACAATGGAATGAAAGTTGGGGAAAAAAATAACCCAGATAGCAAATGGGAGGAAAAACTAAAATAGCTGCTCTTGGTGTTTCATTTATTCTGTTGCCTGTGTGGTGGCTCATCTTTGAGTGTGAAATTGCCTTTCTTCCCTTGCTATATGGTTTACTAGTTAGTGGTAAACACGCTTATGAAATAAGAACATTTGGCAAAAGTATGCTAATTTTTGGCTGCACATCTCTTGTTAGCACTTTGCCAGACTTGCTGTCAAAGCTGACACATGGAGGCATGAAGATGTCACTGGCAGTCTCCTCACGAGCCACCTTCCCCACTTGTCAGCATCCTATGGCACTTGAAAGAGGAGAAATGCAAACGCAGTGTCACAGAGCAGCTGGGAACTGCTCAGGATCAATTTGTTGGACGGAAATAATTTTAATGAGCAACAAAAAATTTTATGTGGAGTAACACGGGTTTTCAGTGATTACACTGAGCTGAGTGAATTCAGGGGTTAATTTCTGTTCTCCTGTGTGTTTACACCAGTGTTTTGAATGAGATTTATACAGAGGAAAGGCACCCTGGATCGACACGGCTTTTTTCTTTTTTTAGATTGCTGCCGTAGAGCCGCAGCCCCCCCAGCCTTATCTTCGGTGTCATAGGTGCCACTTGTGAGCAAGACTCTGACGTCAGATTTCACAGCAATTAGTGTCAGCAATCGCTTTGCTGCGTGCCAAGCCATAGTAACTGCTGAGCTCCATACCAGGCGCGTGGATGCAAACTAGTCCCAACAGGCACCAGTAAAGCTCTCCAAAAATTAATTGCTGGGCTCCTTCTCTGGGTGTCCTGAACCCACCCAGGGATTATTTCAACAGGAACTGTCATTCAGCCTGTCCCCTGTGGTTGGCTGATGTTATGGATGATGCAGGTCTGAGGAGGGTGGCTCGGTGTCTGAGGCAGCGGATGCCTGGGTAAACACTTAGAACATGGCAACAGATAATGGTGGGGAGCTCCAAGCGTCAGTGGGTGGTACGCTGCGAGCTCGAGATGATGGGGATGCGTTACCCACTCAATTTAAGGCGTGCTTCATCCTTCACCTCTTCTCCTTTTCCGCCTTTAAAAAAATCATGAGCGGGGCCATTTTTCATCTCCTGAATATCCTGGACATAATCACATCTCATTAACTGTTCTATATTTTGACCAGTGTGGAGCTGCCATCCATTCAGTGGGACCTCATGTGTCACCATGTGGCCACAGCTGATCTGAGGGCCGTGTCAAAATAAATTAGCAGCAGATATTAATAGAACGCAGAGATCATATCACAAAATTATAGCCAAACATATGGGTGATACGCAGTGCCCTTTCTGCTTCCCAGAGATGCACACAAACCCGTCTTCCTTCGCCTCTGTCTTTTTATTGTGTCGTCATGGAGATGGGTTTTCGTCTTTGTGTCTAATTAAAGAGAGAGCTTTAGATGTATTAACTATCTCAGATCACAGAATTCTTCCAATACCTTTCCCGGTGTGTCGTCATCAAATGGTCAGTCTTTAATTAGAAACACGCTGCATGCAGCCACAAAGTACATGCACGATACACGTGTATGGGAGCAAATGGCATCAGAGACGGCTGTCACACGTTGTGATTCATTTAGGCTGTTATTATTCTTGACTGACTGGTGCTTTGAGGGAGGATCCTTCCTCCTGTGATCAACTCTTTTACAAATAAATTCTGTGTGACCTTTGCTGACAGACACCGGTGTCAGTAAACAAGTTTGTTTTTAGAAAGATACAACTCCGGAAGTGAGAAAATTTATAACAGAGCATGTCAGCAATCAAAAATCAAGTTCTTAATTAAAACACATAGTTTCCATAGTTACCAGGAGAATAGGAAAGAATAAGCCAAAGCTCTCTAGTGGAAAACATGACTTTTCACGTCATGTTTTCCATGGCTCCTACAAGACAATGCTTATGTTAAGGAATCAGTATCTTTTTTTCTTTTTTTTTACGATGGCACTTGTTCCTTAATTGTTTTGTTAATATCTTTTTTTTTACAGGGGTATTTTGAAACAATTTGGAGTGACAAAACAGTCCAGGGTGCCGAGTGAAGAAGGCTCTTGGTCAAAGATAAGAGAAATCCAGTTATTGTCATGCAAATACTAACTCAGTTATGAACACAGTCGTAATTGCCTCCTAACTACAACAAACAGTGGCTTCATAATGGAAGTGCAGCCAAAAGAAAGGCTTCAAAGCCACAGGCTTGTTTTGTGTCACCACATTATCGTTAAATAAATTGAGCCATCTATGTTTGTCCTATTAGAAGAGGTATTACACTTTAATCTTTCACTCTGCTGGAGTTCATATTTGCGTTTCACTTACTCACAAACAGTATTGTATCTAATCCTCTGAAAAACAACCCATTTCTACTTTTCCTTTTATTTCGAAGCTGCTGTGTAATATCCCACTGGCCTTATGGTAAAGAAGACCTATTCTTAGAAAACCAAATAAGCTATTTCTTGACCATCAAGATGGAACAGAGTGTTCCTCAAGGCTTTGACTAACAAATCAGGCTGAATGAAGCTGGAGGGTCCTTCACTTGACAGGTGAGGATGCTTGAAGCACAGGTTAATAATCCCTGCGTCTAAACTTCACCTGGTTCCTCAGATCAGCCTCGGGTGACATTGGCTGACCTTGCACATTCAACATGTTTGATGGTCTTTGGATTAGATTTGGTTGATCTTAGTTGATTGCATTTGCTCCTCTTAGGGATGTCATTAAAGGAGCTTTGGGTGTATCATTGATGTGTGATGCCTGTGCAACATCCTCTCCACCTGCATGTGACAACCAGCACATTGCTCTGCAAAAGTGATGAAACAATACCCTCTTGTGTTGACTGATACAGCTGCACTCTCCGTCTCTCTCATAACCTAGAGTTGTCTACATAATATATTTTTATTTTTATCATCCAATCATGCTCTTATTCTGTTTATGTTTCTATTACACTAACAAATAGATCCCACCACATTAAAAAACAGAAAAGAAATTATATGAATGCTATTTTTTTAAAGAAAGAAAAAAAGAAAGAAAGAAAAGGCAAATTAGTTACCACTGTGGTTAAGTGTCATTCTTCATGTTTAGATGGCATTGGCAACACTAATGGATCATCTCTAAAATATGCATTAGGATGCCCCAGAGACTTCTACAATCAAACTGTATAAATACATGAAAATGCATTTTATTGTTATTGTCAGAGCAAATGAAACAATTACGTTTAGATCTACTTTGAAAAACTTCTGAAGATCTACTTCATATTTAGTTTAAAAAAACATTCAATACAAAACAAATCTTCACAAAAAATAGTGTTTTAAATATATGTGGCATGTACATTGGAAAAAAAAAAGGCATACTGTTACATTTAGATGAAGTGAATCTGGGTTTGTTGGTGATATTTTCTACTCGTTACATTTAAAGAGAGATGCTGGGTCCCATGTTCACTTTTTTCATAAAATTAAAAAAATATTTAAAAAAATTAAATAAATATTAATATATAAAATCTAATTAATTTGTGTTTTTCAAGATCCAGGCTTCATCACAGAATATGTTATCACAATCACAGCTGTCACTAGTATTCATCTATCTATTCGTCTATCTGAAAATATGATTTGTTGACTCATCCTTTCATCCTGAATATTACCAGAACCACTGTTGTGTGACAGTAGTCACTGAAATAAATTATAACAATAGGCCCTACTCTATATTTGCACATACATGGAACAGATTATCAGTCTGTGCTGCATTGATCGTATCAAATAAACTGGGTGCCTTGACAATACACCAGCATAAACTGAATAATGTTACAGGAGCAGTTCTCACACAGAAAATAATTGAGGAAAATGTCATTTAAAAATATCATTTTCTCTGGAAGAAAAAGTTTTTTAAATTAGAAATGCTGTCTAAAAGTGACCACAGTGATAAGTTTAAAAACATAAAAAATAATGTTACTACTAATAATGCATACACCAATATTTTTGTAGACTTTGTTAAATGTGCGAGAAACCTTCTTCTGTCAGGTGAAAATCTTTTTACACTAAAATAACAAATTATTGAATTACATAAATAACTTTGCCGCCTCTTTGCCACTTCTGTGAGTGGGGGTTGATTTTAAAATGACCTGATATCCGTAAATTGTCAAATGTTCTCACAATATAAATGCATCACATCAATCAAATATTTAACAGCAATTGAGACAAGAAAATACCAACTTAACCAAATATTAAATATATGAGATTTTTCAGCAAACAGCAATAGGTTATGAGCCCTAGACAAATTTAGAATTACTTAAGTATTGCAGTAATATTTTTGAGGAGGTTAATACTTGGTGGCCCTTCTGACCCAGACCTTCATATAATGAAGATTCTTTGTCTTTCCCCAAATGGCACCATATTGTGTCCAGTTATCAGTGATGGAAAGTGTCAGACACATACCCTTATCAGTTCTCCGTCCAACAAACATTTGATAGATAGCTGGGCTGGAAAAGTGATAAGGAGATGTGCTCGACAACATTATAACCTGAACAACATTTTCTAATCAGGCCATATAGTGCAGATGTAATATGACATAAAGAAAAACAATCAAGCGTCTTATAACCTGAGTTCAGCAGAAGGCACAGAAAAACAAAAACACACTTTTGAAAAAGTCTCACTTAGCCGTCACATCATCATCATCACAAAATGTTCGTCCAAAACATTTAGAAAGGTTTTGTCCGCAGTTTACACAAACATCCTCAGAGGGAGCTGATCGCTGCATCACTTCGTCATCGGAACCAAAACGTTGTCCAGCTGCAGCCTTTGTCCATCACGTTGGCACGGCCCAGTGTCCATGGAGCATTCAACTGCATTCAACAGGCAAAGTAAGTTTGAGGACACATCCCATGAGCAGTTTTATGTCACTCTGGCCCCACCTCATCCTGCTCTACTACCCTGTCTCTTACTGGTTGAAAATGAATACTCAGATTATCTTTTCACTGCCTAGTCTGTGCTTTGTTAGTCATTGTTGCACTAAGAGACTGAAAAGAAGAGAACAGTCATAACTTTGCCACAAAACTGCATTACAAAGTGCTTTGTTGTGAAAAATGAACAAGGATAAAGCTGTAACAGTAACAGATTATTATCTAAAAAAAAGAAATGAAATCAATGTTAAAATGGTAATGATAAAATGAGATTATTGTTACATTCGAGAGAAATCTATACAATCTGATTTAAATGAATGTGCTATACATATTTATTTATTTTCTTATTACAGCTGCATTTTATTTTAGAGGTCACTTTACATTGTGAATCTAAATCCTGACATGTCAGTGTCTAAATTTCGTACTTGTTCACCAATTCTTATGATAAGTCTGGGAGTTGGGAAATTGATTTGATTTGATTTTATAAGACTTTAAGTTTAAACTCAAATTGCTGTAGCAACATCCTGGCTAGTAAAAACAATAGATTTAGTAATTGTTTAAAGAGCAGAAATGACCAGTTCACCAACTGTTGTGTAAAGATCATCACATCATCCACTTTCTGTCTTTTAAAAAGGAGGAAATTGGTTTTGCTTGTGTCACTATATCACAGGCAACAGAACATTTTGTAGTAATTGACTCTTTATAGTTTGCTCTTCACCTTTCATTGCATGAGAGTCTGTTAAATCAGGATCAGTGAGAACGAACCAACAAATATGTGACACGCTCTGACCCCTTATGCCTGTTATCTATAGTCACTCCTGGGCATGCAGTTGGCAGAGGAAGGACAGCAGACGTCTCTGTATGCTTTGGTGCTGGTTATCTCTGCCTAGTTCCTCCCATCGGTGTGAAAAGTCCCGCGCAAATTAAACACGGCTGGCTCGCTTTCTGATCCAGTTCCGGATTTCTTCTCCACACCAGCCGCCAACAGCAGTCACACGGATGAGGGGAGATCTGCCAAGCATCTCCTCTGCAGTGCTCTGCTCTCCTCTGGGATTAGCTGCACTGCATTCCCACCGTCAGCAGCACCGGGGCCATCGCACACACAATTCAGCGTAGGCAGGGGCGGGGGTCGTCTATACAAACAAACACACACACACATAAATTCCTTTTCTCTCTCTTCTCTGTCTTTCTGTCTCCCACAGACTCACACCAGTCTGGTTTTATGTCTGTTTCCACTCTCACTAACGCTCTCTCTCTCTCTCTTTCATACAGACATATAAACACAGTATCAGTCTACAGCAGCATCCACTCTCTATAGTTTGTTCACTGAGATGCAGATGCACTTCCTCCCAGGGACAAAGCGATGCAGTAAGTTGACAAAAAAAAAGTTTGTGCTTTTGTTGCGTCCTCCCCTGCATTGACTGGACCCAGTCTGTCTCACCCGCCCTGGGGACGATGGATCAGATTGTATGAACAAGAGGTCAGAGCGCACATCATCTCATAAGCCTGTAGCACTGCACTGCAATGCAATCAAACTATGCACACAAAAGAAAAGAACTGCAGCTATTTGTAGCCATAACAGACAGAGCAAGAGCATTTCAAAAATGTAATTAATGCACTGAGATTGTAGTATTTTCTTTTTTGTGGTATTCCTCAATAGCAGAGACCAGGAATACGCTTTCTCCTCTATCTTTTATGCTTCTGTATCCAATCTTCCCTGTCTCTTCCTCAGCCAATGCAAAGACGCTTGCATCCGAACAGAGGGATAGCCCCCTTGGTGTGACTTTTGACCCTTGGCTGCATCCTCTTGGGTCATGATTGTCAGTGGTGAAATAACGATAGATGATCAGCCTAAGACGGAGGGGGGGATTTCCACTGCGCTGTTTTGTCTGCAAACAAAAGAGACACTCAATTTAGTGGAGGCTTGATTAGGCTTTTCCTAGGGAGACCAGGTAATTCCCACTAATGACGCCCTGAGAGAGAGGAAGCTGGGGGAGCTTGGGGATTGGCTTACTGCAGGATGATGCAGGCATGCATGTGGGAAAATGGAGAAACAAGCTGGCATTCAGCATCACAGAGCACAGTAACAGCTGATCAGTGCTGCAGTGGGAGAAAAAAAACAGGTGCCGGTCTTATCATTTGTTTCTGCAGGAAACAAAGCAGCCAAATCTTGCTTAGGTGAAATGCAACATACCAGCACTCTGTGAATACTTCTGCAGCTTTGCTTGATGCTCCAAAATACAGTACAGTGCACATCAGTGGCTAAAAATGAATCTCCAGCAGAGGGCACCCTAGATGCTTTCTATTTATAGAAGTTGACTAAGATTTCTAAAGGGGATTAGAGGCTTCCTGAAGTTGCCTTGCTCTGTTTTCAAAGAAAAAATGTCTATTTCTCCGAGCACTAACAGGAGGCAGCCATTTGTAGCATCATTAGTATTAAGTGGTAATTGCATTATTTTTACACCATATCAGTGAATGTTTTTTTTGCCATGGTGTTACAAAGAAATATTTAGTGTTTAATTTGATGTGTTTAGGGTCTGTCTCTGAGATGCTGATAAATGCAAATGATTCTGAAGACTGCAGAACTGACCATCTTTGGTTTGTTTAGTGCTGGCGTATAATGCTCATATCTCACATCTCTGAGAGGACTTTTGCCTAAACCATTTTTGGCAGCACTAAACTTGACTCAGTTGCTATGGACACAGATGATGTTTTCTTTTTCTTTTTTCCCCACCTTTTTTTTTCTATCTGTGTCCATGACAACAAAATGGCTGTTACAGGAAACGGCATGCATTATAAGACTCCAGTAAGACAGGAGGGGGAATGTGTTCATTAGTAATGGCAAGTTAACACATGTGAAAAGAAAAGAACAATGCAATTTGTTTAGATTTCAGTCGTTATTGCGTATAGATATTGTATCTGCATCAAGAGGCTCATTATGGGCTGGTGTTGGTCAAATCAGAAGCATCAGTTATGTGTGCACTGATAAAGTGACGACTGTTCTCACTATGAGTAGATTTCAGCTGATGGCAGGATGAAGGCAGATGGGGGTAGGAGGGGTATCCCTGATGACGGTCTGTTGCTGTTGATGTCTGTTTGTTTGTGTTTTTGTAAAGGCTGACCAATATCCCTCACTTGTGGGGAAACAAACAGAGAAGATATTTCAATCAAAAAAGAAAATCTTAATTGTTCATCACTTTTGTAGAAACAAATGCACAACATTGCAGAGGCTAGTATAAACATGACAAGTTATATTCAATTATTTTGTTCAAAAATGTGTCTCAATCATGAGACTCTACTTTAATCCCCTAGTTTAGCTTTTTTTTAGTGCATACATTAGAAAACACACTTTTATTATATGTCCTCATGATTGATGATTTACGGTGTGTGATCACATATCATCAAATGTGATTACAGCTTTGTTGTACAGAGTTAATGCTGACACACCAGTAACTTTAGTCATAACTCTAGGAAAATGAAAGGCATCTATATATTCAGATTATCATTCGGCGCATGAAGCATCCACAACTGATGTATAAACGTTTAGAGAAAACTATTCTAAAAATGTATCATCCATTTGTACATGTAGTAATCTATCACAGGTACAGGTTGTCTTATCAAGCATAAACTGTTAGAAATCAGTGATAGATGCTCCATAAGATCAGTTGTTGATAAATGCAATTATTATCGCTGTTATTGCTGAACATAGCTGACAATAGTTGAGTTACTGCATATAAAGGCAGGAGTGGTTGAGCAACAGTGCACCATGACCTGCTTCTTTTGAATGACCACTAGATGGTAGTGTCAAGTCAACCATCAGACTCATTATTAGCACATGATGAGGCTGCACTTTTTGTGAAAAGCAAATGCAGGCAGCCAGATGAATATTTAAGAGGTACAAAGGAAACAAAGTGAGCAGCAACAAATTCAGTACAAGTGGACGTCCAAGGTGAAATCAGAAAACACCCTGAGTGGTGCAGCAGCAACAGCAGCAACAGCAGCTTTCAGATTCACCATGGATAGACGTTTAATGTGCACACGTGTTGTATGTTGTGAGTGGTCGTGTTTAATACAACAGCCGCACAGCTCATGTTTGCTAGTTTGTACTGGCCTGTATTTTCGGTTCTCTCCAAAGCTTTTACATGTTAATAACGTTTTTTGGATATGCTTTACATCAGAGACCTAAAATACAGCTGGATGATACTGAAAGTGATTTTCAGTGCATATACTGATACATGAATGCATTTTAAAACTATCATTTTAAATTTAACCAGCTTTACAAGTACACTTGACTAAAGAAAGCTTATTCAGTAAATGCAGCAAAACTGTCTGTGTTATAATTCTCACACTGTATAAAAAACAGAAATTCAATTTATTTGTGCCAAGCATTTCCTGGTAATTGTGCCCTCTTCACTGACTCATCAAGGTTCAGAAGCAGAGGCTTGTCCAGCTTAACTGTCCACACTTAGTAAATGATTACAGTTTATATTACACACATGTTTTTGACTACCAAAGCACAAATGGTTCAGGTTTATTAAACTGAATTGCGTCACATTACCGGCACGGTATGCAAATTCAAGTCACATATCTAGACACTTTGCACATGAGACAGTGCAGGGTCTGAGGCAAATGCATGGGTGTGTGCTTGATTTGGAATGACTGCTCCACTCTCATGATCATTTCCAGATGAGAGTGTGATGACATCTGATGACAACGGAGGGCTAATGTCTTGGTAGTTGTGACACAAACACATTAAGAGTGAAGGTGTGGTGGGACACACACACGCAACGCTAACACACGTAACCACACTTGCACACATACACAAACACAGATACACAGTAATTCATTTCCAACAAAATACTGCAGTAAAAAGGGAGAGAAAAGATCACAACCTCAAATATCAACTCTGCACAGTGTTGCCAAGTCTTGTTGCTATGGAGATTGCATCCTACTGCAGGTGTGAGTAACGACAGAGGAAGTCAACTGTGCTTCCCTCTCTGTGTCTCTTTCTGTTCCTCTGTATCTTACATGGTCCTCGCTGCATGTGGGAGCACATGTGTGCGTGTGTGTGTGCATCATAGGCTACTAATGATAAGCCTTGAAGATTAACCTTGAGCTATGTGTAAATATGCTCGCATGTTGTGCACTTGCACTTTGGAAACTTCCTAGATCTGTGTGTGTTCATTACAGACACCAGTAGATTTCAATTAGAGCCTGTATTGTCCTCTACAGTATGTTCTTCTCTGGCACTGGGGAGGTCTCGCATAAGGCGACAATGGAGGACCTCTGGACAGTGCAAATGTAATTAGCCCACAAGCAGAGTATGCACATGTAGGGTGAAATAAACGGATGCATGCATCCAAATATTCCGCAGGAGATCTCCAGTGAACCGAGATGGCCGTGCTATGCGTCAACGCTGTTGGAGGAAATCCAGTCCAAAAAGCCAAAAAGCTAAAAAAAAAAAAAAAAAAAAAAGAAAAAAAAAGAAATGAAAGAAAGAAAAAAAGGGGTCTGGCCTGGTGAGATGTGATGTGACTTCTCCCAACAATGTAATGCCTGCTTCGTCAGGAGGTGGTGCAGCACCAGTTCAGAGAGAAAATCGATAAATCAGCAACTGTCTATTTCTATTCTATGGTCATTTATTTTTGTTTAAGGTAACCACATTGACAGACTCCCTCATTTAACGTTATCAAGTGATCATTGCTGTGACCTGTAATCACAACCTCGGATGTTATTCATATCCAAGAATTACTGAAACATTCAATAACTATTACCAAGAAGAGATTGGATCGATTATCAAAGTGACAAATTAAATTAATCAGTTTAGTTTCAGCTTATTTTTAAAGATTTAATTATTTTCTTTGTGTTATAATGTGTGTTATGGTGTGATATACATCGGGTTAGAACAAAGCAAGTAATTGTTCGGCGGACATCACCCTGAGATTGAGGAATTCATTGTGGGTGTTTTTCTACAGTGGCCCTGAGAGCTCCACACTCTGCAACCTGAAAAAGCATGTGCAAATGGACAAGTGTGCTGCAAATTATAAATATCTTCATCAATTTGACAATGTATGCGCTGCAAAAAAAATCCTAACAAACAAACAAAAATCTCAAGTCATGCAAATAAACCAATTCAACTTCAGTCCTACGACACGGCAGTGAAAGTGTAATCCTAAACACAGTGGCCCCTGTTCAAGTCCAACCTGTGGCCCCTCAGGCCTCATCATTCCCCGTCTGTGTCAGTCAGAATTAAGGCAAGAGATTTATTAACAAAAAGTGATGAACTTGCTGAGACAAACTTGTTATTCAGTACTTTTAACTTCAAAAGTCATAATTGTGAATCAATTTGTTTTTCAATTTTCTTCTAGAAGAAGTCTTCTGTTTTGTGAATTTTCAGCATGCATTCTGTTCAAAATATGTTTGTTGTGTTGGGTTTTTGCATGTGTTTTATCAGGTTGCAGTGCATTGAGTTGTAGGGCCACCTCTTTTTTTTTTTTACCACTTTCTTGCATTTGCAAATGATTAACCAATCTATCAAAAAAATGTGCAGTTGATTATTAATTGCAGCTTTACAACACATTATTCAAGATAATTTTACAGCTCAAGTGCATAAAACCTCACATTTTAAATGGTAACTACAGTATATACATTTTTTTTCCACAAGAATTATTCCCTCGTATTGACTTGTCCAGTTCCATCAGATTTGGAGCTGTTGTTATGCACTGCAGGCGGCTGCTGCGTGGCTTCCTTGTGGCTTTATGGCTTTGAGTCTAACCGAGGCAGACTGAGAGGGGCTTATTAATCCCAGGCCTGCAGCTTCACTCTGAAGGCCACAGTCAGGGGAAAAATGCACTCACTGTGTAACATAAATAGACTTCGAATGTTGATAATCTAAATATATAGAATGAAGTGCAGACGTTAAGGGTTCGGCATGCTTGATCCAGCATTGTTATTAACGGTGGCTGACATTTTCACAGTTCATGGCTCAATCGCTCTGTGCAAGCCTTGGTGAGCCTGCACATTAGTATTACAATGCATAAAAGCTCACCCAAGTGTCTGAATTTGTTCATAACTGGATTTCAAAGTAACGGTAAAAAGCTGAATCAAACTGAAAAGACACAGAGGTTTTTTTCTTCCACAAAGATATAAAGGGTAAGGAATAAGGGGAATTCATTTAATTTAAATATTTCGTCATCATCATCATCATTATTGCAATGAATACCTGTTTTGTCACAATGTTCTTTGTATGTGGCTCATAAAAAAACAAAAACAAATGCATGACAAATTAAACACCTAATGATCTGTGTCTCATTAGCAGCAAACTGGAAAGGGCAGCAGTTTGATAAACAAATATAAATCAGAGATGGCAAGCCAGTGATTATGGCAGATACAAATTCAGCTCAGTGGGTTTCAGCGTAAGCAAGTCATCACCGTTGTGCTAGTTGGCATGTAAAATCACCAAGACCAAGTACAATTGCTTGTAAACAACACGAGGAATGCTTCAGTAATATGGATTATTGTTCAAATATTTTTACTGGCTTTTTATACTAGTAATATGGATTTAAACACGGTGACTACACAAAGATACTATACAGTACGCTGAGCAACATGTTAAAGTACAGAATAGTACAGGGGAGGGGATTTTATTCTAAACCAGTGCTTTCCAAGGATTTTCTCAACCTACAGAAAAGCGTTTGTCAGTGACTGTTTTAATACATATTTGGTGACTCAAAGATGCAACAGGGCAGCATAGGTAGTATTGACTGAAAATAAACTTCAGTGTCCACCACGTTCATGACAACAGTGAGATAATGTTACAGTGCCAGTGTTATGTCCCACTGATGAGGTAATACAGCTTTTGAACAGAGGGGGTCTATGGCGCAAGAAAATGTGAATTTTGTATCGATACTTTTGAGACTAGTTCACTGATGGTTTTGGTCTTTTCACTGGATTTTGAC
This sequence comes from Decapterus maruadsi, assembly GCA_030347415.2. Taxonomy (NCBI): domain Eukaryota; kingdom Metazoa; phylum Chordata; class Actinopteri; order Carangiformes; family Carangidae; genus Decapterus; species Decapterus maruadsi. The sequence goes on along the minus strand of CM064893.1, from coordinate 13,252,339 downwards.
GAGTTGACAATAACAAAAAAGCTAGAATATATCCAGCCTCACTTTTTAGACCTGCAGTCTGTGAGTGTCACCCAGGCAAGAAAAAGACCAACACACTGAAGGAGCCTGAAGATGGGTTCGCACTCGGTGGGGCAATGATGTTGAAGGGGCTGTTGATGCACTGCAACAGCTGAGATAATAGCGTTTTTATTGAGAGCACTCGTCAACAGTGGTATAACCTTGCCTGGGCCTGGTGAGCACTGGGCTGTAGTGTAAGTGATGGCGTTCTGCCAGGATCTGACCACTAAGGCTCATTAGTCCCTATTGATAGCCCTGATGATAGGCTCTCTGAAAGGACGCAGCCAAGAAAAAGGTCAGCATATGAATCTTAATTTGACCTCACTAACCCGTTGCTGATTGGCAGCATCTGTCATCCTTAGATTTAATTTAACAGTGATTGAGTACTGCAGAGACCATATTGGCAATAACCCCTGTGGACCATCTCATTGCTCCCGTTCTTCCAGATGAAATCAGTGCCTGGCATCCTCTATGGCACAACTCTCTCCTGTGCCCATTTCATTCAGACTGCGAACTGGTGTTGTACACGCTGGGGCAATTTCTTTTTGTTTTTCCACAGTATAACATTCTAATTGCTGTCTACAAATGCAGTTCTTACCTACAATAGGTCCACAGTTAGCAGTAGGACAGTAGTAATTTGAGCTAAATGCTAAAGCTAGCATACAAGACTTCTTTTCTAATGACTTTGAATGTTTCTCTGACTGGTTTGGCATTTGAATTTACATGTTATAATTACAATAAAGATATTATATTCTACTAACCATGTTAATTTAGCATTTAGCTAGTACTAAACACAAAGTGCAGCTGGCGATAATTTGAGTTTTGAGGGTTTTCCAGGTCAGCTTTGGTTCAGGCAATGGATGAAATTGTAAGGCAATGGATGAAACGTTTTTGGGATGAATGTTTGTAAAGTTGGTGTTTGTCCATTGACAATCAATTATTTAAAGAGAAAATTTTGATTTGCTGGTTGTGTTAAGAGGTCAAAAGAACAAGGACCGAAGCTTCATCTTTTGAGGATCATGAATGTTATGAATATGACCATGAACATTTGAATCAGTACCAAAGTGCTGGGCTGACTGTAGAGCATGGCTAAAATAGCTTTGTTTGCCTGAAGAGCTTTCCTTGATATGAGCAGTGGATGGGCATTACATGAAGTAATGATGCAGCTATACACAGTGAACGCCAGAGGACATATGGAATCAGACAACATCAACGATCCTCAGAAGCTGCTTTAGCAAGCCGGCAGAGAGAAGAACTGATGAGGAATGGGTGTGTAAAACGAGTGATGCTTCAAGGAGGAAGGGACAGATTATGTAATGGAGGGACTTGTTTACGTGTCCCTTCTGAGTTCGTGTTAGCTGAAGGAAGACACCCCGCCTTTGCTGCTCTTCTTGGGCTCTGCCACATTGCATTAATGTCTTTATTCATAGTGACTGGCCTACTTTGAGCCAAGCATTTGTCTCTCATGTGGAAGTGTACAGTAAGGAAATGCAATAGAAACCGCCAATCCCACTTCAGTGGACATGTAAACACAAATGCAGAAAATAGAAACGTGAGAGGAATAATTGTAGAACCTGCATGTAGAAAATCGCTGCAGCTTCTATTCAGCACATATGCATAACGTTTATTTTATTTGAACAAAGGCTTTTACGTGTTTTTAGCTGAAAAATGATAAATCTGCCATCAGGTCTGAACTGCATTTTGTGAGATGAGATGGCTGGAGAATTATGTTTTCAATGTTATGTTGTAGAGAAAAGTTGCACCATCTAGTTTACAACAAGGTGTAGTGGAGAATTTAGAAGCTACAACCACACTAGTTGGTGGCGACTCAAAAGAGATATAAAAGTAAGAAAAGTATCGGATGTGCCAGAAATGCATCTTTGGTGTGCACATGCCCTGATTGGCAGATTCATTTTCTGATATAATAATGGTTTGGTTTTTGTTTTGAAATTTCTTTCACATTTCCACCATTATTACATAACTCTGTGTAGCCTACATTAAAAGGAAATGGGAAAACAACCTCTTGCTGTCATCCGGCAACAAAAAATGAAAGTTAACAGTTAAAAGTCTTTTGATATTGCCAACGTTGTAAGAACTCATTCAGTAAGCACACTTAAGATAACATGATGTTTTAGAAAAACTAATAGTGCTTAGTGTAGCGTAGGGACATTTTGCTCAAAGTTAGCACATCCAGGCCGATCTTCCTCTACTGGATGCCACCTCACCCTGAGTGGTAAACTCAAAACTCCAAACATGGCCAAACAACTAACCTTACCAATCTACTGTACTGAATACCTTTTATCCACTGTATTGATTAGTAGAGTTGTTTGTGGGCTAACACACAGCCTGGGAGGAGGTGCAGCCTACAAGGCTTGGTAAAGGTCAAAAATGTCCCTTGCAGTGTGGGATAACAAGTGTTTTATCGTGTTGGTTAAGGCTTCAGTGACTATAGGCATTGAGGGGAAAAACCCAGCAGCTTTCTAGGGAAAGGTATGGAAGATTGATAATAGCATCCAGATAATGGCGTACTGTATCTTTGGAAGGTCATGGATCTGGGTGTTTACACAACATCTACGACTTTTTTCTGCTACGATGGCATCGACAGTGTTGCCTATTTATATAAGCAACGGCAATCCAGAGAGTGCAGGGGAGCCAAAGTGTATTCTCCCTCATCACGATAATTCTCAAGCATATCAGGACAAATTTTTTCGAGGTACACACACCTTGCAGAAAACACAGTTAAGCTGACTGTGACATGTGTGAAATTCAATTACAGACCTGCTGTGGATGCACTCTGTAACCCAAGGAGATTGGAGGAAGCGGCAGCCAGGTGGCGACCCTGTAGGCAGCAGCGAGCACAAATCACAATGGCCTGGGCCGCTGCCAAGAGCAGGGTTTGTGCCATCACACAGCCCACCAACACTCCAAGAGCAGCTCATGGTCACTCATCACAGACACTCTCTACGCGTCTCTCGCTCAGTGCACTCAGGTCAGCAGAAAGGGATTGCAATACACATTGTTGGCCACTTTGCTCTATAATTCATGTCCGACTCCTAAAATAGAGTACTTGAACAGTACACACTGTTTCATCAGTGACAGCAAAAAATAGGCTCATGCATGTGGAGTAAATGTGGAGTGCATATTTTCAGATAAAAGGAGATTATGTCAACAAATTGGAAATGACTGTGGCCTATTGTGTCTAGGATGTGATGTACACATGTGCCTCAGTTTCACCACATGTGGTTATTTCTTCTCTTCGTGAGAGTAAACAGTAAATAAAAGCAGCATCTTGCTGGTTGGTGAAGATTCACTCAGGAAGACATGAAATCTGCATGTGTGCAAGCCCACACTTTCTACATGTGATCAAGACTCAGTGGCCCCCAGGGATCCCGGAGCATCTCTGCGCTGTTACACAACGTTTGTGAGTGATGGGAGTGTCAGCGAACAACACATGGCCCCAGCCATCTCCGATAACGAGGCGAAAACCAAAGTGTTTGTCCTGAAAAATGCGATTTGCCAAACACAAAACACATGTGCTTTAAAGATAAGATATTGTGCGCCACAGCCAGTTGTATCACCCTTGCCTGTCTGGACATATAATGCAGCCGGTGTCTGGTGGGTCCAGTTTCTCCCACTCCCCCACTCATGAGCTGTGAGTGGCAGGTCGGCTAACTGGTCTTGACACAGGAGAATCAGCCTGAGTTGAGAGGGAGCAGCCGTGGGAGCAATGGCTGCCTGCCACACTGGAGACCATCAGCGAGACCTGTCAGCCTCCATTCCAGTTCAAGTGAAGCACTAACAGTTATTACTGTGGAATCGATTATTTGTAAATGAATGAAGAGGAGGGACAACAACAAAAACTATTTTTGTTCTCATTAACAGCATGTAACTGATGTATTAAACAATATTATCCTTAATAAAACCATTGATTACTGTTCATTTGTACTTTTTATTGTGTTTTTTGAGTCTCTGCACACCACTGACTGGAGACTATCCCAGCATGCACTGGGCAGAAGGTTTTGGAGCATACCAGACTTGCCTTGTATTTCTTCTTGTGCAGTAGCCTATCATTCATCAGGATGTATTAATTTTAGGTTGAACCGAATAATGGCACACACAAAGGTCATTTGCATGCAGCATGAATGTGGCTCCAAAGTGTTACTACAGTCGAGGGAGTTGTGTAGCTCGAGCTGAAGCATTAGGGAAAAAATTGGGAAGGAAAATTTTGGTTGCCCTTTTTGAAGAGGTTCTCTGGGTTCTGACAATTCAGGTTTCTGTCCCAACATCACTGTTTTGCAGCTTTCCCCACACGTCTCTCTCTCTCATTTTTTTTTATTTTTTATTCCTTACTACAGCTAATCCAGATTGTTTAGCACAACATCATGCTTAAAGGGATTTGAGATGTCTGTTTGTATGTTTGCTTACTCAGTTTCAATCAAATAGGCTGTGACTGCCTCAACAGCCAACTTGTTTGTTCCTACATGACAATGCGCATGAGGGGGACCGGATAAAATCCAGAAAGCTGTTTCTAAAAAAAGGAAGGAGTAATTAGTAAATGTCATTTGAGAGGGGTATGGCGAATCAGAAGCCTGGTGGATCATGTAATTAGGACTGGAGCCTTTTCATAGACGGCTCAGGGAAGGACGAGGACACCACGACAGCATCCTCTGCTGAACGCTGACAGCACTACGAGCTATTACAGAAAACACCATTTGACACACACACAAGTTCACACACTTGCACACTGACAGAAACACACTTCTGCGCATATACACACGCACAGGGACAGCTCACAATGTCAAACAAGGCTGACAGTGATGCATGCCTGTCACCCCCACCCATCTTGTTTCATATCTGACCAGATGTTATGGATGTCACATGTGAAAACATACAGTATAAGGTTTAAGTGAAGATTTGGGTTTTTAAATGTGCATTAGGCTACATAAGCTCTCAATGTCAAAAGCTTAACTGTAACTTTTTTCTATAGCATTTGTAATTTTTGTGACAGTTTGTAGCTATTTTCCTAACTAACGCTGCTCTCTGCCGATTTAATGATCCACGGGGCAGGATGGACTGAAAACAGCCGTGTTGTGTTGCACCTTGGCTTGTGCAGTGCTCTCCAACAATACCCATAGTGTTATCAGCCTCTTACATGTGTGTCTATGCAAATCTATTCAAAACGTGGCCGCTTTAATTGCTTAGATACAGCACACACAGCTAACGCTGGCTCGGTTTATTACAAAACAGATGTTTCTCCACATCTCAGCAAGAGTTTCACTGATCACCTACATTTTTTTGTAACAATCAGTTAATATTTAACTAGTAACTGCCTAATTGAAAAAAGGGGGGGTGGACTCTTGTTGAGGAAGACGCTGCAGAGCCTGGAGGGATTTGTGGCAGAACAGATCACAGAGAGCGCAGATAACAATGGAGATGGAGTAATAAATAAATCTCCTCTCTGAGAAGTAGCCGGAGGACTGACAGCAGCAGATTAGAGCCTGTGCCTTTTAAACAAATTGGGTGCTCAAAGAGGCATATTGGCTGTGTGCTCAAGCATGTTTTATAGTTGGGCTCTGTAACCACTGAGACACACATGTCTGTCATTTCCCACATTACATCATGGTGCAGCTCAAATACGCTTACACTGCTTTTTTTTTTCTTCTTTGTAATTACCCTTTTGACATACACTCTATAGACCTTTTACTGTTGCACGAAGCATCAAACATGGAATCCAAAGCTCAGAGGCAAAGCAGGAAATTGTGAGAGGAAAAATATTTCTATTGCCTTTTTCCCCCCATTGCATTATTATCAATGAGGATAGGCTAGATAACAAGAGCATCTCTGTTGCATGGAGTTCAACTAAAGCCTTCAACTGACCATGTTCAACTAAGTATACCTGATGAATTGCTAAATATTTTAGACACCAAGCAATTTAACAATGTATGTTTTCTCAAAAACTTGAAAATTTGGTGCTCAGTGTAAGTGTAATCATCAATAATGTAGAAAATTCCCACCTCCTTCCACCTCACCTAACCTCACCGTGGGGCGGAGCCTCAGAGCCTACATAGGCAGCCAGTTCACCTGTGCGAGTCCTTTCTCTGGAGAACAAAGGCGCTGGCTGTCCTCCCCTGTACTGTTGTTTGAGCTGTGTGTTTGATGTGAGTTTCACTTTTGTTCCACACATTAAAAGAATATTTAATTAATGAAACAGATGCTTAGTTCTACCTTTTATTCTTTAAATTTTCCACAGTAATTTTGTTTACAGTAAGTATCTTTTGTTCAGTGGTTAATTATTAATTATTATTATGTATTATTATTTGTGTGGACTGATATCCTGCTGTTCTTTTCCTTTCTCTCAGAGATAAACCAGCTTAAATGATTAAATGGACTGGATCCCTCCGAGTTTGTGCTCGTTGTTCTGACAGAGAAAACCATTGAGTTTATCCGCCCCAAAGCTGAACCAGTCTCCACCACTCCCCATACCCAGTATTTTACAACTAATGTAACTGACGAGACTCTGGACTCTAAAATCTGAGTAAAATGAATCGGACAAATGAGACAGTACTCTCCAGAGTCTATATCTTAAGATACCACAGAGCCAATATGGGACAGCAAAGCAGTTTATCTTCTACTATCTACTTCCTGCCATTTACTGCTCTCTGATTTAGTGTAGTTGAGTCTCTTTTGCAGCAGCAACCACTCATAGCAACAACTGGCAGAACATGTCAGTGTTAGAGACATTTAGAAACTTTACATTGCATCAAGTTGCATGGACTTCATTGTATTGGCCATCTATGGTGCTGAAGGATTAATCAAATTCTTTACTTAAAGCAGATATCAGTGGAATGTTTTTGTTAATATAAGTCCTAAATAGTCCTATTTTCTGTCAGCAATCACTTACATGGAGTGTTTCAGCCGTAACACGAGTCTCTTCGTCACTCTGCTCTGCTGTAACCCAAGGAGAAAATTTTCCTTGTGGGATACAAGTGTTATCCAATGAGGAGAGAGAACGGCATGAAGGGCTGTGTGTGCAGCCAAGGGGTGCACGTGAATGTGGTGACGTAGGGACGAGGACCAATAGATGCATGACGAGGGCGGGGGCTGCTAACTCATGGTGCGTTCAAGGAAACTCGTAACTCGTGTTTTTCCTTCCTGTGAAGTCAAACCAGTTCGATCTGGTACGAGTTCACGGGTCGGAAGTTACGAGAGGCCGTTATAGTGACTTTCACAGGCAACAGGACGGTAAAAACACGAGTTACAGGTTGCCTGGAACGCTACAAAGTCGTAGTTGTGACTTGAAGCTGTAACTTAAGGTTTCAAAAGCCTGCCTTGAACGCGGCATTAGCCAAAACGGCCGAACCGCTGATATCTGCTTTAAGTATTATCATGATCTAAGAACAATCTTAAAATGTTCAAAAAGGAACTTAGTTGGGGCGGCGTTTAGCTCACTGGGTAGAGCTGCCGCCCCATGTCGAGGCTCAGTCCTTCGTGCAGGCGGCCCCGGTTCAAGTCCTGCGTCGGACGGCCCTTTCCTGCGTATCATTCCCCCACTCTCTGCCTCCCCATTTCCTGTCTCTCTCTTGACTTGCACTATCAATTAAAGGCAATAAAGGCCCAAAAAATATACTTTAAAAAAAAAAGAACTTAATTAAGTTTGTAAATACTGTGTCAGAAAATGTACTTGGAAGAACCAAAAGTAGAAGGACTCAACAAGAAATTGCCCCTTGAAGGGCAATATGCATTGCACGGTAAAGTTGAAAATGTCATTTAAAACACGGAACACAAACAAAAGTAAAGTAAATTGAAATCATACAATGTAAATGTTGAATGATTTATCAGTTACCAAAACAGTTGCTTAATACATGTTTTATAATAGATAAATCAACTGATTCATACATCAACTAATCATATACTGTAATTTTTGTATAGTGCACTTTAATACTCACATGTGTTCTGTGTTGATTTATTGAATAATTACAGATATCAGAGTACAACAATAAATATTTCTAAGCAGAAACATCAAGTACATACACATACCTCACATCTGCACTTACAGTGAGTAAACCCTCTGTGTTGCACTCCACCACTGGAGGCAGAATCATATCAGTCATTTACTCACACTTAAAGTGGGTGAAGACCAAAATAATATGTGAGCCCTGGGCAGTAGCAGTTAACACACATTTGTAACCTTTAACCTTTGAGTTGTAACATCACATCCTGCAGGGGGAAAGAGGGGGGGGGACCAAAAGCACCAAAAGATGTTCCTTTGTGCTCAAGCCAATATACTTCTATTGTTTTATGTTTTATGTTTTTATGTTTTATGTAACCACCAAATCTAAACTGGCTGCTTTGCCATTGAGAGCATGATGACTATAGTTTAAATATCAGGAACACAGTCCTGCTACATAAACTTTTAAATGAAACATGGAGGGTGTGATGTGGAAACACACTGCTTCAGCAGCCTTTTAAACGGGTGGCTTTTGTTCATGTGAGGATATGTGTTTTTTTCCTCTTGGCTGCATTTTCTCCTCATGTCCCCAGCATTTGCCTCAATACTTGAAACTCGATTTATGCGGCATCTTGTTGAAACGTCCCTGTCCAAGGTCCTGAAATCTGCTTTCCCAAGCATGCGTCATGTGACTTCACCCAGCACTGCCTAGCTCAGCACCAAGCCTACTGGTTTCTGGAGATTTAATGTGAGAAAAGGACAAACCCTGAACCTCTTTCCTTCCTCCTCATCTTGCCTTGTTTTTAGACTGTTTTTTCTTCTTCTCCGCAGCTCACTTTTCATCTTTGGTCTTATTTTTGTTTTTACACGATGGGGAAATGTGGACCTTCAAAGCGCTCGGAGTATGACAAAAGATTTTAGGATGCTGGACTTTGCAGCTCGTGTTGTTCCTCTCTTTTTTACTTAAATGCCAGCACGGTGAATGCGTCGGACAGAGCGGACGAGCCTGCTGCTAGAAGGTCCGCATTCAGAAAGTCAACATCTTGTCTTTGTTGATTTTGATTTTTTATCTGGAGCCACTTCAGAAGGATGTAACGGCCGATCCACCGTGTGTGCAGCCGAAGTCTCCTCATCAAAATGCAGAAGGGAATACGACTTAATGATGGTCATGTCACCTACCTGGGGCTTTTGGCAAAAAAGGATGGTACGAGACGAGGGTGCTTGAGCAAAAAGAGCTCGGACAACACGAAATGGCACACAAAGTGGTTCGCTTTGTTACAGAATATGCTCTTTTATTTTGAGAACGAGTCCAGCTCTCGACCCTCGGGATTATACCTGTTGGAGGGATGCATATGCGACAGGGCGCCTTCTCCGAAACCTTCGCTGTCAGCCAAGGAGTGTTTGGAAAAGCAGGTATGGAAGGAGCAGGTGCGCGCGCGCGCGTGCACACCACACACACACACACCAACACACACAGCTCACTTATTGTTTTCCAGACTGCACCTTAAATTATTGACAGGGTGCAACACTGAATGTGGAGGGAAAAATATCCCTGCAGCTAAATGGCTTTGAACTCTCATGTTAAACCTTCTTCTTATGAACATGTTCTTCTTATATCCCATCGCATGATGACCTCAAATCCAGCGCAGCAGAATAACACGAGCTTCCAGATTGCTGTATGGCACGTTATGTAATGCATGCATGGCATTAATGATGCGGTAACAATATTAACACCTAATGGCATTACAACAGTCCTGGCAATGGGCTATGCAGTGTTTTTTGCTTTGGGTTGCAGCAAAACCCAGATCTCCTTTTCTTTCTTTCTCTCTCTCTATTGATGGGAGAGTTTTCAGTGGTGCATGACATGCACCACTGATAAATTGATTTCCGCATTTATCAGGGTGGTGCATTTGCATCCTGGTTGGTTATATGTTTTGCTCTTGACTTTCAGTCATCATCAGTTATCATTTTTTTATGTTTTAGGGCGGAGAGTGATATACCTAATGCCCCCTCCTCCAATTAAACATGCAAAAAAAAGTTATGACCTCAGGGTTTCCATCTTGTGGTGAAAAGGTAAAATTACAACTGGGACTCGAGAAACAGCAGGGTGCCACTGATCAGTCAGGCCTGATCTTGAGAAAGAAATAATTCATTCTAATATTAATTTGTTTTGGTGACTGCTGCATCTGTTGTTTTGGGTGTTATGTTTAATCATGTCTCTACAATGTAATGAAAATGATATGGTTTGTATATTTAAATCATATCTGCAAATGGAAAAATTGATTCAATTCTAAAAGATCTCCACTGACTGCTCCTTAAATCATCAAAACACAAACATTCACAACAGTCATGTTCACAGGCCTGCTGATATTGTTATTGTGAATAAACAGTCAAGGAACATAATGCCTCACTGTCACCGTCCCCTCTCCTCTCTCCAGGCTCTGTGCCTGACTCTGTAGGTAGGGCTGCAATCCAAAGTGAGTCCAGGCTCTCCCTGTGAACAGCTGCCCTTGTGCTGACAAAGCAGAATGCAATGCACTGGCTAACGTTGTGCTCTCACAGTTGCTTGAAAGGCACCAAAAAAAAAAAAAAAAAAAAATTCCCTCACTGCAAGAATTTGGATTGTTTTTATATTTTTGTCAGCAGTGTTGTTTTTGCCCTCTGCATTTTGCTGTTTTAATGTGAATGTGAAGATGCCGAGAGGAGTCGGATCAATAGATCCCTGCCATCTTGGGCTAAATTCATGATAAACTAGATAAAATATATTGATTCACTTTGTTCTGTGAATCCTGTTTGCGAAGAGCGAGAAAGCACTGAGCACAAACAACGGTGTGGCTTATATGGTGTGCTGCTGAAGAGTTATACCTTTCAATGTAAACAAACAAACAAACATACTTAAGAGCACAAATATGGGAAGAGAAAGAAAATATCACGTCTATCTCCTATGCCCACCTGGATTTATGGGTTTTCTGGCAACGTCTGAGCAATCCACTATAATCCCTACATTATATTTATCCTCAAATGCAGTTAGTGTGAAAATGATAATGCGTTTGAGCCCGATGTTTCTATGGCAACCCTTATTTGCATCCTAAAGAATGATGCAGTTGGAAGAGGCAGGGTAACAGAGGGGAGAGAAGTAGTATGTCGCATCTCTCCTATTAATGCGAGCGCTATCTGGGCTAAATTTGTTCCTTGCAGTACCTTGGAGGGGTCAGAGTCCATTTATAGAAAACACAGCTCGCTCACACTGGGAAACAGCAGCACTTCAACCAACAACACAAGAAGCTGCAGGAGCGAGTGGTGGCTGTTTTGATACAAATTCTGCTGTAAATCAAAAAGCTCTGACTAATATGAAGCAGTAAACACGTGATGCGTCAGGACCCGTGGTGCTGGGATGAAGACTAAACCGGAGCTCCTCATTAAAATTAAAGTGGATACAAGTTGAGTGATTACCAACACTTAGTCCTCCAGGGAATATACTACTGTAGCCTATAGATCTTGTTATATGGCTGTGGAAAGTCCTTTTACAGTACTGCTGCAGTAAAGCTGAGCTGTTTACCAGTCAGTGGCAATTACACAAGGCACCAGAATTATTCAACTCATGTAGAAAGAGCAATTAGAAACATTGTTATGATTGTTTATTTAACACTCACTTCCACAGCACAGCAAGAGTTTTGGCCCTGTAACAAAAGGCACAGTATTCATTGATTTGAGAGCAAATAATGCTCAAGTATCTACACTATATCATTGGATTTATCAAAGCTGTATCTGCCTCATATCTCTGTTTAACATCAGTAATGATTTTTAAAGGTGCATGACTCAGCCATAAACATGCAGCAGAAAGCAGACAGTGTGCTTCACATGGCCTCACAGCAGACACTCACTGTGCTCTTAGAGAGATCATGAGGGAGAACTACAACAACATGCATGCCATCCCTGCCAGAAATAGATTTTCTTTGACAATAGGATGAATACCTAATGAATGTGAAGATGGAAGAGCATGCAGTCGGCCATAAATAATGATCAGCTGCAGGTTGATCGGTGCCTGTTGAACATCTGCAGGCCAAAGATGAGAGTCTGGTCTGGCTGGAGCAAATGACATTTCACTCATGGGAGGTGTGGTGTCATCATACCAACATCATTACTCATTATACAATGAGCAAAGCTTCCCATTCAAACTTAAGCAGTTATGTGCTGTGTTGTAGCAAAATGTTATTCTGTGTCAACATCAGGTTGTCCACTCTGCAGAATAGCATCCTAATTCTAACGGAAATACAAAATGTGCCCAAAATGCGATCCAATAAATGTTACACTCCTTGCCATTATGAAGAATGACTACTTGTGTGTGAGCTATTTCTTATGTACTCCTGAAATACATACTTTATTATGAATACAACATGTGTTTTTATATTTTTTAAAAACAAATCTTAATCGGGGAAACACTTGGATCAGAATATCAGTATTTCAGATTAGAGGTAGGTAGATGCCAGATAGTAGTAAAAGAAGAAAAAAAAGCATGAAATGATAACAATGCTTCTTTTGTTGATGTATACTACAGTGTTTTGTTTGAAATATCACCACATCTCCCGTTTAGTTGTGTTTCATCACTGCATTTAATGATGTCAGAGGAAGACATTTCCCTGTAAACGAGCATCTCTTCGGTCAAAGGATGCACATTAAAGGCGTATTAAATACACCAGTCAAGTAAAAAACAGCCTGAAGTATTAACTCATACACAAGTGGAATACAGGATCCATATGTTATGTGTGATAAACCTCACAATTACTTGCTGCTGATGGGAATCCAGTGCGAAAGGAATCACACTCATGTTTAATCGAGTGACACAAGAAAACGCAAAAGAAACCTAACTGTTCACATTGACTGGAGTTGCTAGGAAACAGGTATCGCACACAGTTATGTAATTGGCCGTGGCTCCAGCCTCCATGTCTTATGGCATTTCCTCCTGGGAACCAGAGACATCCCAGGAACCGAGCTGGGGGAGGCTTCCCTCAGCGTGCTCCATCAATTGCACTGGTGGGCGAGGAAGATGTGGCTTCCCCAGGCCCTGTGTGGTTTTAAATCACCCGCTTGATGTCTGCAGCAGCGAGGCAGTGAAACAAACACCGAGACAAAGGCAGTGGAGAAGCTTAAGCCAAACCACTATATAATAGATTTATCTAGAGGGTATCTAATAATGAATACTCCTTCCTGTGTTGAACATAAAACACGTCAGGCTAATCCTCCCCCTCTCTCCTTGCTTGTTTGTTTCAGTACTATTTCACTGTCAGCTTCACCCATGAAAACCAAAAGGCGCTGGAATTACGCACAGAAGATGTAAAGGACTGCGATGAATGGGTGGCTGCAATATCACACGCCAGGTAAAAGGCACACATCAGTGAAATGTGCAGACATGGCAATTAGAAGTTGAATTAGTCAGTAGAGGGTAAGTAATCTTTGACTGATGTGCTCGGTCTGTAGGGGATGTTGCCATGGTTTCATAAGTGCAGTTAAAACTATGAGGTAGGACAGACTTGAAGAAAATGCTTTGTTCACAAGAAAAACCTGATTGCTTTGATGTGAGATGAAGCTGCATGCACTAATGTGAAATTCATTACTCAAGCTACAATAATAAAAAAAAATGTATGTTTGTGTTTGTTTGCCTGTGTTACAGTTACAGAAACTTGGCCAACGAGCATGAGACTCTCATGCAAAAGTATCTTCATCTGCTTCAGATTGTGGAGACAGAGAAAACAGTTGCTAAGCAACTTCGACAACAGATAGAAGACGGGGAAATAGAGATTGAAAGGCTTAAGTCAGAGGTAATATTCACTGTGATTCCTTTACACTCAGGAGTAGGGATGTAAACAAATATGAATACATTATTCAGATATGAACAGATAATGCACTCTGAACCGATATGAACAACATCTTAATATTTCACTAATATTCATCCCTCATCCCCCACCCTCGCAGCAACGTCACACCACTTCCTCAGTCAGATCTAAACACACCTCGCTATAATAAGCTGGATTCACTCTTGACATCGGTGCCAGGATCTCTGATATCACTTGAAGAGAACGTCATCTGCTTAAAATGTTGCGGTGATGTTGTCTGTGTACGTAGTACAAACAGGGACGGTTTCCAGCCGAAGTCTCTCCACTTCTTACAATGAGGATTTGTTCAAATGTAAACAAAAAGTTTTAAGTCCGATATTGAGACACTGAAGTTCATCCTCAATAACTTTCCACCAGTTTAGTTTTCAGCAGATTTGTTGAGCTGTTTAGAAAAGGACTTGACTTATGTTCCCCAGAGGCTATTTTTACCTCATGATTTGATATTGAAGTCTGCACCTTGTGTGACTTGACAGCTGATAGAACTGAAGTCGGTGAATGAAAGAAAAAATCTTTATAAATAGTTGTTTGTTTTTCTTTGCTTTTTCAAAGCAAAAAAAACAACAACTGCACTTTTGTGCTTTTCTGTTGTTTTATTACACCTCTTATTTAATACCAAATAATAATAATACCAATAATTTTTGCTGGAATCTATTTTGTATATTTTTAAAAAAAAAAAAAGGAATAAAAAAAAGTTGTCACACAGAATAGTTATACATATAAATATAACCTATTGTTGCTTGAGAAACAAAATCTATCCTTACAGTTAGGAGGTTATAAATTGCTGTAAAATGCAACTTACCAGATTTATGAAATAAATAAATTTTTTGGCACAAAATCTATCCTTACAGTTAGGAGGTTATAAATTGCTGTAAAATGCAACTTACCAGATTTATGAAATAAATAAAATACAGATTTGCGATAACACCCAGAATTCTGGCTAAACTATGTCATCTAATAGACATCCTGTTACTGTATTTGGGTCCTCAACACCAAAGTGAGTGCTGTTAATATATCCAGGATTTTGTCCTCTTTGACTAAACCACAATACTGGAGGATTACAGGATTTTCTATCTATAGACACATGTGTGGCAGCCTCACACAATATCAGTCAGACCTGCTGTAAATAGACTTCCTAAACTGGCAGGATGAAAGTATTACCATGGCTTCTTGCACTGCACTGATGGTCTTCACCAAAACATTTGTACATGTGTTGACCCTGCAGCACAACAAATGACGGCTGAAACTGGGGGAAACAATGTATTGATTATTACTCCATTGGCCTCATGCAGCATGTGGAAACCAGCGTTAGAGGAGAGAAATGGAAGCGCTACCCCGTCACACATACACACACAGAGTGAGAGTGAGAGAGCCATGGTCAGGCCGACCACTCTCCACTTTGCATCTCGTCTCTGAGACAATGCCTCCAATCGAGCTGCGTTCTTCAGATCAAATAGTCATTTTACTTTAATGTGCAAATGTGATGCTTGAAATTAAATTATGTGCTGAATATGCATGAACACAGCTTTATATTGCATCTCCTCTATGAAATGCAGTGACAATTAACTCTCTTGCCGTCTACAAAGTAAATGGAGACACAGCTTCAAACAGTCCAAGGCAGATCCAGTCTGGGTTTTTTTTCCCCTCAGCAGCCTGTTTACCTCTCGTCAACATGCAGGACACTCTAGTATATGTTGCATTTAAATGACCAATGTAAATGAATATTAATGCAGAGATGTCAGCCAAGTGAACAGAGCGCGTTTAGTCAGGCTAATGTCTCAGTGTTGATAGTGCTGACAGGTCCTGTCCCGCTGACTCAGGCACTTTGTTTACATGCTGGTACACTAAGTGAGAAGAAGTGGAAAGTGTAAGTGGCAATGATTGGTCTTTCTTGTGGCTACTTCCCCGGCAGATCTCTGGGCTGCTCAAAGACAACGAAAAGATCCACGCCAGCCCTGCAGCCGCCCCAACTGACGACGACTCAGAAATCAAGAAGATCAAAAAAGTAAAGCATTCAAACTCAAAGTTGTTGTTTTATTTTCATGTGCATTTCAATTTTGAGGACGTGACTATAGAACATGACAATGTGGTTTGGTTCAGGTCCAGAGCTTCCTGCGAGGCTGGATCTGCAGGAGGAAGTGGAAGACCATCATCCAGGATTACATCCGCTCACCACATGCAGAGAGCATGAGAAAGAGAAACCAGGTGGTGTTCAGCATGTTGGATTCAGAGGCCGAGTACGTCCAGCAGCTTCACATCCTGGTGAACAACTTCCTGAGGCCGCTGCGCATGGCTGCCAGCTCCAAGAAACCACCCATCACCCATGATGATGTCAGCAGCATATTCCTCAACAGGTTGGATCCCCTTATCTCATACGTTTTTGAGTTTTTGACGACCAGTAATTAGAGTATTTCTGCATGTGGGTTTTCAATCGTTGTGTCTTTGTTTTGCTTTTCCACTGACTGATTGTCAGGAGCAGTAATGCACCAAGAAACATAATGTTGCAAGACAGCTGTTAACAACCCAGATATTACAGTCGAACAACCACTTTGTGGTTTAAGGTCTCTGCCTCTCTCACTTGCTTCTGGTTACATCCCCATCCATCAAGAGTTATAAAGGTTTTAGTCATGGATGTGTTCTGTGTGGTCACTGTGTTCTTGACCTCTGACCACCAAAATGAAATCAGTTTATTCTGGAGTCCTTATTTGAAGGGATTTACTTGAGGAGTTCCCAAATTGTAGCCTAATAATAACTGGTGGGGTTCGTGGACCGTCTCTTGTTGGACGGTTTGTAGCCTTTTTGTGATTGTTGTTGATTTGTTGGTTTATTCTGATTGGTTGAAAATATGAACATACACTATGTAAAATATGTCAGTCAGAGTAGAAGACCATGAATAAGAAACACTGTTGAGGGTGAGAGACTTCAAGTGTCATCACCTTGACAACTTCATACAGATGTAAATAATTTCTAGTTGATAAATCTTAATGATAATGGTAATTCCCATATCATGTCCTAAAGAAGTGTGTGAATTTGAATACTTGTGATATGAGGAAAATCTATTGTAATGATTTGTGGTCAGCCTGTGATCTATTTCTTGCACATCAGCTGGAGGTCCCACTTGTCCACTATGTATGACAAAATCTGAAACATGAACACAATGTGCTGCCTCCACTCATGCCTTCCTTTATCACTCTTTTTACAATAAGAAAATCAAATTGTAAACACTTGACACAACACAAACACTTGTTCGGTGTTTGCTCAATTTAAAATACTTCCTATGAACGAAGTAGATTTTTTTAAATGCATTTATGTCAATGTTTTAGTGGACAGCGTTACACAGTATTTGCAAGTTATACATGGTGTATACATATTCAGTCTAATATCAAGGTCTGCTGCCCCATCAGGAAATTCATTGCTGGGCATAACAGGCAGTGCAGTGAAGACAGTAATCTGCATGTGCCCTCATTGGTCTATTCAAAATCCACCCACACACTCATCCAAGCATATTCATGGTCAAAACCTGCCCACCCATGCTCTCGTACACACTGTCTGCGCTTCCATTTATCACAACTTCACTGGATGTTGGTAGAATTATTAACTTGCAAACTCTGGATTTGTTTGAGGAGATAAAAAAAACAAAAAAAAACAATCCACTAATATTTTATTTTATTTCTTTTTCCCCCCAGTGAAACTATCATGTTTCTACATCAGATATTTTACCAGGGTCTAAAAGCCAGAATAGCGAGCTGGCCAACATTAGTGCTGGGTAAGAAACATCTCCTTTGTTTGTTTAATTCAGTGCTAACTATGATTAAAGGTGATGACGCAGGAGAAGCCCTCGGTATTGTTTGTGTCATTGTTGTCTTGTTATTGATCTCCCTACAGCGGACCTGTTCGACATCCTGCTGCCCATGCTGAACATCTACCAGGAGTTTGTGAGGAACCACCAATACAGTCTACAGATCCTGGCTCACTGCAAGCAGAACCGAGACTTTGACAAGCTGCTGAAGCAGTACGAGGCCAAGCCCGACTGTGAGGAGAGGACCCTGGAGACCTTCCTCACATACCCCATGTTCCAGGTTAGCTCATTTGCTTCACTGATATACACAAGAAATAAAGGCAGAGCCATTTGTTTGCCGCAAAGCTGCAGCCTGGAGCCAGATTTTGTCATTAATTTTGTGCTCTCGCAGCCATTCTGGGCCAAGTTCTTCTCTCCATAAATGCTACTTTGGGGCAATATATATCACAAACTTAGTCCTAGATAGCAATTGTTATGCCAATGATACCCCATTGTAGCTGACTTTAAAACCTTTGTTCACTTTGTTTTCTGCACATTCACAAGCCAGGTATCTTTTAAAGGCACAGAGTTTCACCCATGGTATCCTGTGCTCTCTTATGTTTCTTAAAATTGTTGATTTAATCTTTAATCTTACATTTCAACTTCACAGTGAACATCTTGTTTCCAAATGTCAGCAACGCCTCTTTTTCCTCCGTAAACTTCGTAAATTCCAGGTTCACCAAACAATACTTTCTGCTTTTTATAAATGTTTCATTGAATCCATCCTCACATTCAACATCACAGCCTGGTTTGGTTCACTCAGCATCACCCACCGGAACAGTCTAAATAAAATAGTCAAACTCAGCAATAAAATCATAGGTCAGGAACAGGAACCACTCATCAACATCTACAACACTCAGGTCAAGAAAAAAGGCACTCAGATCGCAACAGACACAACACACACATTACATGGTAATTACACGTTACTACCATCAGCACGCAGATACAGGTCACTCCCACTCCGGACAAAGAGAGCATCATCCAGTTTCATCCCCACCTCAATCCGACTTTTAAACACCTAACCTTCTTTTATCTATCTTCCTTTATCTTTAATAACCTGTTATTCTGTAGCTCATGTGATTGTTGTTTTTAACCCTTGCTACGAGTACTTATGTAGGAATGTGTTTTTATTACTGTATTGCATGTAAGGATGCGTGGACTGTGATTTTTTTGCACTTGCACTTTTGTCCTCCCGCAACGAAGTTCCTAACGGAAAAATAAAGTACTTTTGAGTTTGAGTTTGAGTTGAGTTGAATCTTTTAGGTTTTTGACTTTCAAGTTAACTTTTAGAGTTAAACAGACTGGAGTTTGAACAAGTAGTAGTTGTCTGTGATGCTTTTAAAATTGAAGTTGCATATTTAGTCATAAATTGTCTATTCTCCTCCTATAAATAAATACAGCAATCACAACTAAAGCTACTGCTGAGGACACAGAGGACATGTGACCTCAGTATTGACAATTCGGAGATTAAACCATCCTGATGAGGCGTTTATGATCAGTTATCATACAGTTATAAAATTACATAAGGGTAGTGACACTGATGTTGTTTTGATGATGTTTGATTGATGACCTGATGTTGTTTTCACAAAAACAATGAAATTGAAGTTTAGAAATGCAGAGAATTGCAGTGTATTTATGACAGTGTAGAGAATTTTTGTAATAGCATAAACCATTGTGTGGGAAGATGAAACTTACAGAGATGTAACTGAGCAGTTGGTTAATTTGCCAAAAAAAAAGGTGACTGGTTCTTCATGTGCATAGATTTAATCACACCTCAAATGTTATGACTAATATATCTCACTGATGGTCTGTCCAAACACCTGACAGCTGTCAAATCACCCACTTCTTAAGCAAACTTCTATCTGTGATAATGTATATTAAGCGTGATTTACAGGCTTGGCTGATCATCTTTCAAACGCATCATATGTAATATTTTATTTGCAATTTTTATTTGTATTGTGAGCACTCCTTGTGCTGTATTACCTCAGGCCTTACCGAGGATGAAAGGTCATCCAGCTCTCTCCATTAGAGCCCATGAGCTGTGGATCAACTCACTGAGTGATAAATAAAAGAAAGTGAATTAATTAACCTAGTAACCAAACTGACTGAAACTGATTATTTTTAAACGCAAAAAAAGCAAGATTTTCATCAATGTGTTCTGGCCCGTATCTGGCGAGTGGCTCGGCTTCAAAGTCCCGCCTCCTTCTTGAACACTCACTGGCGTTGGTGATGTCCCATACTGTAGCGTCGCCGATCAACAACAGGAACAGCAGGCATTTGTCTGTTTGCTCATAATATCCCTGTAGTGTTTTTCATGTCTATAAAAAGCATTTGTCTTTCGAGCTCAGGCTTTAATAATGGCTCCTTTCTGGCAAGGCATGCAGTTTCCCAACAGTCCACCCTGCTGGGGCCTACTGCAGGCTGTGCTGTGTTGATAATAAATTTTGCTGGTGAGTGTAGATTGCGCTTTGCGTTGATCTACCTCTCATTAGTGGACGTTCACGATGGCACTCGTACATTCCTGTGTGTGCATGTTTGTGTTGTGGCTGTTACATTTATGGATGAATGCAAGCTGATAAATTTGAGTATAACTCCCCTGTTGCTTTCTCCTCTGTCTCTCTAGATTCCCCGCTATATTCTAACACTCCACGAACTTTTGGCCCACACACCCCATGAACATGTAGAGAGAAACAGTCTGGACTACGCAAAATCCAAGCTGGAGGAGCTTTCCAGGTACTTTACTTAACAACATTAACATCAAACATGGCGTGGAAAAATACTACAACTCATAGAGCACTCTATTGCAAGTATGAAAAATATTAGAAATGTCTATTTTTAAGACAATATTAACTGTAAAACACACTTAAGGAGTGAAAATATGATGGCTCTGAGAGCTTAACACACAACAATTTAAGAAAACATGCATATAGACACAAGGAAACAACAACACAAGGAAAACATCTTCATCAATACTGCACAATACAACAAAATACAGACATGCATTATAAGATACTTGTGAAAGTATCCACTAAACCCACCGCGCCGTGAATCCTGCCCTTGAGTAGCCTATAATAATAGTAATAATAATACTAATAAGGGAACACAGTCAGACTCATTGTGCTTGTTTTCCTTTGTTGTGTCTTGTTCCAAAAGAGTGATGAAATGTCCTTTTTACTAGAATCATGCATGACGAAGTGAGCGAGACTGAGAACATCAGGAAGAACCTGGCAATAGAGCGAATGATTGTAGAGGGCTGCGAGATTCTCCTCGACACCAGCCAGACGTTCGTCAGACAAGGTAACAAGGGTGGGGCTGTGTGGGCAAATATATTTCCTGTCCCTCTTCACCTGTTTGACAGACCAGTCCCACATCTTCAGTCCTGTATTTTTTATCCATATAAAAGATACCAATCTCTCTCCCTCTCTCTGGGGAACAACATGTACTCCTCATGAGGAGAGTCTTTAATTTCCAAGTGTAATTAGTCTGCTCTGAGGCAAACTGATGATGAATCTAGGACTGTAAATGTCACACGTCCCCAACAGGACTTGATGGATGAGGAAAGAGAAAACAGAAATGGTAGATTATTTAATCCTTAGTATCTCATGTGACTGTACATGTGTTCAACTGTACTGTAGAGGAAGGCCAGCATTTTGATTCTTATATTCTCCACTATCACTATCCCCTCCTGCTATTGTTTTTTTTTTTCCGAACCCCTTGCTCTTGCCTCTTTTCCATTTATATACTGTATATACTTCTCTATATCTCTCTTTCTCCCTTGTCCCTCGATTTGCACATACTTTTTATTCCCACATACAGGGTCTCTTATCCAGGTGCCAATGAGCGAGAAGGGCAAGATCACCCGTGGGCGACTGGGCTCTCTGTCTCTGAAGAAGGAGGGGGAGAGGCAGTGCTTTCTCTTCTCCAAGCATTTAATCATCTGCACCAGGGGTTCGGGGGGAAAGCTTCATCTGACCAAGGTGGGCCTGCGCTGCTGAGCTAGAGCTACTCCTTATTTCAAACATTACAATCTTACAGCGCCACACAGCCACGAATCTCCGAGCTAAATTGAAGGAATTAACTGACAAGAGATGAAAGCTACAGGGTTAGCGATGTTGTGGCTTTTATCACTGACAATGACCACTGGAGCTACACACACTTGTACAAGGCTGCTACGTGCGTGCACACACACACACACACACACACACACACACGGGCACACATAAACACATTATACATGTTTGAAAGCAGCTGCTAGATGTCAGTTTGATTTGTATAACAGAGTGGTACAGGCTATTAGTTATTACTCCACATTATTCAACATTACAGAGGAGGCGATTGATGTTTGGCGACGAGACCAAAAATCTCACATGGTAACAGACAAACTGTGTCACTCCGAGCCATTTAATCAACCTTGAGATTTTTGTAAAATAAAATCATGTTAGTGATACTATGTTTGGTTGTAACTTCATCTTTATATAGTTGTTGTCATTTTCAGCAGCAGGTCCACCATCGTCACACTATTCAATTGAAAAGCTTCAAATTCTCATATATAATATAACAGTTATGAAATGATGTCAGTATTCTCAGATCTGTCACCAGTGTGAAGAAACTGAATGTCTATTGTATATCGTTTGCAGAATGGAGTAGTCTCACTCATAGACTGCACTCTTATGGAGGACCCTGAGGGGACAGATGATGAGTGTGAGTGTTTTATTCATACAGCAGATTTCAGAAATATGCATCATATGTACCACGTGTGATGTTGTATATAATGCATGATTAGTAGAGTGTGCCAGAAGTCATTAATAATATAATACATTTTTTGGTAACAACAGGAAGATAGTGCTCCAAATCATATGGAATAAAACAATTTGATAAATACATATTTGTATTTTATATTAATGTGAATACACACAATATGACTGCCTTTTTTTGTAATTCTTCTAAAGAAAGAAAAAGAAAATGGCAGTTTATGGTATGCCTTTGTGTTCATCTCAAAGCCAAATCAGACAAGAGCGGCCAAGACATGGAGCACCTGGACTTCAAGATTGTCGTGGAGCCAAAGGACAGCCAGTCATTCACAGTCATCCTGGTGGCTTCCTCGAGGCAGGAGAAGTCTGCATGGACCAGTGACATCAGCCAGGCATGTCAACACACATCACAGTCTTTAACAGCCAGACAAGAAGCCGAGCATGTCAGCAGAAAGTCTGCATGTCACAGAATTCCCCAACATTTCCTCTGCCCTCACTGTTTTCTTTGACTGGATCTGTCCTACAGTGCATAGACAACATCCGGTGCAATGGGCTGATGATGAACGCCTTTGAAGACAACTCCAAAGTCACAGTACCACAGATGATCAAGTAAGTTAATTTCATCTTCATATGCTACTTTGAGCATATTTTCCCTCGGCATTGTTAAGTTCTGTTTGTGAATTTTTCTTTTTTTGCTGAGCAGATCAGATTCGAGTCTGTACTGCGATGATGTAGACATCCGCTTCAGTAAGATGATGAACTCCTGCAAGGTGCTGCAGATCCGTTACGCCAGCGTCGAGCGCCTGCTGGAGAGACTGACGGACCTCCGTTTCCTCTCCATTGACTTCCTTAACACTTTTCTTCACTCTTATCGTGTGTTCACCACCGCCGATGTGGTGCTAGACAAACTCATCACCATATACAAGAAGCCCATCAGCGCCATTCCTGCTCGGTGAGTCATTTTACATTTGGACAGACCTGACTGTTGCTTGGCTGTTGACAGCATTTACAGTGGACAAACAGATCTTATTCAGTCTGTTTGGCATCATTCCAGACCTTGCAATGCTGCATAAAGATGAGATTGATCTATCATGATGTGAAGCATTGTTGTCTTCTAATCAATGCAATGTGTGTGTGTAGGGGAAGAGAAGCCTGAAGTTTAAACTTCTGGGTTTCACTGCAACTTCACTGCATTTGTCAAATTTATAAGGCAACTGGCACACAAGTAAAGCAACAACATCCAAATAAATGGATGTAATTATAATTTCAAGTGGTCAATGAATAAATAAATGTGTGAAGCTAATGGTTTGTGCATAGATAGATTGGCAGATAGAAGTCTCCAACTGCATGGCAGCAACAGTCCTCCTTTGTCATTACTGCATGTATTTACTGTATGGTCGCGCAATCTACAGTAAGCCAATTTAAATGTGAATTTGAATTAGGGAGAGGGCGGATGTGAGGACGATGAAACAGTCCAGCTGGTGTTCACAGATATTTGTAGCGTAAGTGTTTTGATATTGTATGTGACACTGGAACACTTAAGTCCTGTAATCTTCTGGGCTTCGCGTGTGAATTTCGGGGGTTTTGTTTTGTTGGTTTACGTGAGCACAGAGAAGTAACAGATGAAGCAGTCTAGGAAGACAGGCTCTATGATTCCTCTGTATCACTGTGTGTTAGTGTATTTATGTGTGTGTTCACTGGTCGAAAGCGGTAATTGGGTCCAGTTTCTCCTGCCTGCCTGGGAGAGTGTCTCAACTGGGCTCTGTTGCTCTATGGCAACCAGCCTTGGTGCTGCAGGACCCCACCCTCCCTCCCCCTCTCTCCCTCTCTCCTTGTCTGCAATAGATCCATAGTGTGAAATGTTGACGGAGTGTTGCGGTGGGGCTAACTCGCCGCTTCGCAGGCCTAGAGCAAGAGCCCCGCTGTGGGGTTCAGATCAGGGGGAGCTCCCTATGCCCACGCCCTGCAGCATACTCTCCCGTGGTGCTTGTCATGTCACTGTGAGACACCTACACTTTGCTGCTTGTGTCAGCAGTGGCCATGCGCACTATCACTCGCTGTGCTATTTATGGGAACCCGTGAGGTCGCCAGGAGGGTTGCAGGGAGTGGGAGAGATTTTCTGCAACGCTGCAGCCTGTATCCTGCTCTAAAACGATGAGACGCAACTGCAAAGGGACTTCTGGTTGCTCAGCTGACTTGGTTTGCATAAATTACTTAGGAGGTGTTGTGTATTTAGCTAAGCTCTTAAAACATAGGGTGCACTCACCAAATATCAAAGAAACATATTTGTATGTCCTTAAATTCAAATGCATATATCCTTTCCTTGATGCAGGTCCCTGGAGTTATTCTTTGCCAGCAGTCAGAACAGTAAACTCCTGTATGGAGAGCCTCCCAGCTCCCCCAGGGCCAGCAGAAAGTTCTCCTCCCCTCCTCCTCTCGCTATCGCTAAGAACTCATCCCCAAATCGCCGGCGCAAGCTCTCCCTCAACATCCCCATCATCACTGGGGGCAAAGCTCTTGACCTGGCTGCCCTCAGTTGTTCCTCAAACGGCTATGCAAGCATGTACTCATCCATGTCCCCATTCAGCAAGACCACCTTGGACATCAATAAACTCTACGTGTCCAGCCCTATCACAAGCAAAATCCCCGACGAGGGAGAGGACAAGAAGGACAAGGTGGAGGATACACCCGTGAGCAAACAAGGTGGGTCGGCAGCAGCCATTCCAAGCAAGAAGATCCCAATATTCATGCCCTGCGATTACATTCTGAGTAATTTGTGTGCTCTTGTCATGATACAGATCTCTCGGTACGAGAGGAAAGTGACAATGATCAAAACCAGAGTGATGACGGGGACCCAGAAGCCTCTCCCACCAAGTCACCAACCACCCCAAAAAACGTTAAATGCAAAAACTCCTCAGGTACACTTTGTCCTAGACATGTGCACTGACGTAAGAACGACTCGATAGTGTGATATCCAGGCTTGTAAACCGCACACTGACATGCCACCTGTATCCACTGCCTGCCAGTGCCACATTCATCACTGCGCCTTCTACACTATTTAGTTTAACCACAGAGACAGACCACATAATAAAACAATACTTGTAGCTGACGATATTAATACATTTGAAATACGCCACGTTTTACTGTCCATAGGTTTTGGCTTATTGTTCTATATGAAAATTGAAGCTATCTCCCTGTATTATGCTGCAAAACAAACAAAAAATAAAAATAAACACGAATCTGTGAAGCGTAAGTCACATAAAATATTAATTTGTTCATGGTTATGAACATGTGGAGAAAGCCAGCGCTTGGCTTTAGTAGGTGTTAGGGAAACTTGTGTCATAGCAACTACATCAAGACCGTGTTTTCCCTGCCGCCCCCAGTAATGAGGCTGTTTCGCTGGAGCCAAGATTATCTGTGCGTTCTCAATCTCATGACAAAAATCACACAACAGATTTTAAAACCAAAGTCTGTTATGTGAATATGTGAATAAACCAAAAATGGGAAGCAATATGTGTGTTTCACATGGTGTAGGGTCCTTAGCTGCTTATGATCTATCTACATTCCCAAGATTTAAACATAGCAGACTGCAGAGAATCTGTTGATTCCTCTGTTATGCTGATATTTGGTGGCTATATTTAGCTGCAACCATCTTGATTATCAAAGCCCCTTGTAAAGTCTAGAGGGACTATTGTGCTGGCCTGCAGTGCCCCCTAGTGGAAGGCTTAAGGAAAAGAAGCAGGTCATTGTGCAGTGTATGAATTCAGTTATTTTCACTGATATGTGCGTTTTAAGAGGTTTATACATATAAATAGCAACTCATATAAAACATATAGCTTTGTTAATCAAGATCCTCTGTATCCATGTTTCCTTGCAGAGTTCTCCCTGTTCTCCTACAACAATGGCATGGTGATGTCCTCGTGTCGAGAGCTGGATAACAACCGCAGTGCCCTGTCTGCTGCCTCCGCCTTTGCTATTGCTACAGCTGGAGCCAATGAGGGGACCCCTACCAAGGAGAAGTATCGGCGGATGTCCCTCGCCAGCACTGGTATTCACAACTATCCACTATCTAAAATCAGGTTGAAAGTCCAGCTGTAGTTACTGGTTAACATCAGCAGACAGCCAAGAATTACAAACTGCACCATATCAGATCTGGTTTTAGATTCATTCTCTCCAACCTCAGTTTGCTTGCCCAACTGCATGTATTACGACGATGATGAGAGCTCTGTGTATAAAAAACATACTCATATATTTTCTGCAGGCTTCCCAACTGATCAAAGAAATGGAGACAAAGAGTTTGTGATCAGGCGAGCAGCGACCAACAGAGTTCTGAACGTCCTAAGACACTGGGTGTCAAAACACTCTCCGGTAATACATCCCAACACAAACATGGGCACATTAACTGTATTGTTTCACACTGACAGGATGATTTCAGAAGAAAGAATATGTTTCCAGCAATAATGGTTCCAAAATCCACTGAAAAGCTTAATTTCCATCTACAAGTCCATGTGTTCAAAAACATGCTGCCATTAAAATATCATCACTACAAGAAAACACTTACACACAAATAGTCATAATAGGGTTGTTACAGTAGATGTAATTTATTTGAGATTTTCACTTTTTACTGTCAGTTTGTGGTGAGGAAATTCCAAGGTTTCCTTAAATCATAGTATTATACTCAATAATATTTTTTAATATCTGTTTGAAAATATCTGAGTTGTGCTTGGTAGGTTGGGATCTGCAAAACACAGAATGCAAAACTGGTCAAGCTGCTTGTGCGTGCAACAAAGAGAGGTCTTTCCTTGCAGCTTTGGGCAATATTTTGTTATTAACAGAGCAATAATGTGTGGTGTGCATATGTGTCTGTCTTGCATGTGCCTCTCCAGGACTTTGAGAGTAATAACGAGCTGAAGACAAAGGTTATTGCCTTCCTGGAGGAAGTGATGCATGACCCTGAGCTGTTAACCCAAGAGAGGAAAGCAGCAGCCAACATCATCAGGTACTGTCATGTGCCATGTCATTGAAGGTCTCCAATTATTATGTAAACCTATTATTTGAGATACATTATTGTACTGTCCATACTTCATCACTTGACTTTCTCTCCCTCTGTCTGCCAGGACTCTAACTCAGGAAGATCATGGTGACAGTCAGATCACCCTTGAAGATGTGACACAACTGGTAAGTGTGAAAGAGCAGCTTTGAAGCTTAAACATATCCACTTTCATACATGGAGAGGAGTACCTAATCCACGTTAAAAGGCTGCAAATGACGCTTGCTTTATTATCAATTAATGATTAATGTTGTGATTATTCATTTTTTCAACGGAAATAGATTGAGCTTCTATTTTGTTTGAGTTTCTTGTGCCATAAACTAAAATAAAGTTTGCTGAATTTTGAGCATTTCGATTTGTTTTTCACTCACCTGCTATCATTTTCGGTTGTTTTGTGTCCTCGTCTTAGGCAGAAGGAGGGAGAGCTGAGCCCTTTGAGAGTCACTCGGCACTAGAGATTGCAGAGCAGCTCACTCTGCTGGACCACCTGGTGTTTAAGGTCATCCCATACGAGTGAGTGTCATCACATCTTGCGTCTGTGTGGCTAAGAAAAACACAAATACAAACCCAGTCCCTTATTTGTATTTGTTCATGTAACAGGGAATTTTTTGGACAAGGCTGGATGAAGAATGATAAAAATGAGAAGACGCCGTACATCATGAGAACAACAAAGCACTTCAATGATGTATGTCACAATAAACAGACATCCTCGCACAGATCCTATACTGTATGTCATGTTTTAGTGATATTTAAAAAGAGTATTGAGTCTAATCTCCTCATTTCTCTCTTTCCTCTACAAGGTAAGCAACCTTATTGCCACAGAGATCCTGCGCTGTGATGATGTGGTCCCAAGAGTAGCAGTCATAGAGAAGTGGGTGGCTGTGGCCGATATCTGCCGCTGTCTCCATAACTACAATGCTGTGCTCGAGATTACCTCCTCCCTCAACCGCAGCTCTGTCTTTCGCCTCAAGAAGACCTGGCTCAAGGTTTCCAAGCAGGTGTGTATCTCCCTATGCGTTGTTTTTTTAAGTGTAGTCTTTAGTGTTATCACTAATTGTGTTCTTGATAACTGTTCTTTTAGACAAAAGCACTGATTGACAAGCTGCAGAAGCTGGTGTCATCTGAGGGGAGGTTCAAAAACCTGAGAGAGGCTTTGAAGAAGTGAGTTCAGTTCAAGGACTTCCTTTTGGATAGGATCAATAAAATAGTACCAAGTGCCTGATGTGTGTTTTCCTCCTACTAGCTGTGATCCTCCCTGTGTGCCCTATCTGGGGATGTACCTCACTGACCTGGCATTCATTGAGGAGGGAACGCCGAACTACACCGAAGATAACTTGGTCAACTTCTCGAAAATGAGAATGGTGAGATTATCTGTGTCCTGCCACATGAGGATATTTATGCAAATGAGTTGAGAAAAGCAAAATGTAATATTCTGCTTCTTTCTGCTTTCCAGATTTCTCATATCATAAGAGAAATCAGGCAGTTTCAGCAAACAGCATACAAGATTGACCTGCAACCAAAGGTAAATAAATACCAATACTGTAAACATATGGGCCCCTTTTTGTTCATTAGCTATAAATGCAGCAGATTTATATAAACCTTCAATTAGTCTGTCTTATTGGTTTTAAGTGTGTGTTGTGTGTGTAGATCTGTTGTGGCCAGTTGAAGCATAGAGAGATGCTTTTATCCAAAGTGACTTGCAAGTGAGTGAAGCTTAAGTGCAAAAGGATAGTCTTGGTTTATGTGGGTTAGGACTGCAGGTAAATAAGTGCAAAACAAAAGTGCAAAATAAGTGTTCATTAGGCATGTTGGGATGCTCGAGGTGATAAGTCGTAACAGAGTGAAGTCTTCAAGAGATTATTTGAGAGTGAGATGTATGCCCCTGTCGTTATTTTATTTGGTAGCTTGTCCCACCATCGGGAGACCATAAATGAGAACAGCTTGGACAGCCATTTTCAAGTATGCAGGGATGGTAAATGGGATGCCATTCCTTGGAAGAGCTCAGTCTCCAGGAGGGAAGGCAAGCATTGGTGACTTGAATTTGATTCGGGCAGTCATGTGCAGCCTGTCTTCACAGGACCTAACTGGCTGCTGCGTTCAGGACCATCTATAAGCATTTCACTATGTAAGGGCAGGCCCACGATGGGGGCATAGCAGTAAGACATAACCATAGACCAGGAATTAGGCGGCATACTGAATCAGGTAAGGCCTGATTTTTCATATAAGACAGATGGAAAATTGTCAGTGGATAGTTGGTCATCAAGCAAGACATCCGGGTTTCTTGTAGCTTTTATTTGGGTAAGGGAAGAGGAGACTATTTTTATATTGTGATCAAGAGCTCAAGACTTGAAGAGGTTTAGTTGACCGTGGCATGCTTTCATCCATGTTGATATGTCAGAAAGACATGCTGGGACCCATGCAGAGACTGTGGGTTTGCATAGCAGTAACTTGAGAAGCCATGCAAGGGAATAACTGGTAAGATGTGGGGTCCGAGTGCCAATTCTTGGGTCACCCATGGCAGAACGAGTGCCCAAATTCAAACAAAGAAAGCTCTCTACCCAAGATCCCCATGTTAGAGTACAGACAGCAGGAAGCGGTGGCTGACTATATCAAAGGCCACTGATAGGCCCAGCGAGATAAGAACCGAGGACTAAGCTGTAGCTGCCTGAAGGGCTTCAGCGCAATACAACAGAGCTGTATCAGGGGAGTTGCCACTCTTAAACCCTATCCAAGCCGGATCAAAGCAATAGCCATAGACTATACCGGAGATGATGGGTGGACACCATTGTATTCCAAAAAGTCACGAGATAAAAAGGTTGAAAACAACTGATGAAGATCATAAGAAAATTGTGACATAGTGTAATTTGTAAGATTCATTTCAACACTCTAATATTCCCAACCAGCACTTATTATGCACTTTATTACCTGGTCCTCTGGCACTACTCATTAAATGGAATTAAATGAAATTATTCAAAGGCTTATATACTGTATGCACCTCCTAGCGTTTAGCTTAGCCCTTGTTCTGGATCTTCAGTGTGGTCTCTTCAGCTCTGGTAGGTTTTCAAGCGAGAAGGTCATTGTTTACTGTATGTCTCTTTTCATTTTCTCCATCATCTCACAGAAATTACAAACCTCAAGGACTTGCTGCAACTCTGCACATTTTTCAGATTTTTACAATTGTATACTTTTCCCCCTTTTTTTCAACAGGTAGATGTAAATGTGACTAAATTAAAGGAACTTGTCTTTTATTTTACAGGTAGCCCAGTATCTACTGGATAGCAGCTGTGTTCTGGATGAAGAAAGCATGTATGAAGCCTCACTCAGAATTGAGCCTAAAGTGCCCAACTGATGGGGAAGGTGGTGCTCCACATTATTATCTCTGTTCATATAACACATCAGTTAACACACACATGGATTTTTGTATAGTTGTACATGTTTAAGATATTTGCTCTTCTGTACAGTAGGTGTTTAAGGTTGTTTGATGACACAAAACATTTCAGTGTATATTTTTTGTTTGTTACCATGACTCCACCTGCTTTAAAGAATTATTAACATTTCTTTGGGTTATTTCAAGCATAATAACAGAGGTCACCTCAGCTGCACGAAACGGTGTCTCCTTTGTGACCAATGACATTATTTTGCATCATCTCATACTGTGTCGACTTGCACTTTCTGAGCACTTGTGCTGCTGGCCATCGTTCTCTTTGCTTGAAATTTACTGAACTTCTCTGCAACCAATGTAGCAATGTAAAAATGTAACTGCATCAAATCAGGTAAAAGAGCACAGAGAACCTAACTGTATTTAATGCCGGGAAGCAATGATCAGTGGAGATGACAGCAAGGTATCTGAAGCATAACTGGCTCTGTGCTTCCCAAACCAAAACAAGAGGGATTTGTTTCTTCATTTCTGCCCAATACTCTGAAGACAGGGGTTCCCAACCATTTGTGGACTGTGAACCATAATGTCATTGTTTACAAGCCGAACTAAACACATAACAAATCTCTACATCTTGTTATGGTTAGTAAATAGGTTAAATAAAATAAAAAATACTCGGTGAATGCTGAAGGTGTTAATGCCATACTGGTTACTTTACATCCTGAGAGCCTTCTGTATTTAACATGACTAACTCTACAACCACAATAGCAGCTTCCTGATCTAAATGCTAATGTCAAAGCACGAACAAGGTCACACTGATGTGATTTCTGATGTTTACCATGGATAATGGCAAGTGTTTCCATTTTGCTGTGCTTACATTTGCTAAATAGTCCAGCTGACTGATGGGAAAGTCTTTATTTTGCAGGTATTTAACCAAATTACTGGACATTAACAAATTATTAGGTTTCATCCAGGGTGACATTAACGTCTGAATCAGATTTCCCACCAATCTGTCCAATAGGTGATGAGACATGTCCCTTTAAAATTCCCCACATGTAAAACAGCATTTGCAGAATTTGTGTTAGTCCACCAATATTGTTGTTGGAAAAGTGACAGGGACTCGTGAACAAATGTAGCATAGACTGTGAGCTGCATTATTTGCAAAAATTCATACAGTTGCCCTGTAGCAAATGTTGTGAGGCCCCATAATGGTCCATAGCCTCGAGGTTGGGAACCTCTGCTCTGTGATACATGTCTTCATTAACCTAAAATTGACACTAATTTCAACTTTTTTTGTTATTTGTTGCAAAGTGGTACATTCTTTTTGTTGCCAGATGTTACATGAAGTGTCCAGACTCACTTCAGAAACCTCAGTTGATTTTGTATAATCAGATGAGCTGTGTAACACTTTGAGTACAACATCTTTGGTTTCTTGTTTTATTTGTTTTATTTTTTTTGTCGAAATCAAACTCATAACAAAAGCTCACACGCGGTGGTAAGTGTTGTACCTTCAGGTTCGGCGATACTTCTGTAGAGTAAAAGGTTGTTGCTCTTCTGTAATTAAAAAGACAATCTGTCCTTTTTGCTGTTCCAGTGATTGTGGAACGTGACTGTATATCACTCTGTTATATGCATTGCTGTTAAAAACTATGATAAAACATATGTGAATGACCTCTGCCTGCAGCATTCAAACACTATTTTTGTAGTAGTATAAGAGAGAGTGACTTGCTCTTTATATAAACATGGGAAAGTATTTTGTACTTTGTTGTTAATTCACCTCACTGAGATGTGCTGTACATTTTGTACATGCAACCCTGCATATTTCTCAATGTGGAACAGTGTAATCCTTTCAAAAAAGAAAAGTTGTATCTCAAGCTTAAACACAAAATGCTATAATGGTGTGGTCTTGAAACCATGACTTAGAGGTAGGAGGCAACTTCAGAGTGTTTTACATTTATACTGTAATCCTGTCTATAACCATTTCTGTTAGCAGGAATATAGTAATGTAGTGCTTATTCTGTGAATATTTGTATGTATTTTTACTATGTATGTACAGTACACTTTTGAAGCTCATGTGGCAGGCATGCAACACCTTCACAGACAGAATAATACTATATACTTATACTGTATACACTTATACATGCACATACTCTTATAAGGTATATAAACAAATAAACATTTTTGCTGTTAGCAATACCCAGTGGTATGAAAATTATCTTTCAACCCTCATGTTTCCACACATTAAGAAATATTCCCAGTTTTGTAAGAAAAATTAGAAAACAGAATAAAAGATTTGACAACAAACAACAAAAAATATGTTTCCCAGTTACCTCTTGCTAATAAATCCATTTTATCTCAGGGGCATTTTGTCTCAAGTGTTTTTGTAGATTATCAATCAGTTAACATCATGCTCATATAATATAAAACTGCAAAACAGTAAAAAGAAAATCCACTGTAAAATATCCAGAAGCCTTCCAGATATGTAAATTGACCTAACATGTAGATTCATTTTATGTAGCCTAGTTAATTTAACACACAGTTTGGCCTATTGCTAAAGCCCAGGTCATCATGTGCTATGTCTACAAAGAGATTGGGTTTTTAATTAGACTATAACCCTATTTTCCCAGGAATACACTGTATTTAAAATGACTATAAATAGGCTACCGTAATATGTCACATCTTATAAAGTCAGGTTGATATTGAGGGTCTGTAAGCAATCATCATTGCCACTAGATGTCTCACTAGTCACTAGACAACCAGCATCTGCCTGTACTGTAGGCCTCACCTCCAGCCTCTGTTGCTCCCACTGACATTAACCACACAACATGAGCCAAACCTGAACAAAGTTATCATTTGTTCAGAGATCCAACAAATATAATCCAGCTACAACCATTAGCACTGTGTTATGCTCCTGTCAGCGTTTGCTGAACAAAAAAAAAAAAATCATAATAAGGGAGCATGTTTTCTGGGATTACCATGACCACCTCTGTAGTCATGTCATGAAAACAACGAACACCATTCACGGTGAAGTTACGTACGCAGAGAGGAAGACAAAGGCAATCCCACATCAAACTGGTGTCATTAAGCAAGGTTCTCCATTTTGTAAAAGTCAGAACAGTACTGGCCTCATTGGGCTAAAAACTATCCCCAACCCTAACCCTTCTAACTGGAAGTAGTCACTGCCAGTTTACTTATCCGTTTCTTTGTTGATACTGTCCTCTCATGTAACTTTCACATGAACACTGCATAATCTACTGTAGCCTACTGCCTATTATGAACATGTCGGTTTAGTGTAAAGAAATCCACAAACACACAGGCCTGGCTACTTTATCAAATCTATCACTGCCACCATAACCTGGAAACGTGATCAGGTCAGACAGAATTACTATGATTTTAGTTCTCAAAGTATCTTTAATTAAGATTTTCAGGTGTCCTCTTTTCTTTTTTTAAACTTTGTGTAAAAAAATTGCAGTGTGTCATCCCTAACCCTCATCAATTAAAGTTGCATAGCCTGCATGTAGCCTCTTCGGCTATTTTCTGCTGCTCATTTGTCATCTTCATTCAGAAATGTAACATGGAAGGAATGTTCCATCACTGTGTCCAATGAATGTTTTGTGTCTAAAGCTTCACATATTTTTTAATTTGGGTTACAGAGATGGTGAATATTTCAGTGCAGACAAATTGACTGATCATCCCAGCTCATTTTTAGGGCCTGTGTAGGGCTACTGACGTGTGTGCACACAGGATGAGAGAGGATGGCAGAGATGCAGTTGAAAAAGCATTTAAATCTGGACATGTTCAATTTTGTTGAGTGAAGTTTTAAAATGACAATTTGTGTTGTAATCTGGAACCTAGTGTGACATGATGTAGTGGAATATGATATAAAATAAGATTTTCATAAATACAATTGATTTATTATTCAACTAATTTAATTTCATTATAAATAAATCATAGCACCACTGTGCGGCAAAGACATCAGATTAAAATAAACTTTAGGAAATGACCTTGACCCTTGTAATTTGTACAGTATTTGAACATTATCTTTACAGTAGTCATTTTTGTATTAGATTAATGAGCATGTCATTGAAAAGTAACATAGCGCACAAACTGTTGAAGCCCCAGCCCCAACCACCGATTGGCTGATCCATTCACCTTTGGGGATTTCTTTGTCAGTAGGAGTAGGCTATTGAACAGGCAGCAGTTCTCCTCGTGACTTCTCATCTGTTACACTTCGCGGTCGCGCCCTGTGATCACCGCCGGAAGCCTTGGTAGCAGTCAGACAGACAGAGGGGTCATGATGGTCGCTTTGCTTCTGTTGACTCTCGTGTCTGCAGCTTCAGCCTTTCCTCTGTCTGAACAAGGTAAAGTGCTGCGATCACTGTACGTCAAGTGGAGTAGTTGCCAACTTTTAAACTTTCACTTTCATATTCAGCCATTGTTTGTCTGTTCGTTCCTTATTATATTTATCCACTGCGTTACATTCACTTTGATTGTATAAATTGTTTTCAGATGAATTTCACTTCAAGTCATGGATGGCGCAGGTACGGCTACAGTCCCTATCCAACTGTTCACGTGTCTAGTAAATGTAAACAACTTAGAGAGGAAGCTAGAGATTTCTCTGTAACATTCCTATGTGCTAATGTGAGCTATATGATTAACTCTGTGAGATAATTTGTAACCACATAATCTCCCCCTCCCCACAGCACAACAAAGCGTACAGCATGGAGGAGTACTATGACAGACTGCAGATATTCACTGACAACAAGAGGAGGATTGACAAACACAATGAAGGAAATCACTCCTTCACAAGTAAGAAGAGCTGTTTCATCCTCTACTTTTTTTCTCTCCATATATGTGTTGAGCATTGTTTCATCTCTTTCCACAGTGGGGCTGAACCAGTTTTCAGACATGACATTCAATGAATTCAGGAAGTCTTTCCTCTGGTCTGAGCCACAGGTAATGCCACCCATCCAGGAAGTCGTTCACACAGGTTGTGTTTTGGCAGGACATATTTTTTCAGGTTCCACTTCTTCCTTTCACAGAATTGCTCTGCCACCAAAGGGACTTACTACAGCAGCAACGGGCCGTATCCGGACTCCATTGACTGGAGGAAGAAAGGGAATTATGTGACAGATGTGAAGAATCAGGTAAAGTCGCGCAAAACACCCATTTCAACACATACATTTCACCCATGCATAATAGTTCTAACAGGTTTCGAGTGTATATTGTGTGTTCACTCTTGAAAGTGTGTGTGCACACTATTGACCTTAATGATTGTGCTATTTATAGACATAATTCACCTGAAATCAAATGCAAAAAATAGTGTTTTTTTTATTTTAAAGTTTCTTATAGAGGTTGAAAGGCTCACAAACCTCTCAGATATGTTTCCAAAAATAATTGAAAAGTATTTTAAAGGTTTGCGTCACACTGATATTCAGTATGTAATTTCCTATCAGTATGAACCAGTTTCCTGCTAACTGCAAACACAGGATACAGTAAAAACTAGTGCTGTATACACGCTGTCACAGGTTTAGGATTCCTGGACTCAAATATGGAGACAGGATCGAGGCAGAGCTGATGCAGTTCTTGGATTTATTATTAAAGGAGAGCATCACAAAACTGTCAAGCTTCTTGATCACATGAGAGAGTAGACAAATATCAAGCAAACATGACAATCAAATCCAAAACATGAGGAAGTGCTTTCTCTGAAATGTCACAATGTCTTCTGTTAGACTCCATAATTGTTACAGGTTGATAAAAAAAAATCTTAAATGTATAGACGGTGTATGAAAGTGTTTATGTAAAATAATCATTATAAGCCCTTTTAACTTTTTTCTTCTTTTTTTTTTTACACCAAAGGGAGGTTGCGGCAGTTGCTGGACTTTTTCAACAACTGGTTGTTTGGAGTCGGTTAACGCCATCACGATGGGGAGACTCACACCACTGGTGATTTAGTTTCACTTCTCTATCAAAACTGCTGCTCTCATACTGTACTAAAAATGTAGTTCCCCTATCATAAGGGCAAAGCATATGTGCTGATACTGGATTGAAACTGATAATGTCTTAACTCAGTTTTCTAATGTCATTTTCCTATTGCCTATAGTCAGAACAGCAGCTGGTGGACTGTGCCCAGGACTTCAACAACCATGGATGTAATGGGTCAGAGTCAAACATATTTCATTTATTTCCTTCCCTTACCTGGCTGTACCACTGTGTGCATCCCCCACAGTCCTGTTTTTATAACAAGACCTTAATGTGTCCTCTAGCGGTCTTCCCAGTCAAGCTTTTGAATACATCATGTACAACCAGGGACTGATGTCAGAGGCGGAATACCCATACACAGCCGTTGTATGTACATCAACTGCTCCTACAGCATAAGCAAAACTAAATAATGAATACATATTTAATAACTTTTGATTCTTCCACTTTTGTTAAATCAGGAAGGTATTTGCAAGTACCAACCAAAATTGGCAGTTGCTTATGTGAAGGAAGTGATGAACATAACAGCAGTAAGTGGTCGACAGTGTCTTTCTTTGAGATAAATGTCAATATTGAATGACTCTGGGTGATGACATGTTTCTGCTATCTGTCAGTACGATGAGATGGGATTAGTGGACGCTGTCGCCACACGCAATCCCGTCAGCTTTGCCTTTGAAGTGACCTCGGACTTCATGCACTACCGCGAGGGCGTGTACAGCAGGTGAGAAGAAGTCACAGAAATAATCAGGAACATTACTAAGTGGTCTTTTTGCTAAACTATTTGTATAAATAGGATCATATTTTGGCATATCTGTGGACAAGATGGGTCTGAAAGATATGACATCTAATGACTCTGGCTAACTAAATTCACGATTGTATTTTCATTAAGGATTGACTTGTAGAGGTCATAGGGTTGTGAAATTCCTATAGGGCACCAACAGACTACAGTAAACATACAGTAGTACTGAAAAGTCTGCACATTCATTTATAAAAAAAGGCTAATTCTTTCAGTAAAGCTGTGGTTTCCTGCCTCGTTCTTTATCAGTACAGTCATGTACATAGATATAGAGACTGTAATCTTCTTCACTTCCTGCTTTCAGCACCAAATGCCACAACACCACAGACAAGGTGAACCATGCAGTGCTAGCAGTCGGGTACGGAGAAGACAGTGCTGGCACCCCTTACTGGATAGTTAAGAACTCATGGTCATCTGGCTGGGGGATGGATGGGTGAGGTTTCTATTTTATTACATACAAGAAAATAATACTCAATATACACCAACCAGAGAAAGCAATGACATTGTTCTCCTCTGACAGATATTTTCTCATTGAACGTGGGAAGAATATGTGTGGACTCGCTGCCTGTGCATCTTTCCCGGTGGTCTGAAGTCTGCAAGACGACAAAACACCAAAAGACTGAAAAGGGAGAAGAATCTGATCACTTTTTAAAATAATTATTGTACATGGTAATTTTTATATAATCAGTAACATGCATTGCCTCCATAGAGTGGGTCTTTTTATAGGCTATAATCAAGTAAAACACTATGATTGATTAATCTCTAATCATACATGTAGGCTGTTGTCATTGTTATAGAATAAAATCTATTAAAAAAAATTATCATGAGTCCCTTTTTCACAATGTACAATTGCAGCTGTGTGTGTTGTCTGTCTTTATATAATTAGAGTCCACACATCAACTCCTAAACTCGGAAAAGCTAGCCTAATTTTGTGTTGAAGACATTTGGAAACAATTTATACTTTTTATACAAGAAAAGTGCAGTATTATCTCATACAGATTTACAGCCAATTCTTTTGGAAGATACAATAATTTCCTACCAGAAGAAACCCCTCTGACCCTTCTGACTTGGTTTTAAGATGCCTAGTTCCCAGTAGGCATAAAACAGAGGGGGCAGGCCATAGACTACACATTATTGTCACAGTAGGCTACACAACAAATATTGTGATTTTTATGATTGTTGCTGTTGGTGGTGGTGCTGCTGTTATCTGTTAATTGTATTCATTTATTTTCTTTACCTCCGCCTTGCCTTACGTCCATGCGCTACAGTGGAGGTGTGTCTTGAAGGCGCGCGCGCGTAAGACTACATTTCCCATCAGCCTCAGCTTCAGCCAATAAGGAGTCAGTTTGTAGAACGGGCGCAAAATCAATCCGTTGTTTGTCTCCTCCATACACCACTAGAGAGTAGCCGCTGCGGTTAAACGATGCAATAAGTAGATAAAAGCGACAGAGTGTGATGTATTTAGCTTCGTTGGCGGGATAGACACGGCGCGGGCCTCCGGGTACTCGTCTCCTCTCGTGTCCCGGGCGATGCTGAAGGAAGTGGCCGCTTTTTGTATCAGGCAGCACGGGCTGCTAGCGGGCTAACACTCGGTAGCTCAACTTCGGCTCCCACAACAATGTCCGGTCTTCCTCAAAATAATTTGAAGGAGCAGCTGGCGAGGCACAGCAATGCTGCTCAGAGCAAGTTGTCACTGTCCAAACCCAAAGCGGGGTGAGTTTACTGTGAAGTTAAAACTACAGCAGGAGGGAAACAGTGTGCTAACAGTTAGCTAGCTGCAGCTGTCAGATGTGCTGCACCTATCATCAACACTGTAGCAGTGTTACCTGTGTTCAAGGTGGCTCATTGAACCGAGTCCACAACTAGTTTCACATTGCAGTAGGAACAGTTTCACTTCACCTTAAAGCCAGTCTGACACAAAATGTCTAATAATGACCTGACCAGTAGAGTTTTCCCTAGAGCAGTGGTTCCCAAACTTTTTTGTCTTGCGTACCCCCTGAGCCGTTTTTCCATACCACAAGTACCCCCTCCCTCATACGTGTTGATGATTCTCCAAAAGTGGTCATAACGTAGCACAACTGATTAAGAAATGAAAATCATTTCAATTTCTCTCTTCAATTTGTACAAAAACATTTTACATTATGGCCTGTATTTTAGTTGTTTCTGGCTGTTGTGGTGTTTGTTGTGGTCAAATGTGTATTCACAGAGTTGTAGAATTGTCTCAATACTAAAATTTCAAACTCAATGTCAATACCCTGAAAAATGACATAATATTCAATACAGCAGCAGTGCCTCCCAGCTTATTATTGTTCCATTATTTTTATAATCAAATAGACTCGTTACAATGCATCTCCTCTCGTCTGACGGGCGGGGCTCCCTCCTCTCTCACAACACATACACGTGCACGCAGACAGCGGAGAAAAAGAGAGGAGACGAGAGAGGAGTGTTGCCGTCGATATCAACATTTTAAATTCACCCGTCGTGCGTCTAATTCTGTGGAACTACTCAGGTCCAAACGCTGTGGACGCTGCCTGCTCTCCTCTGCTCTGCCTGTCGAGTGCGCGCGGCGCGCGTCGGGCGCTATGGGTGCGCGCTGTTCATATCGATACTTTTAGAAACCAGTAATGTGCAACACTTTTGACAACAATACAAAGCTGTGCTACAGGTTGTTGTTTTCTGGGGGGAGAGTTGTGGCGCACGTACCATTTCAATAATGGGCTTATGAAGTGACTCAGAATATCTACTTATCATTTTGGTAATAAATTAATTAGCCCTAATGTTTCTACGTACCCCCGCAATGTGCTCACGTACCCCTAGGGGTACGCGTACCACACTTTGGGAACCACTGCCCTAGAGATTATATTTGGTTTACTGTGTTTGGAGTTTGCATCATTGTGTTAATGGGTGCTACACCGGTACCAGTGATTAATACTGCATTTTAGTGTCTGTTCACGTAAGAGACCATGAACAAGCCTTTAAGTACGTCAGCAGCAATGATTTTTATAATATTGACCTGATGTAGCTGCAGGCTCCACCTCCACCTACCTCAGCAGATGTGCTGCTGATGACCATGATGACAGGAAATGATTGTAATAAGTAAAATTTACTCCATTACTGGTTTCATATTATGTTTAATTAAACTATCACTTTTTCAAATTAAAAGAAAGGATTTAATGAAGACAATTATTGAAATAGCCTGTTCTATAAATCCATCAATTTTCCTAATATAATGTCCTCCTACCCATTTAAATATTTCAGCATTGTGCACCTACTTTAAACTAGTCATCCCATATTCCTAATTTCATACCTGTGTTTGTTTCAGGGCCTTTTCTTTCAAAAAGAAGTCCTCGCAGGGTACAACAAAAGTGGAAGTCCCCTCCAAGGTAATCAGCTCAAATGTTTTGGCAAACAGGAATGTCAATGTCCCTAAGAACAGTGTGGTGACTAAATCTCCTTTGACATTTTCAAACAAGCTTGAGAGACCTCAAAAGTCAAAAATCAACAGCTTCTTCCCTGTAAGTTCAAAAGGCAAGTCAGACTCCATCGCCCCGGCTGGTGACTGTGCTCCTGCAGGTCAGACTCGTTCAGCCGTCTCCGGTATTAAGGTGACTGCAACTCCAACCCAACATGACAGCAACTTTCAAAGCCCTTCAGCAAATCTGGATGCATCTCTTGGATTCCCAATGGATGACTGGGACGATTTTGATGACTTTGAAACTCCAGCTAAAGCAAAAAATGACTCGTTCAGTTTAGACAAATCAGGAAACAGCTCAAAGCAAGTTTCATCCCCAAGGGAAGAAAAAACAAAATTCTCAGCGGATCTGAGCCCTGATGCTTCGGTTACAACTCCAGACTTGGGCAACTGTTCAGACAAGATGGGCTCTTGCAGAAATAAACAATCCTGCGTGGAAACTAAAGAGCCGACTGTCAGCAAAGCTGCACTTTCAACAGGACCTAGCTCCAGTCTGGACACCGACTTTTTACTCGATGATTATGAGGTTAAAATGCCCAGAAGACGTCCTCTTCACCCGAAGCCTATCATCAGCGATAGTGAGGACGACGACAATGTGTCTAAGCCTGCTGAAGAAAATACAGGTAACACTGATATTGTAGCTGTATATTATTTTTACATTGGTGTGCATTGACTTAATCACTGACAGTTTCAAATTTCTTTCTTTTTTGTGTTTTAGACAGTAAGAAAAAGTTTATTGACCCGAAGGTGATCGAGCTTGACGACAACTCAGACCTTGAAGACGACCTAGACTACGTTCCTCCGTCACCAGTCCCAGAGGCAATCTCTTTTACTTCTCCTGTTATAGAGACAAGGTCAGTTTTCTCCATTTATTATGCTGTAGCATTCATAGGAGTTGTTGTGTGTATGTGACCATTAGATAATTTCTAATTTATACTGTATGAGTGATGGCTGTATTCAATAACACACAGTTACACAGATCTTCTGCAGTGTTAAATATGTACTCTACTGATTTAGCATTGTGCCCCTTCAACATTGATCGCTAACTCATCTTTGACATATTGTTTGAGTTTCACATGTTGTTATAAAACCATGTTATTTTTAGTAGCACAGTGATGGTGGTTTTGTATCACTGTAATGTGAATCATAACAAAGTCTTCCCTCTTTAATAGCATATTCCTTTTGACCTGGATGTCACATTTGACCTAAAATATCATTTTGAAATCTATGTCAAACAGATTTAAATCATCTGATACTGAAAGTAAAGACAGCCAAGTGTTTTCAAAGGGACCCACCATGACTCCATGTGAGCTTCCTGACCGCCACTCAAAAGACAAGACAAGTGGGTGTTTTTCTGATTCGTCCAATCCTTCTTACACAGTTAATTATTTAAATAATGTCTCTGTTCTTTGTCCTTAATGATTAATTTGTTCTATTTTTCTTCTGATCGTGTCTCAGAGGAGCAGCTTTTCAGTATCATGGAGTCCATTTGTTCTCTGGTTGATTTGATCCCTGAACACGAACTAATAGGTCTGTCTTGTGGAAATGACCTCTTACTGAAAAGAGCTCAAAGGTTTGTGATAATTTAAGTGGAAAAATCTTATTATAATTCATAATATTTTAATGATGCCTCAGTATGACAGCACTCATCTGCCTCTCTCTCCTCCAGGAAGAGGATTCTTGCAACTGGAGGTGATGCTTTCTTAAGGACACAGCAGCCTGACAGCACTGTGCTTTCTGAGCCCAGCAGCATAAAGGAGCAATTTTCTTTGAGCTGTGATACATCTAGTGTCGTGTCATCCCGCAGCTTTGCCCCTGTGGAGTCAAAGAAACCTCTCGAGATCAGGAGGTCCTCAGTGATGTCTGTGGACCTTGACTCTGATACCTGTGACAGTATTGATAA
This sequence comes from Decapterus maruadsi, assembly GCA_030347415.2. Classification (NCBI taxonomy): domain Eukaryota; kingdom Metazoa; phylum Chordata; class Actinopteri; order Carangiformes; family Carangidae; genus Decapterus; species Decapterus maruadsi. The sequence continues at coordinate 13,209,278 of CM064893.1, read as the reverse complement.
TGTCAGACCCTCGCACAGTAAAGACAACTGGAAGTTATATGAGGAAAATGAGAGTGTCTGTGACTCTCCATCAACACACAGCTTCTCAAAACCATCTTTTGAGTTTTCTAAGAAAACTAGCACAGACTTAGACGGCTCCGATCTTTTCTTTTCACCCAAGACCCCAGTGACTGTTGTTCAGAACAAATCTAATACTCCAGCAGCCACAGAACACATAGACGACGACTTTTACCTTGATGACTTTGACATAGATGACTTTAACGACTCGGACATCCCTGATTACTTTGATGAACCTCCAACTTCGTCAGCGTCTGGAAAAAACACCAGTGGTGTGACTAAAACAGTGAAAGAAGGGGGACCAAGCAAGTCCTCCTGGGAGAAGAAACCAACAACACCTGCATCTGCACCAAAACCTTCAAAGATCTGTTCCCCTGGTAAGTCAGCATGGTCTTTTGGGTGGGCTATGTAAAGAAAACTCAAAATTCAAATGATATGTTTGGAGTTTCTGTCATACTGAAGTTGTTTTGGAGCTTTGTGGTGCATTTACTACGAGTTTATTTTCTCCTTCGCAGAGCCCACCTTCAGAAACCCAGCCCACGATCGATTTAGAGGGTTCAACTTCCCACACTCACAGGAGATGATGAAGATCTTTCACAAGCGTTTCGGTCTCCATCAGTTCAGGTTTAATCAACTAGAAGCAATCAATGCAACGCTTCTCGGAGAGGACACGTTTATTTTGATGCCCACAGGTTGGTAGAAAAACACACAAGGCAGTGAAGTGACTGCAGCAGTGGTAGAAGTAGTAGTAGCAGTTGCAGTAAACATGTCTAAATTTCTAATTGATGCATTTGCAGGTGGTGGTAAAAGTTTGTGTTACCAGCTGCCAGCGTGCATATCACCAGGAGTCACTGTGGTCATCTCCCCACTGAAATCACTCATTGTAGACCAGGTCCAGAAACTCACCACACTAGATGTGAGTGTCGTTTGTTCCCACTGCTCTGTCAGCGTGATGTCATTAGAGTATAACATGCGTGTTGCTCAGAAAGCACATTGTTTATTTTGTGATGTCACACATTTCAGATTCCAGCTACGAGTCTGTCTGGTGATAAAAGTGACAGTGAAGCCGGAAGGATTTATATGCAGCTCTCCAGGAAGGACCCCATCATCAAACTGCTCTACGTCACTCCTGAAAAGGTGGGGAAATGGATGAATTAACAAGATCACACTCACAGATATCAATATTTAGAGATATTTTAAAAAATGTGATTTCCTTTTCTTTATAATCAAATGTGATGCATCTTTTCCTCTCTTAAAGGTGAGCGCAAGTCACAAGCTGATCTCCGCCCTGCATAACCTGTATGAACGGTCTCTGTTGGCCCGGTTTGTCATAGATGAGGCCCATTGTGTCAGTCAGGTGTGTTCCCCTGCTTTTCTTGTATACATATATAATGTGCTTTTATTTTTGCATCAGCCATTCTCAAAAATCCCCTTGAATTTTTCAGTGGGGCCACGATTTCCGTCCAGACTACAAGAAGTTGCATGAACTGCGTCAGAAGTTCCCCAACGTGTCGATGATGGCTCTGACCGCCACCGCCACCCCCCGCGTGCAGAAAGACATCCTCAACCAGCTGAACATGACTCGACCACAGGTGTAGGTGTTTGAATTCAGACTCTCTTTCAGATTTTTTTTGCTGTATTTTTGTTTCACCCAACGGTAACTGCATATTTTCCATCCAACGTGTGTTCAGGTTTACCATGAGTTTCAACCGAACAAATCTGAAGTACGCCGTGCTGCCTAAGAAACCCAAAAAGGTGGACGAGGACTGCACTGGCTGGATCAAGAAGCACTATCCACGTAAATAATTCAGTAGTACCTTTTCTCATCCAGGTTCATCCTGTGTTCAGAACAGCACTGTGACTGTTTTATTGGATCTTCAATATCAGATTTGTACAATTTGAAGTATTTCATGTCTGAGGGACAGTTAATGGGAAATTATATCTGACTGTAGTCAAGACATTTTCTAATTAGATAAATGATTGCACCTCATATGAAAAAGATGCTGTTTCGTTACTGCATGTCATTCCATTCTGTTTGACTGAAGCATGTTTAAAACTCAAGTTGTATCATGAGCAACTTTGCATCAAAGTGTTTTGAGTTATCTCACTGGGATAATCTCAACCTCTCTTTAAATTTGTTTTGTTTATTAACCTGCGTCTGTGTATTGCAGGTGACTCGGGCATCGTGTACTGCCTGTCTCGTAATGACTGTGATGCCATGGCCGAGAGTCTTCAGAGATCAGGGATCTTAGCTCTGTCGTATCACGCAGGCCTGAGTGACGGTGACAGGGAATATGTGCAGACCAAGTGGATCAACCAAGATGGCTGCCAGGTGAGTAACATTCTGCAAACCAGCAGATGTTTAAAGCTTGAGTGGAGATGCATTGTTTTACTGTTACTCTTTGTCTGGCAGGTCATCTGTGCCACCATAGCCTTCGGCATGGGCATTGACAAGCCTGACGTGCGCTATGTGATCCATGCCAGTCTGCCTAAATCCGTGGAGGGTTACTACCAGGAGTCGGGAAGGGCCGGCAGAGACGGAGAAATCTCTCACTGTGTCCTCTTCTACTCATACACAGATGTCGTTCGCATCAAGAGGATCATCAGCAGTATGTGGCAAAAATAATAACAAAGCCTTTGCTCTAAGAATGTTTTTCTTTACTAATTTCCTCTTTTTTTTGTCATAACAGTGGACAGAGAAGGTGACAGACACGCTAAGGCGACTCATTTCAACAACCTAAACTGCATGGTGCAATTCTGCGAGAACATGATGGAGTGTAGAAGAATTCAGCTGCTCGCCTACTTCGGGGAGTTCAAGTTCAACAAAAACTTCTGCAAAGAGCATCCTGACGTCACCTGTGACAACTGCACCAAACCCAACGTAGGATCACGTCTCATCATTTCTTTCTTCATTTATTTACATAATCAAAAACCCACCTGTCTGTTTCCAGTTGTTGTTCAGCTTTTATTTGGAAATTCCTGTGTGCAGCAATACAAGATCAGAGACGTGAGCGATGATGTGAAGAGGATTGTGAGGTTTGTCCAGGAGAACTGCGAGAAAGTTGGAGCGAGGTTTGGCAGGACTGCTCAGCAGAACCGACTGACGCTCAACATGCTCGTGGACATCTTCCTCGGTACAGTACCTTGCGATAAAATGTATTTAGTAAGTTTGAATCTTGCATTTCATTTGGTAAGAACATTGAACTTTTATTTTGACAGGATCCAAAACCGCTAAGGTACAGACAGGAATGTTTGGGATGGGTGGCGCCTACTCCAGGCATAACGCTGACCGTCTCTTCAAAAAACTGGTCCTGGACAACGTTCTGGTTGAGGATCTCTACATCACAGTCAACGGACAAGCTGTGGCTTACATCTCTGCTGGACCAAAAGCCATGAATGTGCTCTCTGGAAGCATGCAGGTAACAAAAGATAACGCTAAACAATAACTCTACATTTTATGAATTGTTGGAGATTCATAGAAACATTTAGCACTAAACAATGCTGTACTTGTGGCAGGTGGAGTTCTATGAGACGGAGAGTGCGTCAAGCATCAGGAAACATAAGGCTGCTGTGGCTAAGAAGGTCTCCCAGAGGGAAGAGATGGTTCAGCAGTGTCTGAAGGAGCTGACTGATTTGTGCAAGCAGCTGGGGAAAGCATTCGGCATTCACTATTTCAACATCTTTTCCACTGCCACCTTGAAAAAGATAGCTGGTAAAGTCTGAAACAATCTTCACCACCTTCTTAACTCACATATATACCATAAACATTTAGTTGACTCACCAAACCTTGTTTTTCCCTTGACAGAGAGGCTTTCCTCTGATCCTGAAGTCCTCCTACAAATCGATGGTGTGACAGAGGACAAGCTGGAGAAGTATGGAGCGGAGGTTGTTCAGGTCCTACAGAAATACACTGAGTGGCAGCTGCCTGGTAAGAAGTGAAGTTTTAATGTATATAAATGTTTGCACCCAATATCCTGAATAGGAATAGTAGTTGTTTTTGAAAAAACCTTGCAGTGTGACATCACTATATGTTATGCTATCTCTGTAGCAGAGGAAACTGCCAGCGCAGAAGATGGGTGGATTGACACTACACGAGGCCGCGCAAATATAGATTACGATGACGAGGACGACACAGAGTCCTCCACTTATTTCCGTAATCAGCCCGCACAGGGACAGAAGAGGAAAAAAGCTCCGTTCTTCAAGTACTCCAAGAAGAGAAAAGGATACGGCAACGCAAACTCCAGTTCTAAGGGGTCTGTAGCGTCACATTTCCTCCTACAGTCGGGATCATATTTACAGATTCACTTTGTGGCTGACACCTTGTTTTCTCCTTCTTCTTCTTTCCTCTCAGTCGTGGTTACAACAGCAACAAATCGTGGTCGTCATCCAGCTCCAGAGGTGGAACACAAGCTGCAGGTCGGGGGAGCAGGGGCTCAGGAGGAAGCACATCAGCAGGCAGGAGACCAGGCGTCCTCTCTGTCCCGACCCCTCAAACTAACCAGCGGCCCTTCTTGAAGCCAGCCTACTCACACCTGGGCTAGGGCTGTCTCCTGGTACACTACATTCCCAAACAAGCTACTGGTGGTAAAGTGTTTACAGTGTGTCTTCTGTACAGTTATCTCCACTGTGTTTGTCCAGACTTTATATTTGATGTAAAATATACTTGAACTGACTATTTGTGTCCTTTTGTAATTTTTTTTTCTATAATAAAGATTTATGAGTAATTATTGCTTCAAAAGCATGTTGTGCTGAACTTATGTTGACCCACAAAGCCACATGAGAAGCCACGTCACATTTTTATTGAATGTTTATTTCAAGTTTGAATAGTTTTATTTAATGGCACCAGTTACAAGGGACTATTGGAGAGAAACAATATTTTATACTGACTTGTACAGAAGGTTACCTACAGTACAAACGGGTTCGGAATGGATCAGACTGAACAAGAACTGGATTTTGGCACATGGATTAATATATATATATATTTGTATATATAACGTAATTAAACAGCAATCTCCAATCCCTGGATAGAACGATGCAGAACATAACACACCACCAGACATGGATATGCATATACACTTAATGATGTGTATACACAGCTGTGTGAGGGTCTGTCTACTGGGAGCTGGCAGAGGCGCAACAAGCAGACCGAGATGTCTTCGCTTACGACTATCGTCAACCCCAGTTCTACATGCACCATCCACTTTAATGTGATAAGAATTTTGGCCAGGGACGAAATTCAGTTTGCCAGTTGTATATAAGTCGTTACATTTTCATCATCTAAACTGGTTGGTTATTTAAATTTCATTACATAATATGAAAGAAAAAAAAACTTAGTTTGAAGGACAGCCAGTGATAATCTGTAGTCTGGATTATACCATAGATTAATTGTTTCTTGAGGTTTTTTATTAAAAATCTAACTGACAACTGCTGAAAATATGTAGCAGGACACAGGTACTGTAGTAGACAAAATAACAAGAACACCTCAAAAACACAACCTCGAAAAATGATCCCAACAAATCCTTAACCTTTGTAAAAACTGATCACAAGTGTAGGATTTGTTGATGTGAGGAATTAATGTATACTATGCAGGTGTTTCTGTTATCGAGTCCCATCACCTGTGATGTTTTTTGTTTTTTTGCGTGGCTGTACCTTCACTGTTGCTTTTCCGGGACGGATGGATCAACTGCTTTTCATATACAAACCATGGATGAAGCAGACACACGGATCATCATCAAAAAAAAAAAACTGTAACCATCTCCCATGAAAGTAAAAAGAACAGTAAAATATGTAAACATGACACAGCAACTGAAATGTAAATGTAAAATCAGGGTTGTCCCACGAAAACATGCCTGTGAAGACAAATTAAGACAGACATTTTTCAAGGGGTGGGGGGTGGGAGCTGCACAGTGTACATGAACAGATGAACACTGGCTTCCCTCTCGGCCTGGGAGATTGAAGGATGGAGCAGTTCTGTGAGTGCGCGACTGACAGGGTTGTTTTGTCTCGTGTCTCCATTCCTTTATCTTTGCCACTTTGGTTAAACTGCAGAGTTAGGATCCAGGCACAGGGAAGAGTAATCTGTCACTTAACAATTAAAACAGCAAAAGAAAACAGCAGCAGAACAAACATCCACACAAGAGGTCTCAGAGAAAATTGAGAAATTTGATTTTTTCTTTTCTCCTCCATGTATATAAAATGTTATTATTACTGAATGCAACAAGTGTCTCAGTGGTCAGCACAACAGCAATTTGGTAAGTGGTTTTCTAAGAAACAGAGAGGATGTATTCATCGTTAGATTTTTCTACACAAGTTTTGTAAATCACATCTTTTTGCTCTTATTGCTCCTTGAATACTGCTGCCTTTGTCATTTCATTGTTGCATGTTCAGAGAGAGACCACTGAAGCTACATAATGCTGAGAGATGTGTGGGAAACACCTGTGCAGACTGACCTTTGAAAAAAGATGTCCTGCTAACAACTCGGCCTAGCTAGACTGGCCAGTCGTGTTGAGCTTTATGTCCGTAAAAGAAGTAATAAATATGAAATATGAACGTCCACACACACACAAATAAAAGTCAACTGCCCACCGTGCTCCACTCCTTGTTAGGAGAAATGTGCTTCGTCTTTGCATCTGATATTTACTGGACGCATCCAAGTGAAAAAACTATTGACTATAGCTGTAAATAAGCCCCGGCAGGTTTTTTGCCAGTGTAGCTCTAATTTCTTTTATTTATTATTATTCCCTCTAGCATCGTGCTGCGCCCTCCACCCCAGATCACTACAGTTTGTGAAGGATAATGAGTGGATCCAGCCACAATGCCAAAGTGCATGCTACTCTGTGGTCAGGACGACAACTCAGCCCTGGACTGACAGGCTCGAAATTTACATAGGAGCGAATAAAGAAGGTAGCACCATTGGGCCTTCAGTGGAGCAGCTGCAGGTGCTGGTGTAGGAGGGTGATGCGGAGGGGGGCGGGGGGAGGGGGTAGGAGACTAAATACAAGCAACCCCTGTGCAGCCATTATTAGAGTGACGAGTCACCAAATGCCTTCCGTTCCCGCTTGAACCTCTTGATCTCCTTCAGTCTTCTCTACCTCTTTCTCTCATGACATTCCTGTCCACTGTCCCTTTCTGTAAGTCCCGCACCTTTTTTTTTTCTTTTTTTTTTAGCAAAATATGATAAATTGACTATTTTTTAAAACTCTTCTCTGTCTAAACATCCACCTCCATCACCTTGAATCCTTGTTTTGATTCCTACATACGGACACACTAACACTTACGCCTGCACTTGGTACAGGAGGTAGACACAAAAACAGATTTTACCCAGAATCCAGCAGCCATGACAGTTATTGCTCCCTGGAGCTACGAGGGTCTGGAGCCCGACCGGCAAGTCGAAGGGCAGATATCATTTGTCAGTGTTGGTTTATTATAGATGTAACGGTATCTGCACTCATTGTGGCTGATATAGAAAAAGAATCAAGTGAAGACAGCAAGTTAGTTATGAGAAAGTCCAGTCCCATTTATATGTTCATTTTGAATTTTTTGTATGTTTTGTTAAATTCTGCATCAAACTTTTATTTTCATTAATTAAACTGCCTATTTGTTTGTAGATTAAATCAATTAATTGTTTTGATCATGAAACAATCATAAAATCGTGTAAAAGTAGAAAGTTGTCACAATGAAGAAGCTGAAACTAAAACATTTAGCATTTGTGCTCAATCATGACAAATATTGATTTGTCAAGGCATTTTCAAGGAAATTATCTGTCAATCAATATACTAATCATTCACACTCTACTTCTGTTTTGACATCTCTTTAAATTCACTGTGAGATGTTAGGTCTCTACTGTTTGGTGCAGATCCAATACCGGTCAGGCTCTCAGTCGCCTCGACACAGACTCTCCACATACAATAATATAATGGTAAATTTATGAAAGGTGATTTTTTTGGATTATTTGGTATTTGCAGTGGTGCAATAAAATCTGCAGATTTTTTTGCTGTACAAATACATGTTTTAAACTGCATGTACATTGAAGGCTGATTCAGTGCTGGTGGAGTGATGAGACACGTGATTAGTGTTGAGTGGATCTGGATAAAAACCCTGTTTTTTTTTTCTTTTTTCTTTTTTTTGTTTTGTTTTGTTTTTTTGTCCCCCTTTTCACATTGCCATGAATGCTTCTGACCTTACTTGAAACACAGCGCTAAAAAAGGTATAATTTAATCTTCAATAACAAAATAACATTTCAGTTCTGTTAAAATATACATGGAAAACCTGTCAATATATATTAGGAAACAAACTAATTTGTACAAAAAGTACATCATTACTCTTATTCTAGTAATAATAATAATAATAATAATAATAATAATATAGTATGATACATAAACCTAAGAGCATGGTTGGTATGAAACCAAAATAAATCATAAAGTCTTCATACAAAGAAATAATTGAAATTCATCGAATTTCAACTTGATGAGAAAATGCAAATCAAATTAATTGGAGAAATAAGAGAACAACTGAACAAATGTGCACATTGAAAAGTACTGAATTATTAAAACCATATGAGCATTGCACATCTATCTAGACTATTATCTATTGGTGCCAGTGAATCTTTGCTCTTCATGAATATATCTCTAACCGCACCTGACACTACTGGCTCACATAACACTATTGGTACTGGTTTATTTTTACTGTATCCTTATAAAACATTAGAAAAACAACTCTGATCTTCACCAGTTTACTTTGTACGCCATCATATACTAAGGTGTAATTGTGTCTGAAAACAATCCTCAAAATTCAAAACAGCTAACAGTCATTGACGTTCTCTGAAAAAAAGGCATTTGGTAATCACCCTGTCTGTTCCCTGTTCCACACACCTTCACTGTTACTCCCTTCAGATTGATCCGTTTGTCTCATGAGGTGAATCTGTAGTTTGTTTCTCTGACTTCTGATGGGGATGGATCAGTATCAAAAGGTTATATACTACGTGTCCTCACATAATACGTCACTGCAGAAGGCCTGTCGACTCGAACCTAACTCACTTCAATCTTTTCATCTTTAACAAATCAACTTCCTTGATTACCACTTATCATCTCGCCGCCCTCTCTTATGCAAATATATGTTTAAAAGCGATAAATAATAAATGAAGGCAACATTCATCTGTTGCAACAAAATCTACCGTTCCTGTAAAAGGAACTGTTTAAAATTCTCCAGTTCTTTGATTTCAGTTTAATTTTTTTTCCTTTGTGTTATTTGAAAAAATAAAATACCTGAAATGACTTGGAAAAGAAACAAACAAACAAAAAAAAAAACACAAAAATGTCCTCTGGCTTTGTAGAAAAAAAGAAGAAGAAATCAAGCAAAAAGAGGAGGTGGTTGGTGGGTGGGTGGGGGGGTAAACTCAAAGTGGAGGTGGGGAAGAGAAATCCTGGCCCGGTGTTACCAGGAGTGGTCCAAGCTGTATATCAGCAGGAGGATGATGGGAGAAGCAGGGTTCATGGTTGGGACGAGGCTGCCCTCCATCACTCCGGAGTCCTAACCGTCTTCTCAGACCCCCGAACAGGTTTACGAACTCTACGACCGCACTCTCTCACTTGTTAATGAGCAACCCGCCCACCCAGCGGAGCTTGCAGGCAAACCACCGCCTGAGGGGACAAAAGTATTCGTAATGGAACTGCTCAAATTCGGGGGTCTGGCGGATATCACGTAAAAATGCTATGTCAAGGTCTGACTCGGTGAGGATGATGAGGAGGAGGAGCAAGACAAAGAGGAGTCCAATGGTCACAAGGAGCAAACGCAGGACACTTAAGACAAACTTATTCACCTGTTCCACCTCGCTGAGGGCCGAGTCCCCCCCCGCACCCTCCTGTGCGGATCTACCGTCCGCACCAAAATCACCCACTTCCCCGTGCGTGGGGGTGCCAGCCTCCGACTCCTTTTCCTCTTCGATGCTGCAGGGCGCCCCGTTGATCTGGCGCGAGGCGGCCAGCTCCATGCTGTGCTCGGCCACCGGGGTGGGCAGGACGCTGTCGGAGGGGCTGTAGGCCTCGTCCGAGATGACCGCCGTCCCATCGCTGGCGTCTGTGGCCTGGCTGCGGGACCGTGGCATGAAAGAATCACCATGGGACACTGAACGCACTGGTGTAGAGTGGGCACTGTCACGTAGAGATTCCAGACCTTGTGGAGGCGTTCAGGGAGGAAGAAGAAGGAGGAAACACAGAAGAAAGAAATGTTACTCTACGGGAACGTTAGGATGCCACAGTGGAGTTGAGCTTTGACCATTTGGATATAAACTGCGATCACTTCATCATTTTACCCTATTGAACGTTTGTGCTATATTATTCAAAATTATGTATGTAAAGCATGAAATCTAATTGGTTCATCCTTGAGTCCATGTTTCTACACAATTTCCTAAATAAATTCCAAGAAGGTGTTGCTGAGGTATTGTGTTCACAGGAAAGGATGGATGCACAACCTGAAAAAAAAACACAGTTTCTCTGGCCCTGCCTGTCACTGACAGCTACTGTATGTGGTCATACACTATTTGAGTGTGGCGTTCACGGACACAGCGTACAGTACTAAGAGGTTTCTTCTTTTGTTTGTCCAGCAGAGGTCTGTTACAGTACAGGACACACCGTCTCCGGTCTGAGAGCTGAAACCTGATCATGCTGTTCCCACAGTCGGGCAGACAGGAGGGAGCACTGTCATTGTACTAAATGATCAGTAGCTGATGTGAAGCTTATATCCAAAAGCACAATATCCACAATGGTCCTATTCATGTGATATTAAAGGGAAAAAGCAGCCTGCTCCTGCTGTTCCTGCACAACTGCATATTTCAGGCTGCAGGATAAGTGACAGTACAGTACACGAGTGCCGCTCTACAGTATACACGTCAGTGAAGATGAGCTGTAGTTGAGCCCTTTGCTGACGATATCACATTCTCCAGAGTGTCAAAGCTGCAAAATTATACCTTCACTATAAAGAGAGGGGATTAAAATTCAGTTTTCGATGAGAAGGCAATATCATGAAAGGGATACAGTATTTAAAAGAAGAAAAAAAACGGCAGGAAAAGTAGGACAGATTATGTCCAGTGAACTAAGCCTCGACTCCTGTCAAGTGAAAGGAAGGAGGCATGAAGGCTGGATAAATGTCAGCAGCCATCTTTGCTCAGTGTTGATCTGATACTTTGAAGCTTGTTTGATTTTTTCCCCCCACATTTTGAGATTTAATTTGAAATACTATAGCACGACTAAAAGAAATCCATAATCCAAATGAACATACACCAACCCTTTAAAATACTGTACTGGTTGGAACCAAATATAGCTGCTACACATAGAGTCCTCCAGTCTAAATCAAATTTTTCTTGACAAAAGCAGCAAGACGAATTAAAACTGTCACACAGACGGACAGACCATGGAAATAGTGTCACTCCCTCTCTGCCAATATGAAGGAGGCAGAGGACTGATTTAAAATAGAGAAAGCTCCTGGCACATCCATGTAAAGCACACTTCTGGCTGGCTCTGTGATGAGTTTACCTGAAGGTGGGCGGGTCTGGATGTAAGGCAGGGGAGTGCTAGGCAGAGGGGTAGCACTGGCAGACTCCTGCGGCCCCATCAGAGAGGGGTACAGGGGCAGGATGCCCAGGGCCTTGCCCAGCATGCGAGGCCCCAGGCTCAGCACGCGAACTTTCACATCCCGGTAGCAGTGGTTGATCATACGCAGGTGGACGTTCACCCGGGTGGTGATACGGATCAGACACTTCACCATGGCTGCAGCAGCATGCACGTGTTTATCCTGTTGTTATGGTCCCAGTCCCGGAGTCCAGGCCACAGTCTCACTGTGTGTGTGAGTGTGTGTGTTAGGTTGAAGGTGTTCTGCCTCGGTTGCAGTTTGTGGAGTGTGAGGTGTAACGGTGGGTTTCGACAGCAGTGCAAAGATCCTCAGCATTGGCCTGGCCTGGTTTGGCCCCACCCAGGCCAGTGACATACATGGAGTAGAAGGACCAGGCTATTTTCAGCCAGGGTATTAATACCACCGTAAGGGACGCAGTCAGCACACACTGGGGGTAGGAAGCTCTCATGGCTCTTGTGAACCCACAGCATGGGACCCTCAATATGTACAGTGCACCTGCTACTGACCTCTGTTTATTTCAGTGTACACAGAGTTGTGGCACTGAAAGACCAAATCAAAGGAACTCATCGCTTGTGCAAAACAGAGCCACTGAGACAACCTGGAGCCTGCAGGTGGTATTGTGTTGCCTAAACTTACAAACTTACATTCAAACACACACACACACACAACTCAGAAGAACTCTGTTGAGTTTGGAGTGGGCTGACTGACGCACACACTTGCAGCATGCCCCACCAATGCTGTAAGCATGAAATGGGCCAAATGGCTCTGGTTACAGCAAGGGTGTGTGTTTGTGTGAGACACAGAGAGAGTGTGTGTGTGTGTGTGTGTGTTTTCTTGTGGTAGGGGAAGAGCTCTCACACAGGACTAATTGCTCCCTGATCCATTTAACATTCTGTGTGTCAACTGGTTTATTGTTGCGGTAACAAAAAGATTTATGAGAGTATCTGAAGAGGGAAACCCTGAACAACTACGACTTGCATGTTTTAGTGGATGAGGTTGGTACAGTATGTAAACAACACTACATTCACTTTAAAGAACACTTTAAACACTGCATGAAAACACATTTTCACGGCCAATATGTGATTTATCATTTCTTGAAGCGTGCGGGGTAGATCACAGTTCTTACCCTCCATGATAGATATGTGCACAGCTCTCCGACGTGTGCGCGGTACACTGCTGAGGCGAGGTCCGTGCGTGATGGATGGACAACTTCTGCTGGGCACAAGGCCAGCCCTGCAGAGACAAACACAGACACAAAGGCACAGACATCAGTGCACTGAGAAACAGCACCGAGTGGACGTCATACTGCAGCGAGTAGGTGCTGCTGATATAAAGACATCTACAGTAGCTTGGTGCCTAAGAAAATGGAGGAAAAATAAACACAAAGAAAGAAAATCTTATCGAGAGCATTCTGACCTCTCCTGAGTTCACATACAACTCTACCTGTGTATTTCTGGAGGTTCGCGTTTGATTTTGGCACTCTGCTCCATCACCTCTTTTGCCACTCGTCCACTGTTATAAAGCACAGAGATGATGCTCAGGATGAGTTTCGCATACATGCACACAGACATATAACCAGGCAACCTGGTGTCACCCAATGCCATGAGAGCCATCACTGCAGTGGATGAGTACAGTGCATGAGCATCATGATTGAATTAACCTGGTGAATTCAGCTCTGTGTAGCTGAATTACCACCAGTGAGACAAATGCACACAGACGTGCAGGCAAAAATATCAAAACAATGGCCATGGTTTGCTCTTCAACACTAAACTCAACAACATTTCATTGACTTTGCTTTAATGTCACGTCATATGCACTACCTATCTACCACCAGATACATGTTTTTTCTTCTCTTTAATCTTGAGTGAATTTTAATATTATCCTCTTAAAGGGGCAGTTTAAATGTATTTTCTAATATCTAGTTATGTCAATCCAGCCCAGCAACTTCAGGGACATTAGCTGGTAGCTACATCTGTTGCAATATATATTTTATATGCCTTATTTACACTTATTTGGTGGCAGACATGTCAGAGATAGATACTGTATATCTCAAAACATGTACAAATGCTCTGCAGAGCAAGATACCACTAAGGGCAGTTGAGAATAAATTACATAAATAGTATACTGTCTATCCAAGGTGATAATCTGTCATGTGACCAGTCCCCTTAATTGTGTCCTCTATCTGGTTAAGTGTCAGTCCTCTCCTCTGGGTAAATGTAGTCTGACGTTACAGCACAGAAGGCCAGGAGGCCACATCCTCTAGGAACACCTCTCTCCACTTCCAGCTGGGGGTTGTCTGCAGTGTCCTGCCCTCCCTCTCATCAGTCATGCTTACTTGTCGTGTACTATACCTGTAGCGGAAACGGCTGCCCTTGAAGAACAGGTTGCTGCTGGACACTGTGCGAACCTGACTTGACTTTTCAAGTCTGGAAGGAGAAAAAAAAAGACAGAAAGAAAAAGAAAATGAAAGAGAAATTGTTAAATAAAACGAAAAAATGGGAAGAAACCCACTGGCATGATCTCAAACATAAATCATTTCCCACTCAATTTTGCTAGAATATGGAGATCACATTGTTGAGACATGAATATACAATATGTAATCTTTGCCTTGTGAATCCCAGAACAAAGCAGAAACTAGGCTCAAATACACTGCTATTAAATTATGCATGTCCTCTCCTCGCACTATAGGCACTGCATCCTCGACATGGCTCCATACAGTATTCAATATGTTTATATTGTCGTAAGTGATACATTAATGTTTAATGATTCATTTTGCTTCCAAGAGATTTGTGTTCCTCTCTGACAGTCTACATCCCTGTAACCCCCCGAGTCTCCTTATTACAGTAAAATCTTAATAAGCATGGGGTTGATGAAATATCTGCCACTTCAGGGAGTCATCGGAAGGTCACATCATATTAACTAAAATCAATACGCTTGCCTTGCTCTTAAGCCCCCCTCTGTTTCTCATACACTCTGCTCATCACCTGAATCATCAGCTCCACTCATTACTACATTGTCCACATCTCTCTGAGCTCACACTGCCTGTTCCTTTTTCTTTTTTTTAAATAATCTCCTTTCCTGATCCAGAAAGAGCACAAGGGATTTGCGCTATTATTCATAGATGGGAGAGGGGAGCCATACCTCAGAAGGAGTGCTGAAGTGCTTGCAGTCTCGTGCCAGTGCACACTCATTTACTAAAGGTCAGCAGCAACTCACACCTCATTTTCCCCATTGACAAACAACCCAGAGGGTTTTGTAAGGACACCAAGGCACTGTGACGGTAACCTGCCTGACTGCACTCAAAAGTAACTAAATCATGACAGTGAGGAGGAGCAGTGAAAGAAATTAAATCAAGTTAAATAAAAGAGACTCACTTATAGAAAGCTTGGTTCTCCACTCCACATTTCCACAGGTGCTTGCATGCCTCCGGAGTGGGTGCAAAGTACGTCAAGATGATCTTTTCGTCCTGCACGTTGAGAATGAGAGAACGTGCAGGACAATATAATACACTGAGGCAGAAAAAAATCACTCTTTATGAGAACGTGCACTGTGGAGAATTTTCTCCACATCCAACAATTGATGCGCTCACCTCTCTCTGATTTGCATATATGTGGAACGTCTTGCCTTCGAACTTCAGCTTGGTCACCTCATTCCTGGCCGGGAGAGAGCACAGCAACGGTTACACATGCAGGCGAGCGCAGACGGAAAACCACAGCCTCTTTAAATATTCATGACAACAACTTTGAGATCACATAAACAGCCACGGACCTCTATGTTTGGCTGACAAAACAAATAACCGATAATATTCCCTGAAGACGAGAGGGGGAAACCTGAGCGCTGACGAGGGCAAACAAACACAGCCGTTACAAATGCTGCAAACATAATAAGTCTGCTCTCATCATGCAACTGTGACCTTCTCGGTGAAAAGCAAACAGACAAAAAATATTGTTTACACTTTCACTTTTTCAGTGAAGCACCAGGTTGAATTAAAATCTCTCCTTAAAACAGAAACTATTGTTCTTGACTGCCTGTCTTGATCTTCTATTGAGTATCTCTGTGCTGCTGTAATTAGCCATCTGTGCACATGTTGGCCCCCGGCTCTTGTCACAGGTAGAGGCGCATGGAGGAGCTTTGTTGACAGTGACTGTACAACCAGCTGCTGTAGTGCACATGCTGTTTCTACGCCCTGCTTATACAGCACATATGTCAAATCAGGTAAAAGTCACACCCGCAAAGTGGCGTGTGTGATTTACATTGTGCAAATACCCAAGGCTCATGTTCATGTGAGAGACACTGGCACATTTCGCTCACCATTTGAGAAAATGAACTCTCTTGTTTCCCTGTAGCACCACAAAACCAAACGGTGTGAAAGCGAGGAACGCTGGGTTTCCTGACACATCCTGAAAAGCAGAAAAAACAATTACATAACATAACTAAATTATGATGATAATCAGACACATCAGAGTATTTCAAGCTGAACACAAGTGTGAGTGAGATATCTAAATATAGTAAAAAAAAAAAAAAAAAACCTTGCATGGATGTGGATCAACACCATATGTCTCCAGCATCTGGGCTTTCTGAAGGAAATTTCGCTCTGATGTTTCAGGTGTCTGTCCACTGAGGGAGAGCAACAACACAACAAAAACAGCTGCGTCAGTTTCACATGTGGAAAATTCGAAACGTCGTCGAGGCACAAACGAATAAATGTCCAATAATACAATACATGAAGAATTTAGAAATAATGAAAGAGGCAAACTGAGGTTATATCAGAATAAATCACACACACAAAAAAAACAACATGAGATGATGTTTAAAAGGCAGTTATTGTTTAGCTCAGTTAAAAATCTGGGTTAACACAGGAACAATGTATGTATTCATGTTGCAGCACCGTCTCCTTGGTGGTGAGGGGCAAATGAACCACTAGTGGGCAGCAGAGTCTCATCATTCTCCTTCTATATAAAACGAAACTTGGTTGATGCAATTCCACCTCTATTGTGTCTCACTGTCTGTCTTTACACAGACAGGTTTTGTTTTTTCTCTGCCTTTATTTGCTCCAGCGAGTTTTATCCATTACACAGCCTCTTAACTAGTGTAAAATAACACAACAGCAGAGTGGTTTATTTACTTAAAAACTTAAAAATGATTATTTCAGAGCTAAAAATAATTACTTGACAGAGGTGGACAAGATCAGAGTGAGTAAAACGCTTCTTCAGCATCATGTCTGCCCCGCATCATCACTCTCAATATCATGCTCTGCTGCTCTTCCAGTTAAGGCCACGGCTAGTAGCCATCACTAATAACTGTTCAAATAAAGGGCAGGCTATGAAGTCAAGACAATCTGACTGTGTTATCTGAGTGGATAGTGGAGAACAAAGTGCTTTATTCCTCTCTCTGCTCAAATAAAAGACAATAATCTGTCTGGCCAACCCAGTACAGACCAATGGTAGCTCATTACTGCAGTCAATTACGTAAAGGTCAAAGGAAGTCTGACTTTTGATCAGTCTGTACGCGGGTGCACTGTCTGCAGGTACTACAGGTCTGTGAAATGGCAAGAGCTCATGATAGTGGAGGTGCAGCTGTGTATTTGGGTTCTTACATCAGTTCTGTCTTGTGTATGTCAGCGATCCGTCGCTCCAGCTTCTCTGAATGTTTAGGGAAAAACTGGAACTTGGAGCTGTAACCTTCGGGATGCTTCCCTGGGTCATAGTCACCAATCTCAGCTGGAGGAAGGAACAAGCAAAATTAAGACACATTCCCCGACATCCAAATTTACATCTGACGTCAGTGAGTTTTAGGACACTGGTTCTTTTGCCGGTGAAGATGGGCTGAACATGCCCGGGATTATTTGTGTTCCTTCATGCCACAATGCACCGCCTCGGATGACCCTGATGCCGATTTCTCTCTGCAAGGAGGAGCTGACCAGGCAGCCCATCTTTAATTCATCAGCCCCTCCTCTGGAGGAACCTGTCTCTCCTCAAACACTGTACTTTCAGTGATGTTAACCCTGTGCCACCATACCTCATGTCTGTTGTGCTTGTTTAGGTTTTTATTTATAGTGTGTGTGGTAAAAAAAAGAAAAGAAAAAAGAATGATAATATACCAGATAACTACTTCAAAGACTTTCTAAGTGAGAACAATTTCTTGCTTATTGAGAGTGTGCAAACCAGTGTGTGATAATACAAAGTACAGAATAATCATTTACTTTTCTCTTTGTACCAGTTTTAGAGTCAGTATCAGACAATCAAAGACTATGCTCATTACTCTTAGATTTAAACTGTGACAAATTCAAATTATTACAGGCGTACTCTTGGATGAACGGTTGTTCCCTGTGTCACCTGATTCAGCTTCTTTCCACATAAAGATCTATGTGCTTGACTGGTGGTGTTTATCAGCAGCTACAGGGCATGGTGAGGCAGAGGTCATGGACACAGTGCAAAGCAGAGAATGGTGTAAGTCATTTCCATCTGTCACTTCCCATTACCTTGAAGGATGTGGGCAGCCAGCATGGCCGCATCCGAAGTTTTACACAGGAGCCGACCGTGGTAGAGGTCTCTCTTGATTTGCAGGAAGACAAGATACCTGCAAAGGACAAAGATCACATCAGACAGGTTAACTTACCAATGATATTCATAAATGCCCACGACCGCTCAGATACAGATACATCCCGCAGTGAAAACGCAGAAGGAACAAAACAATAAGAAAAGATCGAGTAGGAGCAGCAAAACAACAAACCTGACAAACCTCAAAGGCTGTTGAGTTCAGGTTCCCCATGGGTGGTTTGAATATTTCTTTTTGATTTAACAGAAATGAGGGTTTTGTTTTGGGGAAAAAAGGGTAAGCAGGGCCCCGAGGGAGAAGCTGCTACCGACGCTGTGTTGCTCTTAAAGCCCCCAGCCTCGTTTCAGACTCACCCGACCAGTCGGCTCCGGAAACATGAGATTTACAACATCTGAAGCAAACAGCAGGATGCTGATCATAATGATTATTTGATATTATCACCATCATTACCATTATTGTTTTCATTCTAATTATTAGAGGTGAGGTGAGGTCACTATGTCAGTGGGATCATGGGAAATCATGTCCACCTAGTATTGAATAGGAAGTAAAACCATTCCCTCTGAGGCTAATAGCACTTCCTGTGCAGAGACATGAATTAAAGAAAGAAGCTACTTTCATTTCCTGTGCTATTCATTTCCCCAAACCCCAGCACACTGACATTATGTTTACACAAAATCTCCCCTTTTTTCATACTGTATACAGTGCTTTTTTTTTCTTGTGGATCTTCTCACTACTACATTGAGTGGGTTGCATACACACTGTCATACATGCTCTGTTGTGATGCGCCAAAACACATCAGCAGTTCAGTCAGACCATTAGTTTCAAATAGAGCATTTAAACAGTACATTTTTACGTCACATTGGTAAATTGGACATTGTACATTGGAACTGTACATGTTATTAGCAGAACCTCTGTTTTATTATTTTGTGTAATTCTGTAATATTATTTTATTCATACAGCATTTACAGCATATACAACATACAGTACTGTCCTTTCCCAATAGAACAGGAGGGGACCAAACACTGAATGAGCCCCATATGTGACTGTGATTATTTACCCTCCTTTCTATTGCCAACACCAAGCTCTGCCCTCTCCGCTCTCCTCATATATCACTCCCCCGCCCCTCCCCGCCTCGACTCCCCCAGCCTTTCATTCTTCCTCCTTTCCCTTTCCACTCTCAATCAGCACCCTTTGCCCTCAATCTCCTCTGCCCACTCTGTTCGTTATGTACATCCTACATGTGGCGTGCATTTCATCTCATTACACCTCAGAGAGAGCGAGGAGACTCCTCGTCCCCCGTGGTCAGTGATGAATGCATCAGTAAACTATACATGCACTCATTCATCAACTGGCTGCTCTCAGCAGTATCTGGAGGCAGTGTAAACTCACCACTCTTCACTTTTTAGGATTACATTTGCTTTTCTCTAAAATAATGAGAAATTATTCCAACAACACTGTCAAAAATGTAGGTATTTAAACACACTAGCATGTTATTGTTGTTGTTGTTGTTGTTGATCTTATACCCATTAACTTTTGGAGACTTTGCTACAGGCAACGGTTTTTACAGTCCCCTGCTTCCTCTTGCGAACTGTGTTCTGTGTAATATTTATCATAATGTTTCAGACAGTCAAGTACTCAAGCATTTTAATTATGAAAGCCCATGAATAATGTTTTAGAAAGAGACGTTTGCACTGCCGAACAGTTCTGCAGCACAAACTGTACGGCCGAGAAAAAACATTGCAGCTGCTTTTCACAGGTTTGTAAAACGATGGCATTCTCCCCATGAAAGAAACTGTCGTCCTTACTGTTTTGGTTTTATGCTGTGACAAAAGTAAGATACTTGTAGAGAAAAAAATAGAACCATTATCGCCTTATCTTTGAACTACAACAGGATGTCATACCGTGTAATTTCCTCTTTCAGAGCAGCAGGTTCAGGAGGATAGAACTTGACTCGCAGACACATGGTGAACGGAGGCTGAGCTGCAGGAAACAAACACCAAACATTTAAGACACGGACGGGAAACCTTTCATAGTAAGAGATCAGACACTCAACAGGAGACTGAAGGGGACAGCAGGACTCTTTTTTTACAGTGAGATATGGTCAAATGTTATTCTGATGTCTGTTGCTAGTTTGTACGTCTTAAAGCTTACTGTATATAGGCAGCAACTTGTCTGTCCTGATGTTAAATACATTTAATTGCACTGATAAACAATATTAAATAGCATAA
This sequence comes from Decapterus maruadsi, assembly GCA_030347415.2. NCBI lineage: Eukaryota > Metazoa > Chordata > Actinopteri > Carangiformes > Carangidae > Decapterus > Decapterus maruadsi. Next base: position 13,188,810 of record CM064893.1, on the reverse strand, counting down.
ATCAGAGGCGCACATGTACACCTACCTGAACATTTTTGATTAAGCAAAGATTTTCAGCATATTAATTAGGAAAATTAATTAGCTATTAGTCTTCTCCACTCCACCTAAATATATAAAAATAAATACATTAATATATACATGAGATCAATGTACTTACATTTCATTTGCTTTGCAATGGATTTTGAGAACTCCAACCAGTGCTGCATTAGAAAGAAAAGCAGAAAAATGCAAGTAATTACATGTCAGAGTAACCCACACATCAAATTATTCAACTGACACTTGATGGAAACCTGTTTGTGCTGCACGTAGTGTTACAATGGCACTGTTCCTGCACTGCAATATGTCAAGGCTGCGCTGAAAATAAAGAATTTGCAGGGTTTTCTCTGTTTGAAATCTTCAAAGGCTGCAGGTGAATATTCAAACAGCTCTGTGGAGCTCTCTAGAGACTGAGCACGGAGGCTGATTAGACGCCAGGTTTTGACTGAGCAGTGAACTCGTTTTGCTGGTGGTAGGCACGTAAGCCTCGCAGAGTCACAGAATCTATACAGCCTGATTCAGATTCTTCATTCTCTCTGTGCAGATCCTCTCTCCATCTTTCTTCAGGGTTACCTTCACATCAACCCAACCCACCCACAGCAACAACCACTGAAATAGTCAGGAGTGACAGCATAAGAAATGCAGCATCAGCAGGACTTGGCTCTCGTCTGCAGGACAACATGATCTGCAGTGCAAACATGTGAATACTTCATGAATGAAGCAGTGCAATAGCATGTCTCTCAGGAAAGGAGCCTGATGGAACAACCGTCACTCTGAAAGGCGGCGCGAATAAGAGAAACTTGAGAACACAACTATTCACTCTGGTCCACAGCCTCACTCGCAGTCCTCAACTGAAGTCAAACACAATCCAAGCCTGTTGTTTTTTTATATTGACAGAAAGCAACACAACCTGATCTATATGGAGTCATATTGGGTTCACATTCAACCACTTCTACTTTTAAAATACTGGATGCAGTGGATATAACAAGAACATTTCAGACTCACTATTGTAATTTTAATTTCAAAGTGTGGCTTACACTTCACAAACACCAGTGGGAACTGCCTGATTTTTATTATGTACTGTACGTATTATGTGCTCTACTTTCAGAGCCTACAGTATTTCTGTTTGTTAAAAAGAACATTTCAATGGTATTGGAAATAACTTTCTTCACTTTCCTGCTTAGAATTAAATTAGACCATCAAAACTCATGTCTGGTGCCACGTCTCAATATATACTCACAATTGTTGCTTTGACGTCTTTAGTGTGTTCACATTGACAAGAATGGCAGTACACTAAAAATAGTTAAAACATTGAGGATAGACCCTCACTTGTCACCCTCAACGGTCCCCATCTTTGCTTTGTAATAAAAGGGGAGGAACCCCCAGCATATTTAAAAAATTTGAGAAGGAGGACACGGCAGCATGAATGCGGTGCATAAAAAGTTAATGTTATAGTCAAATGAGCACAGCAGCCAACGGGCAGGTGCAGTCACCTGTTGTGATCGTGCATACCGGGACTCTCTGGTTTGGGACAATACTATCCAGTAGAAATCCACATCCTACATTAGTGAGTATACTGTGAACACAGCATATTACAAATGAGCGTTCTGACTGACATATCCCATTTGAGACACAGCATTTGTAACACGAAGTTGGAGCCAGGAAGCAGTTTGCTAAGTTTAGCATTGACTGGAAGCCTGGGGGAAACGACCAGCATGAACACGCTACATCGCCTTTGTTTAATCAATGCAAAAAAAAGCAAAATGCAATGGTAACATTTTGGTATTAGAGATAATTGTGTGGTTTAATTACTCCTTTTAATCTGTATGGTGTATTTGATGGTATTCCTTTAAGCCAAGACAAATTTACCAATTCACAGGAATGGTGTGAAGAGTGCCCCATAAAACACAAACAAATTAAAAACTTATATGGTAACTGTGGTGTATTGTAGTCTTCAACACACACACACACACACACACACACACACACACACACACACACACACACACACACACACACACACACACACACACACACACACACACACACACACACACACACACACACACACACACACACACACACACACACTGATGACTCAGTTCAGTGCTTATGAATCCTTGAGGCACATGGGCTTGCAGCTACAGGATGTGGTGTACTACAGCATAACATGATTTCTTTCTTAATTTCTTTATACTTATTATCTGAAAATGATAAACTAAACAAATGCAGATAAGCATGCACTCAGATACACAGTTTTTCTCACACCAACACACATGCACTCACTCACACACTTACCCGCTGTTTGTCTGGATCCACATATCTGATGCCAAAATAGTCTTTCTCCAGCAAATTGAGGTGGTGACAGATGAGGTCAAACAGATACTGTCCCTTTGCGTCCCTCTGTAACGGAAGAGAAGAAAAAACAAGAAATTCACCAAGCATGTCAGCAACACAAATCCTGTTTGTGGACAAGAAAAATTCAACAAAGAAAAGGCACCATCCTGAGTTTCAACATGACAAATAATTCCTGCTGGCAGAATATACTTCAGATTTCTTTCTTTTAAGCCCTGCCACAGATATCTCAGATTTATCCAATATTAATACACAGCCAGAGCCATCTGAGGTGTCTGGAATAAACCCCATCCAAAGCTAAAAGAAGAGCTCAAAGAGAGGATGGATTTAATATGCCGAGGTCTGACTGAGGTTTTGCAAATTCTCTGCAGTCTGAACCTGACGAGGAAGCTCCACTTGAAGAAACCTCTGTGTTACTGCAGCACAGAGAAAAGCCTGGACGTTCTCACTGTGTCAAATACATATCTGAAAGCCTCCTCCCTATTCACAACACTCTGTGTAACATTGCTAAACATCCTAACTCAAACCAGAAAATTTGGATCAGACTGGAGCAGACTTTTTCTTAAAGTAATCCAACAGCGACACAAAATACCGTTAACAACATCCCATAATATTCACTCTTGCTAAAGATGACAGGACAGAAATAAATTAAGACTTGCACTGCTCCCTCTGGAATAGTATTGTACACCTATGAGGGATGCAGATATAATTTGCATGAATACATTATGAGTGTTACTGCAGTGAGCCAGGCAGAGTAATAAGACACAGACACAGCAAACAGACAACAACTAACTGGCGAGGAGGAGCATTAAGCTGTTAGGTGGGTAGATGTTTTCCATGGAGCCTGGTGGAGACCAAAACAGAGGTAAAAGAAGAAGTAACAGATAGTGGCAACAGACATTTGGCCTCTTTGATGAGACTTTCTAAATAAATAAAACTCATAATTTTTTACTTTAAAGGGCATTTCCAGTCATCTTTAATTATAAACTGTTTTATCATTTTTTAGATTTACTTTAAAGGGTATTTCCAGTCATAATCAATGTTTACCCTGAACTGCAGCGTGTGGACGTTTATAGTCGTTTCTGTTCAAGAATCTATCGACTTTTCAATGTTCATTAATGGACTCCGGACAATAATTTTATATCCAGGCAAGGCAATATCCAGTGTCCATATCTAAATCACATGTGGGTTGCAGTCTGATGGCCACCAGGTCGGCCCTCATCATGACTCATGAGGAGGTCGGCGGAGGTCAAGGTTGGACGGCACTGTTCCTGTGCTTATTTTCCCTGTGACGGCAGTAGAAGTGTCAGTGGCAGCACTCCGCTCCGCATCATTACTCAGGCTGCAGATAACAGGCACTTCATTAGGACAATGACCTGTCGATCCGAGCTCGTCGCTTTAACCGCCATGACTCTTGTGACCAAATGCCAATAGGAGCTTTGCTACTGGAGCTAACTGACCTTTCTGTAGCCAGACCGAGGGGCTTCATGGGTGCTCACCACTGTCACTTTGAGATTGTACTCTCACAGTAACATGACAAACCAATCTGATGTGCCTGCTAACTTACAGAGCCATGATAAAAATGGAAAAGCAAAGTACTTTGTGGCGGTAGGAAGCATTTCAGAGGGACCAGGACCACATATATAATCATGAATACAGCTAAAGTTTATCTTCTTTTTTTTAAGTTTAGGAAATTAAAGCAATGCAAAAAGCTGGTTTCCATCATCAGGACTTGTGATTGAAAAAAAACTAAATTTCCCAAGCTTCATTTAAAAAAAAAAAGCCAATTTATTGATTTGTACATCAATAAATTGTGTAGAATTTTAATTAAAATGAAGATTTTCTAGTTTTCTGCTCTTCAAATCTAAAAGGGGCATATAACAGTGAGAACAGTTTTTCTAAATGTAAAATGTGACTGTTTTAATCACCCAGCGATGGGGAGCTGCGGTGGAGCAACAAAGCCAAACACAAATTAAAAATGGGTCTGTATGGAGAGGACACACTAAGTCAGAAAGGACATCTGCTCCTTTGTTGCAAGGAAAGAGCAAGTTTGTTAGTATTCAACAGCACTCCCACCATCCGCCCTCCCCCTCCCCATTTTCTTGCTCCCCGGTGCCCCCTACCCCAGTCCCTGCCCCATATCGAGCACAGCTGCATTATTCCCCCCACCAGCCTTTCTAATTACAAGATCGAGGTGATTTGCAGGAGAGAAAGGAAGGATGTCCTAAAATATCTAATTAATACTAATGAACCATTTCCTCGCATGGGCTGGCATCTCAATCTAGCCCAACAGGAGCCTCAGCAGATCAGTCTGACCTGTGATGGAAAGAGTTTTCAAACAACCAGGTCCCCATACAACATTCAGTCCTGCTGTATTGTATTTGCAAACCCCTCGGACACCCCTGGTTTGTACTGGAGTGGCTTCTTTCTGATACAAAAATGTTAAACTCTGAAGAAAGGGTTAGGGAGTAAATTGGGAATATGCACTACACATCTGTATTGGTTAAGTGGAAAACTGCTTGTGGCAAAATGTCCCTGTTTTACGGAAAAATGTTGAAACAAAAAAAATCTGAAACTGCATCACATCAGGATTTTATTTTATTTCTGGAGAGACAATCCAAACCGAGCTCCTAATCAGAGGCAAATGTGATGTGAATTGATAAATCAAGGTTTCAGCTAAGAGCCAAAAGCTAATTTTTGCTCTTTTCTATTCTGCTTACTGAATCCCTCTTTTAAGCCTTTGTGAGCAAAAGCACTTTAATGCATTAATAAATGATTTTCTGATGCTTTACGGATCAGTTACAAGCCATTACTACGAACACCTGCTTGACTGCCAGCCTAAAAGCCAAATCTGTCTGCTGTTTATCTTCCTCCAGTATGACATTTGCTCGTGAATGGTAACCGCATGTTATTTCACAAACCAAAGGAAGAATAGTGAAAAAATAATCTGAATCTTGGTGTGATTTAGTTATTATTTCAACCTAGGAATCGGGCTTTGTCATGTTAGGATGGGAACCACTCTCTTAGCCATTCACCAATACACTTTTAAAAAATGGGCTCATTATTACAATCATTATTAATTTATAGTTCATCTGATGGCCGCTCTTATTTTACAAAACCACTTTTCATCATAAAGTCTTGGTCTATAAAAACAAACAGAACCTATTGTGTTACTGTTTGCTCTTTTAGCCTGATATCAAACACATTCACTTCATGGACTTTCATTTCATTACTGTATCCTGTCTGATTTGTTGTGGTGGTGAAGATGCAGAGTAGATAAAGGGCTGAATGTATAACTTGGTTTAGATTTCAAAAAATGTATTTAGTAATCGCTCTTTTTGCAGTTTGTAACCAGTTAATCAAAATATTGTGAACAGTGTAGCTGGATCAGTCTGTGAATAACACTGATTCCACAACACAAGCTTCCTGAAACAACCTGACAGACGTCTCAAAAAGGCACAAAAGAATTAAAGAGATCTTTCTGACGTGCCTGTAACTGAGAACAACACATTGGTTTTCCTATTTCCTAAAGAGCCCCCAGAGTGCAATGGGCACTTTCCTTTCAGATTAATCATTAAAATGGTCTCCATGTCAACTCAGGAGCACAGACCATTAATAAAAGATTGTATCACTTTATAGTGAGAGGGGTGGAAACACGATGTCAATGACTGCGGGGGACTCAGGACAGGGTGTGTGTGTGTGTGTGATTGTCTGTGTGTGTGCGTGTCAGGCTAAAGGTACCAAGAGCCCTGAGGCGCTTTCTTTGGTTTCATAAGCAGATTGCTTTCTTTTGTCCCAGGAGGAGCGAGTGATTGCGCTGATTCTGTCTCTTCTTTGAGCTGCGGAGAGATCAAGTCATGACCCTGCCACTTCAGCGGGGGCCGAGAGCACACAAAAGTACACCCACCAGCCTTCATGATCAATATGAAGCTCTCTATACAGTAAACCACAAAATACTGTCCGTCTCTTACAAGCTGAAACGCTCCTCACTATTTCAAATTAATTAATTTGTTCTCTAGACAATAAAATAAACACTTATTTATTTACTATGAAAATTCTGCAGCACAACATGTTGGTCAGAGCATTTACAATAAAAGAGCTGTATATCCTGTACATTTTCACAACAATATGTACTGTATTTTGGTGTATGTACAGTACATCATTAGTAGACTATTTTACTCCTAGGCTACAGCAATACTAGACCCTAGTCGTCACTTTGTTTAGCTAAAGCTGCCGAGGATCATGGGAAATTCATTCAGTGTAAATGTGCTAAACTGTGAAAAATAAGGGGAGAAAGTGCTGCTTGAATGTCACAACAATGTCAGACACAGCAAGAACTCATGGTGCAGGTGACTGTCAACAAGTAAGGAAACAGGCCAAGGTGCACCGCTTTTAACTGACGAGCACTGACAAGCACCAGATCTTTTATAATCTTCAACCAGCCGTCAGTACGACACCGAGCCTGCTATGATGAAATACATTCATGAGCTACATAGTGCCTAATGGGGTGGAGAGAAAAAAGCTTAGAGTGAGACGGGAACTGAAAGAGTTAAGTGTCTTTAATAGAAAACGTCCTCAGGCACTGTGCCACTTAAAGCCAGCAGTCATCACCATCCTCCTCATCACCTGAGGAGGACGGTGTATGAATCCAGAGAGGAGATAGCCAACATTATGCCTAAATGGGCTCCACTGGTCAGAGTCTCAATCCTCATCTCACATCATATGATAGAATAAACTGGGCCCAGATATCTTAAAGAAATGGTGAAGCAAAATACTTCATAAGCTCTGAAGAAAATGACTTATCTCCCTAAAGGTGTGGAACCAATTGATCTGCACATGGTCGGACACTTGGTGTCTTATTAGCGGCTCAATGGCAGCTCTTAAACGGGCTTATTAACTTATATACAGCCCCGGGCAGTCCAAGGAGACACAGGACATGTAATAGACAGTGACAGAATATCTCAAGAGTGATTAAAATGCTTCACAGAGACTATTTTAAATCATCAATCATTGAATCTGCAGAGTAAAGACACAATGTCAGAGTGACAGCTGAGGGAACATAGAGTGCAAAGAAGAACACAATTTAATTTACAATTAATATACATTTCTTTTTTAGCAAGTACTGTAGTTTTGTTTTTTCGTACGACATATGATGTGATGCAGTCATAAAGAGTGTATACACAACGATGCTGTGAACCAAAGAAACCATTTGCAGTTGAGTCCCAGCGAGCGAAAAAAGTGGGCCATCAAAACACGACGAGAATGTGTGAGGATTTGCCCCAGAAATGTGTGGAATCGAGAGAATAAGAAAAGCAGAAAGCGAACTCTGGATAGAGTGATATGGATAATTGCTTTTAAAGCTCCTCAATGGTAGATAGTTTGAATGGGTGAAATGTGAGTTGGCATTTAATGATTAAAGAAGAATTCATGGGAGAGGAATGTTCTATTCAGCGAAATGACAAGGCATCTCCTCCAGACCTTGCAAATAGGATTCATAATTGATATATTGAGCTGTAACCCTGCTTGACACCACTGGCATGTGGCTGTTAACAAATCAGCAATGTCACCAATGTTTTTGTGATTTTGTACACAAATAAAAGCAGAGAGGAATCAATTCACAGCTTTGTTATAAAGTTATTTTCTATCTTCTAGTGCTATTTCTCATGCTTGAAATACACTTATAATTTGGTACCATTTGTTTTATCCAATATGTGATAAGCGGATTTGAAATACAATGCCCTTATGAGACTTTGGTGAAGAGCTTTGCCAGCAAATGCTTTATCATAAGAAGAATGCTTATGCTTATCATGAGACAAAAAGGGTGGAAACAGTGAAACTGTGATGAAGTCATGTAAGGAAAAGCTGAAAAACACCAGCTACTCTCAAAGTGTTGCCTTCGGAGCAGCAGCAAAATGTCTCCAAGCTACTTTTAGTGTGTATTTGAAAATATTTTTGAAACGAGCATCTGCAACTGCTCTATTCCTGCTGCGACAAAGATGATTATAGAAAGTTTAAGGAAGACACACATTAAAATACAGGCATAACGTAAGCTATGTAAAGTTAACCACTCACAAATGTTTAAAAACAAGACCAAGACTCTGCAGCCATGCTAACAGCTCCATTAGGCTGCGCTTACGCCTGCTAACATGCTAACACGCTAGGCAAGCATACTATTTTGCGTGTTCATTATTGTAGCTTGTTGGCATGATAATGTTTACTAATTAGCATTAAACACAAAGTGCAGGCCCAGGGTCAATTGATTACTTTAGTTGGCCGATAGTTAAGAAATGGAAACCTTGTGGTGGCACGACTAGGGGTATAAAGCTATTTCATTAATACATAAAGTGAATAAGGTTGTCAGTCTTTAGATGACTCAAGCCTGCAAGTATACTTTGTGTCACTCTGCATTCAGTGCTGTCCATAAAAGACATAAATTACTGCAGGGTCACACAAAGGATGAACCCTCGCCACCTGAAAAGTGTGAGGAGATGCGCGTTTGATGGAGAGTTGTTTGTGACAAGTGCCTAAATGATTCTGTGCCTTCCTGCAGGCACGGGGAAATGAATATGTTTCTCGATGAGGATTTCTGAGTCATTAGTTCTTCAGCCCACCAGTGATGGATTTCGTTGCCAGCCTGGTTCTAATAGCTTTTCTGTCACATCTCTCAGCTTCAAATACAGCTGAGCATTATGGGTACAACTATTTCAAAACGTACCCTGTGTAGGATATATTTCCAAGCAGATTTAGGTTTTAAGTGTGAGTGGAAAAAAAACAGGCATATCATCCTAGGTTGATCTTTTCTTGGCCATGATAGAATTATTTTTTTCCTATTTTGGGAGCTTGGAGTTGTTCCCCTCTGCACAACAGTTGGGTTTTCTTCCTGAAAAGTGTGACAAATACCTCCCAAACAAAATGAGCAGCACAATTGGTGTCATGCTTGGGATTAGCATATAAACAATACTTCATTTTTTGGCATTTGCACAGCTCTGGTGGTGATGCGCCAGTCTGGTCTCCCCCAGTGCAGTGAGAGGCTGCCGGGTGATGAATCAGTGTCGCTAATTCAGACTGTATTACCCCCTTCAGACCAGACATTTACTCTCATGCACTGTTAACCTATGCATTACACCAAAACGGGGCAGTCTTACAGTATGCAAACTACATCTAGGTTTAGCCTCCAGGCATGACACATTGTACGAGACTTGCTGGCAAGACCCATTCACACACTGACTAATGTCTGTTGTCTATCAGTGCAGTAGCCATAAGCAGTGCACTATTGGATTTCTTGGCAGGGGCAGCTTTTCGTGCCTCTGAGCCTTTAGTGTTTTTTATCCATTTCATAAATGGCTCTTCAGAACATTAGACCTTAACAAGAACTATTCCCAAGCAGGTTCATTTGGAGAACTTAAAAGCTGCACTACATAGTCTACTAATTGGTCTCAGGCTATAATGTTTATAGTGTGTCTCAGCCACGGGCTTTTTAAAACAAAGAGGCAACTAGTTCCCTGAGCTGTATCCTCATCCACTTTGCCAAAGCTAACTCCCCCTCCAGAGAAGGCAGCTGGAGCTTACCAGGCAGTCTCCACCACCGGCCCTTTCTTTTCAAGCCCTCCATCTCGAAAATGCATGGACACCCATCGTGTCTAATTGTTCCACTACCACAGCACCTCCTGGTTGTAAGTGATACTGTGCTGATAATGTGAGACCCCTCTCTGTGAGGTACACACCCACTGGTTTCATCGTACAAATCCCCCTGTGGCCGTACGCTGATGAACTCTGACGGCCTCCTCTTGTAAGACTTTTATCTGCGCTTCTAGGACTCTCAGTTTTCTTCCCGTTTATCTCATTCAAGGGTTTGCTTGCAATACTGTCCTTTTCTGCTTCTGCCTACAGAATCTGCTGACACAAACAACACAGCTGGTTTAAGCATAATGTATCTCCTTCAACTGCTGTCGTCAGATCTTTAGGGCTGCATGAGACAGAGGGCAAGAAGAAAAATGGTTTCTGGAAAGGGAGAGTATTCACTCAGACACAGTTATCATTTTACTGTCAATTGTAATTTCCCTTCTGAATTCTTCATCTTTTTTCTATTATTACTGAAGAGTGATATTTCCCAGCCGCAGTCTCTCCTATTTTTGTCAAGTGGGCTGATTGAATGTGAAATCACAGGAGAAAACATCAGCTGGGAATGGCCCCTTTGTCATTTTACCTGTACATCTGACAGATCTAATAGAATCACAGCTACATGTTAAAAATATTGCATAGACAAGTGAACAGACAGACAAGTGAATTACTTTCCCCAGCGGTTTGCACATTTAGATGTAACATACAGGACAAACCATTTTGTTTTGTATGATACGTTTGGATATACCTGCAAAGGATTGTTCTGTACTTCAGAATCACTTGGGTTGCGGTGAGGAAGCGGCCTCAGGGCTTCGTCGGTGTGGAGAACTTTGTTGCTGAGATTCACTCCTCCTGTGTCACCTCAGGTTAGTCTAACGTGAGACTAGCTTGTCCAAATCGGTCACCTCGTCTAAGAGCCTACAACCAGCGTTGACCGGAGAGGTGATGACAGGCACGCCGTCTAGTCTGCTGCGTTTAATAAGTGGCTTCAGAAGAGCATAATGGAGTTAAGAGTTTATAGTGGTGTGGCAATGCAAATAAGGATATGAAAAAAATCACCAGAATCCAAATATTCACTTGTAATGAAGTATTTTGTATATAATGTTTGCTAAAATAGAAGAACCAACAAAACCAAAAAGGTTGACTGACACCTGTGGACAGGGGCTCTGCTATCTGTCTCAGGTAAATCTGCTGACCACTACCACAATGACAGATGAGTCTCTGTGGTCACAGCATAGTGAGAGCCTTTTTCCGTGCTGCATAATTGAGTAAATCAACACCCAGGTAAAGACTATGCATCGGATGAGGAGTAGAATTTAGTCCTTACACGTATCAATAAGTCTAGGTAGTATAGGAGCTCCTGCAGAAAGATTCTCCAAATTTCCTACTTTTAGAGGAGCAGAGGCAGCAGATAAGCCTGTACAGCACTTTGACAGATGGCCACAAACCAAAAAGCTGCATTGTGTTAGTATCCCCTGCTGGCTCAATTCCAAGGTACAAAGAGGCTCCATTATTTGACAAGGCAACACCAGTAACCTGCACATGTGCCAACAGGGCACGGAGCGATAAGATTGCTGCTGTGAAGTCCGAGGCAACACAAATTAGAGTGAGCTATAGAAGAGGGAAAAGCAGCAGGATCTTTCTGAGTAAATTCAAGCTTCACTGTAAGTAAGAGGAAACTATCTATTACCAGTGCTAATTAAGTCGCTTCTACATTGAATAATGTCAGCTTGGCATACACTCTGGTTTTTCCATTTGACTTTGACGATAAGTGGGTCCAAACTGGAGTCGATCTTACTGCTGAAATGTTTTCTATATTATATCAAGCTGACTGCATCACACCGCTCTGTGGTACGGATAAAACGATGGTGCCTGTTAATACAGTAGATACAACTGTCTATTTTGGCTAATTCAACTAATTAAAAAACCGGAGTCAAAGTAATTGCGCACATCATCAGACTGATCATAAAAAAAGTCATAAAAATCCATAAAGCACCTGTTCATTGTTTTGCAACATCACCCTGATGGACAAATTAACATACAGTTATTTCTCAGAGTCGATCATCATATTGCCCACCCGTATACTTAAACATCAAAGTTCCCTGGTTACACATAGACATTTTAATTTGCTAGCTGACTGGATACAACCAATATGACAACAAAGCACGGAAGCGCTACACTGTAAAATCCAGGAGCTTTGCCTTCATCAAGATACCTGAATTCTTTTGATGAGTCTTTAATCCAACGCCCCACAATGAGGCTATTAAATAGTGCTTCTTTGCAAACTGCATCCAGTTGCCCTCTCACTGTAGTGGTGGCTGAATTTCACTCAGTGTATCCTTAGTGCTTACAATGACATCCCACATATTTTGTGGCTGTGTCTGACTCCAGCATGCCAGAGGCACTGGCTGTGCTGTGAATCAGATTCTGTTTCCTCTTCAGAGTGAAGCACTTCTACTGTACTATAAAATGTAACGACAGCTACCACAGTGGTTGTATATGGTATATAGTGGTTGCATATTATTGTAACGTACGGGTATCTAAATATCTAACGTGCTATAGGAGCCCTATAACCCTAACCCTACTTGTGACGGGCAGACAAGCAAGTCAAACAGGCGATTGACTGGTGGAGAAATACTGAACGCCGTCGCTCAGAATTAGCACCCTTTGGCTGACTAAATGTCTCATGCTGAGCAGAGGGGCCCTCTGTGGTACCACTTCACCCTCTCCATTGTCTCCAGAGCCCCGGGAAAGATCACTTTCCAGTGGTGAACCCAGCCATAAAAATGCGGAAAGCTGTTTGGCCCCGGAGACTGGCTGCCTGTGCACACAGGCGTGAAAGGCCCACCACTGTCCCTGTGTGTCAACACGCTAATGGAGGCCCAAGGGAGACGCAATCTTGTCAATACATGATTCAAAGAAACAAGGTTCTTGTAGAATGCCGGTCTGCGTAGTTGTGACAAGGGTAAATGTGGCCATGGGTGGGTCATCTGACTTGCTGCAGCCCCTAAATGATGCCCTGCATGGCTGGAGTGAAAACTGACTCAGTTCAGTCAAGAGGAACAGTTTAACACAGAGAGATGATAGAGCTGAGGATGTTATTTCAGGAATGAGTGGCTGATAAAGCCATCTGTAAGATTTGAATACTCACTCGAAAGGTTTTTCTACATATGTTACTGTTCTATGTGGTTGTGGAGGTTGCACTGTTGGTTAGAGATAATGCAATTTATGTCATTTAAAATGAATTGATTAATCAAGAAATGCAATGATCAAAACAATCTGTAACAACTGAGGCAATGTTCATGTATGTGCAAATAGGTTTGCAATATTTCAATAACTTCAAACACTGCGGTTTGATTCAAAAATAGCTACAGTATTACAAATGATTCGTAGCACGTGGAACTTTTACATACCAACACTCTCTAATTACGCCGTTACAATCAGGCACTGGACTAATCTTCAGAAGATGGGAACTCCTATTAAAGCCAACTAATCCACAGATCCACTACAATGGGGGAAATTAGGAAATTATATCATTGGCGGCACACAATTGGATCGCCAAGACGGGAACAAAGAGCCACTGAGCTCTACAGTGCCCTATATAAGTGAGCTGTCTTTGAAAACTCCCAGAGGATGCAGTAGTGCCTGTACCTTTGATGACAAAAAGCCAGTTTGCCTCGTCAAACCCACTTTTATGACCATTTCAATTTCTCACCCTATTTAAATTTAAAACAGACACATTAAAAGCATTATTAAAAGTGTTAAAGAGAAGGAAAAACCTTTTTTCAAGTCTTTGAATGCTCCTGTTAAACCCTGTTGTGTTTGGTTGAATTTGATGTGGTGCTTTACATGGCAGTTACACACCCCGAACTGTCCCGAGGTGGTTATTGAGTTAGACTGAGGGCACAGCTGCTCTCCTCTCACTTCTCAGCATCTTATAGCAACAATAATGAGCACAATCATTTCTTTGAAATTGTGTTATTTTCCTTGATTACTCGGTGTGACAGCCGTGAAGAGTTTAACCGTGAAGGCGAGGGTGGCTGTTGTCTGTGACCCACTGTGCTGTACTTGGCAACCAAACAGCGAGGCGGGACAAACTAAAAAGTGCTGTTGAGATGTTGGCTGGGGATTTGGAGTGACAGCTTATTTGAAAGATTTACTGTGGTGTCACTTAGGAAGCTTCAAGGAGGAGGTTCCCTGTTGCCTAATCCTCAGCGCTGTTAGAGCCTAATTGAACAGACTGGAAATATTTTCTTAGATCAATGGTATAATGAGGCCAAAGTAAACAGAGGGGTCTTGCTTTGAAAACAACTATTAGTACTAACTCCCATCACTCCAAAGTGATATCATAAAGTAGTTTGATTTGTCCCACCAACAGTCCAAAACCTACATCGATATTCAGTCGACGATCACATAAGCCCAAAAAGAGCAGCAAAAACCCACCTTTGGCATGGAGAATGTGGGCTTTCTAACTTAAAGAAAAGACTTTAACATCAAACTGGAAAAAATGTTGTTTTTTTTGCTGCTCAGACATGTAGACTTCCTTTCTTCACATTTGTGCATTCGTAGATGAGAGTATCAGATTAGCAATTGTTGGTCAAAGTAATTGACTGATTGATAAGGAAATGTGCCATCAATGATGACAATAGTTATATTTTTTTATAGAAATAAATTTCATCAGGTGCTGCTCAGCAAAGATAACATCGTCCTGTAAGTGTAAAGCACAAGTGAACATCTTCTGTCGTCTACTGCACAGCGTGTCAGAACAGCTGTGACGCGGATACGTGTGTGACTTTTATGAAAAGCTGGACGGTGGTTGTTAAACAACTGGCGCTGGTTTCACATATTGTGCTTGGTGCTTTTTAAACTAGAGAGGTTCATGAGTCTGAGCACAAACCCTGTGACAGTGGACGTCTCTGCAGCTAACCTTGTCTGAGGTTAACCAAGGGAAAATTAAGACGTGCATAACTTAATTGGTTTGCATGCTTAATTAAATGCTGGTATTTTGAGAGCAATCTGATTGTACAGCTAATATAAATTAAGCCTCTTAGGGTGAATCTCCAGAAGTGCTGCTGCAAAAAATAGAAACTTTCAAAGGCAGCTGTGAGAACTCTTTCAGCCGCCTTTCAGTTTCAGGCCCGTACAGCTTAGCCCGCTCTCCTCTGGGGAGACACGGTGCTGATTGTCTTACGGCCCCACAGAGACTGAAGGTTAAAAACCCTCCTTGCGATCATGGGATCCAGCATCATCATGTGTTGGGGACAAAGCAGAGATTAAGCGTGTGTCTTAGCGCTCCAGCAGTTTCTCAGACACATAAGTGATGTATTAACAAAAGTGATTAGTTTAACTATGTCTTTTAGCTTTAAGGAGACACTGTCTTTTCAAAACACATTTTGTCACGTGATCCCAGAATTGTGCCCTTTGCAAAACAATCGCTGACAATTTGAGTGTACACCCGTAACCATGTCCCTCAAACACCTAGAGCTCAATACAACCCCTGAGGGACAAACATGGCCTTTTCACTCCCTGTTATTCATGCCGTGTGAAAATATTGTTCCTCGTAAGCCGATCAGACAGCAGTTGACAGTGGAGGAGATGGGAGAGGAGCTGAGCAGAGAATCAGCAGCGTACGAGGACACTTCTACAGCTCTGGCTTCTTATTCTCGCTGCCTTCAATGGAAACGGGCACACTATTACGTGTTCATCATCACGGAGGGCTTAGTGTAATTTCAGCACACATTTGGCGCCCGGGCATTAGGTGTTAAAAATATTTCAACTTTTCTCAAAACAGAGCTGTGCTTCAAACACGTTTTCGACAGTCTCATAGCAACAGCGGTCTCCGTGAGCAGAGCTGCTTACAGGCCTCTCTTCACTCAGGGCCTTACTTCTCATGGCATGCCCTTTGAATGGAGGTAGGCGACTTCTTGCCGAACATACACAATGTAAAGATAGCACTCACTCTTCTTAAGTAATGGAGTCTCATATTCATCTTCAGCTGTCTCCCACACAGCTTACATAAGGTATCGATTCGAGTGTGCCAGACTTCAAATAGGAAAAAAAACAAAACAAGCGAGTAAGTCACAACTCTAAATATCTCTGCAAATGAAATATTTAAATCTTATCAAAGTTGGATTCAAAATGATCGCTCTAAACCTCGGCATAAGATGACAGCAAAGTGACATTTGGAAGGAGAAGGAGAAGAGCTCATAGACAATTATTAGCCTGAAGCCAAACACTGAGACAGAGTCCTCATTTAAACATGCAACCTCATAAACTTAAGATTTGAGAGAAGCATTGTTACCCAACATGAAAACTGGCGCTATAAAGAATAGAAAAGAACAATTGGCACAGTGAGGACCAGTTCAAGAATTCGTAGATATGTTTACTCAATAAGCTCAGTATGAGTGGGTAACAAGAGGTATGGATATCTGTGGTAAAAATCAGTGGTAAAGTGGAATGAATTGAAAACGGAAGATGAAATGGTGATGAATGGAGTCAGCACAGCCAATAATGTGACAATGACAGACTGTGACATTACAGATTAAAGCAACGTCTCAAATGCGGAAGACGCGGGAAACGACAGAAAGATTTTCACCTCCTGCTCGTGAGATAAGAGTTCACGGCCTTGAGACTCACAACACACAAGCACATACACAAACACACACACACACACACACACGGCTACAGTCAACATCACATCTGTCATGTTATCTGTCATTTTAAAATACCGTGGCGTGTTGAAACAATATTTGACCAAGACTCCACACACTGTCAATTAAGAAGGGAGGGAAGAGTTGACCTCTGTGTTTCCTGTAGGGTCAAACCATTATTTGGCTCAGACAACAACTACCGGTAGTTGGTCATTTAATTAGAAACAACAACAACAAAAACAACAACTTTGCAGTGCAGTTACTCTGAGAAGTACTGAAGTTGATTGTGACAATCATGTTGGCAGCGACAGCAGACAGTTCAGTTAAGCTTCTGTCACACTTCAAGCTCTGTCACACTAGAGCGGCTCAGCCCACAGAGATGCAGCGCGGAAGTGGCCGACTGCTTTTTTAAGGCAATTTGTCCTCGTGTTGAGAGTACGCAAATTAGATCCAACCACATTATATAGTGCGGAGGGCTGCTGTTCACAGCTTTACAACGCACAGCGACACTGGAGATTTTTTGGTAACTTTGACACATAATTATCACAGAAAGCTGGTTGCAGCCGAGGTCTCGTTCGGGGAGGAGGGGGTTACTACGGTAAGTCATGAAGGGTTTATCTTACAATCAGGTACTGAAACCGGGAACTTCAGATCATCAGCGAAACTTCCACTGATTTTTTTACATCTAAAACATGCTTTTCAACGCACAATATAGAAGTAATAAATATAGCATTAAAAGCTTAATTTTTCACACAGTAGTATTTAAAGCATGTTAATTTTATATTCTTCATTTCCTTAAATTCTAATACGATGCACTTATTATTTTGGAAATGCTTGATAAACTATATACAATATACTACATAAAACAGTCCACATGCTGATTAAGAGACAGAGCAATAAAATATTCAGGCTTGTGAAAGTCATAGCCATAACATTTGCACTAGCACTGCTTCGCTCTCATTAAAATCTTCAAATTCTAATTAAGATCATCATTGTCACAGTTGAAAATGAGTGTCGTTATAAGAGACTCCTACTTCAGGGTAAAATGAGATTTGTGCCCATGGTACTGTAACACACAGTGGAAAAATTAGACTGTCAGCGTCACCAAAGATAGAGAGCTCCTTGTACTCCACTGTCGAACACCAACTCCAACTATGAAGGCGGTGCTGGGAAACTGTTCTCATGGACATTCATTCATTGCACTCACAAGTCATTGGCCAGAACAGATAATCAAACTGAAGTTCTTTGTCATACTTTTCCTTTGTGTCAAAAGTTCCCCAGATCCATAAAATTAATCAAGGGTGTGAATATCAGCAAAAAATAAAAACTCCTTCATGCAATATGCTAATACAATTTATTGCTAGATCAGTCTTTCTTAAAGCCTTGAAAATGCTGTGATTGGTGTATCAGTTCTCAGGGGAGAGCACAAGATAATAGGTTACACACAAGTCATGTTTTCTGCGCCCTGGCTTGAAAGCAATGACTCTTTGCCAATGAAAACCAACAAGTCAATACCCTGACAAATTCATCGTATTCGGGTATTGATCATTTTTCACAATAGATGAGTAGCAAATAGTGATGAGCAGAGAGTGAGAGTCTAACTACATAACACAACACAACAAGCTATCACTTAACTGATCTCCTGGGGGCACACATCTACAGCAACTATTGTTCTTTTCCCAATAAGACTTTAGCAAAATATAAACTGTTATAATCCATTTTTTTCTACAATGGTGAAATTGAATTTAATTCTTTTTTTTCCTTTTTTTTTTTTTTTTTGGCAATTTCTTCTGATAAAACCTAATACTCCTGTATGAACCTGTACACCTGAGGCTGCAACTTCCTTCAATCCATTCCAGCAAAAGCTTCCCTGATAACCTTAAAAGTGTCTCGGGGCTTCAAAGGCTTTTCTTATCTTATAGGCCAAGGCTTGTTGAACACCTTGACTACTGCACAGAGTGACTGAATGAGGCCAGTAGATTGATGCTGCAGGTAGGAAGAAATGGGAGTCCGCTGACTGACACACCAAAGAAGTGACATCACCCCAGAGGGCTGATGGGAGTGCAGGTGCATGCTGGTCCAGTCTGCCCAGTTTCGACCTCGTCAGTCAGACAAATAGCATTTTGGCCCTAGAGCATCCTCAACTATCAAAATGGGGGTGAGTTTGGGAAAGTCACTCAATATCACTGAAACAAAAACCTTCAGCTACTGTTCTACTCTCATACTAAGAGGTTCTCCAGCATCAGGCCTCAGGCTGCAGGATACAGACAAAGTATGTGATGTGTGACAAATATGATGGATGTTACGATGCCAATAAACATTGCTATAAATAGATTTAGATATACTGGCCAACTTCTGTTTTCTGTTGGAATCCATACTGTGGAGGGCCCAGTGAATTTCTATTTGATTTCATAGTTCAAGTTATTGCATCTACAAAGCTACAGAAACGTTTGTCTACTTCTACTGGTAAAACAATAATATAAAGTTGTCTCTTATTGGAATTCAGCGGACTAAAAACATGAGTAAATGGTTTGGAATTATGTGTACAACGAATGAGACTGGAAACAGTGCCCCATTATCTATGAAGCAAGAATCAATTTTCAGATCAACTATAGCTACTTACTAGTTTGTGTAATCGTGCACACTAACTGTTCTCTTGGGATTATTAGAAATGACCCTGCAATCACTTTCTTTTTCACCTCTGAATTAAGTGGTTACTCAGCACAGTTGCAGGCTAAACTACCAGCTTGTTGTTTTTCTTGGACCTTATCTTGGAAATTGAGTGGAGTTATGAAGTTCCACTAAACTTCAGTTTTCTTTTTAAGATGTCAAATCGAGTTGTGGTTTGTTTTGGATGCCATAGAGACCGTGAACCTTGGCCTCACAGATCAAATTCATTGCTGAATACACTGATGCATTGTCCCAGACAGTAGAGGGGATGGATCATCTTTGCCTGTGCGCCCTTTTCAAGATGGACAGCACCAAGCAGAAAATCCAAAAAGCAGAACCAGCCTGACTAGTTGTGCGAAGCACAAACCAGCAATGCTGTAGCAAGGAAAAGGCTGGGTCACTTCACAGTGAGCAGCCAAGAGGAACAGATTGCTTCTGCTCTGCATGATCACAGTAGGGACTGGTCTGAAAGGGGTCTTTGTTTGCCCAGGGGGAGCTAGAATGGCATGGCTTGGCTGCACAGGGTGGCATGTGGTCTGGTGTAAATGGGACCGAGGTGGCGTGGGAGGCTGCACTTTTTGCTGCAGGCCCTTTCCCCCTGTCCTTCCAAACTCTACTCAGTCATGCAACTCTGGAAGCAGTGATGTCATCCAGCACTGGACACAGTAGGCAGCCTCCCTGGCGAGTCTCACTCAAAAAATACTGCACCGAGTCTGAGATTTAAAGAAAGGCTCAAGTATTTTTGTGTTTCTGTCCTGTGCTCTGTGCTTAAAAAAGTTCTTAAAACAAAGTACCTTTCTATGGTTCGTTGGTGTGCAAACAATATGCTCAGTCATCCTCAGGGGCAATGTGTAATGTGATCAAGTGCATGAACATTTCCCTGAAATCCCAGTGGAAGAAACCAATTAACAAGTGCTTTCAACAGAGACAAATAATTCCACCTGTGTGCACTGCTGTGTGTTGGTGTTTGTTACATTTATTTTAAAAGATGAATAGATAGTTATTCTTGTGAACACTGAGCTGAATATAATGTTCAGGATGGTGGTTTGGTAGGCATGTCCCTCACCTCAGACTGAAGCACATAGATCTCAGTGGTCCCTGAGGCAAAAGATGTATCTCAACACCATCATCACCCTCCTTTTTCCCATAGTGCTGCAGCTACTGCTGCTCCTCATCTTGAGATGGATGAGCTGCTGTAAGATGGAAATCTCACAGCAGCCCATACACAGGAGGCTCCCTAGTCAGCAAAGGAAAATTGGAACCGGGAAGTATTTTTGATAGATTGGTCCAAAGACCTGAATTTACGGCTCTGGGGATGAATCAAGCTGCACACCATCAAAAATACAGAGATTGAGATTCACCATTAGAAATGAAACATGAAGCCTGGAAACGTCAATGACACATTTGATAGAGGACTAAGAATTTACAACGGGTGAAATAGCCACTAAATGGGTGGTGATAAGGACTGCTGCACTCACTATTTATTTTTCACTCATCCCCGATTACAAATGAATTCAAACTGCTGTATTTTTCCAGAAAATTTGAAAGATGAAAAACACAAGACACAATTTCAAACTGAATTTCTAAGCAACTGCAGACACTTTCACATGCACATCTACCGCACCAACTTCAAACACTGGTTGCTTTTTTTCACTGGAGGAATATTTAAAAAAAACTTGAGTTGACTTTCAAAAGTGAAAAGATTTTATTTTTTCCATCCTACAGAAACAATACAACCACTAAATCGGTTTTAATCCTGTCAAACTTTCTTGTTGATTCCGCCTACTTGTAATCAAATTGTAATTCCCTGTTAAACAAGGGCCCATACAGCCATCCAATTATTTTCATTATTTAACATCAATGACAACACAGAGACAGATGTTTGTTCTTCATCTAATCACTATAGTCTCATAAAACTTGTCTATATCAAACAAAGAAGCACAAAGTACTCACATGTGAAGAGTTTTGGTTCAGTGGTAATGAAGTGAAGGTTGGCAGCTCATGGGTAAAAACTCTGACTCTTGCATGATGCACACACCATCAACCATCTGTAACTGGCTGCATGGTTCAGTGGCAGTGATGAATGAAGTTACGCTGCAGAGATCTTTAGTATGATGCATCACCTATTTAAATGCTAATTGCCATTCCTTAATGTGATTCTGTGATTGTACCAATAATAATTAAAACACAAGTGACAATTAACTGTTATTCTAATGACAGATCACACTCATCTATAATTAGATAGTGTCATCAATACATTTACACAGTCTATAGACAGATGTGTTGTAACCACAGTAGCAGCTGTACCTGTAAGAAGGTGGAGCCACTTAACTACTGTATCAACTGGTAGTTCATTTTCTGACTTGTCTTCGAGCAAGACACTGAGCTCCATGTTCCTCTAGATGTGGATGTTTGAGGAAGACATACGAGTTATTTTTGACTAAAAGCGTTTGCCAATTAAATCAAAACTACATCAGTGACGGATTTACGTCTGGTGATGTTGGCTAATTACAGCAATGTCATGACACAATGTGTGGAGGTCGTTAATTCCCTGTGCAAGGCCAAGGAGTCAAGTCAAATTCAGTGGAAAAACTCCTTCCAAGACAAAAGTCCTCTAAACTCTGCTCTAGAGGCCTGGAGGGAACTACTGTACTGTAGTAGAAGCTCCACAAACCACCAGCCTTGAGCCCAAAATGCTGATCTCATTACCACCATGTAATCAGCCTTTTTAATGATCAGGGCCCCTTTTCAGCCTCCCTCGGATCACGTCATCCATCTGCTCCACTGGGATTCAGTCCTACTCTCCTAACACTGAGCCCACTGGAGCACCGGTGCTGGATTAGCAGAATGTGCTAATGCTGCACCCTTCAGGCACTAATTACTGTACCAGAACAAGCGGATTTTCATCTGCGGGCTGTATTGCTCACTGTGATGTGCCTCCACTTGCCGCACGTTGATTCACTGCACACCAAATTTGTGGATACAGAAAAGGAAGACAGGAGTTTGTTTAGGTAGCTGAACAGAAAATTTAAAAAACTGAGACATAACAGGTCTGATACCACGCTTGCATGATAACTATGGTGATGACTCACAGCTTGGGAGATGTGGTGAGAAAACAAATGCAAACGCATGACGTAATGGTGAAATCACAAATCTTCTGACATCCAGCTCTGTTAGGATGAAGGCATGGTAAGTGTAACATGAGGTGAGCGAAGAGGTGCAGCATGAGGTGAGACGTAGCTGGGAGCAGAGAGAGTTTGGGCACGTATTACACAGCACACCTGGGGAGCAGTGACGAAGTGAGCAGTTACCATGGTGATGAGGTGCCACAGCATCCCAGAACTCCAAGGACATCGAAATTTCCTTCTTTCTTTTTTTTTTTAGTCCCTTGTTTGCCACTCACAAAACATAGATGTAGATCATCTGAATGCAGCTACCTGTATATCACAGTGACAGATGTTTCTGTGCAATCTTTCCACATTTAAAGTGAGATATACATTTGAATGTAAGTACATGTCCATCAACCCCTTATAAGCGTTAAACCCAACCCTTTTCACACCAGAAGGATTATTATTCATATGCAACATACAGCAGACAGTAGGGCTGCATCTTCATGGTTCATTGGGCTAAATTCTAAAAGCGGAATGTTTTTCTATAATCCTCTCAGGCGAGCAGTTACATAAAACATCTTGATTGAGAGAATTAATCCACTACTGGATATCAGAACAGGGTCACAGAGAAATAAACCTGCAGAGTGGGCCGTGTGATTAAACATAACAGACTATGTGAAGAAAGGAGTGGATATGGAGACGCGGAACAGCTAAGAAGAACCCGGATGAGACTCATGCAGCTGCAGCTGACCACGATCACTCTATTGGTTCGTGCTAAAAGGCGGAAAATCTACTTGATACGTGTGAGATGATTATAGGGTTTGATCGGTCAGAACCTGATTCCTGAGGGCAGTATGAAAAAGAGAGCTGGTCATCAGTTTTCCATATTCTTATTTAACCGCGAGTTAAATTTCCATGGCCTCTCTGTGACTTTTTCCACTAAAAGTTAAGAGGTAGGTTTCCATCTGTCTTTTGGCTCAAATTAGGGATAGAGACATGTTTTTTTCAGGGCTGATACCGATGCAGATTATTAGTAATCAAGGAAACTGATATACGATATCTAGAACTGATATTCATTTGCAGTAAAAGAAAAACACAACTGGAATTAGACTGAATACAATAAAGGCTACTGTACTCAAACACAAATCTTGGTACACTGGGGGCTATGGACAGGACATTGTCACACAGCCAAGAGTGGTGACATCAGGCAAAGAGACAGCTGCATCAGAGCCAAAGGTGAGCTTTTAAAAAAAACAACAACCAAAGGCGATTATTGGCCGATATTATCGGGCATGTCAATAATTGGTTGACCCCCTAGCTCAAATTACATCACTTTTCTGAGCGCACCTCCTCTCCAATCACCTCTAACACTTCCACATGCCTAACAAGCATTTATTTTGCCGCTTCAGTGCATTTCTTTAGCTGTCCTTGACTTTATTGAACAGATGCTGTACATACGTACGCAAAAGTTTCCTACGGCAATGAATCTTTAGTGATAACCCTCAGTGTGAAGTTACTTTCGATAAAAGCATCTTCCAGGTGAGTAAATGTAAATGGTGGGACAGTCTGCTGTGGCTCGTCTGCCTCTCCGTCTCTGCCTCGGTGACTCATCAGGCAATAACCTTAACAAATGACCTTCAACACCCACACTTGGCGTAGCAACACTGACAAGATCTACAAAGCACTTTCAAACTGCAACTTCATTTCTGTCCATCTGTCATCATCCAATTATGCAGCTCTGCCAACAGTTATATACTCATAATTCACCTTCTGCACATCCTCCAGCGATTCAGATGAAACCTGTAGGTTGGTGCACTACAGAGTGTGTCATACTGTCTAATACACAGTGGTATTGGTGACAATGCCACAACTCGGTTTCGACTGAGGTTATGCAGCCATGTTGCCACAAAATTGTCAACTTTGAGTGTTTGAATTTCACAAAGTAGAGAGCTTGGGAACCCTGAAATACCTGGTTTCTTTTAATCTGTTTGAAAATAGCCGTTGATTATTGTCAGACATGAGAGAAAACAAAACCATCCCTATCAGCCACAACGAGTATGCAAGGAGGAGAAGTGGAGCATTGCAATATACCAAGAATTGTCCTGAGGGACAAATGCAATGTGCAGCATGTGTTTGAACTGGGCCAGAGAGACATGTTAGCATTTAATGCCTCGTGTATTTTACTGGGACAGTGTGTATTCTGAGGACGCCCTTTTGTTTTGAGTATTGAAATAACCAGTGCTGTTGGTGGGAAGAGGTCAAGTGTTGTGTCACTGGTTATTGCTGATAAGCACCTGTCTGGTTAAGACAGAAAGTGAGCGGAGTTTCAAAACAGATCGTTTCATGCAATGCAGGTGTAAGGCCAAACCCGCCTGTAAGTGACATTTAACATGGTTTGAGATGTATACATGTAACAACCTCATGTCCAGAAAAACTGTGTCATCACATACATTATAAAAGACCTCATAGTATAAAAATTATATTTTATTTACTGAAGAAAAAAATACAAGTCATGTGAGCCACCAGTCAGTCTGGGAAATATGTTTAACAGTCCATTAGGGGGCAAGGATGGAGGAAGCAATAGATACTTTTCAGCTCAGGGCTGCAGCTTTCATCAGAGTGGACTGACTGTGGTTCAGATACTCCATCTAATGTTTAATGCATCCAGCGTCAACATTATCTACAGCAGAGAGCATACGACTGGAGCAGAGATACTTGTATCGTTTTGTCACAACAGATATTTTGACTTGACCTCATAGGAAAACCACAGGTGTTACTAAAATCTTAAATGATGGCTGCACCAACAACAGCAACGATCAAAATGCCCCCCCAAAAAAAACACACAAGAATTTTTTTTTTTATCTGCCCCTTCACAGTCTTTGTCTTGTGTGCTCTGCAGAGGAAAGACTCTTCACAATAAATCAAATCAAGGTGACATTTGCAGTGAATGAAGTGGGCAGTGAAGTATTGACTGCAAAGTCTGGCCGACTGTCACGGGGTAAACATCAGCAGACAGTTGAGTGGTAATTACTGCACCGCTCACAGAAGGGCACAGCCTTGGCAACGACTCAGACGCTCATATTTTGCCCACTCTACAGTTAAAAAAGATGAAAGTTCAAAAACTCACTGAAAAAGTCAGACACAGGCACTATGTTGATTTCTGCAAAATTAGCAAAAAAAAAAAAAAAAAATCAACTCTGGCTTTGGTCATGGAGAAGTGACCTACATTTAGTTTCACTGGGTCTGACTCTGCACTGTCAGTTTCTTGGGGAAGTATACTCATTTCTTAATATCCAGCATCCTCAGAGTTCAGTATCAAATGCATTATTCATATATTCACTCATTTATTATTTAACCACTTGCAACTTTAAGACACAGCCTGGGTGAGGAAATGATGTAATTATTGGGGGGAAAAAACGGGGGAAGCATCACATTATATTACAATTTCACCACTGTAAAACCTGCCTTACAGTAGTTTGTTCTTATTGCTGTCTTTGCATACAGATCAAAACTTTTCTCTAAGACTCTTGGTGGGAACGCAAGTATTCTGTTAAAGAAAAATGTGTACTGACATTAGATCTGTGGCTAATGAGGAATAATCTCAGACTTCACCTCCTAGAGATGACAGCACCCCTCAGCCATGACTGTCACCCACAATGCATCGTTAACAAGCCAGCAATGACAGTCTGGGACTGCGGCCGCCAGAGGAAGTGGGTGATGGGATGTCCTGAAGGGCACTCCTGGGGGCTTTCCATAAAGCTCTGCTGCCACTCTCCAGTTAGCTACCCCTCATTAATTATAGAGACCAGTAAATGCCTACTGTATAAAAGGCGTTTCAGGAAAGCCCAGAGGAGCCAGGAGTGAGAGCAGTGGTCAATGAAGATGCTGAAGCAAAACTCAGCAGTTCACTCATTCGCTGTAATGGTACACTGTAACAGTACACTGACTCAAAGCACACAGAGAGACCTGATGTCCAGGTATAGATCAACCTCAGTGGGACTGATATCGGGAACGTCCTCCTGCAGGTTGCAGACTCTGAACAAAAACACACACAGCATGAAGAAACAAACTGCGAATACAGAAAACAAGCAAACAGATAAACACTGCAAGTCTTAAGAAGTCACAACACAATGGGATTTCCCAAGGGACAATCAAACTGATGGCTGTATGCTAATGATATGTAAAAGTATCCATATTTACATCACCTTTCTTAATACAGCATGTGCTGTTAAAGTGGAAAACATGCCTTTTCATTTGTTTGTTTTTTACACCTACACTGTTTATGAGATATTTATTCCACATCGAATCTTGTTCATGTTCTTATGACACAATATCTGTCACTGGATCAGCCTATAAAAACTCAGAGACTGGAACATCTGCTTCGTGCCTTGTTGCAAGCTTTCGATCAGAGGAGGAGGCCATAGGCTACACATTATGTAATGTGCTAAACTTCTAAGGCTCCTTCGGCTTGAAAGGCAATAAAACTGTAGCACAGCATGAGCAACACAATCAATCCAAGACAGAGCGTTTGGACGCAGGGCACCGACAGATCAGATAATGATAGTCACAGAGTGCGTGCATGATTCATTAGCTTTGCATTGTGCTTGAGGCAGCATGTGGGTGGAGGTGGCCGGGCCAACTCCTCTGTGGAGTTTATTCTCTGTACCTGCTCTGAGGAATGACTGGTGCTAAAAATAGCTACGCTCGCCACAAACCGGACCACAGCATCATCAGTATCCCGCAGGATAACTATTGATCTCTATATTGATTGGACCAATCCCCATTTAATTGCACTGCAATTTGGGCAGCATCTAAATTCATGGACTGTTGTGATGCATGAATGTGAAACAATTATCCCAATACAAGAGTACAAAATGTGAAGACTTAATTTTGTCTAAAATACATGCAAATAGAAACAACTGAGAGGATGTGATTGGCCTATATTAGATATCATCTAATAATATATGAAACCACTGAAGCTGCTCTCCTCTTGCACTACACAGTCAAAGAGCCTGGGGCAAGCAATCACTCTCCCTTTGCAAATGAGTTGGGAGACTGACATGCTGGGTAGCTGTGCAAACAGTCCTTTATTCCCTTCAGCGGCACCTGTCTCTCACCCTAGGGACAGTGGGGAGCTCCATGAACACCATTTATTGAGAGGGGAAGGACCACAGTGGAAACAATCCCCTCCAGACTGCTATTCTCCTGCCATATGGCACACCTCTGTCTGTGTGCTCAGCCAAAACAAAGACACAGAGCTGCTACCAAAGGCTAAAATTATTTCCTGAGGTTCACAAATTGTGCAGATTTTCAGTGTCACCGCAACACATAGGCCTATCACGTCAAGCAGCAGCACACAATAAGAAAAAGTGACACGTCACTGCTTAAAATGGTTGGTTTGGGTTTGCAGCTACAAACGCTGCCATGTTTTCTTTTGAAGGTCATTCCTTCTCATAGCATTGTCTGAGTTTTATATGATACTGGTCTTATACTTATTTTCTTTTCAGAAAACGTCTCAAAAATAGACCCTTTTAAAATACAAGTGTTGTGTTTGGCAATGCGAACTGTGTGGCTGTACGGAAATGACCTGTCCGCCACTTTGGTCTAGAATGAACTATGTCAACACCAATTAAATAAACTTGAATTTGCCATGAAATCTCACACAGATGTTAGAATAGTATACAAGATGTTTACTCAACACAACTAGCACCTGCAGCTGTGAGTGTGTGTGGCAGGCTATAAGCAGATAGTCACCACCTTAGTTCAGGAGCAAGAAAAAGTGCAACTGGGCACCACTGACCAGTAATAGGGAGATCAACACCCACAACGGACATAATAATGATTGTTGAAATACAAACCAACAATGAACAACATTGTGAACAATATGGATCTTAAAAACTGTAATTCGCATTCACTTCTTCAGAGATTAATATTATACAAACAATGTAGACAGTGGAGACACCAGACCAGAGCCACTTAGAGATCTCTATGTGTTATTTGCTTTGAAATACAATCAATAAACAACATTACCCTGCAATAAAAGCTCATCTCATCTCTAGTTTGAGCTGATGGCTCATATGTTAGCAGATGCTAATTCATTCATGCACATTGATAATCATATGCATAATACTTAAACCCTAAATCCATGTCACTACTTGGCCTGAAAACCCATTTTCCTCAAGACAGCACTGCAGTTCAGTGCTTACGTTGGTTCCTAATGTGATTTTCCTGTGCTAGATGTGGGAATATCTCCTGTTACAATTACAATCATTATCTGGCACAGAATAGGATTTTATGAACCGAATGAAAAGATGCAAGTGATTTGTGTCCATTCGTGTGAGGAGAGGAAAGGAGAGGAGAGGAGAGGAGAGGAGAGGAGAGGAGAGGAGAGGAGAGGAGAGGAGAGGAGAGGAGAGGAGAGGAGAGGACCAAATAACAAGTCTTTATCTTGGCTTGTTGTCTAATATATCCAGACACACAACCTAATGAACCAGGAATAATGAGAATGTTTTCCTGAACTCCAGCAGCTGTTGTGGCTAAAGGGGGAGGACACCTGGGAAATATGTTGTGACAGGCAGTGGTTGCCCTGGTCATTGAGAGCAGGAGCCTGGCTGGTTTCCTGGTAGGCTGACTAATCAGAGAGCAAATAAATGGCACAGTTAGAAATTCCAAAGGAGTAATCCAAAGAAGTAATTTGATGATTTGTCTCTGTGATGCTGTTAGGTTGGTTGAAGTCCAACCTCCTACCAAGTCTCATGGTGACACAAAGGACCAGCTAGGGCTGCGACTAACAGCTTTTTTTCCCATTGTCACTTATTGTGGCCTACTTATTTTTTTCAATTAACTGTTTAATACATAAAATTACACAATATTATCAAAAATATGATATGACAACTACCCTATGATGTTGTCTTCTTATTACTTATTTTGTCTGACCAAAAATATATTTACATATGCTCTATTTTCGTGAACCAGGCGCAGGCGTGGCGGATTCTCCGTTCGCCTCACGTCCGCCGCGCCAAAGGGGTGTGTCTCGGTGCATTTTGCGATTTTGCTTCTATGTACGACGGAGCGCATCCCACCCACATCCCTCCCACAGGCGCAAGTAGGAGGGAAGTGGCGTAGGGGGCGGAGAGTGGGTTTAACTCAGCCGAGTCCGTTCTTCACCAATCAAATGAGCTCCTCTCCTCTCCTTTAAATCCTCCGCGGGAGTTTTTTTCACACCGTGCAGGAGGAAGTAGAGAGACGGGAGGAAAGTGATCCGGTCCAAGCTGCAGGGTCTGAACATGGTCTCGCGAACAGACCTCACGGGATGACTATGCAACAGTAGTCTGTGAAGACGTCACTAACATTGTTACCCAGGTTTGCTCTGACATTATGAGAGCCCAGTAAAAAAAAAAAAGAGGAAAAGAAAATACACACACACCTATTTTCCATTAATAAAGACACTTATATTTAGTAACCTATATTTAAACGTGTGTGCACAGACACAACATCTGCCATGCGTAACTGCAGCTGTGCGTAAAGGAGGCATTGCGGAGTGACTCTCTTTTCTTTCCTTTCTTTCCTGAGACAGGAGATGAACAGGTGAATATCTGCTCCCGTTGCAGCACTATCTGATGCAGAGACTGATTGTGGTTTGCTGAGAGAGATTATAGTTTATTTGTTTTCAGTTTTTCGTTATGGTCTCGTGATGACACGGCCGCTCCTCTAATTAATCAATAAGTAAATAAATAAATATAGTGGGTCATCGTAATGGCACAGTGCTTAATGTCAACACAGCAGCAACATGCAGTCATCCACCTGCTCGTAGAACATCCACAGCTGCTTTTTTTTTTTTTTTGCTCCTGGTTTCCTCTGTGTTAAGGTTGAGTTAACATTACGCACGCGGACAGCCTTTGATCTGTCATCAGATGTGACGGGACAGTGACATAGATATAAATGTGTGTGCAGATTCAGATAGTTATATTAAATAGTGGTTGTTGTTACTGTTTATTGCATTTAAATGTGCCTGGAACTGTGGAAAGCTGCCCGTTAGATCTTGGTGACGGTTGCGCACTAGACCCTGGGCAGTCAAAATACGACTAGACTGGCTGCGCTCCGCCTTGCGCCGAGGTTAGACCTGCTTGGAGCTGGCGAGCTTTCGGTGCAGTCTCGACGCGTCCTTTTAGCACGAAAATGTCACTACGCCAAGGTGAATCTGTCGACACCTCCTCCTGCTGCGCGACCACACCCATCTTGGCGCACAGAAGTCTGCCAATTTAGCAAATCCGCTGCGCGCCCTGGTGCACTGGAGCAAAATAGCTCTCCGCCAGCTGCACCAGGGTTCGCCTCGCTGCGCCACCCAGAGTTGCGCCGGCAAAATAGAGCCCATGGTCATATAAGACAGAGAAAGGCAGAAAATTCTTATAATGGTAACTGCAGGGCGTTTATGAGCACCAGCATGTTGGCCAAGTGCAAATAAAGCCATCTTTTCTTTCTGCCTTCAGTACTACAGCAAAACAACTGGTGTTTGTGGTGTTAACACATCGCCTAAAGCACAGCAAAAAAATAAATTAAATACCTATATAATCCCTATTAGCTCATTGCTACAATATTACAACAAACTTGTATGTGTAAAATAAAACTATTATCTTCTAAGAAGCCAAAGATTTTGAAATCTAATATAATGGCAAATTACTTTATGTTTTCTTTTCTTTTTTACAGGAGAAAAGCAATTTTATAATGCACCTGAGGGTACGATTTGGCCCAGGCAGAGGCAGACATTTATAGTCGTACTGTCACATGCATTACCGACTTACACCATTTCCATGCCCCTGTATAAAGCACTCTCCTCTCAGTTGCCTTGTGTCTGAACGGTGCTGTATAAATAAACCTGCCTTTTCTTGCTTGAGCAATCAGGGGATCTCGTAGGACTTCAGCACACAGACGTCTGCCCTTCTTGCAAGGACCAGGAAGCCATAATAGTAACACAAGTAAATTAAAGTGCGGGGTCCAAGATCATTCATACACCACCAACCTTATAATTTCAAACAAACTTTGCTGTCTTCTTAATCAAAAGATGTTTATAGAATTGACCAAGAACCTGCAGTGGACAGCTTTGTGTTTGTTGTGTATTTTCACTGGCCAGCCTCTTTGTCTCCTGCGTGTGTTCATCTATCTCCTCTCCAGAGACACTCATCTCTTCTGACTGCTGCGCTGACACACGCACAAAGGGAAAGGAGACTGATTGCATGCATGAATAGCTGTTAGTGTAATCTGCAGGCCCAGACACACAAGGAACAATGGAAGCCACCCAGGCCTTCATTTGATTTTAAGATTGAATAAAATATTGACAGATGGATGATATGGCGTTCAAATATATCTCAATAAATATATGCACATAGATACACATAATGCAGGCATACAGTGCCACCACGCACAATTAATGACTCTCATAAAGCAGCTCAGCCTGTCATCCTTCAACCCAGTAGAAAAACACAACTCCTCTGGAGCAAAACTACCTCGAGGAGAGTGGGAGGCAAATTAGACTTAGATGAATTAAAGATTCAGTTGCAACATTACACATGGTTCCCTTCAAGCTCCTCCGCTCTCTGCCTTTCTCATTTTCATGAGTGATTTGTTTGACTGTGTGCCTTGGCACACCTGAGAAAAGCACATGCTGTTGCTCTTCTCAACAGAGATAAAATACAGTGCAGAAACCTGCCTTCCTGAGAGAGCCACAGAGGGTGAACAGAGCTGGTGTTCTCCGTGTGCAGCTCAAGTAGCCCTCTTCACAGACTCCCAACCATATGTCTGTATGTGGATGATAGGCTCCCTATTTCTTTTAGAGGTAGATGTGCATTTGTGGGAGATTAGGCGGCTTCTGTTCATGACCACTTTTTGCTGTGATGCTCTCAAGATCAGCCACCCTCCTCCTCGCACAGCACCAACCTGAACACAACACGTTATGCCAGCTGCTGTTTCTCCATTTAGCCTCATGAATATTATAGAGAGCTAAAAGAAAACTAAATCAAATTCTAACTTCACTGTCAGCATATCAGTTTAGACACTGGGAACGGTGGAGTCAAGCTGGGCACCAGGACCCTAATCTGATACAGTATAAGCACATCTGGCACTGATACTGAGCAAATTACATATCTGCCCAGGGAGGTATAAAGATTTAAAATTTGGCAAAAAAAAGAGAGAGAAAAAAGAGAACATTTCTATTCTTGATAAGAGGAAAGAGAAACTTGCTTTGTCCTCTGCAGCTGCACTGGACAGGTTGTTCATTCAGAGACACCTTTATGCAAATCACTATAGCACCCAGCTGTAACTTCCCTAACCTCTCTCATCAGTGAAGGGCTTCTGCTGACACAAAGCTTTCTGATTATTATGCAGCTCTTGGCAAACTAGTATTATGCACCAAATCTCAGGACATCAAGCATGAAGATGGCACACTGCCTCAAATTTAGCTTAAAACAGCAACTGCATGCGCTCAATTTAGTCCACTACTGGACTCCTCTACACTGAAAAAAATGATTTTGTGGTGTAGTAATATTTATTAGGTTAACTGTCATAATTTTCATTTCTAATTGAAAGTATCAGTGAGAACTGGCATTATTCAAGTAAATCCATATATGTAATTCATGTAATAAATAAACAGTGTGGGAAGAGTAAGTTTTACTTAATATTTTCACATAATATTCAAAGGTTTCATATCATTGCACATGAACTTAGAAATATCAAGTAAGTTTTAATAGTGTTTCATGATATGAATCCGCACATGCGCCTTGTGACGCTGCTCGCCTCCAGGACGCATGCGCATCTTTGAACGCATGATGACGGTTACGGCGGTCAGTTTGAATGGCGGCAGGAGCGGCTAAAACACCTTGAAGGTAAGTAATTCAGGGGTTTTCCTGCATATGAAACGGAGTTCAAATATAATATGATGGTAATATAAAATGTAACATCAAAGACGGTTTATCTTTGGTAACATGACGCCACTTTCCATTACCATAGGCTGCATGTTGTAGCTTAATTTTACTACGGTCACTAAACGCAACGTCCCTGTGGACTTTGCTGATGCACCCCCGGGGTACAACAGTCGGACCCTGCTGTTCCCTGGGTAAGTGCACGAGTTGTGAGCAGAGCTCCACCATCGTGTACAAAACTAGTGGTTTGTTTTGTGTTTATGAAACGTAGCTCCCGGTGTTATGCCGAGTTCTGCCCGCCCGCCGAGAACTGTATGCTACTCTTCTAGCTTTGAAAATCATGGGAGTGCACTTCCGCTGCACTGCCGAATAACAAGATGACGGTGGTTTTCGCGTTCTGCCCGCCCGCCGAGAACTGCATTCACCTCGTGGGAGTTGGTAATAAACCATGTGATTCAAAGATCTCCAGCAATAAAGTTACGGGGTGGATGCGTTATTCCGCACTGCTGTATGTGAGCTGCCGTTTTTCGGCGGACAGGCAGAACTCGGTATAACGGCGCATCCAGCCGTTAATTGCCTCGCCTTCCTCTCTCTCTCCCTCGCACTGGCGTACACAAACACAGGCACATGGCGTAGCAACGGTAGTAAAGGTTGTAGATTGTCGGGGGGGGGGGGGGGGGGGGGGGGGGGGTTACATGATTCTGTAGTTTTAATCTATGTTTTTTTGTCCTAAAGCCCAAACCACCAACTTTCTGCTGCTGACACAGTGCCCTCTCAAGCAGCAACTGGGATACAGCAAGCAGTGTCACAAGCAACGTCATCTGGCTATTCAGGTAAAAAACAAAAGTAAAATATAATTTTAAAAAATGTGTAGTGCTTTGCACTTAATAAGTTCCAAATTAAATTGAAGCAGAATATGTTTTGAATTTTGAAGTTACATGTTGTACCGCATTCTGTCTGTTAAAGCAGCCACATGTTGAAGCCGGATGGAAGGCCGTTATTCGTGCCCTGATGCAATTCCTGGGGAGTCTTCAGGGGAACTCATCAAGGACTACAAGGTAAATTCAAACATTTTCAGATCACAATGTTCACCTGAGTTCATTATATTGTATTCTTATTCACTTCCCTTTGGAATACAACCTGGCCAACAAGGAGTTTCAATTTGATTATTAAAAAAAGTCTCATGTTAATGTGGGTGAATCTACGCTACCCACACTTGTTAATGGGCCCATTTTTGATAAATAGATCGTTTTGTCTCCCATTTTCTCTCTTCTTCCCTGTCCTCTTACCTCCTCCCTTCTCCCTTCTCATCTCCTCTGCGTGCTACATGCACATCTGTATTAATCAGTGTTTCCCATAATGAGACAGGAAGTAAAGTTCAGGAATCACTGGAGTTGTGCATAAGGTCCATAAGGCCTGATTTACTACAGGTTGTTTGTGAATGTAAAAGCGAAGGCAAACTTAAGCTGTTATTGAAATATTGATATTTTTGACAGTAGTCTGTAACTTGAATAAAAAATTAAGCTCTACTGTGCACCTGAACATATTTCCACTTATATTTTACAGGGTATCAGCAGAGAGGCAGCTCAAGAGGACCAGGCTGAACAAGTCCTGAGGATCTGTGTCTACCACACAGGAGAAGAAGATGAAGGTGCATCCGACGCTGATGTGCCTATTGTTGTTGAAGGGACTGAGGTACTCCACAACTGTGGAAGTGTTGCCAAGACCTGTCTCCTGCTAATGGGCATCGTTTATGCCATGGACTCGAGTTACCCACCAAAAATGAAATACACTTTTTAACCCTCTTTTAAACCAGAGGTTCTCAGCTGTTGGATTGTGGGGCCATTTTCAAAGGGTCACAGATGTGAGTATTGTATTGTTTGCAAACCTGTTGGAACATTTTTTATTGGAAAACATATGTTTTTACAGAAAAATAAACGTCTTAAATTAACACTTGCCTCATTTTTAAAGTCATTGTGTCAATACACAAAAACATTAACAAATTTATGCAATTTAAAATGCACAAAATTAATATAAAATGTTGTGTAAATGTTACTTACATATAGTCCATATATAAAGCTTAGAAAAGGTATTTAAAATTAACTTGAAAGGCCATTGATTTTAGGTGAGATTTTTCAGTTTGCAGCAGTCAGAATCTGAGTAAAACTTACAAAGAAGGAGAGAGTAAAATTCAATGTCCATAGCAATAATAATCAGTAAATTACTTGAGGTTTGCTAGTAAAAGTAACTTAAATCCTGCAAGTAATATTTACTTGATGATCGCCCTTGTAGAATTTACTTACAGTTTCGAAGTGAAAAAACTTTCCTAGGCTTTTTCAAGTAAATAACACTCCATATTTTTTTCAGTGTACCTTGCCTATACTTTTGGTTTGTACATGACTCACTGTCTGGTAAATTTAACTTTTTTGTTTTTTTCAAATGGAGCAATATACAAACCCAGGGAATAGATATTCAGTATGAATGTACTGCTTAATAAAAAGAGAAAATAAGATGTTACCAGGCATAATTCTGTCTGCGCAACACAAAGCCTGAGGGGGCTGACAGCTTTTCACTGAAGGATCTTTTCTCTTTTTACAAAATATATTAAATGTGACATTATTGAACATAAAGTCATCTCTCCAGGCAGTCAAATGAAAACACCAGAGGTAATACCACAATCTTCTGAAACTAAATCCCTGAGAAGCAGGATCCATGAAACAAGCTGCCTTATGAAAGTCAAGTGACATCCTATTGAAAACCATAAGGCTACAACCAACCTTGGAATAAGCCTTGGGCTGTACATTGAAAACAACAGCATAAGCCCAACTCTCCACTGAGCTGTAATGTTTCACCATGTTCCTCCAAACATCAGTGCAAGAAAACTGGACTGTGTCTAGAAAATTCAGTTACAAAATCAATACCGATCAAACAATGGCTACTTACTGTATGAGCAAGTGCTTCCTTGTTTATTTTCAAGTCAGCTTCCTGGCAGAGACACGTATAATGGCACAACTGTCTGGTGCACAGCAAGAAAGTAGAAATCATTTTAACATTTGAATATCCTGACACACAAACATGTTCCTGAGAACAAGGACAGAACTGATAACAAGGCAGAAGTGAGAGGCCACAGAGCACAAAGTAGGTAACTCTGCTGAGGCGACAAATAAAACACAAGACACTGAGGCATGAACGGTGGAAATGGAAGACGGAGGGAGGGAGGAAGGGGAGTAACGGCAAACATTTTTAAAAAAACCTGTGGGGCTGTGTGCAGCAGAACCACAGGCCTGATGAGGTGACCTGAGGACCAGGCAAAAGTACCAGTAGGACAAAGGGGATAAAGAAGAAGAGTCTGATAAATAAAATGGTTCATCATTTCTTCTGGAAAAACACTCCTTTGAGAGACATCAAACTTGGAAGACTCAACTGAGTGTTTAAGATGAAATGAATCTCTGCACCTCCACGCTTTCTCAGTACTTCAGCCTTTCCCTGCTCTGTTGTTGGTTGTTGGCTGGGTTGTCACAACTCTCACTACCTGTCCTGAGAGGTGATGGCACCTACATCAGCATGAATCTCCAACACAAAGCAACTTTTATGATGGAGAACACATCTGGACTGTTAAGTCAGGATGTCAAGCAGACAGACTGATAAACACAGTCATACTACAGTACGATACAATGCTGTCTACTCGATACAATGCTGTCACACAAAACATCATAATACTATGCTGTACTGCTGTCTTCCCCCCACCACAAGCAGACCACTACATCTTTAATCTGTTGTTGTGCAGATTAAGTCAACAAAAAATGCAGCTGTGCTGTTTTTCCACTTGTGCAGTAGTATGAGCATATCCCTCTGTTTCCTCATTAGTCTGCAGAGGCACAGCGCCTTGAAGTACTGGAAAACAAAGGCTGGATTCTCCCATACAGCAGACAGCAGCACCGAGGCCCAAACACTGACAGGGCCAGATCCATGAGGAGGGCATCGAGAGAAGAGGATAAGAAGCGTTGCCTGCCTAGTGACACTCAACACAAGGCTGATAACTCTTTGCATAGATCACCCCCAAACAAGACAATATGTGTTCAATAAATCATTGAACTCAAAATCAAGTTACAAAGGCAACATCAGCAAATTCTCTTCTCCTTCTAAATTTCTATTTGTTTAGACACCGTAGGATGAATAAGGTTTAGAAACAGAATTACATTAGCAGCTGGTTGCAAAGCTGTGATCAAGCAGGCTATGGTCCCAAAACAAAAACATTGAGGGTAGTTACACAACAAAAATTGCTCTGTGCAAAAAAAAGCAACACATTACAAAACATTACACAATCTGCAATATTTAAAAGGCTGTTACATTGTCCTCCTACAGTCAATGCAGAGCCTGACACAACGCTGCAATTAAAATTCTGTTTCATATTAGATTGAGCTCAATAACTTTTCGAGGTCAGCATCTGAAGATGGCTCTTATCTGATTAACTCTGTGGCTTGCGGTGCTGGTGCATCGCTCCTGTGCATCATGCCTGCAGGTTACCAACACCCTTCATTATCTGTAATTGATCAAAGCTTAACTCGACTCTGATTTTTCCTTTTAAATGAGTCACGCTTATCCCAGGGTCTCCCTTTTTGCAATGCCTATACCGACAGTTGCGCTGCACCTCGTTAATTCGTTTATGAAGCCACTGAGGTGTATAAATATCGCCAACAAGCTATGCAATCTGTTTGCATTACCCTGGCTGTAGGCTCTCTCCTTTTAAGGTGAACCCTGGGCTGCTGGGGGAGCAGAGCCATCAACTCCTGTCCACTTCTCTTATTAGCAGCCCAGCCCCGTCATCACCACGGGAATATATAGCTCTGGAAGGAGGTTTAATATTCATGCTTCCAGGTGGAGCATAACCTCTGGCCCCCCTCTGTTCTTTCCTCATACACAATACATCCCAGAGAGCACAATGGAGGGCTCAGCAGACTGCTACCGACACACTGACAGACTGCCTGCCTGCCTGCCTGCCTGCTCTCCATCCTACCCACACACACACAAAGAGACACTGTTGGGAATAGGAGAGGGCCATTTGGTGAGACAACCCCGAACAAGCTCTGCACCCACATTTAGTGGCCTATGACAAGCACAACAAATAATGACATGTGATAACATTTCCAAGAGAGAAAAACAAGCAGCAAGTGTTTACGTGAGTAAGCCTCGTGTTTCAGCGGGAACAGAGCAAAAGATTTATTTGGTATCACGACTTCAGTTAAGCTCTTTTATGAATCCCAGTAAGCCAATGCAGGTCAGGCAGAGGTTAATTTCCCTGTCATATACCTCGAGCTGTGGGTGAGACAGACAGCACTGAAACACAAGGGGGAAGATTAAGGGCCACGCTCAGCAGCAGCAGCAGCGACCGAGCATCAGCCCTTTGCCACCTTGACACGATTCATCAGCTTCTTTCATTATCAACAAAACATGACCGATAGCATAAATGGCAAGTGGCTGCTCCCACATATCAAATCCCCAGGAAGAAGATAGGAGAGGGCTACATGCTGGGGCTTTTCTAGCCTGCTTTGCTGCGATAGATGCTACACTGATGTAATCCTTAATCGCAACCAGCCATGCGCCATAGGTTCAGCCAATCGTGATGCTGGTGCGCAGTGATGCTGGTAAACACAAGTGACGTTCTCATGAGGTTAGTCCTCATGAAACATTCAGACCTAGCACACATTTTAATCATTCATATGAAGCACAGCAACAATGTGTCAGCCGCTGTGAGCGTGCGCACACACACCTGCGCCCGGGAGGACGCAGAAGTATTCAATCTTTCAAACCAAGGTGACATGTTGTGCGGCTCATATGGTGCAGGGTGCTTCTGGAGGTCCTGACTCTGTGGAGTCAGCAAAAAACAGACACCTGCAGTCACCAGGGATCTCTTAGATGTCACCCTGGACAATGAATAAGCATATCATAAACATTAAAACTTTGTACTTAACTAGCGCCGGTCACAGATGATGACCTTGTTGACCTTTTTTTGATATGCATCCACTCAAAATGACAACAAAATGAAAACAGAACAAAAAACATTGCTTTTGGTGCCTGACTTCAACATGTTTTGGGTATGGGTGCAACTGTATCCTTTATCACTGATCACAGAAAAATGCTAGGGATTGAAACCAGTATTGTTTTCTTAGCAAAAAACAAACTTTTACTGTCATAGCAATAAAAGCGCATAGTTTGCTAATTAATTATGGCTTTGCTCTGCTGAAGTGTCTTAGTAAACTCTGACAGTGTGACAGTGAGCCAGGGTGCACAATGCCAAGGCCTTGTAGAGTTCAGCTATATTTATATACTTTTTCACATATACAGTACATTTCTCTTCTCTTACTGTGACATATAAAAAAAAGTCTTCTGTGCAAGGGAAAACTTTTATACCTGCACTACAGGAGCAAAACATGACACCGAGCACTAGATGCACTTGCTATTGTCCTAATGCATCTAGTTTTTCCATGTGAACTTTACAGCAGCCAATCATGTCTTACAACAGTCTGGAAAACCTGTCATGATAATGGTATCACTGACAGTGTGAAACTGAATGTGTGTCAGGGGAACAGTGGGACAGTCCCGAGATAGTCCTGGTTGGTGTGGGCATGGCATCACTCACCACACCATCAGTGCCCCGCAATGGCATTCAGAAAGTAAATTACTTTCCCCGTGAGTACTAACGGCCAAGTCTTTGTCAGGGAGTCAGAGTAAATGTGGAGTCACCGTAGCAACAGCTGGGACCCTGGCACCATGCTTCAAAGTAAAGCA
Source organism: Decapterus maruadsi (assembly GCA_030347415.2). NCBI lineage: Eukaryota > Metazoa > Chordata > Actinopteri > Carangiformes > Carangidae > Decapterus > Decapterus maruadsi. The sequence continues at coordinate 13,148,667 of CM064893.1, read as the reverse complement.
GCCCTCAATACAGAGGGAGAGGGGAGGGAGGGAGAGAGGCTACCATCCCCCGGCCGGCAGTCTCCTGACCAAGACATAGCAGACCTCAGGAGAAGTTGTACAGCATTGATTTTGGTCAGTGCAGCGGTGGAAGGGCAGAAAGAGCTGTGCTAACTCTTTATTATTTTAGCACAGACTTCACTTTTCTCTTTTTTTACTTTTCACTTTTCAGTTGATTTAGGAGACTCTATACCTCGAATGCTGGTGGTTGTGGCTCCCTCAAACAAACAATAAATAAAGGGAAATCACAGATTTCACATGATGCAAAATAATAATTAATCTGGAATAGAGTGGGCCAGAGACCTGCGCTGACAGCCATCCAATAAATATGTAATTACAACAACAAAACGCTGGTTTTCAGAATGAGTAGCAGTTACACTGGTAAAGGTGAATTAAGTACGATATATTGAATGTCATCTCTACGTACAGTACATGATAAATCCAGCATGGCTCAGTTAGAACGGCTTAAACACACCCTGTTTTTTCTAATTTGATCAAAAGCTGCTCAAACAGCCAAACAATCCTTTTAGAGATGAACAATAGTTTCCCTGTGTGTCTCTCACTCTCTTTTAGCTTCTACTCTCCCCACACAAAATTCACAGCAGGCATGGAGACATTTTACTGTGACAACAGGCACACAGACATTTTAAGAATGAAGATCTGAAAGAAACACTACAGTAGCAACTGACTGTGAGAGACAGTGGCATATCTGAGGCTTCTTCATATGCAGAAGCTGGGAGATGGAACTTTTAGTGCAAACTCGGGATAAACAATCTACTTTCCAATGTCAATAATACAGCTGCCAGAATGAAATTAGAGTATACTTCAGACGCACAAACAATAAGAGTGTGTGTCATAGATATTGATGTTTCATTAAATGTACAGCCTTTCTTGGGATGTCATTCATCTGTTGTTCAAACATCTCAGTGTGACTCTTTGTTGCAACACTGCATTAAAATCAGAATAGAAGAGGCCTGAGGCCAAATGAGGATTTCAGGCACTTCCATCAACCTGCCACTACATGAGGACTAAATCTACAAGGCTGTGTAATGATGAGTGCTCACCCCCCTCCCACCCCCCCAAACCCCCCCCAAACATAGTGGGAAGATCTATAATTCATTGAAGCAAAACTTAAGCTCATGCATTACAGCTGCCGCTGCTTTAAAATGATGCACACACTTCCTGCCCTTCTTCTGAATGCCCTCAATGCTCTGCTCTAGTGCACGCTTAATTTGTGTTTCTAATTTCTGCTGAAGGTGGCTTTAATAATAAAACGGACACCATGGAGATGACTCTGTCATTGTGGAAGATGATACCTGGTTCAATGTCAGAAAACGGAAAGAGGCAAACCTAAGCCAGGAGGAGAAATTTGAATTTGGAGCCATTGAATAGTTTAAGGGAGGGATCGGAGTGTAATGGAAACAGGTCTAGTGGGAATAAAATCTCAGCACGCGAGAAACAGGATAAGAAGGTGAAAAAAAGTAAGAGGGAGACACAGAAACACATAGAGAGGGAAAGAGAGATTGTGGGAGACTGAGAATATATGACCTAGTTATGCCTTTTAGTTTGCATTCTCGAGGTGTCTTGGTATCCTAGGTGATGCTGTTTTTTTGGGAGGCAGGAAGGTTTAAAGGAAGGAAGGAAGGAAGGAAGGAGGGAAGGGCAAAGTTAGCCAGGAACATGCTTCAGTGGTTTGGCTAGTCAGGTAGATTAGCCTGCTCCCTCCCAGGGCAAGGTTAGACAGAAGCATAGTCAGGATGCCAGACAGTCACAGCAGAGCCAGTGCATGCTCCTCTTTCACTCCACTCCCCTCCTTCCAGCCTGCTGACGTCAGCCACCCAGACCACACGACTATGCTGCAAACAGCACACCTGCTGGCTTCACAGTCCATCTGGACCGGCTCCATCTCTGGCTCATCTCGCCGAGCAAAAAATGCAGGTCTCTTTACAACCTGGGCACACACAGTCACGATCCTACAGTAATTGCAGTATCCGTTTCTTGATAGCTGATAGCAAAAAGGAGGGATTGTTGCAGCGCAGCTTGCTGATGGTAACAGATATCAATGTGACAATACACATGCATGTCTTTTTAATGTTTCATTGTTCCACATAGCAGGTTAAATATTCATTTTGTTTTGTTATTGAGCAGCTTTAGTGTTTCAACATGTTGCTGAAGAGTCAGAGAAATCACACGGGATTTCCTCACATCCCTCTCCTGAAATACACGGCATCCAAAAAAGAACTGTTTTGCCTTCTAATTGATGTGACAAGCCCTCTCACCTACTTTTTATGAAATCAGCATGAAGATAAAACCGCACTCTCATCAAAGCAAGGCTTCTCATAGTGATATAAAAGGCAGAGAAAGACACTTTTAATATCAGGGCCTGGTCTTGTGTTTACCTTTCAAAGCGATCTGTCTCTCAGCTGACAACATGAATAGTTGTGAGAGGAAAACCACTATGAATGTGCTATGAAAGCCATGGTCTCTCACTGACAACATCCAAGTCCTCCATCAACATCACAAGGCACATTTTAGCCACGCTTCTGCCAGTGTGTATCTCAAAGAGCCACATTGTGTAACTTAGTAGGCATGTTTTCAAGAGCAGCAATGGGATACCCTCCGTGCATTATTGATGTCAAAGATTCAAGGGAAACTGCATGAGCAGCAACATTAAATGGTGGCCTTTAATACAAAAAAAAGCAAAACAAAACAAAAAAACACACACAACAATTCAGCCAACACCACAAAGCAGAGGCGATTGTCTCCGAAACAAAAAGATACTAAAATTGTGTAATGTCATTGTTGGCATTTCATCAACCTCAGCTTGAGGTGAACCATGTTAACAGAGCTCCCTGGTGTCTCAAAGCCCACCACCGTATTCATTGACGGGATCTGGTATAATGATGGGTCGTGTGGAGGAAGTGCACGAGCACTCCCCCCTGTGAATCAGCCGTATGTTATTTGAAATAACAAAAAATTATTCAACACATTCCTACTCAGGGTCAGCATAGTCCTATTGGTAGACACCAGCAGCCAGCAGGTCGACGTGCAGGCACTTGCTGTCTCTTGTGCCCAAACAGTCGCCTCTCCGTCTGTCTGCCAGGTCAGACACAATTGCAGCGCTATTCAACGTTGTGTGCGGAGTGAATACAACTGTGGTCGACAGGTGACTAACCTGAATGGTGCAAGTATATTCCGTATCGTCCAGCAGTCTGACGGTGCAGCTGTATTCCCGCTCAAGATTCCTGATGCTGCCACTCATGAATCGGCTCAACATCTTCTCGGAGATTTGCTGCTCTGCGTCTATAAGGACCAGAACAATAAAAACTCAATGCCAGCGTGCAAGTGAATGTCACATTGACCACACTCCCCGGTCCTCTAGATGACGACCAGCAGCCACGTATTCAGCCGCCGAGGCGTGCACCATTGTTGTCCCGCGAAGTTTTTCGTGCAGTGGGCCCGTGCTAACAGCAGAATCCGAGGATGCCCGCATCCAGATCCAGAGGCAGCTCAGCCCCGTAGTGTGTCTGTGGTCGAGCCGAGGATTATCTCTCACCACTCACCGCTGCCACTTGAACAAGCGGGCGGGTCCCAATGAAAACTGACGTCAAAATGAACCAACGGCAGCCAGTGGCTTTTTATCCCGGCTCTAATATACAATATAGTTGTTGTGGGGGTTTTTTGTTTCGTTTTCTTAATAGGCTACTGCAATTTGTCCTAATTGCTTTAGAAATATGTTCTATTTTCTTTAATGTAAGGACTGTAGAGGGAAAATAACATCTAGAAGACCCAGACTAAACTTCTGTAAACGGAGAGGTGTAAATTATAAATCATCAGACCTAAATACAAGAGATAAATAAAACATATCCTCAGTTAATTTGGTGGAGGGTACAAGAAGCTACATGAGCATAAGACATTTCTAAAGCACACAATCCTGTGAAGAAGAAGGCTATCTGCTATGATTGCAATCTTTTACAAAAGAACAAAAGACAAACTGGTTAGCTGACCAAAAAAAGCCACTGGTCGCGGGAGTAATAGATACCATAACTCAAATATTTTTTCAAACCTGAGAGGTGACCAAGGCATCTCTGAATTCTTCCCAGAGCATACCGGTAGTTGGTGAATACTATTAAGTACTCGCCTGCCACCTGCAGGCCGGTCATTGTTAGTGCGCTTTAAATAGATGAAAATTCTAACAATGCATCCATGGCGTTAACCCGTGAATGAAAGGATTAACCTACAGTAAAAAAAAAAAAAAAAAAAGAATCAACCAGACTACAGTTTGGACTTAAAGGCGTTTATGTGTTATGGTGGTGCAAATCTCACCCGAGAAAGTGATGTAATTTATCTCTAACGAATTATGTGTGTGTGTGTGTGCGTGCGTGCGTGCGTGTGTGTGTGTGAGAGAGAGAGAGTAATGTATGCACGCATGACTGCGTCCACCACCTGTATAGTATGTGAAGTTCACTTTAAATGGATAAGTACAATCAATAAACCTTCTTAATAGAAAAAATAGTAATTAAAAGACTATCCCATGAAGTGCTGATCCTCTGCCGTGACCCGGATTCGAACCGGGGTTGCTGCGGCCACAACGCAGAGTACTAACCACTATACGATCACGGCGAGCTAGCGGGGACTGGTGCACGGCGGGCGGATTTTGTCTATGTAACAGTCACCATCCACAGTCGATCATGTTGTATTTCATGGACGTCGTTACTTTTCTCAGAGAAGTTACCCCCAAAAAGACAGCTCGTTTTTTAATTACTCAGACTGAAACAAGAACAGCACGTGTAAATTAACGTTAGCCGGTCAACAGCAAAGTAGCCTAAATGTAAGGTTAGCTAACGTTATAACTTCAGCTAAGCTAAGGTTCAAGCTAGCGTTCACTGACTTGACGTTGGACAGGCAAATTTCCAACACCGTGGACATGTTACAAGACGGTAAGTTGTGAATACGGTATGAAAGCAAGTCTTACATTGATGATGAAAAAAAAGTCCTCTCGCAGCCCTTCATCTTGTTTTAGTCGAATTAACCGCCGACGTCACATCTAAACTTTGCTAAACGTCGTCTTTCAATCATCATAGTTGGTCTGATAGTGTACGTACACAGATGTTTACGTAGCTCTGCAAATTATGAAATATTTTTTGCTCATTTTTCCCCCGTAAAATTTGAATACAATACGGTTAAAAACATGTCGCTCCTCTTCACATGTCAACAGTTTGTGAGCAGTTAAATCTATTTCACGCCTACTCTAAATAAGACAAAATGAAACAGCAAAATACAAAGGAACCGCCATGAAAGTGGGAATCTTTATTTGATAAATTATTGACAGCAATGGTCTTTTTTTTTTTTGATAAGTAGGCTAGCCAGCTTGCCACTTATGAATAAAGTGTCATTCATAATTATATTATTATATACAATTATTATATGTAGAAAATAATTAAATGATGAAATGGTTTGCAAAAGTAAGTGTTAACGTTTCTTCAGTGTTGAGCTAAGAATTAATAGAAGTTAAATTAAATAAATCTCACTCATTCACTTATTCATTCATAGTCATCATACAACACACAGATGAGACACATGATCACTAAATAATCACACCAATAAAAAACAAAATATCAACAATGTATTTACAGTGATTCACCCACAAAGGTCTAATGTTGAAAAGCAAAGTCTCGCAGTTCATTCTCATCATTCTCTTCAGGTTCGTTGCTCCTTGTAACTGCAGCTTTGGTGGCACACACCGCCATTCTGGTAAAAGGACGGCATGAACCAGCCTGAGTCTGAGGCAGCAGTGGCTTACTGCTTGAAATGTTGCCCATACTTCGAGCTGAAGCACCTTCATGTTTTTTGTTTGTTGCTGCAGAATGCCTCTTCCTGTTCAATTCACAAGATGCCACCAGAGGTTTTCCGATGTCCACATGTTTGCTTTCTGTCTGGCGTAGCTTACTGTCTGTGTGAGTATAGTGTAGATCCACCTTAATGACCAGCGATTCCTATAACGAAAGGTAAATAACAAACAAAACATTTTCACTTGTATTGCAAGGACTTTCAGGTGAAGACTTGCAGCTTGTTTTACATAGGGACAGAGATAGGGTATACCCTGACATACCTTAAGCCTCTGAAGAGCACAAAGTCTCAAAGTGCAGTCAGGGTTATCAGAGGTATTAAATAGTAGAGAGTCCAAATCCTCTGACCTGCCTGGGCCCGAAAATATGTCTTGCATTGTCTGAGGATTCAGAGAAAAAAAAAGTTTTGTTAGTATGATGAACATTTATTAACCAACCAACCATTTATTAACCAGCCACCTCCTGCATTTACAATGTTATGGCAAATATTCTCTGCCAGGATCTGGTGCAACAAGTACTTAAATGAATCCGCCACTAGATGTCATTATAGTCCAAGACTTGGTAGTCTAAAGCATTTATGCACTACTAAGACAAGCGCAGCAGTACTAAAAGTGCTGTAGAAGTACTACATCCTGCCTTGTCTTTGTCTTTGTGGTTGCAGCAGACAGGAAGTCTATATTTGGGCAGAACTTCCTCAAACATGTGAAACGTGGGGGTGAATGGTCAACATTGAGAAACTCCTGCTGGCTAATGGAAAGTGACTGCATGCTACAGTGAGCAACGTGGAATTTATGATGTAGCTAGATACAATTGGGATGTCAATGTTAAACCCAATGTTGATTTTACTAACTTACAAAGGAGAAAGTCAGAGCTCATGGTAGTTATGTATTAATAGAGGTGCATGTCTACTGTGCATTTATTTTATTTTTTTCACCAGTGGTGTGATTTGTTTGATGTTATACAATGTGACTGTATCAATTCTGTGTGGTTCCTATATGGATGGCAACAAAGCTTGATAGAATTTCTAAAAGTTTTAAGTCAAAATAGATATTTACAGGTTTGCTGCTCAGTGTGACGGTGCAGTCCTGGGTTTTGGGGCCTTTGGTCTTCACAGTGGCAAAACACACCAAGACGTTAGAGAACAAAGCTGAGAAGCTGACTTCCACTTCCACCCCACAACGAAACATCAGTCGTTTCTTCCGTGGTAGCTCTGAAAAAAGAGATGAGAAAAGTTGTTGTTTGTTTTTTTATACAAAGGGATGAGTCTTAAACCGCTACCGTAGCGTGAACCTGGTTTATGCGAGACTGAGGAAGTTCTCATACAAACACAACCGTCATCATAGCATTTCATTGTAAAAAGGTAAAACACATTTGAGGAAGTTGGTGTTAAGGAAGGTGTGATAAGATTAATTCAATGAAACAGAAAAATACACTGAGTAAAATTAGAGAAAAAAGTAGTACCCTGTTTTGATTTATCAAAAGCATGAGTGGATTTATTTTGGGGATATTGTTGAGACTATCACATTAAACCACAATGTCTCTACTTGGTTTGTCACATTTTACAGTGTAGGAGGTGTGACAAAAACAGGTGGGGGAGCGATTCCTGTATTTCGTTCAAGGGGACAATAGATCAGTGGTAGAGTAGGTTCTTTGATGGAAAATAAACAATATTTAGAATGGAGACATTTATATACTTGCAACTTGACCTGGAATATAATGAACAGAAGAAAAGAAAAGCAGCTGTGGGGACGTTTCTTTCAACTTACCGTTTGCTTGTCTCCAGCAGGCATCTCGCAAATGTAGTTCCTTTGTGTGGCCGGTGGTTCGAACTGGATCTGCGAGGGATCGAGGTTCCTTCAGCGTGTGCTTGATTTCCACCGCCTGCTTTCCTGTGATTAAAGGGTCTCTGGCTAGATCTGGTGGAGCGAGGGGAAGATAATGTAGGTAAATATAATGTCAAAAAGACCAGAAAGCAAAACTCCACCACTACATTCACATTCAAATTTCCATTTTATTTTGTCCTCTTTTGAGACAACCCATAAATCACTCCATTGACTCCTAAAATCTTTTCAAACTTTTCTCCACCTACAGCAGCACGTACGCTCGCACTCCTTTGATCATGGGACTGCCTGAGTTTTGCAATAGCAGTGAGTGAGGAATCAGTGAGCTGTAAAAAGATTTAATCAGATTCACATGGTTGACTTTGAGGAACTTAGGGAAATTTGAAAAACTGGGATATTGTGTTGTTAATGTAGTTAATATTCACTGTAATTGCGTGGGCTAAATGAGTTTTGGGAAAACCCACCTCTTTGTAAGATTTAAATATTGTAAATATGGGAATCATTAAAAAGGTTAAAAAGATTAAAACAGGTTGGACTGACCGACCAGCAATAACCATGTAAAAATAAAAAATAATGTAATTTTATGTTTGGATTTTGAAGTGATAATTATTTTTATTTTGGGTCAGTTGTCTCACTATGTCAACCATAGTTTGTTTTTGTTTTTAAGAAGTTACTGCCAGTAGTGTGGTGCTGCAATTTCAACCCACTGAAAAAACTCCATAACAAAAGTTACATTAGTTCACATATTTCCACATACACACACACACAGAGTGTTGTCAGCAGGGCTTCCTGTCCTGCTAGCACTGATTTGTGAGTGAACCCATGAGAGCAGTCACAGTGGGTGCCCAAACGGCAGAGCAGCTGTCTTGCACTCTGCCGCTCTCGGGTTTCTTGCTGTTCTCTAGCCAACAGTCTGAGTTTCCAGAGAATGAGGTCACATGCTAATGGTACCTCAAAAAATGATTTCACCAGAGACCAATTAAAACAGACAAAACACAAAGGGCTGACTTGAAAAAATGTCAGTCTTGCTCAGTCAACTTTAGTCACAAGTCCTGAGTCAACAACACTGGAAATGAGTTGGCAACAATTATAAAACTTGTTTATGGTCCACCCAGTACACCAAAGAACAACCTGTTCCCCCCAGATCTGTTTACCCTGGATCTGCAAGATCAGTTGGCCTACTGAATTATATAGTATTACATTATTCATTAATTAAATTGATAAATACAAAAATACAGGCTGAGAAACTGTTGTACTTTGGGAGGAGAGCTAGATCTGGACTGTAATCTCAAAGATTAATGATTATTGGTAACAACCTGTTTATTGTACACGTGGCCACTCACCCACTAAAACTACACAATACGATCACAACAACAACACCTACGCCTTATTACAACATCATGCCTCAATTCTCAGATTGATACATTGTAGATCATCTCTAAAAACAAAGATCCTTACCCTCAGACACTTTCTCTAAAACATGTGTGACTTTCTCCGCCTCAAGGATGTGCTTGTTCAAGTACTTAGTGAATATTCCTGTACTTTTCCCTCCGTCCTGGACCTCAAAAGCCTCAGCATCTTCACATCTGCAGTAGATCATGAAGGAAATGTTACAAACAAATGTTACAACATGCAATGTATACGAACAAAACTACAATACATTTACGTGATGTTACAGCGTGGTGACAAATTAAACAGAAATATTGTCATTACATTGCCTAATAATCAATGTACTTGCGCAGTTAAAAAAATTGAGTATCAGTTATTTGTAGGTAAATATTTACATGACAAGTGTTAAAAGTACTTACGTGGCATAACCATAAACAGTATTGCCACTAGGATTCTGTGGTGTGATGATTGAAGGTATGCGATCCTGGTTGTACCTTTAAAAAGAAAATACAGCTTTTAGAAGAATTATCATTTAATAGTTTATTATTATTAACATTGGTTAATTAGGAACTTGACAGATGCGAGTCACTGTCATCTCTCAGTGACAACTGAAATAAATAAATAACACCTACCATTTTCTGCAGGTATCCAGTAGGATTACGCTCAGAGCAGTTCGTCTTTGCTGCATACTGAGCATGACCCTCTGCACACAGACACAGTTTTCAGGTCGGTATGGCTGTGGGGCATCAACAGCTACCAAGTAATTCCTCCCCGAGCACTCATACCCATGACCCGCATAGTAGAAAAGACCTGTGAAGAGTGACAAAATGCACGTCTAGTTAATGCTGCAAGACTATAATAATCACTTTTTAAACTCAAAACTTGCCATATACAGTATCTACACTTTATGTTAAATGACATACTGTAAGTTTCCCATTTTCCGTTTTGTTATAAACAAGAAAATAATGAAACAAGGTATCATCTGACTCTTAATAATGTTATATTACAGTTGTATGATTGAATGTGTAGTTATGTGCACCTGTGTGCTGTTTAATAATAAAGAGTGACAGAAATGTAGTTGACCAATAACAGTTGTATATTTTTAAAGGCATAGTTCTCTATTCGGCAAAGCGACAGACAGATACAGGAAGTTCCATATATAGCCTGTGAAAACTTTAACACGCATGCTTCTCTTTACCCCTTATCTGACATCGGAGCCAGACATACGTGTAGGCAAGATACTATAAACCGCTCGTGGGTTCGTGACCCATGACAACAACAGATGAGGCACACGATATAGCGAAGAAAATTACAATAGGCCTATAATCTTTTTAAGTAAGTAAGTAAAGTAAGTAAAATTTTATTTATATAGCACCTCTCACAGAGAGGACTCACCAAGTGCTTCACAAGATACACAAACACAAATATCATTAGTACACAATTAAATAGTCTCTACGTCAGAGTTAATATAAGCACAAAAGCTGAATTCATGAATAAGCTGACAAATATGACTAATAAAAACATTAATGAAGGCTTACTTTACTTACCATAAACTCCTCTGTCCAGGAGCTGAATGAACTTTTCAATAGCAGCCAGCATCTCCTCCCTGGTGAGATCAAGCAGGGATACCACCCTGAAGCCGAGCTGCTGTAGGAGGTTTGCCAGCTCATGCACATCCATAATTGGAGCCATCAAGCCAGGGTGGTTGGAGTAATTCAGGTTTCCAATGAGTAAGGCAACTTTATCAGTGGCTAAGAGGTGAAAGTGGTGTTATAAATAGCATCATGTTCAAATTTTAAGACCACAACAGTTTCTCTAACTGTCTAACAGGTTATAAATAGCTTGACACTGAGGTTTTTTCCACAACACCATACCTGTGGGTGATGTCGGAGGAGGCCGATCTGTTTGCGCTATAAAAAAAAAAAGAAAAGCAAAATTCAGTGTTTCTTAACAAAAAACAAACAAAAAACTTACTTAAAGTTCTAAGTACTCATAATTTGCAAAGGGCATCTATAGGGCAATGTACAGTAGTTAAGCAATTTGACAACAGTTTTACAGACAAGTTACAGCAGGAGCAGAAGCGCTGTAAGAGCTAGTTTCACTTTGCATCACTTTCCTGTTAAGTGTCTGAGCCTCGGACCAAATACCATTTGGAGCCTAACAACTTCCTTTTTACTCTGTAGAAATGGGAAAGTACCTCCAGCATAATGGAAACAGCTAGAGGCCTCCGTGCTAAATCAGTGGAATGAGAGGAGTCTGTTTTTCTCCACACCCCTTTTCAGTAGAAATGAAGGAAGTAGAGTCTGAGGAAAATACCATGGCCAAAATGGAAAAGAAAAGGCCCCACAGAGCCAGGGAAAGTGCTTACCAATGTCAACATCAACCGCTTCAGTCCATCTCTCCTCCAGAACATTAGATATTGAGCACAGGTAGGTTCCTCCATGATCACCTGTTGCACGGTCAATCTGCACATACAGTATCACAGCAATTCATTTTCTTTTCATTTGTGCCTAAACACAAATCAGTGGCAGAACATTTGCCAAACTTTCGAAATGAATTACATCAGTCAGTGAAATGACACAGTAAATACAGCACAGAGTAAACAATCACTATCAACACTGAGGTTATGTAACTATTCACTTGTGGTCTTCCCTTACCTGTAGAGTGTCACCAGTCATGTCTGGCAGGGGCTGTCCATTTCTGTACCACTGGTAGTGCGGTGTGGGGATGCCGAAGGCAAAGCAGCGGAGAGTAAGTTTTGTACCATGTCGGACTGTTTGGGGTTTAGGGTTGATGGCAATGTGCGGTTCTCCCTGCCAGTGCAATGGTAAACCTGACGTGTGAAAAGTTATAGACAGAGATTCAAACCCACAACTCTCAATATGAACCATACGACTACACCATAAATCAAGGCGAGAGTGTCACAATACGTACCTGACTTATCTATGTCTAACACCTTCACTTTCACCCAGTCGCTGAACACACAGTTACAGAAGTGGTCGTTCACTCGGCACACATAGAGCTCTGGATTTTTGGCTGTGATGGTCAAGTCTGCTTGAGTAGCACCTGGCACCTTTTTTTTTTTTTTTTTAAAGGGGGGCAGAGAAATGATAGCCTAATTATCACAAACATTGTATAGGCCTACCTCCTGTATATTTTACTTAATTTGTTGTTTTTAGATAATTCTTTATGTCATGGACTTTTTTATTGGGCTGACTTGTTTCTCAGCGGCCAATGCACAACAGTAACAAGGGAAATTCATAATGACATATTTTTAACCAAATGTAAAATCTACATACCTCCTTTTCATCATTAGTGAACCACTGGTAGTTGAGGATGCCCGTTCCCTCCGCACGGACACTCAGAGTCACTTTGTGGTTCACTGGCACACACACAGAGACAGGATGACGCACTATGAAGATTTCTGGAAGACAGAAGGTGAGAAAATTCAATTCACCTGACACACACGCAAGTTCATACACATCTGGTTCCCGAGAAATCACTACACGCTGACGCTGATGCGCAATCTAGAAAATAACAACATACCTCTGATCATTATGCGACAGGGATGGGGACAGGATCCGGTCATCAGAGCATTTTCCTCCTGTTTCACGGGGCTGTAGGGAGTTTGCATTTCAATGATCATTTTTTTCTTGATTCACCCATTAAAAACCATAGGCTCAAGTCTTCAATAACTAAAACAAAAAAACGAAGAAAACAGCGAAAAGATTATTAAAACTTAGCTTTAGGCTAAATGTGAACTCGCTGTAGCCTACATAAACGAAGCCTCTCATTTCCAGTTATGTCAGCTTTAACCGCAGTGTACATTATCCTACTGTAATAGATATCATAGGTCTACTGTTTAGAAATGTCCTATTGTAAACATGCAAATGTAACAGTGATCGATAAGACCATCAGTAGGCTACACTCGTGTTAGTGTGTAGGCTACCTGCCGTCAGTCTCGTACCAGTCGAGCAGCTGTCGGTCGTCAGCCAGAAAGTGTTTTTCTTCTCTTTAACTTCACTTATTTTATATTGAGCAAACTCTTCCCTTTCCCGGAAGGAGGCAACGCACACGCACACACAATACCGTAAGTACCGCAAAAAACAAAACAAAACAAAACAAAAAAACACCAACAACGCGTCTATCACCTGAAATTATTATTTTGCCTGTGAAATGAGTTGGACTTTGTGTGTTATTTGTTGAAACTGTCGGAAAATACCGACTCTTTGTCGATTAAATGGGCCGGAATATTGAAAGAGAAATTCGTGTGGAGCACTTCTCCAATCATTAAGGTAATCATCGAACCAGGAGTGGTGGCATAATCTGTTGAGGTTAGAGGGTGACAAAGTTTAAACAAACTTAGACTTGGCTTTTAAGATGATAGATAAATCACACACATACATGCAATTCTTCTATAATGTCCTCACTGACATTAATATTACTCATCATCTCAATACATTACAACTATGTGGCTTTCAAAATAAACAATCAATTGTCCTCTTATTTCTTCTATTGTCAAGAGGCAATTTTTTCCACTATGGATGCATAAGGGTTCTTGCAGGTATTTGCAGTACAGTATTTAGCCTGAAGTGATCATAAAGCATCATGGTCTTTTTTTATTGCACCAAACACATTGACTAAGCCGGAAGTAGTTCAATAGCCTAATACCACAGGACAGACAGGCAACCCGGTATTGATCATTACAGATATAGTTTGTGTTTGTATTTTTCCAGATTTTGATTTAATTTTTTTGGGCAGCTCAAAAGACAGTGGCATGTGCCTTCCAATACTTTTTTGTATATTATATTGTTTCTATATTAAATACATTATCAAATATTTGTATTATAGTTTGAAACCCTGTCACATTACAAATGTAAAGATAAAACATTTTTATGGATTTGAGGATGTGTTTCTTTCTTATGTTTGTTTGTTAAAGCTACATTTTATTATTATTTATTTATTTATTCATGCATTCATTTTTATTGACTCTATGTGTAAACAGCAGAGGATTTGGACCAAGACACAACCAAACATTACAGATAAAGGAAATACCATTATACTTTTTTTTTACACAATTATTGATGTGAAATGTGAGCATCACTATGTTTTGACCATATGTTGCAATGTGAAGTGAGAGAATCTGTGCTGTAGCAACCACTAAGCAAAGCATAGATCATAGGCCATTGGCTGTCATCATGTACGTCATGAATCATATTATACAGGCATGTTTTGCAAGTCGACATCTACTCCACTTCAGTGACTCACTAAGATGGGACACAATTTTTCCAGCTTTTTAAGATGGATCAAAAGAAAGAAGTGTTGTTGTTTTTTCCAGAATGACCACTAATGATTTCTAGGAGTGTGTTCTGTTTAAAATCATTAGCTGTTATTCCTCATACAGTTTAAGTTTTTGACCTCTTTACTAAGTCTAAAGTTTAGTTTCAGACAATCTGATGTGCTCTTGCACCTATTTGTAGGCCTGCTATAAATAGGCCCCTGCTGGCAACACATGCATGTCTATGATAGGCAGTTACAGAGATATTCTTCACAGACTCCGGCTCCAAAGCAATACTGACAACATCTCAATGGTAAGTTGAAAAGATATAGAGGTTTTTAGGTTGCCAGGACACAGTAAAAAAATTTCTTACATGTACAAGTAAATCACCAATGTTTTGGGTTTGTGTTTGACCACTAAGAGTCCTTCCACAACCTGATAGCTGATCTATTTTTAACTTGCTCCAATGTAAGTACTTTGCTTGGTCAAAGAGGACAAGCACTAGAGTCTGTACAGTGTGTTTGAGTTTTCTTTGAGCAAATATCCCAGAAAGAAACCCCTGTACTGTCTTTCATTGACTTCTTACTGGTTTTGTTACAACTCTGAAGTGTTTCTTTTTCCTTTCTCCAGGGGTTTTTATATGGATAACACCATCAACTTTGAGCCTTGAACTTTGACAAGCTGTGGAGGTGAACACGGAGCACTTTCAAACTGCGGGGTGATACGTTTATCTTGGATCTTACTTTTTTTGTGTGAGCTACTTCAGTGGACCATGACTTCCAGAAGGCCAATGACACGCTCTTTTTCTGGCAATGGGAGGACAAGCAGCTTCAGCGATGAGGATGGCAGCTCTTCCAATGGCCGCAATACTTACCTCTCGAATGTTAGGCCTGAAAACAGGTACACAGTCTCATTTATATTCTATGTATATGCAGGTTATATAAATCTTTCTTTCTTGTGATTTCCATTTTGAAAAACAGTGTATGGTGGTCAACAGAAAGCATTTGGGTCAGATACAAGAAAGGAGTGAGTCGCACCATTGACTTTTGCTTTAACATGTTCAGCACATTATGGGCCAGTCTACAAACCATCACAACAAGCTCCTTTTGACAAAGAGGAGGGCAGTTATGAAATCATTTTATTTAGGTGGGTTCCATATACGCAGATCTTACTTAATCATTGACGTCCCTTCATTTGCCTCCTCTCTGAATAGCTCAAGGTATTCTCACTACAGATCAACGAGGTAATCCATGCTTTTGAAACATTCCTTCCAACTAACATCTTAACCACAAAAACTGGTGTACCCCAAGAATGAAACCTCCACACGTTTTAACTGTAATGTAAGTGTCTGGTTTGTCCAGTGTTGCGCTCAGTTTTAGTGAACAGTTTCAGTTTCAGTGTTTGATTGACAGCTCTGTTTTGCTTGACGTCTCACAAGTCCCTGTGTCAACGCTTTTGATTTTATTCACTACCAGAAATTTTCCATTAACATCTCTTCCTCAGTAATTGGAATGTACTGCACAGAGGTTGAGAGGTCTCCGAAATGATACTGAAATTCAGGTTCTAATACATTGGTGTTTCCTTCCAGGAGCACATTATGCAGTGTCATGGCTCAGCTGACGGAGGATATACAGCCGTCCTTTGAAACCACCTTGAAATCCAAGGCAGTGTCGGAAAACTGTAATGTGAAGTTCACCTGTGTGGTGTCAGGTAGGCCTTGTGTATTTGACATGTCTCTGCATTTGACATGTCTCTGCTTGTTCTTTCTTTGTTTTGTTTTTTGGGGAGTAAGTGAAAAGTTTCAGATTGGTAGTGGTGTGAGGAGACAGGATGTGACTAATCTGGTGACATTGAGCATAAAATGAGAACTCTGGGGACACATTTATTCTTCCTCAATTGCTCCTTTAAGACTATAAAAAATTGAAGCTGGTTCTTCAAGCTGTTGCCGGGAGGCAGATTGAATGGGTGGGTCCGTTCAACAGTGGCAGATGTTCCTGTCTGATGCATGACAAACGTGATGCAACATATTCATGCCAGAAGTTCTGTACTGTGCTTTGTTTGTCTGTGTAATTTTTATTAATTTATAGAGAATATTTAGCACAACAGACTGTGTATAAGCATTATAAACTGTCTTGTGTTTGTAGGAGGTATACATTAAATGTACTTTGTGGCATGAGCAATGTGTGTTTACTACCAAGAGGCAATGACAGTGTCTCTCTGTCTGTAGGTTACCCAGCTCCAGAGCTCAAATGGTATAAAGATGATATGGAAATTGATCGGTACTGTGGACTCCCAAAATATGAAATTCGCCGGAATGGAAAAACCCACACCCTCCATATATACAAGTATGTAAGGCAACTTTGCAGGGCTCATCTATGAATTACACCTGTTTGAACTAAAAAAAATGCAGCAGATTTTTTTGTCTCTGCTTGTTGTATCAATGAATAGCTATAATACAAAAATGTAAATTTTCAGCTGCACATTGGACGATGCCGCCATCTATCAGGCCTCAGCTAGCAACAGTAAAGGCATTGTCTCCTGCTCTGGAGTTTTGGAGGTT
Source organism: Decapterus maruadsi (assembly GCA_030347415.2). NCBI lineage: Eukaryota > Metazoa > Chordata > Actinopteri > Carangiformes > Carangidae > Decapterus > Decapterus maruadsi. The sequence goes on along the minus strand of CM064893.1, from coordinate 13,131,711 downwards.
GGCACCATGAACGAGTACAAGATACACCAGCGGTTCTTTGCCAAGCTAAAGCAGAAAGCAGAGAAAAAGAAGAGAGACTTAGAAGAAAATACAAAGAAGGATGATAAAGAAAACATCAAGTGGGAGAAACCACAGAAAAGCCCAGAACCTCCTCCAAGGAAGCGACATGTTCCACCTCCACAGGAGAAGCCAGTAGTCAAGGAGCCGGAGAGTGTGGAACAACTAGGAGCTACAGCAGAACCTAATGGGGTTAGCTCGGTCATGGAAACAGAAACTTCCACTAACATCAGCACAGAGAAGGAGGTACTTCCACCTGTGGAAACTTTGGCTAAAAAGAAAATGAAGATTTCAAATGGCGGAGATGTTGGGGTTAACAACAGCAGTAGCGTCAGCACTAATGGTGGCAGGAGCCATATGATGGGGAATGGAGGCGAAAACAGTTACGATGGAGGAATGGGTTTGGCACAGTTTTTGGCAGAGACTCTCCATTCTCAGGCTTCTGACGATAAACAGAATTCATCTCGGGTGGAGATACCTAAAGAGATGAATGTACCTATTGTAAATGACAGGACAGAGACAGAGGGGATGCAGAAAGAGAGGGAAGAGCAAGAAAAAGCACCGGAGAAGAATTATCAAAAAGACAGAAATAGTCACGAGGACCTGACCATAGGAAGAGAGACAGACAGTGAAAGCCCATCTGAGATGTTTCATCCAACAGCCCACAGTAAATATGGTTCAGAGGTCAAACATCGCGGCAAGGGTCATAAAGATCATGACCACCACAACATCCAGGCTTCCATTTCCTCCATGCTCCACACAGTGAAGGACTTCCTCTTTGGTAGTAAGAGTAAGAAGGACTTTCATGATTACAGTGAGGACAAGGACAGAGACTTTGACCATGAGACAATTCAGTCTTCTTATCCAGATACACCGCCATCATTTCGGCTGCAACAGGAGTCTAATCCAGATGTGTACAAACCACCCACAGAGGATGTTGTGCCTATGGAAACAGACAAACCAAAGGAGTCTTCAGAGAGTGTGGATATACAACAGCAGTCGGCATCATTGGCGACACATGAACCGACACACAAAGACAGTGTTGTACATATAGATCTGACACCAGCTTCTAAATTGCCACCAGAGAGCACAGAGAATTCCACAGGTCAGGGTGTCAAGGAGGCTGAAGATGCTGTGGAGGCCATGGAGGTGTCTGTAGGGAAAGACAGCATCGGTCCAGCCAAAGAAGAACCATCGTCTGGGCTTCAAGTTGTCACTGAGGTATGTACTGTGCTGTTGCAGGACCGTTTAATAGATATATGCAATAGATACTGCATAGATACCACATTTGTATGACAAGTTGAGCGTCAGGGCCAAAGCTTGAACCTCTACAGCCTAGATAAGACTTAGAGCTGCTTCTGGTTGTAAAATGCAGGCAATGATTCGTAATCAGATGATGTATTAATGGGACGGTGTGAGTCAGTCAACACAACCACTTCAAAACATACAGTATAATATCAGTAATCGGTGACGAGTTGGCCTGCCACTGGGATGTTGTGGGTTTATTGCACATACTGTACACACACATGAGGAACCATAACATCATGAAAACCTGTGCTGCATGTATGTGTGGGTGGGGGTTGTTGTGTACCTACACTACACACTAAGATAGGAGGGGGAATATCTCAGATGTTTGGCTGGGCTGAGAGAGACACTAGTGCGTCAGAGATCATGATGAAACCTGAATGTCAGAAGTGGTTCTCGTGTTACAAACAGGGCTTTGCATGACAGAGGGCTGTGTGGTCTGGACGAGCAGTAGTAGAGTCGAGTCCTGCAGCAGGTCTAAGCATGAAAGGAGGGCCTCGTCACATTGGACGCATTCCTCACTGCCCCCATACCTTAAAATAAACCTCTTCCTCATCTAGAGAAGAGTGAGAAAGGCAGCACTTCTGTGCCCAGTGCGTCGATTTGTTTCATGTCTGTCACGTGGGGAAGAAGCAGAGGATTATGGGTTGTGATAAATGCACGGCACAGCACACACCCATACAGTAAGAAAGCTGATGGTGACATTTCGTGACTTATTATTTTTGTTATATTCGTGGATGCACTTGTGGGACTTATATTTCTCCTGAAACTGATTTGACTTTGATGTTTCCATTGTGATGGTCATTAAATATTGTTCAAAACTTATGGTCATCTATTAGATATTTAAAAGGAAACTCAATGAAATAATGACTAGATCTTCTCAATATTTGCATTTATTCAAAAAAGTGACCACAAACAGTTATAGTTAAAAAAAATAAATAAAAAACATAATAGTTATTAGAATTTTGTTTCTTTTTCTGCATTTTTTGTTTAATTTTTCTATCTTGTGATGTCACATCCACATAATTAAGATCAAAATCGTACTGACATTGAGATATATCATTTATGATAATCAATAACTTCTTGAACTCTGGAAGCATTCTCATGAATTTATGAATTGGTCTGCTTAGTGAGTTCACACAACGACGTGTGGAAAAAGGAAGTGAAGTCATTTAAGTTTATCCGCCTGCAGAGCAAGGTCGGTCGTTAAAGTGGAACTACAACTACCTTTTGTTGTGCTGGTGGTTAGATTTTATGGATGACTAAACAGAGGAAGTCAAACCATTTATGTGAACAACGTTTTCACATGGGTGTGACATCTATTTACATGCACGTGTCTATTGATGGCCGGTGCTTCATTTTTAGACTGAATGTGACACCAGTTCTGTTCCATTGAAAGCAGCAACTTCTTTTTTTCTTAGCAGCCACTGCTGGACAAACATGTTGTCACGGGTTGTCACGTGGCTTCATTGCACTTCTGCATAAATGTAAATGGTGTTAACCACAAAACAGGGGCGGTGAGGGGAAAAACCTTACACTTCTTTTTTATAGTGTAAATCTCACATACATCCATACATACTGAAAATTCATAACTGAAAGTTTTGCAATTTCACATCAAAGTCAGTTCCTGTTCCGTTTTGTCAGTCACAATTTAATGTTGTCATTAGCTTGATGATTGATATCAATAGTCGGGACAGATTTGTGTGAAACCCAGACATTATGACTTGTGTCCTTGCTGAGAGATTGTCCATTAGGTTCTCTGTGTAAACAGCACACCCCTATCAAACATGGGAATTCCCCTGTGCATGTTTCAACACGAGACACAGAGTAGACAAACAAAATCAAAATCAGTCTATGTAGTAGTTTGTTTTTTAACTGAATGGTGACTGTAACATGGGTTAGGATATAATTTTATATTATACATTTTATAGTTACTTAAATACATATACATTTTATAGTTACTTAAAAAACAATAGGGTATAATTTAGCAAAGACAGACTTAAAAACATGAACTGTTGAACTGCTTGTTCAACAGTCTATACATTTTATTGGGCCTTCACATGTGCAAACACTTCAGCCATGTGACATGACATAAGGAAGTTCCTGAAATAAGATCATAGGTCATAAAACTCACATATTTACTTACTTGCTGTTAACCCAGTTTCTTTTTGAACGGTTGACTGTTTATTAATAATGGATTAATTCTGTTTACAGACTGAGTCCAGTGCTCTTGCTGGCTGTTGGCGATATATGTAACGCTGCAGTGTCATTTTGGATGTGTCAGTATATGTCACTGTTAATGACAACTAATAAATGATTTATGGCCTTGCAGTATTGCAATGTCAAAGGTCGCTTCAGTTTACTGCAACAGGCTTCTTAAAATACTTTATATTTTTTTCCATTCAGTTGCACACACTCTTTGCTAGTAACAAATATAGTTATAGCCGCAACTGTAAGTTTTAAAGTTGTAATGTTATTTTGGGTTTGTTTTGTACTTTTCCTCAGATGGAAGACAACGATTCTCAAGTAGTCTCAGTTATCAGAGAGGTTCCTGTTAAACAGCAGGAGCCAGATTGCCTGGTAGATTCACCACAGCCTGATCACCACGCTGCAAGAGATGACTCCTCACCCGGGGAAGATATATCTGTCTCACCACAGACCAAATCCCCCTCTGAGGAAGGAGAGGAGCAGATGAGTGTGAATAACATGGGCAAAGAAGGTAAAACAGACACAGAGGAAGGGCTTTCTTTGAACAAGTTGTGTGAGGAGGAGAAAGCTGAAGTGAAATCAAACCCACAGCCATGCTCGGATATAAACAGATCTGAAATTACTGAATTAACAGCACCTTCACTGGAAGAGAGAATGGAGCCATGTGAGTCTAAAACACCAGATCAGGTGCTTTTGCCTCTGCCTGCTGTGGCAGCCGACACTGCAGAGAAAGATTGTGTAAAAGAAGAGGCAGAATCTACTTCATTGGTTCAGGAAATGAATGTAGTATTTCCGCCTAGTGCAGCCCCAGAAAGTTTAGAGAACACTGACCTAAAAATACAACCCGAATGCCCTCCTTCTACAGCAGCCGAAAGTGCAGAAGTCCACAGTCTCGATGAAATACCAAGCTTAGGTTTTACAAGCCGTGAAGAGAAAAGTGAGTTGAATGACGTAGTGGTAGTTTCAGAAGAAAATGTAGAGATTCAACAAGAGAGGTTGTGTAACAATCTCAACACGCAACAACATGTAACTTTAGAAGGTGAGAACACAGAAACAAGGACTGAGGGTTTACAGTCTGAAATTGAGACAGAGAAGACAGTAAGGGAGTTGGATGAATCAAAAAGTGTTTCAGTAACACTAAACAATGTAAGCAGTGCTAATGTTGTGGAGGAACACACTGAAATTGCACAGCCAGACGGTGGCAAGACACGGCCGGTACCGCCTTTGGATAATATTCCACAAATCCAAATATCTGTAATTGAAGACACCCCAGAGGTTAAACCAACTGTGCCACATATAACCCAAAATGAACATTTTGTGATTCCAAAAATTGAAATAATTGAGCCTGAGCTCAAAGAATGCACCCAGCCACAAAGTTTCCCAGCACTACCTGGGCCAGAGCCAGAGCCTGCTGTTTTGCAAAAACATGATGCAACTCCTGTGTCAGAGATTGTGGTCCAAAACCAAAGTGTGACTGATTCTCCAGGCTCGTTGCCCACAGAAGAAGGTATGCAGAATGATTATAACCGCTCCCCGGCACAGAAAGTTAAGGAAGTTGCACAATTAGGTGACGAGACAGAAATGCTTAAGCAGGAGCAGCCATGCATGGAGAGCAGTGAACAGCTCCCTCAGATGGACTATGCATCAATTCCTGTTATAAATATTTCATGCACTGATGACAAGGAGAATGATGCATTTGTAAATGCCCATGTTTCACATACACCACAGCCTTCTGAAACTCCAACAGTGCCTTTGTTTGTTGTGCCACCAATATCTGTCACTTGTCACGAAAGTGATCCTGGGCTGAGACTGCCCACATGCAGAGAGTGGACAGAAACAGAAACCTCAGCTGCCACACAAAGCGGAACAAAGCATGGCTCTGAGATCAGTGAGAACACGAAGGATGAAAAAACAGAAAGTAGAAAACTGAAGCTTGAGGAGGTGTCAGACAAGAGTGTGAACGAAAACAGACCCTCTTTCCTACTCGAAACTCAGTTACCAAAGGCTGGTGAAAATGAGTCATTGTTCAATAAAGCAGCAGAAAAAAACACTGTTCCTGAAAAGAAAAATAAGACAAAATCTCCAAAAGACACCAAGATAGAGAACTCTGTGTCTGTTGAGGAGCCACAGAGAAACAGATGCATTGTTGAACGACTCAGCTCTAAACCCCCGGCACATCCGTCACTGAGTCCAGCCAGTCTTCGCAAATTCATGCTCAAGGTTGCTCCAGACCCAGACAATGAGGCGGTGACGACTGTCCCTACCATCACCGTGGGTGATCGTCAGAGCGACAAGGCAGAGGAAGATCTCAGCGGAGGCTCAACACCGACTTCATCTCTCTCCTGTGAGAGCAGTCCCCGGCTAAAACGCAGAGACAGCCTGTCACTCATACGCTCGGCTACGCCTGAGGAGTTGGCCTCCGGAGCTCGGCGTAAAATCTTCATCCCAAAGGCTAAAGACGATGGAGATGGAGCACTGCTCAGTTTACTCGACACTCAAGGCAAAAAGGAGACTCCCTACATGTCACCCAGCCAGGCTCGCAGAGCGGCATTTCTACAGGCCTCTGCAGGACAAAACACTCCTCCGATGGAGAGGCGCTCTCCACTGCTGAGCCGCAGAAAGGCCACCTTGGAGGTGCCAAAAGTGGTGGAGACTCCCAAAGAAGAGCCAGTCACCAAGAAGGAGGAGAAACCAGCTGAAAAGAAGTTAGATCCATTGAAAGGTAAAGTGCTAACACATGGATCTTGTTTAGATATATTTTATAACCGGGTAATTTTTGTTTTGGATGTTTTCCGGTGAGAGCTATACCAACTTCTTACTTACTTCTGACTTACTTAACCAATTTCTATTAAAGGGATAGTTCACCCAAAATTCAAATTTCACTCATTATCTACTCACCCTCATGTCGACTAAGAGCTGTGAGAATTTTCAGAGTCCTCCGTTCGTCATGTGGGGCTTCAATACAAGAGGGACATTACAGACAAGCAGTATGGAGGTATTTGGATGTTTTTTGGTGTATCTTTTTGGACCAATAAAGTTGGTGTCCATTCACAACCATTATATGGACAAATACTGCTGTGTGGACCCCCCCGTAACTCAGAGAAGGAATGGAGGACTCTGAAAATTATCGCAGCTCTTAGTCGACATGAGGATGAGGAGATGATAAGTGAAATTTGAATTTTGGGTGAACTATCCCTTTAAGCAAAAAAGATAAATGTAATATGGATGAATTCTCAGGCTTTGTACAGTGTAACATTTGACTTGTGTGACTCTTTTTTTTTGCTTAGTTTTTTTAATAAAATCCCCGTACAAATGGTCCCATGGGATTCCTTCCATGTTTTTTTGAAGTTTGTCAACATGATCATCTGATCAGTGCACTGGCATTTGAGGAAGTGGAAATACTAGAAAGTCTCTACTCTCTCGAGTGCAGTATATATTTACCTTGGGCCACTTGCTGGGTACCCCAATCCCCCCCGCCCCCATCTCTCTCTCTTTTCCTCTCTCTCTCTCTCTCTCTGTCATACACCACCAGCTCCTCAGGTCATCCGTAAGATCCGGGGAGAGCCATTCCCAGATGCCTCTGGACACCTGAAGCTGTGGTGCCAGTTCTTCAACGTGCTCAGTGACTCCACCATCAAGTGGTACAGAGACGAGGAGGAAATACTAGAGGTTAAGAGAAGGTAAACTTCCCTCAGGTCCCACAGTGACCCACCTGTAGCACCAACTGAGCAAAATCACATGGTGTGTGTTCATTTTTGTTATAATTGTTTCAATAATATCACCTTTTTCACAGCTGTTATTCTGAGGATTTCCAGACAACTTGAGTGGTAAAACTGGGCTGGTTCCAAATGTTAAACAATAACGCTACAATGATGAAAAGGATTTATTTGGGTCTCAGAGTGCATCCCGTGGGCCTTCAGTCATTTTCATATCCTCACTGCAGAGACATCCAGCACATGTGACTGTGAACCCCACAGCTGTGACACAGAGAGGTGAATCTCTGGCTAGACACAGTAACTGTAACCTGACACGATATTTTTTTCATCTCTAGGGGGCATTAAAAGTCTATATATGTGCTATTGGTTGCTTTGTCAGCAGACTACTGCCACACAGCATGATTACTTGTCCCACAGTGACACCTTGTGGGCTGTTGTTGAGCCTCTGACGTTAGGTGTTTACAAATTTGATGAGCCATTCAGCCTGATATGTGAATACTGATGTGTTTTGTTTTTTTCATCTTTTTGTCCTGAAGTGGAGGTGATGAAAGTCAAGTTGCACTGGCTATTGTGCTGGCATCCAGCCAAGACTGTGGGGTGTATGGCTGTACAATCAAGAATGAGTACGGGACTGATACCACTGATTTCCTGCTCAGCGAGGACAGTAAGATACAGTATACATGGAGAAATCAAGTTTGAAATCTAAATAGCAATAAGTTGTTTTTTTCTGAACCTTTGTGTGTTCTTTTGTTTGTTTGTATTTTACAGTTCTCTCTGAGATTCTGCTGAAAGATGATTTGGAAGGTAAATTTCTCTGTTTACCATAGGAATATTCAATTAATTGACACTTTTTTAGAAACGCTAATGTTAAATATTTATTTCTGTTTCCCTTAAGTCGGAGAGGAGATTGAGATGACCCCGATGCTGTTCACCAAAGGCCTGGCTGACTGTGGAAACTGGGGTAACAAGTACTTTGGCCGCATCATGACTGAGACAGCGAACATCGGGGAGGGCTGTGCTCACAAAGCCAGCAAAGTGAAGGTTATTTATGGCCTGGACCCTGTCTTTGATTCTGGAAGCAACTGCATCATCAAAGTTCAAAGCCCCATCGCCTATGGGACCAAAGAAGAGCGTAACCTCACTGAGAGGAATCTAGAGATTACTAAGCAAGTGAGTAATTGATTAATTACCTGATCTAAATTGCCATAAATAAAGTGTTAGTGATAATAAATGCAGTACACGTGCCTGACCTATGAAATCCTTTCTTCTGCCAGGAATGCAAAGTCCAAAACATGATTCGAGAATACTGTAAAATCTTTGCAGCTGAAGCAAGAGTTATTGAGAACTTTGGCCATTCACTAGAGTGAGTGCCACACTAATTATACAGATTTACGCCTCTTCAAATGAACAGTAATTGTACATGATCAACCCACTATGTGTTTTGTTGTGGTCCCCACAGGGTGATTCCTCGATTTCTGATGTATCGTCCTGCCAACTCTGTGCCATATGCTGCGGTGGAACCTGATCTTGCAGGTGTCTTCCTCAAGTACTGTATGATGGATCCTAAAGGGAAACTGATTACACGAACCATTTCTGAAGTGGAGCAGAAATGCAGCACCTTCCAGCACTGGATCCATCAGTGGACGCACGGCAATTTACTCGTCACTCGGCTGGAGGGTAAGCCGCACAGACATGGTGGTAATTAATTACCCATTTGTGAGAATAAAGATATGATTAATCCTCTTTTGATTTATATTTGCAGGTGTTGAATGGAAGATTACTAATGTTAGCGTTGTGACCAAGTCAAAAGGGTTTGTATCTGATACATTAAAAATTCTGATATATTCAATACAAGCATAATTATGTCATTGTACTGGATTGTGTAATGGTAATAGCTAGAATAAATGTTGTGCTTTATATTTTAGATACCAAGGATTAACTGAGATGGGCTCTCCCGAGGTATTTGAACAGTTCCTGACACAGCATCAGTGCAATTACTACTGTGGACTTCTTGACCTGCGCCCCCTGAAGCCTGTGGATACTCAGCCTAACAAAATAAAGGGCTCCAGGAGCCCCCTTCTCGGCCGCAAGTTGGGCTCCAACAGCCCGCAGCTGCAGCGGAAAGGGCAGAGCCCTCAACTGTCTAGAAAAGCTAATTCTAGCCCAAGAGTGACTAGAAAAGTTCAGGAGCCAGAGAACAGTAAATCAGACACCAAGGCCAAGGCTGCAGAGACTGTCGGTGCTCTTGAAATGCGGTAGGAGGAAGGCCTTCCTATTCTAGTACTATTCATGGGTAACTTACCTGTTTCTTTCCTGTTACCAAAGCCAGCAAGGACATGAAGAATACGAGTTATGAGAAGAATAGCTTTTTGACCTGACTTGTGAAAAATATACTGTGAATTTCTCAGCTGTCATCACGCCCATCGAACATCCATTTACCAGCTGTTCGGGTAACTTCTGAATACAGTTAAGCAGGTTTATGAGAATGTTTGGGGTGATGGGCACGAGGTTTTTGACCTTGTAGGGGTCAGAGATCAAATAGGAAATTCAGTGTTTGTTTGTTTTTTACTGTAAAAAGCCACTCAGCCAGATGAGAGTTGACAACACTATTAACTCACCCCACCTGAGAGTCTTATCAGCTCTATAAATGGACAAAAAGTCTCCACGCAGGTTTTATCCACTTGAAATACATTAATTGCATTTGCAGTTATCCTTTTATTTTATTGAGGGGATGTCCTCATTTTAAGATTTTGATTGAAAAGACTGTTGCTGTACAAACAGCTGCTAGGGGATGGATTTAGTATATCCTTATTATGCACACACGTTCATCTATGATGCACAGAACGTGTGTTGGGTATAAGGTTTATCTTGGAGATGTTATTTGCTATTAACATGTAGAACTGCATATGCAGCATTTCTTAACACAGCAAAGTTGAGCTGATGCTGTTGACTGCCAGCACCATTTTTAGGTAAAAAAATGTTTGTGTGCACTGTGTTTTTCGGCATTACTTTTTAGTAGTTTTGAAGTACTTTGTATTTGTTTATCATAGAAGTTGTCTGTGTCTTCAATCAGCCCTTTTGCAGTATTTGACAAATGCTGCTGAATACCTCTGTGGAAGCCATAAGTAGTAAGGAGCTTACCAGTGAACTCCTTAACTATGGCATGCTTATGCTCATTGACATGCAAACACATGAGCGTGTTCCCAGCAGCACAGAGGGCTGATGAATGAGGTCCACACAGCAATTTGGACCTGTACTATGGACTGTGGGATAAAAACACACTGAACAAAATACCCAAAAGAGCAGAATCAAGACTTCTAGATGGCTATTGATCACTAAGTGAGCCTGCCTGTGTGAAATCTGTAAAGTTTTACGGTAACTGACAATCACATTTGGCTGAAAAGTACAGCTGGAATTTTTGCAGGGGCGTAATTGGACAACGGTACCCAAACCACAAATAGGAATTTGGTATTAGAAAAAAGACCAAAAAGTTGTCTCCTGCGTTTCCACAGGTATTTATGGTTATTTCGGTCTCCAGTTTTTCTTTTATGCTGACATCACCTCTTCCTTCTGACAAAAATCTTCAGGAATTCCCCCCAATTGATTCTTTGTTAATGATCAACACAAGTCTTCAAATGAGTCCAAAAAGCCACTCTTAAACTGCTGTTGTCAGTTAATTGCATGAAGCCTCTATTAAAAGCACAAAACACAATTTTTAGGAGGAATATTTGAAATTAAGATGAAATATTTGAAATAGCAAAGTAAGTGTGGAGTCATACAAACAAGTGGTGGTATTGTGTTTATGTGTACATAAAGTCACTGAAGGATTAAATATGTGAAGTAGTGTGAAGAATCTCAGTAAATGTGTGAGGGAGCGTGAATGAGTGGGTGAGTGAAGAAATGTGGGTTTACAGTGTGTGCCATCTTTGATATGTTACGCCATGTCAGCTGGATTTTTTTAAATAAATGTGTAAAACATTTGCAGCCAAGCATGATTCCCATTTTGTTCACAAAGCTTTTTATTTCTACATATTTATGCCTTTCTGTATAATTATCATTATAAAAATAACCGAGTCACTTAACCCTATTTGAAATATTTACACCGATCAAGCCATTGTTGCCTGAACATTTCCTGAGGTACATTTCTTAACTTGTGTCCTTTTAGTCCTTGGCTTTAAATACAGAAGCAATATCAGAATGAATTTACAGTACGATACACGAGAGATACATTCAGCTTGAAACAATAAGCATAGAGGCATTAAATCTTTACATTAACTGTGACACAAATATACAAACACGGAGAGAATTCAGTACAAAAACAGGCACTGATGTGCATTTTTCTCCTCTACATACAAAGTGCCTCATGAGACACACCACAACACTGACAGCATTTAGAGAAATACTCAGTGACGTTTGCTACATTACTCCAAGCGCCTTCAAATGAGATCGTCCCATTTAATACGGTGCTGAAAAAGAATTAATTCAAACACATTAAGAAATATATTATATTATATAAGCGTATAAGAGTGTGCCAAACTCCTTTTTTCTGGAATGAAAATGCTTACCTTTTAAAGAGGTCTGTACAGCACGTTGCAATGTTTGGATTTGTGGTGTTAAAAGCAGAATTTTTGAACAGGTCCACACAGTCCAGTTGAGGTTCAAAGAGGATTCCTGAGACACAAAGTCAGGGCTACTTAGTTAAACCACACTGCAAGAATGCACTCAAAACAAATACTTTAAAAAGCTCTTACCTGCAATGCAAGCATTGACAAGAGATACACAAGTCCCAGTGATCATAGCTCTCACCACTAGAGACGAGATGTCGCCTCTTCTTGATGGGCATATAGAGGCTTTGGTGAAAGAAAACACTGGGTGTCAAAAAGCATTACTGGCAGTGCACAAGGGCAAAAAAAAAAAAAGATATTCAAAAACTCACATAGGCCACCGATCACAATACCAAGTGAGCTAAAGTTGGCGAAGCCGCAAAGTGCGTAAGTGGTGATGATTTCTGATCGGATCTGTAACAAGACAACACAAAATCACTGTCAACTGATGCTGTGGTCGTTCAAACATCAACTAAGGTCATTTAGCTACTCACTGATATCCATTGTCTTTCATCTCCAATCATTTCATCAAGTCCATCGAGTCGGTTTTGTTTCAGTTCAGATAATTTCTCATAAGCCACAAACTCGTTGAGGAAGAGCTTTGTGCCAATCAATTCAGCCACAGTGAAACTCTCCGGGTACGGTATCCCCATCATGAAGGCCACAGGCATGAACACGTAGGAGCAAATTAACTTCAAACACAGAAAGGAACAGACATAAATGTCAGAATAGTGAGTTCAATTCCTAAGTTATTAAGACAAATGTATTTAACTCTAAAGCTAAAAAGTCATCATTATCAAAAAGTTACAGGTTATCAGTAATTAGTTAAATCATACCTGAAACGTGAGTTCGGGATATCCCACCATTCCCCCAAACCAACTCAGAGCTGCATTAATGAACCCAAGAATGGCCAGGAAGGCTATCAAGTTAGCTGCAATGTTAGCAACAAGACCGATTGAAGCAGAGGCCCCACTGCTCGCAGCCTCCAGGATGTTCTGTTCATCTCTAGAGTTAGGGGTAGGGAAGTCATTCAAGTCACAAAAGCAGAAAAAACATGAAAGGACTGAGTAGGACCAAAGAGAGAAATATACACACCCACAAGACACTTTGATATTCTTCTCTGACTTGAAGGCACTCTCCTCTGTCTCTGGATAGGACAGCTTGGAGATGGCCAAGGCACAAGGAGCAGCCATCACAGAGGCTGATATCAAGGAAGATGCATCAATCTGCAAAATATAACGAAACGTCACCTATATTTACATGATTTGAAGATTTAACAGTTATTGAACTGTTGCCCAAAATACATTTTTATTGTGGTTTTAAAAGACTAAAGCCACGCTGCCTTTAATTTCTTCAAATAGTGCAATAGCTAATAACTTCCATTTGATCATGTTAGAGAGAAGTCTATGTATCCCTTTGGTTTGGCCTGTTCTGAGGGAAAAGCAAGCAAGGAAACTTTATTTACTCCTGATGGTAACATGAATCACTTCTGACCAAAATACTGATTAACTCCAGGTATCATATATTTCTGGCTCCAACTAAATGGCCATGGGTTGGGCTCTCTGGCACAGCGTTAGTCTGGATTATTGCACAATTTAGATTTGAGACTGCACTGGGAGGTTATTTAAGAAGAAAGAAAACAGTCAACAGTTCAGTCATACGTGTTTTTTGTTGTTGTTGTTTTTTATTTAAGTCTAAAGGAGTAAGCATTTAAAGAGTTGAAATTCTGAAGCACACCAGTTTTGGAGAGGATCACTATATTTATTTCCTCATGGGACAATCATTGTCTTAATTGTGGGCTAATGTATTACAGAGTGTCTTTGTATTGTCACAGAACTACAGCACTGCATCCACCTTGCTCCAGACAATACCGCCGGCCTCACAGTTCACGATCTTAACTAATCCCTGAGCTGTGTTGCCACTGTCACATACTACTACTACTACTACTACTACACTGACTAGCTGACAGTAATGCTACATTAATTTAGTTTATGAAGTGGACTCCTTCAAAACATTGTAATAAAGAGAACTCAACCGCCATTCATGAGGATGAAACCTTGGTTTACAACTACAATATAAGGTTATTCATTGAAAAAAAAAACTTGTGCAATATAAGAATATAGTTTTATTACTGCTGTTGTTGTTATTTGTGTATTGAAACATTAAAACAGCTTCATCTTACCCCAAATGAGATGAACGCCCCCATCACACTGCCTGCAATTGTGGCAAATCCACCAGTCATAACAGCGTGGATCTCAGATTTGGTCATGTCCTTCAAATAAGGGCGAATCAGCAGCGGAGCTTCAGTCTAATGCACAAAAAACATGATGTAAAAGTCAACAAGCAGGATTAAGTGTAGGTGTTTTACTCCAGTTATTAATGGTTGATTATGTAATCATAATACAAAAACACAGAGACTTATGTAATTTAAAAACAAGACAACTGTCAAAGGTAACACTGCAAAGACATGAAGCCTTGCCCCACAGTACCTGCCCAACAAATATATTGCCTGCCACACTCAAGGTCTCTGTGGGAGAGGTTCCCATCGTTATCTGCATTGCCCATGAGATCTGTGTGGACAAAAACACATGGCTTTTGGTCACAAGTATATCACTACAAGCATAAGCAATATACACCTGCACTTATAGGTGCACATGTATGACATATGTGCTTAAGGCCTGCGTTACCTTCATTATGAGCCACTGCATTATCCCCAAAAAGTAAAGGACTGACATCACACTGCTGAAGAACACAACAATGGGCAGAGCCTGCAGATGAAATCACACAATTACGGTTAAAAACACACATTCAGTTTTAAATAATTTGTAAGTTTGGTTAGGTGAAGAGTTATTTTTCATCGTCTTACTTGAAAGGCAAAAATGCCCTCATTCAAATTCCCAAAAACAAATTTTGACCCCTCTTTGGTGTAGTCGAGGAATATCTGCAATTAACAAGCAAAGAAGAAAATGGTTATTAATTATATAATTTCAGATGATTATCTATTTCCTCACTCCATTTATGATATTTATGATGTGGTTACTGCTGTAACTTTGTTGAGACAGTGGACTGAACCACAGTGATGAACAGACATCAAGAGAGACTAACAGACCACATGTCCGTGAGCACATTCTGCTGATTCAACCCTCAGCTGACCCAGGAAAAAAGGAGTCAATAGCCTAATAAAGCTGCCCTAAAGATAAGCATTTATGCACCACTCAGATAAAAAAAAAATTATGAGCTTTTAGATAAAAGACGCTGTGACTGGAAATAAATGCTGGATGAACACATTTCACAGTAACAATTCTGTTGTTATTCATTAGGGTTTTTTTGTGTGTTTGTAATTTGGTATGTTTCATATACACCTGACTCAGTTATATACGATGGATGCGGTTAATAGCATTATATTAATGCATGGCATTGATTTTTATAATAAAAAAACACAAGGCAATGGGAGTGATATAGACGTCTAGTAAAATACACATTTCCGTACACTTTACTTATTTACTTAGAAAAGGTTCTAATGTCGTACCTGCACTTGATCTCCAAGCCAACTGAAAGCGATGAAGCCAGGCTCTGTTCTTATAACAAAAAGGCCAATGCAGAACTGTATCCCCAGACCCCAAAACACAGGCCTCCATGTTACCTAAAGGTTTTTTGGGTAAAAAAAAAAAAAAGGGGGGGTATAAAAAGCAATTAGAGTATCAATGTTACAGGGAGTCTCCATAAAGTCTTGAGTTATCACAAGGAAGCACCTCTACTAAACCCTAAGATGATAGAGGCACAAGGCCGAGTGATATCCAAAGTCTTAAGATAAGTTGAGAGATAGTACCTAAGGCACGTTTCGAAACAAATGTTGCCAGTATAATGTAACATCCTTGATTGGAGTCACTGGTTGACTGAGTGTAATGTACTCACTGCTGTCCTGTGCGCCGAGAAGAGGAAAATAAGCAGGACGAACATGCACACGCCTCCAAACGAAATGAGCTGCTGAGGTCTCTTGCTTGTGTCTAAGACGAGCCACACCACCAGCAAGACCAAAGCCACTGCGATGAAAACCCTGTGAAACACAATTAAATAACACACAGCATCAATCATCAGCAGGCTCCACTGGGAACAGCTCTTTATCAGACTGAGGACACATTACATCCGCTCACCATTTCGTCCATCTCAGGTTTGATTTAAAGCAGCTGACAGCCGGGCTGAAACACCGACTGATGCTTTCTCCTTTGTACTCTTTCAAAAGTTCATACGATGAGGCGACAACAGCCAGACTGGTTAGGACAACAAGAGCAATGGCCCTCTGGAAATTCAACACACAGGCTGCGATGAAGTATGCCACATAACCTGGAGAACAAAACACAGAGTTCCATTAAAAAAATCACTGTCACAAAACCTCAATAAACTACATGCTGTAAATGTTTAACCCAAGTGATCAGATTTTTATTCTAACATTACCTGCTCCAAGTATTCCCAGCACAATGTATTTGAAGGTTTTTGAGTGAGACTTGATGTAATCCTCTGTGGCATTAATCGGCTTGGTTACTCGGCTGAAGTCCAGGACAAAAAGTAAAAGTAAGGTCCAATTCTGAACAACATATGCTTCGAATATCCTTCTCTGGACTGCATAAAAAATGTCTCTGTTATTATTCTACAGATTCATTTTCAAGTAGTGGAAATTTAACCCAAACATTGTTTTTTTGGTTTCAAATACATTCAAATCTCAACACACAGGAAGATAAATCTCAGAGATTACAGCAGCACAGCAAGCAGGTGCACGTATTTTGTGTTGTATCAATCACCCTCACAGACATCTATTTGTACACTGTATAAACTAGATCGACACTGCAGAGGCAAAATACTGTACACCTGTTGTGGTGCGCCCCAAGTAAAGCAAATACTTCTTCTGTTTTACAAAATGCAATCACTGACACACCTTAAATATGATCCCAATCCCCTTTGAGTCTGCCCTCTCAAGTTGTTAGTATCAGTAATGTTGTCCTCCTATGAAAATAAAGATGTTTTTTATTTGTTTTTGAAAACCATGTTGTAATATTTTTCTTTAAAAAATCAAAGGTGACACATACCTCTATTTCAAAAGCCTCGTTGACCACACCATTTCCATTGGTGTGAGTCAGACCTTTCAGCTGGACGCCGTTGACTTCGGCTGGAAAAAACAGAACGATTGTTTACTTCTGTGCAGTGGCTTTGAGGAAAGCAGCTTCAGCTCGAACAAGCAGCAACACCAAACAAGTAACATGCCGTCTCTCTGTGTACTCTGTGAGATAAAAGAAACTTAAAAATAAATCCACAGAGTCCTGGAGGCTTATCTTGTGAAGAACGGTGAACAAAAAAACCCCAAAAAACAGTTCACAACTGCAAAACAAACGGCTTAATTCAAGGAAAAGAAGAGCTAATGGCTTACTCATTGTGAGTCCTCTTAAGCCCGGCTGTGAAGTGCCGAGCCGTAAAATGCACAGCGGGAAAATATACTCTGCCCTCTATGAAGCATCTTATCATTAATTAACCGACAGACACGTAACATACTGCTCTGATCTTTTTCAGGAAGTGCAGTGTCATTATGCAATAGAAATTATTTTTATTTATGAAGTAACACAGGACTGGACGTGATGTCGACCAAGTTCATCATTTGCCAAATGATAAAATGTGAATTCTTCCTCAGAAGTTAATCTACTGCTGAGTCAGAGCCTGAAAAGTTGACACATGATAACACAAGGCCATAGAAAACGTGGTGATTTAATCATGAATTACTTTATCTGTTGGGGGTTGTAATCTGCAATACACTTGTCACAAAACAATTTAGTACGTGCACAAAATCACAACAACACCCTATATTTTGATTAGAAAGAATGTTTATAGCATTCATGTAATTGCATTAAGTCTAGCTTACACTCAAGGTGAAGTCATATTAATTTGTTTTTATGGGACAAAATTTCATCTCTCTGAAATTGTTTTGAAGAATAAACACATCAAGTAGTCAATGTATTGTCAGATTTCCTCAAAATCGGTTGTGGCCATTATCTGGTCCATTTAACACATTTACTTTCAGGGTGAAAATTTATGATTGGAAATAACAGCAGCTATTTATTTCACTTGCTGCATTTCAAATTTGATCCTTTCAAAATCTGTGATTCAAAAGTACAATTATTCCACAGTTCATAACACTCAGTGTGGGCTCAGTCTGTCTGGATGAAGGTAATAAACCTTAATTATGTTTTAAAACCATGGATTTGTGTCCACCAAGTTGCCAGAAAGCTTTCCAGAGCCTGGACTTCATTAGCAAAGGTTAATGGCACTGGATGCCTTGGTTCAATAAGTCAGGACATTGTTTTGATGTATCATGAACTCATTTGCAGACAGAACAGACTCATTTAATAGTTTAAATGTGGCAGTCATGACTTCAGATATGCATGGTTGAGGGATGACTGTAGCTGATGACTGATGACAGTGTGTTCATTTTCCCTTTATTATTATGTCAGTATGCGTAATTCTTTATTTATATACCAACAAATTAAACACCACAGGCCTACTCAAAGCAATGTATTCATTATAGTATCCTATTATGTAAGATGCATGTTGGCTACATACAGTCACCAATACTCAAATCAGATCCTGTTACATCATTACTTCTGTTATTACTTTCGGAGCCTTTTTTACTTTTTATCTGATACCAAGGAGCTCCAGGCTAGTGCCTCTGTAAACTCAACACCACTGTCCTGTCTTGCAAGTGGTGAGGGGAAAACGCTCAACATTTACTCCCTCATGTTCGTCTTACAGGATATCAAAATACAGCTCAGAAAAGTTGACCCATACATGACTAACAGAGTGTAAATACCACTGGGAAAACTCAGTTGAGTTTAGTTCCAGATTAAAGTGTTGTGACTTGTGGTCTTTCCCTTGTAGGCTACCTGGCAAATATTGTACCAGTTCTATTGTTAATTTATCTACATTCAGTCCCACTTTGCTTGATTTCTCCAGGAAAATCCACTCAGTATCAATACTGCATACCAGGTAGCCGTAGTTACACGTATTAAAAAACAAACAGTAAAACAAAACCTTATCTTCCTCTGTGATGACGTGTGATTTACAACATAACAAGGCTTCTGACAGGAGCAAACAGTGGGCCTGACGCCTAGTTTCCTTTATTTACATCCTGATTTTGAATCAACAAAGCGCCACAATGGACTGGAGGGCATGAGCATAACAAAATATTAGTATTTTGATAATGAATATCATTTCTCTATATATGTTTCTGTCTATGTATCACCACCTTGAATTGTGACTGACAAACATGTTCACCAGTTCACTTCCTGTGGACTTAAACAAATAAGATATAATGGGGGAAAAAAGCACAAAATAGCATGAAGCAGAGTTTGAATTTATCCTTAACTTTAACCATTAAACAGGAAATTGACAATATCAAAGCAAAGAGGTAGGCTAACATGAACATGCTAGGAGTCAGAAGTGTGGAATCGAAGCAAAGACATTTGAGGCCTCTAGCATTTTCATTTTGTTGTAAGCAGGGCTCCAGAATAACTTTTTTTTTTTTACTAGAGCAATGTGGCCCCAAACTTTAATTTTTAGGAGCACTGGAAGACAATTGAGGGAAGTAGCCTACAAATTGACTTGCAAATATAGGCCTACACATTTTCCTGTAATGGCAGAAGAGTCTTCCATGTTTCACCAGCGTTAAAAAAATAAAAAAAAAGATCAAATAAGAAAGGAAGAAGGGAAATTTAGGCCTAGATGAAACATCTAATTGTAGCTACTCAAATTTTAGGGCCAAAATGCTCCCTTTTAGGGGCAGTCTGGAGTCCTGTGTAGTAGCCTAGCTATAGTAACATCCTATTCATTAAAGTTAACCTGCTACTTTTCCACTACTCACCAAAAACAACAGTGGCAATGTTTGTAGGTACATTACAGCAGTGGATGGTCACGGACTGCTGTCTGTCTCCCTCTTGGAGGTGAAGCAGGACTGTTTCAATGGCGCCACCTCTCGTCTGTAAGACAACGCCGAGGGCTACAATCACTCATGAACAGGAAAAGGGGAAAAAACGAAGTTAGCTTGTAGCCTAGCTATGAAACCCTGCAATAGCCGAACCTAGCAGGCGAGCACTTAGCGCCCACTGTAAACTAACGCAGCTATAATTCACTAGGGGTGTCAAACATAACCGGATCAAATGGTAAGCGAAGCTGTGCATCGGTATAACTGACGAGTTTATGGTAGCAGTATGGGTAATTTATTTGCGCGTTAGCAGGTTGCTAAGCTAGGTTGCTAAGTTGCTACGTTTGGATACGTGAGCCTTCTGTGTTAGTTACGCTAACATCAAAACAACTGTCAATAGTGCAGTCTTTGAAAGAGTTAATGTACTCTGGTGGCCCCATGAGCACAACAATGTGTGTTAAATGTTATGTCACGTATGCCGTGAATGTGATAATGTGTGTTTATATATAAAATAGTAGCTGCATAGACGAAAACTAGCAGATATTTGCTACGTATAACTTGCTAGCCGAAGCTAACGTTAGTTACGTTAGGACGATACTCAGCTGCCTGCAAAGCGGGTAAACCAATCTGTCAGTGTGGAATAGCAGCGGTTATTTGAGCACTGCCGAGTGTGTGCATTTAAAACTGTCCTTGCACCTGTCTCTGTAGGTTTATGAGACTACGCAGCCATGGGTGACATGAAAACCCCAGATTTTGATGATCTTCTGGCTGCCTTTGACATCCCAGATGCCACAGGGTTGGATGCCAAAGAGCCCATCCAGGGGAGTCATGAGGAGACAGAGAGTCAGCTGAAACACACGGGGATATGTCTAGATGACAGCTTATTGAGTAACCAAGCTGTCTCAACATCAGATGTTCCTGCTGTAAGTGTAATAGTGAAAAACACAAGTCGCCAGGAGTCACTGGAAGGTTTTGGCGATAGGCTTCACTCAGGATCAGCTCTGCAGAATGGATTCAGGGGACAAGAGGCCTCCATTGACTCTCTTCAGACAACTAATACTGGCTTCTCCAAGTCATTTGTCTCGGCTTTGAATGGGGAGAGCTCCAGGGAGTTTCTTGGAAAGGCACCTGTTCAGCACAAACCTGATGGCACACCAGTATTTTCTCAGTCACTTTCTCATTTTAGCCCCATCTCCAGCCCAGAATCTGAAGGCACTCAGAGCAATAGAGATGACATGCATCCAAAACAAGAGAGACCCTGTTTCCCAGAAGCTTCAGTTTTGGTGGAGCCCTCGGGCACAGACAATCCAAAACAAATTGACCTCAGCATGTTTGATGATTGTCCAAAGGCCTCTGATATTCCCAAGAACACTCAAAGAAGCAGAGCAGAAAGGAGTAGAAGTGAGGACCCCTCGGACATCTGTGTCAGAAATGAAACTGAGACGACACCTGGAGTACACACTGCACTTCTCCCGCCAAGTGGTAACCAGAATTTTACTGAGACCAACTGCAATTCAGGAACCACACCGGATGCTTATCCACATGTCAAATCTCAGACATCTAAACTATCCTCATGCCTTGAGGCTTTGGTGGCTCTAAATGCTAGAAAAGATCCCAGTGAGCCGATCAATCCTAGAGAGACATCAGCAGTTCAAAATGACTGTGTGAAAGCTAGCCCGAAGGTTCCCATATCACCACGAAGTCCCAGAAGTCCACTTGAGGCTGTGAAGCGGTTAATGAAGCCTTCTGATAGCCCTGTTAGCATCTGCAGCGATAGTAGTGGCAAAGCTTCCCCTGCTTTGGTGTCTGGGTCACCCCCTGCTATTCCCAGGGTCAGAATCAAGACCATCAAAACCACATCTGGGCAGATCAAGCGCACAGTCACCAGTGTGCTCCCTGATTCAGAAACAGATGAAATTCACTCTACGTACGAATCCTCTCCATCCCAGAGTATGATTAGTGAAGACTCTTATTGCAACATGTCTCCTTACCAGTCTCAAAGTGCAGCCGTCGATGACGTCGGCGGAGGACAGAGTAAAGGCGCCTCGACTAGTGCATCCTCACCGAAAGTGTCACACAGCAAATCAGAAGCAAACTCCAGAAGGTCAGGCACGGCGCAGTCCGCAACAGTATTTCATAGTACGAGTGCGCCTCTCAAAAGGTCTGTTGCACATCATAAACCAAAGAGAGTGTCAGCCACAGCAGGCCATGCAAGTAGCACAAATTTCCTTCCCAAAGCAATGCACTTGGCTAGTTTGAACCTGGTCCCTCACAGTGTTGCTGCTTCAGTAGCCGCACGGTCGACGTCTCATCAACAAAGCCAACACACGCTGTCCTCGACGGTTTGCAGCACTGTCCCATTGGTGCATCAGGTCAAAACGGTCAACACTTGTCCTCGCACATCCACTCCCAACACAGCAGCAGGGACACTGAACAGACTATTGACCAACGCCAACCCCGTGCCTACATATGTGCCCAACCTGAACCCCCCTCCGGAGAGCAATATCAATCTTCCACCACGTGGGTACTGCTGCCTCGAATGCGGGGACTCCTTCGGGGTGGAGAAGAGTCTGGCGTATCATTACAGCAGGAGGAGCGTTCACATTGAAGTAGGGTGCACACACTGCGCAAAGGTGATGTTGTTCTTCAACAAGTGTGCCTTACTGGCACATGCACGCGAGCACAAGAACAACGGTGTGGTGATGCAGTGCACACAGCTCCATATGAAACCCATAGCAGAGGAGCAAATGTTTGTACCCCTGAGCGCTGAACCTGCGAAGGCGGAAACCTACACCTCACCGCCATCCTCCCGTAAGAACCAACCTGTCCTGCCCTTATATCCAGACAACGTCATTCGCCACCGACTCCGATGCCTGGAGTGTAACAAGCAGTTACCTGACTACAAAGCTCTTGCAGGCCATTACCAGAGGCCGTCAGAAGACGTGGAAGGACTGGTGAGTGGATGTTTCGCTTGAAATTTAAAGGGATTGTGATAAGTATTTATGTATTTTCCAAGTCTGACACTTTGTCATTTATTTTTATCTCACAGATGTGTAAAGTGTGCTCAATGTTGCTACCCAACAAGTGCAGCTTCAGGGCACACCAGCGTATTCATGCACACAAATCCCCTTACTGCTGTCCTGAGTGTGGTGCCCTGAGTCGCTCTGCAGACATACAGAAGCATGTGAAGGAAAACTGTCTCCACTACGCGCGCAAGGCTTGGTACAAGTAAGTGACCAAGCATGGAAAAAAAAAAATCTCAGTTCCACACAATGCAGTGGCAGAAAAGTGGCATTATGTTTCTTTTTTTTCCAGATGTCTTCACTGTGATATGGTTTTCAAGACCCTTCAAGGACAAAAAACTCACATTGAAGATAAACACTGTGAGGTCTTTTACAAGTGCTCCATCTGCCCAATTGCTTTAAAGACCGCTGACAGCTGCGAAGTTCATCTGAAAAATAAACACAGTGCTGTCAAAGCATCGCCTCAGTGAGTTAACGCCTAATGACATAACTGTGAAAACTTGTGCAGTTCTTACAATTTTACAGTACTTAAGTTAACTGTTTTCCCTTTGTTTTGCAGGTTAATCTTTAAGTGCTCATGTGAGACAGTTTTCAACAAAAAGCAGTTACTGTTTCAGCATTTCCATGAGAATGCCAGCAAGCGTGTGACCTGTGTATTCAAGTGTCCTGAATGCAACTCGGTGTTTCCCCAAAAGCAGCTGTTAATGCAGCATTTCAAGGTTAGATTGATTGTATTTTAAATAGGAGATCTTGCATGTGCCTATTTGTTGTAGGTTGAACGTATTTGTGCTCTACAAGAAACATTTATCTGTGTATTTGGCTAATTAGTTCTTGATATTTCACATAATAAATCTGTGCCAAAAATGTACATTTAACCTGAGCCTTGAGCATTTTTGAATTTGTCAAACAAAACTCAGTGACTACTTTGTCATAGTACTTAAAATCTTGCACATAAGGCAGAGCATGCGACGTGTTAAGGAGGAACTGACTCAGTCCAACAAACCTGTTATTTAGGCCTGTTTTGACTTACTGTATTGTGATTTTTGCCACTTATTTTCTGTCTTGCAGGGTGTGCATATAGGAAACATGACCATCGAGGCAGAGAAGAGCAGTAGACAATCTGACAAGACAGACCGGTATCAGGATGTTCATCCCGTCCAACAGCAGAAGAGCCACAGTCCTGGTAAACACACGGATAGTCCCAGAAAAAAGGCTGAGCAGGACAGCAGACCTCGTGTGAAGCCCGCTGGCTGGACATGTGGGGAGTGTCTCCAGTGTTTCCCTGAAAGAGACTCCTATGTTTCTCATGTGAAGACCAAACATGGGAAGGTAAGGCACACAAATCCCCCATGGTGGAATGTGTTTGTATTGGATCAAAAAAACCATAATGAATGCTGTGTGTCACACAAATCTTCTAATAATAATGCACTTTAAGTAAAATCCTGATGCTCTATCAAAACCATCAGTATTTCAGTTTTTACTTAAATATCCATTTATTTTGCTCTAAGAAAGAAGAAATTGAGTAAAATTTCAACTGCTGTCAAGGACAGATTTTTTTTTTTTTAAAAGAAAAGAAACTTTGGATTGGCACCTTTACCAGATACTGCCAAAATAAAACAGGTTCTTCCCCAGCCCATGTCCCATCACTGTTCCATAATTTTTGTGAGACTTTCTTGGTGGAGGAATGAACAACAAATCCCCATTTTCCTCCAGCATAGCCAACATGCAGTCTCCCTGTAAACTACATCAGCATCAAGTGGAACTGTAGATCATTAGTAGTCGTCCTCTTGTCAGGCTCTTTGGCCAGCCACTGTCCTTTCTGCAGCACAGCTTGTGCAGTGCTGACAGGACAGATGACAGCTGAGTGTGACGACAGTGAGTCCTTCGGCCGAGGTCAAAGTGGGTGTTGATAGAATGGTTGGATGCAATGGCATGAGACGAGCTGCTGATTGATTCCTTTGTGAATTTGTGTGGCTAATTCTGAGCTACACGAAACCATGTTTACACGCTTCACTTCTGTCTGTTAGATTTTTGTTGTTTTAATTACCTAATTAAAAACATACGAGAGTAATAATTCCCTTTATGGTTACCTGTGTGCTGATAATGAACTCGTTACATGTTCATGATGACCTCATAACTCAGTTTAACAAGTGCGGCAAAGATTGGAAGAAATCTTTACGACTTTGTCAAGCTTGTGTTGACACACTTTTGATGAAATTAATGTACCTTTTTATCTTTCACTTTATTTCCAACAGTCTATCAGGAAATACCCATGTCGCCATTGTCAGCAGTCTTTCAACTCTGCAACCAGTCTGAGAAGACACATTCGCATCGATCACGACGGAAAAAGAAAAAGTTACACTTGTTGGTAAGATTGTTGTGTTTGAAAATGAAATGGGCTAATAAACGTTTTCATTAAATTAACCATTGACTCACAAATTTCCTCTCCTTTTTTTTTTTTACACTCAAGGTATTGCACGGACACAAAAACAATATTTACATCGGCTGTGATGTTGAAGAACCACATCAGTCTCATGCATGGTATCAAAAATCCTGATCTCAGCCAGATGCCGAAAACTGCCATCCATGAGCCAAAAAAGGTTTTGGACAAGGTATTTATTTATTTATTCATTCATTCATTCAACTCAAAGGCATTAATACAATTGCAGATTTTACAGGCCATTGTTTTTGATGTGTCGACTTTTGTGATTGGCAGGGACATGTATCGGAAAGACCTGCGGTTGCTTCACAGAAGGAGGGAAAGGGTCGCGCTGGGAGTCTGCAGGCTCCGTCAGCAAAACGTCTGAAAACTCAGTACCGCTGTTCAAAGTGTGGTTTCGTCACAGATGACAGTGCACAGTTCCAGCAGCATATACCTCAGCATAAAACCGATGAAAACACTCCTCAGTGCCTTCACTGTGGCCTGTGTTTCACATCCTTGCTGTCCCTCAAGAGACATCTTTTTATCGTACACAAAGTCAAAGATCCTGAGGGAGAAGAGACAGAAGAGGAGGAGGCGGCGCCGGCGGCAACAGGAGGAAAGGTTAGGAAGAAGGAGCAGGATAATCAGCCAGTAAGAACAGCAGAGACTAATGAGGTCAATAATTCGTCACCAGAGGGAAACGAAACGGAGCCCTTACAGGCAGAAGAACCTGCGCGTCGGCACTGTGACAAGACCACGGACTGTAATTTAAAACTGAGCTCTCACTCTCAAACAGTCTCCCCTCAGTATTAAGAGCTGCCTCAGAGTCGTTGTAATGTCTTGAGTTTTCCATGTGAGAGTAAGGAGGAGAGCTTGACGTTATGCATGGAGATGGCACAGTGTTGGAGCGGTTTTTTAATTTTGAAATTCCTCTCAAGTTATTCCGAGGCCATATAGTATATTCAAGGAGATCCTCAACGTTTCATATCAAACAGTATTTTCATAAATAAGAGGACAAATTAATATTCACATTTCAATTATTTTTATTTAACTTTGCATGTTGGTAATATATTCATTTTTTGCCTTCCAGACATAACTGCACTCATAGTACGTCTAAAGTCTTTTCTTTCTATTTCTTCTTTCTGTTTTCTTTCTTGTTTTATTCCATCCACCCTGACAGGAGATCCAGGAACATCTGTCATGTTTTATGTCTTGTATTGATTGATGTAACAGTGACAGGGTGGATTTTCACCATTGTAACAAACAGTAAATTTAAACCTAGCCTAAGGCCTAAGCCTAAATCTTAAATATTTAATGCTACACACTATTACCTGAATGGGATTCAGGTTTGCAGTTTTTATGTTGACTGTGTTGCAAGCATTTTGCAATATGAAGCTAGAATTTTAGCCACCATTTATTACAAGACATAATATAGCTGAATATTCATTTAAAAGCAGTACTTCTGCATTCATGGTAATGAGTTGTCTTTAAAACAGCCTGTAAGATGAGTTACAGGGGTGGAGTTGTGTTGCTAAGCAAAGCCTACTGCAATGAGGCTATACATGAGAATAAGAGTTTCAGCATTTCAGAATTCTGAAATGTTTTTCCCTTCGTCTTGTTCAACGCATTTGATTTGTTTGTGCCTGAGTTGTTCCAAATCTGGCCTTTAAAAAAAAGGAAAAGTTATTATTTTTCTTTTCATTAGAATGAGCATCCAAGAGAAACATGTAGAGGTATTGGATGTGTGGTGCAGCAGTATTGTAAATACCTCAAAATGCCAGAAGTGTATTTTTCAGGCAAGTGAACGGTCAATATATGTCAAATCAGGGTACATTGTTTTGGATAATCCAGATGGTTTAGAGCAGGACCTTTTTCACATCAAGTCACTCGTAATTTAAAAAGAAAATCCTAGAAAGAGAATTCCTTAATCCATCAACACTCAGTATGGTGTTTCCCTCTCGCTCACAGGTCCTGATTTGTAAAGCGGCACCTCATGTTTTGTAATGAACACATGACAGTTCCTACCTCCGTGGTAAATGGCAGTGATTGTTAAACGTTGAAAGGCTTTGAAGAGTTACAGGTGATCTCAGTGCAATGTAAAATTAGTTTATAAAATGTGTATTATCCCACATTATTAAATTTTATAAATTATTTTGGGAACGATAGTAAGACTATATGGTCATATTGACTGAACCGGAAAGTGAACTTTTCTATGTACGCGCTATATGAGCTCTTTATTTCTCTGTAATCCTTAAATCACCACTCTGCAGCAAGTCAGTCTGCAGAGCCTGAAAAGAATGACTTGTTCACGACTTGTTCTTTTGTAATGCTTGTTGAAAGAGATTTGTACTTTTGATACTGTGTACAGTGAGGACTTGTATAGGAAAGCAACCTGTGTACATACAGTAGCCAACAAACCCTGGATTCACAGCATTTCTTAAGCCATTACATCTGTTCAGCATGCAGTGGCCCATGTGCCTTGCTGTTATGTTTACGTAATGTACTTACAAATAAATCGGTGCATTTAATTATACTGCTTTGTGCTTTGCATTGTGCCTCAGACTGGTTTCTGTACTAAACCACTGGATACTGGGGAGAAAGAATCTAATCTGGATGCTTTTGCATTGATGTCACATACTTGACAAGCGTCATAGCAAGTGAAAATGGTAAAAGGCACCCCAATGTGTATTGTGCATCCAATGAGGAACCAACCACAGATGTGTGACCTCATGCCATTAGAATATTAGGCCCATCCTATCTCACTATAAGTGCCTGCCCAGAGGAGAGGAGCAAAGAGATTTTAATTGACTGCCACCAAATTGCATAGAGCACGCTTGAGGAATGAAAGGCACTTTGACAAAAATCTGCAGAGCAGGACTCCTGTCTTCTTTCATCCTTATCTCATACGTTGCCATGACATCTTCAATGACTCTTGATTTGACTGAGTTGAGAAATAAAGTTTCAAAGATCAAGGTGAATCCCAGAGGGAATCTGTGGGCGACAGGTAAGAAAAATTTAAAAACTATTACGCATTATTATATATTTGTTATTCTTAACTGAACTGTTGACGCTGAGTTTATTATGTTTTGATCAAAAAGGACATTTCATGGGCAAGAAAAGTGTCGTGGATAGCTCCTTTCTGCAGTCTGCCTTTGAGGATGTGAATGTTCCCACTGAAGTCAGAGCTGTTAGTCCTGTGCACAGAGTGGACGACCTGCAGGCGCTGCTCATTCACATGTTAAAAACGGCCCAACAAACACAACAGAAACAGCCATTGGACATGTTAGTTCATCATCATCATCAATATTATGATTATCATTAGTATTACTGTTGATGATAAGCTGAAACTGATTCTATTTTTTTTTTTAATTCATTCATTTAGAGGAGGAGGGGATGCAGCATGAGGAACATCTCCACCAGCAGAAACTGTGTAAATGAAGAGGAAAAAATGTACTTGAATATTATGATTTTACTTCTTTCTTTTTCTTTTCTTTTTTTTAAATCTTAAATGTGATGTATTATGTTGGAAAATGACTGTGATGCCAGTCTGCACTGCTTTGTGACTGGATCCATTTGAACCTATATTGATGTGTCCTGTGTCAATAAACCATACTGAAAACCAGACCATTGTCTGCTATTTGAAATATTATTATATTTAATCACAGAAGAAGAACTAGCAAAAGGATGTATTTAATTTCCGTGAAAGCACTTTCACACACTGCTGAAATGATGATAGAATATTCTGTCAGCTTCATGGCGCCCCCTGTTGGTCGTCTGAAATAATAGTTTTAGTGAAGTGTATCCGGGTGAAAGGCGCAGCACGCCGCTCAGCACCACCACCGCATCTCAGGCTAGTTTACATGTGAAAACAACAGCAGCCATGCCTCTGATAGTGATGTGTGGATACCCCTGCAGTGGTAAAACACGACGGGCGGAGGAGCTGAAGGTGCATTTTGAACAAAGCACAGAGAGAAAGGTCCACGTTGTTGGAGACGAAGCTCTTGGCGTTGACAGAAACAGTGTTTACGCAGGCAAGTTAAGCTAACGCTAAGTCCGTCTTCATTTAGTTTTTAAGTGTGGAGTTTTTGTGAATACCGAGCTGCTGCTGGAAGCGCCGGGCTATCCTAAACTGCTCAGGTGTTTTTTTGTTGTTGTTTTTTTTACTTTAATTAAAAGGAGACCTGTCAGACCGGTGCTGTGTGGCCGGTGTCGCCTGGCTTGAACTGAGGCTAATTTTTGTAGCCTGGGAAGTGACGTAAAGTTATTCGTTTAAAAAAAAAAAAAGAGTTAACCATGGTCACTGAGATGCCTGGGGGTTTGGCTTGAGAGTGTGTGCACCATTAGTTTATCATGGAAAATCCTCTAGACTTGATCATGTAGGCCTAAACTGGGTTTTGTATGGAGATACGTTTGTTTCCTTATTAATCAATCAAACAGAATAGGCTAGTTTTCAATAAATAAATAAAAAGATATGAGAGCAAAACAGAATATGTTTGTTTTTATTGTGTTCTCAAAAATCCTTATAAACATTTAGCCTACTCTAACATAGCCTATCAGAAACAGTGTATTACACTATGAGTCTGTAGCATGGTCAAATAGCTGTTGTGATTGGGCTCACATGATCAGCATTATCTCACCATATTCTCTAAACCTGTCACTTCAATTCAAACTAATTGTGTTACTCATGATCCTCCCACACAGTAGGCTATGGCACAGTTCAGCCCTGTACCAGCCTCATTAAAAAGTCTACTTGTTCAGTTGTGTAATGGACAAACAACAGCATAATACTGTGTGGCGAATTTGCTAAACACTTCATAACAATAAGAGTTTTTTTGAGAGGGGATTTCTAGAGTTTCACCTTGGACTTGTTCTTGGCATACTTTGCCTGTGACTTAATCTTGCTGGATATGTTGCAGATTCCCAAAAGGAAAAAAATGTGCGAGCAGCTCTAAAAGCTGAAGTAGAGAGGTGAGTTTCCGAATGAAGATCATTCACTTGTGTGCTGCAGTCCCTGCCCTTTTAATATTCATCTATTTGTTGTTTTAGAAAAGTCAACAAGGAGGACATTGTAATTTTGGACTCATTAAATTACATAAAAGGTAAATCATATTATTAATATACTATGCTGTGTAAATTCTGTGTTAAACACTGTGACTTGTCCTGACCTGAAATTCAATTAAATTACTTTGCAGGCTACCGCTATGAACTGTTCTGTCTTATCAAACACACACAGACACCTCACTGTCTGGTAAGTGTTATAGATAACTTACTATCTGATTTCAGGTTTCAATAACACTTTAATCAGAAATGCTCTCTTTGGATGAAGGTATACTGTTTGACGTCAGATGAAGAAAGCTCATCGTGGAATACCAGCAGAGATGCTGCAGTGCAGTACACCCAGGACATGTGAGTGAGAAACCTCTGTGCACACTGGATCATTCATTCATGAGATTTGTTTTTGTAATTTGCTTTGTGCCCATTTTATCTTTTGTAGCTTTGCTGCATTAGTTCTGAGATTTGAAGCCCCAGACTCCAGAAACCGATGGGACAGTCCTCTTTTCACCATCCTGAAGGACGACACGCTTCCCTTTGAAGACATTTCTGATGCACTTTTCAAAAGAAAAGCTCCCCGACCAAACCAGTCCACTCAGAGTGTAAAGGATATTGCTTTTATTTTTTTCTAAATACACACCCAGTGTTTGGTGCATGTATAGATGCAGTCTCTGCTGTGCCACCTGTTTGACTGCCTGGTTTTAACCTTGTTTTTCCTCCACAGCAACCGCTGTCATCTGCAAACTTCTTGTACGAGTTGGACAAGATCACACAAGATGTGTTAATGGTATGTTCCTATTAGTTGTTTGCCTGTCGCTTAAAGTTTTTTTTCTCTCTTGTATATTGTTTTAGCTGGTGCCAGTGTACTCACACATTATGTACTGGTTAAATTTCAGGTTTATCAGCATGGGAGTTAAAACATTTTACAGAGAGTTAATGTAGGTGTTACTTGCAGGACATGGCAATCTTAACATTGTCCACCATCCAAGAATTCCTCAAAAGCATTAGTTTTAGTCTGAATGCAGCAGTATGGTGTCTCTTTTCACATGGCTGACGTCAAGATTACTTGATAATTGCTATTTGGTTGTGTGTGTCATCTTGTGCAAATACCTTTGCTGCTGTAATTATTTATCTAACTATTGATGTATCTATAATGTCTGTCTGCTAAGTGCTGCAAGCCAATCAGAGATTACCTCTTTTGTTTCCTCAATGTGCTATTGAGTCCACATGTTGGAGGCCTGAAATAGGATGTTAGTTGTTGCATCTCCTTCTAGGCTGGAGACTGCATCACCAGTAATGTTTTCATTTTTGCTGCATTTCACAAATTCCTTGAAAATGAAACAAACAGTTTGAAGGACAAGTTCATCTCTGGCTGTGCAGATCCCATTTGCTGCTCTCTAACTCCCTACAGTGCCATGTCCCTGTGAAGCTGTGTTTATCATTAGGAACATTACCTTCTGTTTGTGTTTGATAAAATATTATTTAAATTTCAGGCAATTTTCAACGCACAGAAGACGAGTGTTCCTGGGGATCTCATTTCAGTTCCAGGAGCCACAGAAAAGATATCCTTTTCAAACAGAATTTACCTGCTCACTTTGTTATTTAAAAATGTATTTTCTTTTCACTTTCAACAGATCTTGGTTGATCTTTTTTACACATGTGATGTCACAAATTCAGGTATTTATCACCGCTAATGGGGTGTTTTAAATTCTTTTGTCCTCTGTTTATTTCTGGTGACTCAGTCTCATCATCTGCCTCCTAAGGGAAGAGATATTACCTCACCAGTGGGAGGCAAAGTGCTCTATATCAAATGACTTGTTAGAAAGGGGAAGGTTGATGAGTGCATGTCCATCAAAGGACGTAAATGAAAGGTAAAGCAATCAATCACTGTTAAAGGTCTCTCCAGTAATAACATAGTGTGGGATATGTATGGTAGAGAGAAACCAAATTACGTAGATACGTGGATTTTTATTGACAGCTGCATGATGCCAGCCTCTCTTAGAAGCAAACACTTTGATTTTTTTTCCTTTTGAAGGTGCTCCAAGCAGGAACCAACATAAAAGTGCATTGAATTCTGCAGTGGTCAACCTTTAACAACACATGCACACTTTGAATTTGAAATTATTCATTCAGAACTTCGTGGTGAGGTTAATGTGACCTTCACATACTTTGGTCTTTTGCTTTCTGTAGTAAACTTGAGGATAAGTTTGCATCTGTATGACGACAAACCTTGCTCCCAAATATCCTTAACCCGTTGTTAAACATTGAGCTTACCCGAAGCATCAACATGGCAGAGCTGCGGAAACTACGGCGCCAATTCATCAGTTACACCAAGATGCACCCGACAGAGAACATAGGACAAATATCCAACATGTTTGTGCAGTATTTAAATAAGAGCCTTCATTGAAATACTGTATTGTACCTTATGTGGCTTTTTTATTTTATTTTTTTGAGACAAATAAATATATTTAAATATTTACTGTCTATTTGTGCTGACCATTTTAGAGTCACTTGTGCATTTATTAAAGAAGAAAATTGTACTCAAATTGCACTCTTTAATGCATCAGAGCAAAAATATAGATATAAATTCATTTCTAGTCAAAACAGCAGTGACTAGTCAAAACGTGAATTTTGTTGTATTTTTGTCTGGACTTCAATACAAAGCTAATCACAAGGTCCAAATAACCTTGTTTTTTCTCAGCAAATTAAGTTTGTTCAGAGGTCATAATGATTTGACTCCACATAGGTGAACCTTGTGTTCAGAGTTGTTTGCCAAATCTTCAAGCTCTTTATAAGATTAGATTAAGATTGTTTAATCATCCCACACATGGGAAATTTGGTTGCTAATAGTAAACAACAAGGTAGAAAAATCTGCAAATAATATAAAAATATATATATACAGGTAAAACTCAGAAAATTAGAATATCGTGAAAAAGTTCATTAATTTAAGTAATTCAACTTAAAAGGTGAAATGAATATATTATTTAGACTCATAACATGCATTGCAAGATATTTCAAGCTTTTCTTTGTTAGAATTTTGATTATTATGGCTTACAGCTTCTGAAAACCCCAAAATCAGAGTCTCAAAAAATTAGAATATCACATGAAATAAACAGACCAATGAGTTTAAATAAATGAAATGTCAGCCATCAGAAAAGTATAATCATTTTGTGTACTCAGTAGTTGGTTGGGCCCCCATTTGCCTGAATTACTGCTTCAATGTGGCGTGGCATGGATGACATCAGCCGGTGTTATGGAAGACCAGGATGCTTCAATAGCGGCCTTCAGCTCTTTTGCATTGCTGCCGCTATTGAAGCATCCTGGTCTTCCATATGTGGGACCCATAAGAACACTTGTTTATGAAACATGGGCACCCCCCAGCTGCATTTATTATTTATTTTCATTATTATATTCACCATTATTGTATTTCATATTTCACCATTATTTTATTCACAGTAGTTGGTCTGAATGTGGATGAATGTAACTGGAAGAGTGTGTGTTAATGTGAGGCAGAGAATAGAGATTAGTGCAGGCACTGTGGGCAGCCAGGGGTCCAGGTAGGGGTCCTCAGGACCAGGAAGGCGTGTATGTACCATAGTAAACAGAGCGCCGCAGTGAGCGAGCACGTAACTTACCGTGTCTGTATTCCTGTGTTATCAGGTGAGCATGTTGGTAAATTAACAGTATTACACCTCATATTTCCACAGTGATAAGAGTTACATTACAGAGACCAGCTGAGTGAATGGTGTGTGAATGTGAAAGTAGTATGTGTGAGAGAGTTACGGTTTAAGTTAAGTGTGTACATGTGATATAGTAAACAGAGCGCCGCAGTGAGCGAGCACGTAACTTACCGTGTCTGTATTCCTGTGTTATCAGATATTAAAAGACACAAACTTCATGCACGCCTGGAGTCCACTTTGTCCAAGTGTGCAACAAATATGGAGGCACCGCTGGGATGATTAACGCCGCGTTGTGAGACGAGGAAGTGCGCTGGATTACCGGAGTGACAGCGGGTGCGCGCAGCGTCGGGAGCGCCGACATGTCGGACACATTGGACCTGGAAGAGTTGGCAGAGACCCTGTCGGAGAAACTATGGCTCCTACAGTTGAACCAGCTCCAAAAGGTCTGTGTGGAGAATAAAATCCAGAGCGGGACGGTCGCAACAAGGCGAGCGTTAATCAGACTAATTACAGAATCTATGGACAGTGTGATTGATGATGAAGAGCAGGATGTTGCAGCACATCATCTAAGGACATTAATGAAACGAGTGGATCAGATGATAGGAAATAGTGAAAATACTGAAGGTGAAGAAAGTACAGAAGACACAGCACAAACCAGTCAGAAAACAGCTGAAGAAATGAGTTTAGCAGAAAAATACTCACAGCTCCAGCTCAGCAGCCAAGCCCTGCAAGATGAAGTGAGAAGGCTGAGTGAAAGACTGAATAGTGCATCTCCAAGTCAAGCTTCAGTGACACAAAATGTGATGCCTACAACTGTGAACCGGCTTCCAGAAGTGACCATAAGGAGAGATTTCAAGATCTGTGGTCAGATTGGGGAGAAGGGACAAAAGGACAAACTCTCATATACAAACCTGATGCATCAGATAGACAGAGGCCTGATGAGAGGACACAGTGAGGCTGAAGTCATGGAGGCCGTCATCAAGTCGATCAGTCCAGGTTTGAGTCTTCGCGACATGCTTGAGATAAAAAGAGATCTAACTCTCCCCCAGTTGAAGGCAATATTAAAGGGACATTTCAAAGAGGACAGTTCAACAGACCTGTATCACCGACTAGTAAACATAACACAAGACAGTCGTGAGTCCCCGCAAAACTTCCTCTTTAGAGCAATTGAGTTAAAAGAGAGACTTTTGCTTGCTTCGAGTGATGTCGGATCAGATGAACAGTACAGTCCAGAGCTCATCCAGAAGAAATTCTTGAGGTCTGTGAGTACTGGGTTGTTGAGTGACCACATCAAGTTCCAGCTAAAACCCTGTCTTGATGATCTGAAAGTAACAGATGAATTACTCATTGACAGAATGAATGAAGCAGCTAGTGTTGAATCAGAACGACAATTAAAGCAACGAAAGAACACAAGCAGCAAAGTCACAAAAATAAATGAAATACAGACAGACATGCAGACCAGTCAGCAGAGCCAGTATGCAGCCGAGGCCAGAGTGGGTGTTCAAGAACAGTCAGCTGAAGTTGTGAAGCCCAAGAATCGTAAGCCACCTGCTGTCGCCAGTTCAAGAGACTCAGACCTTTATGAAACAGTCAGGCAGCTGAGAGAAGAAATGGCTGAATTAAGAAAAAGCATGACACAAGGGCCCACACGCCAAATGAGAATGACTGTTAAGAGAGGATGTAAAGCATGTCAGGAGCAAGGAACAAGTGACCAGTGTGAACACTGTTTCAAGTGTGGACAGTCGGGGCACTTCTCAAGGGGCTGTAGAGAACAAAAGAGGCTAACAGTGAAACCAGGCAACATTAAAGCTACAATACAGACTGTTGCAACATCAAACCCGTCCACTACAAGCCAAGCTGAACCAGATGACAAGGTGCATGAGCTTCTATGCGAGAGAATCAGGCAGCTGGAGGCAGAGTTTGAGGGAAGTGAGAAAACTGGACAGATTGTGGGTGCTACCTATGCTAGTCATCTCTCGCTACATCGCCAAGCCAAGCTGAAAGCTCTCATCGGGAAGAAGTGTATGGTGGATTGCTTGTTCGAGGGAGTAGCAACACAAGCGTTGTGGGACACAGGCTCACAGGTCACAATTATCAACGATAGATGGAGAAAATCCTGCCTCCCACACATCCAGCTACGCAGCCTCAATGAACTCCTGGGTGAAGAGGAGACGCTTGTTGGAAAAGCAGCGAATCAAACAGTCATACCATTTGCTGGCTGGGCTGAAATGAAGTTCAAGCTTGGATCAAGTCAGAGTCCACAACCAGAGCTGCTCGTGCCAGTGCTTGTCTCTAATGAACCAGGAGTAGCAGAGCCACCGATCATCGGCTACAATGTGATCGAGCATCTGGTGATGAATGGAATGAAGCAGCATCCAGAAGTGACACCTGCTGTAGTAAGAGATGCTTTCTCTATTGACTGTAAAAAAGCAAATGTGTTAATACACATAGTACAGAACAGTGAGCAGAATGACGAAGACGGTGTGGTTAAAGTAGGAAGACTAAAGACAGTGATCCCTGCTGGACAGACTAAGGAGGTGAAGTGCAGTGTGAGGACAGGTCCCCTGTCCACAAAGCAGGAAGTTCTTTTTCAGCCAGAGGAGGTGCCAAGGTGGCCAGAGGGCTTGAACATCCTGGAAACCATCATCTGCCTGCAGAAGGGAAACTGGTCTAAGGTAACTATACCTGTCACCAATGAGAGCCACCATGACATCATTCTCACCCTCGCACAGTGCTGGGACAGTTACAGCAAGTCAAGGCTATTTACCCAGTGGATGTGAGACCAGCCAGCATGACTGAGGGCACAGGAAAAACGTCCGATGTGAGTAAAAAGCCAGCAGACACAGCCAGTGCTCCTGAAAAACACAAAGAAGAAAATAGACAGTTACACAGTTGCACACATGATTCATGGGATCCCCCAGTGTCTGTTGATGACACCAGAGCAGCAGGAGAAGGTGAGACTGATGCTAAAAGAAGAATGTGCAGCATTTTCAAAAGATGAGAGTGATGTGGGCTGCATTCCATCTCTGCAGTTAAAAATTAGACTGAGTGACACAACTCCAGTGAGACGCACTTACACATCTGTGCCCAAGCCACTCCACAAGGAGGTGAAACAGTATTTGGAGGACTTACTGAATAGAGGATGGATTCAAAAATCCCGGTCCCCATACTCATCACCTATAGTCTGCGTGCGCAAGAAGGATGGGAGTTTACGTCTTTGTGTGGATTATCGTGAGCTGAATCAGAAATCCATTCCTGACCGCCACCCCATCCCTCGAGTCCAGGATATGTTGAACAGCTTGACTGGCAGTGCATGGTTTTCAATACTGGACCAGGGCAAGGCCTACCATCAGGGGTTCGTGGAGGAGAGCAGCAGACCACTTACAGCCTTCATAACACCCTGGGGCTTGTACGAGTGGGTTAGGATCCCCTTTGGCCTGTCCTCGGCTCCAGCGGAGTTCCAGCGCAGCATGGAGGAGTGTCTCACAGGTTTGCGCGATGAAACATCTCAGCCATACCTGGATGACAACCTCGTCCACAGTAAGACTTTTGATGATCATCTGTTGGATATGAGAGAGGTGTTGCGTCGCTATCAAGCACATGGAGTCAAATTAACAGCAAAAAAGTGTGATGTGTTTAAAGACAGAGTGAAATTCCTGGGAAAGATTGTGTCCAAAGACGGCTACTGCATGGATCCGGCCGAGATAGCGCCAGTACAAGCACTCAGAGACCGCAAACCTGAGACTGTGGGAGACCTGAGGAAAATGCTGGGCTTCCTATCATATTATCGGCAATATATTCCCAATTTTTCACGCATTGCCAAGCCGTTGTACATGTTGTTATGCACTGAAAACACATCACAGAGCAAAACACAAGGATCCGGTGTAAATAAGAACAAGGGAAAACACAAGAAATCAGATCAGCTACCTTCTAGTCGACCGATCACCTGGACAGAACAACACCAGGAAGTGATCTGTCAGCTGCTAGAGCACCTGCTGCATCCACCACTCCTCGGCTATCCAGACTTTGAGAAGCCATTTGTGCTGCATTGTGATGCCTCGCAGGAGGGGCTGGGTGCAGTACTGTACCAGAGACAGCAAAGCAAGCTGGTTGTAGTAGGTTATGGGTCAAGAACACTAACTGCTCCTGAAAAGAATTACCACCTTCATTCGGGCAAGTTGGAGTTCTTAGCGATGAAGTGGGCCATTTGTGAAAGGTTTCGTGAGTACCTTTACTATGCACCCTCCTTCATTGTCTATACTGACAATAATCCTTTAACTTATGTTTTAACCACAGCAAAACTGAACGCCACAACACACCGGTGGATTGCCGAGCTGGCAGACTTTAATTTCTCAATTAAAAATCGGCCCGGAAAAGTGAATGGAGACGCAGACGGGTTGTCACGCATGCCACTGGACATGGAACAGTACATGCGCACATGCTCACAGGAAACAGAGCCAGAGGTAATAACAGCTGTCACACAGGCACTTCAGCTTGAGTCCTACGAACGTGAGCCCTGGTTGTGTCCAATCACCATCGCTGCAGCATGTGCTGATGTAGAACAGGAGCGAGTGACATCCCCAGTAGCAGAAATCTCCACGGAGGCCCTAAAGAAAGCACAAGAAGAGGATTCAGTCATTGGAAAGGTGCGAGAATATGTCAGGACAGGACAGTGGCCTCGTCTGGGAGGAAGAGACCGACGTGATGACATCTCTGTTTTAATCCGGGACAGAAACAAACTGTATGTCAATGAAGATGGTATCCTGTACAGGAGGTCAGTGGCTCGGGCTCAACTGGTGCTGCCAAAGACATTCCATCAGCTGATCTACCGGGAGCTGCATGAGGAAATGGGACACCTCGGAGTGGAGAGGACACTCAGTTTGATCCGTGACAGATTTTATTGGCCTCATATGCAGAGGGACGTGGACCATTATGTGACCAAGGTGTGTAGCTGTCTGAAGCGGAAGCGCCCAAACAAGCCGACCAGAGCGCCGCTGGTTAATGTGGTCACCACATACCCCTTTGAAATGGTGTCGATAGATTATCTGCATCTGGAAAGTTGTAAAGGAGGATATGAGTACATCCTAGTGATCATAGATCATTTCACGCGTTTCGCCCAGGCATATGCATGTACCAACAAGTCAGCAAAAACTGCAGCCGAAAAGATCTTTGGAGACTTCGTGCTCAAGTTTGGATTTCCAGCCAAGTTACACCATGATCAGGGCAAGGAATTCGAGAACAAGCTCTTTTCCAAGCTGGAAGAATACTGCGGGATTCAAGGCTCACGCACAACGCCGTATCACGCAGCTGGAAACGGCCAGGCAGAGAGATTTAATCGAACACTCCTGTCCATGCTTAGGAACCTGACAGCGGAAGCCAAATCAGACTGGAAGAACTCCTTGGCCAAAGTTGTACATGCATATAACTGTACGCGCAGTGAAGCGACAGGTTATGCCCCATATTACCTCCTCTATGGCAGAAACCCCCGGCTCCCGGTAGACATAATGTTCGGCTTGACACCAAGTGATCAGAGCACGTCTCACAGTGAGTATGCCAATAAATGGAGAAGACGGATGCAGGAAGCATATCGGCTGGCATCAGAGACAGCTCAGAAGGAACAAAAAAGAGCAAAGAAGCATTATGACCGGAAGACATATGGAGTTGAACTGCAGCCAGGGAGGAGAGTGCTGGTGCGGAACTTCAAGGAGAGAGGAGGACCCGGGAAACTCAGGTCTTATTGGGAGGACGAAGTTCATGTGGTGACTGAGAGAAAGCACAAAGATAGTCCTGTCTACGTAGTGCGACCCGAGTCAGGCCCAGGAAGGACCAGAGTTCTGCATAGGAACTTGTTACTTCCCTGTGACTTCCTGCCAACTGAAAGAAATAAGTGGAAAGAAGAGGAAGGAAGCAGGAAGAGGAAGTCACATACAGACAAGAAGAAAGAAAGACAGGTGAAACAGAAGAACAGAGACCCTGACAGTAGCTCAGAGGATGAAAGTGACTGGAGATTCATCACCACTCGACCATCAGAATCGTCCAACCAGGTCAGAAGGCAGCTGAGAGTGGAAGCAGAAGAATTCCAGCCACAAGCAGCAGACAGAGAAGTGGAGCAAGGAGGAGAGAATGATGTGAGTCCAGAGGAGGATGAGGACGGCAGGATGGAGCCAGTGGTGGAGAGAGGAGAAACGGCAGGGGCAGGAGGAGACGCGTCATCTGAGGGAGCAGAGGAGCTGAACTCTGAGCAGGAGGCGTCATCTGATGAAGCAGACGAGCCTCAGCCACCTCCCACAAGAAAGTATCCTTTGCGAGAAAGAAATCCACCCAAGACACTCACATACAACAGATTAGGTCAACCATCAGTGACACACAGACACAATTGATGCTTACAGTAAAACACACAAGTTCATAATCACATGTTAAGTTCAGTATTGTGACAATTTCAAAGAGTTCATGATCATAGTTAAAACTGAAGTAAATTGAAAAATTCATGCAATATGGCACAGTGATTTTTGTCGTTTAAAAAGTGAAATATCAGAGCTCAGACCACTGACACATAACAGATACTAAAACACATAGGTGAGACCTACAGTAGTACATGTGGGTCTGGGTAAGGGGTTA
Organism: Decapterus maruadsi; assembly: GCA_030347415.2. Classification (NCBI taxonomy): domain Eukaryota; kingdom Metazoa; phylum Chordata; class Actinopteri; order Carangiformes; family Carangidae; genus Decapterus; species Decapterus maruadsi. Next base: position 13,091,063 of record CM064893.1, on the reverse strand, counting down.
TGGGGTAGAAATAGGGCCAAACCTTTCAGTCAAGAGATACATATCCCGCATAAGTGGCGGAGTAGCACTTCAGATGTCACCTGGCCAGTGGTGTCTGTTGCTGACCCATGACATAAAGAGGGAGATGTGTGTCATGTCAAAAACTGTGGCTGTACAGAGCGTATCTCTAAAGACTGACTCCCATAAGATGCCACTATAACTCACCTGTTGAAGACATGAGACTCTGGGAACTCATAATGTCGAGACGACATTTATTTTTGTAGGGGAGAGTGTGGGACCCATAAGAACACTTGTTTATGAAACATGGGCACCCCCCAGCTGCATTTATTATTTATTTTCATTATTATATTCACCATTATTGTATTTCATATTTCACCATTATTTTATTCACAGTAGTTGGTCTGAATGTGGATGAATGTAACTGGAAGAGTGTGTGTTAATGTGAGGCAGAGAATAGAGATTAGTGCAGGCACTGTGGGCAGCCAGGGGTCCAGGTAGGGGTCCTCAGGACCAGGAAGGCGTGTATGTGCCATAGTAAACAGAGCGCCGCAGTGAGCGAGCACGTAACTTACCGTGTCTGTATTCCTGTGTTATCAGGTGAGCATGTTGGTAAATTAACAGTATTACACCTCATATTTCCACAGTGATAAGAGTTACATTACAGAGACCAGCTGAGTGAATGGTGTGTGAATGTGAAAGTAGTATGTGTGAGAGAGTTACGGTTTAAGTTAAGTGTGTACATGTGATATAGTAAACAGAGCGCCGCAGTGAGCGAGCACGTAACTTACCGTGTCTGTATTCCTGTGTTATCAGATATTAAAAGACACAAACTTCATGCACGCCTGGAGTCCACTTTGTCCAAGTGTGCAACACATAACACCGGCTGATATCATCCATGCCACGCCACATTGAAGCAGTAATTCAGGCAAATGGGGGCCCAACCAACTACTGAGTACACAAAATGATTATACTTTTCTGATGGCTGACATTTCATTTATTTAAACTCATTGGTCTGTTTATTTCATGTGATATTCTAATTTTTTGAGACTCTGATTTTGGGGTTTTCAGAAGCTGTAAGCCATAATAATCAAAATTCTAACAAATAAAAGCTTGAAATATCTTGCAATGCATGTTATGAGTCTAAATAATATATTCATTTCACCTTTTAAGTTGAATTACTTAAATTAATGAACTTTTTCACGATATTCTAATTTTCTGAGTTTTACCTGTATAATAAAAGGGAGAGATAGATTCTATACAGTAAAGTACCAAATTAAGAGTATATACAATATGTAAGAAAATGAAATAAAATGTATACTATATACACAGTGTTGATTGAAAAGAAACTATTGCACAGATGTGGGGTGTGTATGGAAGTGCACAGGAGAGGTGTGCAGTTTGTACACAAAAATGGAAGTGTTGGACATAAGTCAAATAAAAGTAAAACTGTAGTAAGTAAACTGTAAACTGTTTAAATAGCCTAAAGTGTTTAAAGTTTGATATTCAATATTTCAGGCCTGTAGCTGCATTTTTAACCTCTTTATTGCCTCTAATTTTTGCTGTGTCATTCTCAGTAATGAAGTCCACATTCATGAGTGGAACTCCTTTTTAAGTCTGTAGAGGGTATTTCCCCCCAAGTAAGGGTAAGCGATAATTCCTCGGGTTCAAACTCAAGGTGACAAGCCAGTGCTTAGACTTCTCCTTCCAATGCTACTAATTGCTGTGAGGAGTTTGAAAGGGAAATTTGCTGAGTAAAGCTCTTTAGATTTATGTAACTATTATTATGCAAGACGATTGTGAGAAAACCCAGAGCAGGAAGTTATTAACAGGAATGTGAGCGGCTTCTACTGTTAACTGTTGGTTACTTTGAGTGACTTAAATGAAATGTGATCATGCAACCTCAGCATGCATGGAGATTAACGCACTGAATGCATCAACTTTCTGATATTATCTGATACAAACATTTTTAAAAAAGCAGTAGAGTCAAAATGTCATTTTATTGAAAGAATAGATAAGATAAAAACCTTTCAATGACTTGTATATTGTATTTCACAAGGTTAGTCCATTCTTGAACCTGCCTCATAAAGAAAACAATGAGAGGCAACAAGTACTAAAAAATAGAAAAATAAATGACATACATGATTTGTGAAAGACAAAGAATTTGTTAAAATAACTGTGACAATAACTTAGAGAGAAAAAAACTAAAATGAGAGCAGCTTTCAGTTGTTATCAACTTCTCTTGGTTTTCTTCTTCAGAGGCACAGCAGTGCCAAAGATAATGTCCCAGTGGCTAAAGAAAGGAGCATAGTTACTGCTGGGCTTCTGGTGGTGCATGTCATGAGCTGGTGCACCGCCCAGCAGACCAAAAGGCACCAGATGGTTGAGGGTCCACGGCAGGTCGTAGCCTATGTGGTCCTCCACAGACATCCAGATGCTGAAGACCGTCATGGACCATGTGGTGAGAGGGTGACATTTCAGGAGAACAGGGTCCTGGTTGCTCCAAAGTCCCACAGTCATCAGCTCTGGGATACTGAGCTGCTCAGTCGACCATGAGAAAGGTGCAATGTATTCATGGTGGATTGCATGGATCCATCGGTAAAGCTGTGGGTGCTTGTGGTGTACGAAATGCCAGATAAAGTACTGAGTGTCAAAGAGGAGAAGTGCAGCCAGTCCATCAACGCATACCTCGTACAGAGTAGGAGCCTCCTGTGGCAGAATTGGTGCTGGCAATATGAACATGCCAATTATTACAGCAGGGAGAACAAAGAAGATGTGGTTATATAACGCTGTTAAGAAGCTCTTAGCCATCATTTCCAGTGTTGGCTGCCTGTCTGGTTGGATCTTGTACTGATACAGTGAAGGGACTTTATCTCCCAAGAGGTCCAGTATGGCAAAAGGTAAACTGAAGAGGAAATAGCTGGAAAACGCAAGCAGGACGGGGAAAAATGGAGATGAAATTAGAGGCAGATGGTGTAAAAGCAAATAATCCCAGAGAGGCTGAAGGAGACGACCTGAGGCCCTGGAGGGCGGAAGGTCCAGAGGCAGCTCACTGATGTTCAACATCCTGCTGTGGTACAAGGGTACAGAGGTGGTGGTGGTGCTGCTGCTGCTGGAGGTCTCAGGATCAAGACCAAGTTCTGCCTTTTTATAGTGGAGTACAACAGAGGGGAACAGAGGGGACTCTGCTCCCAGTCAAAGCAGACCAGCTTTTTTTTTTTTTTTTTTTACAACAGCTCAATGTCCACAAACAAACCTTCATAAGAAGATTAACGAAGGCCCCCAAAGAACACAAGAACATGCTTTAGACACAATATTGATAAGCTTGATACTCACTTTATAAACCAGAACAGAGTCAAGCATTTTTAATACACAGAGAAGAGGGGAGAAGTTTTTTTTTCTTTTTTGAAATCTAAAATATGGATCCACTTATTCATTTTTTAAGTTTTCTACTTCTAGTAGCAAAGTTGATTCGTATTTTGTCTTACAGACATGTACCTTCAAATTATGAAACTGACTACTACATTTTCAACAAGTTAAAGCGGTGTCTCAGGCCCAAAAGGGTACAAAGTCCTCCAACTCAATCCATGATAAGTCCTGAGACTTTAATATTAAATTAAAAAAATCACACGCACAAAGAAGGATTATAACAAGCTTGTTTTATTGGGGAAGTACAAAATTTACTGAAATCATGATTCATGTATCAAAAATTCCAAGATAATGCAATCATGCTTTTCGTCAGCTACTTCTTCTCACTGGCTGCCTTCCTTGAAATCGTTTTGTTGGTGTTGGCATATTTTTGTCGATCATTTCTGAGAAATGAAAAAAAAAAATTTTTTAATGAATAAAATGGTTTCACTTCCACCAGTATGCTTTTTTAATGTAATGTTAAAAATAAATGTGTATTTACTTGCTCATTTTGACTTTGTTTCTGCATCCCATTCCTCCCTCCCAGTGGCTGCTGCGTGCACCTCTTGTCATCATACTCCCACAGCTGATGCAAGGCTTTCCATTATTGTACGGCTGCCACAAAGAATATGGTGGAGATTTCATTAACACATATCCAAATTCAGAGTGAAAATCTAACAGCCATGCTTCAATAAGGAACCTAAATTAAATGAGCTAAGCCAAGGGAAATGGCCCTGTAACACCTTCACTCTACTTTCTTCATTTTTACTTGACATCATCTTTTGCTTTTTATGAATACCAGGTTTCTTGCCTGGATCTTAATTCTACATGCAGCACTCATCTGCTTACCTGAACAGAGACAGGACATGGGAATATTTTCTACTGTGTGAGAAGGGTATTACTGAAGTTATGTTCCTGTACTCAAACAAAATGATGATGATATGATGGTAAATAATAACTTTTACAGTGATAGGAAGAGGTGGAATATTCTCTTGCAGCCTTTGACTGTGTGTTTTATGACGTGTGATGAATTTCAGGTTGTGAATTATGTAAAGCAACACAGCATTTTGCATTAAAAACAAGAACAGGAAGAACAGCTAAGGCACAGACCTTTGCTAGTGTAACTTTGAATGGGGTTAAAGCAGGATATATTGCTGAACGTTAGCTTTATAACAGTATAAGCTGAATGCCTGAAATGTAATGTTGTGTCATGTCTGTAACTCACCTGCTCTTTGGCGCAGTAGCCACAGATCATCCTGGTGGCGAGTTCCATGGGGTGATCCTGGTCCTCATCGTGGCACACATCACAGGCGTAAGCTCGGCCACAACACGGAAACCTAACAACATGGGCACAAAGCTAATGAACCCAGTTTCTCCAGGTTCCTCTCAAAGCTAATATTGAAGCGGATATCAGACATGTGAGACACAAAAAAGGACACAAAGAGTACAATACTGTACCTTAGCCAGCGATGGCTTTGTCTATAATGTTTGCATGTTCCTTTGTCTGGTAGTGGTTTCCCCTTCTGCACAGCAGGGTCTCTTATTGTCTTAAAATTAACAGTACTTGAAGCTGCACAAAATAAAAACACATTAGATCTTTTCATGCATTCTGTTACATTTCAAATAACAATGCGAGGTGACAATAGCCCGAGTCAACTCTGGCACTCTGCTGTAAACTTGTAATGACCCTTTTGATAGCAGATGAGGGCGAGCTCTGACCTGTTTTGTTGGTGCGAGGCTGAATATACTGGAATCTTGTGCTCTCGGCCAAGATACTGAGTTTGCTGTGGCAGTGTTCGCAATTAAAGTCTTTGGTTTGTCCATAGGAGATGTTCTGAAACAAAGAAAAAAGACGAATCTCTCTCATACTGTATATTTCACTTTCATGGAGTTGGTGTTGACTTTCACGCACAAAAAAACTCACACCGCAATAAGCAGAACATGTTTCAATACCTGCACAGGGAAGTCCTGGGAGCAGGCGAGGCAGCCCACAATGAGTTCACACTCCTGAAGCACAAGGTCAGCAGCTGTAGCATTGTGCAGGTCCAGGTATCCCAGGACATCACTGTAATGGTGCAGCATACAGGGCCTGAATGCAGCATTGATGCTTGCATTACACTTTTCACACTGGGCTGTGCAGCTTGTCCTTCCAGTGAGAGTCAGATCTGCAGTTACCTTACACCTGCAGACAGGACACATACAGCAGAGTCTGGTTTACAACTGAGAAAAAAAATTTGTTTTTTTGATTGTATTTTTCCCCCTTTCCCTTACCTGTTACACTGAAGACAAACTGTAATCCGCTGAGCAGCTACAGTGGCTGTGTTCTCTCCCAGCCTCAGTCCCAGCATCTTCACCTCTGTTCCTCTGCGGGGATCACTGATCTTAATGTTCTCCACCAGGCGACTAGCTTCCTCCTGTTGCTGCTCTTCTTCACAGCCTGGATACAACAGCTTTCCTTCCTCCGCTGACCGCTCACCCTCTGTCTTTTCCAGTTTTGTGTCCGTACCGGCATTTTCATCTGCATCTGCATCTGCAGTAGCAGCAGTGTCGGAGGCCAGATCAGAGGTGTCGTCACCCTCTGATTTTTCACACACCGTCACCTGCAGTTCCTGGTACGGTATAAACTGGAGTCCGGCCTTTTCCAAATCAACATCTTTTTTAAACTGCCAAATTTCAAAATGACAATATTTTGATTAACATTTGGAAAAATATTACAATATAATATATAAGATTTCTTAATGGCTCAGTGAATGCAGGTTCAGCATCATCCACTGTTCCCACAGGTTGTAGTCTCACCTGCCTCGCTCCCTCGGTGAACAGTCGCTCCAAACTGCGATCCAGCCAGCGGAGAAAAGGCCGGAAGAGCAGCTCTATCTTTCCCATAAGCTGATTGGTTGCGTGCTTTGCCTGAAGCCACTCCAACGATGCTTGTTGTACATGTCTGCACAGGTGAAAACACAATTTTATTTATTTATTTTCACTTAATTGGATTTAAGGATAGTGCACACCTGTATTAATCATTAAAAAAGAGGATGTGTCCACCAGATTTAGCATTAAAGTATCTGCAACACAGATCATTCAAAATATCACAATTTTGACTGTAATGATTTTACCTCGCCATTACTGATGGCAGATTTTGATCCAGTGGTATGTCCAAAGTGAAAATCTAAAGAAAACGTATCAATGTCAGCAGAAGCTGTTATTTTCAAGTCAGTTATTTAAATATAATAAAGAACCCTAAGTGGTGACCATTACCTCTTGTGGGTAGTTGTCTGGGAAGCTCACCATGATGTCAATCTCTTTCAGGTCAAAGGGCTGTGAGTTAGAACACAGTATATTACCAGATAATACTGTATTTGATTAAATGTGTCTGGTTGTGTTTTCCCCTACACAGGTGTCAGTTACTGAGAATAAGGGAATAGTGTAATGCCAAATCTAACGAGTCTAATGAGGCAGTTTTAATCACTACTTTACCTCATTTCTCTTCTAACAAACAGGATTAATTCTCAGTGGTTCAGTTTAGATACAAATCCTGTGGTTTCCTTTGCTAATTAATAATTATACTGCAGGGCAGGCGCTGTCATGAGGTTATAAGAACGGTTGTATTATGAGTTGGTGGATAGGTTCAGTGTCAACTGTTTCATTTTGCACCACAGAAATTATATTCAGGTATATTTCTGCTCTGAGCTCATCGGGGTAGAGGAGTGGAGATAGAAGGTAGAAGACAGGATTTACCCAGTCCGGATCTGTAGCTTCTACAGTCGCCCTGTAATAAGTAACTTTGCCATCACTTCGTTCCTGAACAATCAGCTGATCTTTGGGAAAACGCTTCTTCAGCTGCTTGATCTCTGTGTCCCGTAGCTGTTTGGCAAGATCTTCCGTCAGATCGCTCAGCTTGACCTCCTGGAGGACCGAGGGTCGTGGTACTGGTACTGGTGCTGGTGCCATCCTCTGGGTAGGTCGTGTTTGACTGCCAGAGTCAGGCAGGTTGTCAACAGGGGGCAGCTGCGGTGGATGCCAGAAGCGACACCTGTCCTCCATGGTGCAGTGGCCTGAGATGAAGAAGCGACAGGGGCGGCGGCCAGCTGCTGGTGCAGCTCTGAAGTCATTAGCAGGAGGAGGTGTAACATCTGACCGGCTGGCTGTTCTGCTTGTTTTCTTCGTGTGAACAATGGTGTCATCTCTTACATGTAGAAATTTACATTTCTTCCCAAAATTGCAGTATCTTCCTTGAGAGAAGAAACGGCACAGTGGCTGTGTTAGAGGAACTGACTCTGATACAGCTGCATTTCCATCCTCAGTAGTCTCCATTGTTGTGTACCTGAACGAAAGAAGACAGTTTCAAAGATTACTGAGATGTATTTTCACCAACTATGGAGCACTGTCATGTAGATAAGAGTAGGCTACAGCCACCAGGAACACCGTAGTTTCCAACCCTGATTTTATTTTTGGCCTCTCCTTGTGGCACTGCATTTGCCTACGGTTCATGGCTTTTAATTATGAATTGTGAGCAATTCAAATTGTCTTCTTTACCGTATTATTTAGTGTTATGAATCTGTGGATGTAGGCTATAAGGAGTAGGTGTGGGTAGGCTATGATGAATCCCCAGATGCATGTAATGGTAAAGAATTGGTCTAAACGTATGGTTTCAGTTTACTCACATAAATAAAATACATTAAAAGGAGGTCTGACGAATGCGAGCAGGAATGACAAAGCCATTTAGTGTAGTTTACGACATGGCCAACGCTGCTTGTTAAATCTAGCCTAACCTAGCTGAACTTTAAGCAGAGTTACTGAGGGGAACTGACTTGCTACTACTGTCAATCAAATCGATAGAGTCATAGCTGGAAGACCACATTACCTAGAATATTAGCAGGCGTCCTCATCAAGATTTATTCCGTGAAATGTTTATACCACAGGACTGTTTGTAAATATACGCTTGAAAAAACCTTCGAAAGTACCTTTTAGTACAGCAACCTGTCAAGTGACTACACCGTTACGTGCTACCGTGCATGCTACAAGCGTAGTCGTTACGTCATTACGTATGACAGGAAGTCCTTATGCAGCAGAGGGATGGTCAAGTCAGAGAAATTCTAATATTGTCGTAGACCGGCTCTGGTCAAGTCAAGTCCCCATGGATGTATTATGTCCAGTCCTCTGGTCCGGTCCGGTCCGGTGCAGTCCACTCCCATACATGCCCAGTGCCCACACATCTGTAACCAAAGCCCGTTTATTAGGGCACCGGCCATCGCCAGGGCACTCGACCCAACAGCTATGAAATAGCTGTAGGGACGAGTGCCCGGCGAAGCCGGGCACTATTGTTATTCTGTGGATTTTTTCCTAGTTATTATTTTTTTTCATCTTCCGGACGATTTTCGATTCGCTACTAGTCCTGCAACTCGAAGAGTTGCAGGACATATTATATATCAAAACGTGCGTCCTGATCGGGATCGCTATGCTATTACTTTTCTAAGCAGGAATTTTTATGACGTACGTCGCGAAAAACTGCGAAAAATTTCCCATAGAGAATGCATGGGAGAAGGTCAAAAAACGAACAAATCATCGGATTTTTCATACTGCCAACTGTTGTCTACTGCTCGGGCATACTTTCACCTAGAGACTCTGTTTAAACTGTAAATAGTAGACACAAGTCTTGTGTATTGGTGTATTACTCCACGTTTTGATAGGTTGTATAGTTTTTGATCAATCCCTGATCAATGACCATGATCATTTTTGGAGAAATTATGAGATTATAATGGGTGTGTATTGCACGGAATGTTCGTGCTAGAGTGCGTGATGTCATCAGCTAGAGTGGGGGAAAGCCCTGAAAAACTCCTGAATCTTTCTCTTTCCAAACTCCTCTTGGACACAATTTACACTGTACACACATAATTTTTTCACAGTTTTGTAGACAAACTTGTTGTGTCTCCCACAATGTGTTCAAAATATCAGAGAGACTTACAGAATTTGAATTAGCAGCCTCTGAGTGTGGCCATGTCTGTCTCTCCTCCTCATTGACTCCAATACAAAAATTTTCTGAGAGGAGCAGAACGGACCGATGTTTTAAAACTGCCCGTGTCGCCAAAATATTTACTGTAGAAACACCAAATCATACCAAAATTTTCAGGAAGGCCTTAGGGCACCGTTGATCCGTGTTTTGTTCTGATAGGAGCTACCGTTTTGTCAGAATAAGCCTAATTGCGAGACCAGTGTAGAGGCAGAAAATGGCTCTTTTTCTCCACGTTTCTGTCTGCCTCAGCCTGAGGAGCCCCTATCGTCATTGGCAACCAGCTCAAGTTGTCATGGTAACCTCTGATCCTCAGGCCAGGGTCGTTAACTCCATAAACAATCCACCTGGAGCTCGTTAAGATGTTTGTAAACACAGACACACAGCTAAATCACACTGATACAGGATGCAGCTCAGTCACACACACAGACTCTAGAACCAGCTTCATGTCATTACAGTTACATACACACACACACACATTAAAAACACACAGGTAACATAATGCGCGCGTCAGCGCGCATTCCTCTCCCACACTCTAACACACACAGGTAACTTCCTGTGATTACAGTTAAAGACACACAAACACATCAAATGCGCGCGTAAGCGCGCACTCATCTCTCTCACTCTAACACAGTTAACCTAATGTGATTACAGCTCCTCCATATCAGTGCTTATAGAAAGATGATCATGTGTCTGATCAGCTCTGTCTTGACCTTAAGATCGTGGGTTTGATTCCCATGTTGACAGAGATGGTAGGAACGGCAGTAGCTCCGGTGCCCTTTCAAAATTTCCCAAGAGGAAATTTTCTAGTTATTAGGGCACCGGCCATCGCCAGGGCACTCGACCCAACAGCTATGAAATAGCTGTAGGGACGAGTGCCCGGCGAAGCCGGGCACTATTGTTATTCTGTGGATTTTTTCTTCTTATTCTCCTTCATCTTCCGGACAATTTTCGGTTCGCTACTAGTCCTGCAACTCGAAGAGTTGCAGGACATATTATATATCAAAACGTGCGTCCTGATCGGGATCGAGCTGCTATTACTTTTTTCATCAGTGTACGAATTTTTCGCGACGTTGAAAAACTGCGAAAAATTTCCCATAGAGAATGCATGGGAGAAGGTCAAAAAATGAACAAATCATCGGATTTTTCATACTGCCAACTGTCGTCTACTGCTCAGGCATACTTTCACCTAGAGACTCCATTTAAACTTTAAATAGTAGACACAAGTCTTGTGTATTGGGGTATTACTCCACGTTTTGATAGGTTGAATAGTTTTTGATCAATCCCTGATCAATGACCATGATCATTTTTGGAGAAATTATGAGATTATAATGGGTGTGTATTGCACGGAATGTTCGTGCTAGAGTGCATGATGCAATCAGCTAGAGTGGGGGAAAGCCCTTAATAACTCCTGATTCTTTCTCTTTCCACACTCCTCTTGGACACAATTTACACTGTACACACATAATTTTTTCACAGTTTTGTAGACAAACTTGTTGTGTCTCCCACAATGTGTTCAAAATATCAGAGAGACTTACAGAATTTGAATTAGCAGCCTCTGAGTGCGGCCATGTCTGTCTCTCCTCCTCATTGACTCCAATACAAAAATTTTCTGAGAGGAGCAGAACGGACCAATGTTTTAAAACTGCCCGTGTCGCCAAAATATTTACTGTAGAAACACCAAATCGTACCAAAATTTTCAGGAAGGCCTTAGGGCACTGCTGATCTGTTTTTTGTTCTGATAGGAGTTACCGTTTTGTCAGAATAAGCCTAAATACGAGACCAGTGCAGAGGCAGAAAATCTGTCTTTTTCTCTACGTTTCTGTCTGCCTCAGCCTGGGGGCCCCTATCGTCATTGGCAACCAGCTCAAGTTGTCATGGTAACCTCTGATCCTCAGGCCAGGGTCGTTAACTCCATAAACAATTCACCTGGAGCTCGTTAAGATGTTTGTAAACACAGACACACAGCTAAATCAGACTGATACAGGATGCAGCTCACTCACACACACAGACTCTAGAACCAGCTTCATGTCATTACAGTTATAGACACACACACACACATTAAATCCACACACACACACACACACACATTAAGACACACACAGGTAACATACAAATGCGCGCGTCAGCGCGCATTCCTCTCCCACACTCTAACACACACAGGTAACTTCCTGTGATTACAGTTAAAGACACACAAACACATCATCTCTCACACTCTAACACAGTTAACCTAATGTGATTACAGCTCCTCCCTATCAGTGCTTATAGAAAGATGATGATGTGTCTGATCAGCTCTGTCTTGACCTTAAGATCGTGGGTTTGATTCCCATGTTGACAGAGATGGTACTAACGGCAGTAGCTGCCGGTGCCCTTTCAAAATTTCCCGAGAGGAAATTTTCTAGTTTTAGAAACTCTCGTCGTGTGTGAAAGTTGTGAGAATTTCCACTTGAAGGGTGCCTGAAAGCTCCGCTGTTGGACACTGGATAGGATTCGCTTTTGGCGTCCTCTATAGTCTGGGAGGTTCAATAGCTATTCATTTACACTGTTTGTTGTCAGTAGATGGAGTTTGCCCAGTTGTAATTACTGAATAATGATCGTTCATGATTATGGTCAAAGTTCATTCTTGACTTGGAAGAACGGCTGCAACACAAATTCCAAGTACAATTTAGTGAGATCAATTAATCATCATTGACTGGAGGAGCCTCTGTGAATTTCAAATTAGCCTATTTCAATTTAGAATGAATGAAATGCTGAGGGCTCACACATTCATTTCCTTTAATACATTTTTATAAGAAACAAAGCTACCATATTATACACCTACACCTTTTGGGCATTAGGCCACTACATCTGAGTAGGCTACACCTAAGATAAGTAGCTACCTAGGACTAAACAACATATTTTGCAAATTTTGCTGCAAATGTTTATGTTGATTCTGTCATTGCTTTTATCTTCAGTGTGACATTTCGTTTTAATTTCCTCCATCTCTCTTTAGGCCCCTTGTTCTCTGCAAGTCATATTGACTTCAGATGACTGAATTTAACAAGAACTTTAATGGGCCTGTATCTATGTAAAAATGGTAAACAGAGTCACTTGAGCTTGAGCTCTAAGAGAAAATAAATAAGTGAGTAGTTTCACACACTGAACAATTTATCATGTGGCTAGCTATATGTTAACAGTTACCCATGGTGTATGAATAATTTATTTCACTTGTCTCTCACTTGATACCTCACAGTGAGCAAAGCACAAACAGACACTCGTTGGATTCAGTTGTTTCATGCTAAAGAACAGCCACATTCCTCAGACATCAGGTATAAGATATTGACCCTTTTTTTTTTTGCTCCAGGATGGATCTTTCTGATACTAGCGCAGCTCTTTGGATTAGATGCTTTAGAAACGACTCGTTGCTGCAGCCCCTGTGGGACAGCCTGAGGCTAAACTACAGAGACCATCTGAGATCTCCACTCTTCCCCGTTGTCCTGACGGTGTCCTCCTATTTCGTCCTGTGCCTTCCTTTCCTTGTCTGTGACATCATGGGGGACAGGTGGGCATGGATCCAGCAGTTCAAGATCCAACCGAGCCGACGGCCAACAGCCTCAATGCTGCTGCACTGTGGAGGTGTCACCATGTACAACCACCTGTTCCTTGTGCTCCCAGCATCCGTGGCCCAGTGGGCATGGAGGCCACCTGTGGACCTGCCAGCCCAGGCTCCATCCCTGCTTGAGCTGATAGCTGGAGTGATTGTCAACCTCCTGCTCTTTGACTTTCAGTATTTCATCTGGCATCTGCTCCATCACAGGATCCGCTGGCTGTATGTCACTTTCCATGCCATCCATCACAATTACTCGTCTCCCTTTGCTCTCGCCACTCAGTGTCTCGGTGGCTGGGAGCTGGTCACGGTCGGCTTTTGGACCACCCTGAATCCTGTGATCCTACAATGCCATCTTCTCACCACATGGGCCTTCATGGTGTTGCATGTCTATGTTTCTATAGAGGATCACTGTGGCTATGATTTCCCTTGGTCTACATCACGTCTGATACCATTTGGCATCTACGGAGGGCCCAGCAAGCACGATGTGCACCACCAGAAACCCAACACCAACTTTGCACCGCACTTTAGTCACTGGGACAAAATATTTGGCACACATGCTGATTTCAGTTTCTCTTCCCCTGTAAGGGGGAAGACTGTTGAATAACAACAGGAAGATGGAAAAGCTGAAGTGAAATCATATTTTTTCTTTGCATAATGGAGGCATGACACTGTCAAAATAAGTGTAGTGTGTTTTCTGTAGCTTTTATGATATTGAGCAATGATTTGAACTTCCACCATGTGTGTCTGGTTATTTACACTGAAAGTGATCTTGAGCTTTAGACATGGCTTGCATCACATCCCACTTGTAAATAATGAATCTATCCAGCCACTTTTTTCCACTTGTGTCATGTTTCGTGTAGGCTAATGTAATTTCACCCTTCTGTTTAGTTTCATTTCATTTCCTTGTGTTGTCAGGCCCAGAGACAAAACATTTACATTTCTAGGGAAGAGATTAGGCTACATCATTAGGCCTACACACATTAACAATTTGCATACAGTCTGTCCTTGATACTGATCATTTATTGATCTCTGATTTGTAGATCTCTTATTGTTTAGCAATAAATAAACTTGTGTGTAACATGCTTTTTGTTTTTTCGTGGTCAGGTGTAACCTGATCATCAGTTAAAGTGATACTTTCTTACTCATATAAATAAAAGTTAAAAGTGACATTAAATATTCCACCACTAGATGTCAGTAAAGCACTCTTAATCCAACACATAGACTCAACAGAACGTTTCTGATTTTTACAGTCTATGGATTAAACACACTTTTTTAAGTTATTCCTGCATATATCACTCACACATCCTGGTAATTTGCGATACAAAATATATTGCATACATTGTATTTTAATTAACTAAGCGTAAATAATCTTTTGTTGGATGGTTCGCTGTGCAGAGAGTTTGTTGTTGTCATTGCCCTGATGTTGGTGCAGGTGGCGCTGCGTCGCCGGCGGTGAGACCAGATCCGGGGGCACAGACAGTAGTAGCTGGGATATGGAGAGAGGACGGGACATGTCTGATTAGAAAGCTGCGTCATTTTTCAACACTTTAACATTTTTTTAACCTCCGTGTTGAAGATGGGGCACTGCGGCATCACGTCCTCGAAGACGGTCCTGGTCTTTCTGAACCTGATATTCTGGGTAAGTATTGAGGTTTTTGACAGTTTTAAACGTGCGTCACGGCAGCAGCAGCTGCAGTAGTTAGCAGCTAGCTGCAGCAGATAGCAGCAGTTAGCAGTAGATGAGCAGTTAGCTGCATCACAAAAAACAGAAAGAGTTACATTATACATTTGCTGACAATTTTAGGGAAATAACAGTTACCATATTCATAAAACCAAATGTAGTCACTCAAAACATTCATTTATAGTTTTTGAAAAGGAAACTGGACAGTACCAACAAAGAAGGCTATATCTAACTCTAACAACAAAAAAGCTGCTAAAACTTTGAAGTTGTGCAATATTAATATTAATATTAATCAATAAAGATTGGATTAAATATGAAAAAGCTAGCGGCGTTAGCAGCAGCAGCTAGCAGTAACGTTAGGGCAACAGTTAGCAGTAGATAGCTCTGTGCCCAGTCAGCTGCTAGGCTAGCTGAGGCAGCCGACCTTTGTTCACCCAGGGGGGATTAGTTTGAGAGCACAACACCTTAGTGATATATGATATCAAGAGGTCAGTGGTCACCCACGGACAGCTTTACACGAGGTGTCATGAGGTTTCAGAGGCGGTGAGAAATGGAGAAATGGAGCGTTGCTCCACTTGCTAAAGTCAAACTATCACTGTTGTGACACCCCCAGTGGAGAGTAGGTCAACCTTAATCTGCCAGGCAGCAGCAGCACAGAGAGAATATGAATCAGCAGTAGGCTACATAGTGACAGCCAAGCTAATTCAAAGCATGCTTTAATATTATGTATCATCTTTCATTCAGTGAGGTCATCAGACGCACGCACCAACAGGAAAGATGTCAATCACACACAACAAAACCCAGACCACAAATACACACACACAATGCATCTCTGTTACAGGTGTCATTTGCACAAACCTAAAAGGAAGTAGCCTAATTAACAGTGCAAAACAAAGAAACATTAAGTCAGAGGTATTCAGTCTACCCAGAGGCTGAAAAACTGGAAAAGGTCAGTTTGAGTAAAAAAAAAAAGTACCGATGCATCCAAAGGAGACATGAGACGATGAAACACAGCTGAGTGTGTCTGACTGAGTACCGTATTTCAGTCTAATGGTGCTTTAAAAATTTAAAGGCACATCTCCCAGTTTTCTTTGAAGCCAGGTGCAGGAGATTGGTTGTTTCTAACTGTCTTTATCTGACAACAACTTGTTTGAAGCATATAGGAATATTGAAGTAAATGTAGTTGAAATCAAAGAGCATCTAATGAAAATGTCTCCTATAAGAGGTGGCCACGGTTAAGTATCCTACGTGGAACGTGTGTGTAATATTAGCCTATGTGTGCAATGACAAATGTCACAAACTTCATAAAGATGAACACTGAGTTCTCTTGGTTTCGCTAAAATGGCATCACCGTCATCAGTTGGCTGTGAGGCAGGAGAATCAAATAATTCATTGACTGGTGTAAAAGCACTTAGCACTTAGGACATCCTGATGAGTTGCAGGTTCAGTCACTGTCAGTGGGTCATCAGAAGTGGTGACGGAAGTATGTAGTTCTCATATTTTAGATAAATAAGAAATGAAACACACATATGCAGCTTTGATAATATATTGATCCCCTATATGGTTTGGGATGACTCCCTGGTGAGGTTTCAAAACTAAACATTTAATCTGCACAGTAACTGTAGCTCTCATTAAATGTAGGGGAACAAACATTATGGTAAGTCTCTGTAATGGTTAAAAGTAAATTTGAAGCCTATTATAGTGTTGTAAATGAAAGTAAAGAGTAGGCTACTAGAAGTGTGCACTACCACTAATGATAAGTCTGTATTGGTGATGTGATGCATGCAGGTGGTTTATTTTTAAAGGTATAATCATGTGATTTCCTTTTGTGGATGAGGTGAGTTACATTTTTGGTGCATCTGTCACCCACAGGCTGCTGCTGGTATCCTGTGCTATGTTGGAGCCTATGTCTTCATTACATATGATGACTACGACCACTTCTTCGAAGATGTGTACACTCTTATCCCAGCAGTGGTCATCATTGCAGTTGGAGCCCTGCTTTTCATCATAGGGCTCATTGGCTGCTGTGCTACAGTCAGAGAGAGCTACTGTGGACTAACAACGGTTAGTAAACCAGTTTGGCAAGTTCAGCTTGAATAAGAAAAAAGGACAATCATACTTTATTATATTCTGTATCAGTCAAATTAAATATGAAAATTAAAAATATTAAGTGTGACCTCAGGATACATTAGAACATGGTATAAATGTTTTAAACTTGAGATGAGGGAGTACGTTCTCATTTATCACATTTCACAAAACTGCGAGACTGCAAGAATTAAAACTGCAGGTTTGAAGAAATAACTGGAAGATGCCAAAATGTAATATGATTCAATATTTACATGAGTATGTGTTTGTTTTCTGAGGTGTCTACAGTCTCTATGTCCTTGTAAATACATTTCATTATTTCTCTAAATCCTAAATTCCTTCCACAGTTTGTGGTCATTCTTGTGCTGGTTTTCATCACTGAAGTGGCAGTGGTGGTACTCGGATACGTTTACAGAGCAAAGGTGAGAAAATTAAAAAGCACACAATGCGCACACAATACTGACCCACAGGAAAAGCAAAAATCTGACAGCCATACTGTATGTAAGCTTATCTTTCACTTCTGATGACCATCTGTAAATCTGGTTTATACTCGATATAGTATGTGTCTGCAAATGTGTAGTCTCACTTCCTTCACCGTCTACAGGTTGAAAATGAAGTTAATACTTCTATCAAGAAAGTGTATGATGAATACAACGGCACCAACAGCAATGCCCAGAGCCGCGCCATCGACTATGTTCAGAGACAGGTAAGGACAGAAACCCTGTCTTCTTGATCACCACATACTGTTCTACCTGCATGTCAGTTAGGATTGATGCAAGAGTTTTTATTGTCATAATTTTTACAGCTCCAGTGCTGTGGGATTCATAATTACTCAGACTGGCAGAACACACACTGGTATGAAGAATCCAAAAACAACAGCGTACCCATCAGCTGCTGCAGAACTGACATTCAGAGCTGCACAGGGTCCCTAACCCATCCCGAAGATCTCTACCAAGAAGTAAAGTTATTTTTGAATTTCTCAAGTTTTTATTGATTGATTTCTCCTCCTTTTAAATATTTAAACATATTCTGTGTGTGTGCTTGTGCGTGTGTATAGGGCTGTGAAGCTCTGGTTGTGAAGAAACTGAAGGAAATCATGATGTACGTCATCTGGACTGCCCTGACATTTGCTGCCATCCAGGTATATTTAACTTTTATCAGGATATCTAGTTGCATATGTTCAACATTTTTGTATATTTTTGTGCCATTATCATGATTTGACAGCTTAGATCGTTTTTTCTAAGTGCCCACAGACATCAATAACAATAATAATCACTACTCATTTGACTGTCTGGTAATTATAAAGCTACAGGCAGCAGCTGATCTAAACACAAAGCTGAGCTACCCAGAAGTAACACAACCAACTTATCTGCATCTCACCTAACCACTAAACCCTAACTTATGTTGGTGACAGAAATATGGGAAGTTGTTGCACCAGTTCAGCAAATAAGCCTGTGTACAGTATATATTCCCCAATAAAAACACCACTTTTGTTTGTTTTACACTTCAGCTTTTGTATAGATTAAACAAACAAGATATCAGGTGTCAGGGCGCTGGTGGCCGATTTTAATTTTCCACATAGTCAGGACAGAATGGTTTTTGTTGAACCACTCTTGGCTCCACCATAGTAAATAATAGTTAATGAGCTGTTTGTCTCTTTTCTTCTAGATGCTGGGGATGCTGTGTGCATGCGTCGTGCTGTGCCGTAGAAGCAGAGATCCTGCCTACGAGCTCCTCATCACAGGAGGCACCTATGCATAAAGGAGAGCACTCCTCTTTCGATAACACACAGACACACACAAACACACTTTTAGGATTTACATGTGTCACTGAGGAGAGCATGAAAATAATGTAATACCCCACTTACCTTAACACGCTAACCACACTAAAGGTAACCCATTTTCCCCAAAACAAAACAAAAAGCTTATGACCAAATTATTTTAATGGTCAATGATAATGAGGTGAGATGTAGAAATCATCCTGTTGCTCTGAGGATTTCATGAGAGTGTTCGACCAAACTTAAACTCTGTAATTCCTGTATGGAGTAAAATGGACAGGGTCATTTCCTCACATGTTACTTTGCACTATGTGTATGGCT
The DNA here is from genome assembly GCA_030347415.2 of Decapterus maruadsi. Lineage (NCBI taxonomy): Eukaryota > Metazoa > Chordata > Actinopteri > Carangiformes > Carangidae > Decapterus > Decapterus maruadsi. The sequence continues at coordinate 13,072,198 of CM064893.1, read as the reverse complement.
TTCAAATATTTTCTATTTAAACTTGTCATGTACTTGAATTAAACTGTAAAATTTCACCCTGTACCTCTACTACTATCACTACTGCGACTACTTATACTACTACAGATCAGTTTTGTTTAAAACCTCAGTTTTTACCAGCAGTATTTTGGCAAGAAGAAATAGTGGATGTCACAGCCCAAAAAAGTGGCACAGCAGGTTTTAGCGTGTGAATTATGAAACTCAACAGGCTTAAGCTTTGCTGGTCTTTGTTTTAAGAGTCAAATCTTGTAATCACATCGAATAGGTGGGATATTTCAAGTAGTAATAGTGGACACAAGATGAGTTTTTCCTGTAGCCTTTTTGTTTGTCTCTGTCTCATTCTACTGATGGCATTTTTAGGAGTTGATTTGCTGATGATCCTGAAATATAAAGACTCAAGAATGTAAATAAAATCTGAGGTGAAAGTTTGAAATTAAACAAGTGTGTTTTCAGATTTTATTGTTTCATAATATAAATATTAAATCTTTACAGACTTTACCCAATCTGATAAAAAAAAACAAAAAAACATTCAATGGCTCATCACCGATCATGTTGATCATGTCAACAGACGTCAGAAGGAGGGATTGTTAAGAGCTGGTTCGGTTATGAGTTACCAGAGGATAGAAATATAAGTAACGTGTTTAGATATTGAAGCTACAGTATCACTTGTAACACTAGACCTAGTTGTATGTACCACTGGACTCTGCCTGGACACCATGATAGCTTTGCGTCACTGCTGCAGAGTAACCAGATACCTTAGGACTACAGAATGCTCAACCACATGACCCAAGAATAGTGCTTGGGCGTATTTCTTTACTTAGGTTGTCCACTCTGGTCTTATAATCCACATTAAGAATAGTTTTTGCTTGAGTAAATGGGCAACAAGGGGGAGAGAAAAACGTTGTTTTCTTAAATAGTGAAGAATAAAAACAATGTTAACAATGCTTTTTTTTTTTAAAAAAATCCAAAAGCTTTGTCTGTCATATTCAATAAATACAAATACACAGTCATGCAGCATTAGCATTCCAACAATAACTATATAATATATACAATAAATGCCAACAAATCAAACTGTCCAGCATTTAGGCTTAGCCTCTAATATAAAATAATTTAATAAACTTAGTGCAATGACCTTGTGTATCAGGTCAGTATATCACCCAGCTGTCATTGGTATGAGAAGCATTCAACACACCAGAAGTAAGGGCAGAGTAATATGAATATGTGCTATAGCAATAAATATTTAAATGGGTTAACAGTTACTACATCTTTAAACTCCCATGTATAGAATTTTTCTGTGTAAACTTAAATTTAATATGTTTGAAAACAGTTTCAGTTTGTATAAACAAAGTTTGTTGCCATCAGCCTTGTGCAGCACTTTTCCCCACTACAGTGTCTTTTGTGTTAGCACCAATAGATGGTGCCAAATTCTGAGATTTTTAAATCTTACACACAGGAGTTTTAATGATGTTTGAAAAACAAATATGAACAGTTGAAAAAAAAAATCAATTTATCAGGTAACTTTGAAAGGACAGAGCCTTTACAACATATTGCATGAGAAGTGTATGTAGTTGTCTTTATGCCCCAATATATGACAGTATATGAATTTATTCTTTGGCAAGGTAAGAACCAGGGACCAACCCCGTGAGTCCATTTCTTTGCACCAACCACCAACCATCCTCGCCTTGATCTATGACCACCACAACGTCCCCAGCAGATACAGAGAGCTCATCATCCCCCTAAATGAAGACAGAAAGACAAGTCAACAGATCGGTCTGAAAAAGGAGGAAGAATTAACATGTGAATGTGTCTCATGTCTTGCTCACCTGTGCCACGTAGTCATACACTGTCTTAAACTCGTCACTGCTCAGCTGGGACGGCTGACATCCAGGAATGGAGGCATATACTCCCTCTGATGTTTCTGCTGTGGAGTTGGGACAGGATTGCAGACGTAATCAACATCACTTCAGGTATCGTGTGGAGCCACTCATGACTAGACACTTTCTTATGGAACTCACAATGCTGGACGTTTTTTATAGATTCTACACTAGCATAATGGACACTGTTGCAGTTAAAGGTGGGTGTGTTATTGCACGTAGTCTTGGTTTCACTTTTTCCCTTTTGTGGTAGATGTGAGGTTGAGGTTTGAGTTTTAGCATCTCACAACCTGAAAAGGTAAATGCTAGACTTTGAAACTACCTACCTATTCTTTTGCACTTTTATCTACGATATCTGTGCTTGCTTACTAGGTTTAAGAGTTTTCATGTTACTTAATATAACATTAGTCTGGTGGAAAGCATGTCTCTACATTTCAGTATTTTGTATCACACCAATTTATAATTATTTATGGATGTGTATATACCGGTATGCTTTTTAAAAAAATATTCAAATATCCCCTATAAAAATGTCCCTTTTCTTTCAGATCAGTACTGGCCCTGAATGAGAATCTGTTATTTAATGCATTTTAAGTCCAGTTGCTGCAACTTCCTGTATTCACAATCTAATCTGCCATTACTCTGTAAATTGAAGGTTACTTAATTAACTTGTACCAGTGGGTTGAGCAACAGACTCATTGATGCTAGTTTTGGAGCCAGTGGAACCGCTTCCCTGCAGAAGATTCGAAAACCTGAAAATGATATTGAGAGGATACACAAAGAAACATTGAGAGACAGTAAAGAGAAAATCATGCAATAATCTCTGCCGTCATCTTTCATCATTGTCATTTTCACTCATTTAGTGCGACAATGCTTTCCATTGTGTAACTGACCTTTTCATGACTCCTACGAATCCAGCGCTGCCATTTCTGTCGGTCGTAGCTTCCCTGTCATAGTAACTTTGGTATTCAATTGGAGCTATAAATATTTTAAAAAAACAAACAAAAAAAACAGTTGTTTCAAGCTCTTACACACAATACATCACCTGTTTCCCTGTGGCAAGCATTCTGTTTTTGTAGCAGTTGAAAGATAATATTAAAATTTTCAACTTAGAACATATTCAAATCCAAATCAGGAAGACTGCAGGGCGGGTGCCTACCTGGGGGGGTTGAGCCAGTGCGTTTCAAGTCCACAAAGCAGTTGTTGTCTGTGATGATGTCACACTTTTCCAGTGTTTTCCTGACATCCTCGTAACACTGAAAGAGAAGTTTGGATTAGGTTTAGCTCTATAGCACAGTGTATTTAAACAGTTCACCCAGGGTCTGTCCCATACAGATGTGTAACAGCTGCTGCACCCACCTCATCAGCTTTCACACTCTGCATTGATAACTGGTTACAGTGCACCCACAGAGCATTCCTTAGTATGCTGATGCGGTCTTCTTCCTGCTGCTGAAACATCTGCACAACAAGTAGTGAGTAGTGAAAAACATGTCAACGATCCAGAAGATTTTACTGCAGTTACTGCACGGGCGACAATGCACAATGCTGCACACACAGTCTGCATCTGAAATGATTGCGCAATGAATGCATCCAGCATGGCCTCTCACATCTCTGCCATCTGTCAGGTTTACTGCTGGAATGAATTTCAGTGCTTCATAGCTGTAAATTAGCTCAGTTAAGATGTTGAATGGTTGCCATGTCCCAGTTGCGTTATCACATAATAGGAAGGGTTAGTTTCCCCATTGATTTTTCCTTTGTACATTAGTGACTCATTTCATGTGCTGCTTATAGGAAGTATTACACATCCTCTATGACAACACCGATTTCAAGTATTTCCACTCTTGGTTTTAGTCTGTACATTTTAAGATGTGTTAAGATACAGCCTGTATGCCCACTTGATAAATATTGTAAGAGGAGGAATACAACTTCCAGGCTCATTCTTTACCTCACACGTGCTGCTGTGTGTTGATTCCCATTCTTGGCGGACCTTGTCCAGCTGTTCAATGTTTGACATGTACTGTTTCTCTAGAAGAAAATAGAAACAATGATAAAGAGAAAGTCGATCACAGATGCCCTCTTGATTTTCCATGTATGCCACACTCACAGTATGTCCAACTCTATTTCTATCCTCAGAATAAGGAAGTTAATGTAACCACTATCCATTAAAACTGGATTTTGGTTAACCACCTTATTTTATTAAGCTATGTGTTCAGTACCAGTTTTAGTGTTGTTTGTTCTTACCAGCCTCCTCCGCAGCTTCCCTGCACTGTTTGGATTTGTTGTTCATCTGAAAAAGAAAATAGAGGATACAATGACAAATTGTCTTTGTATCTGTAGCTGTGTGGATATCCAAATGAAATGGAATATTACTTCATTGACATAATCTACCGGTATGTAAATCTTATTTAAAGTCATCAAGACAGAGGCTGTGGTGCAAGCTCACGCTTATAAATACCAAAATAATGCAATTTCCCAATCACTGTTACTGTTGTAGAGTAACTGGGATAACTGTCAGCGTTGTTTGAGAAGCTCTTCCCCATGGTTGCTAACAACAGTGTTTCATTCTAAATGTACTTGTCATATTAATGGTTAAAGAGCATACAAGCTGTTATAATATCTGTATGATAGCCATAAAAATTACATTTTCTTATGTCTCTTGTTTTGACCATCCCAACTATCACATATTACACTAATAAGTTGTACACATACAGTTTGCTCATTGCTGCTACATTGAGATGTTTGCCCTTCACTGTGCGGAATAAAGTGAGCAACGATTTCACATTTATCTACTGTGAGGTTTCACTGCAAGTTAAATTTAAAGACATGTATCCACAAGCATGATGTAGGAAGTTGAAACCTTTGTTTGCACGTACACTGACCACAAACTGTTCATGGAAGAATGAGACATGCTGTGTCCAGAAATTATCCAATTAAAGGCAACAAGTTCAATCATAGAGTCTAGTTTTTCAGATGTAAGTGTGCTTTTTATATGTTCTTGTTTGTTACAATGTGGTGGAATAACCACATCCGACACAAAGTATTATGTTGCAGATTAGCAGATTATCTGTATGTAGCTATATGTCTTGTGTTAGTGTTATTAAAATGAAAACTTATAACCTGAAGGCTGTGCACAGAGAAAAAGGTGCTAATAGATTTACAACTTTGGGATGACACTCCCTTAGTCATACCACAGCGCAGATTTACCTTCTCAATCTGTTTGGGAGTGGCTGTGGGAGCGTTGCCCATCTTCTCAGCCGTCTGCTCTGCCTCGTCTGCCTCCCTGCAGCGCTGCTCATAAGATTTTTTAGACTAGAGGTAGCAAAACAGAAAAGATGTGAAACTTTAAATATGCTTTGTACACCCTTCACAGGAAGGAGAGTTCGTGGGGGTGGGGGATCTGGGGAGTTTTGGAAGGGTGGGGGTTGATGTAAAGGGACTTCCTTCTTCTGAGCAGAAAGAAAGATGGCACCAGGCCCACGATGCACTGATCACACTTGCAACACTATCTTCCTGTGAGACATCGTAAATATACAGAGCAATGCTTGTCTGATTTCTCTCTCACACGCATGCACACAAACACACTAGGTGCACAGTATAGTCTTTCACATGAAAGCAGGATGTAGCCACCTGTTAAAATTAAGATGACTGAGACGGAAGCTGCCACAAGTGTATAGGATGCTATATAAAGACATTCGCTGTGACTCTTTTTCGAAAACTGGCAGCAAGGCCCTCACCAAACATCAAGTCTAAACATCATCACTCAGTCTCAAACACAACCTACACAAAATATGAACCCCAATATGAACCAGTATCATTAGCATTTCATGATTGAGAGAGGTGAAAAACAGACATATTATGATGATATGAATTGTCCTTACGTCTATTGTTTTCTTGTAAAGGGAGACTTTTGTTTTCTGGACCTTCTCCATGATCACTTCAAACTGAAGAGTTAAAAAAAACAACAACAGTAAACAGAGTTGGATCATTGTCGGTGTCAGAGAACCACAGTCTCTTTTTAGATTTCCTCTGCATGCAAATGAAAATGGCCTGCCCTCTCTCGGTACCTTCTTTCTCTGTTCTTTCTGTCGATCTCTGAACTGCTCCATTCTCTTCACCTCCTCCTTCAGCAGCCCAGAAAGCTGAATGTGCAAGTTTCCTACGATCTCGATTTCTGAAAAAAATACATACAACATGATATAACTAAGTCTGAAATAAGAGGGATGGGCATGAATGCCTTGAAAAATATTTAATACAAGAAATATGAGCCTATTCTGTGCTCACGTGTTTTCATTTCTTCAAACGATGCTCTCAAAGTGCTGTGAAAACAAATCAAACATAGGAGATGTTGAGGGGATGCTAAAACGACAGACGTGTGTTGCACAGACTGGAGGAAATACAGTTGAGTATTATGTAATGCTCGAATGCACCAGCCCACAAAAACCTACCTTATCTCATATAAACCCCCGGCCTTGCGTGCAATGGTGATCAGTTCCTTGCCATATTTCTCCTCTGCTGATGCCCTGTAACAAAACCATAGAACATGCATTTCTCTGAAGTCACTTTCTGTGTTCAAGTGCAAATTCATTGTGAGCCCACCTCATTTTCACCAGCTCCTCCATTTCTTTGCATGTCCGCCTGCCATCATTAAGTCTCTGAATGATGGTCTCATACCCAGCATTGCTGATGAAGTCCGTTCCCTAGAACCACAAACACCAAAGTTGAACATTAATAGCCTACCTTTAGTACAAAAGGAAAAAAACGTTCACAGCCAGGGAACATTGCTCAGTGTAAATCTAAAATGGAAAGAAAAAGTCACTGCTTCTTTGTATTTATAGCTATACTAAAGATCCCAATGATCAACTTTGGTTAATTTATTATCAATTCATTGATTTGAATGTCAAACATGTTATGAACTTTGTTTACTTCGATAACAACGGGCCTTCTGAGACATTTTTTCACGCATCAGAATTGTGGTATCTCATCTTGAATGGAAATTGTTACATGGTGTTGTGTGGGTCTGAGTGGAAAGCTTCCACATGAGAAAAGTACCAACAAATATAGTGATACTTTGCTGAAAACTGATAATGTGGAGATCACATAAAAGGTACTCATGTTCACTTGTTATATTAGTATATTCACATTTTACATGATTCTTCATGGCAGGATGATAACAAAGAGGAAAAAGGAAGCACACAGCTTCGCACAGTAAACTTAAGCTACGGTAGAGTTCAACTGATTGTCCTTTCTCACCCGCCAGTTCCTGATGCTTTGCTGATGGTTATAAGAGTTTGCACCTGTGTTGGTATCTGGTTACACTGACATTTTGATTTCTCTTGACCTGTCACGAATGTGTACTAATAGGTGTTACGCACAGATATCAAAAGTGAGAAACGGTAAATCAAGTACAGGTTAGACTGAACCACAGGAAACACCCTGACAATGATAAAGATCAATTTTTAATCATTATGACATCACAGCAGAGGCTAACTGAAACGATGTTGTTCTGAGATCATGACATTGATGATTTAATTGTTTTATAGAACAACTAGAGAACATGTGCACAACCCAGAGATAAAAACAACATTTTTGCTTCCAATACCAATTCAGTTAGATTTAAAGGGAGAACTGCTGAGGAAAAGAAAGAAAAGGCAAGAAGCCTAAAGACAGGAAAACGTGTTTAGCTCAACGTGGTTTCAAACAAATTAAACTGGAATATGATCCAGGAATTACAATCCAGACAACATAAAAAGCATAAATACAGTGGAAACACAAAACCCTAGTGACAAAAAGACTAGTAAACATACAGAATATAACAATGACTTCTCACCTCAGTACATAAACTTACATTCAACTAAGCTTTAGATCTAATCAATACCAAAAAATTTGGTCAGTACCAACACCATGCTAACTCACCCAAAAGGCATCTTTAAATTGTAACGTCATCTTGGCAGTGGTTAAAAACAGTCCCTGTTGGAGAATCCACTCAACTTCACTTCACTTTACTTCACAGGCAGCAGTTTAAACGGACTGTTGCTTGATGCAAGTGAACAACGGCTCATGACACATTCAGGAAATCAGCCTTCAAACAGCAACACTCACTCACTAACTCATTTGATTTAAATGAGGAAGAGCTGCAACTTGTCAGCAGTTACCACAGCTGGACTGATACTCATATAATTTCACTGTTGGCAAAAGCGAAAAGACAGCTTATGATAATGAATCTGATACACAGCTGCAATTCCATTTCAAGTATTTTTCCTCAATGTGTTGTAAAAAAAAAAAGTGGTGTAAGACATCCCATTGCGTCAGGAACGTGTATTTACACGTAAGGAGAGGATAAAAAATACAGGAGGGCCTTACACTGTTATGCAATCTAAAAAAAAACATGCCTGCAACACACAGTATTTAGTGACGCTGTTATTGTTCATACTTAACTGGTAATCATATTTACATTGGGGGAAGGTGCCACTTGTACTGCTCAAGCTGCTTGAACATGTGTTGCAACATATGCTTCCTGTTATTTGGTCCATGTCATTGACTACTGCAAACTAATCAAAGGGCAAAGAAAGTCAAAGTCATCTCTCTCCTGAGAGTGACATGACTCCTCTGACAATGTCAGCACACAACCCAGGAAAATAAAGAACATGACACTTATGTGGAAACAAATGAAGGCACTAAATAAACATAACACAACACCCATGAATAGGAACATAAAGTTATAATTCATCATGTGACACATGCAGCTGTCTGCCATAGTCCGTCACTTCACTGTTCATGAATGTTTCTTGATTTTTCAAAATTTCAGCTTCTGAGAGCTGCCCATCTCTGTCACTGTCCATTTCCTTAATGAGGTGAAGAGCCTGTTGACGACAGCAGGGCAGAAGAAAAGGAAAAGAAATCAGTGAATCTGAACATGTAGATATAACATCATGGATAGAGGAAATACAGGTATTTATTGGTAAGTTGTTATGTGGATCAAATCTAGTTTTACCTCTTCCCTTGCTGAACCATAGCTATTTGGTGCAACCCAACGCAGCTGTTCCTCCCGATTCAGTTTGCCATCTTTGTCTTGATCATAGAGGTCTTTAAAACGCACTGTTTCCTCAATCTCCCACTGTGAAGGAGAATCATCTGATAAAGAAAAATAAAGTGTTCATATTTTATAGGTCATTGCAGAGAAATCGAACATCTGTGTTTTAAATTGATTTCTGTTGTCTTACCATCACTACGGATGTCTCCAATAAATTCACTTAGATGGATGAATCCGTCTTTATCTGTGTCATATTCACTCAACACATCTTCAATGGCAAAATCCTATCAGGAAAAAAGACACATCGTTAAACTGTAACATAAAGTAGATATTGCATTCTTGTAATGGATGAAAGAACACATTATCATATCAGGTTTTGTAGGAACAGGAACTAATCTTGTCTTACAGCCATGTGATCCACTTCAGATGGATGGGTGAAGGCAAGAAACTCTGTTACATTAAGCCCGGGTGTGCCGTCCACATCAGCAAAGTCAAAGCGCCTTCTTTCCTTCAGATGGAGCTAAGGGTGATACAAGCCCAGGTGAAGGTAACTTTCACATAATTTAGATGTGGCATAATGTGATTATGACCAGAGCAGTGAAAGCGTGCCTACATGTCTGAGAGACTCCTGCTCTGGATCATCCAGAACCATGCTCTCATCATAACTAAAGAGCTGTCCGTGAACAACCATGTTATACTCCTCCCATGTCACGACACCGTCTTTGTCGGTGTCAAACTCGGGGAAACGCTCATCTGCATCATCCAGAGCATATTTTCTGTAGACCTGCTGTATCCATAGAGTGATCTCCTCTGTGAACAGAGCAGGAAAGTCATGAAATTGAATAATTTCTGTTTATGTTTATTATCTTTCAAAATAATCATTCACCTGGGCTTAGCAGTTTGTCAGAATTTGTATCAATCTTCTTTACAATTTGCATCATCTTTTTCTTCTGAAGTGCTGGGCTAAGTTTCTTGATCTCCTCTGTGTCCTGAAAGAGAATAAAGCAAGTAGAGCAGCAGAGACACAGCAGATGGTGAATGAAGCACAGACATTGGGTTGAAGAGTGTTAGAAAACGAGTACAAGTATTCAGGGACCTCATCTCCCAGCAGGATGTTCATGTCGTGTTCAGGGTTGTGCTGCTGACCAATATAATGGTCCTCATGAAGATGCTTATGGGAGCTTTGTCCCAGTCCAAACTGAAGTAACAGCAACACCAACAATACAGAGGATGCCATCTGTTGAGGAACACAAATAATTAGCGATAAAAGACAACAAAGTGAGGTGTGGAATTGAAAGTAATGTTGTTGATTAGCTTTTAGGCTAGTTGGCTAGTTGGAAAGTCAACTGACCAACTGGTAAAACAGAGCAACCTTGTGGCCAGCAGGTGGAAGTTGAGGTTAAACTTAATATACGTATGTGCTTGTATATCGTCCTGTATAATGACCATTCATACCAAATCTACAAAAAGGTGAAAAGGCCTGGTACAAATGTTGTTGCGGTTTATACCGAGTGTTTGACAGAGAGAGAAGTGATGAGACAACCAGGGAAGTCTGATGACAAAGCTATTAGCGTTAGCAAATTGAACAGGCACCGACAACAACGAACAGACACCGACAACAAAAACTAGGCAACACTACAGTAACTGTGACAAAGCTGACTAACAATGTAAACGGGTGAAGTTGTTATTACCGTGCGAAGGTGTCCATACAAGTGTTTACTTCACTGTCAACGCCACAAACGGAGATACGTACTTCCGGTCATAGCTTTCAAAATAAACGGTCTATCCTTCTGGTATTTTCAGAGCCGAAGCTCAATGAACAGTAAGTAGGTGGGAGAAACTATGCAAAACAAACAAACAAAACACAATTAATGCATGAAAACAACTTGGATAATTTTAAACCAAATTAGGGCCCCCACAGTTGTCATTTTATTAGGGCTACCTAGCTGAAATGAGTGCAGTCTAAAGCAAGAGTCCTAGAACAAAACTATCTTTATGAAGGTCACAATGTTCAGGATTATTTTGCACAAATAAACAAACAAGTTATCAACATTTACTTTAAAAGAGTACTTTAAGTAAAATACGTTTACTACAAAGTAGAAGTGATTATGGTTTTTGCTCCCAGATGCTTTTATTTTGAAGGTAGGCTTAGTGTTTTGCTTTGTTTCCGACAGTTGTAGTAGGAGACTTGACGTTCTGTGAAATCAACCAAACCTCCCGCCCGATCATCATGGTTGCTATGGTAGACGACTTGAAGTCCCGCCCCTTGAAAAATCTGCCCCACCCCTTGCCCCAAATTCCTCAGTATGTGATTGGCTGGCACGAACGTTGGTGTCATGCAACTGTTAATTCATTGGGCGAGCCCAACGTCTGCCAGAAATGTAAAGTCAACAGACTTCCTGCTTTTGTTAGGTTGTCCTCCTCTCTGTCATGTATTTATCTGACATGTTTTTCCATCAACTCTGACAACAAGACAACTTTGCCCGCAGACGTTTTTTATTCGCCACACGCTGAACGCTGAACATACAGCGTGTCGATGTCCAAAGACAACCGCCACGATGGACGACGGCGTGGCGCTGGACAGCACCGCCTCGGCCCGAGAATTAGCCAAGGAGGAGACGGGAGGGAGAGGTCTGGTAGCAACAGCTCTGGCTCCTCGCATGGAGGAGGCAAAAGCAAGAATACAGGCTCAGCCGCTTTGAAGGCAAGTAACGACCCGTTCATTTGGTCGAGCAAACTCAAATTCCGATGCAGTCCGAGCTAACACGAGCTAAGCCGGGGGATAAGATCAAGTAGGTTCGCGTAACGTTAGCTAACAGTCTCTAGAGGAAAGCAGCATTTTTGGCGACCTTAACGTTACCTTTCTATAGGTGATGTGGTCTTCTTTAGTGCCCCCTGGGTTTAGATATGTTGCTCTCTCCTCTGCTACTATCATATTCATCACATTTTTGCCAAGGGATGAATAAAGGTTAGATTTAAGAGATTGAGGTTTAAGAGATGTTTATTATGAATCATGGGGATCCTGTGCAGAAAGGTATTGTCATGTCACCATTTGAGAGTGAGGGTAACAAGAGGTGATATGTTGGGTAATAAAAGGTTAATAGGAGCTCAGCATTACAGTAGATAGTATAGTGCTCTACAAGTTGGTCCCAACTTCTTGCAGAGTTTATGTTAGAGTATGCATGTGCAGCCTCTCAAACCATGTGTTTCGTCCCCCAGCAGTATATGAATCACCCAGTGCTGCTGAGTCCAATTTGATCCAGACCATCACTGTGTGGCTAATGCACGATCAGGCTTGTGTTAGCAGCACACACTGCCGCTCAGCCTGCAGCTATACTCTCTCCCATCACTGGCAACATGGGATGGGGGCAGGCAGAGCGGCATGCCTGTTGTGTGCACATGACTGCGCAGTGTTGTGGCAGGAGGAGAGTGAGAGATGAGAAGCAGAGAGAGGGAGAGAGGGGAGCTCTGATGCAGAGCAGAGAGAGCAGAGGAGAGAAGCTGTAAATATAGGAAACTGCACGCAGTAGAGAGCAGCAGAGAGTGGATGGCAGATAGACATCAGCGGGCAGCGAGGTGGGCCTAAGAAGTGGCTGCTAACTCAGCAGAGAGCTGACGGCTCAGGCTGGATTACAGACAGAATAGTCAAAGTGAAAGACAGGACTGGTCCGGGCTACTGACCACTTGTCTTTCTCAGTCTAGTGTGAGAGGAGTTGACACAGCTGGGCAAGTTGCTATAGCAGTGTGGACTACACTACACAGGGAGTCTATTTTGGTCCCACCGTCAGATGACGATGTCACCTTGCACAAGTGGCAGTGCTGGTGAGGGGGAACAGGTTGCCTGAAGTGGGCTGCAAAAGTATGTCAGGGGTGGATAAGGACGAGGAACCTGCTTACAGGCTGTACTTCTACTCTGTATGTATCCTATATTCTTTTGATTTTCTCTGTCTGTCCTAATGAGCTAGGTCTCACTGTCCCTCTGTCTTGCTTGCTTGCTTGTTTGTAGACCTTGCCAAAGGAAACCTTACACTTGCCCCCTTACTCAGCAGAGTCTAGAAAACAAGCTCTCTCTCTGTGGTGCATGGGGAAAGATTGCCTGTCTAGAGAATATGACAAAAGTTCTGCCCCCACAATGTATGTTATTCCTCTACAGTGCAGCCCAGGAGACAGCTTGTTTGCAGCTGATTAAGTGGATCAAGGCAATGTTGCTGGAAGCCCTTTTTTTTTCTTCTTCAGGCTGCCTGCTGCACACAGGTAGCCATCAGTTGTGAGTAGGTAGATTACTGTCACAACACTCATCTGTCATCCAATGGCTGCCAAGTTCAGGAAATACAGAGTAAATATTTACATACTGTGGCTCGGAGATGGTGCATTGATGCTAGCTGGCCCACCTCACTAATTCTCATTCTATAGCAGGACCTATGTTGTTTGATGTTGTTTTATGTCTTTGTGGTCTTTTTTAACATGGCAGAATAAAGGCCAGGCCACTCAACTTGTAAAGAATTTTGCTTGCCAAAAGTAGGTCAGTTGGATATCTTCCTTGGGGACATTAAAATGTATCAGACCAATGCATGCATGCTGTTTCTACATGTGTAACGCCTAATGAGCCATGTTCACATTATTCAGGCCAGCCTTTGACGGTAGCCTGAAAAGATTTATACATAAACGCAGGGCTTATTATCACTTGTTTTCCCTAAACCCTTGAAAAACGACAACTGTGTACTTCATCTTTTCAAATGCAACCATCATAGAGGAATAATTTTGCTACATTTCTTGATGAATAGTGGTGCTAGTGAGAGACGGCCAGGAAAAGAGAGAACGGTTTGTTCCATGACTCATTTGCTATTAACAGGAGAACTGGCTCTTGATTTTTTGTGTTGGTTTTCAGGTGGCACTGTATTTTAAGTCTGAAACTACATCTTGCAGTTGTCTGACCAAAATAGCAAAGTTTGCTCTGGATTTTTGTCAACACGAAATTAAATCATTCATGAACAGCACAGAAATGGTAGAGGGGCACTCTGCTTGGAGAGAGAACACAGCGAGTTGAAGATCCACAATGATAAGCCTTTAGGTATTAGCCTCTGTGTTGTTGTGTAACCAGATTGCCAGAAGTCAGAATATTTAGTGATGTAAGATTACAAAGCCAAATGATACCAGGCAGACTGTTGGGTACATTGTGTATTTTTGTCTCAGTCGTTGTGTGGTGAAATTGAGCTATTTCTTATATTTGTTGAGTTTTCGTTCTGCATGTGGGTTTGTTTTACCTAACTGTTATGTGAGAGATATGATGTATTTCTCTGCGAGATGGGGATGCAGCGAGATGCTGACACCATGTTTCATCGCACGGCATCTTAATTTTGCATTGGTAAAAGCTATGATGAATGACTTCCACTGCATTTATTTTGGTTCACAGTGTCTGCTTCACCCGAGGTTAGAGTCAAGCTCACTGATGCATATTCAATGTGTAGGTCAGCCATGATGCATGCTGGGAACAAAACGAGTTTAGAGCTTCGGCCTGTAGCTGTTTCTTGTCACAATATTGCCAGCAGACCTCCTCTTACATACACTGCACATAATGCTGATAATACTGTGTCCTCAACCCTGGGCCACAATCTCACATCAAGCACTGGAGAAATAATTGAAACATATTATTGCAGTATGCTCTTTTGTTTAGGCTTTTTTGCCCTTTTTTTGCTGCACAGTTGAGAGAGACAGGAAATGGGGAGAGAGGGGGGGTTGACATGCAGGAAAGGGCCACTCGATGCAGGATTCAAACCGAGGGCACCTACAGTGAGAATTTTAGCCTAGTTAAGCACTGCTGATGCACCATCATGAGTATTGCTTATTTTACCAGTTGGATGACTTAGATTTTTATAAAGTTAAGAACAACTGTTACTTTTTAAGTAACTGAGTAAGGTTTTGAGTTACTGAGGCATAGAATGGGTGTTGACCATCCTGTCTGTATTTATGATCGAATCATCTTTGTGAAGTACTCATGCACTTCTTTGCATCTGTTTTATGTCAGTCTGTTATAGCGGATCTTGTAACCATAGCAACATTACTTGCGCTGAAGGGCTGTTAGCAGTTAACACTTTGGTGTTTTAAAGATTTGTGCTGGCAATGCTATTCTATATTTTTTTGCACTGTCTGTCGACAAATCTCATGAAAAGACCAGTGTTAGTTCTTCTCCCAGAACGGTCTCATGCCCCAACATTGTCTGTGGCCACAGTCAGAGTTGGATTGCAGCCACAAGCCCCTTTGTTCCTATTGAGTATAAGAGTCTTTAAAAAGCAGGCCATGAATATGTAGTTTCATTTAGAAAACAATGCCAAATAATTTCTGAAAACTGCTGACACACACAGAAGTTAATGGTGTGTGCATATTTGGTACACTTGTGAATATTGTAGGCCTATGTGACATTGATTTAAAATAAATTATGTCACCCAGATGTCAGATTTATAGACATCAAAAAACTATTTTTTCTTGTCCCCTTTCCCTCTCCTCCTTTAACACTTTGTACTATCTAAGGTTGGTGAAATCTTCCCTCTTTCAACTGTAAATGGTTAAAGCTATTGCTATAAAGGAACACCCTCTGAGGAGCCTGGCAGCAAAATGTTTTTTTTTTGTAATTTCTTCAAAGAGGCATCCTCTCTTTCTTTATGTGTGCTCATGGATTGAACCTTATAATGTAGTCCAGTGTATTGATTGAATAGAAAGAAATTGCCCTATTGTCCATTAGTAGACAGAAATCATGCCACTAAATGAATGTCAAGAGACACTGTGTTTGTATTGGACTGCACCATATACCTCAGAATTACCTTGCCTGGTCTTTGGAGGCATATCATGACATCATATTGAAAGTCAACTAATGAGTACCACAGGTAATTATGTATAATTTGATACTGATAGATGTTTATTGCCAAGTATGATTTCAACATACAGTACAAGATATTTGCTTTGGTGTTTTGGTGCATGAAAAATAAACACAGTAATAAGAAAATGGTAAGCTGCTGCTGGTGCTTGCAGGTCACATATGTGATGTTGTATTGATCAACACAAGATCCTTTGGTAAAAAATGCACAACTGATGTGTTGAAACCTCTGTCTCTCCTGCAGGCATCATTCCAGCGCTCCAACAGCCATGACAAAGTGCGAAAGATAGTTGCTGAAGAGGGCCGCGCTGCTCGAAACCTCATCGCCTGGAGTGTACCACTAGAGAACAAAGAGGAGGAGGGTTGGTAGCTGCATGCAAAACAAACTGTCTGTGCATGCTAATATGCAATTATTCTACTGTGTTTCCCATAATTCCTGTGTATTCAGGACAAGAGTAGCCTGACAAGACAGACTATTACTAGATCATTAAAATGTATAGTCTGGCAACGATCAGTAGACCTTGGCTCAATCCAGGGGGCGGGATGAAGGCTGTCTTTCAAACTGCCTCTGTACGCAATAGGGTAATCCGAGCAAAGAGCAGGATGACGTTAGCCAAGAGTAGAATGAGCATGACATTTTATTTATCATTACTAGAGGTCATCTTTGTCCATTTGCAGGTATTTCTGCTGCTGTTTGCTTTAGGTGTGTTTCACATATCTTTGGGCCATTATTGAATGCCCGGTCATTTATCTGAAGAATTACAGTGACCACAGTCTTTAATCTTGCTTCCAGGCAGAGCTGTTAGCTGTAATGCAATATCAGCTGGAACACAATGATCATTTCATTTAATCTCATGGACAAACTGATAAATAAGTGACATACTTCAGAAGGATTTTTTATACTTGACCCTCTGTTATGTTGAATAAAAAAAGAACTGGGGGGTTGCAGATGAATGAGCTATACTGTGCTGTGGGCCAGAGTGTTTTGTCAATGGGTTATTATGTAATAGGCTTCATGTTGATGTTATTTATCCTGTTATTTCAGAGAGAAAGAGAGAGAGCTCTGCCAAGAGGGTGACGTTCACCTGCTTGACAATGTAGTTTCCCATGCTCCTTCTCCTTGTTTAGGCTACATTTTTTGGGAAAGCCTCTTTAAGGCCAACTCACGCAGGAACCCCCACCAAAGCTGTTCACAGTCTCACTTTCACAGACTCTCTCTCTTCTTTGTGGGGCAGGCCAGTTATTTATTCAAGGGTTATTCAAGTTCATGCCACGAAAAGCAAAAATCTTAATTGCCATACCTCAAGCTTCCAAATCTTGTTTTTGTCTTTCCCACCATGCTGTGCTTGTACAATTGTGACACTGGAGTTAATCAACGATAATCAAAAGCCACATGACTGCAAGTGGTTTAATGAAAGAGCATCACAGGAGCATGTTGATTGTTAACTAGAAACTAAGATTGTTTGTTTCAACTTTGACTGTATGTAAGCCTCTTTTTTTCCCCCCTTCCAAATAGCAAAGTCCAAAAGCAACTCCAGTGGTGGTCCCAGGGCCCAGAGGATCAATGCTGGTCAGCAGAGGAATAAGAAACAGGTCGGTGTTTGACCTTTTTCCACTAGAGGGCACTATTCACCAAGCTAATTTACTCTCTACAGCCAAGCTGTGACGGTCATGGCACTTAACAATTTAGCGCTGGATGAGTCAGCTTGGAAAAGTAGAGTCCACCAGTTTGACCTGTGTTGCAGCTGTGGCTTGTGATGTAACTTCAGTCTGATCTTTCATTTTCAGACCAGAACCTTATGTCCATTAGTTCTTATGTAAAGAAAAAAAAAAAAAAAAAAGGGACTGACCACAGTAATGAAATGTTACTTAACCAAATCTGTAGTTTCCATATTTGTATACATTTACATACATTCCATGCTTTTTATTCAGACCCGAGTGACAACTACGTTGTCATCATATTGAAATTGCTCTGTTTATTATTATTATTTACATATGTAATACTACCTGACGCACTTGCAGTTGATTTTTGGCATCAACATAAGTGCAAGGGGTTGAAATCTCGTTATATGCAGTGGTAATGTAAGCCATGTAATAGCTGTGGCTGTTATAGTATATGTAAACAATTAGCAAATTACATGACACTGTAATAAGTTTGTCATCGTTACCATAATATTTGGTTCATGCTTTGTTAACGCAGAATGCTGGTGTGGAAAGTAAAGGCACGGCCGGTGCCCTGCTGGACAAGGGGGCAGAAAAGAGCCCCACCAAAGCCAGACAGCCCCGCAAAGTGGACCTGCGAGCACGCTACTGGGCGTTCCTCTTCGACAACTTGCGTCGAGCTGTGGATGAAATTTACGTCACCTGCGAGTCTGATCAGAGCGTTGTAGAATGCAAGGTTAGTTGTGTTTCTGACCCCCGAACAAATAAATTCTTCTTTTAGCAACAGCGGGTTCAAGGACTGACCTGACCAAACAGTTCTTCCTTATTTGAGGAGATTTAAAAAGGTGATGTTATTTCTAAACACTAGAGGGGGACATTGAGATCAGAATGAAGTTCTCCCTCACAGGGCACATTCCTCTTGATTTCTGCTTTATGTCAGAGGGGCTCTCTGAAGGCTCGCTGGTGAGAGAATTATCACAGGGCTCTCTCTTGGGCCTGGGCTAAATATTGATGACGGAGTGTGAACAGAATTGTATACAGGCTGTGTATGTTGTGAGGCATTTTGCACAAATGGTATTTTGCCATTGAAGCTTTTTCTTCAGTCTACGTCCTGCACATGACAACGACTGCATATTCTCCACAATGCTCCATTTGGTGGACTTAAGTGTTTTGTTTCGGTCTGTCTCTCAAGTGCCACTGGCTGTGGTGTCGCTCCAGGGCACAAAGGCATGATACGACTGGTCCTGTGTTTTATTGATTCCTCTGCCATGCTGCATTATGCTGAGCATGGTTCTGGTGACCGTCTGCGGTCAGTACCGTAGCCCAGTTCCCTGCGGTGCGGTTGGCTTGCTGTCAGTGCCGCAGCGCTGCTCCCTGCGGTGTGATCAGCATGTTGTCAGTTGGCTTATGTCAGACATCTGGCTGCTAGGTGTTTTTTTCTTCTTTTTTCTTCTCAGACCACTGTATCGCTCTACACCCTAATGCTGTCTAATGGCCGGGGGGGGGGGCTGGGTGCTGTTCATAATCCCCCAACCCACCCAGCTTGGTCTTAATGGACACTGATAGATGATGGAGTCATCTGGAGGGGAAGCAGAGTGCTCTGATAGCCCCCAGCCGCAATCCCCCTGTGTAGCTGTGGGCAATCTGTATTTTGTGCCCTGCTAACCATTTTCCACCTAAAAACAAATGGACACAAACATAGCCATCATCAGGAAGGCATGCCTAAATCTCAGCTAAGGCTGTGTCACTGTAACACTTGATGTCATTTTGAATGAGAGCCTCACTGCTGACCTGATGTAATGTGTTTTTCCCGCTCAGAGGGAAATTGTTCACCCAGCAGAATGATTCATGTATGCTTATTAAAAACGTCCACACCTCTCTACCCCTTGGTCCTCAGACCAAATTAGCTCCTATCAACTATTCCTTTATCTCATCACCTGATTTATTAGACAGCACATCAGGAGGACCAGGAAGGAAAGGTACCCTGTTTACTTTGAATCAGCTGAGATTCCTGAAACAAGCGATTCAGATAGTTTAAATAAAAAACAGAACACAATGAAAACTGTCAATTATTTACTTGAGGGCAATAACCCTGACCTCAGTTGTACCTGTTCAGTCTTGTTTCAGTGTCAGGACCACAAGATTTTACTGCCCATTCTGCTTTATTGCAAAGCCTCTAGAAGGTTAAACATTTTGTCATTCCTCATGAAATGTTACGCGAGGGTTGTATTTGGGTAAGTGTGCCGGTGAGCATGCTGAAAGCCGCTTTATGGTGCCTTCACTCACTGTTGGTTATCTGTCAGAGGAGCAGCAAACCTCTCTTCATCTCGGCCTTCATTACCAAATGAACACTGGGCCACAGCGGTGGTCTTTGCCTGTTAACCAGCTCTAATGAGCAGACCTGCTGCTGGACACATCTTTCACTGGCCTGACTTGTCTATTAACTAAAAGCACTGTGAAGCTTTACTCTCAATTACCACTCCCTTCACGCTCCCCATCAATCAGCTGTGTCCGTTTCATTAAAGCTCTGGGAAAAAGCTCCACACAGCCCGCTGCCTCTGGAAAACCTACACTGTGTGTCTGCCCAAGTGCAAATTATTTGCTATTTGGAATTTGCCCTCTCTGTTATTTCTCAAATGTTTTTCAATCAGTGTTTTTACCTTTGACACGAACACATGCTTTTTGTAACACTATATATCACTGTCAGTTTTAAACTCACTTGAACTGGAGATTGCCAGTATTGGTTTTAGTTGAAAGTAATTAGTCTTTTACAATATACATTTGTTTTGTTAAACTAATCCCAGAAATACTTAACCTCAGAGACAGACCCTCATTTGCAAGTCCTTGTAAAACGTAAAAAAAACAACATCTGCTTACTTTATACAATGGTTGTAAAGATATCAGTACCAACTTTATTAACTAGGGCAGCTCCAAGGTCAAGTTGTTTGAGTGCACTGCGATATTTCAGGTTTGTGAAACTAAACTTGTTTCTTTTTTATATTTTTTTTTACTGTCCTGTTGTAACTACCATCTTCAGGAGGTTTTGATGATGCTGAACAATTATGTGCGGGACTTCAAAGCTCTCATAGACTGGATCCAGCTTCAGGAGAAGTTGGAAAAAACAGATGCACAGAACAGGTGATCCTCCATTTGACTTTCTCACTGTTTTTCTTTATCGCTTGCTTTCATTCACTTTTCCAATCTGAATTGCTCCCTGAGGTGAAACTGGAAGTGCCGGTGTCTCGTCCCTGGCTTTGAGTCACAAACAGAATGGATCAATAGCCTTGGCTTTAATTCAAAGAGATCCATGAGTTTATTGGCTTCTCTTTAACACAGTGACCACTGCAACCGTAAATTGACTAAGAAATGAAATTCCCAGTGCTGCCTCCCAATTTGTTCATTTAAAACATACTGTTAATCAATAAGACAACCTGAAACTTTTCCATGCTCCATTTATTGCATTAATTGCTGCAAGTGAATCAGCCATTTAACTGATTTGCCAAACTGTGAGCCAAGCCTGTGTGTGTTTGGCTACAAGGAAGTGCAATAAGTGTTGGTCAAGTAATGTTGGCTACTTCCACTTTTTGTTCAGGCCCACCTCCTTAGCCTGGGAGGTGCGTAAGATGTCGCCAGGACGCCATGTGATGCCAAGCCCCTCTGCTGACAGAATGGTTCCCTCTCCAGGTGCACGTCGCACCCTCAACTTTGGGTAAGCTGCGTCTTACTGACGTCATTTCCACCCCCCCCTCCCCTCGTTGGGTTCTTTGGTTGGTTTTAAAGATCAACAGAAACTTTTCTTTGAACAACATTAAATCATAAACTATGCAGTCATTAACAAAATCCATATTTGAAATGATGCTCTATGCTTGTTTTTGAAGTGCTTAGAAAATGCAAACTATGTTATCTACAGTAGCACTCATTGATTGCTGATGGTGAAGCATTTGTTTAATGCAATTTGTTGAGTCTCACTCTCGGGCAATGGAATCAGTGGAAGGTGTAGATGAAAGTCCCAGTTAAAGACTGCTGAAGCATCGGTTCAATACGTGCACCGCTCTGTAATCGGATACTGCAGGAAATGGATATTGATCATGACGGAGGCGGCCTGTTGTTACAGTTCCGTGGTATCTCTGAGTGGAGAGTGTGGGGGTTAAGCAGGAACTGACTTCTGACCATTGAAGCTTCTTTGAAAGGCAGTGCAGTAGACGATGCTCAGACACACGATTTAAGATGGAAATCTTACCTCTTGACAACAAAGGCCTTACTGCAAGGCTTTACATTTGCTTATCATCATGCATCTGTGTATGTATTCTTCAGTGGTCCTCCACCTACTCTGGCTGCAGCACGGCTCTCCCACACAGGCCCCAGTTGGGCAGATCGAGTGAAGTGTACTCAGGCCCCTAGTTCCCATCAAGCGACCATATCTCCATTAGAGAAACCTGGTAAGAAATTCCGCTTTAACCCATCCCAGACTGTACTGAGAGAGAATACGCTCTCTTCTGACCAAGAGAACACGGCAAAAAATCATATTCTCCTCAAATTATAAAGTGTTTCATGTGTTTTCCAGGTAAAAAGGATGCTGAGGGCTGGGAGACTGTCCAGCGAGGCCGCACTGCCAAGCCTCGCTCTGCTGCCATAGTTGCCAAGGTCAGTCCTGTCTTGGCTCATGTCATGCCGAAACAGGACAATGCCAAGGGCAACAAGTCACATTTGCCGGCACAGGAGGAGCAACAGCTCCAACCTCAGTGTCCTCCGGCCAAGGAATCTAGCGAGAAGGACATTGAGCAGCCGGTCCCTGCAGAGCCTGAGCCCCTGGAGAAGGTTGGAAGTCCAGAGAACGGACACATGATGGAGGTACTGAGGATCAGTACCTTGTGACGTCTTTTTCCCAGAGCAGCCCTTGGGTATCAATTATTTACGACTAGCAGAGTAACAGTAGACCCATTTTATCAGCCACATTTGTTTTTGTTTTGGGCTCCATGGTATTCATAGACACTGTCCAGACAGGCGTATCAGCTTTAAGGCGATTGATTGTACACTGACATTTCAGAGGCAGAAAACCCTTTTTCACTCTCATGAAATAAATACTCTAGTCATGCCTCCAGACACACTTGGTAGGAGTGTGTTATAGCCATTGGTTAATTTTGAAATACAAATCAGTATTTCCAATCAATCAGCATACTGTATTTTCATCATAATTGGATGTTTAGGGCATGTCAGTATCAGCTTCCCTGCATGCATTTGTGCTCTCAGCTGTGTGTTGATTGGTCTGATTTTGTATTGTTTTGTGGTTATTGCTTTATGAATTGCTTGAAATATGCATGTTTTTAATTGAGTTTGCGTGTGTTTATGTGTGACTGTCGGTGCAGCCCCCAGCAGAGAGTGCACAAGACTCGGGGGAGTGTGTCGACGCACCCTCTGAAGACGCGCCTCCCCCCATAGCAGCTCATAGCCCTTCCCAAGCCCCAGAGCCCACCACCTCATCCTCAGCCACAATCCCACCAACAGACATTACCCTATCAGTCCCAGTTCCCTCTGTGGCCCGTTCCTCATCCCCAGATCCACCTCAGACGGATGGGCTCAATGCGCTGTCGGTCTTGGGGGACAGTGGGGCAGAGGGGGGCGCGTCAGAGGGCACGGCCACATCTGCTCCAGGACAGGCTGAGGCTCCGATGGCAGCGGTGAAACTGGAGAGTGTGCTGGACCCCACAGAGCTTTCTACTGTGAGTGCTGAGAGATGGAGGAGCAGAGGGAGGGGAGGGAGGAGTGGGGTGTGGTGGGGTGGGGGGGCCGGGGATCCCCCAAGGGTCCTTCACCGCCTAAACAAAGTCAGTCTCAAGAAACCACCAGACCAAATGTGCAGGCAAGACTGCACAGATCTGTGTAGTGTTGTTCTAGCGCCGTTCACTGTGAAGAATAGCTGTGAGTTAGATGGATTTTTGTGCTCAAGCAAGTGTTCCCAGGGTGTTACCCAAAAATAATCTCTCAACTTGTTTCAGTTATTTTGGCCACTTTTAAAAGATCTGTGCAAGAACATGTTGCCAAACCTGGAGTGAGTTTCCAGTTTGCATTCAACCCAGTGTCAAGTCTTTGGCGAACACTGTCTGTCTGCATCCGGTGTTGTCACTATTGTTAAGCATCATGAAGTGAGTAAATGCAGAGTTTCATACGCTGAATCATGGATGCCTACACCTCCAAGTGGGATACTGTCACATTTTGACAGGTGGTGAAAGAAATCATGTGGAAAGAAACTTCAGTTCAAATCTACAGTGAAAGCTTTTTGGCTTTAAATCTGTCGACAGGATACACATGTGCAATAGAGAACCTTTTCACCTTCCCAGACATACCTCATGTAAAGTAGACAGGGTTTTTGGGGAGGGCCATCCCTGTTTACCAATATATTATTTTTCATAGTAGTTGCTGTGTCTGGAGTCATTCCCTCATTACTGCCATACCATGAAAATGCATAAACTCCTCAGTTATTTAAAAAGCAAACATCCAGTTTTACAAAACAAAACTGTTCAGTTGCCTCCTTCCGCCATCTCTTCATCCTCACAGTAAACGTGCCCTGCATGACTATTGAATGCTTCCTCACTTGTGATTCTTGTGATGATTGTGTGGTACAAACTGTGATTGGGTTGATATGGTGTTCCCCTTGGTCTCTGAATTGTGCACCCAAGTTTGAATCAGACCAACTGCACAGAAACTAAAATCCAGTACTAGTTTGTCAATTTAGAAATATTTATCTACTATTTACTATATAAAAAAAAATAAAATTTCAATATACTGACAAGTAATTTGCATATTTTGTCACCCCCACCCTATGGACATAGGAGGAAGAAAGAAACATACAGTATGAGAAACTTTGTGTTGCATGTTCAGAAGTAATAGAAATTATTATTCATTTATTTATTTTTAAAGGTATAATATCAGAGGGCTATTTTATTGTTATTCTGTTCCTGGTGACTGACTGTGTATGTTGGTTTGAACAACCTAGTGTTATGAAGTGTGACATCCATGTGTGAGTGTTAATTATGCCATGTGTTCAGCCTCAGTCCATGGCAGAGGTCCTAGCCAAGAAAGAGGAGCTTGCTGACCGACTGGAGAAAGCCAACGAGGAGGCAATCGCCAGTGCTATCGCTGAGGAAGAGCAGCTCACCAGGGAAATTCAGGCCGAGAACAACGAGCTGGAGACTGACAACGAAAGTGACTTCTCTGTAAGATGCAGTCACTTATGCAGATTTTTTTTCTTGTTGTACCAAGTACATTGTTGTTGTTGTTGTTGTTGTTGTTGTTGTTGTTGTTGTTGTTGTGTGTTTACGTACAAAAACAAAACTCCTCCTTACAGGCTAGCATTGGAAATGGAAGTTGTGGAGCCAATATAGATTGGAGTGACATGTTGGCAGATTATGATGGTATGTAGCTGAATGTCGAAATGTCCTCTAACTTTCACTCTCTTTTTTTTGTAAGGCAAACATTGCATTTAAGTCTGTTCCTTGTCTTTGCCTATCTTTCTATAGCCCGGGAGCCATGGCGTCAGAGTACCTCGTGGGGGGACATCGTAGAAGAGGAACCTGCTCGGCCTCCTGGACATGGGATCCACATGCATGAGAAATTGTCCTCACCATCACGCAAAAGGTGCAAAAACCTTTTCTATTTGCAGCTCTATACAGTATACACAGGGTTCCCGCGGGGTCTTAAAAAGTCTTAAAAGCATTGAATTTCAAATTTGAAAATAATACCTTAAAAAGTCTTGAAAAAGTCTTGAATTTTTATATTTGGGTCTTAAAAATTGTGCTGTTTGTAACTTCTCTCTATTTTTTAAGTTTTTATTTGTCAATCGCGAATATTTAATAAAAAATAATGTAAATACAGAGAGGCGGAACTAATTTCGACAGCACCGCAATCAGGAGGGTATAAATAATCTGAACACAAGCTAGATACGTCACTGCAGATTTCGCGCTAGGAGACCTGCAGAGACCGACGTGACGAGCTGGAAGAAGCTAATAATGGGGAAGTGTAAGTTTAATGAGGGTTGGTTGGATTCTGTTCCCCCCCCCACCCGACGGTCTGATTTGAGCACAGTAGCGCGATTTAGCGCATATGTTTATTACCGTCATAATGCGACCTGTCCGTGTGTGTGTGTGTGTGTGAGAGGGAGAGGGAGTCGCGACCCGGCACAGTCTTTACTAATGCTAAACGCTGGATGCGCTGATTGATAAGTTTAGTTTTTACTGAGGAGGAACTATGAAGAACTGTGCAGTAACATCATTATGAAGGTGTGTGGGGGCTATTATTTTGCCGTGGCGGTGCGGAAACCCTGATGTTGTCTTGTGAATGAACTGAAAACACGGGAGCAGACGGGGTGAAAGTGCGCTACGTCTCACTTAATTCACATCCAGCTGTTTCCATCCCATTCGAATCAACCAAAACCCGGCCATAGCGAGCGTATTTCAGTTTGTGCGAATCAGGGGATTTTAATTCGAATCACGGCGTTTCCATCATCATTTTCTGATGCGATACATTTAGATGCGCATCTAAACAGCTGATGGAAACGCACCTAATGAGATCTCTGCAAAGAGTGCAGAACCCAGGCGTTGAGTTCAAATAAACGCACACTCTGAAATTCAAGAATTTCATTTTTCTTCTTTGCCGATATGGCTGTAAAACAGGCCGACTAAAGTCTTAATTTCATGTATAAATGGTCTTAAAAAGGTATTAAATAGTCTTAAATTTAACTTTAAGAAACTTGTAGGAACCCTGTATACAGCTCTATAATATAATAATATATTCAATTTTTCAACCACCTGGTTTATTTTCTTGACATACTATGACAGTATCTACACAGTGCAATTAGCTTCTCTTCTTAGCTTCCGAGCTGCACCACAGTCTACTCACTTCCAATCCCCTCATATTATTTTGACAGGGATTTAACCCAGCAGCCTTAGAGTCAAAGGCCCACTTACTATGTTTGACCTCTCTTTCTTTTTTGGTTACCACCCACAGTGTCTAAACAGGCTGTAGCCCATATCAGGATCTGCCCGCCTTTCCCACTGTTGATAAGGACACAGAAAGAGATGAATGATTTGTTACCATATTTTTGACAGAACCATCGCAGAGTCGAAGAAGAAACATGAGGAGAAACAGCTGAAGGCGCAGCAGCTGAGGGACAAACTCCGAGAGGAAAAGACGCTTAAACTGCAGAAGCTCTTAGAGAGGGTGAGTAGGCTGTGCCGAGTTGACGGAAAGCACCCTAAAGAACTTCACTACTTTGGCGCACAGCGAGAGCTTCTGTCAGCACACTGCCCGATAGAATCACCAAATATTATAACCACCTCCAGTCCCATCCAGGCCAGCTGGCCGCAGACAGTCGTGAGAGAGACCCCCTGGCCAAAAACAACAGCCTTTCATGAAGTTTGTTTTTGTTCTTCAGGCCATAGCTAGATGAGTGAGTTGAAGAATAAATCAGGATTAACCACATAAATTCATGAAGTGGTGTATATTCACATTAATCCCCATGGGGACACACTAGATGGGGTAGCGACTGATAGATCAAGAATCTTTTGTCTGTCCCGTCCTGGAGACTGTACTGTGTATATTTAATTTGTTTTTTAACACTCCAGCTTCTCACTCTCTACTTTTTGCAGGAGAAGGAGGTGAGGAAATGGAAGGAGGAGTTGCTGGAGCAACGTCGGAGGATGATGGAGGAAAAGCTGCTACATGCCGAGTTTAAGCGGGAGCTGCAGCTCCAGGCAATTGTGAAGAAGGCTCAAGAAGAAGAAGCCAAGGTACAGGAGGATCTGCTGAAAAGCTGTAACAGTATGCATGTGACAGCTGAGGAATTTTCTGAATTAAGTCGGGCATTTGCAGTCATGCTTATTTTCACTAGGGTTACATTACATTCATATATACACACATGTCCCTCGAAAAGGAGTGTTTAAGTCTGTGGAGTGATGGGGGGGGTCAGTTTGACTGATTGAGGCCAAAGTATACAACTTATTTCTACATATTTTGTAATTTTCAACGTTGATGCCATAGAAAGCCTAAAACTGACGACCTCTGCTTTTGTATATACATCTATGTTCATGTATGATTTAAACCTTGTCTTTGTTTGTATCCTCATGTATATGTATATATGTCTGTACAGGTGAATGAAATTGCATTCATTAACACTCTTGAAGCCCAAAACAAGAGGCACGATGCTCTGGCCAAGTTAAATGAATATGAGCAACGGCTTAATGAGCTGCAGGAGGAGAGGCAGAGGAGACAAGAGGAGAAGCAGGCCAGGGATGAGGCCGTGCAGGTGATAAAAACAATTCTCTATTCAAACTTAACGTTTACACTCATAATCTTTTCATGTTAATGCATCCCTGCATTCCCTTCTGCTCTCTCTACAGGAGCGTAAACGGGTCCTGGAAGCAGAACGTCAGGCGAGAGTGGAAGAGCTGCTGATGCGGAGGAAGGAGCAGGAGGCACGCATTGAGCAGCAGAGGCAGGAAAAAGAGAAGGCCAGAGAGGATGCAGCACGGGAAAGGGCCAGGTTTGTGGTCCTAAATCCTTTGTGGATGGGAGGATATACACTCGTAGCTGCACGAATCCAAGTTTGATTGCAAAAGTAATGTAGATCAATGAAAAGGGAAATGTATGTTGGTTTTACACTGCCTTTATATGTCCTATCTTCAGAGACCGAGAGGAACGTCTAGCTGCCCTAAGTGCTGCTCAACAGGAGGCCATGGAAGAGCTACAGAAGAAAATTCAGATGAAGGTAAGTTTATATACTTATACCACCTTGTTTCTCTAACGGACACCATACAAGAAACCTCATTTCCTAGATGACCTTTTTTGTTTTTTTCCATAGCATGATGAAAGCAGCCGTAGGCATATGGAGCAAATCGAGCAGAGGAAGGAGAAAGCTGCTGAGCTCAGCAGTGGTCGTCATGCTAACACAGACTATGCCCCCAAACTGACACCATATGAACGCAAGAAACAGTGCTCCCTGTGCAGTGTTGTGGTATGTACAGTTTTATTTAATCTGTTTCAGGACTCTTAAATGCTCGATGATGTCATTGACTTGTAGAGACTTTGTTTGAACAATACAACTTCCATGACCTCTGTTATGGAGACAAGATGTTAAAAAATCCCTATTTTAAAACAAACTTGTTATTTAATCTGGAATTTAATTGCTGTACCCTGATAAAGTCAGTGCACAAGTATCTGAGGAATAAAAAAAGGCAGTTAAAGCTTTGGGCATCTCCTGTGTTATTTGGCAGGCTATATATACTTAAAAATGCTGATTGGAAGGTGATTCAGAGGATTTTTGGAAGAGGGCACATTTAAATGAGGATTTAACTGCATTGATTAATCAGGGAGTCTTAAAACAGAGATTTATGACTGGGTGTGATTATGTTTTTTCAAGTGTCAGGCAACAAATCCACCACACAGACACATTTATCTCTGATGGACCGGCTGCCACGCTAACAAGGGTGGGACACCTTGAGTCTTCAAACCAGCATCAGATAAAGAGGGGGTTCCGGGGGTGAATGAGGAAATCTTGTTAAAACGTCAGATGACCTTGGCCAGCATCTGACACCAGAGATCATGGATGGGTCAACAGAAAGCACTTTATTTAATGACATTAAACACAAACCATTCTAAATGGGCTTATTTCCAGAGATGGAAGAGCAACACTGCCTCTTGTTGTGACTGTTTCTCAGACCCCTGCTACATGTGGGGCAATAATATTCAAAACATTTAAAAAATAATGTTTACATTTTTTCCTCTCATATATCAAACATGTCCTTTAAGTAATAAAATCCCGCAAGTTTCTGAGTTCAACTTGTTCTTCACTTTTACTGTGCTGTAGGCGCAGGTATTATACAAAAATACAATGAAGAACAACCCTGAAGTGATCTTTTACATTTTAGGCCTAATGTGGCACATGTAAGAAATCACCTCTGCTTAGTCCTTGGTTCAAAGGACGAGGCAGGTCATGTCTCATTGAGAAGCCCCTGTTGTATATCGTTTCACCAGCGCCCCATGGGACTCTCTTGACCCTTTCCTGCCTCTGCATCCATTGTGTCCGCAGCAGTGACCTCTGACCACTGTGTTTGTGTTTGCAGATCACCTCAGAGGTGCACCTGTTCAGCCACACCAAGGGCAAAAGGCACCAACAGGCTGTGCGAGACAGTAGCAGCATCCAGGGACGGGAGCTCTCTGATGAGGAAGTGGTGCGTAACCCCCCCACACACACACACACAACACCACACACACACCCTACCAAGAACAAACATTCACTCATCCCGTCAGAGAATACTGCTCTACTGTCGCTTGTGTCGTGTAAAAAGACAAAGAGGAGCAGCGGTTATCTTTTATGACATGGTCATTATTATTGTTTATGCGTCCCTGTGTGTGTGTCTGTGTGTGTGTCTATGTATCCCCTTATACACTTCCATGGCTCTGCTGCTGGCTTTGTGAGATTACAAATGGGCCTTGAAATGTACACAGTTAGGGTTCAGTGCTTCAGTGGAGGGGTGACATCACCCCCTTGTCTCCAGGCTGTTTTTGTCATGGAGTGCTTTCCATGGGAAGGCAGCTCGTTAATGCAAGGTAACCTCTCAGGCTGCAATATGAGATTGGCTTTTCAGTGGCGCTCATTGTGAGGCTGACAACTGTTGGTGCTATACGCAGCACCTTTGGCCCCGGCAGCTCCTTCATTCAAAGCTTTTCTCAGTGGGAAATAATTGATAACCCCTCTTTCCTTCCCTCTAAATCATTTCCTTTTCAAATGCAGGTCTTTTTTTTTTCAGTGTGACAGTATGATAAACAAGGCATTGGGGAGAAGCACTTGACCAATAGAGCATTATAAACACTTCATATATGAGCACTACTTCATATAGATTTTGCACTCCGTTCTTGTGTATGATGCAACAACATTATAATAAGGCTTTATTGTATTGTACATGTATTCCCACATTGCATCTCACCTGCTGAACCTCACTAGTCATCCTTGTGCAAACCCACATCTGGATAAACCCAAATGTTATATTATTATATTATGACAGTCATGGATTTTTATGGGGTTGTAGTATCTCATACGTAGATAATATTCCTTTGTCCAGAACTTCTTTTTTTATATCGTTTGTTTGGCTAATCAAGTTCTTTTATAGGTTTAGGTCTGGAGACTTTGTTTAGGTTGACTTATGTTTCCACTTGTTATTTATATCCAAGTTAATTTCAGTGCTCACCGTTTCATTCATACTACTGCCAACTATTTTACAGACTGTCACTTTATAACTCTCTCTGCAGTGAAAGATTTTTAATTAAAATAAGGATGGTTGGCTCAACTGTACAGAGGTCACTCCATAGTTTTTCTGGGGAAGCGGGCGGCAAATGCCCCGAGCCTTCATATTTAGTCATTTTCTTCACTCCGGACGACTTGTGCATTAAATTGAAAATACGTTGAGTATCAACAGGGCAGCACACATGGGGCTGCAATTCCTCTTTGCACTCACCGTCGCTCCTGGTTTAATATGAAGCAGGGAGAAGGCTTCTGACTTCAGGACTTTATTTCTTTTTACTGTTAGTCATGACAGCTTAAAAGAACTGGTCCTTTCTATTACAGTATGCAGGGGCCGTCCTCTGTTCTGCTTATCTGTAGCACAGCCAGTAGAGGGATCAACAGGCTGCAGAGGGTATCAGAGCTGAACTCACAAATACACTGAATAGTCCTAAAGGTCTTGTCGTTGAAGCTCTGCTGATGACAAATTAAGAACCTTGATGAAATATCCAGACAGCCAGCTGGAGTGTGCCTCTCCCTCCCCACCCTGTTTTGAGATCTGACTGTCAGCTAGTTATAGCAACAAAGCTGCTGTTAAGAGAGAGAGAGCCAATGACCAGTTTTCACTTGGCCTTTGTCTGATTGTTCCCCTCCTTAAATGACACTGAAAGCATGTAGTTTCATACAAAAAGAAAAGTCATGCAAACCTCTGAAACCATGGTAACTCAATCCAGTGTAGTAGTATCATATCTTGCCTCGTAGCCAACATGAAATGCAGCTGTTTGTTCACACCAAATGGAAAGCCTATCTCTCAGGCCTTTGTATGTGACTCAAGAGGCAGTGTTCGAACGTATCCCATAGAATTTGTGTTTGTATGGGCTGTCTTTTAGATCTGTGATAAGTCTGTTTGTGTCAGTGAACGGCAGAGATGTTGAGAGTGGTATCACGTTACTCCCACCAGAGGCAATCTGCGGTATTGTGCGGTAGTGCTGCCCCGAGGCCATCATCTTTGCTGCTGTCTTACAATGGTTCAGTGGTAGACACCTGTCTGTTATCGAGTCTGATCGTCTCAGATGCTCAAAGTCTACACTACTTTCATTTAGACCAACCTCCTAGCAACAGGAAATGGGCTCTAATCATTATATATTTATTTGCTAAAGTATCTTAGTTGGTGTGTCAGCATTATGGTCTATTTGACTGTTTAATATTTTAGCTACCTTTATGTTAGCAGTGTGATTTTCTTTTCCTTTTTTTTGCAAAGATGTTTTGGGTGTGTTACTGAAACAATTCCATTAAGAGAGTGTCTACTGCACAGGATACCCTCTCAGAGAGATTACTGCACAACAGCTGCCTCCCAAGCGAGGGACAGCTACGGTCATGGGCCATGACTGACCTGTAGTGTCAGGGAGGAGAGGGCAGAAGTGTGTGTGTGTATTGCAGACACACACAACCTTCTTAGGAAGCACAATACCCTCCCAATTCCATGCAGAACCCTTTTCATTTACAAAGTTATCAATCTCCTTTTTTCCCATTTTACTTTAAGTCCTCCACATGCATCAACACCAACTTAGTGATAAAATACCAATGGGACCGTCTGACCATTAAAGCACAAAACATTGCTTTAAATCTTACACATTTTTCTACAATATTGAACATTCATTACAAATTTTTGTCAGTGCAACTGTGTTAGTGTAATATGGTCAGATATGATTGACGTTATGGCAGTATAAGCAAAAAAAACCAACCCTACAGCTGTCATCACATTTTCATTTAAAGTTTTCTACATCTTGCCCTTTTCCCATTGGAGTTCCACCCACATTCAACCAATAGAGAAAAAAGAAAATACAGAAACTCTCATACGACTTTACCAAGGTTGGACAAACTTTGGGAGAAAATTATGGACTCATGTACTGTAGTGCCCTGTCACTGTAAGAAGACAGAGAAAACAGAGTCTTGATTTCAATCAAAATGGTAAAGAAATTATTTGATTCAGTGGCTCTAATTCACACCGTAGCACACCTAAGGACACCTGTTTTTTTTTTCTAACAACCTCAAGTGAAATCATCTATTCAGGCAGCAGGTGCACTGACAACACTTGTGACCGAAGGGTATGGCATCCCACACGCAGGTTTAGCTCGACTGCTGAATGGAAAACCCTTTATCTGCGAGGCCATCCTATTCTCTGGGGTGCTAGATGACAGCATAATTGGGTAATTGCTTTCTTGCACATGCATCATGTTGTTCAAATTGGGTTTGTGGTGGAAATTTTTAGCCGTTTGCTGTTGGTGAATAATGAAATAGAGACCTGGCCGGCCGTCATGAATTTATTCCAAGCAAGGAAGGTCAGTTCATACCAGAGTGGATGATGGATAAGAAAAGACCAAGATAATGGGGAAACCAAAAGACTTATACAGAATCTGAGGGAAGGAAAGCCCACCTTTTGGGTGTGTCTACACCTTCTGTTCTACTGTGGGGTCAGCCCCCAGTTCAGACATATGCATTGGCACCAACCCCCTGGAGTGTGAATTGGGGAGTCTAGACGATTCAATAGGGAGTTGGGTTAAATACAAAAGAGATTGAATCAACATATTTACATGTAAAAGATTAGCATGTTGGTGAGAATGTTGAAAAAGCAGGATGTGGAGAAGTCAAAGGAATATTCAAATCTGCCACTACACTTCCCCCTTTTGATTATTCATTAATCACACAAGAAAAAGGCACAACTTAAATGTCATTACAGTTGTCAGAAAAGGAAAAAGTTGAAAAAGTAAGAAATCATAGTCAGGAAATCCAGGTATCAGTTACAAATAAACAACAAAATTCAAACAAACAATACTGTCAATTCCAAATGTGTTCTAAACGTATTTTGCATCAAGAGGTAGAGTGTTTTAGTAAAAGGTTGTCTAAAATGTGTTTCTTGAATGTAAAGATTTTAAATGCAGATGTGAGAGCAGACTAACAAAACAAGTGATTATTAAAACAAGCAGTACAATTTCAAAATTCTAGTTTACTGACACTTGACCTGTCAACTTTCCAAATGAATTTATGGTGTGTGAATTATGTAATCAATTGTAATGTTGTCACATATGTTATTTCATGTCAAGTTACATTGTACTGGAACAAACTTGTAATATTCAGTCCCATTGATGATAGTGAAGTCTCTTGATCAGTCAGTTGTGCAACACGATTCTGTAAAATCTTGAGCCTTATTGCAGGCATTGCTCGTAGGGACATGTCTTCTGTAGAGTTCACAAGATTCACAATTGTCTATGTGGCTTTGTAGCTTGGTGTCTGAGGACATCAACAAATCTCATCCAGGTGTTCTTCAGAAAGATGTGGAGAAATGATGAAGGGAGTGGAAAAGGGCAAGGAGAGTTGTTGCTGTTTCCTCCCCGAACAAATGTCCTTAAGGTAGAAACATGGAACAGTGTCTGGCCATGGTTCAGTTTCTTAATTGTGGTGAGTTTTGGACGTGCAAAATGTTCATGGAGTTGAAATGGCAAGGGTAAGAGTCCTTCTACCCACATGACAGTGGAGTTGTGGTGATTGGGCTATGGTGAAGTCCATTGAAACAAATTCCAATCAACAATGTTGTTGACATGGTAATAAAGTATTGAAACTTGAAACTCGGTGTGTGCAGTAGAGTTTTGATGTAATCCTCTTGAGTGTATTCCTTGGGTAATCTGTTCTTCTGTGGTGTGTGGTAAAAGAAATTTGTTGTCTTCTTATCGGCTGTTAGTTCTTACTGCTCCTCAGCTGTTGCTAGGTTTAGTTGTTATGTTGATGGGGTTCATCATCTTCTTCAGATGTGCTGTATGACTGTCATCTTCTTCTGGGCTGTCAAGCCGGAGTTGCTCCTCTTTGTGTTGTTAAGGTTCACAGCTTGTCCCTTTTTGTCTCAGGCTTCTTGCAGTGATTTGCATGCATCGACGCTGCTCTTTCAGGGGTCTTCACAGCTGGAGATCATGGGGGAGTGTGGACGCTGGTTGTTGGTTGTGGAAAAGCTGATTTTCACTTGCTGTATCTGTTGTAAAAGATAAACAAACAAACAAACAAAACAAACAACAACAAAAAACAAAACAAAACATATCTAACATCCCCCCTTTTGACACATGAGTTTTACCCATGTGTCACATTATCAAAGTGAGAGTGAAATTAAATAGATCCATCTATAAAAAGAATCAAATCAGTGTTAGTGAATTATGTGTCTTGTAAAGGTCCAGTCTTGGAGAGTCAACCTGTTGGAGGACAGCAATGCAGTTCTGTTATTTTCTATCATCAGTAACCCAAAAGGGACATTTCCTTGGTCAAGTAATCAGGGTGGAAGATCAACTGGACTTTCAACTGTCTGATTTCTCCTCCTCTTTTCACAAGCACGTCCTTTGTGCTTCTGTGCAGGCTGCCACACACTGGGAATCACTGGACTCACCTCTAGTGCTACATGGATCCTGCCAAGAAGAAGTTATATATTTGTCACATCAACTATTTGAATGAAAGGGCTGATAGAGTCAGATCCTATGTTGGAACAGTCTGTAAGGCAAGTTTTAGTTCAATGAAAGATTGCTCAGCTTCAGGGGTCCATGTGATCTTATTTTGGGGTTGCAGACTTTTTCCATGGATGAGGGAGGCGAGTGGAGCCTCAAGAATGGCATAGTTTGAAATGAATTGCCTGCAATAAGAGCACATACCAAGAAATGACATCATTTGTTTCGTTGTGACGGGTCTTGGAATATTTTGAATTGCCTCTACTCTTTTTGGTGAAAGAGTTTTGCCATCGGAGGTGATGACATGACCCAAGAAGATCACTTTTTCCTGGACAAATTGAAGTTTGGATAAGCTGGCTTTGTGACCAGTCATGGCCAAGTGTTTCAAGAGTTTGACTGTGTTGGCTTCACACAGGTCTTTGGTTGGACTGCAGATCATGAGGTCGTCTACGTACTGAAGCAAAGCAGTACCTGGAGACAAGACAAGAGGTTCAAGACTTTGTTTGAGAGCATCATTATAAATTGTTGGACTCTCGCAATACCCTTGACATAAGCGGGTGAATGTGTAGCCACGTCCATTGAAATTGAAAGCAAACCAGAATCGGCTTTCTGGATGGACTGGAACACTGAAGAAAGCGTTAGAAAGATCCACTGAAAAGAATTTTGCATTAGGTGGAACTTGAGACAAGATAGTGTAAGGGTTTGGCACATTTGGAGCTCTAGGTTGGACTGCGGCATTTACTGCTTGCAGATCCTGAACAAAACGCCATTCTGTAGGTTGATTTTTATCTCTAATTTTTTTCACAGGAAACAAAAGTGTGTGTACTGGAGAGTCATCACAAGGAACAATTACTCCTGCTGTTTTAAGAGACTTACAATCCGGTTTTATGTCATCGATAGTTTCTTGTTTGAGTGGATATTGAATGTGGAAGGTCTAAAGTCAGATTCTGGAGTTATGACAACAGGTTCACAGTTTTTGATGAGGCCATCATCATGTTTCTTGACAACCCACAGTGTCTTAGGGATTTTGTAGGGCTGTAATAGTTTTAACTTGTTTCAGACAAAAACAGACAAACAAACAAACAAATAAACAAACAGACAAACATTCAATCTTACAAACAAACATTCAGTCAAACAAACAATCAAATAGACAAACAAACAAACCTAAAAAGTTTTAGGTACCAGCTGGATTTTCTTTAAGTGTGCACAACAGATGTTAAACTCTTAAGAATAGCCTAGATCGATCATATGTTTTCTTGTCAATTGGCCGTGTGCTTAGATGTTTCTCTTAAATGGGTCTCAATCTTCCCTCTAATTGCAAGTGTAAATGTGTGAATTGGTGTGAGAGAAAGTGATAAAGCACATCTGTGTTGTGTTTGGTAGTGTGTTTGCATTATCAACCGTCTCTCAACCAACTTTTTCATATGGCTTATCAGGTCCTGGTGACACAGGAGATTCAATGGAATTCCTCTGGTGTCATAAAATCTGTGATAGCTCTTAAGATTGTTTTTCTGGTTTCTGTAACAAACTTGGAAAAGGTTATTGCAATTTCCATTGATATACATACTGCAGGGTACTGCAGTAGGGGTGTGAAAACATCTGATGCCAAATCAGGCAAAAGACTGGTTGAGACCAGACAAAAGGCCTAATTTGCACATTTAAGTGTTTGCCCATCAGGCAGTTTTCAGAGGCGAATGCCTGTTTGAAGTTTGAGTTTAGTTCAGTATCTGTAACTGTTTTGACCTGATAAGCACATATACAAAAGTCAAAAGTTTTGCTCAGTTCTATCATAACAAGTGTCAGTGTTCAGACACAATTTGTAGCGATGTGTACACTCTGTGTGTGTGTTTGCGTGTGTGTGTGTGTATGTATTACCTTTCTCAGATTTCACATGTTGGTTGAACTTTTCAGCAAGGATTCATTCCTCTCCGACCACGCCCAATCATCCTCAGTCTTTTGTTTGCTGGAGATGATCAAGTTCTTTTGAGTTTCAAACTCAGGTGTCCATGTTGGCCAATGATGAAAGCAGACAATCTTCTTGAGTTTCTGTGTCGGCCACATCTCTCCATGTCCACATCGTGTCCATGACTGGGTTGTCCATGTTCCTGGACTGTGTTGATGTCAAAAGAAGTCCATACACAGAAAACCAAACGTTGTACCTTCTGGTTCTTCAACTGTGAGCATGTTGAAGGCTTCTTGATTGGGATGGCGTAGTCTGTGTGTAGTTGGAGAAGATGTTGGAGCAGGCACATTAGACTGGGCTGCTCCTCAGCTTAGTTGTTGTTGTGGCGTGGCGGATTCTGTTTCTCCAAGTATCACAGAGTTCTATGGTGGCTGAAGGCTGAATTGATGGGCGGGTCGTTTGAGGTCTGGATCCAGGCTTCAAAGTTGTCAACTGTGAAACAAAGAAAAGGAAATCTACGAGCTCGGTGCTCTAGTGTTAAGTGTGAGTTGCATTTTTCTTTCTTTTTCAAAGATTTTCTCTTTTTTTTTTTTTTTTTTGTAAAGAAGCAATTTTTGTGTTGCTTTCTCCATCTGTAAACATTCTTTTAACCTCTCATGATTTACAGACTTTTACCTCATTTCACCTTTGTTACCATTAGTTTCCTTTAAGGAATTCCCCTATTGGGAATCCAAACTCAATTGTCCAGACAATTGAAAATAGTTTAGAATTTTATCCCCCATATTTCTTTCTCATTATATCCACAATTGCACCCTCTGGAGGTCCCGCCTCAACAGAGCCTTAACTCCCATTCCAGCTGTGGAGGTCGTGCACGACAATTTCAATACAGACGTCTCTGTAAGGACCACTTAGTTACTTATACCAATATAATAAAATATTAATATAACCCGCACAAGTGATAAAAGCGAAACCCAAAGTATTTAAACTTTGATCCCTGAGTCATAGACTCATACACAATTGTGGATAAAACGAAAAGTAGAAATATTATGTCAAATTAACCCAAATATTTCTAAGAAAAAATTAGAATGTCAATATTTCAATGCTCACCAGATAAATTTCCGACTTAGTTCGTAGAATTCCAGCAGCAACGATCTGGGACGACACAGCGGTAGTCCTCCTCTCAGAAATGAATTTGAGGTTTGGAGGCTGGAAAGCTTTTTTTTCTTCCAGGATGGCCTGTCACTGTCCGCTCTCCGTCCCAGACGATTACAGAGGAATCCCACCTTCTGACACCAAATTGTGGTGGAAATTTTTAGCCGTTTGCTGTTGGTGAATAATGAAATAGAGACCTGGCCGGCCGTCATGAATTTATTCCAAGCAAGGAAGGTCAGTTCATACCAGAGTGGATGATGGATAAGAAAAGACCAAGATAATGGGGAAACCAAAAGACTTATACAGAATCTGAGGGAAGGAAAGCCCACCTTTTGGGTGTGTCTACACCTTCTGTTCTACTGTGGGGTCAGCCCCCAGTTCAGACATATGCATTGGCACCAACCCCCTGGAGTGTGAATTGGGGAGTCTAGACGATTCAATAGGGAGTTGGGTTAAATACAAAAGAGATTGAATCAACATATTTACATGTAAAAGATTAGCATGTTGGTGAGAATGTTGAAAAAGCAGGATGTGGAGAAGTCAAAGGAATATTCAAATCTGCCACTACAGGTTACATTCCCCCTGTCTCCTGGTGGAAATATCAGAATCATCTGACAGGGCCAGACAGGAAGCAACACCTCCAGCCCTTTAGCATGTCCATGGGCGGATGGCTTCAAAAGATTGTGGATTATTGGTAATTACAGGATTCAGTGGTGTTATAGGGGGGAGTGTAGGTCTACATGTCACATAATACATGCAGTGGCTACAACTTGGTGGTGGACAACCTGTGTAAGGGGAAAATTAGCTGTTGTATTTGTGTGTTTTTGAGAGACAGCTATGTTGTTTTACAGAGTAGCTTGTATTGATTCAGTTAAATTCACTGTTAAGAAATTAACAGTTTATTAACTTTTTACAATACATGCACATTTTTAGGGACCGATTTACAAGTGTGCATTACCCCTTTTCCTTCTGATATTTTACCATTCAATGCACAATAGCATTCTTCACATTTTCATTACCAAAACTAAAATTGCAACTGCTGGGATTCCCCTTCCATTATATTGGACTTTCATTCATGAAGTATTTTAATTTTGAAATAATTTCTTGTGTTGCCTCAGATTATAGGCATGGAGCAAATAATGTGGAGAATTTAATGAATTACAAATGACAGACTAACGTAAAATGCAGTGCGATGAGTGACAAATTAAAACCAAAATCAAGTGTCTCAGTAGTAGAGCAGCACAAGTAATCACAGAAGAGCATGCAATAATTAATAGTCCAGAATCTTGCCAGCATTGTCTTGTAATCTATTATTTGTTTTCCAACTCTAGGAGCATCTCTCCTTGAAAAAGTACATTGTGGATATAGTGACGGACAGCTCTGTTTCTTCTGAGAGCATGAAGGATGGAGAAGAAAGGCAGAAGGCGCGAAAGAAGGCGAAGAAGCTCCGTGCCAGGATGAACTCCAGGTAACGCATCCATTTTCTCTCTCCTTTCAGGTCTCATAAGTGCATGTCTCCGTCTCTCCCTCTCTATCATCTCAGAGCCACAGAGGACAAAACTGTGCCAGGACTTTTTTATGAGTGACAAGGAGATGGAAAGCAGATGTTATGTGCATCCTGGCTGTCCACAAGATAACACTGATGAGCTTAATTTATGACCACTTTCTATGATTGGGGAGCAAAACTGCAAATCGATGTGTAGTGCCCTAGCTTTCACCTGTAAAGAGCTTTCCTCCAAATTGCTGCCACAGTTTTGCCAAACCTGAAGCCTTTCTTGGCGCACAGGATGTATGTTAAAGTATGTATGAGCCATGCCTATTTTTCTTCTTCTGAGGTATTGATTTTTAAATGAAGTATCAAAGAAAATCAATAGTAATCAACAAATAGGAGGCAGAGCTGCTTTGTGTCAGAACCTGGACCTGAGCTCAATCAATTTAACTAGGTGTCACAACAGGGAGGCTGGGAGGTAGAAAGAGACAAAATGTTGACAGTGTTCATTATAAGATGTTAGTGATGCACATGGGAGGATGACCAGTTTATCTGATATGTACAACAAAGAAGCTTGCATACTAAATAAAAACTCCAAAGTGTCATTAGCTGGATATGACTTTAATCAAAGTCATTTATTATATACAGTATATTATATATTGCATGGAAAATCACTACTTTTAAAAAACATTAAGATATCTCTGCCTATAACTAATAAGTAGATTATTTCTATTAGACAAACAAGCTAAGAATAGCAACCCTGTGCAATGCATTTACTATTTATAAAAGGCGGTGTACTATGAATGCTGTCTTAAACATTGAACAGCCCACAGGATGATATATACTCAACAGTGGATCTGTGAATTCATCAGCAAGAGGAACAGCAATTCCTTGACTATTTCCTAGTAACAGTATTTTCAATATACTCATACTATACCTTTTTTTTTCAATGGCTCCATTACAGCCTTTTCATCTCACACATTAAAAATATATTTTTCCTATATGAATAACTGAAAAAATATGTTTTCCCACTTTTATTCTATTTTCTTTAGGGTTGTTGTTCAGATAAAATAAAAAGTGAGAGGAGCTATTTCTGCATTAACTCATTGGAGCATCTTTCAGACTTTTGTACCACTTTTTGGTGAATCTCTGCCTCTGATTTAGTTCTGGCTGTGTACAGATCCTCCTTTTGTGCCAGTGGCCCTCAGTGAGAGTAGGCAAGACTTAAAACAGAGCCTCAAACCTCTCATCATGATATGATCATGAGCGAAATTTATTCTGCTGTCCAGGTGAAAGTATTTATTCAAAAGAGGGGTATGGCTGAAACACCTATTATGCCACAGTGCTTTATTCTCAGTGCTGCTGTTTTTGGCTTTGTGAGGCTCAGTGGTACTGAGAAAGTGACAACATGATCTGTCTCTGTTCACTGTCACTCCTGTGGCAGCACTGCTGAGACTAGCACTCAGAGGCAACAGGCTTTCAGAGGTCATAAATAACACAGAGCCCAGTAAACATAAAGGTGAGCCGCTTCACCACCAGGTGGAAATGAACCGTTTTATTGGAACCTTGTATGGTGTCCGTAAAACTTGAGTGGTTCTCACCAGTCTTTTCACTAGGCCTACATGCAGCCCTGGTCTATCATAAAGGAGTGCGCACACATTTTAGCCCACATGTCTTTTTTGCGGCTTGGCTAATGTTGTCTAATAATAAGTGTTTTGGGAACGAAAATATT
This sequence comes from Decapterus maruadsi, assembly GCA_030347415.2. Taxonomy (NCBI): domain Eukaryota; kingdom Metazoa; phylum Chordata; class Actinopteri; order Carangiformes; family Carangidae; genus Decapterus; species Decapterus maruadsi. The sequence continues at coordinate 13,030,713 of CM064893.1, read as the reverse complement.
CTATTACAATTTCATGTAAGTAGGCTGTCGGTTAACGTTAGGATGGGTTCTGAACTTGGAAAGTGAAGTCCCTACTTATGGTCTCATATGAGCTGCCCGTCCGTGGCTGTCCAGCTTGTGGTGTACTCAGCGGGGAATAGAGTGCCCAGTGTGTTGTGTATGTATGTAGAGCGTGGATGGTGGTGTGTGTATACAAAAAGTCTCCTGTATCGAGAAAGGCAACCGTATTAGGTGGTAAGCATGGCTCTAACTCATGTTACTCAGTCTTAGATTAAGGGGGGAAAATCTGCTTGTAAATGAACATGTATCCTTAAATTGCTAATTAACTGCCCTATTTTTGTGCAAAAACACAAATGATATAGGCCTACTTATATCAAAAAGGTTGAAGAACAGTAACCTTTTTATTTTAAGCTGTAACCCTGCCCTCCTCAGACCTCTGACTCATAAGACTTTTTACAATCAAAAAGTCAGAATGAGTGCAAGAAAAGAAACTGAATCAAAGTTATAGGGGCATAAAACATGTGCCAAAATACATATCTAACCTTTCGAAACCATTTTCGAGCCATAGCCACAAATTTGAACAAATCTGGTGACATGTATCCTGAATGCTTTGCACAGATATAATCAGGATATGAAGAACTTTCAAACAAAGCTCTACCGAGGCAAAAGCATCCCACAGGTGGTGCAGTCAATCTCCTCTGTATTTTTGTTTATTTGCACAATAATACGATAACCTACAATACAATACCTAACCCAAAAATACAATGAACAGGTTGTGCAGGTGAGATTTAAAAAACCCCGAAAGGCTACCAGCTTTTTAATCCGAGTTTCATCCATTAGAACTCTAACAAAACATACAGATTAAACCTGGGTGATAGAGTTATTTCTAATGGAAAGACAAGAGTTAGATATACATAATTGTTTTTTAATACAATAAAATTTGTTTTTTTTTTATATTTAAAGATATTTGTTTAAACCATTTGGAACTTTTTTCTGAATCAGAGTAAACTTTGGCCATCGGTACAGAGAAATTAGAATGTGAGACAATACAATAAATTGGTATCATCTGCAAAAAGTACAGGAAACATGGAGGATAATGCTGCATACATTGATGTGAATAAGGAATAAGAATGGTCCTGAAATAGAACCCTGTGGGACCTCATGTTATAGTCGTTCTACCAGATGTCAATCCATTAATGTTGACAAACTATTGTTGATTATGAATATAACTGTAGAACCATTAAGTGATTCCAGTAAAACCATAGTTTTGTTGCCGTTGAAATTATGCCTGGTTTCCTTTCCTAGGTCTGTGTCGTCTGTTATAGTCAGGGGTTTTCTGTGAGTCATGTGCATCTGTTGAAGAAATAAGCGAATAGGGGGCAGAGATCTGTCATATCGTGCACTGCTTATGGTCCTACACCATAGATTTGTGCTTTCTCCCTTATTGCTGATCACTGTTATTTATTGCTTGAGGTCCATTTCACATGGGCTGCTTCTGACAATAATGAATTGCTCAGCAATTGCTCCTTTTTAACTGAGTTAGGTATAAACCTGTCAGAGATTAATATTGTAATATCCTGAATGACAAACAGGACATATATAGTTCAACCCCCTCTGAGAGCACGTCTGTGCTGCTTATTTATCCCGCTCGCAAGACACAGAAATGAACTATATTTAAAGTTAATACTGAGGGGTGACACAAATGTATATTGATATCGTTGCTTGGTCTACAGACATTTATATTGATTCAGTTTTCTTCCACATGATCATGTAGACTGTTCATTTAGACTTTGACTACTTTAATGAGAATTTAAAACGCCATGCCCAAGTATTTGAGTCTAGTTTTATAAGAGCTCCAAGTAAAATAACATTACTATATTTCTGAATATTACATGCCCAAGGTAAGCAGTTGGAAGTGTTATGGTATCTCCTTGTCCCGGTCTAGCCGTGAGATGAGTTATCAGTTGCTGCCCTTGAATGCAAGAGATTGTAAACAGTAGATCAGGCTTTGGTTGGTCCAGGGCCGGTCTCCCATCATCTTCCAGGAAGTGTTTGATTATATCAGTGTAGAGATGGGTAACTGGAAGATGCTCTATCTTACTCTGATCAGTAGTTACTTATCATGTCTGGGAATGCCTGATTGACAGATACACAATTTAATGCATGCACACATTGCACACGCACACACACACACACACACACACAAACGCACACACAGAGTTTGTGTTTTGCTGGTCTTATGCCACTGAGATGCCAATCCCTTAAAGTCCCTGTGACCTTTCAGGAGGTCAGCCATTCAAAATACTGGTTGCATTGCTTGAAATCTCCATTAACTGTTATTTGACAGGGAATGAAGCAAAGAACCTGAGCCTCCCTTGTTAAATAAGACTCAAAGCCAGAAGGATTAAAAGGTAGATTTAGGTCTTGGGGATATGAGTCAATGGCAGCAGAGCACTTGTCCCTGCAGAGCCAGTGTCTGATTATTTTAAGCCAAGTTACTTGGTGAATGGCTGACAGGCCAAATAAACAGACTCAGCTTGAACTTTTTCTTTCCTCTTCATACTGTCATCTGTCGTGCTCTTTACTGACAGGCCAAACACTTTTTTCTGTGATTCAAAGACTTTTTCCAACTTCTCCCTCTGCAGGGCAAAGGAATATGAGACGTCAATGGAGGCAAAGACACAGGTCCCCGACTCCCCATACAAGGCCAAGTAATGGTTTTACTTCTCTGAATTTGAAGTTTAACATTTTTGTCTTTTTATGTTTCATTTGAATGCTTATAAAATCACTTGATTGTTTGATCTGTAAAATCACAAATTTGGTACAAATATCAATTGAGTTATTGCAAAATGCAAGATGTTGCATTTTAGAGGAGCAATGAAATGGTTGTTTTTATAGAATTAGTTTATCAAGATTCATCAATTCATGTTAGAAAATTGTTATGTCTGACCAACAGTTAAACAACCACAGGGATTTGAGTTTCTCTTAAAGAAACCATTCAGATTTCATTGGCTTAATTTTTTATCTATATCTAAATAGCTTTAAATAAATCATTACATTCATTGTTAATTAATTTTGTCAATCAATTTGTCAAATACACTTTTCAGGTCTTAAGATAAGCTTGTCAGACCAGCAGTCTAAAAAAATCAATTACAGAATTTTCTGCTGATCAAGTTACTGATTAGTTTCAGCGCCACTGTGGTAAATAGAGGATGACCCGAGACAGCACAGAAACACTGGCTGTCAACTAGTGTTTATAAACAGATTAATGATAATTAGTCTGTGTGTTCAGGTTGCAGCGGCTGGTGAAGGACCTGTTGAAGCAGCTGCAGGGCCAAGACAGTGGCCAGTGGGCCAACAACAAAGTGTCGGGTCTGGACAGAACTCTGGGAGAGATCTCTCGCATCTTGGAGAAACAGGTAGAGTTTGCCTTGTTAATTTCTGCCTTTGAATAACGTACCCGCCTCAGTGTCCCGCTATGTTGCTTTGCTGCAGACTCGAGAGTTTGCAGCAGTGCGCAAGTCATGCCAGCCCTTTGGCATGTCTCTTCTGTGATGAGTTGTGTTTGGCTCTGGCTCCCTCTCTCTCACCCTCCCGATGTAGAGTATCGCTTACTCCTAACCAACTTGCCTTTGGTTATTGGCTAATGAAGACCAGATTAACTGTGTTTTCATTGTCCACATGGTACCAATAGAGGAGCTTCCTAGTACGAGAGCGAGCATTGTCTCGTGTCTGTATGCCTTGCACGACTCACATGTCACTAGTTTAGACAATGGTAAATTGGATTTCCAGATGAAAAGCACAAGACTTGATTGAACAAAGGCAAGAGAGGAGATTTTTTTCTGAGATTGCGCATATTTCTTACACTTCTTTACAGCTGTATAAATATATATAATTGTCAGATATAATGGCAGACATTTATAACTGTAGTTCATTTGAAACATGTGTCCCAGAGGCTTTGTTGCATTATGTTTTGTTTTGTTTTTTACAGTAAAACTCTCATCAATTTGAGACTGAGGGGAGGAATTAAAACACCTGCCACGGTGTTTATGATGAGGAGAATATACAGCCCACTTCCTGTAATGAGGCATAAATTTCCTGTCAAGTTGTGGTTCGAGCCATCATAACATCCCACTGTGCATGCCTCTGGGTGTGAGCACAGAGAGATTATGGTGCCTCATCAGTGACGAGGGGGACGGCTGTAGAGGCTATTACCGAATTTCCCCAGAGGCAAAGAAAGAGGTGGCTGAGGTGGGTGGCATAGCATCCTGTAAGGAGAGAGGAGGAGACTAGTGTGATGTGAGTAGCTCACAAGCTGTCACTACATGAGGGCTCCTCCCCTCAGCTCCACGTAATCCCAGTGGGAGGTCAGAGGTCAGTGGGCCACAAGAGATGTGCTCTGTTCAACAGCAGTGTTGTAAGCAAAGAGGAAGATCAAGGTTGTGTTCGAGTGCTTCGGTTTTGTCTCTTAGTGTAGTCTTAAGGGACATTTTTAAACTGTTTTGTCAAGTTCTGTCTCACCAGCTTCTTAAAGAAATGCCACCACCCCACCCCCCACCCCCCAATAAGCTTAGTGGGACAATGTGATTGGTCCGTGGGGCAGTCAGCAGACACCTCCCGCTCTAATCCCTGGACAAAGTCAAATAAATAGAGTCTCCGTCAGCATGGCTGTCTGGCCCCTGAGTCACTTCAAGTCAGGACCGTTTAGATTATTTGACCTAACAAGCATCTCTCATGTCATTGACTCACCTAAAGATTTGTTTTTCTCTCCCATATCTGATTCAGTCTCCACTTTCTCTGCTAATTCCTTAGACAACACCCGACACTCCCCCCACCGCACTGCTGTTCGGGTCCCACTCCCCACCTCTCTCTCCTCCCCTGCTTTCGAGGCTACGTCTAGTCTCTGACCTCAGTGTGTTTCTCCCTCTGTGGCCTCTAATGGTTTATTTTGTGTCAAACCAGATTTTTTTTTTACTTTGGATGGCTATGAAGCACAATTTTCCCAATGCGGTGTTGCTTCTTTCTGCTGCATATTTGCCTTTATTATTTAGCACTTGTATTTATGCATTGGCCAAACTGTTTACCGCTGCTTTCAGTTAAAGCCTGCTTGAAAAAGAGCAACATGTATGACAGGTTAAGGAACTGTCAGGAACGCGGTGCTCTGTGAACCAAAGACTTCAGACTGTATTTACATTTTCATTTGCCAGCTGTCGGAGCTTGGTGGGCCAACCAGTGGGACTGCTGGGAAATGTATTCGGGGACATATGGGGGGAAGGTGAAAAGCAGAGTGGCAGGACAACATGGTTTCTTACTTGGGCCTCTATAGCAGACTGAACGATACAGCCCAGATCAGCAGTGTCAGAACTTTGTAAAGGAAAGCAAAAGTGAGCAGCATGCTATCCAATCCAAATGAGAATTTGTCTGTTTATACAGTATGATCACACTGTTTTTCTTATCATTATATTCTACTTCCATATCTTTATTAAAGTAGGAGGTTCCCTATGGTGTTCATTAGTTCTTGGATTTTTGGCAGGCATTTTGGCCATTTGTGATTTCAACAGCATCAACTGTAATGTTTTGAATTTTCAGAATAATGGTATCTTGCTGTCAGTCTCTCACATGTATAAATTTACTTCATTTGCATTTTTAAATTAATATAAACATTAAACTAAACAAACAAACAAAAAACAGAGACATTTCAAAGCTTTGGCCAGTCAGTCACTGCACATTTAAGAAGATCTCATGACCAAATAATTAATATGGACATTTTTAAGATAACATTTTTTTTTAACCCAGATAATATACATTGTATTCTGATACATAGATTTTTTAAAAAAAAAGCGAAATCATCTATTTGCTTCAGCTCTAATTTTACCATATTTTCTTGTTATATGCCGTCGGTGTCCCTAAACAGTCTCAGTTTTGTTTCCTCACCACAAGACCAATGAGGAGTGAAATGGTTCTATGCTTATTGGTGTGTTAGTTTACAACTAGGGGCTGTCTGTGGTTTCTGTGGCAGGTTTGATTTTGCGCTACACTTGACTTTGATTAATCTTGCTTTATTTTATAAGAATAAACAGAGTTTGTAGAATTATCCATTTCCATGTTTCGCCTGCACTCATACAGTGCACCAAATCATATGCTATTGTATCTTGTAAACACACAAGTTTATACTCGACCTTAAAATGTTTACTCCAGCAGCCTTGTTGTGGTTTACAGTCGACTCAGCCCACAGAGCTTTGTTTACCACGCGCAGGCTTGTCCTTAGGACTGTGTAATGATGAAATTCATGTGTTGAGTGGGTGATCTGTCACACTCCTCTCTGTCATTGTTAGGTTTTGGTTGTGAATGGGTGAACTCGTTACTTGAAGGTGCAGATCAAAGTTGAAGCCGGTCCTTGATGAACTCTGCCAGTTGTTGCCCATCTGTTAGTTGGGCAGGACAACTGAGGCTGTGCCCTCCTCTCTGCTTTAATTAAAGTGTCTGGTGGGACGAGTCTACGAAGTGCAATCTGGCCGGTCTGCTGGTGCGCAGACACTGTCGCAGGAATGACCAGCTGCTTCAGCCCTCCCATCAGCTGGGGTAACAATGGTCACCCTGGACAATAATTGGATAAGATTCCCCCTGTTGTATTATTCAGGAGCCATCCGTCTCACTTTTGTCTTACTGCTTGACCCTTTGTGGTGGCTCTACTTTTTTCTTTGTCTCCCTTTTCAGCTGAAATTAGTTGTTCCTCCTCTTTCTGTGTTTTGGTGTAGCCTTTTCCTGGAGTTTTACTGGGACAATGCTACAGTTTGAGTATTCGCTCTCATACCCAAAGCCATAATATGAATTTCATCTGTCTTTCAGTGCACAGATATTGTAAGTCTAGCAATTTATGGCTTAGTTGAGCTATTTTCTCAAACCACAGGAGACATAATACACCGTTTTTTTTTTGTTTTTTTTTTACAGCTGAAGTAGTATTCCATGTGATCAGTAACTTGGCTTGACAGAAAGAATTTGTGCAATGACTTTTCAAAAGTGAAATAAAACTGGCATACCAGTCCAGTCAGTGTCTCTGTGAGTCTAAGGTTTAGTAACACTTATACTGATAGAGCTGAATGCCAAGTCATAGTCTTAACTTGCTTAGTGACAATGGTAACATGCTCAGTGGGCTCAAGTAGCCTATATCATGTTCCCTACCTCAGGTTAGAGCGTTTGCATGCTAAACTTTGCTAATATTAGTACAGCTTGTTAAATGCAGTGGAACCTGAGGTGATAATGTTAATTTAGCATGAATTTTATCATGACCACCAATAGGAATACACATTGTGATTTTTTTTGCAAACCAATAACCGATTGATAACCATTTACTGTAACTGGTGAAATTAAAATGGTCTGTTAGTGTCTATGACTAGGCTTGTGCCAATCGGCAACCCGATCCCCTATCAGACGATGTTTTTTTTCTTGCCAGTGTTGTAAAACACGCTGCTACAGCTGTGCAGCGCCACATCCACTGTGCTCTGGCCCAGCTGATCAGCACACAGATGGTGCGGCTGTTTTTTTGTATTTAGTGTATTTAGCTATAGAGAGGAACAGCAGAGCGCTCCTCTGACAGCTTGTCTGTATGGGCTGCAGGTGAGCCGTCCTTACAGGTGATGCACACAAAGGTGTGTCAATCTGAGCTTCTTTCACGGGGACTGCAGAGCATAACTGGCATGAACTGTCAGTCCCCTCATGCTGTGTAACGTTTTGCTGTGAAATATGGCTGAAGGCACAAGTGGAAGTTGTCCGTTTTATGCCTTTATTTGATAGATTAGTAGAGATAGACAGGAAAGGGGGAGGCAGAGAGAGGGGAATGACATGCAGGAAAGGTCTGCCCCCCAAGAGTTGATTGAAGTAGCTAATTTAAAAGTTATTGTTAACAGTTAATCACGTGCATCCCTAACCACCAACCTACATATTACTTTTTTTTATTAACCTCTCTATTAACACAGTCAACTATGCATCCAAGAGCCTCTTGGGTTTTGTTCTCAAATGTGATAATGCAACTTTGAAACTATAACTTTGAATATCCTTCGGGATCAATAAAGTATCTATCTATCTATTACTATGATGACCAAACATTGGAGAGGCTACATGGCTGCCTTACTCATATACGGTAACTAGTCTTGTATAAGTTTGGATTAGCCTACAAACAAGTGCACTTCCCTAAAGTGAAGCAGTATCTCTTTAAGAGCACTGAGAGAACGACCTTTATTGTAACTGTCTCTCAGGAATGTAATTTGTTAGTTCTTGCTGGTCTTATAAAAACAAAAACATTGTTTTCATCTTGTTAAATTTGTATTCAAATTCAGCTTACTGTGTATACACACTGTCAATGTAATTACATACAAACATGATTTCTGTTGCCCTGCATGGTTACGTTTGTAGAAAGGATATATCATCACCAGATGCTTTTTCCATTTGCGTAGAAAGTCAGCTGCTCTGCACAGCACAAAGCTCGCCATTTGCAAAAGCTGTTAACATACAAAATAAGCCTGTATTTTAAGCAGTAGGTTTTTAGTTAAATGTGTATCTTGCAGTAATACTTAGATGCCCTTTTTGTCTTCTGTGGCCCATTGCATGCGTAGAGGAGACCACCTAAAGATAATATGTCAGGTAGTTTGAACTTAATCCTCTTCACCGGTATTGTTCCATCATCACAACAGATAAATCTGTCAGCAGAGCGGAGAAGTCACAGACTAGCCAAGCAACTCTTGTCTGGTTTTCACAGGAGACAGCCAGGACTGGGCAGGTCCCAATTACACCCTTTAATACCATTTGATAAGCTGCTATGAAAGAGCTGCCCCTTTTTTTTTCATTTAGTCTAGAAGCTTTTAGCTAGGTGTGTTGATGTGAGGGTTAAGAGAGGGGTTAATCCAAGATCAGTGACTGAGACTCAATTGATTAGGCATGGAAACTGCTGGCAACTTTTAGAAAAGGAAGTCATAATGAGGTCTTTTATACAAACACTACTTCCACTCTTGAGACTGTGTTTGAGACAGTTTTCATTATGTTGAAAGTAAAGGGTGTTTGGCGTGTTTGTTAATGTTTTGGTCCCAAACCCAAAATGATTGCCTAGCGCCTTGTGCGTGTGTCTGTGTGTATCTGTGTGTCTAAGACCGGAATCGAGGAGCAGTTACCTCAGCAGCAGGCATGAATGACAGATGAAGAGCTTATCTGTAATTTGGTATAGCGCTTCACTCTCAATGTGTTCAGGCTTGTTGGCAGCTTCCCATGTGCGGAACAAAAGCACTGTGAAGAGGTTTGATTTTCATGCTGTCACAGCAGCGAGGAGCCTGTATCCTCTTCAGGAGTAGGAGTGACCTGCAGTGTAACGCTCTGCAGTTGTGTGAAGAAGGTCCTCCATCAGCAGCTCCTTGTCTACCCAGGCACAAACATGCCCGGTAGTCAGTGCTCGCTCCTGGCTTTGTACTTGTTGATTTATAAGACACTGTAGCAACAGCATCTGCCCTCCTGCCAATTACTCTATCATCAGAGGAGGGCTGGGTCTAACTATTTACATGTGTTCATAAATCTTATGCACTGGAATGATGCACTAAATTATCGATATTTATATTATGGATTTTTATTTAGTAACTGAGAGTGAGAAGAAAGAATGTAACATAAACAATTATAAAGTGCAAATCCCTTTATTTCTTTAAGTTCAGAAAATTATAAAAAGAAATTTGACTACAGACATATACTGTAGTAACATGAAATGAACAAATTTCAGCCAATATGCTCATCCATAGGATCACTGCTTACCAGATGTACTGTATCCCCGTTTATTGCACCATTTATATGGAAACGTCTGGCAGTTTAGTTCATCAAAGTGACTGGAGGAAGGAGCAGTTTGTGATGGGGACATGTACCCAATAAAGCTTATGTGTTGTCTGTCAGTTTATAAAAACAGACAGAACAAGTCAAGCTTGTCCGTAAGAGAGTCATTATAGAAATGAATGAAGTTCTTATGCAGACAAAACAAATAAAATGTTTAATGCTGAAATGAAGCAAATTATTTTTTTTCACAAATAGTTCTACTTGAATTACAAGGTGGATTAAAATACCCTGTCCAGTCCATTGTCTCTTAACATTTGAGTGGCTAAAAGTTTATACAGAGGGTATTTTCTACTTTCTCAATGAGTGCAGCAGGCCACGTTTGATGGTGTTAAAACATATCAATTTGACTTTGATGCATATTGAAATTGATATTTGTCAGACAATTTACTATATGATTGTCCACCAATAATGATATATTTTTGTTTAAGACATAACTTTTATTCTTGTAAAACATTTTGACATCTTTAAAAAATTGCAAGAAAAGTTGCTAGAAAATGATAAAGATTGTACATTGTGTTTGCTGACCTTTAGTTGAAACACACTGTCTGGCCTTGCAAATAAAGTCTCAAATAAAAAGGCCAAAAACCACACTTTAAACAATTCACAAAGTCAACAGAGATAAAGCAGCTCCTGTATGATCAAGAGTGAGGTGTATGAAAAACCTGCTATCAGTGCAAAAGTTTCATCTCTAAACTAACTGGAGGTGTGGGATGATCTCTGTGAGCATGTGAGGCTGGATCGTGTTAAAGGTTGAAGGAAAATCTCTGAACAGGATTACATGGCTCTTTAATCGCTGTAAATGCTGACACAATAGGTGAAGTAATGTAAGTGCAGAATCCTTTTTACCTCAGAGGTTCTAATGCATTAACGATTGATTATAATAAGAATCTAATGTTTCTTGTTTCCTCTCCTATCAGAATCTTTTTTCATTTTTTTTACATTTTTTTAATTGTCTTGCTGTTTGCTTGGCCGTGTAACATTTTCTCCGTTGCTCTTAACTCCGTGGTCGTCCACCGAGACCACCCCGGTGCTAACTGGAGCCTGCAGAGCTTTTGCCGTCTTCTGAAACTTGACTGCTGTGGGTCGGAGTCGGGTTGTGCACTTTTGAGATTAAACAGGAATACTTCAGGGATCACTTTGTTTCAGATTTCAATCCCTCACCCCTGTAGGAGAAGGAGAGGTTGCCTCCCCGGTGAGAGCCATGTAATCCCCCCTGTCCAGCGGGTGGTTTGCTGTCCTCTGACTGTACCTCTGTTTCTCTGTCCGTCCTTCCCCCTACAGAACAATGCAGACCAAGTTGCCTTCCAAGTGGGCGGCGGCCTGTCGGCTCTGGAACAAATTCTACATGTCATCACTGCTGCTTCCACACCCACTGCAGTTCCTCGTATTCCTCTCAAGTGAGTACCGTCACCAAACTGAAATATTTACTTATTAATTTATGTAATGATACATGCAAATACATGAAAGCAGGTTTCTATGATGTTTTAAAGCCAGACTCGGCCAAGAAAAAAAATCAGTCGCTATGCCCTTTAGTTTATCATCATGGCTTTTGATCAAGTTTCTGTTTCAAGCCAGCAGGGTGAGCTGTCTCTTTAGCTTATGACTGGTACAGTTTGATTTTGGAAAGCTGACCACTTGCGTTGTTGTTGTTGTTGTTGTTGTTTTTGTTTTTGTTGTTTTTGTTGTTGTTGTTGTTGTTGTTGTTGTTAAGACGAGGGCATGGGTGAGTGTGATTTTGTTGTGTTGGATGGACGCAGGTATGGACTTGATTTTTCTGAAATGATCGAAAATGCTATTCGCCCAAAGTAACACAAGGTACAGTTGCTTTATCATCCACACAGTGGTTATCTAATGAAAACTCACTGATAGGTTTAGTTTTTTTCAGTTGTCTTTGTGCTTTTTTTTTTTTTTTTTTCCAAATCACAGAGATTAGTGAGAGCTGATTTTGGAGATTTTTGATTTTTCAGATTAATTGAAGAAATTACTATAGTTTTATGGGTTAAATAGCTTAGACAAAATCTAAATTAACCATTGCATTAGAAATAAATCACTGAAAATAAGATGTTCCATTAGCTGGTGTTTTTATAAATTTTTGGAAAAATCAAAAAACTGTTATAAAAGTGCAAAAAATTTTTTTTATATATTTTGATTTTCCCCAAAGTTTCCTTTTTGGGTATAATTACCCAATTGTTGGAAGAATAAAAACTATTAAAAAGTGTTTTTGCATTTTTGAAAATACTATAGCACAATATCTGAGCCACTTTTGAACAATCTAAACTACCATCTAATCATAAGGCGGCAAACAGCTGTTGCAATGTGTCTCCTGTTGGACTTGTCTTTGACTGTATCCTTTTACTGACCTCACTGAAAACGCATTGCTTTATTCCCAATTTGTAATTGTTTATGCAGTTGCATAAAGTGACTCACTGTTTGTAGTGGGTTCATCCCAATAAATACTCTGAAAATGCATTAATGAATAACAGCTCTACCCTTCTAGAAATGGAAAGCATTTCTCCATTTCTGTAATCAATTTATGTTCATTCTTTTTCTCTGGAAACAGAGAAAGCACATGTGTCCCATCTATCATTTAGAGTGCAGAGTATTTTTGAGTTGTGGGTCTGACGTTTGCATGGCCTGCCAGTAGATAACCTCAAAGAGGCTGCCGTACTCACAAGTGGGACTCTGTAATGGACTCGAATGGCCTTGCGCTCCCATTCATTAGCATTTACTGGTCTCTGAAACTCTGCTAATGGAGAAATGCTTCTTATATTTATAAGGCTTTTAAAGGGCATCACATGTATATTGATTTTTTTTGTACTCTCTCTTCTTCAATCATTGTTATCTGAGGGAATTTCAAGCAGACTTCTGAATTGGAAGAAATTTTATTATCTGAAATGGAGAGACTGTCCTCTAGTATGAAGCGTTTGTTTGCTGAGTTTGTTGGCACGTCCGTGCAGTGACGTTGTGTTAGCTTAAGCTCAAACAATACCTCCTTGACTTTTTTAGACATCTTCTTGATATGCTGTGGTGATAGAACAGGAGGTGAAGATTAGGAGCATCTGTTTTTATACTCTTCATACTAGTCTAATCCAACCTTGGAGTCGGTTATGAATAATTATAAAAGAATGAGGTTGAATAAGATCCTCTTTGTAAACCCTTGGCTTGCGTAAATGGGTTTATCTGCTGGGGGGTTTCACACCAGCATGGGATTAATGCAGTCACACTGACACACTGAAGTATGTACCTGAAAGGTTATTATTGAATATTATTCAATTTTATTTGTATAGCACCAATTCATAATATGCATTATCTCAAGGCGTATGTTTATTGTGTGCAGTGTTCTGCAGTGTAGATTGAGAGCTTGTCCTGTAGTTGGAATGTACCAGTAAATTAATATAAATTTAACATCTACTTGTATATTAACAAAAGTTTTAAAAGGCATAAATAGAAACAATAAAATAGCACAAAGTTTGTTTGTGGGTGAACTGGGGGTTTGCAACTTACTCATGTAATCAGTGCTGTGAAAAAGAATAAATAAGGCAAAAAGACAATAACAAAGCATTTCATCAAGTTGCAAAGTGACAATACTGTGGCCCATATCCAGCATATCCAATAGAGTAAGGAAAGGTATAGAATTTACATACCAAACAGTATTAAACTGTGCACACAATAGATTGTATTTAACAGTGTAAAAAATGTTCAGCAGTAGTAGCTGTCACACAGCACAGGGTTGTAATGCAGTATCCAAAATGTGATGGGGTCTAAAGCAGAATATGGGTGAATGATTTAGTCTCTGTACAGCTAATACTGTATTATTGATACAGCAGCTGTCTCGGTGTCGTAGATACAGATATTGTACACACTATCCAGATGAGCGGACTCCTGTGTGTGCTGTATAGCTTCTTTGGTGGTAGTGCAGTGTGTGAGGATGTGCTTTCAGTTGTGTGGGACACTTACAGTGGCAATTAGACAGATTATGGGGGTTACTTGATGGACTGATTCAGAGCAGTTACAAAAAGCTTTTCTGAGGCAGTGTGAGCTGTTTATGTCCTCCAGGGTTTAGGATCTGTATCCCAGTTCCCAGTTTTCCTCTGAGCTGGAGATGACCCTCTGAAGTGCTTTTCTATCGCTGCTTTACCACATGGTCATGCAGCGTTGTCAGGATGCTCTCTTTGGTGCAACAATAGAAACTCACTACTGGCATGATCTTTCTTTTGCACCCTCTAGAAAAACACCAGTCACTGTGCTTTCTTGACCAAGAGAGAGGTCACTCTTAAAGCTTGTGATGCAGCTCAGTCAGGTCAGTGGAGTCCATAGCTGGTGACGAGGTGCAACACAAGGACGCAGCCCGACTGTCTACTTATCACTATCCGTCATCTGGATGGCTGTGCGGCCTAATGGGCTGCTATACAGACGCTCACCCCAGAGTGCGCTACATTATCTGTTTACAGTGATGCTGCCGTATTGATCACCTCCTCCTTCCAGATAAGCAGAGTGATTTACAAAAAAAAAAAAAAAAGGCAGCTGCGGAGATGCTCCTGCCATATCTCTCCCCGGGGAGGCTGATTCCATCTTGTTACCATTACATTAATGAGCTAATTCCTCTACGAAGCTCCGCTAATGTCCTGGTGTAACCCTGTGGTCACTGGAATGTCTTGATCAGAGTTTCTGCAGCCACTGTCATTAAGTTCAGCTGGAGAGATATCATCTCAAAACAACATCCCAAATGTAAGAATTTAGTATTCCACAAGGGGAATTATTATTAATATTCAAATAATTAATTATTTTTTATTTTAAAAAATTGACTTGCTGGTCAGTCAACAAATAGTTTCCGCTGGTCAATTTAAATTTAATATGAAATTACACTTATATAATATGTATTGATTATACCACATAATATATCTATATATGTAACATTGCAGCATGTGAGGAACCTATCATACCCATTATACAGTATGTATATAGTATCAGTATCAGTATGCATGTTGCACTGTAAATAATTCCTGTTATGTAGTTGAGGTTGTTGTGCTTTAACTAGTAAAAATGAAAAAACGAATTGCGCAACTGCCTTGGCTTCAATAGTTGGTTTGATTGGAGAAACTACTATTCCTTTCAACCCAAAACAAGTGTTCAACATGACAAATCTATCTTTTTTTAGCTAGTGGCTTCTGTCTTCCAATAGGGGTCACTGGAGAGAGGAGAGGAAGAACGGTCTAAGCACAAAGCTCAGTCTGCCTGTTCACAGCTTTTAAAATCTAACATGCAAAGGGGCACTCGTCTATGATGTTCGGGATGCCAAAATCAAATTCAGAAGGTTATACTGTAATGTTTTAGTTGTACCTTAACAGTTTTCATTGCTTTTAAAAAGGCAGGCAGAGCTGCAAAGGGACTGTAAAGGGGTGATCTCCAGAGAAAGGTTTAGGAGTCCTTCACCACTACGTGTTAACCCAATTTGTATTTCCACCTCTGTCTCACATGACCTGGTGTATCCTGTGAAATCAGAGCTGCTACCTGTGGTTTTATTTCAGGATGTTTTCCACCATTTGAAGGCGTGTGTATGTGTGTGCGCAAGTGTGTGAATGTGCGCACTCATGCTGTTGTGCGTGATGCTGTGTGACGGCTCATCAGATTTCTTCCCCTTCATACCTGGCCAGTGTGGCACAACAGCCAGAGTAGATGTCTTGGAAGCACTCAGGGTATCGCAGAGATCAACAGCAGAATCAAATTAAATGTCATTTAGATAGCAGTGAATGAAGGGATTGTTTGACAGCACAAGGAAATGGATTTGCTCCTCACCTTTTATTTTGGCTTAGGATTCTTTTTCTACCCCTGAACACAAATTTACCCTGTTTAAGAGGCAGGAACTTAACCTGATCTGGAAGTTGGTCAGATTTCTGCAGCGTTGCTCCAGTCAGGCTTGACTGTGCACATAGGAAACACACACAGAGGGCGAGAAATGTGAGACTCGGGTTGAGGAGAACAGATCTCAGCTGATAACTCAAGGCAGTGACAAAAAGCATAAAGAGCCTTTTAAATGTTTGTTGTCCTGTTGTCTACTGAATTGAAAGTCAGCTTTTTACTATGATAAATGACCTTATGTTGAAAGAGAGACAAAATCCATGACCGTACATCTCTCTATGAAGCAAACCTTGTTTATTCTTACTTCTTATTTATACTTAAGGCAAGAAAGTCTGGCCTCTGTTTTAGCTCTTTCTTGTGTCTCTTCCCCTCCTTACTTATTTTTTCAGCAAGTCTGATAAATAAGTGTTTTGGTGTAAGTAGTTTAAATGTAAAGGTCACTGTGTGGGACACCGGCCCCCCAAGCCTCTGCCTTATCATGTGTAGGCCTGTTGGCCACCCAGGCAGAGACCTAGAGGACTGTAGGGTGGCGAAACTGGATCAGGTGTGCTCCATCCTTATACCTCTTGGCCTCATTTCTCTATGCATGTGAATAGCCATGTGGGTAAAATAGTAGCTGTGTGAGGTCAAGCTGTTTTTAATGTGGGTGCACAGATTAAATCGCTCTGAATTTGCCTCTTGCCTTCTTTATTTTTCCCCTTTTTTTTTATCAGCATCAGTTGTCACTGGTTTGTGCATCAGATAAAAGTTGTGACAGTAATTTTTTTGCATCTAATTTCAAAGCAGCAATGCGACAATGCACCAGGTGGGTGGCAATATTTAGTGGCTGGGACCATGTAAAGTGCCGTCTGTAACACAATGAGGAACCTCACAATGGTGTAGGTGGAGGAATGTTGGCGGCTTAGACACAGCGGGACACATCAGTCCCTGCAAAGTTTTTGTGCAACATGAGACAGGCTGGCGTGGCACTTCACCAAATTGTTCCACAAAATCTTTGGCTCGGGCTCTCATTGAGGGGTATTGAGATAGTGAGATTCCCAGAGAGGGCGTACTATCAGGTGTCATGCTCATCAAGCTCAATTAGGTGGGAGGAAACCAAAGACAGATCACTGTGATGGTTCATTGTACAAGCTGGTGTAAGGGCATAACTCAAACATAGTCTCTGACAGGACCCTCATTTGTTCAGAGATGACCAAAGACAAGCCTGATTAGCTGTGTTACAAAGCAATTGCATGCTCATTACATGAGCAGTTGAGTGAGTCAATTGTGAAGCCAGCGGGCCAGAGCTGAGCTGCCAGGAGTAAAGTGATTTAATCAGAATATGCTAATCAGGTCAGGCATGCCTAGAATTACATTTGAAATTAAACATTTACATTGCCTTGTTTATCCTGTTAAACACTATAAGTGTTAACCAGTACATCATGATATATCCATTATAGTTCTGGTTTCAGTTTCCAAATACCAGAGAAAAATAAGGAAAACTATTCTGCTACAGCCACATAATGGAATAATAAAAACATACCTTAACAACGTATATGATGTTTAAAAAACTGCACCTAGTCCTATCAAACAATAAAATTGCCATTAAAGAGATTTTAATTTGGGTTAATTTGGGTGTTTGTTTGTTTTGGGACAGGAAATGGAAATTGGTTGAAAATAAAT
This sequence comes from Decapterus maruadsi, assembly GCA_030347415.2. Taxonomy (NCBI): domain Eukaryota; kingdom Metazoa; phylum Chordata; class Actinopteri; order Carangiformes; family Carangidae; genus Decapterus; species Decapterus maruadsi. Next base: position 13,013,328 of record CM064893.1, on the reverse strand, counting down.
CATAGTGACCCAATAATTTGCATGTTAAGCACTGAGCGACTCATCACACATTTTCACATGGTGATGTGCCCGTTCAGTTAAACAAACCCAAGAGTGGTTTAACATACTCTAATCAACAACAACTTTGCATTGCCTCTCCAGTCCACTGATTTTAAAATCTTTAAGAGAAGTTTAAAGTTCTTCCTTTTGAAGCCACAGTTAAAAAAGTAGTGTAGTGATGACACCACCACAGTTTTTATGTAAAATTAATACACAAAACATTTAGAAAGTAAATCTGTTACGACCAGGCTGCTATGAATTAGCTCTTTGACTCTAAAGTGGTCAGTCCCTGCCTCATCATTGAGTCTGATACAATATCCTTACTGTTATGTGTTCAACAGGGGCATAATTATAAATGCCAAAATAGTAACTGAATGCACCTAAACTAACTCTTGTCCTTTGGAGGAATGTACAACTGTACAATCCAGCTACCACAGCTTAAATTTCATAAGATGTGTGAAGCACATAATTATATATCTGTATTTGAGAACAGGTATTTGAGATGTCAATTTGGTATTTGCATAGAAGCCGATTTAAATCTCATGTTCGCTGGGGAATCAGAGTCCTGACGCTGCATGGCTGCACACAACCGTATAGTTTGGCTGGGATCTCATATAACCTCACCTCTTGCTCCACACGGGCTGTTGTGTCAGTGCACTTAACCATTATGACCCGACTTTTTCCACCATCTTTATACTTTAATAGAATTAGTGTCAATATAGCTGGCACATAGGACTGTAAGAGAAAGCTCCTTTTATGATTTTTTTCCTTCTTTTTTTGAGGTGGACGGCACGGAAGTGAGCTTTGATGCCAGATTTGGTCACTATCCAAAAGTTCAAAAATATAGTGCCTCTCACATCAACACCACATCCAATGTCTGACAGCTTTATGCTGCAATGTCAATATGACACGGCAAAACGACCGATCTGTCCACTTGCAAATGCGAAGCAAAGAATGGAGGAACTTATTGACAGACTTGGGTCTGCTTCAGTCTAATCTATTTTCCTTTACCATGCCAGCCGTGGTTTGACCGAAAACGCACAGCAGATGTGAAGGTTTCAGTAGATATCAAAATGTTTACCAGTTGAAATAAACATGGCCTACTTTAGGCACTGGAGAGGCAGATTCCATTCTTCCAGCGAGCAGATAGGACACGCCATTCCGCCAATGGCTAAAATATACAGTTGTCAGAAAATATTAACTGATGAAACGGGGGCGAGGGGGAGTAGCAGTCACAGCAGAACGATTGGTCAGTTATCTGAAGCATTAATCTTCTCTGGGACTCGTTTTAGAGCAGACATAATACAGAGGCACGCTGGCTGGCTCAGCACTGGCTGCTGCCTGGGGCTGCCTGGCGGCTTGTGAGGAGCTGCTGAGAGGAATAGTTTTATCTCTCCAGCGGAAATGCTGCACCATCTCAGCCAAGATGGGACTGAGATTGCGTTCAACTTCTCTGAAGGTGGCTCTAGTGAGGGGAGTCTCCGCATAAGTAGCTGATATGAGTGTTTTATTCCCCAAATCGGCTTCCTTACTCGGCGCTGTCAGTGAGATACGCTTTTGACTTGCGAAGACAAACTACACCCTTAAGGAACCACAAATACAGAAGAGTGTGTTTGGTTTCCTGATGACTGCAGATAGTTGTGTCAGTGCCCAGGGCTAGACATTTACATCCCAGTTGTAGTGTTACTGTAATGAATTGGGAGGGTGGTGTCAGCACACCTTGTGATGAATAATGATTTGTCATGTTTCTGTGTTAGATCTCTCTGTGCTGCTGTAAACACCTACTACCTGGCGTGCTCCTGTTGCCCCCTCAACTGCTCCTATGTGCTGTTTAGCAACAAGATAGCGCTTCTCATGGACCTGCTGCTGCATCAACTAACAGTAAGTCCGTGCACCTCCGCACATGAACAAGACGTAATATGACATCATAAACAAAACATTTCAGAAATAATGCAATGAGTCAGTATGTTCGCAGATAGTTTATGCAGGCAGCATAAGTCCTGTACACGTAGAGAAGATGCTGAATGTGTTTACATACAGCGCACCAAAGTTTGACCAGACGAACAGCGTTTCTAACACATGCTTTTATTAACTTCCTTGTTTTCTTTACATTTATCTGTTGATATACAGTATTTTGACCACAGAGAAAGCCCTGCCTGTTGCATGTTCCTGCCGCAGTGTTAATGAAAGACAGACCAAAGGCACCAGCCAGCAAGTAACAAACCGTTGCCCAACCCTCTTCACAGATGCCTCCCGACTTGGGAATGTGAGAGCACAGTCAGTCAAGCAGGCAGGCTGCACTGCGGCGACATGTCAGCCCATATCCTTCAGCACTCTGTAAGGAGGACTGTAAACATCAGCCCACTCCAAACATCTAACGGTGGCGGACTGCTGGGGCCGCCTACACTCACAACACAGACAGGACAAGGCACAGGCACAGGGTTGTGGTACATGCATGAACTCTACTGGGGCTTCCCTTTCTCCAGTGCTGAGTTCCAATCCAAAGCAGTCATATTTCCTTAGGGCACACAGGGAGAGGTTCGGCTGTACGTTTCGGTTTATATAAAACATATCTGAGCAGCTGCTCTGCTGACTGACATATCCAACAACACCGCAGGAGACCAACTAACTGTTCTCCATGTGTTCAATGCAGATTAGGATTTGGGCTCAACAATTATCCACGCCGCTACACGCCCCTCTTTGATAAGTTGTGATTTAATTCACATCTGTTAACTTTAACATGTGTATGTCTCTGTCCTGGTGTGCGTGTGCACCAGCAATAGCGAGCGAGGCGGTGGGGGTAGTGCTGCCATATGAGCATGTCCCCTTTTAATTAGATTTGTGGAGAATGTCGGTGGATTTACCTATGCTGTCAGCATTCACTCCAACCATTAGACCAAATGAGGAGGTTCTACCTTTACAACGTTCTCCATGTCTAACAGCAGCACTATATTTTAAAAATGGGCTTCTGCTTGTGTGTTTCATTAGGTTTGACTAGAAATGTGACCAAGGAAAATGGTCATCTAAATGCACGGTCTACTTTCTTCAGCATTATTGTCATTTAAGCCTTCATCTCGTCAGAATGAACTTTATTCATATTCCATCTTTAATTGTTTTCACCAGCTTTTTTGGTGTTTGTGTGGCTTAGAAATACCTCCACTAGACACCATTATTATAGCCGTTAAATATCCCATAGATTCTGCTAATTTGTGGCCTATGTAGCAACGATGTCGGAGAAGCTTTAAAAAAAACGGGCCATTTAATGTAAGCCTCTGCATTAATTGAATGGCTTTTAATGGACATGCTGGAAGTTGAATTGCCCTGTGTTTATTTTTCTCTCTGCTCTCTAGATATTTTGTCTAACTGCGTTTGGATGATCAAGTTGTTGTTTTGGTTTAATCGGGTGTTCTGTTGTCTTCTGTCGTGTATTCTTGCAGCTGTATGTCCCAGATGAGGATAAGTCCATTTTTGGGCGCAGTGTGAACAAACAAGTCTTTGAGGGCTTGACCACAGGCCTGCTGCAGACCATTGCTACCATCCTGGGGTCGCTGTGGCCACATATCTCAGAGTCTGGACAAGGCGAAAACATAAGGATTTCCTCCCCTGATGCCAAGGTCAAACCTGCCACCGAGTCCTTCAACACCCGCACACAAGACCTAATCAGGTATTTTTCTTCCCGTGCGCCGTGTTTCTCGCACACTGCTTCTCCTCCTCCTCCTACATGGCACCTCTTTTTCTCATCATGACCTTTTTACCTCCTCTAGTAGATCCCTCCTCCACTCCTCTTCACTGGGTTGAGAGTTGGTCAACCTCTGATTTCCTCAACAGTGTGCCTGATGTAAAGAATAGGCTGACAAAGTGTCAAATCTCTTGGAAATGGTCCAACTGGTGTCTTGTTAAAATGAGAGTTGTGTGAGAATGACGGTGTATTCTGGCATCCGTCCAGCTTGTACTTTTTCCACACATTCAGTGCCACATTTCAAGTAAAATCAGTTCTGGGAGGGGTTGGGGGGCCACAAAGTAGCATAAACAAAGAGCACTTCCAAAGCTTTGAAAGGTCCCCTTGAACCTGGTGTTTGAGCTAGCCTCGTGGGCCTGAGCTGTAGGAGTCGGTGCTGTGTTGGAGAAATGTGGGCTGTGAGGAAAGGCAGGCCTGGCTTGATGAAGCCCTGTGGAAGAGTGCAGCCTTTCCACCATCCCTCCCACAAGCCATGATTCATCTGGACGGAGCAGCTGCACAGGCCCACCACTCTCATCCACTGACCCAGTCGTAACCCTGGAGACAGGGGAGGGCCTGAGAAAAATGGTATCGTCAGACTGGTAATCCCAAGTACGAGCTCAAGATTTACCTCAACTGCCTTGTATAATGTATATGCTTGTGAGGAAGGACAAAAGATCAAAACAGTTTTAGCTGTTGCAACACTCTCCCATTATACCCATCCATATATCACACAGAAAGGAGTTCACCATTTCCTCTCGTCTCATTACCAGTTTCTCAGTTTGGCTTTCAGTGCTTTTAGTCGCCCATCATCGTCATTAATGTTTTCAATCCGTGCTCAAAACGTTGAGACCCGAAGCGGTGAGTCCGACCACCGAGCCGATTGTCAAACAGAGCAGCCTTTAACAGATCACTAAGTGTGAGGACTGATCCTTTCAACCTAAGTAAAGCTGTGGAAGAGGATCAAGTCAAAACAATGGGACTGGGTTCAAGTGTCAGGTGACCTGCAGTGGCGGTGGTTGGAAATGGCCATAATAGTCTCTTTTGAGAGACTCTGAGTGAGTGACGGGCAGTTCTTTTTTTAAAAAAAAAAAAGGTATGCAAGAGAAGCAAGGAGTCAAGACAGTGGTAAGATGAGCAGCACTGGCTTCACAGTGACCAGATCAATGACTTTGAAAGCCTTGATTGGCAGCTGCAGCACTCGCCGGGTTTTCATAGGCTTTCGGTGCCTGAGCTGAGCCTGAGGGCGCAGGCACGCTGGAGCTGTGGGAAGATGGCCTCAGGTCAAGCGGACTGTCAAGGGCCCAGAGTTGGGCTGGCACAAGGACCACAACAGCCCTCTAATGACACTATTAGCAGTGATTTGTGGCTGAAAGAGTACAGGGAACATGATCATGAGACCTGTCATTGGCAAAGACAAATTGGAGATATCACAGTAATAGCAGGGAGTGGAGAGCTAAGGTGAGGTGTCTGCTTTCAGCTGCGGTGTTGTGGAAGTATGCACAGTAAAGGCCTTTGTCTGAGCTTTTTTTTTTTTTTTACAAATGGTAAATTTGTTTCAACATTTACAAATGAAATTATTAACCACAGTATGTGCTTTTTTCTCTTTCTGTGTTTTTTTTCTCGCAGCTATGTAGTGAACATGGGTCTGATTGACAAGTTGTACGGATGCTTCCTCTCCGTCCAGTCTCCTGTAGACGAGCACCCCAAGATGTCTGCTTTCCTCCAGCAAGCCTCGGCCCTCCTGCACAGCATGTGTAAGCTGTGCTTTGTCGTAACCGGACGGTAAGAATGTCTCTTACTCTATTATACACCTTAAACATCTCTGTGATCTCTTGACACACAGAAACATCTCTCTTTGCATCTAATGACAGAGACCCAGTCGCTGTCAGTTCTTTAATGTCACACGGATCCCCAAAGACAGGCTCGCGGTTACTCACACAAAGACTCCTGGTTCCTCTGCAATCAGCCAGCAGGTCGTTTCCTCCAGCCCAGCTCGCTGGCTGAGCTGTCGTTACTGCAGATAGAGATAGGTATCTACTTGACCCAGTGCTCTGTCACTCACCATAAACCTTAGCCTGCAGCGTGGGGGGAGCCCACCCACGTGTGCTACGGTGACCTCCACTAAGGGAGGTTCAGTGGCGCCGCTGACAGAGGCTAAGCACACAGACACACTGAGGGACATCAGCACCACAATTCCTCACTTAAAAGAAAAATAAATGTTGACCATGGTAGCAAGCTGAGAGGGTCTTTGATGTTTACACACATTTAATCGCTATACCGGGTCTAGTTTAGAGATTGAGCCATAACATCTTCACTGTTATTCCTCTTTCAGCACCCCCCTCCACTGTACTAGAGTTACTACCAGCCTGCTATTATCTTACCAGCTGCAAAGCACTTCAGTATCAATAACCAACTGCTTCACACCAGCATGGTAGAAGACAGCTACAGCAGGTCTACGTTCATCACTGAATATCTGTGAGAAAACACAGTCTGATCACGCAGGTTTAGCGAGAGCAGTGTTCTGGTCAGCATCGCAGCCCGTGGGCTATGTTCTGCCAAGATACTCTGTGTGTCATATATAAGAATGCTCAATGGGCTCGTAGAATATTTTGGCCATGCCAGTTGCTGTGTCAGGGGATTATAATGGCATTAGGAGGCTATGTTCTTGCCTAGCAGCATATTTCACGCAGTGCCTGTTGGCTAACATCAAGTATCAGCATGCAACTGTAGCTTCCATCCAGAGGTCACACACCCTCCGTTCTACATGGCTGCAAATCATAGCTGGTGCTGCTGCTGCAGCACTAGTCTTAAATTGTCTGTCTGCACTAGCCCAGGGTTTTTTACTGGAGTCTCTCCTGCTGCATTACGACTTGCTTACATTTTCTCTGTTGTGTCAGTTCATTTATTTTTTGTCGGTGAGTGTGTGTACTCGCATCACCTCTGCAACCACTTGATAATATTTAATGTTTCTCTGGTGTATTTTCAAATTTTTCCAGATTTTGATTCACCACCTAACGTCTTGTCCTTTGAAGCTCCTTGCATGACAAATTCAGTAAAGTAAACAAAAATCACAAATATTTTTAAATCCCCTGCTCTAATGCCAGACACATTGGTTAGATCTAGGAGCCTTTACTCCACACAGTACCTTCTCTTACCAACCAGCATAATCCCGAGCTTTGTGGTTTGATGTGATGGAGGTGTAAACAGGAGGTTGTCTCTGATTTTCTATTTCTTCATCTTATTATGTTCAGTGTTACCGTGTCCTTTTCCGTCTAAATTGTGTTTTGTTGTTGTTTGGTTATATAGTCTTTTTTATATGGTCTTTTTCCTTTCTATAAATGCAATTGTATATTATGTGGTGTAAATGTGGTATAAAGCATGTTTACTTTATAGTAGTTAGCATTATTATGAATTGCATTATTAGTAGTATTTTAAGGAGGCAGGATAAATATAAATATGCGAGTTACTGCAGAGGGAGAAGAGGTGGAACTGGACAAGTCTTGACTTCTTCCCACTCCTCTTTGAACATGTGTTGAGCTTTCTTTGTCTGTTGTTGTTGCTTATTTGTTTTCCTTTTCTTTTCATGTTCAAAATAGATTGTTAAAAGGGATGGTAACGTCATCCTTTCATTGTACAACAGAGTGGCATCTTGTAGCAATTTAACAAACATATCACCTTAAATCAAAACCTTACTGAGGATTTAATTAAATGTGCTGGAGCACTTAGCACCTTGTCACGCATCAATCATTATCTGCCATCTTGGAGTTACTGCCATGAACTCCTCGTCACGGGATTATTATGTTTACTGCAATGGGAGTGGGAGTCAGTGATGATGGTCCCACTTTTTCAGCTGCAACCAAACTGGCAGTGACTCTTTCCAGTTAAGTGAAAGATATTGAAGGTTCCCTGCACGCGAAGAAAAAAGATGGTTGCTGCATAAATGAAAGAGAGGCACATGAAGTTCAGATGATGAACTTGTCGTCCAACATGTCAATATGCAACAGATTTCAAACTTGGTGTTCTTCCACTCGCAGCAGTCAGTTAAGCCAGGTAGTGCAGCAGCGCTAACAGGGTAGTGCATCTTATCTAAAGGGAAAGTTATCTCTAAGCTCTTGTCAGATAAATAAATCTACAAGCTGCTGAGGTTCAGACTGTTATTTGTGTCCTCAGCCTTCAGCAAAATTATAGTCTGACTCTAGTTTTGGTTTGTCTTTTATCTTTCTTTCTTCTTCTTCTTTTTTTTTGTTTAACAGCAGAAAATAAAGACAGCAATGTTATGTAGTGTTTCCTGGTATCCTATGGGATTTTTCTTGATAACTGTTTTCACTTGTTTGTTTTTACTGACCATTGTCTAATGTCTCCCCTTTTACTCTCCAGTGCTCCCAGTATATTTGACAATAAACGTCAGGATCCCACTGGATTGACGGCCTTGTTGCAGTCTACAGACCTGGTGGGAGTGGTGCATACCCTGTATTGTATCCTGCTGCACAGTTTCTTACCAGAGTCTGCTTCCCAAAGTCAGGAACCCTACAGCCCCGGGGTCATCCAGGTGGCTTTGCAAGGCATCCGCTTCCTCAACAGTTTTGCCCTGCTTGACCTGTCCGCCTTCCAGGTATTCATAATAAATCCGAAGTATATTCTGTTTCACACTTGTCGCAAATAAGATCCTTTGATCCAGCAGATTTTGTGCATTGGTGGCAGATGGTTAGATGTAAAGTATTTTTTCTTTTTCTATATGATTCTGCATCTGATCTTTATTTGAGTATATTTTCTCTATTCCCATTCTCAGTAACTGGAGTTTGAAAAGAGCAAATTATGCGACTTCTGTCTTGTCACAATAAAAAAATTATCCTTCCTGGATTTAATAAAATTGCATACATAATCAATTTGGTGCAGGTTCCTTTATAAAGAGCCATTAGAGGAGGAGTTATTCTCCTCAGGACAAAGCTGACCTGTGCACATAAACACCGGTACCCTTTGACCCCAGGTCAGTAGTTGGGGTTGAACAAAGCACGGTGGGTCAGCCGTTAGGACGGAGCGCCGGTGATTAGCACTGTATGCGGGGCCGTACATTACCCACCCTGAGGAGGAGAGGGCGACAGCTTCACTGTGCTAAGTCACCGTGTAGACGGAAAGGCACGAGAGCAAGCGTTAATTATTTTAATGTCTTGCCGTAATTACTTTGAAGCAGCTTCCTCTCACTGACCTGCCACAGTCCGGCAACTCAAAACAGCTGGAAATGAAAGCATTTCACTGCCGGAGTTTTATGAACATTTTAAATAATGTTTCTTTTTTTGGCCTGAGTTGTAATCACCTTGTGTTTCATATTACCTCACAGCACAGACTAATACATATTTTACTGGATGGATGATCAGAATTCAGGCCGTTAATTCACTCCTCTGCCACATCAGCTCCTAATAATATGTTTAGAGGGGAATTGCAGTAGGGTCCCTTTCTGTATAAATAACTTGGTTTTGCTGTGGTTGCATGTTGGCAGAATATGCTGCAACAAAGGGAACATAAGTTCATATTCAAACCAGAAATGATGTTTTCCTTCTTTGCTTAGTGGTTTTCCTGTTTGCCTTTTCAAACTGTGACATGATTTTCTTTTTATCTAGATTTATTTATTTTTCATAACATTTTATTTTCTTGCCAGAGAGCAGCATCCATGGTTCATTGAGTGTAATATGTTGTACATTTTGATCCTTCTCAGGTGTTGTGTTTATGGATGTTACAATGCTAACGCACCCAAACGTCCAGTAAATTGTATTGATCTTATGGTGCTCTGTCACACTGACATGTTTAATAAATACTGTCTGTGAGCTGCTCCTAGCATCTCATTTCTGAGCTGTATTCGGGTGTTTTATGGTGGGACCCCCGCTTGAGTTGCTTATACTCTTACACCATGTATGTTCCCACCAACAGCTTTTATTACTTTGTGTTGTTAATGTGTTGAGCTCTTTAGAATCACAATTGTAGACAATTTATGGTTATTGTGCTGTAGTACACACTAACATGCTTTGTCTCTGACTTGCCAGTCTGTTCTAGGAGCTGAAGGCCTGTCTCTAGCTTTCCGACACATCGTCAGCTCCCTGCTCTGGTACTGCTCCCAGCATTCCTCTGAAGAGCTGCTTCATGAAGTCATCATCTGTGTGGGATACTTCACCGTTAACCACCCAGACAACCAGGTAATCCCGCTTCAAACTTACAAAAAACAAATGGCTTTTTCAAATCATTTTAGTCTGACAGAAGCAAACTACCATAAATATAGAATATATACATATTTTGTTATAATTAAAGCTTACTTGAAATTGTTTGTATTACTTGTAGTACTTTCATTTTGTTTCAGTTGATCAGTGTCTGAAGTAATGACAAATTCCAAAAATTCCAAATTACTAAAAGATGTGATAAATTAGTCTTAACACTCCAGGTTAAAAACATTTAAAGTATGAACATTAACCTAAAAACAAAGTACCACAAATTATAATGGCGAAAAACAAAAAAAAAGAATCAGATTCAAATCAGATTTTACTTTCTAAATTACTTAAATGCAAGTGCAGCAATTTTCCAGTGTTTTGAAATTATGCTGCACATACCACTTTAATTTTCCATAACTCTAGCTGATATCTACAAATCATTTGTTTTATCTGATTTACAGCACATACATTTTTTTTCTTATTCATGACTAAGAAAAGCAGAATCAGATAATCATGTTTAGCATTTTTTATTGTAAAATAACTGAGGGAGAGTAATCTGCTGGAAATTCTTGTGTATCAATTTTCTAATTGAGGGGGTCAATTAATCTTTTTTTTCAGCTCTACTTAGCACAGTGAATTGATTTCTACAATAGCTGTAATTTGATGTTGTGTCAATCTACTAATTGTTTAATTGTTGTAGCACATGTTGCGTTTAATGCTTTCCATTATGAAAAGCTGCCTGTTCAGTTAACAGGGCTGGCTAATATTATCTTACTTTTGTTCTACTCATGTATCATTTGTCAGAAAAAAGGGCGTAGTTTTGTAATTGTAACAAAAAGCACCTGTTTAAAGATTCATTCCCTGGCACCTTCCTGCTCTTGGTGTGTGTGTCGTCTATTGTCCCACAGAGTGACCCATTGTTCCCTCCTGGTAAAGCAGGGCTTCGTGCTGCACCCTGTGTTACAACTACTTAGGGGGCTCTATTGAAGTGAGCAGGATGTGATGGAGCAGACCTGGCTGCTGTGTAATTGGCTGTCATGCATGGCCCGTCTACCGGGCCCCTGATTAGCCATGCTACAGTTGGCTGGGCTTTGATTACGTTAAGCCTGACCCACACAGGCAGCAGCCACAGCTTCACTCTCAAACCTCTGATATGTCATTTAAGTCCACACAGTTGCCGCCAACCCCTATCACAACAATTTATTGGCTGATTACTGATTTTAATTTGCCAGATTTTTTTACTCCTAATTAAAGGTTCCTCCTCCGGTCTGTGGCACTTAAGCTCTCCTCTTTGCTCCTATCCAATTTAATTATTATGATGTACAGAATTAGCATTTGTTGCAGATTGCAGATCCAATTTACATATTATATTGAATAATTGAATGAAGACTGATGATTAAATTAAGCGAGTGACAGATGATCTGTCTTTGTAGACCCGTGGCAGCATTAAAAGAGCTGCCATGGGTGACCAAAAACATTTGCTCATTGCTAATTTGATGCAAAATCTGTGATTTCTCCACAACAAGAGTAGACAAATGTTTAGAGAAAAATCACCCCGAAAAATAACTTACCTTGCCTTGGGTTTAAGAATTTAGTTTAAAAAGAAAAAAAATCACTGAAGATTGTCGAGAAACAAGATCCCACACAACCTCCACACAAAGTTGATCTTTGCCAGTGGTCCAGTTCCTGGAATGCGTCCATTCAGTTCCGCACCGAGATGGATGGCGTTAAGGAGAATATTTAGAGCAGCTTGAGCTTTTCTCAAGCTAATGTAAGCATTGGCAGAACACAAAAGCAGCCCGGACCAAGGCTGGTGTGGTTGTGAAGACTGCTGATTCACTGTCGACACACTAGTTTTTGTTTATATATACATACATACATAAAATAGAGAGGGAGAGAAATTAGATTATATATATACTCACACATATACACAACATATAGTACATGTGTTATGTGGCGATTACGTGGCGATTCCTTCCCTCTGCTGTGGGAGCATGAATAATTCACCTTTTGCCACCTAAAGCCAATGGGAGAGTGACATATGTACTGTAGGCTTGTATGTTTTTCAAGTGTCTCCGCTCCTTGGGGCCACTGAGCCATTTGACCATATGTTTCATTGTGTGTTGGGTGCGTCCGTAGAGACCTTTCCACAAAACAAGCAGAGCAGACAAATCCTACTTTGTAACTGACATGTAACCGTACTTCCTTTTCCCCTGAAGAGATATTTACCAGTAATCTCCTTGTCTTTAAACACAATGATTCATTTGTGATTCATCCACGGCGATGATCTGTTGAATCTTTCCGCTGACGGGACTGTAATTTTAAACTGTTGACACGTTAACCCACCTGCTTCCCACTTGCTTTTTTAGAGAGACACAAGCAATTTGAGAGTGTGGAAATCTTAACAAAACTTTGCCTTTTCTTGAGGACGTGGAAATGGCCACACACACGCAAGCAGAGTGAGCCATTCACACAAACACACATGCTATTTTCCCTATAAGACACGTGTTGTTTGTACACAAACAAGAACGGGTGTAACTACAGGTAAGTTATGGCGTGTTTTTTTTGTTTCGTTTTTTCCCTTACTCGTTATAAATGTAATGGGGTTTTCCCTGCGCTGGCTCCTGATATTACCTGTCTCCTTTGTGCTTATATTTCACAAACTGTTTTCTTTATACCTGTAAGCATCTCATGAGCTATGGACATCTCTAGACCTAACATCCCACACACATCTCCAGAGCTCAGCCTTATCTTAGGGGTCATTCCTCTTCTTCCCATTCTCTACGAGGGCGTTTCCTCTGCCCTGCAGGCCCAGGCCAAGCTTTAGGCCTGTAATTCCTGTTAACCTGATGTTGAAACGCTCCCCTCAGCAGTCCATTACTGCCGAGACAACCAAAACCTTCACTGCCTGCAGGGTAAGTGCAGCTCGTGCAGACCATAGGGAGCCAGCACTAGGGAATGCACACTCTGTATCACCCAGCAGAGTAAACAGAGGCAGAGAGACGGAGACACACTGCACTGACTGGCAGGAGAGGGCCTGATTGTTAGCTCGGTAGATGATTTACACTCTCGCTTCAAGGGTGAACGCAGGTCCAACTGACTTAAAGTGAAGCTGAGGACATTTTTATTCCTGAAGGCCTTTCAGCGAGGAGTTTCCATTTGTCTGTAACACTGTCGTCAGATTAGTTTCAGAGAGGAATTATCTGCAGTTCAATCTGGGATGGAATGACAGTGTCGGCTCGTAGCGATAAATAAGAGTTATTAAGCTTTATTGTGTAAATAGCAGGTTTTTATTGGGTTTTTAAAGCAACTGACGGTTATCTTTAAAAGTCAAGTTGGAGTGTCTATGTCAATGTCTGCCTCACTGGCACCTGGGTAATTTACACACGTCTCTTGCATGTCCCTTTGTAAATGTTGTAAACAAGCACTAAACAGTTATTTGACTGTCTTTTCTCAGTGGTGTCTGCTGTGCTGCTTGTCTTATCGCTAAGGCAGGTCCACTCTGATGGATCTGGTTTATATTGTGGATTCGAGTGACAGATTATACGGCCCCTGCTGTGATGCAGGTTGTTCCTGAGGTGTTTGGGCCGTCTAGACGATACACTGAACAGGAAATGCCTCTACACATTCAATTTTTGTTCTGTGTGGCATTAAAAACATATAGGTGAATTTGTGCAGAGACATTATTAAGATTTCTTTTCTGCAGCCTCATGCATACATTGCATGTCTGGATGATGATTTTATTCGCTGTCTGTTTTTTTTGTTTTTTTTAAAATCTGCTTTAACTTTGTTTCCACCTCAACACTGGGTCTTCCCAGGAATTTGTTTGCGTTTCAGAACATTAACTTTACACACTCTTTGTTGTCATTGTGGACAGTGAGGAAGTTATGTAATGGAAGCGCCATAAAACTCGGCACTGTTTGAAAATGCCAGGTCTCTGAACTTAAGAGGGAACAGAGCAGCCAAGACACTTGAGTTTTTACAGGGTCTGCATTATATGCAGGCCAGATGCATGCGTTCAGATGCTTGTTGTTAGTTTTATGATGTCAGGCTTTGAGCTGCAGATACTTCAGCGGGAGAAGTAATGCTGCGGCATAATCTCTAGTTGGAAACCATTTGGAGCTCTGGTGTTGCTCTTCACCTGGTAGAGGCGTGGAAAGTTGGCAGGGGACTCAGTTTCTTTGTTACCTCCAGACTCTCGCTGCCACCAGGCTTTGTTTTATGTCCTATTGCGTCAGGCACTTGAGGGTGGACAATTTGTTTAGGCAGCGGAAGATGGAACTGTGCGTAGCGGAGGATTATGAGATCGCTGGGTGATTTGTGGGTTGGATCTCCTTGGCGGCCCTGCTCAAACATCTAACACTTGTGAAGGTGTTAAATTATGATACCTAAACCATAAATGTCCTGGATTAAAACACGGAACACGAAGAACGAATAGATTCTCAAGTTTTCTTTTTTTTGCAGAATCATTGATTTTGGCTCTCTAATGAATTCAGCCTCGTAAATTTATGACCAACCCCGCTGCCAGTTCGTCTTTGGTCAGTGTTGCAACAGAGAAGATAAATATGATATTGTAGGATTTAGTGGAAAGTAGCATTAAAATGCTAAAACTACATGTACTGAAAATAAGCAGCTCTGCTTTTGAAAACAACCAGACTTGAATTTTTTTTTTCCTTCCTTCAGAGGATGAATTTGTCCAGCAAGTTCCACATTCCTTTGTGAAAAACACTTATTGAGTCAGTGAAACTGTGGGGATTTTGTTCTCCCACCATAACGCACGCATTCACTGCACGGTTTTCATCTTCGCTACGTATTCAAGACCCTTCTCGAGTTCAGCCCCCTGCTCAGTAATACACACCAGAGCTGCAATCGTTCACACGTTCTCTCGGCTCCATCAATTAACACTTGAATTTCAAGTTGACAAATGCACCGCTCTTCACATTTCTAAGTATTTGCAATGCATTACAGTTTGGTTTGTTTGACCTGTCCATATGGATTCTTTAAACTAACGAAGATAGGAAATGGCACTGTTTTGTGTCCCTTTGAACGCCGCTGTAGAGGGCGGCTCTGAGAAGCTTCACCTTGAACTGATAAAAGCCAAGAATTATCGCTTTGTTTATCCTGCTGCTAAAACTTGGAGTGCACTATCAAAGGAGAAGCCAGTGGAAGAGTATTAGAGAGTGTATTTTTAAAAATCTTGTAAACCTTGTGAATTTATGTCACCATGACTTGGGGACCTCACCTTGCCCTTCTGGTTTCCATTTGCGTCGAGCCCCCTCCCAGTCCTCAGTCCTGCCGTCCGTGCCTGAAAAGCATGGTTTTGGTGTTTTGGTGTCTTTTTTTTTCTCTCTCTTGAGTCTGACTCTGTGGCCCTCACAGGGGGGGGGGGGGTGCTTGGTGGTCCTTGGTCTTCTGAGGCTCAGGGGAGATGACCAGAGCATTAGGCTGGGACCCCTTCCTCTGCAGCAGCCCCCCACCTTTCTAATCAAATGAGGCTGGGAGTGATTTTGTTTTAATACTGGTGGCCCGGGCCGGATGTGATGCTGTGTGATTGACAGGCTGTGATGGAGGGCAGGATGTCGGCAGGGTGAAAATACCATTAATGGTATTGCTCATTTCTTAAAGTGGGGTGGCCGCACTGTCGGTGGGGGTTTTCCTCACCTTACCCTGCCCCTTCGTACCCCTGTTGCACTATGAATGCCCTCTCCACTCATACTCGCTTCATACCTGCACTGATTCTGCCAGCCGTCTGCTGCTTTAAGAGCTCAACGCACAACTTGAAAGTGAAGTTGTAACCATTGATTGTGACACAGGTACGCATTTGTCATTTCCATCTTATGTTACAGCAGCTCTGCTGTCGTTGTCGGAACAAAGGCAGAACAAAACATCCCATCATTGTGTTTTATAGCCTGTAATTGTGTGGTGGGAGGCTGTGCCCCACAGGTCTCCTCCTAATGGTTTTTTGTGTGTTGTTTTAGTAGCAGATTTACATGTGGGAGGGGCACAGGCAGGGTGATTTACAACCTGCAGTGCCACTGACTGGCCGCCTGACTGGCTTAGTGACTGACTGGCCCCGCTCCCTGTGTGTTCCAGGTGATAGTGCAGTCTGGCCGGCAGCCCAGCGTGCTGCAGAAACTGTGTCAGCTGCCCTTCCAGTACTTCAGCCACCCGCGCCTCATCAGAGTGCTCTTCCCCTCCCTCATCTCAGCCTGCTACAACAACTCTCACAACAAGGTCATCCTGCAGCAGGAGATGAGCTGTGTGCTGCTGGCTACGTTCATTCAGGTAAATATGCATCCGTGGTCACACATGTAGTGTATGAATGCATATATACTGTGTACTGTGTATTATAGCTCATTTAGATGCTGTAAACTATCAAGACACAAAAAGCTAGAGTGTGCTGTAGTTGGGGACCAGTGTTGAAAATGCATATAAAATTCTACTATGATGAAAATGATAAAATCAAAATCAAAATGAAATTCAAACTCAATAAATTTCCTCCACATCAGAGGGAAACTTTTCTGTGACAGCCGCTGATAAACGATTGCTCATCTGGGGCCCGGTGAATCCGTAACAGGCGGGATTTTACAAAGATAAATGGCTTCCTTCACTGTGGATTTACCTGCCACTGGTTGGACTCCCAGTAAACAGCTTGTCTCCTTCATCTTCCTCTAACAACACGCCCCTCACCGCTCTGCAGCCACCACTGTTTAGACACCGATTAACTTCCATTCAAAGGGAGACAAGCTATTGTCATTTCTTTCAAACAAAGCAATAATGCATGGCGTCCTGCCCTGCTGCCCTCATTGTTGAGTTAACCTCAAGAGCATTCCTCAGAGTGAAACAATTTAATCCAGGATGGTTCAGTATTAGTTATTTCACTTAAGACATTTAGTGTGAACAGCTAATTATTACTTGATCAAACTGCGGAGACACGTTCAAAGTTAAATGGGTGTTTTTGTTGTTGTACTTTTTAGTTTGAGGAACTTCGATTGATCTTAGAAGATCCATAAATGAAACTATTGAACTTTGGGACACACAGCTGCAACAGACTGTCTGTACTGTTGTAGAAGGTATTAATGCTGCTTATTAATTCTCCTAGGACTGTGCTGCAAATGAGAAGGAGTCAGACAACAAAAATAGGCAAGCAGGTAAGTTTTTCTGATAAATTTGTTTGTTACTTTAATAGTTTACTATTATATCTAAGGTATTATAATAATAGATGATGATGATGTTGTTCAACTAAATTGTCTTTCATAATTTATGATTTTTTTTTTTGGCCATGAAGATTTTCTCTCCACATGTTTTGGTGACTTTTTTGTTCCCTGTTTAAATTAAGGATTACAGTCGAACGTGCAGTGTAATCTAGATGCTCTTTTTTCTGTCTGTGCAAAGTTTCCCAGCCGCTGGATCACTGTGAGTTGGCCAACCGCTTCCCAAGAGATCAGTGGGACTCGGCGCTGCAGTTTTTTCTCAAGAAGCAGGAGGAGTGATGGAGTTGTCCACTGTCCTCAGACCGGATAAGCACAGTACACACAGTACAAAAGAGACTGACATGTGGTGGAGATGGGGTTTTTTTGTTTCTATGTTATTTTCTTTCTCCTGACTGTCAGTCTACACACGAGTTAAATATTTGTCCTTCAGACTGTGTCAAAATATGAATAGAAAAGAATATGAAGCCTTATCCTGTATGTCAGTGTGTCGGTTTTGATTTCTTGTAAATCACATTGTTGTTTAAGAGGAATTTGCACAAAATGTTTTGTTTGTACATTACAGTTGGAACACACGCACAACTATTCCATTTAATGTCTAAACAAACACGTTTCTCTTTTCTGTCGTAGGTAGAAATGGATCTGTTTTTAAACCAGTCACAACTTAATACCTGAACCATGTTCTCATACTGTAATTCATAATTTGCCAAACACTTCCTTTTATGTTAATTTATTGTATTTTGTCTTATTTTTGAATGTGAATGACCAGAATGTTTTCAGTCTATATTAGGCCAGTTATACGTTACATGACCTGCCGCCTTGATTGCAAATATGTTGTTATATTGTGTAAGTTTACATCTTGTTCTGTATTTCTCTCTGTGTTAAGAGTCACTTAAGATTAATATAATTTATTGAGTTATTTGCCCCTATCTTATAAAATAAAATACTTACGGTTACATTTTTTCGTCCTCATTATTATTCTGTGCAAAACAAACTCATTTAAAATGATATCACGCTGCGCTTTGTGGTGAGTCTTATATCAGTTAAATCCCTGTAAATATTGAAGATATGTTCATTTGTCTGACTTTTCAAATTGCAGAAAAGAAATACTCACAATCTAATACCTCAAATGAAAGAAAATGTTGTTTTTTAAGTTGTGAAAAATACAGGTATTATTATTATTGATTTATTTTATTTATTTTTTTTACTTCTCCATTAAATGTAGGTGCCTTAGTGAATCCATATCTTAATATTCCTGCGCTTTGTCTGATCATTGGAAGTTTATTGATTGGTGCATATTCAAAATACAGGCCAGTGTTAGATTTAAAATGGTCCTCAACTACAGTATCAGTGTTGCCTCCAGGTCTGCAAGTGACACTTAACCTTAAGATTTAGAAACTGTCTGTAACCAAAAACAATCACTAAAAACTAACTAAAATTCAGGCACAAGAAGTGTTTATTTTGAATTTTATATTAATGTCACACTTATAGAATTTTCTGCTGATTAGATGGCACTGTTGTTGCGTTTTTTTTAATTCTATGATCTTGTTAAACATCCTGTTGCTACTGTTGCACATCTTGTCCACCCTTTACAGATTTACATATCAGCGTGTCTTAAAGACTTAACAGGATTTTGAGTTCATTGAGACCCCGTGTCTTTCACTGATAAAAAACCGATCCTCCCCAACAAATTGTTGAGGTGTAGAGTGTCGGTCCTGGCTTGACCTGTGTGCTCTCTTGTCCAGCGGCTATTTGCTCGTTCGGGATTCCTACTGGAATGAAAATAAACTCAAGACACGCCAGGATGCGTCCGCAGGCTGGGAGTCCCCTCAGCGCTGCGCGGCCGTGCGTTTTGTTGTGGGTCCATTCAGTGTATCCTTTGCAGGTGATGCCAAATGCAGATAAGGGGCCGCCGCTGCCTGTCCTCTGTCTAGACTTGTATAACCGTGGGCCTCAGGTTGGTATGGTACTGAGACATTTGTTTAGGTAAGACCACTTCTATCGTTTTCTCACTGTAACTGGAAGAAAACCTGCTGATTTTACTACAAATACAAGCCCAGGATCGTGCACCTAATATATTAATAATAATAACCACATGGGGGGTGAATTTAACAGGCCTGGGCCTATTGTGTCTGATTCGGTGACCTATAACACACGGGCCAAATGGTGACTAATATCCTGTCAGCCATCAGTCACTGATCCACTTGGCTGAGAAGCGGAGCAGCTCTGAATGTGACCTCTAGATGTGGGTTTGTCAGTGAAGCTCGCAGCTTTAGGTCGAATGAAAACTCCCTAACGCTCAAATATCCAACATGTGAATACGTTTGTCTCTTTGTGTATTCCTCAACTAAACTCTATAACAGTGTCAGACATTATAAGCAGCAGCAGATGCGTTTCCATTGACCTTAACACTGATTTATTTTACCGGCTATTATGATGGTTATAATTAATAAAGTTCCCCGCAGCGTTTTTTGCAGAACAGATTGATTTTGCATGCAATATTCAGTTAGAACTATGTTTTTATTGATAAGATCGGCTATGTCTTGTCCTCATAATAAATAATAATAACTTACTTTCTGGAGAAAACGCCAACATTGCGCGTCTCTCATCTGTTTCATTAATTTACAAGAGTCGATAGTGAAACTTACAAATCATGCAAATCTACACAGTTTGTATTTTTTCCTGATAAACATACTGTAGCCTCGGTGTTAAACGCTCAGACGTCCAGTGTAGGCTACAGGCTGATGTGTGTTTTGATTCCCACCACATCCAGTCCAGGCACCGGAGCATGGCAAAAGGCAAAGGTGTTCCAGTACAGAGAAGCCCCCCCTGCCAAAACATAGTGTTCGTGGGCAGCTGAGTGTCCTGCCGGAGTGTCCTTGAGCAAGATCGAGATGTAAAGGGAACAGTCAGATCTCCAATTTGTCCAGGTGGGAACCCGAGAGCCTCGAACATAATCCATCCTGCTCCTTTATGCGTCTTTCCTTGATTGAATGTCACTGAGGTCTCTTCCCGCGCCTGTCCCTGCAGAGGACGCAGGAGTAGGGTGGGATGGGTGGGGGGGCGACTCCAGCTGATCTCTCCTCACGTGTCGACGGGACTCGGCACCATGCTGTTCGGTGTGTCCGGTAACTGCGACGACAGAGAGGTCACATCGCTGCCAGAGGAGTTTCCCAGCGAGCCCGACTCGGAGAAGGACACCTGCCGGGAAGGAGGAGAGGAAAATAGGATTCAGCACAGAGGATTTATCTTCGGTAACAGTGTGTCTCTGGTGGTGCCAAAACTCCCTGGGAACCTCTGGTTAAACAGATGTCAACATGTTAGTGAATGTGCTTATCACATGCGCCCACCCCACAAAGTATAAGGCTTATCTATTAAAAACATATGAAAACACATCAGTCCTGCAATTCACCTGAGACTCCAATCAACAGGCCGCACGTGGGAGGCTGAGAAGGTAATTGGCACAACAAACAGCTTTTTGCGCCTTTCACGTGAGTCGGATTTTTTTAGTTAGAACTTTTACAATGACTCATGTCACATTAATCCATTTTTAAACATCATCACCATCAATGCTAAAACATCTGGATTAATCCATCAACTTAATCTGTGTCCTTCCCCTTCATACATGCATCTAAATTTGTTCTGTGTGTGCACGAGCCTTTATTAACAGTTAATCTTTTTTTCTTCTTCTTTTTTTTAAATATATATTTCTGTCATTCAACCGCACCAGTTGTTGGAAGGCGGGCTGGTCCAGGTCGCTCTGCAGGGCGAAGTCGCTGAGGGTTTTCCAGGGAGGCTGGTAGGTTTGCACCTCCACAGGATTCCCCTGCACCGTGTTGTCGTGCCGGATCGGACTGCCCGCCACCAGAGGTGTTCCCGTCAGGCCCTGCAGATTCTACAGGAGCAACGAAACACTCAGTGAAAAAGGTATAAAAGTCATCTCAGTCTCAGGGATGTTTCTATCAATCCAGAGTGAATATACATAGAGAAATTAAAGAAGAAGAAGAAAAAAATCTACGCATTGATTGTCACTGTGAAGGTAGTAGGGCTACTTGCAGCTTTTGCAAGACCACAAACAAAACATGAAGCTTTATGATCATTAACTAACTGCTCATGTGTTTAAAAAAAAAAAAAAAAAAAAAGCATAATAAACTTTTATAGGCCTGTAAACAGCCTCGGTCTTATTCTGCAGTAGTTCGATGAAGTGGCTTTAATTCGCTCTGCTGTGCCAAAAACCTTTGCCCAAAAACACATTCATGATCAATTTCAGGAAAGTCGATTCTGTGATTGAATTTACAGTTATTTTCTGGGTAATATAAACTATTTCGAATATTTAAAAAATATGGGTGAAGAAAATAAAGAATAAGAAGCAGCTGTGTCAGAAAGATTGTGGAAGGAATTAGCTAAATTTCTGTCTTCTTTTTTCTCTTTTCTTTTTACTTACAATGATCAGTGTGTTTACATACTTTGGCCCTACAAATATCAGACTAAATGTGATTTCATTTCAGTGTTCCATGCTTTTTCTCCAAATATATTCCTAGTTTATTTTGAATAAATCAGCACATTATTCGGTCACCTGGTTATTAGGTCATATGATTTTAATGTGTAAAGATATCAATCATATCTTGGTGACAGAAAGCTACAGTAGCCTAGAGCGAGACAAATGAGCAGGTGTTAACACGGACTGATGTGGGACTGTTGGAGTGTGAAAGTGTGGAAATATCTTTGACTCACCGTCTTGTCGCTGTGCTGCTGCTGCTGGAGCTGCTTCATTAGGATGGACTTCTTCTTGTCTTTGCAGCGCTTGTTCTGAAACCAGACGCGGATCACCCTGGGGCTCAGGCCGGTCATCTCCACCAGCTGCTCCTTCATCAGAGCGTCCGGTCTCGGATTGGCGTTGTAGCAGGTCCGCAGGGTGTGGAGCTGCTTCTCGTTCAGCACCGTCCGGACCCGGGTGGTTTTCTCCGACTGCTTGTGGACGTGGTTCCTGTGATGAGGAGGGTGCCGGACCGACACTGGGTCTGAGGAGAAGTTAGGACGGATTCATTTATTTCAAGGAATTAGCCTTAGATGTCAGGCCTACAAGATAAAGCCCGAAAACTAAATAAAGATATTCTAGAAACGTAGGCCTATATGAATTCCTATTCATTTATTAATTCTGTGATTCATGAAAAACATATGCCACAATATACCAAATATTATCAGACTGAGTCAGACACTCTCAGAACCTAAAGTAATACAGAATAAAAAAGTTTAATATATTTAATAATTTCCACGTGAGGCCTATATGCATACAAAATCTAATCATTAGCCTCTTATGAATGCAAGAAAGGGGGAAAACGTAATAATAATAATAATAATAATAATAATAATAATAATAATAATAATAATAATAATAATAATAATAGGATAATAATAATGATAATCCCAGTTTGTACCTGATATGTGCAGCGGTCTGGTGTGGAGGTTGCCTGGACTCAGCGGGCTCCCTGCAGAGGCCCGCTCCACCAGCAGCCCGTGGTCAGCCAGACACAGCAGCTCGTCGTCCCGCAGGGAGAACTCGTCTCCCGGCAGGAGGTGTCGACTGCAAACCGAGCACCGAAAACACTCCATGTGATACACGTTGTCCCGGGCTCTCATCACCAGGTCGCTGCTGCAGAAGCCCATGTTACACTTTGCACATTTGATGCCAAATAACCTGAAAGGGAGCGCAAACACGGTTTGGATCTCGCGCGTTACAGGCTTTCCCATACAATAGGCTATTACCCTTTTATTGAATGAAATTGAAATATTTGCAAGCTGTGAGACTGTCCTAATGATTCTGCATGGACAATATAACCATGTGATTTGTTTTGTTTTTTCATTTCCAACAGCTCAACACAAGGCCTCTAAAATTTTTAACAGTAAAACGACAGCAAAATAAACGAATAATCCCAAATAGCCTACTATTGAACCCATACCTTGCATAATCTCTTTTACAGTAAGTCTTTCCGTCTCGGACGAAGCAAGTACAGGTCTCGTCCAGGTACTGGCTGCACTCTGCACACTTGAGGCAGGCTGCATGCCACTCCAGGTCCGGGGCGACTCTCAGGATGTACTGGTCGTGTATCTGACTTCCACAGCCCACACACATTGCGATTCCCGACTTCTCTGCGTGCGCAAAGACGAGGAAAGGCGTTATAATAATGAAAGCAACAACCGTGTGCTGCTCTTTCTAATCCCCGTGACATCCCTGTTAACCCCCCTTCACCCCTTCACCTTAAGGAGAGAAGCTGTTATGCGCGTATCACAACAAACATGTACCCTATGGTCCATCCAAGAATATTAATATTACTGAATTATTATTGAGTGCACAAGAGCTAAAAATATCTCCAAGTCACTCGCGGCATGAGACACTTTAGACGCACGAGCGCTGCATGAAAAATAAGTTTATGTAGGCTGAAGACATTATAGGCAGTTTTTCGTCAGCGCGTCTGCCGATCGTGGCATTGTGTCAGTTTTTTTCTTTTATATTATTCTGCAAAGTTTGAAACAAAACCAGCGTTTTAACATTAAATTCAAGCGGCTGCACACCGGTTAGGACGTAAAAGAAAAAAAACCCTCAGTTTTAACCTTCTTAGTTCTAATATATGAATAAAAAACAGGAGTGTCTTACTTTTGGAATGATCCCCCATATCATCCAAGAAAGAAGTATTGAGCAGGATATCCACCATACAGAAGAAGCCCAGTGCAAGCCGACAGATGGAGGAAAGGAGCGGCAGAGGAGACCGTCCCGTCCCTAACTGGATGATAAACTTGTATTCCTCCACCGAGAGGTGGAGAGAAAACAAAGATCCTCGACCAGTGACGTCTGTAAACCTGGACCTCTCTGAGTCCGGGGAGAGGGTGCCATGCAAATCTCCTCCTGGACCTTTGCTTTTTTTCTTTTTTCTATGGCGTCTTGGGCTGGATGTGAGGAAGGTTGTATGTGCGTGTTTTTTGTTTTTTTTTTTAATATATTTGTCCCACAGCGCTGCCTGCCCATCTCCGGCTCCTACAAGTGAAAGCAGTTATCTATGTTGACGCTCACAGTTATAAACTAACTTTAGTCTATCCTAGCCTACTTATTGTGTGTCATCAAGTGCGAGTCTTGATCTGTTGTTACTTCCTTTGGTATCACATTCCCTTAATGTTTGTCTACCAGGCCCCGTGATACCAACAGATTTGTTGAGGTAATCTTATCCTTGTCAGTAGTTTGATCACTGTGTTTTATAGCTTTTTTCCTTGAAAATCCATAATGTTAGAATATTTTTAGATTTCCTCCAAAATACAGAAATAAGACCAAAAAGCAGAAATTGTAGGAACCAATAAAAATCTTAATTGCACTGGTTATTAGGCCTATCTTAGCTAAAATAGATAGGCTAGATAAAATAGATGATGATAATAATGGTGGTAGGCTAAGTAGAATAGCATCACAACCCAACGATGGCCATTATCATTATTATAATTGTTGTTGTTATTGTTATAGGTGTCAACTGTTGGTTATTGTAATAAAAAAAAAGTGACTGCACCATGTTGTCATATTACTGTAGAGAGCCCTCTACTGGATGAAACATGCAGGAATCTTGGCTCCACGGAGTGACTGTTTAATAATAGCTTACGTTATATCTCCTGTTGTGAATTGACTCACGGGGTTATATTTGGTGACTGACAGATGATATTAAGCTTTAACAAAAATAAATTAGGATAATAGCTACACTGTAAAGAGCTGACAAATGACTAATTCTACATTATTGGGGGCTAGAGAGAGAGAGAAATTCAGTCACACAATCAAAACAAAAAAATGTTTCTCTCTCCCTCACTGGCAGAAACAACCCACAAACTGCAGTTCAGGTCGCTAAGCTTAGTTGAATAAAATTCAACAGTTTAGGCCCAGGCTCTTTAGGCCTATTCTAATTCACAGAGGATTTATGGGAGCATAAAACTGTAAAATTTCCCAAATGTTTTAGGATTTTGATGGTCAAAAAAGTCCACAGCTGGTAAAGTAGGTTGTAACTAACACATAGGCTACATCATAATTATTGTGAATGAAACAGCATCATTCTACCCAGACATTCTCCAAATGCTATAATCAGAAGACAATATGAATCCGTCGACTGTAAATGTGTCCATGTTTGACTTATCACCGTGAAGCATCGAGTTATTTATTCATTTGTTTATTTTGGAGGATATTTGAGGACGTGTGTGTGTGTGTGTGTGTGTGTGTGTGTGTGTGTGTGTGTGTGTGTGTGTGTGTGTGTGTGTGTGTGTGTGAGAGAGAGAGAGAGAGAGAGAGAGAGAGAGAAAGAGGGGATCTCGCGAGATCTCGCGAGATATCGTCGTAAACGTCAGATGACCTTTGGCACAGTTTCGTCTCTGCAGCGCAGCAGGAGCTTGCAAAAGGGTCCAAGATGAACAGAGCCTTTAATAAAACGAGTCTGAAACAGCTGGTAAGTATGTGACACTCAGAGTTTGGCATTTTAACCTGCGCAGACATTTGCATTGTTCTGTTATCGCTGACTTAACACATGAAACACCTGTTTTGTTTTTGTGTTTTTGCTGTTGCTAGCTAACAGGTTAGCTAACTCAGGTCGCATTCATGTGGCACGCCGTGGTCGTATTTTTTGGTCGTATTATTGTTTGAACAGGATTGTTTTTTGCTTATTCCAATAAAAATATATGCACATCATGATACAATCAAATGACCAGTTGATAGGCTTTGTTCTGTGAGCTACTGCTAGCCAGTGTTAGCATAGCTAGTCGGGTGGTTATGAAACCTCCCGTTAAACAACAGTTATGAAACTGAGTGTTGCCACGGTGTCACCAAAATATTATATATCAGAAGCACTGAATCTCATCCTATGTACTGGGACAAGAAAAGTAGCATGCAGTAGTTTAATTAGTATGTTTTGCAATATTTGCTCGACTTTATCCGAATGACCTTTCAACATTGATAGTGCTGAGTCCTGTCCAGATGAGGCTGGTACTAACCTGCTGCACCTCGAGTCTGATGCAGCTGTTGCAGAGGTTGTTGCTCACCAACCTGCCAGATGTCACGAGTGGAATAATGTGGAAATAGTGTGAACTTTTTATGTCCCTGAAATACAGACAAATGCTGTTGAATACATTACATCCCAGAGTTGGGGAATATGTAAAACAAATGTTTATATTGACTAAATCCTTGACCAAGTTAATTTGATTCAGGATACCAGCAGAATTAACAGTTTAGAGAATTAACTGTGTCTCAGACATTTTTGATTAAGCAATGGGCCTATATTGCATTATCCTATTGATTCTTTCAACAAGATTAAGCCGATTTTAAATCACAGATAAATTCACCAGATCACTAACTGTACAAAGGCAGAACCTACAGATTTTTTTTACACTGGGATGTCAACTTTTTTTCTATCATCAGACTGGTCTGCTCCAGAGGTTTCAAAGCACCTTGGTGGTTGCAGAGCACAACAATGACAAGCTGACCCCTATTACACTCAATGCCATCACTGCTGCTAGTAAACTGGGGGGAGAGGTGTCCTGTCTGGTTGCTGGAACAAACTGTGCAAAGGTTTGTAAAACTTTAGTCTTGTTTTTGTGTCACCAAATGTGTATTATTTTTGATTGTACACAAATGTAAGTGAACACCTATAACATATGGAAACTATTTTAACATATGGTAAACAGAGAAGAGCAAAGAATGTTTGTTTTTCCCTTTTCAGGTTGCGGAGGAAATCAGCAAGGTACAGGGTGTGAAGAAGGTTTTGGTGGCCCAACATGATTCTTACAAAGGCGCCATGCCAGGTGTGTAACATCACAGGTGCTTGATGCCTGTTGTATATTTAACCTTCAAGCAAAGATAAAAACATACCAAACCAACCAACCAAAAATCCACTTGCACAATACCACATTCACAGCTGGATGATTTTCTACTTGGCCTGTTAAAAACTGCATTGACATTAGTAACTGAAGCAGGCCAGGTGACTTATTCTTTGGATCTTCCTGCTTATTAGTTTATTTTGGCCAGAACTACCACCTCTCACCGTCATTTTTGCTCTTTCTCTTTCTTCAGAGGAGTTGACTCCACTTATTTTGGCAACACAGAAACAGTTCAGCTTCACCCACATCTGCGCTGGTGCATCTGCCTTTGGAAAGGTAAAGCAAAGACCAGAAAGTGCCTCTGTCATATTTAGTTTAAATACTGACTCCTTGTGATACTTTAAAATGAACACTTGTGATCGCTGTGTATTTCTTGGCTAATTGACCATTTTATCTGCAGAATCTGCTTCCAAGAGTGGCTGCCAAGCTGGATGTAGCCCCAGTTTCAGATATTATTGAGATCAAGTCTCCAGACACTTTTGTCAGAACCATTTATGCAGGTAAGCCTGTTCTTATAGGAAGAATGTCACAAAGGAATTATTTTATCTTCTCATAAATTCTTGGTTTGGACGTACCTCAGTAGAAATGGTAAATGCTTGATATGACCCAGATTTCACTTTCACACTGCTTAGTTTTTGCAACATGATGTGGCTGTGCTGCTGAGTTTGCACTGATGATTGTTGATGCTTTTTAAATATGTCATATTAATATTCAATTTAACAGGAAACGCTCTCAGCACGGTGAAATGCAATGAGTCAGTCAAAATATTCACTGTCAGAGGGACGTCCTTTGAGGCAGCTGCAACAGAGGGAGGAAGTGCTGCATCAGAAGATGGTACAGTAGCATTCAGATTCATTTTAAGAGCTCTGCTGTACTAGATAAGAAAGTATCAGATATTCTGGATGTTCATTTGTGACACTAAAACACAAAGCTACATCAACACCAACAAGTATACACATCTTACAGTGTATTTGCTATTTTGAGTTTTTATTCTTTTTGCTAATTAATTATCCTCTAATTTACAGTGGCTCCATCTTCACCCGCTGGAGTTTCTGAGTGGCTGGAGCAGAGTCTGACAAAGAGTGACCGTCCAGAACTGACAAGTGCGAAGGTCGTAGTGTCAGGAGGTATGGGAAAATATATCACCTACCTGGCATATAGTTTCTGTTCTCCAAACTGAAGGGAATGTGTTTGATTGGTGTAGACTACAACAAACATCACCTTTTTAATTTTCTTCTAATGAAAACAATGAAACACAATGAAACCAGGACTCATTACAATCTGTCAAAATAGTCACAATTTTGTTATTTTGCATATCAGAACCAGTCAAAGTTGTTTGGATTTGTCCTTTAATCAGTGGAAGTATTAGGACAAACAAAATCTTATCTTCAAAATTATCAACATTTTATTCTTTCCTTTTTCTTTTTTTGCATGCGGGCTTGTACAAAACTTAATTTGTATGGCGATTTGTTTCTTTCCTCAGGAAGGGGCTTGAAAAGTGGGGACAACTTTAAGCTGCTTTATGACCTTGCTGACAAATTGAATGCTGCAGGTAGAGTGGCATTATCATTTTTGTTTTGAAAATTACTTGAATTATTATTTTCTTTTAACTAAAGTTGATTTTAAACTGCATAATATTGATTTTTCAGTTGGTGCATCCAGAGCCGCAGTGGATGCTGGGTATGTCCCGAACGACATGCAGGTTGGACAGACTGGCAAGATTGTAGCACCGGTAGGTTTTTCCCTTTGCTAAGGGTGGTTATTTGTATTTACTCACAACATCAAAAAAGTAGAGTCATAACAATGTTGAAATACTTCGATTAATCATGTTTAAAGGCAGACATCACTTGAACCTGGTTGCAGTGTCTGTTGCTTGGCGGTGTTCTCATAGCCTGCTTGCAATCCAGTAGCATCAGGATGTCTGCTCTGCCCTTTTTAAAAAGGTTAACTTCCCATTATGTGATCCAGCTGGGTTGCCACAGCTGTGATTATCCACACATTAGGCCCTGCAAAATGTACTTGATGGCACATTTAGGGCCCTAAATGATTTAGCTCATCCATTAAAGCAGAGTGCAGTGGATCTCTGCTTGGAGCCTCAGACCAGAGCAGACTGTCCAAATTGGATTTTCCAAATGCTATGACAAGCTTGTTGGATTTTTGCTAAATTAATTGAAAATAATTTGGATCTGATTAGGGTTTTTTTTTAATTTACCAATCCAAAAATGTTAAATAAAAGATTCATGTTGTTTTCACTTGAATGCATATAAGATACCATCACCTCACAATTCATTATCATTAGTGTAAACTTCAGAGTCAAATGTCTTGAACAGTGTCAGCCTCTGAATTGCTGTTGATCCACCTAAACAGACTGGCCATGTGTTGACGGATTCACATTTCACCAATATTTTGTTATGATGCGCTAGTGCTATTCGCCTCCGAGCCCGTGGTGGCATATTATGAACATCCGTGGTCTGTAGGTTGACTGACCTCTGACCTGGATGATATCATCTCCGACTGCCACGCGGCTTGTCGCTACCACTAATGCTACAGTCCGTTTCTGAGTGTTTCCGACTTGTCAGAACAAAATGAGCAACTCGACAAAGTTCAGCTTCCACAGGCTTCCTCTCCGCAGCCGGGACTCACTAAAGCTCCGGCTAGTTGCGCTATAAATGGACCCGAAAGCCGAAGCGGAATGATTATTATCTGAATGAGTCAGGCAGAGCTCGGAGATTATATCATCCAGGTCAGAGGTTAGTAGGTCAACCTACAGACCCCAGATGTTGATCCAGACTCAGTGGGGAATAGTACTAGCGTATCATAACAAAATATTGGTGAAATGAATGAGTTTCGCTGCAGATAATGTGTTATTTAGATGCTGCATTCCGCTGTCCGATAGACTCGCATTATATGGATATATGCGGCTCTCTGCTGGATCTAATTTTGTCGGAATGACTTGTAATGACACCAAAGTGAGTAAATGAGAAATAAGGCCCAGATTGTAAAAAAAAAACAAAAAAAACTGCAATTCCCTTTAATGTATATTTTACCAAACAAAAAAGAGAGAAAAAAAAACGAGATTCAGGTGGAATAGCCAAAAACATCTTACCGTACTTGGTCATCCTTATCATATTCTGATAGCAGATTTGTTTTGCTGTGTAATAATTGCTCGTGTGGAGATCTGCAGATTTTGAGGTCAATGTCCGGCTGGTTGAAAAATGTTGCTTTATGCATTTCCTGCAGTTATGATGAAACACTTTTGTGTTCACACATAGATGCTCAGCTCCACGAAGACACCATTAAATAATTAATTTGGTAGTACATTAAACAGAGAGGCGCAGATTGTTTTTCCCTGCAGGTTTAGGGAGACGCGAGCATGGCTGACCCTTTGCACACTCGCCCCTGCTAGATTACACTATACAGTCTCTCTGCTGTGACATGGTTCTGAGGTGTACCTTTTCCCAAAGCCTGAGATTACACCTCATGCCAACAACAAAGTGACACTTGTCTTCTCGTCTTGTCTTCATGTCTACAGGAGTTGTACATCGCCGTTGGTATCTCTGGAGCCATTCAACATCTGGCTGGAATGAAAGACAGCAAGGTAACAACACTGGAGCCAAAGGTCTCCCCATCCTGTCTGTTTCCGTCACCTGCATATGAAACAAAACTCATTGTGCCCCTATATAATGTACATGTCATGAAATCTAATCACATCAATGGCCTGAGGTCTTTATTTGGCAAATTGTAAAAACATTTCTTACCATGCTGCAAAGGAGTTTGTATCACGGGAAGTAAAATCAAATGTCTGAGCAGGCAGCACTTACAACCACAACTGTGTTGACCATTCGTTTTGATATGACATTTCAATGTTTTTGTCAACACGTCAAGTCAACAAATATAAGGCTGCTGCCATTGAACATTTTATTTCTGTGATTCAGTCTGAATTCCAGTTTTATCAACTGAATAATCAATGTTTTTGATTTGTGTTTTGTTACGTATGAGTGCCTGACATGTTCTGTTTGTTTCTTAAGACTATTGTCGCTATCAACAAAGACCCGGAGGCTCCCATTTTCCAGGTGGCGGACTACGGTTTGGTAGCCGATCTTTTCAAGGTGAGCATCAGGGATTGATATTAAAGCAGCGATGAAACTGACTCAACCAAGCAGCGAGGCCAAAACACCACTCATGTAGCCCCCGTCTGGACTGCATGTTTTGACAGCCGCCAGTCCAGAGTGACAGTCAGAATATAACATTGGCTTTCTCTCCTGATAAATCTTGCACGATGCCTTATTCCAGCTAATGGAAATGTGCATCTGTTGAATTATTAAGTTGTTGAATTAATCAGAGTGGCGTTGTGGACGGGGTTTGCTGCAGAGAGAAAAACACATTAGCATCCCAGAAGGTATAAAAACTGATCAATAGCTGCTTTAACGGTTGCTTTGCCTTTGTACTCAGCCTCTAGTTGCCAGGCCTTTTACACACTCCACTGCCTCCCCGTATCAGCCTGGTATTTGGGGATAGCGAGCCAGGAGTGTTGGCACCAGCAACACTGTCCAGTGCTGCTCGTTAAAGGCTAGTGGGTTGTATTTTCATGCGTGTGCTGTTCATGTTTTATTTAGCCCCTCAGCAGTGCACAAGCAGCCCAGGTGTCCTGACAAACTCTGCAGAAGTGATTAGTAATAATAGCTGGTGGCAGTAGAGTTGTGACCTACTGGGTGAGATCACCTTACATGTGATCACTCCTCAGATAGCTGATTAAAATGGATGGGCTTTCTACTTTTCCCCCCAAATGGATAATTGATACCTCAGAGCAACTCAGGCAGTGACTGATGATTCAGTTCTGAAGTTGCGAGACTCACAAGGAGAGCCATTTGAATAATTTTGCGCTCGCATCTTCCACAAAAGGCTTCGGAATCAGTCTTCTTTAAATCTACATGACTGGCAATATTAGCGTGTTTATTTATGGCTCAGATGACTCCCTTGTAGAATGTCGCTCTGCATTCATCAACCTTGCAAACACTGATAAATGTTTGTTTGCCTCCAGCCTGCCACTGTCTTGATAAATCTCAGCATACTCATTTTACCGTGAGCACCAGCATGCTTGATGGTTTGTGTAATAAACTCATAAATCTTATTATATCAAATACGCCAGGGATGAAAGTGACAGGTGCTGGCGAACATTTATCCCTGCACGGAAAAGCCTTGAGATATTTCAGATAGGTGCAGCAGTTATTAATAACTTCAGCTTCATTTTTATGCCTAAATAATTTCTATAGTGTATTCTATTAGTTATTTTGACTTTTGTATGCAAGCCGTTCATTCAAAAGTACACTGGAGTGAGAACAAACATTTAGTTTTTGAGTTTTCAGGGCAGTTTGCAACAAACCACTGCAGTGAATGGACTTGTGGGTAAAGTTTGATATTAAAGTCTGCTCTTCTCTCTCCTCAGGCTGTTCCTGAGATGACTGAAGCACTGGACAAGTGAGGAGAAACAACCTCCACAGAGCCACGAGAGTGAGCACAGGATCCCACAGCCTCTGCCTTAACACATTTCTGTAGCTGTGAGCGTCTGGGTGCAAAGATAATCTCATCATCAACAGCTGTCTGACTTGTATCAGAACAGTCGACTCTCAACCCGGAGATAAACGCCATCTGTTTTTACATAAACTGTATCAGCATTAAAATATCAGTGAATAAGCATGTACCCACCTTTTGGCAGGAGGTAATTTCACGCCTTCAGTAGGACATGTGTTGTGATTTGTATTTAATTATGCTGTACAGCAAGGGACATCTTTTGGGAATGCTTACCTTGTCTTTAGACTTCTGACCTTGGGCTGTACGATGTAGCTGTTGACGCTAACCCAGAGGATGTATAATTATTGAGGTGCTCTTGGAAAATGGTGTATTAAATTGACATCTAAAATCTGTCTTTCTTGTTTTGCCATGATTACCCTTTATTGGGTTCATTTGTAATGCCCTCTTTCCATTATCAAGATAGAAAATGCCTGTCAACAGTACAACAAACATGGTTAGTTTGCAATATTGAAGTTTCAAATCTTGAAGGTTCATGCTTTGATTTTTGTTCCAACATTTCTTTGAAGAGTCGCCAGTCCGTCATCGTTTTCGGCTGTGATATGATGATCGAACACATCCTGGAATATTTACACAGCTTCCAAACATTAAAATCATAAAAAGGTAACGCTTTTAGACCTGAATGATGTGGAATCTTATCATATACAGGTAGATTTTCTTCTAATCATTTTGGTGCATGGAGAACATGCCACTTTTCTCAAAACCTCGGTAAACACTGACTCAGCTGGGTTTGGTCAGCCTCCCGTCATGGCACCTGGATTTAAAAACTCTGTGAATCACACTTGAATCATCAACTCGTCAAAAGATTTCCACACTCGTTCCACTTATAGAATTTAGATAAAAATGTTAACACTGCTGATATAGAAAGACAAAGATTAGAAAGACGTTGAGACTGATCCACTGAACCCTGCAACAGTCCACCAAAGAGGACTGGTTTGGAGAAACTAGACTGAACCAAAACAGCAGACACACCTGCTCTTTGTGATAAATCCATGCCTTGTAGCTTGAGGGGTGGGGGTGGATGGGGGGGGCTTATTCACAGTTTATAGCTCTCCCAATAAATCATCAGTCCAGCATCTCCAATTCCTATAAAGTGTATCAGAGGAGCAAAGCCCTCAGCACCATCCCCCCTCACTGGTTTCATTTCCCAGGAACCAAACCACAGCTTCACATATCAAAAGCCAGATTCACTGCACAGACCAGTTGTCTGAAAATTAAGGACTTGAGCCCTGTTGCTGGTTTCTTTTGGTAATTTTTTCTTTCATAAAACTCTTGTTTTTTTTTTGTTTTTTTTTGAGAGTGTCAATTCCTGATAAGTGGTGCCTGATATCAAGTCTGTCTCCTGTCCTCCGTGCTCTTATTTGTGCTGCTCTGGCAAGTTCATCCTCTCTGCTACAACACTACAAAGAGGATGACAGACATTAGGCATACAGTTTATGTGCCAGTGACTCCCAACAACATGGGAGTTGAGTAAAGCGTTAATTTTTGCGGTTGATCTGAAGAGCGAGTCTTGTCAAGTTGAAGTGTCAGGCAGTTTTATGTCTCTGACAGACGGTTAACCGGTGCGTCCACTGGCTCCATCATCCTGTACTTCTCCTCCAGGAGATGCTCGTTACCCTGCAGATGGATGAGCGGCTTAGAGTGGAGCCCGACCCGGCTCTCCTGGTTCCTCTTGTTGTAGATGTTGACCCTGTGCTCCAGTTCGGGGCTGGTTTTGGTGGAACCTGCCGGGCTGGGCGGTTTAAGGTTGACAGGGTCCAGGCCCTTCTGTGTGAGACAGGAGTCCTCGGACAGAGAGGAGAGCAGCTCCTGCACCACGGCGCTGGGGCTCCCTCGCGGCTGAGTGCCCAGGGCCAGGGGGCTGCTGTAAGGTGGAGGGTAGCAGCGCTGGTCGCTGTAGTCTGTGGAGGTGGAGGCCTCTCGCACCGTGGAGCTGCAGTCTGTGGTGGAGCCCAGCGTGTGGCTGCTGATGCTGTGCTGCCGGGCGCTGAAGCTGGTGCGGGACACTGTGGTCGTGGAGGCTTCACTGACTGAGCTGCCGGTGCGCTGCAGACGACTGGACGGCACTGCGTCTGCACTCACCAAAGAGGAGGGAAGCTGGCTGGGGTTGTTAGGCAGGTGCACGTCTATGGCTGCTGTGGTGATGACGCGTGCAGGATCCGGGATCCCCATATCTACAGAAGCAACAACCAGAGCACAGGCCTTTTGAAATATTGTGTTAAAATACGACATGAAGAAAAAAACTGAAGCAGGATCTTGTTGATGCTCACCGCTGCTTGGCTCACTGTAGTACTGGCTGATGTAGTTGTTCATGTCATCTTGTCCATGGTGATCTGAAGGGGATAAAATAGACACTTACTGTACAGTAATAAACTTCATGTCTGGCACAATAAAAGTGAATCCAGTGTGAATGTAAGAGACCGAACAAGTTTTACAGTCCAGTGTGAGGAACGCTAAATTACTTTGATGAAGAACTTTGTAACACACTACTTTACTTCTCTCTTTATAATTATCTGTGAGATAGGAAATTCATAATCCAGAGCTTGTCTGATCTAGAGTCAAAAACCCAAACTTATCAATTTTATATTTTAGGCTAAATGGGCAAATGTTGTTTCATGAATTAACACCCAGTTTGATCCTCAAATAGATAAATTAACCAATTTTTGTGTTGCCTGAACAAGCAAAACTTGGTGTGGATGTTTTTCGTTTCTCATAAGTGCTATTCAGTGTTAAATGGTTTGTATTCATCCATATTTGGCTGTCACATGTTCAAATAAATGCCCTGAAAGGGGCCCACTCACAGTTGGGCCTACAAAGTGACAGGGATCATCTCCAGATGATCAATACCACATGAGTGTATGAGAAGCGGGCTCGGTTAAAAGGATGTCTGACTAGAAACACTGCGTCTTAGATGTATTGCAGGTCACACTGTGATTTATAGCTTTGATAAAGGAAAAGCCTCACTGTTTTGAGCCCTGACAGCGCTTTGTTGCTTTAAGTCCTGTAAGTTATGACCTGTCAGTGTGTGAGAGGTTTATAGTCCATCTAGATGTGGCACCAGAATTTTGATGTGGATTATGAGATGAATGTTTTTGAGAAGAGGACACCAGCACCGGAGAGTAACATTAACACACAGTCCTACCCTCCAACACAATGCAGCAACCTATTACTACATGCAGATGGTGTCATACTGTCTACTAATTGAACTTTTCTTACATTCAAAAATGTGAACACCACATCCTTGACCATCCTTTGTCTTTGATAGCCTGTAACACAGAGGAGGTGACTGTTCCACCTGGTTACCTGCAGGTCCTCCGGGCTCTCTAGCTTTAGCTGGACCGTGATGCTCGGAGGCACCGGGGGCCAGTCCATCCACCTCCTGGAAGGTGCTGCTTTGTTTACCCCACATATGGTGGATCTGCATGGCTGCTTCACGCTCTGCTACCAGATCCAAGTCCTGCTGGGCCAGGTGAGCCCTCAGCTGCCTGATCTCAAACTTAAAGGAAAAGAAAAAGAGAGACAGAATGGGAGACCTGAAGAAAACTAACTCTTATTCAAACAGAGTCAATACACACAGGTATTTTTTTTTTAGGAAATTTAGTAAATACTGTATATTCTTGCTAACAGGGCAATAACTTTTGTCCAAATATTTTATTTGGGTTTGATGCCCATGAATTCAGGAGCTGGCTGTACTGCTTGCATCATAGCGGAGCTTTACATACACAGTTCAGTGTGTTTAAGCCAAACTGCACATTCCAGTCTCTCTAATGGTTGCAATATGACTCTCAGACGTTCAGTAGACACTTCTGAGCACTCAGTGGATGCACTTGAATCAACACTGGATTATTTAATTGAGAAAAGGTGAATAGATTGCTTTAGGATGATGCACAGTGTTATCTGATATCCACAAGACTGCTGTAAAAAGTTTTATCTTGTTGTAACATGAAATCAATTTTATACCTCTTCAAGAGCAGATTTTATTATTCATTGCTTGGATTGTGCATTGCTGCCCTCTGCTGGTTAAAAACTGAAGAAAGTGTGCATGCTGTGAGTAGACAGAAAGTATGCAGACAAGAGGACTTACTGCCTGTTCCTGGCAGATCTGAGTGAGACGGTCAAGCTGTTCGTCCCTCACTGCCTTGGCCTTCTCATACTGCTGGATCTCCAGCTCCATTTCCACCTTCACTTGCAGCACATAGGCTAGAACAAGAGGGTGAATAAGAGTGAGTTTCCTCTCAAAAAGACCTTTGATGTGAGCTCAATACAATTAAGATCCAAAAAGCAGATCTTTTATACATTGTTACCCACAGTTCTATTGCAATTTACAACCTGCGTATTCTCCACATTCTCTCATTACAAGGATCTGCTCCCAACATGATATACACAAAGCGGACAAAGTGACATCATTATGATCCTGCAAACAACAACTCCTTTCTGGAGGTTTCAGTCACACTGAACCTTCATTGAGGTGGTGTCATAAAATGCGCATATTTCATCAATATTCGTGGTGGTGTTGAGTTTTAATGTCTTAACATGACGTCTTCTAATCTGAACACGTTGCTGGAGGGGATGGCCGACACTAACCAATCATGCTTTTGTGCTGTATTATATTCAGAAACCACCAGGGGGAGCAACTTTGTTAAAGAAAAGCATTCTTCCCAGCAAATGAAATGCTCAGTGTGCACCTACGTATATGTTCAAATCATTTTTCACATAGCAGCTATTGTGTGAGCATCGGAAAAAAAAACACAGGTTCATTACAACAAATGATGCAGCACCCGATGTACTGCCATAATTCCTGGGGGGGAAGAACAATGAAAAAAGAGGAACAAATAACCAGGCAAACAACGTCAAGACTAGAATGTAACCGACACTGCAGAGAGCACACTGCAGTATCTGTCTGTCTCCTGCGTCCTGTCCTTTACTGTCAGGTATAGGACAGGACTCGGGGGACAGCAGCCCCCAGCTCCTCCCAGCCTCACCATCGATGATCCTCTTGACCCTCCAGATGCGCAGTGTGATGATGAGACCGATAGCATCCCAGGGGCTGCTGGGGCCGTTTGCCACTGTTGAGGCCACCATGGGGGCCAGAGAGAGGACGATGACAGCTCCATCAAACACCTGATAAAATACACACACATACACACACACACACGGTTATTGTTTGTGCCTGTAGCTTCCACAGTACCCACATTGAGGTATGACATTGAGGGAATGACACTGCAGTGAAAGGGGCCCCGAGTCAGGACTAATGGGACCCGTGGGAGCTTACCTCTACTTTGTTCTCTATGTAATCCCATATCCCCAACACCACGATCCTGAACACCGTCTGAGACAGACAGGGGGACAGAGAGCAGGTTACACTCTGGGTAAGACGGAAGACGACAAGGACAGACACGCTGAGAGACACTGGATGATGGAGCACGATGGGTAGTTAATAACATTTGCAGCCGCAAATTCAGATTTCTTTTGTCCCTCCCCTGGTAATTCATCAATGACATCATTTTCAAACACATGACAAGGCGGCGCGATAGGATTTCATCTAAACAATTAGAGACACCACATTTAGCTCCTTCTGCTGACACAGCATGGAGCCGCAGAGGGCAA
Source organism: Decapterus maruadsi (assembly GCA_030347415.2). NCBI lineage: Eukaryota > Metazoa > Chordata > Actinopteri > Carangiformes > Carangidae > Decapterus > Decapterus maruadsi. The sequence continues at coordinate 12,975,073 of CM064893.1, read as the reverse complement.
ATAACCCTCTCTTTTTCTCCTCCTCCCTAACGCCCATCCTCATTTCAGATAGTCAGGGTTGCACTGGAGCAGAAACCAGCCTCCCTGCTGTTTGCGCTGCTTCAGTGTGGCACCGAGGGCTTGCTTTTATTGATAAGGAAAACTCCAGCTTAAAAAAGAAAAAAAAAAAGTTAGCATTGGTGTGATCAAGTGTGGGGAACTTAGACAAATGCGGCTGGCTATGAAGAGAATGGTAATCGATACGGCACACCTGAGGCCGTGAAATTATTTAAAACTAGTGGCACAGAAAGGCTTCATCTGCATTTTTAAAGTGTTTGTACTGCGGATCAATCGAATAACCCGAGAGGGAGCGAGCAGCAAGGGCCGGCTTCGACAACAGCAGCGGCAGCAGCAGTGTATGTTATTTTTCAAACTAACATGACACAGGTCTTTGTTGTGCCATGACTTTCAATCTTTCATAGGCACAACATCGACGGAACCGTGCACAAGTTCACCTCCGCTAATCAATATCTAATCACGCGGTGACAGAAGGCATGGGGCGATTTAAGTGTTGTTAGTATTATAATGAGAATGTGCCGGCGTACCTCGCTTGGCCCCACACACTGCACAACGTAGCATTAATCGACAGGCCGCTGCATCAGCTGTAAGTGAGACTGTTTTTGTGTTGAGTTGGGGTGTTTTGAGGGCAGAAACTCACCTCAGTGAAGAACACGGAGAGGATGGCCAGGCTGATCCAGTGGATGATGCTGGCAAACTGGAATGCATTATTAACTGTGGGGATAAAACAGAATCACTAGTGTTTTATTTCATTTTTAATTTGTGTGACATGTTGTGGTGAGATATGGAGGCCGCGGCTTGGTGTGATTGTGTTTTTTGTTGCTGCCGAGGTATATATAATATAGGTGCATCCGTGTCCGCACACACCTACACAAATGCACACAAGACAACAAGAAGAAGCCGTGAAGCAACATGGCGAATGTGAAGTCACCGCATACTGTACATGCATGTGTCTGTATCATCGGTCTATTCGTGGACAGCCTCAAACAGCACTCGCCTGTCATCTGAGGAATTTCTCTTCATGCTCCACCTCTCGCCCCCATCTTTCTTTGTTTGCTGTGTTCAGTGATCTGTCTATCAGTCCATTGATCTCCCTCCAGTCAGCCCCCGCGCTCATCCGCCCGCCAGCTCTGTATTGCCTGATTTCTTAGTCTGCTAATCTCCCCTCGCGCATTTGTCTCACTTATGCCCCTCTCGTCTGTCAGCCTGTCAGCTTCACGGCTGTGAAGGTACAGTGGAGGTACTATATGCTCTTCAATCAGCTCTCTCACATCAAACAGGTCACAACCCCTGACCTTCTGCTTATGATGGATGAGGATGTATCCACCGGGCCGGATGATGATGGAGACGGAGGCGATGCCGGGCTGACACGGGTCACCACTGCTAACTGTGGAATACTAATGGGGGTGTTATATCCCCCAGGCCATTATTGATCAGAGCTTCAGGTCCCAGAACAGATCATCAGTGACACAGGCTGATTATACAGTAGATGTATAAGACCAGGATAGCAGCTAGTGTTGTTCACACTCCTCTGCACATGATTACATACTTGTTGCATTATTGATTCATCTTGTTTCAGAAACAAACACTGTTCTTGTTGTTGCTTATTTACAGCATCATGGTAAAAGGTGCTTGATGATACACAGTGAAAATGTGCAATATACGTCTGCCATTTACTCTGCTGTAATCTCTACGAGCGCATGATCTTCCTGCATCTTAGCTTTTGTGCTAATTTAGATCTCCTTTGTGGGAGGTCTTTATTTAAGTCGATACATTGGCCCAATGCCTTTGTATAACAATTAGTAAACCATTGTGCTGAGTGGTTCACTTTCCTCCCTCTACAAGAACACTATCACCGGCCAAGATGGTAAACAATGAGCACGACAAACCACCTCAGTGTTGTGGCCTGCAAAAAAACAACAAAACCACAACCATATCACAATGATAATCTAAGAAGACGTCACACTGTTGCTAGTACTCACACTGCAACAGCTTGATGTCTATGAGCAGCTCCAGCGTCAGCAGCAGCACCACCAAGATGACGCAGGCCACCAGGAAACAGTTGAAGCCCGCCGACAGCAGACAGACCTGCCACAGCGCTGCCCTCCTTCCACAGCACGGCTTCAGCCAGTTCGACCTGGAGTGGGGGGGGGGCAGAGAGAAGAGGGGGGTGAGTGTTGGAGGGGGGGTCAGAGGAGCTGTGGCTACAAAGATAAATGGTGTGTCTTGTTGTGGTGTTATTTTAAAATGTAATACTGGTAACAGAGAGCAGACCTGACAGCCCAGCCTGCGAGGTCAAATCAATAAAACACAAGAAACGTCAGGATACACAAATCGTGAGGTGTATTCAACCTTGACTTGGCTCAGTTTTCAGTCAACGCTCACCTAAATGATTTTCAGCAGAGGGCACTATTCTGCATACAAATCATACACATGCAGAAGCGTGCATGCTGAAATTAATTTACGACGAAATTCAACGCAGAGCATGAATGCATAAATTGTGCTGGCAGTGAGATAATATATTATCGTGGAGTAATTCCATGCATAAAGTCAGGGTGTCGTTTCTTCTTCTGGCCTTTTACTGCAACTGTCCCTGCAACTGTTCTCATTAGAGCCCTCCTGTTACACCATCATCAGGCAGCACACTCTACCTACTACAACAGCCATTGCGTTGTTTGTGCCTATTTTTGGAAACAGATTACATGACATCTGTTATAATCCATATTCAAGCATTAAATGGTTTCTTTTTGTCTCAGCATCACAGAACATGCTTGTATGTATATACATATATATATGGAGAGAGAGAGAACAAAAACAGATTTAACAGAACATCCATAGAGGAGGTGATAGATGTTGTTTACCCTGTAGTATACATGTGTGAACTCAAAGTCAGTAAAGCGTAGTATGGGGGAGATTAAGAGTCTTGCATACTTAATTCTCCTCCCTGCTGATTCACTGGGTGACAGGATGGGTCTTGGGGTGGAAGTGGGGCTGGTTGACTGGCTGGCTGTTTGCCAGTCTGACTGACTGGTGTGCTAACAACCTCAGTAGCTTTGGATAAGCCACCAGCTAGGTGGCTGGCCTTAAGGTATAGCTCCTACAGCAGGACGGTGGGGTTATGTGTGCACCATCGGGGGATTGCTTAGCTGCATGCCTGGATACTTGCTGAAAGGACACAGAAGTGAAGGGATAAGGAAGAAATATGTCTCATTCATAATTTGTATTCGTATTCGAAGTTATACCATTATGTGTTGTCATTCCTACTGGTGGTTTAGCAGCTCCTGTTTATACATATCCCTCTGCTCTGCAATATGTTTTCCATTAGTTTGGAGTGTACCAGGGTCCCAGTGTGCTTGTTCCTTGTCCAGGTGCACTGATCCCACAGATGCAAGTGTCAGACGTGCCTTAAATCCATTCCTACTCTCCGCTTCAAATTCCTCCAATCAGAGACTGAGGCTGACTGAGGCTCCTGGGGATTTATGGTCAATAAATAATGACAAATCTCCAGGAGGCACACAGGGCTTTCCCTTCCTGTCACAGCTTTGTATTCCACACACACGCTACTCAGATGTAGCGTGTGTGCGGAAAACCAAATACAAAAAAGGGGAGGCGAGCATGTTGCGTGTGGAGGTCTGGGTGCTGTCCTTACTTGGATGCAACACCGAGAGAGGCAGTCTGTTCCTTAGCAGAAAATAGCAGTGATCCGTTGTCACCTGTCCCCCATAGGAGGAAAGCTACAGGCAATATCTGTCAGAGGACAAGGGAGGATGCAATTTATTCTACTCTCCCTCTTGCTTCGGCTCAGAATGAAGGTGGCAAACAAAGAGAGAGGAAGCGGGGTGCAGCCGGTTCAAAGGCATTGGGACTCATCCAAAAGTGAACTGGAGAAAGAGCCAGAAAGGAAGGAGGGGGAGTTGGAAAAGGAAGAATGTAAAAGAGAGAATAGAGGAGGAAGATCCTGATTGAGTTAATGAATAATTCTGACTTTTATATAAATATACCGGGATATAACTTTTTATTTGTCTGAGCCGGGCCATCAAGGTAATGATAGCACTGTCTTCAGAAAGTTAAATGCTCAGATTAATGAAGGCAGCTAGTATAGATATAAAGTCCCATTGAGCTTGAAATATTAGCAGTTTGAAGGTCATACTGTATACTGCACATTTTAACAAACCCACAGATGGCAAAACTTACAATGATTATAACAAAAAAAATATAACACAACTTTAGGTTGAGATGCCTTGTTTTGTCCAAGCAGCGATCCAAAACCCAACGATACTCAGTTCACTAGAAAAAAGCTATTTTAGATGCTGGAACTAGAAGATGTTCGGTATTTCTGCTTGAAAAATATGAATAATTGATTCGATTATTATTTTGTCAATTGACGGATTGGCAAATAGTTTCACCTGAGAAAAGAAAGGTGAATCCATCCATAGCGCTCATCTATGCATTGTTGTGGAGGGGCTGGAGCTACTACCAGCTGACATACACCCTGGTACACCCTGGCCAGGTTGCAGGATCACACATATAGACGAACAATGTGCACACACATTCACATCCACGGCTATGGGCAATTTAGAGTCACCGATCAACCTACTGTGCATGTCTTTGGACTGTGGGTGGAAGCCGGAGAGAACCCACACAGACACGGAAGAACATGCACAGAAATGAATGATGAAATCATTATTAAAAACATACAAATCCATTAAATGTTACTCACTGATTTTCCAGTGCAAGTGTGACCTCCTGTTCTTGTGTATTGAGGAGCCTCCATTAACATTCTGGGCTTTTTCACTTCTGGCATTGCCTCCAAAAAGACTAAGCTTGTTTATGACTTGTCTAATGGTCTCGTGTGTCTTGGCCAGTTGGGCTGCCCTGAAGTGGTGCCTCTGTGTTGAGTACCATAAGCAATAGGAATCATGGCCAAAGACATAAAAAAAAAATAATACCCAAGATGTGATAAACTGGAGCTCTGAGGTGGAAAAGAGAGGTGATCCATCCAAACAGTGTCATTTTGCAGGAGGAGCTGAACCTCCGGTGCAGCACAGCCACACATCCTCTCCATCCCTCACCAAGGTCAGGAGAGAGACTGGAGCTCTGCCACACCGTGTCAATGCCCTCCCAGAGGCTAACTGGTGCACTCAGCCCTCTGCAGCAAGCCTCTGTACCAGCCAATGCCAACAGATTAGGAGCTCAACACCTGGGGGTGACAAAGCGGTGGTGGAGGGTAATGGTATCATTAGCAGATACCATAAGAGACTTTCCCCAGCACCAATCTGTTCCCAAGGAACAATGTCAAACCCCATCTGCCAGTGGAGGAGAGCCAAGGAAAAGAAACATTTACCTAATGATACGCCTAACACTGAGTCACCGGACATTTGCGGACCATTAGTTAAAAGGCAGAGTGAATGGCACACAATCCAAGAGACACCTCACTTACCTTCAGGATTGAAAATTGTGATTTAACTCGTACTGTGTGGAATCATAATTCATTCAGACCTCTCCTATAAGCCAGGCAGAAAAGGTATTAATTTAATAAACCTGTAAAGAAAAACCCTGTCTGGAAGCAGAGTAAATGGCAGTGATGGATTACTCCAAGCTCAGAAACTTAATTTTAGGGAAATCACTTTAAACCTTGAACGCGGAGGACCTGAAGTATTTATGAGGAAGTGAGGCTGCTTCAGTGGTGGAGCGAGCCAAGGATGAAAATCACCTCACACTCTCTCAGGGTCACGGCTGGTTTGGATCGAATGGGCAATACCCAGAGGGGTCTGTCATGCACACATGCTGTGTGCATACACACACAAACCGTCACTCACACACACACACACACACACACACACAGACACTCTGTGTTGGGCACATTGTGTGTGAAGGAAATGAGAGACACACAGTGGCTTTTGCGGTGGACAGGTTCATGAAGACATCAACAGGCCGGCGGCTGCAGCGGCAACACACTGAGTGGAGATCGAAGCGTGCCCGACAGCAGCGCCGAGCTGAGGGGATTAGATCATGAGGCTGATCAATAGTGGCCTGAGATGGAAGTGATGGCATGCTGCACATGACACCAGCTGCATGCAGTGGCCCCTCGTTGCTGCAGAATGACCAGACAGGACAGAGCGGACAAAGACATCGGGCTGAGTGACTGGCACAGAGGAAGGTGTCTGCTCGCCCTGCTGGGGCTCATTCACACACACCGGAGCTCTGGCTTCAGCCCGAGCTGAGTGACTCTGGCCGAGGTGAGGAGCCTATCACAAAGAGCCCCTCTTTTATCAGACAGTCACCTGTAATTGAGACAGGATAAAATACAATGTAAACTCATTAAGCACAAGTTAAATGGAAATTAAATCAGAGAGGTGGTGCTTTCTCTCTCTGTGTTTGTGAGTTACGAAATGGAGTGAGGGAGAGTGTGGGGAAGGGCTGAAAGACGGAAAATTCATTCAGAAGTAATGAGTCTGAAAGACTATCAACTTGTCTGAGGTATTGATTGTAACACACACACAACTGCACACACACACACACACACACACACACACACACACACACACACACACACACACACACACACACACACACACACACACACACACTTGAGCAAGTGCAAACACTAACTTCTCCTTCAAAATGTTTGCAAAGGAGAGCCTAAAATAATGTCGCCCAGAATGACTTGCAATGCAGCTTCAGTCCTTTAAATAATTGATTGGAATTCTTGATTGATGTCTTGATTGCACATTTACTACAGAGCAACACTGCACATTAGGGCACAGATCTGTGGCATTTGCCTGAGAATTACATTTGCTTCCAAAGCCATTAATCATTGCTATGAGTGTAGAAAAATGAAGGCAGCCAGTCGATTCTCTGCGCGGTCAAGGCTCAGGTCACTGTGCCTCACAGCCATTCATTTATTCAAGCACAGAAGCAAAGTGTGCTCTTGTTTAAAAAGAAATTGAATTAATTTTTCATACAGTATGCTGTAGCATTAGTGCATTGTTTTCCAAAACTTTTCAATTGTGAACCCTGAAGCAATGTCTTATTGTGCCTTTGTCACAGGTTATAGTCGGCACAAAAGCAGAGCTGGGATGAGTAGTTATTTAATAATCAGTGGGTGGACGGAAAATTAACTTGTTAAATCAGGCAGCTAGTTTCATAATTGATTCATTTCTCATTAGTCATTCAATCGTTCAAGCAAAAACACCTAACATTTGCTGATTCCAGCTCCAGCGTCTGATGCTCTTCTTATATATGGAATTCGAACCGAGGTCGCCTGTAGTGAGAACTATAGCCTCAACACATGGGGCGGATGCTCTATACAACTGAGCTAAACACCGCCCCTTTGTTCATTTTCATGCTAATGATTATTTTTGACAGACTCTGTTCTTTCTCCTGAATCTCTCAGACTGTCAGTGAGAAACATGTTCACACACACTGGCGAGCATCTTTTGAATTGAATGTACCGTCTTTGATGGTGTAAGGGGTCGTGGCAGATGCTACTCCCACAGCATTTTAAAATGATACTACTTGACTCAAGTTTACTGTCTCCTCTCAGCTTCTCCCCCTCCGTACTGATAACTACATATCCCTATGGTTCCTCTAGTATAAATTTCAGCCAATTCACACCAATCTGCTGAACTCAGCAGGCCCGGACAGGGGAAAATGGACCACAACTGTGTGCCTGCAGGCTACCAAACAGCAGAGGTGCGAGGACTTCATCCCATTCAGGCTGCTCAAGCTCTATGTCACACTTGCTCCTTAACTTACTTGAGAGGATGGATTTCTTCCTGATATATATGAGGCTCTCTTTCCTGACAAAGCGCAGGTGGGGCACGAGCCGCCGTTGCATGAGATTCAAAAGACAAATGGCAACGTAACAACTGGCTAAATCACTTCCTGTGGAACAAATGCTGGGTCATCTGTCATCACAGCCAAAGAAAGGAAAAGAAGCCCTGGGAGAGGAAAACCAGCTAAGCAATAAATATGCTGAATAAAGTGAAGTAATCAATGGTACATTTCAGAGTTTGCATGTCTCATCACTATTAATCTCATACTCGTGCAATTACCAAACATTTTTGGCATAAATCAAGAAATGAAATTAAGAGGGCTAATCAATTATAGATGCCAGTTAATAAAGTTTTGTCCATACTTGAATCCTATGCAGTTGATAGGTAAACCCTTCTAAACCCTAGGTAAAATCTTCTCCATGAAAAGGGCATGCAGCTTAATCAAAACGTGATCAGCTACCATCTCTTCAATCCTAGCGTCACCTACACCACAGTACAAGACAGCAGAGGGGATTCAGAACTGGTCTTTGCCGGAGAAACGGGCCACAGATACTAAGCAAATGGAGATGGATGGGGCTCCATGTGCAGAGCAGCAGACAAGCTGTCCCTGATAAATGGGTTTTCACCAGGACACTTGATCTCTCTCGCTCTCAGCCTAAAAAGCAATCTCGCACTTTGCATGTCTGTGAATATTAACAAACCCTCAAACCCCGCACTCAAATGTCATCTATTGTGTCGCACATGGTGCCAGGCAAGAGAGCCAATTTGATGGAGAGGACTGTTCCTCTGTGTGTTTGAAATAGAGTCAGAGGGGGGAGAAAGAGAAATCCTTCTCTCTTTTCAGACATCCATCAACACAGTACAGGTATAGTATGGCTCTGGTTCCAAAGCCCCATGAAATATTGCTGCTGCCAAGATTCATACTAGAGTCTGGCAAGGTCCTTTAGATTTATATTGTTCTATTGTACAGTCTGGGTTTTTTCTAAATATTCCATCTTACTTCAACCTTGAGCATTATCAACCTAGGTTTGATTATATGATTGCTAACATAATCACATATTAATGCACTGGAGTGAAGGTCTGGGGACAACTCAATCTAGGCCGGCCTGGGTATATATATAATGTCATCTAATATCCAGCATTTTGCCCAATATCAGCGAGCAACTGTGGCAACATGGCACAGGATTAATCCCACACTAGTGTCCAACATGTCAGATATGACATTAATCAAACTGAGCCATTTCCTTGTGATCTGAGGCCAGCAGCTTTGTAAATGAAAGCATGGAGGAGGGTCTTCTGCTCCATTCCTCCCTTCATCCTTCTCTTTATCCCCACTGCCTCCACTCTCCTCCAGTCAAAGCGGCAGGTTGACCCATATGAACCATCTGTCATTTCTGCAGCGCCTCACACCTCTCAGTCTGGCCTCCGGAGATCAACAGCATATGCTACAGCTGCTGTGGACAGCTAGCTGATCTGGAGATGATAAGCCAGGACAAGACGGTGCAGGATGTGCAGCCCGGGGTCCATAGACAGGGGCCAGGCAGGGAGAGGAGAGGAGCCCTGGTCCCGACCAGCTTTGAGGTCAAAAAGGTCAGAAAATGAAAGAAAATGTCAAATACAATGCAATACTGCGTCAGAAAAAAAGAAGAAGTTCTATACCGATATATCTGAGATGTGAATTATGTGATCTACAATACAGAGTACAGTACTGTATTCTATTCTGACATTAGACTTTAGAGGACATCTGGAGCTGATTTTATTTAAAGGAAAATAAAAATAACCTTTGATTTAGAATATAGATACACGTGACATGACAGTACAGTTGTTTAAAACAACTTCCACCTTTTACCAAATTATTTAATTGAGTTGGAGTATGCTTTTCACAAACACAACCAGATTTTAAATACCTGCTTATTGCTGCAGTGCATGCTATCTTAATAAAAATAAATGATGATAAAAATCTTTTTTTTTTTTTTTAGAATAATACAATGAATACAAGTGAAACCATAATAATGTGACCTAAGTGTGGAGTTGCACCACCCTCATCTTGCACTTTCCACCAAGTTTCCTGGGAAGATGGCGCTGCTAAAAATCTATTAATAATCTAACTCACCACTGCACAGAATCTGCAAGTACTGCGTGTGCCCCTTGTAGTCCGCAAGAACATCCACCTCCTACATACATCGCCCACATCTCCTGAAGAGCCATCTTAAAGAGCCATGAGAAGCCTCCATGCAAGACTGAATGTGCTTCTCTGGTGTGTTTTCTTTTGCTCTTTTTTTTCTCCACGGCCATTTACAAAAACATAACAAAAAAAACAAAAAAAAACAATCTAATCAGTCATCTAATCAAGACTGAGACCAGTGGACCACTCCAGTGACGTTAAGGATTTTCCTTTAATGTCCACAACATGAAATCAAGACAATCTTTCCAAACTGAATAAAAGCAACTTAGATGGTCGAACTGAAATTAGACAACACCAGCTCATGAACCAACCACCACACCATGTAATCACCTCTGGACATCCAAAGAACATGACTAAGATGTAAAGGCATCTCAGGAACGTAACAGTTTATGAAAACAAACTGTCTGGCTAATCGCAGAAATCAAAGCAACACCTGTAGCAAGCTAATGAAAGTGGGTTCATATTCATCTGCACAGTCATTTACAAAGTGCTAAAATTAGCCTACAGTAGAAGAATCTCTGTGAACGTTCATATCAACAAACAAGAGAAGAAAATGGTTCACAAAGCAGCACAGATAGTCAGCTGCTCGCTGCTCTGCCATCAGGGCTTTTGATAGTTTCGATTAATTTAAAAAATCTTGCAGCATAAACACACCTCGCCTTTGTGCCATTCCTCTGTTGTCACATGTACACAAAGGCAGCCAGAACCCGTGACCACAAACTAACCCTGTTGAATTTCCCAGGAGCACCATCAAACAACCAATGTGTGTATGAAACTGTGATGACAGGTATGTCTAAGAATGTCTCTGACCTGAAAATCAGGAATTCCAATCTAAAAAGCTCATTGGACGCATCGTGATGCTCGCATGGATGACAGACAGCACGAGGTTTGCATTACCCTGCGAAATATTTCCAGGCTTCCTGGAAAAAAGCATTTCTCAAGATTTAAATGAAATGACTCCGTTCTTTAAAAATAACAAATATTTACGCTGTTGCCTTGATAAGTCCACTGTGGATGCGTCTTGGCAATGTTTGACTTTTCCACTGCACAATGCCAAATCCTAGGGGACCAGGGTGTCATATGGCGCCATATGAGAGCGCCCACTGTGATGATAATGTTACTGGGCTGCCAGATCCTGCCCTCTGCTGTGACATTGCTATGTGTGTGTTTTGTGTCCTTTGTGTGTGCAAGGGAGAGTGGGAAAGATATGAGGTATAGGATGAGAGATTGGGTGTTTGGGACAGGACCCATCTGTCCCTGCCCCCCTGTCCCACAGAGACATGGGCCTGGCCCGGTCCAGGCCGGGCAAAGTCCAGCCGGACACAGTCAGCTGCCACACCGGGGCTTGGATGGCAAAATGCCGGATGCTCTAATTAAGCTTATGCTGTTTGTCGACTTTCTCTGCATGGATGCCAGCATCGCAGCAAGCCAAAGGGTTGTGAGTCACGCTTCCTGAGTGGAGAGCCATGGACACTTGCTACAGGGGTGCTCTGGGAGGGGTGTGTCCTGTCCTGAGAGTACTGGGCCTGCAGCATGGCGATATGGTGATAAGAAAACAACACGAACCCAGGACAAGCAGGCCTCGTGGACAGAAACAGCACCGCCACAAGGCCCTGACATTTCAGAAAAGCTATGGTGCTAACAACACTCTTTGTTTTCTGCCAGAAATCGACATTACGAACAGAGGCCTGTCCTGGTAGCGAGAAATTGCTGTGTCATTGAGCTGAAATGAACACATCAGTAGAGACATTGTCCATTTAAAATGGTGACACTAATAAATTCATCGCCAAATATCCTCGACTCCTGGACTCTAATATAAAATGAGGGGTGATTCAATATGCCAAGTGTAATTACCATGTGCAATAACGAGCAATAGAGAGAGTGACGGCAGAGCTTTTCTCTGCCAGGGTAGATTATAGATTGTAGTAATTGCAATTCTGCCTTAATTATGGATGTAGTACTTTCACACAACAAGCAGAGACAATGTTTCAGACACCATATCTCCAGTATCTTCTTAGCTGTGGCAGCCAACATCAATCAATATATAATTACATCTTGGGCTTTTTAGTATACAAATTAATTATAGGAAGATTTCATTGATAATCCTACAACTAATTTGTTTCCAGCCTCCTCAAAATGTAGGATGTGTGATACCCCTCCAACAATGAAAATTAAAGTGTTCAGTTTCATGTAGTTTCAAAATCAAATCATGAGCGCTCTGAATGCAGTGCCTCTTTGTCTACATGACCACACATAAGTTGCAGCCCAACACATCACGAGTGCTGCCTAAAAGCAGAATCATCTCCACAGATAGTCTGTCTGGCTGTGAGGTGAAAACAAAAGGTGAAAGGGCATATTGGGAGTTCATTTTTGGGACGTACCCCTCTCTGTTGTCTTCCTCGTCTGGGTTTGAGATGAGCTGAGATCCAGCAAGAGATATGTCCAGAGCGGCCAAAGGCAAGTCTCTGTAGGCGAAGCTGACCAGCTGGACGGGGGCCACGCACTGGTTGTCCTCCTCCACCTGCTGGGAGATCACCTCCAGCTCTGAGGTCCCAGCCTGGGGAGGAGCCCTGTCACACACACACACACAGCACAACCAGAGCAACATTAGATTCACAGAGTGGACGTGTAAGCTGTGAGTGTCACCGTGTTAAGTCCTCAGCAAAGCCGGCAGAATTACAGGAGAGGTGTACAGGAAAGTGTGCTCCTTATTTGAATTAACCAATGCACCTACTTGGAAAATGCTCTCAGTACTAAATGTGATAACACCTACTGGGACTTTTCCTAATTTTGATGAATGAAAACACAAATATAGTGTGAAATCCTGGTTTACAGTGTATACAGGTGCCTTGAACAAGGACACAAGGCCTGAAAATAAAACTTTAAATTTGCTAGACATGAGTAATCTAGACTATGATTTGATTTTTTTCTGATGATTTTTTTTTTAATTAAAATTATCTTAGCCCAGTTGCTAGCAGTGAAATTTTTTTAAATCGCTACAATCGAGTACCAAGTTTCAGCACCTAATGTTTCAGACTCAGCCGCAAAGAGCAAGAAACTTTATTTTTCTCTCCTGGATTAGCTTTTTTCAAAGCTTCGCACATGTCTCCATTGCATCAAAATGGCCATAAGTAGTTTTTTTTATTAAGTACAGGAGACTTATAAATATAAGTGAAGTTTTAGTGAATTATAAGTTATATTCACTAAATCTTCACCTATATTTGTATCTGTCAGATACTAAATCTAAAAGAGTAATGTATGAAAATTAGGTAAGAAAACCTGAAAAATGGTTGAGTTAAAATGTACAAAAATACCAATACAGTCACACACCGTATCACAACGGTAGCTGTCAAATTTGATAAATGGCAATTGTAGGAAAAAATAAAAAGGTTATTTCAGTTCTGTCTCTTTTTTCCTTTTTATTTATCTCCCCTTTTTTCTCTGCAAGGGTCTTAGTATTTGACAGAACCTCAACAAAGAGTCACTTTTCCTGCCAATGAGATCTCATAATCTAAATATGTATAGGGAGGGCTGCAATTCTTCCAGTTTAGCCAATAGTGGACAAGGAGAAGTCAACCTGGGAACAGGAGACTCACACGGCTTGGCAGCTGTCCCAGTGCAGCCAGCGTGGAGACATCAATAACCCCAGTGCTTAACAAAGGAAGAAGGCATTGATTACAAGATACAGGGAACAAAAGCCACTGAGTTGGTAAATTCTACAACCTCTGTGTTGGAGGTGGAACCGGGTGGGAAGAAACAGTTTGTGGAAGATCACTAAGCAGTCCCACCTTCTTGGTAAATGGCAATGTAAACATCCTGGGAAAGAAAACTGGCCTTTTTTCCTGCCTTACTTCTTGACTAATAGCTGTTTAATTGACTCCCTTGAAAGGTAATTTCGTTATTCTCACAGGGAACCAGGAATTGCTTATATTACTGTATCAGACCACGTAACACAGATGCCTCACTATATAAAATGCCTCCTCAGTGTAATATCTGATCCTTTGGTTATTCAAGTCCTGCTAGATGTGTTGTTTAGCTTGAGGGTCAAGTGCCCATACATTATGCTCGCCACAACAAATGCCTGTGCACACCAGTGTTATCTGTGAACTTGGCACCCCTGACTAACCGCAACAAAGACAATAATCAGTCATGACAGACACAAACTGTTTAGTGCATCAAAATCACATTTCCAGACAATCACGGAGCAGGCCAGGAGCCATTATGTGCAGAGCCCAGTGGAGTGGCTGGTTGCCATCCTGGGGAGGGAGCGGAGGCTTCCCATCTGAACACTCTGCACCCTTCAACGACGTGGGCAAGGACAGCCAGTAGCGTGCTAAGGGCTGAGATCTTTTCAGAGGCCTGCGATATTAGCAAACGCCATGAGGAAGCAAAAAGGTTAACATAGTGCATGCATGGCTAGGGGGGAGATTTCACAACCATACAGAGCTGAGGCTATAGCCTATTTGTAGAAGCACGTCTTAAGGACATGAATTTACTACATCAAATTATGATGCAAAGTGCTGCACTGAAATGAAACTGGTTGTAGCTCAGTTTTTTCCCCCCAAATGTCCATCTATCATTATGTGACACTTAAACTATGTTGTTCAAGATATGCTATATGTTTACTTACTGTACGTTTTAGAATTTACTAAATGTACTTTCGTGTTCTAGCAAGTACAGTGTAGGTTTGAAACTAATTGCTGTTTTATGGAGGTCTATTTGCTGCTTTTGTATAATAACTACGAATTGGCTCCTCCAGAGTAACAGGAATCCATAGATATCCCCCGAGCATTTTCTACATCACATCGCTATAAATCACCATGCAGTGATCAATGGAAACATAAAAATATAATGGCCTGCTGGGATCTCGCCTTTGCAGTTCTAAATCACCACATAAACAATTTAGTTGTTTGTCATGATATGACAGGCATAGCATTCATTTACTTTAAATAAGACTAAGAAAATATGTGCTCAATTTTAGATGGTCTCATTGTTAATATTCTCATTTTTCTCCAGTTTCAACACATTATAAACCAAAACAACACACACACACACAGTGCAGTAACACATTCTGCGGAAATACATACAGGACTGTCTTTTTTCACTTAGACATTTTCAGTAGGAACATCTTCTTGGCAAGACTTAGTGGTTCCATGGATCTCAAGTTTAAATGAATCTCAGTTGTAATCTATTCCAGCTCGAGTTTTTCTGCTGCATTCTCAGGTACTCGAATACCACTGAAGTCCAATACTGCTGAACTCAACACAAAGTAAAACTAATTTATATATTTTTACTCTGAATGCTAAACCTGGTGCACATAAAGAAGGTCCAAAAGCTGACATAAGATACATCAGAGGGGAATATGTAAACTTCCAAGGCTGCAACTGAGGCTGTGTCAAGAGTGAGTTGATTTACGGTCTTAAAACGAATAAAGTTAAGACAAAACTAAAACCAGCCGAGAATGAGACTAATTTAAATTAATATATCTCTACTTCCATGTGTCAGGAACACATCAAACGCCTAATAAATATGATTAAATTACATCATATAATACTTAACGTCACACAAACAGATACTAGTCTGAAACAGTTAAAGATGACTGACACCTGCACCCTGCCTTCTCTGTGTACTGTAGGGAGTAGTTTCAATTTCAAATTTCATATAATATCCCATAACGCAGCACTCAACTGTCACCACTTTGACCGTACAACAACACATCTCTTAAACAATTGGATTGTGTGTGTGCAAAAGATGGATAAATAACTGTCTATATGTTAAGTTAAGTCCAACTAAACACTTTGAACAATTTATGATTGTTATAATTTTGACCAATTCCAACACTCGTCAATAACAGCAATCAAATGAACTATAGCTATTCTGTCACAGTGATGACGGATGAGACTGATGATTATCACTTCATGTTTCAAATCATCTATTCACAGCAATAAATTATCTGCTTCTGTCACTCCAGTGGAGTTCAAAGTGTTGCCTCAGCATGAACCGGTGATTTGCAGAGGGCATCGGTATCATTGTCATTCTGAGTGCTCACTGCCACGGTATTTCTGGCCAGCTGTCTACAACCCAACCCCTCTGTCTTACCCAGTGAGTTTGTATGGTCACTTGGCTACTCCTCCGTGTGGAGCATTTCACTGCTCTGATATCATCAGGAAAGTGGGACCAATGTGCCAAATCACTTATATGGGTACTGGCCAGATTTCCCAGCAGCAGCAGCCCGGCCATGAGCTCCTGACACAGTGGTACATTTGTAAGATCAGATCTTTGAGGCAAAGCCTGCTCTTTGAGGTCCAAGGGGAAATTACAGCAGCTGACAATGAAGAGTAAAGCTGTTTTCTCAGTCTTTGGAGTTTCCTCTTCAATATTAATAGAGAAAATAGTCCAACTTTTGCATATCACCTCAGCTAGCGCGCAGAGAATATGACAACCGAGACCTTAGGTGTGATTCTGCAGAGATTCCAACAGCTGCTGCCTCCATTCACTGCCCGTGAAGAAGTGAATCTTAAAAAGGCAAAGTCATTTCCTAAACCATCAGGGTACTCTGGTTTTTAGCTAAAGTTACTTGAAAATACTAACAATGCATTCACTGGGGCCAAAATATAGTGATGGGGTGAATGTAGACCCCAAATGTAAAGGAATGTATTTCCTTTAGCATGGAATTTCTAATCAGATTTTACTCTGATAATTCTCCGCAATCATTACACCAAGAAATTAAGAGCAGCATCGGATCATGTGACACTGAGGGATAGTTACAGTAAATGTTAGCTGACCTGTTTCAAAGCCAGCAGGCTCCTCCGGGTGAGTGGTGTTTGCTCTTTGTGCAGTGAATGAGAAAAAAATAGTACAAACAGTTCCATACATAGGAGAATGGGAGAATAGGGGGAGCGCTGCCTCATCAGTAAGACGGTGCAGTTTTTCTTTTTCAATTTCCCATTTCTATAGGTTGCTATTTAAATGTGAAATGCACAGATACCAAAGATTTCATCTTCTTACATTAAAGGATAACTTTCGTTTTTTACAACCTGGACCTTATTTCTAGCATCAAATACAATCATTTAATCACCCTGACAAGTTTGGTGTCATTTGGAGTCGTTTTGACGAAATTAGCCCCAATCGAGCGGCGCGTATATCCGTATAATGCGAGAACACGGGGCACCCAATGCAGCCTCTAAATAACACATTATCCGCCGCAAAATTTGTTCATTTCGCCAATATTTTGTGATGATACACTAGTGTTATTCCCCTCCGAGCCCGTGGTGGCATGTTATCAACATCCGGCTCCTCCAGGCTGACCTACTAACCGCTGACCTGGATGATGTCATCTCCGACCGGTGCCCGGCTCGTTCTGATAATAATCATTACGCTTCGGCATTTGGGTCCTTTTTAGCTCAACTAGCCAGAGCTGTAGTGAGGATCCAGGCTGAGGAGAGGAAGCCTGTGGAAGCTGACCGAAGCTGAACATCATCCAGCTGCTCATTTTGTTCTGACGAGTCAGAAACGGACCATAGCATTAGCGATAGCAAGTTAGCTGCGCCGCGCCGCCGTCGGAGATGACATCATCC
Source organism: Decapterus maruadsi (assembly GCA_030347415.2). NCBI lineage: Eukaryota > Metazoa > Chordata > Actinopteri > Carangiformes > Carangidae > Decapterus > Decapterus maruadsi. The sequence continues at coordinate 12,957,476 of CM064893.1, read as the reverse complement.
AGGTCAGCTGTTAGTAAGGTCAACCTAGAGGAGCATGATGTTGCTAACATGCCACCACGGGCTCGGAGGGGAATAACACTAGTGTATCATCACAAAATATTGGCGAAATGAACGAGTTTTGCGGCGGATAATGTGTTATTTAGAGGCTGCATTGGCTGCCCCGTGTTCTCGCATTAATGATTGGGGCTGTCAAAACGACTCCAAATGACACCAAACTTGTCAGGGTGATTAAATGATCGTATTTGATGCTAGAAATAAGGTCCAGGTTGTAAAAAACGAAAGTTATCCTTTAATCAATGTGAAATATGTAAGAAAAATGCCACTGAATTTGTTGTATTTGACACCCTATTATTTTTCTGCGTCCTGCTTCCAACTGTTTGTGGAGGGAGAGAGAGAGCGAGAGAAAGGATTTACAGCAGCATCAAGTCTGGGAGAGCAGGGGTGAAAATAACTCCAAAGACCTTTCTCTGCATGAGAGTTTCCCATCTGTCACTTCACAGAGAGTCACCGGCGTTCAGCAGCATTAACTCATGCCTTTGTACTACTAACCACTCAACACATCCTCTGCGGTTACATTTGTTTTGCACCAGCGTTCCAGTTGAAATGGACTCGTAATCGACCGTCAGCTGCACTAATCTGCTGCTCTCAGGCCTGGACAGAGATCTCTGGTGGTTAGACGAGGCATCCTGTGCCTTTAACCAGAAGATGCAGCTGACTGAACCCATTTCGCATTCACCCCTCACTCCACTCCACTCCACTCTACTCCACTCCACTCCGCCTCCTCCTACTCCACTCCGTTGCCCTGCTCCCTCCCTTTTCCCTTCTCTTAGCCCCAACCCTGGCTGGCTGTCATCAGAATGCAGGGCCTGTCTGGAGGACCACACACAAAGTAATTATTAATAAGAGAAGATGACAAGTGAACATCTTTCCTGAATGCTAAGAGATGCCAACCGAGAGTGGAGATGGCCGGCCACACTCTCTCTCGCTCACTCCCAGAGATGCCGGACAAGGCCGACCGAGCTCCACTTTCCAGCTGATCCCCGTTCAAAGTCATTCACAGGAGAACCGTGAGAATATGCAGGTCCCACTCTGCTAATCATACCCTACCGTGGTGAGATGCCCTTTGCACAAGACTGCGTGTTCATAAATAGAGATTTAAGATTTCACACTCTCTCAGACATGGTTTCAAACAAGACTTGGGCAGGTATTACACTTACTGTGGATTGCTCATGTTGAGGTCTTGTTGCTGCAAATAGACGTCCACGATAAATGACCCTAAGTGTGAAATGTGATTTCACCACTGCAGAGACCTGGCTCCAATCACACCTAGAGGAAATACAACAGAAAAATGTCATTACCACAGGAGAAAAAAAACATTTCAAGCAAATCACAGGGCAAAATCTGTCTACAGAGGGCTGTTATGAGATATGATTAGGAGCTCCAGAGCAGCAATGATAGACCTGGTGGAGATAATGTTTTGCCTGCTGCTGTTTCCAAGGTCAGTAATGAACTTCCAATCTCAAAATTGTGAAATATCCATATACAGTTAGGCTTTATAACACAGATACATGCACACTTATCAGTGTAGTATCAGTGCTTATGCTTCTCCTCAAGGCACCCTGTCCTCACTTCAGCTCTGCTAAACTACTTTCCTGGGGAGCACTAAACTTAAATGGATTTTAAATCTCCTTCAATATACGCCCCGCTCTGTGAATCAGGGGCTGAGGAACATCACACCTCTTGCATAGCAAGTACAGCAGGATGCTCACTCTTTGTGCCACAGGATAGAGAGCCATTGATGTCCAAGTCGGTTTCAGTGAAAGCCCACTCCAGCTGCTTTGCAGGAAACAGACATGACATGACCATTTAGGAAAGTCACAAGCACATATCCGCAGCTTTAACATGAGACATCCACTTTGGCAAAAAAAAAAAAAAAAAAGTGTTGCAATGTAAATGTAACGCTGAAACCAGCTGTTAGCAACTGAATTTATTGCATTACTTCATGATTTAAGGTGGAGGGGGTTGGCGAGTGTGGGTGACATATAGAGACACTGTGAAAACCTTCTGACATGGAGAGGTGAGGAGTCAGCATTCACAGCCACAGCAGAGTAATGTAGTGAAGCACAGCAGATTAAATGCTACTCAGGTTAAATCACCCCAGGTCATTCAAGGGCTGGGGAGTGATATTGTTTCACTGCAGCACCCAAATTTATAGACATTAGCATTATACCCAGGAAAAAAGAAACACAATTGATCTGACTAAAAGAGGTGCAGAAAGTCAAAGAGCGTAACGCATTGCCAAAAATACAAAACAAGGTGCTCCTCTTACTGTAAGAAATCACATGCAAAGTAATTATGGACTTCAGTACATCCCCATATCATAGAGAGATCAAATTTCGCAACCAGCACCTTGACTTGCTACTCACTAGCCTACTATAAGTGCTGTCTGCAGGAAGTGGTTCATCAGCAGAGGTGGTTGTCCACAAAGTTATTGCTTCTTTTTTTTCTCTTTTTTTTAACTATTCCATTTTCACGGTGGTCTTTTACAGTCCATGCAACATAATCAAGATGCATTTGCAATCACTATCCAAGTCGTAGCTACATAAACAGTTATGGGGGCTGTTAACATTTTCCCACTGTGCTCACAGGGCCATACAGTCTCAGTCTTGCTCTTGTTTAACCCAACACACACACACACTCACACGCACACACACACACGCGCACACACACACACCCCTGGGCGCTTCGAATCAAACCCTGACTGGGGATGAAACACAAAGACACACTAACCTCTTGTGTTTTCTTGCTCTACATTGTGCGAAGTGTGGTCGTGACTCCTTTGCCCTCGCAGAGATGACGGCTATATCTCCCTCCTCGCCGATGATGAGGATGATGATGATGGTGGTGGTGGTGGTGGTAGTGATGGTGATGATGATCGGTGTGAGGGAAGCTCGGATCTTGCTGTGTGTAGGCTGCGATTCCCCTTAAATTCGCGTTGGCCGAGCACCCGTATCGCCTCTCTGAAGACAGCGCACGACGAAAACGCCTACTCCGGACTGGAAGCAGCATCCTTCAGCGGAGACGACGAGGCTGTCACTGAGTCAGGGAGATAACGACATCTTCGCAAGGATGCATTTGTGCTTGCAGGGCTTCCCCCCACAATCACACCAGGGACTCCATGTGCCCGAGAATAAGAAGAGGTTCACGACCGTGGGGGGAGAGGAGGAGGAAGGGGAGGAGGAGGGGGTGGTGGAGGACGAGGAGGGAGAGCTGTCCAGGTGCTGAAAACGGGATTCCAGCAGCGACAGATGTGTGACGAGCGACGACGTGAACGCGGAGGAAAAACCTAGCTATAGGTTCACAAAAATACACTCAAGATTCACGCACGCATGTACGCGCACGCGCACAGACACAATCACACAATAATATCGATATGTACTCTATGTTCCTGTAAGAGCCCGCAGACGTCCCTCTTTCCCTTTCCACCGTGCCACCCTGGAAGCTTCGTCGTAGAAAAACACTCTCGCTTTACTTCACCTCTTGAGCTTCAGAGTTCCTCGCGATAACAACCCAGCCGCACGAAAAAAAAGGGGACCCCCCCCCCCCTATTCTAGTTGTGTCCTAAAAAAAATGTAGCCGAGGAATAGGATTTATGCACAGCTCCACTACTTCCTGAATTTAAGACAGCTCCTTTATTTGGTTAATCCACGTGTGTCTGACCATTGTTGTGAGGTCAGACACACCTGGATTAATCAGTTTGTCCAATAATGCAAGACAGGAAAATAAAGGAGCTGTCTAAATATCAGGAAGTAGTGGAGCTGTGCACCAAAAAAGGGTACGTGGAGAAAAAAACATTGTCTGAGTTGTTATATATTATACCAATTAGGGATAATAAGGGAGCCTGAAGTGATGGTCAATGGTTTGTAAAATGGTTAACAACCCATTTTGGTTTGTCATTTTATAGTGCTGTGGTGCAACAATCGATAAAAAGAACCTGTGGGTTTCCAGGTTGTCAAATCCCTTTTGGCTGGCGTGCATGTTTCTTATAGGGTAGGAGACGTTGTGTATTTGGTTGTTCATGGAGTTCTAATTTTCTTTGAAGCCATAAAATCTGCAGTTGGGAACGTTGATGCAAGTTTTTCCAGAGGGTAAAAAGTCCAACTCTTTCCTCTCTTAAGAACCTTGGATTTTTCTGAACTATAAAGCATATATGCTGGAGGACGAATAACACCAGTCAAGGATTTATCTTTAAACTTGGCCAGGCCAAAAGTTGTTCTATAACTGTATGTAATTAATCTGTGAAGCATTAGTGTACAATTTACTGCCATTAATATGCCTATTAGTTAAAAGGGGTGTCTTTTTAGAAAGTGGTCTCCACATTATTAACAAAGTGAAATGTAACCATGGCAGGCCTATGAGGTAAGGGCATTTATTCTCAGTACAAGTGATCAAATCATCAGAAACCGAGCGGAAATGTCGGCCAGCTGATGACTCAACTAACGGTACTGAGCGTGAAGCAGTAATTATTTGTCTCAAGGAAGTGGTGTGATGTGATGTGTGTTCTTAGACTACAAAAAAGTTCCCACGATTCCATTCATGCCTTCTTTGCATACCAAGCATTCAAGTTGTTTCCAACCAAACCCAAGCACACTGAGCACACATGCACAACAGGTGATTTCTTCACCTACTTTCCACTTGATCTCATGACTCCAGTGAGAAAAGAACAAAAACAAATGTCACCGGCTTGAGTCTTCATCTGACATGGGCTTTGATGCTTTGACATCGACTTTTTAGGCCTCTAGCAGCCATTTCTGATTCACTCACACGCCGGCAAATGATACTATTTATGACACACTCAAGCAAATTACCCTGGTATCCTGACGTTTAGCTTGCCATTTACAATGTGGACAAACTGCAATCACAACATTTTTCTAGGCCACAGGTTGAACACACCCACATGAGGATGGTCTAACATAAAGCAGTCCCGAGTTATTTTGAAGCATCGTTATGAGTCACCTTCACTACTACCACCTGCACTAACTGCCAAAAGCAGGGATTTCACAAGCTGGTATGTACAGACTTTTTCATCTAATTCAGTCTGGGAAATGATATATTCCTATCAAAACTCGAAAACCTTTTATTTCCACAAGTCTTCTCAGCTTTATCAAATGGTTTACTTATGTGCAGGTTAGTTTCTGTCATTGGCATCTGAAACTCCTGGTTATGTCATTCTTTCCTCTTTGGTGACAGATTATTTTCTTCTCTGTGATAAAAATATTCCTTGTGTTCTCAGGAAACTCTAAGAAACGCATCACAGATTATGGCAGGTAATTAGAAAAGATCAGAAGAAACAATAAATCACTCTTTAAAGTGACGGGTCATTTGTGTTACTGACGTCTTCTGAAATGTTTGTGTAGAACATGGAGACCCTTGCGATGGGCAGGAGGCCACCTACTGCATGAATGGTGGGACATGCTACAAAATACCTTCTATGAACTCGCTCTCCTGTGTGTAAGTTAATTTTCTTCTAAATCCTCAATTATCAACCATTGTACAAGTAAGAACAAGGCTTCAGGAACCTTTAACTTTTCTGTAGAGATACCTGTTGATTTCAAGGAATGGCAATATTGTTTGTTGAATTTTTGTTGTTCTGATGGGCTGTCTACATTTTTGTGCATTACATCTTACTTCAGGTGCAATGAAGATTACAAAGGAAGCAGATGTGAGCAGTTTCAGCTCCCGAGCACAGTCGGTAATGCAGGGGAAGCAGGGTTAATTGCAGCCGTGGTCATTGTTGCCCTTCTCATCTTAGCGCTGCTGGCAGTTGTTATCTTCTATGTACGCAGGTAAGTACATTATGGATGACGGGTTGCCAATTTTCTCAAGATATCTAAAAATAAAATGAGGTGTGCCATAGTGGTGGGATTGTACTTCAGCCAGGATGTACTCTTTTAAAGCTAATGACTATTACTTGTGTCCACACACAGGATGTTGAAGGCCAAGCAGCGGAGCCAACAGAACGACCAGCAACCGTACTGGAGAGTAAAACCAAGAGTATAGTCTTTCTTGCTGCACACGTTTTTGTTTTCTCTTTTGGTTCTATGTTGGATGGGGTGATGAAAAAAAAAATCTTATGATAACAATTAAAGACCAATAGAGGGAGGGAAGCTGCGGGTTGCTGAGTCAAGACGGGTGTTGAGAGTTGATTTAATCTTTTTCGTGAGATTTCTGGATTGCATGCAGTTTGCTGGGGAAAGGTGTAATTCATTAATACGCGCACACGCAGACGTGGTGTGAAACACGTGTGAGTGGGTGAAAATTGAATCACACCTGGGACAGTAGCCTTTTTAACAGAGCTAAGGGTTTGGCACTGGTGTTACTCGTGTTATAACGCATTTCAATCTGTGCTTTGTCTTGAATGTATTTACAAAGCGTAGAAGGACTAAGTAAAAAAATATATATTTTGTGAAATATTATTCTAAATATTGTACAAATAATAGGGGATTATAAAACAACCCCTTGTGTAAATGAATGAATATGCATTTGTCAATATGTTATGAGTAAATATTTTGTAATTGTGTAAATATATACAATGATCTCTACTGAATCATTTGACTGTGATTTCTAGTGGGAGACGACACACACATAAACACACAAACACAGTCGTTCTCAGCCTCTAAACTTAACCATCGGCACTTCATTCCTCACCTCAGCCTGTAGTCTGCTCTTAACCTAACCCTAAATCTAATCTTAACCCTAAACCATAATTGCCCCCTACTGAAGCCAGGGCAGTTCAGGATGACTTCTGTCTTTAGAAATACATGCACTGTGTAGTTTTAAAAAAAACCCAAACTGACCTCTCACAAAGCTGGACATGCAGGAACACACACACACATGCTGCCTATCTTGCAAATACACTGTGTGGGAGTCTGTATAATTAGCCTATCCCAAGCCATTCATCAGTCCCCTTAAATCTAAAAACAGGGGCACAGGAGATCCCAGGAGTTTTCTAATGAGAATGGTGGCATCAAGTCGACTTCAGTGGAGCTAACTCAGAAGAGGAATTAAAACTCGTTGGACTGCATTGCCAAAAGTTTGTCAGTCTTTCTGTTTTGAGGGACTTCCAGTATTCTTCTCACAGTTTCGGCCAACTATGGAGGGAGGACATATTTGGACAGCTGACAGCTTAGTTACTCCCAAACATTCTTCAATCACCACTAAAACAGTGACCTCTGCTGTGAGTCCTTGTTTTGTTAAATTCAAAGACCAAGTCACTCGTACTAAGGCACTGCACAATAGTGATCTTACAGTTGGCACAGGGGGTGAATACACTGTATTTAGGTCAGTTTTGACAATGCATTCACAGTGCAACATTTGGTCAACACACATCAGTTTTAAAAAAGCACATCACAATGGTATGAGGAAATATTTGGGCAGGGTGAGCCCTAAAAGGTCGCTCCATGTGACGTATAAACCTCGACGCTATAGCACAATGCTTTGAATAGCATCTAACTTCTTTCCGCTATGTATGGAATGTTTTTGTTGACAGATTAAATTCAAATTTTATTCATTGTGAACTTTTGATGTGAGCGCTGTCCTACCTGCTGTCGAAAGCACTCTGGACTGATTCAGTGGTCTCCTCTTATTGTTAGAGATGCAGGAAACTGCTTCCACCTAGTGGCCAAATGGTGTCCCTGCCGGGTGTTGTAATTGAAAATCTAAATTTACCTAGCATTTCAAAAACTGCACATAAAGTCACTGATAAAACATTTATTCCTAAAACACCCTCTCGACAATTTTCAAAAAATGTATCAAAATAACACAAGATCACAAAATGTCTCAGTAAAATGTAAACTCATGCATTTGAGTGAACAACTTACTTTTACAGGCATCTGGCTTTGTCAAACTCATGTGCAATTTTCAGTGCTGTGTTATTGAGTCCCACAGACTGCATGTTAGTGATGATTGTGACCACCACTCCCTGTGGAGGCAGTGGTCTCAGTCCTTGACGCTGGTCTATCTCCTCACTGGGTAACACCAGGAGGACACTGCTGGCTCCCACAGCGCCACCTGTGTGCGACACATAGTGTCTGCGCTTCCTGCACTGGCCATACTTCTGCAGTTTCTCCACTACAAGCCAGCCTTGGGCGTACAGTCCATCCTTATCCCAGCCGCCCTCTGTCCTGTCAACTGGTGCCCACAGATCTAAGGTGGTGTTAGGTTTGAGGAATCCAGGCTGCAAGCCCTCCGTGTCCTTCAGCTGGGCCACCTGGTAGCTGTAGAGCAGGGCATTACCGAACAGCAGCAGGTCTCCGGCCGTGGAAAGGAACCCGCCTCCTGCCCACTTGTAGGAGTTGTCTACATAAGGGCAGTTAACAACACGTCCTCTCTTGTTGAGATGATAATATCTGTGGAGGGGCCATCATCAACCACTGGATTATTAGCATGCAATGTGCACAGAAAAACAATCATGAGCAATCACAACAATCTCAAAGAAATAACAGGCTGATCCACTCTGATACCACTGATTCATATCTCCTGCAGTCACTTTTCACATTCATTTAGACTTAAATTGACATTAGTTATTCTACATTACCTGGATCGGTGGTAAATAATGGGGTCATTCTCATCAGGCACAGTGTTGAGCATCCCCAGTTCACGAAACATGTTCATCATGATGTCCAGGAAACGCTGGCCAGCAGCTTGCTCCATAACAGCACTTAGCAGGGTAAAGGCATGAGTGGAGTACAAAAAAGTGGTACCTGCATAAAGCAAAATAAGTCCTGGTCATGACCGCATCAACATAGAAATGTTAAGCAAGGAAGTGTGCGGCTTACCAGGTTTGAAGATCAGTGGGTCGTCCTTGAAGAGGTCCAAGGCCTGAGTGACGCTTTCAAAGTTGTCCTTCAAGTAATACTCTTCATGTTCAAACTCCTTTTTCTTCTGAGCCTGTGTAGTGTCTTTGCCTTTAATGCTCTGTTCTGTTGTGGGTTTGTCTTTGTTTTCAGATGACCTCTTTTCATCCTCTTTCTCTTTAACTGGCGGCTTCAGAAGTCGCTTAGCTTTCTCCTTGTCCTCTTTCACTTTCTTTGGATCCCTCTCATAATGTCTTATCCCGCTTAGGTGGGACAGAATCATACGAGGGGTTATTGTGACCTGAAAGGACAGAATAATTCATGTGCATGTGAGCTGAACACAAGGGTGAACTACATAGGATTACTAAGATGGAAAATGTGTATTACATTTTGCATTACTTCAAATGACTTACATCCTGTTTGTCAAATTGTTTCTGGGGAAATTCTGGGACATATTTCTGGACTGGGACATCGAGATCTAGTTTCCCTTCCTCACACAGTCGTGCAGCAGCTGCAGATGTGAGGGGCTTACTGATGCTGGCGATTCGCATCACTGTCTCTGGGGTGCATGGCACACGGTTCTCCACATCAGCATAACCCATCCCTGAATAACATCAAGAATATTAAAGAATCATATTCAATTGTGGTTTCTCAAACAAAAGTAGGGTTCAAGCAATATTTTTTTCAGGGCCAACAGGGATAATAATAGTAATCAGGGAAACCAATAACCAAAATGTTGGTGTCAAAATTTAGAATAACACACCTGGGATTAGACTGAGTATACTGTTTGTTTTTTTGTACACTGGGAAAATCTGTGACACCTGACATTTTTGTAGAATAACATAAATCCCAGAACAAATCTTGGTTCAGTGAGGGCTGTGGGTGGGACACGGTTACGCAGCCAAGAGTGGTGACTTCAGGCAGAGAAACAGCTGCATCAGAGCCAAAAGAGTGCGTTTTAAAATAAACGTATTCTATCGGTTATCTGTGGGAAAAAATGGCCAATATCGGCCATGCGGATATAGGATCGGTTGACCCCAAAACAAAAGGCTAGAAATGCAACTGGGCTACTTGTGTTCCAAGGTAAACAGAGCTAAAATCTTTACATAAAACTAAGCTATTTGATAATTATTTATCCACCTCTATGTTTCTTGTTCTTATCCCTAGATTTTTTTTTGTATCTAATAAACCAATACAGTCAGTGTGTTTCCCCAAGAACATTTTTAGCAAAAGTGGCATGAAATCAGCAACAATAGGAACCTTCATCAATGATCTATTGCAATACTAGCACTAATTCATCATTAGGGCCAATGTTGGACGGACCATCCAAATCAGTGATGAGAAAACAGTTTACACAGTCAAGTCCACAAAGCAAGATACCTGTAGCCTATAACTGGCATCATGCCAGCACCTGTGTAACAGCTTCAAGGTGAGGAACCTGACAACTAGCAATTGCTGCTTACAGCTGTTTAATGTGATTATAAATCTCACTGTGTTACAACATGAAGCCACTCCAAACAGGACAGGAGTTGGGACATTTGAACAAAGTCCCCTAACTAAAATAATGGACTGATTTAGGCTACTATAATTTGCATTAATGGAAAAAGTGAAACAGCATAATTAATTTTGGAAGAGAGGTACCAACCTTCACACCAGACCTGAACACCATCCACAGAGACCCCCACCACCAGGCCAGGAGCCCCCACCTCTAACTGACAACAGACAGACAACAGTGAACTGACACAGGTGTCACTGAGGTCAGGCAGGAGACACAAAGCAAATGGAGGCTGGTCAATTATAACTGGAACTGTACCCAGCCAGCAGGTTGACAGCGGGCCTACCTCTGTGCCTACCTTTATCCGCTCCACTAGTTCTCTGCTCACTTGAACTGCAGCGCTGTATCGATCCGTCCTCTCTGCGACTGCAGCTGCAACTTTACCACCGCACGAGCTGTTGATTGTGTCACTGCGATATTTCAGGCCGAGGGCTAAAGCGACGCCCGCGCCGACCCCGACACCACCGCACACCCAGAGCCATGACTTCGCCCGGTGTTTGGAGAAACCCGTGTTGGACCGACTCACGTATCGTCTTTGTTGTTGAGTGAAAACATTGCGCGCGACTGACTGTTGCTGCTTCGCTCGCAGCGCCACCGACAGAGCAGAGTCCCGCGCGGACAGCAGGGGAGGACATGTGGCACTGAAGCGGTTTGGTAAAAACAACCGCGACATTGTTAGATACACTGCTCGGTTTGTTGTTGTTGTTGTTGGCTGGTCCGCAGCTGCATAGGCAGTTACCGACAACTTGCTTACTTCCTGTTTGCGTCCTCGAACCAGACCAGATGAATCAAATCATGATTCGGACAACATCGATGAGGCGCTCAGGGGTTAACCCACGGTCAGTGCATTAACCCTTTAACGGTTTCTGTATCCTGGGGGATACAGACATTTGACAGGCTGTGGGGGGGAGGGGCATTAAGTATCTGAACTTAATATCATGAGAAAGTCTTAAGGGGGGATGGGTCAACTACCCAGGTCATATGACTTTATGGCAGCATTCAAAACTAAATTGATACTCTTATGTCAAACTCCGAAATGGCCGCCTACGTGGACAGAGACACTGGACATAAGTTTTATAATAAGGTTTTTTTTGTTAATTACATTTTGGGGGGATTTGCTTTTGAATTTATTGTTCTTTAAGGATAATTTAATGTATTCTTTTTGAAAAATAATGAATTACATTAACACAACTTTGATAAATGGGCATTGAATGTTTGTATCCTAACAGATAGGGGTATGTGAACAGCATAAGTCTCAGATATAATTATGTTTGGAAGCCTAAACTCTACAGATAATTAATAATATATAGGTGTTAAAAGTTGAATATGCAGTATTACCAGAATACCACCATCTATTGATCAATACAGGCAACAAATAGTTGGAAAAGGGAGCGAACGACAGTAAAAGAGGGAGAATATTCAGGTAAAAATTACAATAATTTAGTGAATTCTTATGTAAAAGATCCAGTGATATGTACAGCATCTGTCTGCAACAAAACATGATGTGTGGTGGGGCTGTGTTTAGCTCAGTGTTGAGGTTATAGCCATAATTGCAGGCGATCCCGGTTTGAAACCTGCGCCGAGTGGTCCTAACCTCCACACACCCACTTGCACACACACAGAGCCTCAAAGAGTGGCTAATTGATTGCTTATAATATGTTTTAAAAGTTCATAAATGAAATATTTGATGAATTGGTAAATGGCAAATTTATACCCTAAACGGGCAATGTATCCTGGGAGATACAAACTCTAAAATGAAAAATAAAGGTCATATTTTGAAAAAAATCAGGAAATTGTGTTATTCTACCCTAGAAACATTAGAAAATATCAATTTTTTATTTTTCCCAAATTTTTATATATGCTTGCCCATTAAAGGGTTAATAGCCTATGCCTGTTTTCCATTGTTAAAAGCAGCAAATGCATAATGATAACAAAGAATAGTGTACATGAATTAAATTTGGCTACATGTTTTATACATGCCAAATCTGTAAAACAGTTTAAAGTTGTAATTAATAAAGTCAGTAGCATAACTGATCTGAACTAAAACAATTTCACTGTCACTGTAAACACTGTTGGGATTTTAAACTCAGGTCTTTAGTACAGTTTTCTGCTTTGTGTGTACAGATGTTCAAAAACAGAAACAGAGTGGTTTCTATCTGCAGATGAACTTGTGTGTAGCCACCGAAAGTGATTGATTTCAAATGAAATTAGGTTTTTAGGTGAGGTAAAAAATATCCCTCAGAATTGTATTGTGCAGAGTGGCCTAAAATGTCCCTGTTTGCCCTGCAATGGAAAGTTTATTGTATTTAGTTATTACGCAATTATGTGTTTTCATGGGGATGCCAGAGTCTACTTCAGGCCAGTAGCCTATCACCACACCTTGCTGGCCCCACAGCCATCTGGCAAGAAATGTTAAGTCATAAACATGACCACACATCCCATGACAGGGTCAAAATGATTTAGAGCTTTTCCAGTGATTAGAAATAATTCCTAAATTGATGGTTGTATATCAACCTGTAAAACAGATCTACAGGACAAATTCAAATTTGAGCAAGTGAAAAAAATGTAGGTGTAAAAGAGATTTGTGGCTTATTAAGAGACTGTAAGAGTAAATTGTCTCTTTTCTGGCCTCTGGTGGTATTCACTGCACCTGAAGACTACACTCTTTTCACAAATATCTTCTTGGGCGTGCGCTGCCTTGACCCGACAGCTGCAACTTTCATGTGCAACTGCACTGTAACAATATGGGGGCATTGGGGGCCATACTGCTTGATCATATAGTGATTTTTGGTGACTCGTTTTCATACGTTTCTTTAAAACACATGAGACATTCACGTCACTTTTGGAAAGCATCTCACCCCTCACATATCAAGATGCCAGCCCAATCCATAAATACAAAAGATTCAGGCCAAACTCCCTGGTCATAAATATCTAAAATAATCACTCATAATATTTTTCTTTCACACACACACGCAGTCTTATCTTTCACTCTTTCACACACACACAGCCTTATCTCTAATGTGTCAAAGAACTTTCACCAAGGTCATAACACCCAGTTAGCTACTGTCATATGCGCATTGTGTGTGTGTGTGTGTGTGTGTGTAGATATTTTGAGGTGTTGTCCCTTTAATTGGTGCTGTAAACTCCACTGATGCCCTCTGGGGAAAGTAAGATAACATGCAAAATATATGGCATGATTAAGATGATAAACTAGTTATTTAAATGACTTACTCAACAGTATAGTAGTACGTTGGATCCAGACACTCCAGCATGAAAGGGTAATGCAACACTACTTCCAAGCAAATTAAATGCAACTTAATTTTAATCTTACTAAAGAAACAATCTTCTAGTAATGGTTTCAATTAAAGTTCTGCTACTTTTAAAACTTGAGAAAATGTTCCACTCTTGCTAAATGGTTTGATTGACTTTGAAACTGAATTGATATGGTCCAGTAGTGCTTAGTGAGCTGCAGTGAACCAAGGAAACACATGACGGTGTTTTTCCCCCAGCTGGAGGTCAAGTTGAGGGTCAAGAGAACATGAGGCAAACTGAAAAGATCTCCATTTGTTCTGAAAATGTTAACACATTCAACACCTCCAGGGGGAGGTTGAAGCCTCTTTAATAAGTCTTCTTTTCATTTGCATTACATGAAGTCTTTTTCATCCTACTCAATATCCATTAAAACCTTCCATCTAGTTCATCTTGAATGGACAAAGTATGAGGTCTTTACTCTGCATGCACCACAAACAAAGTTTAAAAACTTTCAAAACGTGCTTTTATTTTATAGTCTTAACTTGAACATTTCAGATATGATAAACACTTGAAACATCTACATTAAAATGATGCTAAAACAATGCACAACCAGATGACTGAAATTATACTTTATAGAAGAGCTGAAAAAACATGTTATTTTATTTAAAGAAAACAAAGACTATACTGTAATGCATTGGCATTTTTCTGACATTGCTTTAACAGTAGCACCAGTATACATACAGGCAAAGTCCATGTATACTTACATCTGAGAAGAAATTTTCAGGGAGGAGGGCACATGTTTCTTTTAAAAACACATTGTTTTCTTAAATTATGCAAAATGTGCATAATGTTGAGGTTTAATTAAGTGCAAAACTTCTCCACTTTATACTTTGGTATGTGCATAATCAGGGTGGAATGGATCGTACCGGATCAGCCTCAAATGCAGATGTAGAGAACTGTTTTTGTAACCAATGGCACATGTCACTTAACCAGATGACTTGTCAAAACAAAAAGTCCTTATCTGAAGGATTGCACAATGCGGACATCATTACAAGATAAAAGCTTGCTTGCAAAACAATGGTGTTTCTCAGTTTAGGCTTCGTCAAAGGGAACGGTTAAGCTTTACTTCCCTTTAGCTTTGCTCCTTGGTCGAGTGGTGGAGTTCCACTGAAGGCAGAACGGTGCAACAGGAATAGCATCTGGCTGTTTGACTCTCCACCATAGGCAAGGTACGAGAAGAGGGGTTTACGGTAAGCAAGGTGCAAGTACAGAAAGCCAAAACCACAGTGTGTGTGGGAGGAGGGAGGAGGCAGGGTCTGGAGGATCAGACTGTTCTTTCACAAATTGTTCAGTTCCATTAGAGTCTGGTCCAGCATCTGGTGCATATCGAGGTTCTCTTCCTTAGCGTGTGACAGTTTCTCTGTTAGAACATCAAATGAAAAAGTTTTAATCTCACACAAGCAAGCAGCAGTGAGTCATTTGGTTAGCTTGCATTAATGATGGAGCTGGCCATATCATTCAAGTCAGTCATTACATTCGAGTGATGTTTTAACCCAAACTACACCGAAAAAACAACACAAACACACTCTGTAAACGAGCTCATATAATATGAGATGCAAGCAACCATGCAAACAGGTTACAGTCTCATTAAGACACATAAACACAACAACAGTTTGCAAAAATGATCATTGTATCATTTCATCACAATAACTTTTAAGATTAAAACAAGATATCTCTAAAATAAACCCTGATTTTAACTATGAATCCACTAGAGACAAAGCAACAGCAGCACACATTTCAAGCAGTGCAGGTGTCGAGCACTGGGCCAGACTGTCATACACGTATTAAGAAAAACAAAACCATAAAAGACAGATAAAACATTCACACTATTTAGTCCTCATTCAAGGCCACGCGTAGTTCATTAGAGAGAAGGCGGTTTTTCTCAAGTTGCTGGTGGAGGCGATCTTTGCAGTCAGACAGCAAGTTGAAAAACAGAGAGAGGACAGGCAATCAGAAGAAAAGTAGGAAAAGAGAGCATTGGTTGGATACCTACCTTCTTTAAGATAGATCACTGAAGACTTTTTAAATCTTTGTAAAACTGCAATGTCACTGAAAATGTCTGATTAGCCTTAAATTAACATGATTGTGTGTGTTTTGTTGTTTTTTTGGACAGGGAGTTTTGGTAGTCCAGGTTTTTTTCCTTTGCAGCATGTAAAGCATGGCAGGACAGTGTGTTGAGTGAAAACAGAGTAGCAGAAGATTTAAGCCAGAAAGGTTTAAAGGAACAATGGCAGCAGCTTGTCCCAATAAATAATCACATAATGTGGATAGTGTGGCAACAAAATAGAAAGAATAATGAATCTGTGTTCAGTCATAATATCCTTGATCAAAGGTGTCTTAGCATATGCTCAAATATGGCTGATCAACATCAGAAAAGGATAAACTGTTCCTCATTCATCCGGCAGCCGAAGTTTATTTGCACATTGAGTGTAAGAATGTGGCTCAGCAAAATCTCAAAACATACACAGCTTCAGAAACTGCTCACTTCTGCTTGTCTCTCTGTGTCTGGCTTCATGGAAATGGGTTTAATAAAAGGACTCAAGGTGTGTGATCGTATATTTATTCAAATATATGACAGGATGTGTATTATACAAAGCCCATGTGTCATCATAATCACCCATATCAGTTTCATCCAGTTTTCCCAGCAAGCAGACGAGACGGCTCAACATCTCTGACATACTGTTCTGTATTCCACCATTATACCCATTCCTCTACTTTACCACAATCTTCCTGATAACAATCCAATACTGCCTCCCTCCACTTCTCAAATCTTTCCAGTCAGCTCATCCTACCACAGAACGAAATATTGAAAAGTGCTAGCAATGCATCAGTTTCAAATGCAAAGGGAAAAGACAACTCAGCTCAGCTTTCAGTTAAGTCCCTGATGCTTTAGGTTTGCGTGCTTAAAGCACTACTATGATATTCCTAATACCTCAGCTTCACAGAACAGTATCTGAAGACAATAAAAAGGACATTCATTGAAATCTCTGAAACTACACCAAGGAAGCTAATGGTTTGTTGGGATGTAGAAACAAAATGAAAAAAACATACGTTCCTGGTTTTATCAGAGCCACAAATAAAAAGAAATTAAAAAGGACAAAAAAAGGACAGAGTGAAGAGATACAGCTTACATAGAAGGAAGGATGTTTATTTTTTACACAACGCAGAAAGATTCTAGGATTCTGTACAAGAGATGGGATGCGAGTGACGTTGACATGTAGATGAAAACATAAGGAGGGAAGGAAAGCAAAGACAGAGAGGGAAGGGGAAATGGAGAGAAGGCTGGTGAGAGCAAACAGATGCTGCTCAGCCGGCAGGAGGCGTCTTTGATGAGGTGTAAACAATTTATCTGCGTGGGAAAGAAGAAGTAGAGTGAACCAGGGGGGTCGCTGCGATGGGACCTATGCAAATTGCGCACACCACAATACACCATAACCAACAGAGTCATGGCACCTCACTACAAACTCACAATGCATCGAGGAAACTCAACATAAGACAACACAATGCTGACAAGCACAAACTGGAGGCTGGGGCTACGACATCCCCTCTCCGATCAAAACCTTTCTACTAAAACATGAAGAACAGCGTTGGACCAGTCACGTGTCCACTAAATACTCAGATGTTTAGTAGAAACGCTAGGGGACGAAGTTATGACAACAGGGACGAGGGTCTAACAAATAAACAAGGAACACAGAAGGGGCCTTTCTTCTTGACAGAAGTAGACCATTATTAGTAGGAGGGAGAAGACTGAATTAGATACATTGAAATGCTTCTTTTACAGAGTTCAACATTTCAATAGACAACCTGCATGCAGTATAACCTGCATTTCACCTGTCAAAACATCAGGTGAAATGACCACAAGTATCACCGCAATTAAGGATTTACAAAAATCCAACACCTGACAGAACAATATCACATAAAAAGTATACAACTCACAATGAAATCAACTGGAAAATGTAAGAGCTGTTTTTGTTCATGCATTACATTCACTAAGTCTTGTTTCCAGTATTCATCTAACATCAGTGAAACTGACACAGATGACATCATTATAAGCACTTAGAGTGACTTGTAGTCATTTAGACAGCTTCAGTTATACAGACATGGAGTACCACAGTGTCTGTTTTAAGACGTTTAGGTTAAAACTAAATTTTTAAAAAAGTGTATAACCATTCAAGATCCAAAGACAGACACATGAGTCGGATTGAGTAAAAGAAACGGGAGACGTCGGAGGCGGGGGTGGCGGGGGAGCCGTGGTACATAGAAGGGGGCAAAGGATGGACGGCGGAACAAACAGGCATGGCAAGTTGAAAATTACATGGAAGTCATGTCGTTGAGGGCGTGGTCCAGCTCCTCGCTGATGGCCTTGTACTTCAGTTTCTGGGCATACAACTCATCTATTGGTGGGCCGGGGATGTGCGGGGGAGGGAGGGTGTAGTGACAGAGAGCAAAGGTGGAGGATCACATGGCAAGGAGGTGAAGGGTGAAGCACCCAGACCATTGACAAGAGAGGGAGGAGGACAGGAAGGAAGAAATGATAGAGAAGAATTTGGGAAAAAGAGGAAAACAAAGTTACACCAGAAAATGATAGAATGGAAATGCACAAAAAAAGGAGGGCTAACTCCTCAGCACCGTGGACCGTTTATCTCGCTGCCATATGGCTCTCAGCCATTAGGTTTCAATGTGACCCTATGGACACTAAATCAACGTCTAGGCTTAATACCCGAAAAATGTCAAAGCCAGACTTTTCTACCTTGAAAGTCAAAAACAAAAATTAACGAAAATTGATCAAGAAAAAGGTTATAAAAGAAAAGCATGATAGCGGTCTGAAAAAGAAGCATGATGAAATTAAGAGAGAGGCAGAAACAGCAAAGAATTGGCTAGGAGAGACTGAGCACTTACCCAAATACCATGACCCATAATGATAATACTAATAATAATAACAACACTTATGATAACCAGAGTAGCATTCTGGGGTGAGGTGCAACAAAAAATCATACCTTCCAAGTCATCAATGGTCTTCTCAAGCTTGGCTACTGATCTCTCAGCGAACTCAGCACGAGTCTCAGCCTGTGGTCCAGAGACAGATTTATGAGTTAGATTGTGATCCGACACACTATGGATGTTCCGTGACTCAGTTTGGGATCCCACATAAGGCTTTTTGAAACATTACCTCCTTCAGCTTGTCGGTCAGGACCTTGATCTCCTCCTCGTACTTGTCCTCCTTCTGTGAGTACTGTGGGACAAAAGCAAAGACAGGGGTCAAACATATGGACATGGAATCTGACGCTTAATGTCAAAGTGGCACCACACACATCTTCTGAAGGCATATTGTTAAGTTAAACTGATGTGAAGAGATTTCAGCTCCCCGGACTCCTCTGCTGATGGGTTTGACAGCATGCACTTGGCCGCAAGGTTGCACTTACCTTCTCAGCCTGGGCCTCCAGTGACTTCAGGTTGTTGGTCACAGTTTTCAACTCTTCCTCAAGCTCAGAGCATTTGCTGGTGTTTTAGACAAAGGGATGAAGTCGCAAAAGAGAAGAAGGAGGAGTTTGAGGAGGGGAAAAGGTGGGAAGCGAGGATGGATAGAACCAGGGGTGGACACAAAACGGGTGGAGGGAAGGTGAAGAGGAGGGAGGGAGAGGACACAAAATAAGTAAGAACTACAGGGATTGAATAAGGAGGGAACCCCAAGTGTTTCCCCAAGTGCCTTAACAGAGCAGTGAATGTGAGAATAGCAATGTGAGTCTCATAAGAGCAGTTGAAAATGAATCAATACATGCTTTTTGAGTTAAACATGGGGGGTTATTCTTGCACAATCTCTGCTGTGTTAGAGGCATGAAAGAGTGTATTACCCAGAATACAACAGCACAAAAAGAGTAGAGTAACAAGCACAGCAAGCAAAGAAGAGGCTTCATTCAGCATCATGAATGAAAGTGAAAATAGGCCGCTCATCAAAAGATAGAAGTGTGTGTTAGTTTTGGTTTGTAGTACCTGTGTGACTGAGCAGCTTAGTGATTTCATGCTTTGCTCCAAAACCCTTAGCTCTTCCTCCACTCTCCGAGCTCGTCTGTTAATGGGTGTGGCGTACGTGCGCAAGCCAGAACCATTCAAACCATGAAGAGCATGCAAATAATTAGCACATACAGTAAGAACACAGGGCACACTGTTCAAATGGGAACAGGTGTCATACTTTTGTGTATTAGTGCTGAAAGCTTCAACTGTTTAAAACGCTGGTGGGCGCGCATGTGGAAATACAGGTTAAGTGCACACACAGGTGAAACATCTTACCCTTCTGACAGCTCGGCACGCTCCTCTGTACGCTCCAGGTCACTCTCAATGATGACCAGCTTACGGGCCACCTACAGGTGCAGCATAGCAAAGTGTTACAACACAACACATACCTCACGAGTGACACAATTAGGACGTGGTTAACAGGTTTGGAGTGGAAATGCAAGTGGAAAGCGTACTCCTCCAGAATGGTTCAGTAGTATTAGCAACACAGACAGAGTGGTCATTATGTTTAAACTATTTGTCAACAATTTCACTTTTCATACGAATCCATCTGTTGTATTATTACAGAGGATAACACTATCTGTTTCTACACAGCCTCCACTTATGGGACAGCAATTATAGTTGCTGAAAAATACATGAATAAAGCTTTATGTCTACTGACAAACTGTCATTTAAATCAATTAATGAATATTAATATAGTCAAAATGTTGCCACAATTATATATACATGGGTGAAAACTGGTTACTTTAACATTAAAAGGTTTAGATTAAGTCTTGGAAATTTGCCAACGATCAATAATTATCGCAGTGTTTCATCACAGTTGATGGCAGTAAGTGGGCAACTGTGATGTTTGACGTTGCAGATTTGTTTTGGGGAGGCCTGAAAAACTCGCCTCCTCATATTTGCGGTCAGCCTCCTCAGCGATGTGTTTGGCCTCCTTCAGCTGGATCTCCTGCAGCTCCATCTTCTCCTCATCCTTCATGGCCCTGTTCTCAATGACCTTCATGCCTCTGTGTGAGGGGACAAACAGTTGGAGAGATTGTTAGGAATCAGACATAATAGACATAATAATCCACGTCTCCCTCAGGAAACACGTGTCCGGTGCAATGTAGCGATCTAGTAAATCTTTAATGTCGTCGTCTAAAGGTGAATGCGTAATTATTTTCTGACATGAAAGAGGGGGAAATACGGGATTTGGGATGTGAGGAAATCACTGCACTATCTGACACAGCTCAGTGAGCAAGTCCGACGTGGGGCTCGGCAGCACAGAGGAACTGCTTGTGCCCCCATACAAAGGGCTGGAAACGCAGCTGCACTTGGAGCTTCATGCCCCGCCACCTGGTCTCTACAGCCAGAGCGAGGGCAAAATGGCTGAGATCAGACGCCTGAGTGTTCGCCGCTAAAAAGGAAGACCCACCTCTCGCTCTCATCAGCAGCCTTCTCAGCCTCCTCCAGCTTGGTCAGAGCAGTGGCCAGACGCTCCTGAGCACGATCCAACTCCTCCTCAACCAGCTGGATACGTCTGTTAAGGGAAGCGACATCTCCCTCAGCCTGGGGAGAGAAGGACAGTGCGTCAGAATTTGGATTTCACCACCTTCAACAAAACAACCTGCAGATCACACACGTTCATTCATACATGTCAGCCCAAAGAATATAGTGTATTTGTGTTTTTTAGAGTGCGGGAGGCTTCATAGTGCACTCGAACTTTGTTTCATACCCAGTGGGTGAGTGTAGCTGCTCAAGTGTTTCTGATTGTCACCTGTGGGGAAGAACCCTCCCTGGAGGCTTGACTCTGCTCCTCACTGATTACATAATAATGATAACAACGTCCCAAGCTGACAGAAGGTTGAATACCCTGCCTCATTACCAGGCCCCTGAGAGAACATTAACAAGGCTCGGGTCAAAGAGCCTGAGACAATTATTCTGTAAATGACTGTTCACATGGTTCGTATACAACCACAGAGGAGTCTCTTAAGGTAGTTCACAACTGTTGCAGACATTTCAGAATGACAGAGTGATTTCATTTCTGTTTTTAGCATTATGTAATTTGCATTGTTAGGGGTGTGATATCAAAAAGAGAGCGGGCTTTTGTCTGCTTCTGCTTTCTGGAGTTTGCTCAGCAGGTATTAGACCTGCATTGTCCTACAAAAGCACAATGACTTTTAAAACAGGATATAACTACTAGTCAGAGTCATTCAGAAGGTGTTTTGTCTGTTTTCGCCGTGCAGCTCAGGCTAAAAGTGCACAAAGCTGGACCAAAGTGCATTTCAAGGTGTCATGCTTGACAGGGGAGCTATGCTACTCATGTTTAAACTGAGGCAATTGTTTAAATTCCATTTCAACCATCTTGCATGACATAAATCATAAACTGTCTGAGACTTCAGTCCCTGCACATAGATTCTCCCCTCTGAGTGACTACCGCTGTGTTCTTCTTTGTAGCTGTGAAAATCTATTGTCCTTATAAGGACAAGTCAAAGAGCATAAGCTCACAGTGCACACTGGCACCTTAAATGTTGCCACAGCTCACTTTTAACTTCCTGGTTGCAATAAAAAATATATATTTCTCATGTGTTTTAACTTGTGCAGCGCTGCCAGCAGCTCAGAAGAAACGGAACTTACTAGAAAGCAGGTTGAATGGGACCGTTATATTGATATGGCATGAAACGGGAGATGCGAGCGTAAAGTAAAGCGGGAAGATATCTCAACACAACACGCCAGGGTCGCCTCAGAGGCTGAGACCTGGGCATCAGCGGCCTAACGTTACCAATTAGAGCTGCTAAGCCCGGAGCAGCAGGCAACCCCCTCAGTAACACTTTGGTGGCACAGCCAAGCGACAGAGCCACCCGCTGCTGCGTTTGGGTTTTTTTTTTTTCAGTAGAAATCTCGCCGTGCCACTGCGTGTCAATTCAAAGTGAACGCACCAAATGAAGTGAAGCGCGGCTGCAAAGGGAAAGGATGTGTCGTTCGGCGTGTGATGTGTGGGTCCTGTCTGACTATAGGCGGTATTAAGCATGCTTACTTGTTCCCTCGTTTTCCTCTCCGCAATCAACTCCTTCTGTAATCTCTCGGCTCTGTCTTCAGCAATGTCTGCCTGCTCTTGCAATGATTTAATCCTTCGTTTTACAGCATCCAATGATGTAGCTCCAGCCATTGTTTACTGTGCAACTATATATAAATATATATGTTTTTAAAAAAATCCCCTCTCCGTGCAGAAGCACTATTTCCGAGAAACTGAGAGGCAACGAGGTGACGTCCTTAGATTGTGCTGAATGCTGCGTGAAGACAGCCAGGTCAGTGCGCAAGCTTTCCGGAGGCGCACTCTGCAATGCTCTCTCATCTGTCCAGGAAGTAGCACCGCATTGGTATCAAGAATAAGCCGTAAAAACTAAAATATTCTGCCATGTTTTGTGCAAAACGTCACACGATGGAAACCTGTTGCATTGTCCCCTATAATAATTGAATATTGAATTTAATTGATGCAAAGTAACAATGTCTTTTAATGAGAGGAATACTCCCTGACAGTAGCCTACATTGTGGGCATGATGCTGGTGGTGGCGAACTCATGGAGCCACAGCGCCCTCTGCGGGTCAATCCTCCCTATTGCATAAGGTCATGAAATATTCTGAGACCACAGGGAATTCAATAAGTCCTTACTGGATCTAGTAATTACAGGCTGCATTCTGGACGTTGCGAATATCACAGGAAATCAGTCCAGAGACAAGAAGAAGAAAAACAAGGCCATAAAAACTGAGTATCATTTAAAGTCATATGAGTGCGTCAACTATACTTAAATATCCCTAAAGGCCCATAAAGACAGGATCCACAGCAGAATGTATGGATGCCTATAGGGAACAAAATTCAGAATTAAGCTTGACAGGCTAAAGCTCACTATAAAGCAGCCTAGAGCCTCTAAGACCTAACTCCCTGAGGGAATCCAATTAAAGTATTGTTACAGCAAGGTGTGTTCAGGGCCACTCTGCAAACTGTGTGGTGCTGCACACGAACTTGACCCTGAATGAGCCATTAAGAGGATTGTTTGTGATGAGAAAATGTTTATGAAGACCTAAAGTGTGTTTACTGTCTCCAGCTGGTCGAGACCTTAAAATGCCTAATTCTAAATTCTTTACATAGCTTAGTTTCTCTTTTATGTGGTGGAATAAAAGTAACTATGAGCAATAGGGGGATAGTTTATTTAGTTTTCTGTAGATGAGCTTAATTTTTCCTTTCTTCTTTTTTTTTAAGGGAGACGCTGCATGGGACGTTGCTCATGGGAAGCAGCGTTTTCCCCTTTGGTAAGCAAAGAGCGCAGGCCGCAGATGTGAGCTCTATCTTGACCATATAAAGCAGTGGGCTATATTTATCCGCGCGCTTGCTCCCCGTGCGCTTGGGAAGACTGCACATTAGACTTGTTCACTATTCACCCTGAATAAGACTGGTTGGGCCAGAGACATGTGAGACTGGACACTTCTGGATTGAATAAATAAATTATAATAATAATAAAGTTAAATCCAGTTTAATGCTTGACTTAATCTTTGGATGGAGTGAGTTTACAATAAAAAAAAGTAAATCTGGTTTTCGTTGGGCTGACTTGTAAGAGTTTGGGCGTGTGATCTGTGACATAACATAAGGCGACAGTTCAACAATAGTTGGTTTAATTAAAATGCCAATTAGGAGTTTGATGATGATTATGCACACCATCCCAAAGGAATGCGATTTCAGAGTTGATATAAAGTCAGTTTGGAGCAAACATAGGAGACTTTATTTCTCTGTGATTGAATTGTCGCCCCTACCCCCACCCCCTACCCCCCACCCACACACACAGTGATGAGAGGTTGAAGATGTGAGGAAGAGTGGTGCAGGAATTGTGCCTTTGTGAATCCCGTCCCTACTTACATCGGTAGCTTTCTTCTCAGCCAGTTCAAGTTTCTCCTGGGCGTCTTTAAGAGCCTCAGAGTACTTGTCCAACTCATCCTCAGTTCCCTTCAGCTTCTTCTGCAGAGCTACCAAATCGTCCTCAAGCTGAGGCGCGAGTTTCAGTGCAGGACAGTTTCAGAGGTGATCAGCAGGGGAGACGAGAGTTGCGTGAGCGCGCACAGTGCGCAAGAGCGCGGACAGATGGACACACAGGACAGGACAGGAGAGAACAGGACAGGACAGGACAGGGGAAAAAGAAGAGAGAAAAGAGAAAAGTTAGGGAAGCTCATGCAGGTAAGGATCAGATACCTTGGTGGCGACCTCCTCAGCAGTCAGCAGCTTTTCCTCAGCAGTTTGGAACTCCTCAAACACTTTATCTCTTTCATCTTCAGTAACACGCAATTTCTTTTCCAACTCTCTTATTTCGTCCTCTAACTATACATGCATATAAAAGACATTATAGAGTTAAACAGATTATGGAATTAACATGCAACAATTCAATTCATTATCATAATTTTTTTTAATCTACAAAATGATAAACATAATGTCTAATTTCTATATTTACATCACTAACTGTAAAACAGTTGAAAAGAGACTCAGTAACATCCAAAAAAAAAAAAAAATCATGAAGGTTGAGTTATTCTTAACTTAATCCTTATTTGGGATTATCCAAGAAAGTAATTAATCCGTATTTAGGACGCGATCCATTTAAAGGGCAGCAGCTTTATGCTGCTGCTGCTGCTGGTATTCCTGCTCTTTTTTTCTATGAATCTTTGAGTTTTCCACAAAAGACAAAAAAGGGGGGGGAAATCAGCCGACCTGTTTGCTTCTGTCCTCTGCTGCTTTCTTGTCTGACTCAGCCTGCTCAGCTCTGTCCAAGGCATTCTCCTTGTCGAGCTTGAGCATCTGCATCTTCTTCTTGATGGCATCCATGGCTGCTGTTTGCTGTTTGGCGGCACCAACAAAACGTCCAAATGAAAACCAAAGAGAGCGAGAGAGGAGCTGGGCGTCTGTGCCTTACTGAACGCTAAGCTGGAGTGCAGGCTCTGCCTGACTGTGCCCTGTCAAATATGTACTTTCAAGGGGGGGTGACTGGATTCCTTTGGACATCCAATACTTTTTGGGAGGAGGCGTGTGTGGGTGCCCGAGTGTTTTTTAAGGATCTGCTCAGTGATTCGTCGCTCCCAAACATTTGACTTTTGATACGCCTGTATATGGGGTGTGATGGACATGAAGGCAGCTCCCACGGAAAGGCTTCCAAATGGTAATGTAACAGAAGCCATTAAATGCACAGAGAAGATGCAGATGAACCGAGTTCTTACTGACTGAGCACATCTTGAAGTCTGTATGTGGCATTTGAGTACAGTTTGTTTTTACCACTGTAACCCCTCACAGTGGTAAAAAAGAAACTGTACTCACATGTGGTTGTTATCTCTTTATCAAGACGGAAAATGTGAATGTTGAATAAATCTGGGGCATGATTTCTTTTCTTTTTCATGCAGATTATACTTTTTTAATTTCACAGGCTGGGAGTGTTGGGCACCATGCAGCTGCAGTTACAGCCTGAACCAAGCATTTGTGAACCTGTAGCCGCTGCTCTGTCTCTCTGTCTCTCTCTGTGGCTGCCTGGATGGGTGTGTGAGTGTAACTTCCTGTGGGATAAATTGTAGTAGCTCTGGGCAAGTGGACTGTGTGAGAAGAGATGCTTTCGGTAAGCCAGGCAAGCCCTAGAGGCATTGTTCGGAGTCTGGAGGGCTCAAGACAGGGAAGTGTTTACCTGATAATGTATCAGATATCCGCCCTGTAAACTGTTGATGTGTCATTTGAATGTGGCACCACAGCATCCAGCCCCAGCTGGGCAGGATGGGTTTTATACCTCAATTACCACAGCTCAGCCTCTGATTAACATGGTATTTTAGAAACGTTAACTGCTTTACAAACCACTGAAGAAGAACAGCTCAGTTGTTAGAAACATTATAAATAAAAATGAGAATGAATAAGATTGTGTTACCACCAATTTTATTACCATGTATGAATTAAGAACTGATAATTTAATCCAGTAATCCCATTAAAACTTCAACATTATTTAAATGCACCAAACTAAAGGAAAGTTAAAGCACACAACTAGTGACTGAGGATCACTGACTGTACATGAAGAACTGAGGACACCCCAAGTGTCTTCAAGTCTCCACAAAGATTCTTGAGGATATTTTTAGTATCGCCTTCTCTTTCTTGCACCTGCCTTGGTCTGTAATATGGATCCAGGCGTCCGTGCCAAGAGTCCAAGGTCTAACGCTATTAGATATGTCCCCTAAAATAATCCATGTCTTGCTCACACTTAGGCCTGTTCTATAGATTATTGTTGCTACGCCTATAACAAATATGAGGTGCAGTGAGGAGCAGCAACTGAGAATAAATAATAATGGGAAATGGTCTTTGCAACTGTCTCATCATGTTACTTATATAATTTAATTTATTGTGCTGGTAGACTTTGACTGATGGGCACAGTAATAGAAAAATATTTTGATAATCTGGGCCCATTTTAGACTGGTATTGTGATTGGCACTGAAAAGAACAGGAGCAGAGATCCAGACTGATTTTTTTTTTTTGCTGGATCACATTTCTGGAAAAAGCTTCTCTTCTTTTTTTCCAATGTGTTGCCTACAGTATATGAATAAATATTATTCTACTTATAAAATATGTTGTACTTTAGGATACATTGAGTTGTAAATGTTATAAATTGTGTGCTTACAGTGTTTTAATTTATTGTTATTTATTCAATATTTCCCAGAAATCCTTCATCATGCAATATCACTGACAGTAAAGCACAAGTGGGGTTTCCTTCATTTGCAATTTGATCTTAATTATCATCAACGGTCTTTTCACTTAATGGACTCAGGGGAGGTTCATGATGGCACACGAGATTTACTGTGGCATTCTGGGAATGAAAATAAGCTCCATTATAATGTTTTCCTTTAACACAGGGGCACAGTAAAAATAGCCCAGGGCCCAGTGCACTTGTTTTGTAGTCACAACTCTCTCCTCACATACAAACATTATTGAAAGCCAAATGTGTTCCAGCTTACATCCCACGGGAAGTTTTACAGCACACTCACATTAATACAGAGCTGTAGTAGTTTGTCAGTACATTGTACATGAATCAATGAAAAAATCAGTGTTTAATCTTTTTTTTTAAAGTAAACTATTGCCCACAACATGTGCATTAGTCCTGAAATGCAGAATCAAGTAGTTTACTTGCAAGATTGATGAACAAACTAAGAGTCTCCCACCCTCCCTCCCTGCCCCCAGTCGCATTAGTGAAGAACTTATCGCCTTTGTCTGTGTTGAAAACAGCGAATGCATGAGCTCGTTCAACAGCCAAGAATCTCCACAGCATTCGACCTACTAGGCAGCAAACAGCTGTGAGGATGTAGCATGACTTTACTGAATGAGGAATTCATTCTTCAAAACATAGACCGTTTCTTACTCTAAAGAAAGAAAAAAAAGAAAACAGACTTGGCCATCAAACAACTGTTGCCCGTTTTCTGGACAGATCTGAAATACTCTGACATGTTGGAATCCCAATCGTCTCTGTATCGGGACTCAATCGTCTCCACGAGGCGACAGCTGAGTGAAACAGGTGCAGCAACGAGCGAATGAGAATCCAGATTCATGCTCACTACACTACACTCTTTGCCCTCCTACCAAGTCAGAGTTTTTATGGCCAATGGTGATAAACAAGATTGTAACAGTTGCAGTATCACATAAAAACATGAGACGCCTCTGAGTCTAAAAAATATTTTTAGTGTTATGAGATAAATATAGATGTAACAAGCGCAAAACTGGACATGTAAGTGGTCAAATCATCAAACTTCACAGGTAAATTCAAGGCATTGACAACTGAGACAAACACAACAGTCCCTGAACTCTCACACTTCCAACTCTAACCCTGTGACCTGGAGGCAGCAGCACAGCCCGTCCGCTTGTCAATTTAAATGACACCCTCCCTCTAAAGCTACTGTAACACTGTACCTAGTAGTGAATCTGTTCGGCCCACAGTGACAACCCACTGTGTATATGGAATGTCCGGTTCCTCTGAGTCGCCGCTCAGGGAGGAGCCAAGCTCGACTTGGCTGTTGTGCCTGAAGTCATGTTTTAATAAGAGCACCCTTGGGAGAGACATTTAAGGTGGTTTTCTCATGTCTAAAATCTTACTGCATTAGAGAAACTATGCGTCGGCTTCTGTTGAGGCTCAGCCATGACGCCTGCTGTTCCGGGAAAATATCTGAAAGTTCTTGTTCTTGGATGAAATTGTGGCATTTGGTGTGAGAATATGAAATATCCTTTATAAAAATGCATGTATGGTGGTTTTCCAATTGTGAACTATTGATTTCAATGAATGAACACAAGACAGTGAGGGAATTGAGGGAGGTGACTTGCCCTTCACGTAGAGTGCACAGTCTCTGAGTGAAACTCTGAGAAGCACAGCTCTGGCAGGCTCCTCTTCAAATACCATGTGGAGATTTCTGCAGACACCGTTCAGATATATATAGAGAGAGCTCCTTGGCCCTTTGAGACAGTACCCATGGGATTAGATCGCTCCATGAAGGGGCATAATCATTTAGCATAGCAAAAACGGAGAGGGGGTAACTGGGAGGGTGCAACCCAAGCCGTAACCCAACCCTGGTCGATGTCGCGCTGCTGCTGGGTTTATTCACAGTAATGTTCCACTGACATACACCGGTAACACTGGAGTTGGTATATTAGTGAACACAGGTGGACACAAACTGGACATCTAAACACAGCCAGGGCACAGAGGCAGTCACAGTATTCTCCTTGATGGATAGTTGCAATACGACTGTGACACTTTGACTCACACAGTCCAGTGTGGTGATAAATCTGTCATTAAGAAAGTAAATCACACATAAGCATCCCCTCAGAATGTTGTAATTTCATGTAACATTTTTGTTTACTTTACTTTACTTTACTGTTTCTGTTTACCAAAGAACGAGGAGCTCAAAATTAATAATTTTCCACTGCTCGCATCTGAGGAGTCAAATTCCTGGGCTATGAAGGTCACATATTTCAGCTGCAGGTGTTTCATTGAAGATGGGTAGCATTCCTCCTGTGCCAAGTTTTTGCCACTGTACAAGTAGCTGCTGTTAAAAGAAATGATCTGTCAACTCACAGACTGTTAAGACCTGACATAAATCTCTGACGGACCTGGAATGAGACACAAACTTTTACTCTTACACAGTTTCATAGAAACACCCATGACCATCACTACAACTCTGCTGAGGGAAAGCTGGGAAAAGATTTGCAATGAGAGTGAACATCTAAAGGTAAATTTGAACTTCAGATTTGTGCAAATACAGGAACAGTGAACAATTGAGAGGGTAAAAGATATTAAGGTGTAATTTCCATGAGAGACTAAAGTTTGCAGAGAATCCTGAGTGACTCTATGCAAGCAGCTATGATCTACTGAGTGAAAACACAAGCTGGACTGTGGAATAAAAATACCAAATGCGGAGGCTTCCAGTACTGCAAACACAAATGTGGGTAGAAGTCATAATGGAGGAATATTTGTGGCCTCGACGGCACTCCTCCCAGACTGTTTGTTTGTGTTCCCCTTCTGCAGATGGGGACACACAGAGAGGCAAGAATGTCAGCCATATCTGATGCTGCTCAGTCAGCTTCGACCGAAAGAGGGGAGGGGGGCGAGAAAGCATTCGGGGGGAACTGTCACGATTCATTTCAAGCTCATGTGGGATGCCATGCTAGAATCCTGGTGTAAAATTAAATTCTCCAAAAAAGACCAGACATGTTGTAGCCCGAAAAACTGGAGCAGAGAAAAAGTCAATGCGTCTGACATTCTGCAACACATTTCTGTCTTCAGTTTAGAAAAGCAAGTTTTTTGCATCCTAATTGTGTTTATTTGTACGCAGAAAAGGGCAAGTCAACAGGGAGGTGGGACGTAAATGATTGTTTACAGGCAACTTGGACTTCTCCCATTTCCAGATAAGAGATTCCTTCCGCAGCATCACGGTTGTGTCCTGCTCAGAAATTCTTCCCTCAGGGATCAGTTTGCTGTTGAAAGATCTTTCTAAATCACACACACACACATTAACACTCAATGTCCTTCATCATATACAGTACATGATGTCTTCACCCTCCCGCTGCCTAATTATCATTTTTGTTTTTTCCATCCTGGTCTTACTGGTTCACAGCTGCTCAGCATCTTGTTGATAGCGCTCTTGAAATATTTTTCCTCAGTCTTTTGCCCCTCATGTCACAGGGCTCGACGTTCCAGTGTTTACGCACGGAGGGAGAATCTTTCATACATGTGCCCATATATGGTCCCTCTCTCTCTCTCTCTCTCTCTCTGTGCTGCTCTCTCTGTCTCTCTTGTAAGTGAGGTAGAGGAGACAGACAGAGGAGAGAGCTAAGTTGCGGGGGCTTTTTGTGAGGTCCAAAGACGTACTCAATATTTCTTTCCATTCCACAGGGCTATAAAACTTCTTGGTATGTGCTTCCAGCTCAGCCACTGTTCTCCCGGCCTCTGGCACTGGGAAATAAAACAATTGCAAGACAAGGAGGATGCTGGGCTTGCCTTTGTATGTTTTTGTAACCATAAATGTTTCTTAATATTTCCTCTCAACAACAAAATTTATTGTAATTACCTATCAAATCACTTAGAATAAACATTTATAATAATAAGAAAACTTCTTCTTCTTTTCTAACTTTGACAAAGAAAGTGAAGCTTTATGTGAAGTTTATGAGTAAGACTCCCACACCACAAAATGACCATAGCTTGGCTGAAGAAAAAGCCATAATGTGGAGCGTGTGTGAGAGTCTATGGTGATGAGACATTCCACTGTGGTTTTGAGTGGCTGTTTCAAAGCTTGCAGGCTGTGTGTTCACCGTGACTGGGTCACAGTGGTCTCTCTACGGTGAGGAATGCTACAGGAACCCACAGCTCTGCGGCACCTGCATTCTTACACCAAAGCCTGCCTGCCCGCCTGCAGCCCCACGTTTGATCAGATGCCGTGACCATTTTCCAGTCAGGCTCAGACTCACCACTCAGCCGGGGAGCTAGATAAAACAGTTGTGCAAAGTCAGTCATCGAAAACAACTGTCTGAAAGCAGAGACAGGAGGATAAATAGACATCCATCTGGTGTGGTTTGGTGAGTTCCTGCTTTGAGGCCTTGGATGTCTAAGATAACAATATACAGTACGATAAGAAGGCAATTATGCTCCTGGGCTGCTTAAAGACAGCAGTGCTCTCATCAAAAGCATGGGAAAAGCCAGTGCAGCAAGGAGCTCTCAGATCCTCCAATTATGTACCAACAACCTTTAAACCTCTGTTTAAGTACGAGTTCAAAAGTTTTATGAACAATATTTACATTGAGTGTTGACTGAGAATTTAATATCACTAGACCAGAACACAATCAGTGCTTCATTAGAGGTGGAGCTTGTTTTAACAACTTTATATAGGCAGACAATGGGCTGTTTAGTTCAGTGGTTTTCAAGCTAAGGGCTGGGCCCTCTCCTCAGGGTCACATGATAAATTGAAGGGGTGGTGATATAACGGTTGAGATGGAAGAGAAAAGAGCTCCAGTTCTTCTGCTTCATAAAATTAGTGTTGTTTTTGGACTTCTTCCCACCAGTCTTCACTTTTAAATGAAACTATTTCAGAAACTTCTGAAATAGACCAGC
The DNA here is from genome assembly GCA_030347415.2 of Decapterus maruadsi. Lineage (NCBI taxonomy): Eukaryota > Metazoa > Chordata > Actinopteri > Carangiformes > Carangidae > Decapterus > Decapterus maruadsi. Next base: position 12,925,111 of record CM064893.1, on the reverse strand, counting down.
CACCATTCTTGGGTGATAAAAAAATTAACAGACACTGGAACATGACATTTTTCATGAAACATTGCAAGCTAAAGCACTGAGTTAAATACACTTGTCATCAGTTTTGTCCAAGTGAAATCTTAATCTGAATCCACTTGAATTAGGCCAAGTGGTGTAAGAAGTTTAATCTAGTGGAGTATAAACTGGCAGAAAGATTGTAATGTGAAATGAAGTTTGAAAAAAAAAAACTGGCAGAAAGTGTAAATTCTTGAGTAAAGTGGAAGTAATTAAAAAAAACAACGACAACAAAAAAACAGTGCTTTAGAGCACTACTTCAGGCACCTATAGGAACCATCAAAGAGAGTCAATGGAGTCTCTGGCTGAGTGAATACAGCAGAGAGAGACAGCCCCTCCGTGTAAGACATAGTAGTATGGAGAGAGTCATACTGATTAATCATTTTGGCTGTCCCAACACCAAATCCTCTCATGAAAATTGGCATCAGTGATGAGAAAAATCTGCTGAGCACTGAGCAGAGTGACTGTTTATTCAGCTTTAATACAGGGTGGGGAGGCCGCAGGATTGAGAGAAGAAAAGGAGCCAAGGACTTTTTCTCTCTGCAGAAATGTGGCCTGTCATCTAGCGAGTGTTGAGCAAAGTTTCCTTATTAAGACAGAAGGGTTTGGATGGACGAGTGTTAGATTTCACTCTAGACAGCTTAAATCCCAGGAGGCACTGCAGATCAGTTCCAGTCGGCAGCACAGTCTGAGACACACGGCTCCCCTGTTCCACAGCTCACTTCTCAACACTGCACCAGGCATGAGAAAAACCAAGAGAAATCACAGTAAATCACCAAGGAAAACCTGATTTTAGAGGAGCGCGACAGGGAGTCAAGACGGTATCATTTAATAGATGTTCCCGATGCTACATGTGGAGTTGTCCAAAATTAGCACTCAAGTTTTAAGTCTCAGGTCAGTCCCAATATAGCCTTGCTGTCATGCTGACTGAGAAATACTGCGCCCTCCTTACTTGATGGTTAAAGGAGCTGCTGTGCCGTCATGGGAGAAGCAGGCAGCAAACACTGTCACTCAAGACACTCAACGCAGGTTGGACTCTCTGAAGGTGACTGCCACCAACTCCCAAACTTCACCTAAAAAGCACCACCCACCTGTTTTCTTATGGAAATGGGGTGAATTTTTCTGCCTCATGTAGTGTTACATAACAGGTAAAATATGGGGCACTTCCTGCAACTTGACACTCACAGTGCAAGTTCTATGATCTTTGGCTGGAGAGTTAAAGGCCATGTGAACAGAAATTTGTTTGTCATTTAAAAAAAAGCACTGGTATCATGTCATCCCATCCTCTTCAGTTGTCCTCAGATGATATCCATCAGATGAGAAATTAGAAATAGTGAAATCAAGCAGGTCTGTTTTTTTTGTTTTTTTTTGTAATACAGTACCTTTAACATCTTGTATGAAGTCACAGCCCAGACAATAACCAGTTATGAAAGCACAGTCATCTTCCACAGACTCTGTTTACTATTCTCATTAAATCAGAGGCTGTACATTGGATAGGTTATGGAGCCAGCATGTTGGGACACCCCGACTGATTACCTAAAATAGTCAAGGGTTCCAGACCTGAGTAAAAGACTCACTTCGATCTATCACCTGCTGTCTCCCAGGTTTATGTTAGGGAGCAGGGCTTCTCGGAGCAGGCAGAGGGGTGGTATGTGAGAATGAGTAAACAGCAGTATCCTTATAACACAATGACCTCACTCACTTTGGTAAAAACCTTTACTGTAAATTGCTGGTGTGTTCCACAGTGTTTCTGTTCTTCAGCTCTTTAACTACAGCACAGTGCAAGTGTGTTTACATGATGTCTATACACTACTGTACATATACATAGCAGCATCCTAATCCACAAAGTGCTGAACAGAGCGTGCGTAAACACAGACTGGGGATAATGTTTTAAAAAATAAAATAAAATCTCTAAATGAGCTCTTGTGGATCAAAGATAAAAATAAAAAAGCATAGATATTGAGCATATGATAAACAACATAAAGAATAAGAAAAAGGAAGTTGGATGGAAATTACTGAGAGGCTTTGGTAATTCTCTTAACAGTTTAATTGCCTCACTTCCATACCATCTTTGGGTCTGGACTATGTGAAACTTCCTGACAAAGTGGATTGAAGCCAAACACTAACTACAGCTATTCAGTCCACGAACAATGCTGGCTTCCACTGTTTAATCAGCTTGAGCAACCTGTAAATTTCTTTTTCTGACATGGCTCCCAAACCACTGCTAAAGCCCTTCTTTAGCCTTCATTCTCCTGAATCCTTCATATCACTACCTCAGTAGGATTATAAACACAAAAAAACTATTTCTGAGTAGTTTCATGAAAAATCTCAGAGAACAGGTGTGCTCAGAGAGCAGCCATAAAGGATAAAGGAGGAGAACATCCCTCTTGTCGCCTGAAGTTTACAACTACTGAAGAACTTTTTTGTGCTCACAGATGTTTTAATGTGACAAGGAGCTCAGAAAGAAACTGTCACATTGAAATGTCGTCTACGAGCAAGAAAAATCTAAGAAGCATGCTTTGGACAAATAGCCCAGCCCAAAACCCAAAAGCCTTTCCTGGTGTGCATTTTTTCCAAACCTCACTTCCTCTTTCATCCTATTTCTCTAGAACTGGAGAAAACCAGCTAAGAGCAGAAAGTCCTTCCCTCTCTCTGTCCTGTAAAAGACCATTCTGCTTTTCATGGCCTGTTTTATCTTTCTACGCCAGAACTGGTTTCAAAACAGCAATTAACTGGTCAAACTGTCAATTAATTTACTGGCAGGTTTCTTCTATAGTGTGGTCTGTTTTTGTATATATTTTAATATACAGTAAAAAAAAATATATCACAGAGTATCATTAACACTCTATAACTGGCTGCATAGCTTTCCAGTGTGACAACTCTCAGTTTCACTGCGGCTGTTCTTAGCAACAAGCCATGACTCCATTGCTGAGCAGTATCATGTCTGAGCTTACAGTAGCTAGCATGTTATCCAAACTGGAATATACATAAAACATATGGGTTTAAGGAAGCTGTATTAGCTTTGTGCATTGACTGTTGCCCTGCCACGGCTTAAGTATATTGGAGATTAGTGGGGAAATGATGAAAGCAGGCATGGACCCCGTGTTGTTTGGTTTAGCTATGGGTTAACACGGCTTCAGGTTTGAGAACTTGAGCGTGGAACAAAGCGTGAACTAAATGGTGGCCGAGCTGTGGGGATTAGGAAGTGGCACAAGCCTCTGTCGCTGCAACTTCCAACGCAGCAAATAGGAAACACTTTGGATGCTAGAGATGCACACAGCTAATACTTAGGATTACTGTACTGCATGCTTTGTCATGAGAACTTAAGAAATAACACAACAACGTTCTTGTGCATTTCTTCATTAAACAACTTTGGCGAAATATTCAAAGCCAATTTTATGGTCTGCAATTCCAGACCTCTTGTGTATCATTTCATGTAATCTAGCTCAACATCAATGGCAGCTTTGGAAGAAGTGAAATTTTGACAACATTTCAAAGGCTTGACATATGAAACTAGGGGGTTGAGGAGGTTAATGGCATATGTCACAGTGTAAAAGATTGGATTGAAAAGGGGCTTCTAGAGTTCACACCTGAAACTGTCATGTGACAGGAAGTCTCTTGGATGGCAACCAATAGAAAGACAAAGAGACTCAGGAGTAGATATAGGCCTACATAGATTGAAGAAGTGCACACACAGAGAGAAAGAGAAAGCACCAGAAACCTAATCCTAAACTATTTTCTGTTTTCATTGCAGACATCGTGCCGACCGTGTGGCTTCTTCTGCCAAATGGAAATTTTGCCATAAAAGCTGTGGATGCACAACCCTTGTGGAAACTTGATTATAGCTATAACAGAGTGGTTTGCTAATTAGTCAGAAACCATGAAGTTCAGGACAATGAGAGGAAGAACTCGCGCAGACCACATCTCTGCTTTTCATCATTAATCTACTGAGGTTTTAATGGCTCTGAACAAACGCCAGAGTTAACCAGACAAACATCCTGCTGGTGCTCAGGACTGGAGGGAGAGAGAGGGTGAGTATAGTAGATGGGCACTCCCAGTTAAACACATGGCTTCAGTTTCCCCTCTCCACTGTGTGGCCTGGCCTTGCATGAGACCAAAACACTCAACAACCAAATATGGTGTTCATTAGGACGACGCATTGTATTGTTAGGCACCTTTTAACCATCGTTTACACACTCTGCCCCTGTATATATTGCTGGCACAGAGAGGCTCGGCCTCAGGGTGAAGCACTGGATCACCTGAGGCAAAAATAAGAGGCCAAGTTCAAGTCTGACTTATTTACTGGCAGAGCATCAAACTGTCCACATGAGGCTAATTATCAGCAGTCCTGCAAAGGTTTGAGCTATTAGCTGTGGAGGCCAGAGTAAAACATAAAAATAGAAAAATGAATGTGGAATCTCATTCTTGACCAAAACATCTAAATGGGAATCTCTACATACTTCAAGGTCTGGACTGTGAACTAAGAGGGGGAAAAAACACATCTACTATGTCCATATTTGGTCTGGCTTACTTTGCCAAACCCTCCAGTAGAACATATTTCTCCAAACATCCAGTGACCCCTGTGACTGAACTATGAAGGATAACACTGACATCTGCTGGAAAGAATGTAGCATGACTGTTATTTGCTCCATTGCATCTTCTGTACATGCATTGATATGAAACATAATAATCTTCATGCTACAGGTTGTTTGAAACTCTTTATTTATTTATTTTGTGAATACAAAAAATACTTTTGTGACCAGATAAATATTATACATACAGCATCAAATCATAAAACTAATGCAGTCTGTTAAAGAAAGCACAACACCGATTCATAACAGAGCTAGTAACTTTTTCTATTTCCATTAATACTCAGACAAATCAGTTAGACAATATATTTCAGGGTATTTCTGACATTTACTGATAAAAACTTTTTTTTTTAATATAGTGATTAGACAATGAAACAAGGAAGTTATTCAGTCCAACATTTAAGAGGGACTCAGCGTAATGAATTTCAACATTTCTTGACTTCAAACACAAATTGCCACATGCTCAAGGAATGCAGTCTAGTGTTAGTCTTCCGATATGGTCTCCTAATCCTAAGGTATCCACAGATGCCCTTTTGTATCAGCATTATAACATTGTAGGCAGGTAGGTCACCAGCCAAGGCATTGTACTGTATGGCAAAGGACTAGGTGTCAGTTTATTAAGACCCTTAAGGGCAAAATGTTCTGATCCAGAGAGGAAAAGGCTCAGGCTCCCACCCAGCATGATCTTCAGCTGCTCACAGGGCAGACTCAAGTAAGGCACTCGTGCACAATGCAGACCAGACACTGGCGTGGATAGACTGAGATGAACTGCTTAAAATTTCCAATATATTACACATTACTATACTCAAGAAATAAAAAAAAAAGATTTAATCAGTTTCCTCAATCAGAGCTGGAGGCAATTTCCTTCTAGTTTGTAAGGAGAATGTCCCACATTTAATATAATGGAAGTGTTAAATTGCCTTCTTCAGTGCGTAAGTTTATGAGCAACTTCAGTGCATAACGTTTGCTTGTTCCATTCAAGAGCCCAAAGCCAAATATCATTGCACACATTCAATAAAAGCACAGGCTCTCATTATCACTATCTTCTTCTTAATATATTGCTATAGACACTCCGTCTAAAGGTAGAAATGCCTTTACCAGGACAGGGCAGTGACTAGTGGAAAATAACTGAATGTGTGTGAGTGTATAGTACAGCGGGCGCCAAAACCAAACCTGGCCAGTGTTGATGGGAGAGGAATTAAAACATGCAGACACGAGAGAACAATCATGACAAATGTAAACATATATTCCTTTAGACAGCTATGTGGATGTTAGGAAAGAACTCATGGCTGGGTAACATGGAGTGGCATGATGTAAGAGGAGCATGACGTATTTGGTCACATATAGTCCAGATTCTCATAAACAACACAGATTACACCTGTCTGCTCGTAAATAACTACTTGCTCTTTAGAAAAATTAGTCAAGAATAAATATATTTATAGCTATAGTTGGCCAGTGGTCTGTTTTCTTTTTCTTTATAACTTGTCATTTGCACCAATCACAACAACTCCCCGTTTGGTGTGAAGCTAAACATCAGTTTCATCAGAATCTGCGGTTTCAGAGGTTTGCTGGATTAACAGCAAAACCATAATTTCACATTTTTATTAGTAAAATACAAGTGCCTTTCCTCTCTACACTACTCTATTGGTTAGTAGCTTCATTGATATGTATAGACATTATGGTGCATGCAAGCCAGTGGTGACATGAGGCATAACCCCCCCTCCCTCCTGCCTTTTTCTGAACCCTGTGAGGGTTGGTTTTTTTAACATACAGAATAGAAGCTATGGACCCTTAGGTTTGCTCTGCCAGTTGCAGAAATATCATCGGTTTGTCTCTACTTGCTCTGAACCTTCAAGAGTTATAACACATTCAAAGATTATAGAGGATTTCTGCATTCATAACATCTTCAATTCATGATTGTAACAGTCAGAAATGCTCATGATGCTGTAACACTCACAAAGCAATGATACATTTATCATACAACTTTATCGTACTGTCTTGACTTGCTTATATTGACAACAGTTACAGCTTCCTCCTCATTGAATGTCAATGTCACCCATCGACAAATACATACACACGTGATGCACACACATACACACATACAAATACACTACAGAGCACAGGCACTTGCTTTTCTCACCAAACAGGCCTGTTTCAAGTGCTGTATATTCCTCGGTTATATGAGAGTAAAGCAGCCATCGGCAACATCATCCCATGACAAGAGGGTCTCATCAGCGCAGCACGCATCCTCCCAGCTCAGCCAATCAGCCCTCGTCCTCCCTCAACTCGCTGGGCAGGAACTTGTACTGCTGCTGTCGGATCTGAGCCAGCTTCTTCCGGGCTTCCTCCAGCTCCCGTTCCTTCCTCAGCATCTCCTCCTGAGCCGCAATGATCTGAGGAGAATGGGAACAGATGACAGAAAATGTGCCTTTCGCTCATCCTAATCCCATTCCTGTGGATAGCTTGAAATGAAAAACCTGCTCTACAGCTGCACTGTGCTCTGCTGACACTATACAACCTGTTAACTCATAGTATCACAGAAAACAGCACCAAATAGCACTATACACTGACACAGATTACATGTCAAAAGCTTCTGAATTTGGGGCACAATGTAGAAATCAGGCTGCCATTTCCACGGTGCTCACCAAATGTGGATGCAAGCACCCAAGAATTAAAGCAGATGGTAAAAAAAAACACAAGTGTTCAAGAGTGTATTGGGGGAAATGGGGGATGTGATTTTACAGTAGCCTGCAAGGTATTTTTTGTGTTGGTTGTATTTTCAATATATCATTTCTTACATTGTTATTTTGTTTTCAGATAAAAATGAATAGCAGCAGCAACAATAGTTCAGAAATAGACCATTTCCTTGAAATTATATAGTTAGTGTTGGGCTTGTTTAAAATTGATAAATGATCAAGCACAGACTAAAGTGATTAAAGACACAGTGTTGTCCATAGCTCCCTCTGAGCAACAGTGATCAGACATGAACAAGACAGCGAATCTCTCCGGTCAGACAAGAGAAACTGACGAGCTGAAACCCTGCAGGCACACACACCGCTGACTGGGACAGTAACTTCATCAATCAAGCTGAAAACTAAAGCTTCCAGCACCCCGGAGAAAAAAAAAAGAGACACACTCACATCAATTACTGTCAAATTTTTCCAAAGATAAAAAGGAAGCAACTTATGTGCTGTAACAGAAAAATGCTAAAAGTCTTCCAGAGATGTGATGTTTTTGCAGCTGTGGGTTTCTGGTAAACCTGGTAAACATCTTTGAAATGAATGAACTGTGTGATGAGCTGTTCCACAGTACCTACAGCAGATCATCACAATTTCAGAAAAACCACTGTGGCATTTCAGCAAATCAGCGAGAGGCGCAAACGTGCAGTAAAAGGGGGCAAACTGCACAATGGGGATCAGTTTTGTTCCAGGTTTCTCATCAAGATCTTTTAGAGTTTTGTCTCACCTGAGCTATGCCTCCAACAAATTTGGTCTTTACCACCACGCTATCATCTTCATTCTTGTCAAATGCTGCTTTCTGAGCCGCCTTCACCAGGTTGTCTGAAGCTCGCTTCACCGCGTTGCCAGCAGCCTAAAAATAGCAATCTCAAAGTTAGCACACCATCCATGTATAAACATACGCACTTTCGATGGATACGTTATGACTGTGTGTCAGCTTTACCTGTAGTCTCCTCATGGCTTCTGAGTCCTGGTCTGCCTTCACCTTGCAGGCCACCAGCAGCTGAGCTGTGGAGGCTGCCACCTGTTTGGCTGAAGAGATGAGCTTCTCTTCACTGGCGTGACCCTGGACTGAGGCGTTGGCCGCCTCACACAGGTTACTGGTGGCTGCTGCTACCATACGTGCCTACAGAAAGCACAAAGTTCACTCATGTTTTAATCTGGGTTTAACACACAACAAGTTAATACAAGCAGTTTTTAGCAACTTACTGCTGATATGAGACCCTGTGACCACTGGCCATCATCCACTGCATTGGCTTGATTGCATCCCACCTGAGTCAGGATAGAAACATTATCAATATGACATTATTAGATGTAGTATGTTCATCTCCCGGAGTGATTGATTGTTTTGACTGACCTTGCCTTGTGCCACTAGTTCTCTCTGAGCTGCTGATGCAGATTTAACGAGAGCACTAGTAGCTGCAGCGATGGACTTTGCGGCCTCTAAGATCTGCTCCTCAAAGTCCAGCGTCTCATCTGCCTGCTGGGAGGAAAACCACATATGAACTAAGGCAGTCAGAGATGTCAGTGTCAGACTTTCACAACATGATTATTATATAGGCCAAAACAATTCAAGATGATGATATTATTGGAAAATCTACAGAAAATTTGAGCGAGTAAATTCATAATCCAAGGAGGGAAGGCCATATCTGTACAAGATTAAATGAAAAGAGTGATTACACTAAATGGATAGTGAAAAAGGCAACTAGGCGAACTGGTAAACAAAAGATCACAAAGCCTAACATCTGCCATTGCAATATTATCATGTGTATTATTACTTACACAAAACAATAGAAAAGATTACTACCTGTATACATTTGCTTCTATAGTCTGAAATTTTCATCAATTCTTTGACTGGCATAAAATGTACGGACTGTACTTGAGCTCACCTCCTGGTTTACTGAGAAACACCAAGTCTACACAACACCCCCGCCCCCCTTAAAATAAAAACAGGAAGGACATGACCTCATGTCCACAATGGTAGCTACAACCCTGAACGTAACCCGTGATGTTCAGGTTAATTTTGCACACAAAGCACAAACGTAAAGAATACTTTTTCAGTGTTAACAGACTGTAATCTAGATCAATCCGAACCTGAGCTAAATACCAGACTGGAGATCATAGTGTATGAGTTCAAGGGTCAGTTAATAATTGGCCATCTCTGCCTCAGGAGTGAACAGCATTTGATAGAGCTCCATAAACACATAAGGCACACGTGGCTGGAGACAGGGCGGGACACTGTAGGAATATGTTTGATATATAGTTGGACTGAATAACAACCTAATATATCAAACATATCAGACAGAGCCCTGCAGAGAAGGCTTCCAGGTCTACAACGAATCAGAGGGGGGGATGGGGACGGGGACGGGCACAGGGCAGGGAAGCATGCTGGGAGCAGGAGAACCCACCCCTATCCTTGCAGGGTGGGAGGAATGAAAGAGCAGAGAGGAGAGGAAGTAAAGAGAAGGAAGAAGGAGAATTCAAGCTGCTCTAGACGAGTAAACCAGTGTTTGATGGAAGCATCTCAACACCTGCACAAGCTGGTGGATTATACACTGACTTGATGTCTCTATGAACCGCAGCTCTTCGCTAGAATAAAAATCATTTATGTTGCTCCTGTGTTTTTTGTGAGACACTAATTTGCAGACTGCAAAATTTGCAAAAGCTTTACATCAAAAAATCAATGCTTGTTCTATGAAAAACATCACTGCACGATGAATACCAGTTAAGCGTAGTTGTAGGTTGAGAGATCAGTGTTATGCCCCCTTTAAATGCTATTTGATGGAGTTGCTTCCTGTTACATCACTAGAGGGAGACACTGACATCTAAAAAGAGGAAAAGCCTTTCACTCACTAATCCCCTTTTCATAAACGCAGTCTCTAGCTGTGGAATTATAGTACGAGACAGAGCATTATATGGTATTTATTAAAACTGGGGTAATCTAAATAAGGAATCCTTCACATCATACAGAGGGTGGTACTGACAATCACTGAGCACAGGAAACAGGTATAGAAAAGTGGGGAGGGGAAGCACTACAGGCACACAAGGAGGAGATCTAGGATCCAGCTATTCAGTCTCCAGAGACAGATACACACAGGACACAATCATCATGCAGTAGCACACCACAAACACAATCCTATTTTGCATACAGAACAATGTTAAAAAACAAAACAAAAAAAACTTTCACTTTCCAAAAGCACTATCACTACCATCTCCCATCTTTTGTCTATTTTCTGTGTGTATTATGTGGTAAAATTGGTTTGTTTTTCTAAAAGACCGCCACAGCAATTGGAGGAGATGAACAACAGGCTGAAAAAGCCTCCATGAGTTTGGTTTAGAAATGAGGAACATTGCAATAAAACAAAGGAAATAAGTTCAATAAGACAGGGGCCCACTCCTTTGGAAAGGGTCACAACAGTTCATCACACATTTGAACTCGCTCCAACACAAGCTCGAGGACCCAGCAGTGTAATTGCGTCTCTTGGCAATGCAACTCACAAAAAAAAAAAAAAAAATGTTCAAAAGTGTGTTTGAAGAAAGTTTTCCAAGCGTTGTTGTATGTGAGGTCACTGGACCAGCTGTCTGACTCAACGGTGTGTGCATCGCAGACGCATTTTTTTCCCTCCTTTAATGATATCAAGATAGCAGCTCTGTGACGGGAAAAGATGACCCCACCTCAAAGTTGGGGTCACCTTTTCCTACCTTCGGCCCACACAGACTCCCTGCTGATTAATCGCAGAAAGCCGTGCGTGGGTTTGTGTGGGTGGGAAGGATTGAGAGGGGCACTTATACCTTGGGCTTGGCCCTGGGTTTCAGTTGCTCTAGTTTCTTGGCTGCAGCTTCAATGGACGCCGCTGCTCCAAGGAGCTCAGTCTCAGCGATGACAGTGGGGTCCTCGGGGTCCACACACTCTGATCCTGAAAAAAAAAAGGGATCCACATATGCCCAGATGTTGGTTACAGCATGCTGATATCTAGCACAGGCTCACAAAGGAAACACCAGAGCAATACTTCTGGCGATAATATTTTATTTTATGTAAACACTGAGGTTTGAGGTCAACATTAAACTTGAACCAGATGTTCTTCTTCATGCATGCATTCACACAAACCAGGTATCACAGGGAGGTTAAAGCTCAACTTCCTCCAAATGCACCAAGCTCATGAGGTGTGCATGCCCCCCCCCCTCACCAAAAAAAAAAAAAGTTTGCAATATATGTTTCAAAGTTAAATAAAATAAACTAAAGCTTAGAATAAACGCACATTTGATGGATCTTTGTCTTTTTATAGGTTTTTAAGTGCCCATAAACTGGAGATGTTTGGGAACAGCTTGGTAAAGCAGATGGAACGATGTTTTCATAGATTATGTCGAGCTCTGGGGAAATCTGCTCTGCACCCCACCACCCCCGAAAGCCGTCCATTCCTCTACCCCTCCCCACCCCACCCCCCTCCTTCTGACTCTATGAAAGGTGATCTGAGGGAACAAAAAACACCACATCCCACTTACCTCCATCTGAGGCGGCGGGGAAAGAGCAAGGGAGAGAGAAGGAGAGAGCACATGGGACATTAGAGAGGTGAAGTGGATAGCCCCACTGGGTCTCGGGCTATACGCTGAAATCTAATTCTCGTCCAAACACAATCTATTACGCCTGTCAGATGTGGCACTGCAGTTTCTACAGGAGAGACTCCAGTATATCTGTGTCATACCCATCCTACACAGCTTCATCTGGAGCAATTTGCGGGGCAATCACTCTGCGGCGCGATTTCAATATTCTAAAGTGATTTTCATGACCTATCTTTATTAGGGACGCAGACAGGTTTGGTGGCTTCACTCAGTAACACTATAATATTATGCACGCAGAGGAGGATTAGCGCTCCTTTGACTAATCTCCAACATCGCCACAATCCTGTCGTTTTTTGTTTTTTTTCCCCAGTTTAATATATTGGGTTGGGTCCCAATGGGAATCCCCTTGCTTTTAATCTCATGGTATGCTGCAATTTCAGCTTTCCTGGTTTTACACTGCAGTGCGTTTACTGTCTCCCAGTCATTTTAAAATTTAAATCTGCTGCCAACAATTTTTGGAAAGCACACGACCTTCTGTAGAAATCATGCCTCCAAATGAAATAACACAAGACTGTTTCATTGAGTTACCAAAGACTTGGACTGCTAAATATACACAACTTTCATGTGTGTTAAACAGTCCATAAAATCCTGACATCAGTGCGAACGGGGCCACGGGTAACTAAAATTTGTCAAGCCGGACTCTTATTTGTGTACATTGTGTAAGAGCGTGTGACAGTGTACATCAGCAGTGTGTGTGGCCTCACCTTTCATGGCCTCAGCTGTCTGGACGAGCTCTGTCACACACGCCGCCACATGCTTGGAGTGCAGGGCCAGCTGCTGCTTCTGGTCCGGCGTGGGTTTCTGTAACACCTGAAAACACACAAACACACGGTTGTCCTTTAAACCTACCTAGATGTGAAAATTAACACTTATACCTGCAGCTAATGGAAACTGACAGTCATGCACTCCCTTCCAGTGAGTCTATTAGTGTTGTCTAGATATATTTTTTTTTTAAATTATGGATATCTCCTTTCTTTTAAGTTAAATAACATGGTTTCAACAGCATATTCTTTCTATGAGACCTCAAATGGTTCACTACATGATTTCAATAGGAATTTCATAAAATATATATTTTGCTCAATATGCAAACTTATGCAACAAGCTGCTCAGAAATGAAATCCAAACAAACATGGATGCCACCAAACAGACTGCAGACATAGAGGCACATTTCAGTCTTGTCATTCATGCTTATAGCAGTAGCAGTCATTCACAAGACCTTCTTTCCATTATCAGTTCATAGTCATGAGCATGGGTGACAGGAAGCCAGGAGAGATTTGTCAAGCATCACAGGATATAATCTGGTAGATAAGACCTGGGAGATTTCACTATGGTGTTAAGACCAGTATCCACCCATCCACAGCTAGAGACATGCACATGCACACATGCACAGGCCAAGTCTGTTATTTATTAATTTATGACACATGCTTCTGACTCATTCTAACCTGCAGCACTTGCTCCAGAAGGTTGATGTATCCGCTGGTGCACTCGGAGCCGTACTGCAGGGCCCTCACCCTCAGTTCCTCCCCCACTTCTTGGTGGTGCGCTGCTTGCTTGAAGGGTGAGAGAACACATTTAAAAACAGATACAAAACATTGTAACATTGTACCCAGTAGAATGTGAACATTTAACAGAGGGCTTGATATCACAGTGAAAATGTGCTGTGTGAGGCCTGGAGTAACCTCCATATTATTTTACCAGCGCCAATCACAAATCAAATACACAGCTTATAAAACAAATCTCTTAATTCTTTGCTAATTTGCTTGTAATGCCTACAATGCTCTGTCTTCCCTTTGTTTTATCTTCTTGCAGCCGCTCTACGGTCACTGAAGGACATGCTGACTTAAAAATGACTGAGTCACCACCAGTGAGAGCAGCCATAAAGTGGACGAAACTCTAATGTCCTATCTGCTCTCAGCAGGCTGGGCTCACATGCTCCCTGGCAGCCTGGTGCTGCCTGTGTGAGGCCCGTTCTGGCAGGGCGGTGTGGATTAACACCTTGCAGGTAGTCAGCATATCGGAGATGGCTTTGCGGCTCAGGTTGGCAGTGGCGATCACGTCCTCCTGCTGGGCAGAGTTGCCGGCAGCCACTGCCTTGGCCGTTGCTATGGTGATGCCCTTTGTCATACGGATGAACTCCTCGGGCGTAGTCGGCTTGTCCGGGACGTCCCTGGACTGGAACACCTGACATGATGATGGACAGGAGACGCAGGTGGTTACAGGCATGACAGCAGCACAAACATTTAATATAGATGGGAACATCCCCGTAGACGTGCGCATGAATGCTGTGTTTATTCTGAAAGTGTAATCAGTGCAAACAAAATCCTGATATGGGTAGCAGTGTAATAAGTAGTTAGGTAGACTGTGTTGAATTTGGCTTCAGCTGCAGTTCTTGGTAAAGCCTCCTCTCGGGCTGGGGGTTCTCTGATAAGGATTAGCAGTAAATTACAAAAAAACAAGCTCTTGAAATCGCCTTCCTGTTTGACTCTGCCTGTGCCTGCTATCCAGATCCTGATAAGAACAAGGGCTGTGAGAAACCTGCAGGGGCTGAGAGGGAAGAAGGGAAAAAAAGGAGCTGGACAGACAATAAAGGAAAAAGAAAGAACAAAAAGCCTCCCTGTTTTGTTCAGAATAATAGACATAGATATCCCTGACCCTCTTTGGGCCAGCTTTGCAGAGAGGATGTGCCTCATCAGTTGACTCCCAATAGACCACAGAAGAAGTGCTTCAGCCTGTCAGGCACTCTTACTGTCAGCTCCTGCTTGATGCACTCAATGGTGGCCTCCAGTGCCCTCGTCCCGCGAGTGGCTTCATCCTCCACTGCCTTGACTGTTTTTAGAAGAGACGTCACATTGGTCACCATGACCTGTCAGATAAAGAGGAACAATAATGAGGCTCACAGTCAAACCAGGAGGTGGAGCTCTTTCTCCTCAGCTGCTGGAATATTATATTGTAATATAATAAAAATCTTCCTTCTGCATCACTGACTCCATCGCAGTGAATACTGGTTACGTGTGCTGAGGATGCTGCTGATGGAGAGGACTGAGGGATTAATTTCAAAATTAAAAGAGGCTGATTTGGTGCTGGTAGAGTTTATTCAATGGCACATAAAGTGGAAAGATACAGTTCATGGTGATATATTCTGTTCTGTCTACGCTGCATGCGGCAAAGTGCATATTATTAGGTTTGGAATTTGAGCATCATTATGGCCAGGAGTTTGAGAGGGTCCCATTTGGAGGTCACCATATGTTGGAAGAACAAAAACAACCTGTCCACACGAGCAGGTCTATGGGTGGCCCTAATTCCATTTAGATGAGAAAACATTACACACCCCAGGCGCCACTTAGATGAGATGATAGTTGAGAGAAAAATAAATAAATTAACAGAGGAAGTTTGCAGAAGGAGAAGGAAATTCAAGAGGTTCACAGTTATCTGATTTATAGCTTTCATCTTTCTTTCTGTATTGCAGTGACTGGAGCTACGATAAGGTTAGACACAAAAAGGTCTGATCTCTAGTGGTTAGTTCTCACTGACCTGCCACATGTCTTTCCTCTGCTCCAGTCTTCATAAAGAAAATGCATTTGTACAATTTCTCTGAACCCCCTTAATTTTTTTTACACCTGGTATTTTCTTTATTATACATACTTTATACTGTGGTTTTCTTTCCAAATATTGATATTGTAGCTCTGTGGTAATTCCACCAATGCTATTTCTTGCTTCTTTTTACATGCACCACCAACTGCATGTGTCATGTCTTGCTTTTTCACCTCAACCAAGGACGCTGGGTCTTCACCCTGGTCTGTTTATTTATTTGAGAGCTGGATTATGCAAAAGTGCTAATCTGACTGGCATGGAACATGGTTGAGGGATGGGGGATGGGCCAGAAGAGAACCTATTAGATTTTGGTGCAGATTTGGATAAAGGGCAAGTTCCCTTCCTCATTTTCCTGAACAATGCACGATATTTTCTCCAGTTTGTCAGGATGATGATTGATGGAGATGCAGATCACAACCCAGATGTGGTGGAAGAGCCTGAAGGATTGTTTGGTTTTACATTAAAGCAGATTAGCCTTAGCTCTTTCACACACAAAAATGCACATTGTAACAAGTCCACTCCTACAGACAGATAGGATGGAAAAAGTGAATAAATACACACCCTGATAAGAACAGTCACATCCTTCTCGTAAAAGAGCAACAGCACCAGATACAGCAGTAAAACAAAGACAGGTTTATAAAATTCACTTCTAGTTGCCGTACTCTCTCAGTAAGAATGCATCAGCCAAAAAATAAATTACAGATACAAAGCTAAAGCATTATGACAGTTGTTTGTTTGAGCGGTCTATCCTTTACCTTGGCAGCGCTCTTTAGCTGATACATGGACGGGTCGTCAGCTGGCTTCCCCGCGGCACATTTGGTGGCACCAATGAGTTCGGCCAGAGCCTTGGCAACATCACGCACCGCGTTTATCAGAACCACCTGAGGAGATAGAACAAGAATCAATACAGCACAATGGTCAGAGTATAGGTTTATCAGTGGTTCCCCGGGGAGAGGATTTAACACTGGAGCCCTTATCACTCCCACCTAGTCATGATACTTCAGACTTAGTGCAGGGCAGAGATAGAGGCATTCACACCAGGGGAAGAGGAGGCACAATGTGTGTATCGGGTGAAACCTCAATTACACAGAGAACGTGACGCAGGCTGCATAGACAGATAGAAGTCATTCATTGTAAATGACTGATATTAGAGAATAGAGTGATGACAAAGAATCGTGATGGCAGAACAAAGCTCAGCGCCACTGAATTAAAAAGTAATAACTGAGCTTAGTTAAAGATTTAAATCTTTTAGAAAATTAAAGCGTGCAACTGTGACTACTTATGGCTGAAACAGCTGTGCATCTATTACACATCCTGTAGTCTAGATGTATTTTGGATTGTGATTACCTGTGTCTCAGGGTCCTCAGAGCCCATGCTGGTAGCTCCCAGTTTGACCACCTCGGTGAGCTGGGTGATGGTCTTGGCCGAGGACTGGGCAGCCTGAGCCAGTTTCTCCTGGCTGGACGCGGCTCCGGCAACCAGCAGCTTGGTGTCCTCCACCAGCGCCTTGGCTGTCTTCAAGATGCTCTCCCTGAGGGACGGGACACATTGTGTAACAATCTGCTCCACAGTCACACTCAAGTACGAGCAATATGAAAGGAAGCTGTTGCTTTTTCGTAACAGAATGCGTGTTTAGTACGGACAATTTTCAATTTGCATTCATTATGTGAAATGCATCTCGGTATTCTGCACTATTGGCAAACTGCTCTCCTCCTGAGTGAGTCATCAACAGAAAAAGCAGCTCTGGTGTAGCAGTGAAAAAAACCTAGCAACTGAAATCTTGAAATCCATTAATCTACGGCCTGTTTTTTTACATTATCCAATACTGCTTCTCATTGAACATCTTGTCTAGCTCTGCTTCTCTTGTTTGTGGCAAGGTCGTTGCACCTGTGGTCAGCAAAAGACTCTTCATTCTCAGGGTTCAGTGTTCCAGCTGAGGCGAACATGATGGTGGTGTCCAGGTCAGCGATGATGCCAGACACAGCGCTGGCTGCTGTGATGCAGGCCTGAGTGCCTTTGTTCCCCGCCTGCAGTGCTGACAGCACCAAGGACACCTGGAACATGTGAAGCCCAGTATTAGATATGCAGCAGAGTCCTTCAAACATGCTGTTTTCAGAGGTGTAAAGACAGCTATAAATAACCCCAGTTTCTGCATGCATTGCAACTGTTAAATGATTAAACTGCTTTTTTTTTTTTTTACTCTTCACAAATGTTGGCGTAGCCTCTAAAAATGGCTGTACATGTTTACAGTGAAAGATCTGTACAGAGCTGGATTAAAGCAGGAAGCTGGGACTAGTGGAGAGAGCAGGGTTAAGCATGCATTAAATCAGAGTCTGCTGCACAATCACATTAAGTCAATGAGCCTGACTCTGCAAATCACACAACTCCCTTGGAGACTGGCATCTGCCCATCCCTTCTAAACAAATGGAAACTCCTGAGAGGTACATTTCAACAAGGCCCACGCTTCAAGTATCAATAAGCGTAACACCACAAATTATTCCGGTTAGATTGAGTCCTGAATCAAGTCGTAGCCTCAGAGTAGAGATAAATTCGAATGTGTGAGCAGCACTGGTGAGCTGCTGCTGCCAGGGTCACAGCGGGGAGATGTTAGTATTATTAGTAACTGCACAGTGTGAGGGTGGTCAGAGGGGCATGCTCTTGTGACCTGCATGATTGGTACAATAATACACTGAAGTCACAGTTATTACTGCCTAAAATAGCATACAGTATGTCAAACCCTTATTCCTCTAACGCTGAAGGCAAAAATAAGCTAAAAAAAACACAATGAATTATAATCAGTCATCTTACTGTTGCACATGTTTATATGTTCTCGATCAATTTATGTAAATAGGGATATACTTTACATATGACAGCGACGATGAGAAATGCATGAAATAGTTTCATAAAAATGTTAATTCTGAGTTGATGCTGCCACCAAACTTCAAACAGCAGAGATGGCAAATTATGACGGCAAAAAATGACTCCTCTTTAAAAGTCAAAAAAAAAAAAAAAAAAAAAGCTTTCTCCTGCAATAGTTAGAGATGCTGCACCAGTTTCGGTCTACATGGCTTACCTTCTCGGTGACTGCACGGGCACACTCGATGAGCTCCCTTTTGGAGAAGCTGTCAGTGGGGCTGAGCTGCAGGGCTCCAGCCTTCTGGACCAGGTAGATGCAGCCATGGCCCAGCTCTTGTACCCGAGACCTAATCTGGAAGCTGACCTGAAAGCACAGCCCGGGGATAGACTTACACTTGGATCTATCTTCTCATTTGCATCCATCTTCTTAGTTGTGTCACTGTGCTACACAATCAGAGTCTTGTCCTAAATTGGCACGTCTCTTATCCAGCCCGTGGATGAAAATGATTTCAAGCACCCTCAGAGAGGCAGTGCTGGCACTACACCTTTAATTTCCAGACTGAGTTTCATGGGTGGGGGTGGTACTTCATTATAAGCATCACTATAGGCTTTTAGACTTGTAGAGGCACAATGTCGCTATGGTAACCAGCAGGGTTTCCAGCAGCCTGTTATATACAAGATATTGATAAGAGTTGTGTGCTTATTAGTGCAATGTTTCCACACACTGCTGTCCTCTGGACAACACAGAAAAAGCTTGAAGAAGAGAATATGTGAGGAGGAGAATGATGGAGGCTGCGGGGATGCAATACATTTCTGTTTGATCTCACAGTGTCGGGAACAGACTCACAAACTTGTGAGTTAATATATCCGAGAGCATTTTTTGGAGTAAAATGGAGACTTAAAGGGATAGTTCAACATTTTGGCAAATTGGCCCATTGCCATAATCTCAATAGTCATAGCAGTGGGTTTGTTACTTTTAATTGTAGGTGAGAGCTATTTGTACAGTACGTTACCACTGAGCATAAAAATGGCGATGTAACATGGCAGACTCGATTCGGTGCGTCGCCCCTGTAACAACTTGTAACAACTCATTTAAAGGTACGAGAAAGCTTTAATTTGTATGCGGGTGTGATTCGACTTAAGTGAAATGCATATTTATGAGACATATTTGATTTTTGCTAATAACAATTTAATAGTTATGTATTATGTGATTATTCAAAGAGGATCATATACACAGACATCAGACAATATTATTGATTTTATTTATATTGTCACATACATAGCTAGCCTTCGGTCAGTTGCGCTGACTGGAGGATTAGCTAGCTGGCATGTTTTTAGTGGGGAACCGGAGCACCCGGAGTAAACCCAAACAGACACGGGGAGAACATGCAAACTCCACACAGAAAGGACCTGGGCGGGCGGGGATTCAAACCCAGGACCTTCTTCTTGTGAGGCAACAGTGCTAACCACTGCGCCACCCTGCTGAGATGCAGGGGGAGAGAGGGGGAGAGAGAGAGATAGAGAGAGAGAGGGAGAGAGAGAGAAAGAGAGGGAGAGAGAGGGAGAGAGAGAGAGAAAGAGAGGGAGAGAGAGGGAGAGAGAGAGAAAGAGAGAGGGAGAGAGAGAGAGGGAGAGAGAGTGAGAGAGAGGGAGAGAGAGAGAGGGAGAGAGAGAGAGAGAGAGAGAGAAAGAGAGAGAGAGGGAGAGAGAGAAAGAGAGAGAGAGGGAGGGAGAGAGAGGGAGGGAGAGAGAGATTAAGAGGATGGAGGGCTGAGGTGGAGGGAGGAGGTGGTGGTGGGGTGGAGGAAGGAGGAGGTGGTGGGGTGGAGGGGGGAGGAGGTGGGATGGAAGGAGGAGGAGGAGGTGGGATGGAGGAGGTGGGGTGGACAGGGGAGGTGGGATGGAGGGAGGAGGAGGTGGTGGGGTGGAGGGAGGAGGTGGTGGGATGGAGGGAGGAGGAGGTGGTGGGGTGGAGGAAGGAGGAGGTGGTGGGGTGGAGGGGGGAGGAGGTGGGATGGAAGGAGGAGGAGGAGGTGGGATGGAGGGAGGAGGAGGAGGCATGGAGAGAGGAGGAGGTGGTGGGATGGAGGGAGGAGGAGGTGGTGGGATGGAGATTAAGAGGAGGAGGTGGTGGGATGGAGAGAGGGGGAGGAGGTGGCATGGAGAGAGGAGGAGGTGGTGGGATGGAGGGAGGAGGAGGTGGTGGCATGGAGAGAGGAGGAAGTGGTGGGATGGAGGGAGGAGGAGGAGGTGGTGGGATGGAGAGAGGAGGAGGTGGTGGGATGGAGGGAGGAGGAGGAGGTGGGATGGAGGGAGGAGGTGGGTGAAGCTGCTGCAGCCCCATCCACCACTCGACTCTCATCACCCTCATCCTCGTTCCTCCTCCAGAACCAGAAGCGCCTCCTCCTCCTCCTCATATCCACGAGCAGCTTCTCCAGGAGTTGCTTCTCCGTCTTGAGGGCCAGCTTGTCCAGCTCCAGGGTGTTGTTCTGGTCCTCAAGCTTTCCCTTCTCACCCTGCAGGAGGATCTTGTCTGCTCGCAGGTTGTTCTTCTCCATCTCAAGGACCTTGTTTCTTTCTTGGAAGTGGTTGTTCTCCACTTCCAGCCTGTTGTTGTCCTCTTTCAATTTTTTGGTTTCCACCTCAAAGTCCTTGTTTCTCTTTTCGACGTCATCCTTCTCCACTTCCAGCCTGATGTTGTCCTGTTTTAATTTTTTGGTCTCCACCTCAAAGACCTTGTTTCTTTCTTGGAAGTGGTTGCTCTCCACTTCCAGACTGATGTTGACCTTTTTTAATTTTTCAGTTTCCACCTCAAAGACCTTGTTTCTTTCTTCAAGGTCGTTCTTCTCCACTTCCAGCCTGATGATGTCCTCTTTTAATTCTTTGATTTCCACCTCAAAGACCTTGTTTCTTTCTTGGATTTCGTTGTTCTCCACCTCCAGCCTGATGTTGTCCTCTCTTAATTTTTGGGTTTCCATCTCAAAGACCTCGTTTCTTCCTTGGAAGTGGTTGTTCTCCACTTCCAGCCTGATGTTGTCCTCTTTTAATTCTTTCATTTCCACCTCAAAGCCCTTGTTTCTTTCTTGGATTTCGTTGTTCTCCACTTCCAGCCTGATGTTGTCCTCTCTGAATTTTTTGCTTTCCACCTCAAAGACCTTGTTTCTTTCTTGGAGGTCATTCTTCTCCACTTCCAGCCTGATGTTGTCCTCTTTTAATTCTTTGTTCTCCACCTGAAACATGGTGTTGTCTTCTTGGAGGTGTCTGTTGGCTGAGTCCAGCCTGTTGTTTTGTTCCAGGAGCTTTTCTTTCTCCAGCTGCAGAATGCTGTTGGCAGTCTGGAGAACCTGGTTTTGTGCCTTTAAGTGTCCTTTTTCTGCTTCCAGGACTTGGTTTGTGGACTTCAATTCTCTCTTCTCATCCTGAAGGTGCTTTACCTGTTGTCCTTGGTACGCTTCCTTCGGGATGCGCTTTTCCTTCTGCAGCTTCTTATTCTCTCGAGAGAGGTCCATGATTAGCTCCTCCAACCCTTCAACCTTCCTCAAACAGGGGTCGTGACTGCCCTCCATCAGACTCCGTAGGTCATCGGAGCATTTTCGGGCCATGTCAAAATGCCTGTCTTTCTCCTTCTTGAGTTTCTGGATCTGAATGTCCTTTTCTTTGACATTCTTGGTCAGTTCTTCCAACTGCACTTCCAGATCCCTGTTCCTGCGGTGCAGTTCTTTCTTATCCATCGTCTTCCAGGAGACTGTCTCTTTGGAGAGACATGCTTGAGTT
This sequence comes from Decapterus maruadsi, assembly GCA_030347415.2. Taxonomy (NCBI): domain Eukaryota; kingdom Metazoa; phylum Chordata; class Actinopteri; order Carangiformes; family Carangidae; genus Decapterus; species Decapterus maruadsi. The sequence continues at coordinate 12,902,889 of CM064893.1, read as the reverse complement.
CTTCCTCGCTCCTCTTCCTCGGCAGCTTCCATAAGTTCTGCCCAAGTTAATCTTTTTTCAGCCATGGCGTGGTTGTAGTCTTACGTTTGAAGACTAAAATACTCTGGCTCAGTGTTTCTGAGATTTAGATCAGCCTGTATATACCAGAATTTTATGTTCTGGGTAAATAAATATACAGGTTTTAAAATCCTCTATGATTTCAGAACAACAACAAGACCAGAAAAACAACGTTTTTGTGACAAAACAAATAACGATGTGATGACGAGATGGACGAACAGGCTACTCTTGCACTGTGTGGCTAAATAGCACGGAATCCACTCTGTAAATAACAGCCTTATAAGTTCTGGGGCTATTTATAGGTTCTGAGAATTCTTTATGACATCACATTCTTTTTCCTTTGAAGTACAGAGGACTGAGACGGTGACATCACAGCTTATGTTCAATTCTACATGACATCACGTTTTTTTGTTTTGTCACTGAGAAGAGACTGTGACTGTGCTTATGTTGACATGTTCATTGTTGGGCATGTTACTTTTAAAAAGTAATTACTAGTTACCTTCCCCAAAGAGTAACTGAGTAACTGAGAAAATGCAATATGCAATAAACAATGACAGTACCTTCCCCAAAGAGTAACTGAGTAACTGAGAAAATGTAATATGCAATAAACAATGATGGAGGACATGTTTTAAATAAACGGTTGAATGATCAGTCGTTTATACACCAAATCTGCAGTTTGATAGAAATCGTTAAAATCTGTTTAATTAGTATAATCGTTAAAGGTATAGTACGTAGGAATTCCCCCCATCTAGCAGTGCAGTTGCATATCGTAACGTATTCTTGATGTTGCATTCACGTGAACTCGGGCAGACGTTGGAAAGACAACTGATGCTGCATGTAACAGGATAAACAAGCGTCTATGTAAAGAAATGGTCCGCCAGCATAAGGCAAAACAATACATACTGTAGAATGGTGGAGCCCAGCCGCGAGCTGCTCAGAGCTATGCTACTGTACGCACGCTGTTAATTACTTGGTGATATCAGATCGTGCCTACGCTACAGAGGCTAATGGTATTTCTTAGTTTCTCTCATCAAACTCATCAAATGCACAATCCAACAACTCCAGAACGCTCTCGTGGACAAGTTGTGACCTGCACATTCACCACACTATAAAATACTAACGTAACATTATGAGACAGAGTTGTTTCTGAGGAAAATTCATGCAAAATTGCATGAATTTATGAAATTAATTTATGAAAGACATATTTGATTTTTGCTAATAAAAAGCCAAATAAGTTACACACTGGGGCTTTCAGCACAATTTAATAGTTATGTATTATGTGATTATTCAAAGAGGATCATATACACAGACATCAGACAATATTATTGATTTTATTTATATTGTCACATACATAGTTAGCCTTCGGTCAGTTGCGCTGACTGGAGGATTAGCTAGCTGGCATGTTTTTAGTGGTGGGGGAACCGGAGCACCCGGAGTAAACCCCAACAGACACGGGGAGAACATGCAAACTCCACACAGAAAGGACCTGGGCTGCCAGGGATTCAAACCCAGGACCTTCTTGCTGTGAGGCAACAGTGCTAACCACTGCGCCACCGTTCTGAGATGCAGGGGGAAAGAGAGAGAGAGAGAGAGAGAGAGAGAGAGAGAGAGAGAGAGAGAGAGAGAGAGAGAGAGAGAGAGAGAGAGAGAGAGAGAGAGAGAGAGAGAGAGAGAGAGAGAGAGAGAGAGAGAGAGAGAGAGAGAGAGGGAGAGAGAGAGAGAGATTAAGAGGATGGAGGGCTGAGGTGGAGGGAGGAGGTGGTGGGGTGGAGGGAGGAGGAGGTGGTGGGGTGGAGGGAGGAGGAGGTGGTGGGGTGGAGAGAGGAGGTGGTGGGATGGAGGGAGGAGGAGGTGGTGGGATGGAGGGAGGAGGAGGTGGTAGGATGGAGGGAGGAGGTGGTGGGATGGAGGGAGGAGGAGGTGAGGTGGAGAGAGGAGGTGGTGGGATGGAGGGAGGAGGTGGTGGGAAGGAGGGAGGAGGAGGTGGTGGGATGGAGAGAGGAGGAGGTGGTGGGGTGGAGGGAGGAGGAGGTGGTGGGATGGAGAGAGGAGGAGGTGGTGGGGTGGAGGGAGGAGGAGGTGGTAGGATGGAGGGAGGAGGAGGTGGTGGGATGGAGGGAGGAGGAGGTGGTGGTGGGATGGAGATTAAGAGGAGGAGGTGGGATGGGATGGGTTGGAGGGAGGAGGAGGTGGTGGGTTGGAGAGAGGAGGTGGTGGGATGGAGGGAGGCGGAGGTGGTGGGATGGAGATTAAGAGGAGGAGGTGGTGGAATGGAGGGAGGAGGAGGTGGTGGGATGGAGGGAGGAGGAGGTGGTGGGATGGAGGGAGGAGGAGGTGGTGGGATGGAGGGAGGAGGAGGTGGTGGGGTGGAGGGAGGAGGAGGTGGTGGGATGGAGAGAGGAGGTGGTGGAATGGAGGGAGGAGGAGGAGGTGGGATGGAGGGAGGAGGTGGGTGAAGCTGCTGCAGCCCCATCCACCACCCGACTCTCATCACCCTCATCGTTCCTCCTCCAGAACCAGAAGCGCCTCCTCCTCCTCCTCATATCCACGAGCAGCTTCTCCAGGAGTTGCTTCTCTGTCTTGAGGGCCAGCTTGTCCAGCTCCAGGGTGTTGTTTTGGTCCTCAAGCTTTCCCTTCTCACCCTGCAGAAGGATCTTGTCTGCTCGCAGGTTGTTCTTCTCCATCTCAAGGACCTTGTTTCTCTCTTGGAGGTGGTTGTTCTCCACTTCCAGCCTGTTGTTGTCCTCTTTCAATTTTTTGATTTCCACCTCAAAGTCCTTGTTTTTCATCTTCTCCACTTCCAGCCTGATGTTGTCCTGTTTTAATTTTTTGGTCTCCACCTCAAAGACCTTGTTTCTTTCTTGGAAGTGGTTGCTCTCCACTTCCAGACTGATGTTGACCTTTTTTAATTTTTCAGTTTCCACCTCAAAGACCTTGTTTCTTTCTTCAAGGTCGTTCTTCTCCACTTCGAGCCTGATGGTGTCCTCTTTTAATTCTTTGATTTCCACCTCAAAGACCTTGTTTCTTTCTTGGATTTCGTTGTTCTCCACCTCCAGCCTGATGTTGTCCTCTCTTAATTTTTGGGTTTCCATCTCAAAGACCCCATTTCTTCCTTGGAAGTGGTTCTTCTCCACTTCCAGCCTGATGTTGTCCTCTTTTAATTCTTTCATTTCCACCTCAAAGCCCTTGTTTCTTTCTTGGATTTCGTTGTTCTCCACTTCCAGCCTGATGTTGTCCTCTCTTAATTTTTTGCTTTCCACCTCAAAGACCTTGTTTCTTCCTTGGAGGTCATTCTTCTCCACTTCCAGCCTGATGTTGTCCTCTTTTAATTCTCTGTTCTCCACCTGAAACATGGTGTTGTCATCTTGGAGGTGTCTGTTGGCTGAGTCCAGCCTGTTGTTTTGTTCCAGGAGCTTTTCTTTCTCCAGCTGCAGAATGCTGTTGGCAGTCTGGAGAACCTGGTTTTGTGCCTTTAAGTGTCCTTTTTCTGCTTCCAGGACTTGGTTTGTGGACTTCAATTCTCTCTTCTCATCCTGAAGGTGCTTTACCTGTTGTCCTTGGTACGCTTCCTTCGGGATGCGCTTTTCCTTCTGCAGCTTCTTATTCTCTCGAGAGAGGTCCATGATTAGCTCCTCCAACCCTTCAACCTTCCTCAAACAGGGGTCGTGGCTGCCCTCCATCAGCCTCCGTAGGTCATCGGAGCATTTTCGGGCCATGTCAAAATGCCTGTCTTTCTCCTTCTTGAGTTTCTGGATCTGAATGTCCTTTTCTTTGACATTCTTGGTCAGTTCTTCCAACTGCACTTCCAGATCCCTGTTCCTGCGGTGCAGTTCTTTCTTATCCATCGTCTTCCAGGAGACTGTCTCTTTGGAGAGACATGCTTGAGTTCTTCCTCGCTCCTCTTCCTCGGCAGCTTCCATAAGTTCTGCCCAAGTTAATCTTTTTTCAGCCATGGCGTGGTTGTAGTCTTACGTTTGAAGACTAAAATACTCTGGCTCAGTGTTTCTGAGATTTACAGAGATCAGCCTGTATATACCAGAATTTTATGTTCTGGGTAAATATACAGGTTTTAAAATCCTCTATGATTTCAGAATAACAAGACCAGAAAAACAACGTTTTTGTGACAAAACAAATAACGATGTGATGACGAGATGGACGAACAGGCTACTCTTGCACTGTGTGACTGAATAGCACGGAATCCACTCTGTAAATAACAGCCTTATAAGTTCTGGGGCTATTTATAGGTTCTGAGGATTCTTTATGACATCACATTCTTTTTCCTTTGAAGTACAGAGGACTGAGACGGTGACATCACAGCTTATGTTCAGTTCTACATGACATCACGTTTTTTTGTTTTGTCACTGAGAAGAGACTGTGACTGTGCTTATGTAGAGTAGAGTAGAGATATAGTAGAGACTGTGCTTATGTTGACATGTTCATTGTTGGGCATGTTACTTTTAAAAAGTAATTACTAGTTACAGTACCTTCCCCAAAGAGTAACTGAGTAACTGAGAAAATGTAGTATGCAATAAACAATGATGGAGGACATGTTTTAAATAAACGAATGATCAGTCGTTTATACACCAAATCTGCAGTTTGATAGAAATTGTTAAAATCTGTTTAATTAGTATAATCGTTAAAGGTATAGTACGTAGGAATTCCCCCCATCTAGCAGTGCAGTTGCATATCGTAACGTATTCTTGATGTTGCATTCACGTGAACTCGGGCAGACGTTGGAAAGACAACTGATGCTGCATGTAACAGGATAAACAAGCGTCTATGTAAAGAAATGGTCCGCCAGCACAAGGCAAAACAATACATACTGTAGAATGGTGGAGCCTAGCCGCGAGCTGCTCAGAGCTACGCTACGCACGCTGTTAATTACTTGGTGATATCAGATCGTGCCTATACGCTACAGAGGCTAATGGGATTTCTTAGTTTCTCTCATCAAACTCATCAAATGCACAATCCAACAACTCCAGAAGGTGCAAAATTGCATGAATTTATGAAATTAATTTATGAAAGACATATTTGATTTTTGCTAATAAAAAGCCAAATAAGTTACACACTGGGGCTTTAAGCACAATTTAATAGTTATGTATTATGTGATTATTCAAAGAGGATCATATACACAGACATCAGACAATATTATTGATTTTATTTATATTGTCACATACATAGCTAGCCTTCGGTCAGTTGCGCTGACTGGAGGATTAGCTAGCTGGCATGTTTTTAGTGGTGGGGGAACCGGAGCACCCGGAGTAAACCCCAACAGACACGGGGAGAACATGCAAACTCCACACAGAAAGGACCCGGGCTGCCAGGGATTCAAACCCAGGACCTTCTTGCTGTGAGGCAACAGTGCTAACCACTGCGCCACCGTTCTGAGATGCAGGGGGAGAGAGGGGGAGAGAGAGAGAGAGAGAGAGAGAGAGAGAGAGAGAGAGAGAGAGAGAGAGAGAGAGAGAGAGAGAGAGAGAGAGAGAGGGAGAGAGAGAGGGAGAGAGAGAGAGAGAGAGGGAGAGAGAGAGAGAGAGAGAGCGAGAGAGAGAGAGAGAGAGATTAAGAGGATGGAGGGCTGAGGTGGAGGGAGGAGGAGGTGGTGGGTTGGAGGGAGGAGGAGGTGGTGGGATGGAGGGAGGAGGAGGTGGTGGGGTGGAGGGAGGAGGAGGAGGAGGGATGGGATGGAGGTGGGGGGAGGGAGGAGGAGGTGGTGGGGAGGAGGGGGATGGAGGTGGTGGGGGGAGGAGGAGGTGGTGGGATGGAGATTGGAGGGAGGAGGAGGTGGTGGTGGGATGGAGATGGAGGGAGGAGGAGGTGGTAGGATGGAGGGAGGAGGAGGTGGTGGGGTGGAGGGAGGAGGAGGTGGTGGGATGGAGAGAGGAGGTGGTGGGAGGGAGGAGGAGGTGGTGGGATGGAGATTAAGAGGAGGAGGTGGTGGGATGGAGAGAGGAGGAGGTGGTGGGATGGAGGGAGGAGGAGGAGGTGGGATGGAGAGAGGAGGTGGTGGCATGGAGAGAGGAGGAGGTGGTGGGATGGAGGGAGGAGGAGGAGGTGGCATGGAGAGAGGAGGAGGTGGTGGGATGGAGAGAGGAGGTGGTGGGATGGAGGGAGGAGGAGGTGGTGGGATGGAGGGAGGAGGAGGTGTTGGGGTGGAGGGAGGAGGAGGTGGTGGGATGGAGGGAGGAGGTGGGTGAAGCTGCTGCAGCCCCATCCACCACCCGACTCTCATCACCCTCATCGTTCCTCCTCCAGAACCAGAAGCGCCTCCTCCTCCTCCTCATATCCACGAGCAGCTTCTCCAGGAGTTGCTTCTCTGTCTTGAGGGCCAGCTTGTCCAGCTCCAGGGTGTTGTTTTGGTCCTCAAGCTTTCCCTTCTCACCCTGCAGAAGGATCTTGTCTGCTCGCAGGTTGTTCTTCTCCATCTCAAGGACCTTGTTTCTCTCTTGGAGGTGGTTGTTCTCCACTTCCAGCCTGTTGTTGTCCTCTTTCAATTTTTTGATTTCCACCTCAAAGTCCTTGTTTCTCTTTTCGACGTCATCCTTCTCCACTTCCAGACTGATGTTGACCTTTTTTAATTTTTCAGTTTCCACCTCAAAGACCTTGTTTCTTTCTTCAAGGTCGTTCTTCTCCACTTCGAGCCTGATGATGTCCTCTTTCAGTTCTTTGATTTCCACCTCAAAGACCTTGTTTCTTTCTTGGATTTCGTTGTTCCCCACCTCCAGCCTGATGTTGTCCTCTCTTAATTTTTGGGTTTCCATCTCAAAGACCTCATTTCTTCCTTGGAAGTGGTTGTTCTCCACTTCCAGCCTGATGTTGTCCTCTTTTAATTCTTTCATTTCCACCTCAAAGCCCTTGTTTCTTTCTTGGATTTCGTTGTTCTCCACTTCCAGCCTGATGTTGTCCTCTCTTAATTTTTTGCTTTCCACCTCAAAGACCTTGTTTCTTTCTTGGAGGTCATTCTTCTCCACTTCCAGCCTGATGTTGTCCTCTTTTAATTCTTTGTTCTCCACCTGAAACATGGTGTTGTCTTCTTGGAGGTGTCTGTTGGCTGAGTCCAGCCTGTTGTTTTGTTCCAGGAGCTTTTCTTTCTCCAGCTGCAGAATGCTGTTGGCAGTCTGGAGAACCTGGTTTTGTGCCTTTAAGTGTATTTTTTCTGCTTCCAGGACTTGGTTTGTGGACTTCAATTCTCTCTTCTCATCCTGAAGGTGCTTTACCTGTTGTCCTTGGTACGCTTCCTTCGGGATGCGCTTTTCCTTCTGCAGCTTCTTATTCTCTCGAGAGAGGTCCATGATTAGCTCCTCCAACCCTTCAACCTTCCTCAAACAGGGGTCGTGACTGCCCTCCATCAGACTCCGTAGGTCATCGGAGCATTTTCGGGCCATGTCAAAATGCCTGTCTTTCTCCTTCTTGAGTTTCTGGATCTGAATGTCCTTTTCTTTGACATTCTTGGTCAGTTCTTCCAACTGCACTTCCAGATCCCTGTTCCTGCGGTGCAGTTCTTTCTTATCCATCGTCTTCCAGGAGGCTGTCTCTTTGGAGAGACATGCTTGAGTTCTTCCTCGCTCCTCTTCCTCGGCAGCTTCCATAAGTTCTGCCCAAGTTAATCTTTTTTCAGCCATGGCGTGGTTGTAGTCTTACGTTTGAAGACTAAAATACTCTGGCTCAGTGTTTCTGAGATTTACAGAGATCAGCCTGTATATACCAGAATTTTATGTTCTGGGTAAATATACAGGTTTTAAAATCCTCTATGATTTCAGAATAACAAGACCAGAAAAACAAAACAAATAACGATGTGATGACGAGATGGACGAACAGGCTACTCTTGCACTGTGTGACTGAATAGCACGGAATCCACTCTGTAAATAACAGCCTTATAAGTTCTGGGGCTATTTATAGGTTCTGAGAATTCTTTATGACATCACATTCTTTTTCCTTTGAAGTACAGAGGACTGAGACGGTGACATCACAGCTTATGTTCAATTCTACATGACATCACGTTTTTTTGTTTTGTCACTGAGAAGAGACCGGCCGCCATCTTGGACGGCTGCCTACGGCAACTCCACTGGGACAAACTTCATTTGCGTATTGCCCGATTTGCGTACAAGTGGAAGTCGAAGTCTGCTTAAAGTTATGTACATTTACAATATGATACTCTGAAAATTATGTCTTTAAAATAAAACCGCGGACGTCCGTCACAACACGCCGTGGCAAACTCGTTTATTCAGTGAGTTTTGTGGTAGTTGTGATTGTTTGTGGTTGTCATGGTGATAAGGCTGGCGAGATTAAACACAAAGTCCGCCTCTGTTCCTGTTTTCTAAGCATCAAGATCCACACCACCACAACAAACCCTCAATTTACATTACTAACAAAGTTTGTTTTTAAAAAATAAAAAGATAAACCGTCTCTGGCGACGCACATAGGGCACAGAGATAGGGCAGTGATCCTAAGACCGTAGTCAATTCAACTAAGTTTGTCCAAGTGGAGTTGCCGTACGTGGCTGTCGCAGATCGGGTAGCATCGCAGATCGGGTAATGGCAGTGCTTATGTTGACATGTTCATTGTTGGGCATGTTACTTTTAAAAGGTAATTACTAGTTACCTTCCCCAAAGAGTAACTGAGTAACTGAGAAAATGTAGTATGCAATAAACAATGATGGAGGACATGTTTTAAATAAACGAATGATCAGTCGTTTATACACCAAATCTGCAGTTTGATAGAAATCGTTAAAATCTGTTTAATTAGTATAATCGTTAAAGGTATAGTACGTAGGAATTCCCCCCATCTAGCAGTGCAGTTGCATATCGTAACGTATTCTTGATGTTGCATTCACGTGAACTCGGGCAGACGTCGGACAGACAACTGATGCTGCATGTAACAGGATAAACAAGCGTCTATGTAAAGAAATGGTCCGCCAGCACAAGGCAAAACAATACATACTGTAGAATGGTGGAGCCCAGCCGCGAGCTGCTCAGAGCTACGCTACGCATGCTGTTAATTACTTAGTGATATCAGATCGTGCCTACGCTACAGAGGCTAATGGGATTTCTTAGTTTCTCTCATCAAACTCATCAAATGCACAATCCAACAACTCCAGAACGCTCTCGTGGACAAGTTGTGACCTGCACATTCACCACGCTATAAAATAATAACGTAACATTATGAGACAGAGTTGTTTCTGAGGAAAATTCATGAAAAATTGCTTATGTTTTAAGGTAACGAACCTACTCCTAAAACTATAGGGATTATGGAAATTGGCCAAAATGTTGAACTATCAGTTTAAGCTAAAATTGCAGTCTGAAAATCTAGGCGAAGAAGAGTGAAGAGATTTATAGCACGATGTGTTAAATCTTTCATGTGTGTGATTTTCTCCTACATCCTCTGTAATACAGAGGGTCTGGCCTCTCACCTCCTCTGGCTCTGCAGTGGCTGCGGCAAGGCGTCCTTGGTGTGTCAGCTGTCCATAGTCCACCGTCACCTGAGAGGCAAGGCCACCGAGCTCCTCAGGGCACGTTACCGACTTGGTCATCTGGCAGCAGAGAGAACATACATCATCAGCTGAAGCAGATTAATGTTTCTCCAGCCCTACTGACAAATATTGTCATTGTAGATTGGAAAAGTAATGGAAAAACACAGAGTTGGACATGGCTACGTATCCCAGCTGCATTAATGCACTCACCATCTCCTGTGCAGTGATGGCAATGGCCTTGGAGAATTTTACCATGGTGGTCTGGTAGTCCACAAAGGATCCCTCAGGTTCTGGGGGTGTTCCTTCATCCAGCTGTGAAGATCAACCCTTTAGTACTTGCAGTATCAATTTCAGGGCTGGCAATATAATATATTTCTACTGTACATAAAGAGTTGATATGTGGTGAAAATTTTGTTTTTGCCTCATAACACTTCACAAGTCATATTAAAATTATTCATACCTAATACACCATTTTCAAGGAGTGGTCTAATAGCTTCATTAAACCTTTGCTGATAATCAGTAAATTTTGGCATAATCCGCACATGGATAATCAGTTCACACTAGTCATTTCTTCATTCTCTATTCTTTCATGAATGCATTTTGCATATTCGTATGAAGATGTTACAATACTAAATATAAGGAGGATTTTGGTTTTCTAGGTTGTCACACAATGAAGGAAAGGATTACCTTGGTCGATCATCTGCTTATTTCTCTTGCTTTGTCTTTTGATGCAGGTTCTTTTAAGAAACCATCCCACTGACTTTCTGATCCCCCTAAGACGGCTTTAGACCAAATTACAACCCAACCATAAAATCAGTCTTTTTACACATACTGTACATCTGCATTACCATATATATTTACCGATAAGTAAGAAGAAATGACAGTAGAGTATAGAAATACCAAGGATATCTGAAGTGCCTGTTATATAGTTGGCTGCCTGAGAACACTGACAATTTTATCTTTTAGCTAATGATGACATTTGATCATGACCAAAGTTAAACTACACACATGAAGTTTATTATAATTGCAACCCCTGTGGATGTTGCTCACAAACACATATTGAGATCTAGATATTCCTCTACATAATGATAATTTTCTCACATTACAATATCAAGTCTTCAGCTGCAAATTTTAGTCATTAATAACCAGCTGGCCTCCAAACTCAGGGTGATTAATTTAAGAAGCAGCTACAAAGATAAATCAAGCTGTGCTGGCAACACTAAATCTGAACACACACCATTTGGTAACCCAAGTTCTTTTTATTGTACACTATCACTTGTTAATTGATGTATAATTTCTTAACAATTAAAAAGCTATTAGCGAGAGCATATAAACCTTTTTTATGCATGCATTCTTGTTAAGTGTTCCGACTATATATGCTAATGGGGTTTTAATGGTGGTCGCCTTACTTGGTTGAAACGCAGGGCACCATAAAAAAAAAAAAAAACATGAAAAGAAAGGAAAAGTAAAAGTAGGGATGAAATCTGAGCCAAGTGTGTATGTCTGAGTATGTGTAGAACATGGTCAATTATTAAACACACTGTCAACACATTGACATGTCCCCCAGCAGGATGAGTGACAGCCAACATCACCGGTGGGCTATGGATTTGAAACTTGTCATCCATTGGACTAATGAGAGTCATTGACAAGGACACTCGCTCAGCAGCAGACCCACCATGGAGCTACTCTTGCGGGGAAAACTCATTTTGTCTTCAGACAAATAAGACAGGGAATCAGTACCAACCTGAAATCCCTTTAAGACTACCTGTGCAGACTTCTCACAGGACGGTATCACACATGTAACACACACAAACACATTTGTTCTCACCCTGCCCATGGCCTCGGCGATGGACTCCACCATGCCCCCGACCATGCCCCCCTCACTGGCTGCTTCATTCAAAGTCACCATGATGTCGTCCACAGCCTCCTTCATCAGCTGGGATGCCTCAGAGATGGCATCGTGGGTGTGGGACGCCTAGGGACACAGTCAGCTGATTAATGGTTCTCTGACAGTCTTGGTCTAGTCGGGGGGAAATTTATCAGCTTGACCGCAGCTTTAGAGCGTCCCGACAGCTGGTAAGTAGCATCTCACTAGAGGACATGGCTGGTTTCTAGCTGCTTGAACTACTCTGTAATATTTCAAATTTGAATTACCAAACTTGACAGTAATATGCAATACATCAGAATATAGTTATCCGTTATTAATAAAAATAAAAGAATTTCTGAGGGTAGGGGCAATTCAGTGTAATTTTATTATTTTCTGACTTATAAAAATGGTAGCTGAGTTTGAGCAACAGCAGAATCAACCGTGAACACGATTAGAAACTGTGCGGTGATGGGTTTTAAAAAATGATCACTAAAATCTGAAAAAAATCAATCCTAACACTAATAGAGAGTCGTAAAAGCTAGTGAGAACTCCCGTGGCTTTGTTCTGTGTGAGAGGAACAAATGACTTTAGAGGGACATACTGTATAACAAAGAATTATAGAGACTGAGGCAGAAGGAAACAATTCATGGTCAGCAGTAAAGAATGGCTCAAATCTCGTTAAAAAAAACCCTTCATACTGGAAAAACATGGCTACATGACGGTATCACTGTATTGATCTACTCCACTGTCACAGATCAACAATAAAATAGTGATCATGCTGGCTTAACCTTGCATAACATAGTACCTTTGGATTCCCCCCGCCTTCCTTGGCAGCGTAGAGCATCTGCAGGGCGGACTCGGACAGGGTCTTGGTCTGGTCCAGGATGGTCATCTGCTGCTGGTGGTCAGGGAACTTGGAGGCCAGGCCCACCGATGCCACAATGAGGGGATCGAAGTAACTGGCCAGCTGAGTCACCTGGGAGAGCAAGTTTAAGAGAGCTGTCTGAGAAAGGATTGGCTCGAAAGACAGAAAACAGAAAACAGAAAGAATGGATCTTTCCTCTAAATCCAGAGGGGATGAAAGGATATATGACCAGACCAGCACCTTGTGTCCTAGTTGGGCAGCCTCGCCTCGGGCTGCGGTGGAGACAGGATCAATCAGATGCCCAATCTCCTGCACCGAGGATGTCAGCTGCTCCTGCAGAGCCTAGCGAGTTACAAAGGCAGAGAATTACGGTATAAGTCACAACAGAAAGACTACAGATCCCATTAAGTTCTCTCTCTCAGAAAAGATAGAGCTGATGGGGTACTTGAACTCACTTCCATGGAGATATCATCTCTGCAGGGCAGAGTCTGACCGACGGAGGCTAGGGAAGCTTGCTCAATGTCCCGGATACACTTATTGATGTTATCAATGGAGTAATCACACTCCCTCTGTCCTGGTGCCTTGTCCCTATCACCAGAAATATTGAACAATTAAAATACATTTCTATATCTTGTACAAATGAATATACTGAACATTTTTATCTCTTACTTGAGGAAGGTTATATGACAATGTTTACTGCATTTGAAAATCTTTACAGTAAATTTAAAGCTATGAATTACATCAGTTTAGCTTGGGTTAGCAAGCTTATTTTAGCATAAAATATGTCTAGTCCGGTTTTGCACCCCAAAATATCAGCACCTTGAAAGCTAAATTTTTAACGTGTTATATCTAGACAGTGTACTTTATACATGTCAAAATTACAGAACATACAAAACTGTATAAAAACTACTGCTGTGGTTTTAGAGGAGGAACTTGGCCGGGAGCGGTGACTTCCTGGAGTTTTGTTATTGCTGCGAGGTTGCCTGGCAACCAGAGTTTTAGCTGTTTGGTTTGGTTCAGCAAGACGGGAGGAAAAAGATACAGTACTTTATCAAATGCTTAACTGTTCACTGACTTATTACTAGTCTATTACTAGGCAAGGGGAATCCAGTAGCTATAAGCTGAGTCTTAATACATTTTTTCCTCTCCAACTGTGAGCAAACCTTTACAAGCCTGATTCAGGGTTATCCTGTAGAAACAGGTGGTTGTGGGTGGGATTAATACAAACCTAATGGAGGTGATGAGGCTCTTGATGGAGTCAGAGACCGTCCTGGAGTGGCCAGCTAGTATGGACCAGGTGGGAGGATCTTTGGGGTTGAGGACCAGTGAGCGGGCCGTTTCTAACAGGTAAGTGGAGCTATCGAGCATTGAGCGGGCTGACTGCACAATAGGCTCCTGCGCTGCTGAGCCCTGTGGAAACGAAAAGATTAGTGCAGGTGAAACAACAACCCAGGTAACAGCTCAACAACTAAGAGGTGGCCACATTGGTATGACAGAGTTGTTAATATTCCTTGACTACCTTGGGAAGATCAAAGGTGTGATCAAAGGGAGGGATGAGATTAGAAAGGCAGCTTTACACAGATGCAGGAAGAAACACCTTCGGTCTTTATGATCCGAGCCAAAGCCTCCCTCGACAATTAGATTAACAAGCAGAAGATTAGAGCAGCTGTGCTGAGAGAGAGTGCCGTTAAACACTGCCCTCCAACAGATTACAGCCATAAAGCTTTTAGAGGACTGTGCGAGAACTGTTCTGCTCAGATTGAAAAATAAAAATCTCCTTGAGTCTTTTCATGACATCAAAAGAAAAGGGAAAATTGAACCTCGATCCAACCCCCCCCCCCATGTTGCTTGGCTGTACAAACCCTTTTGTGTTGGCTCATATAAAAGTGCCTGTTTCAAGAGGGTAAGCAAGTCACAAACACAGTCATTAAATCTTTCTGAAGGGTGACTTCAAGATCCTCTGTGGGATGAGTGGAAGAAATTTACAAACGGGATGTTTCTGAGAACAGAGGACATCATGAAAGATTGCTATTCATTCTCATTCAGTTCAGGCATTTCCAACTGTAGGAGAAAAATGAAGAGAACATTTTAAGCAGGGTATTACAAACAGTAATCAAAATGGATGAATACCTCATTGCTGATCTGAGCCGGGATGCTTGCAAACTCAGGGTTGCTGGCGAAGGTTGAGAGGTTTTCTACAGCCTCAAGGAGGGGGGCTGTGGCAACGCGGCACCTGCTCCTGTTCTCCTCAGAAAAATCCCCATCTAAGGCCTGAAACCAGACAAGGCCATTTAAATATGTGTCCATTTCTGGCTGTATTTTTGTAAATAAGTGAATTATACACACTTTGACAGCTTCTCACTTGACGGAAAAAAATGCTGTAACAAATTTACACTCAACGTTTTGATCAGTTGGGGAGTTGACCTTGATGGTTTTGACGAGGTTGGCTGTGGTGTTGGCCACCTCTTTGGCTGACTGCACAAACTGTCTCCTAGCCACAGGGTTGGAGGTTTTAGAGGAAGCCAGGCGGCAGGCATTACAAAGAGCTGAGGTGTGTTTTGCTACAATTGTTGCTGCTGACAAGACCTGGAAAAACAAACGAGTTGCAGAGCTGTAAAAAAAAAAAATCTGCAAACATCTGCAGAGTATTTACAATGCACAGGTTGATTTTAACTGTTACAAATGTAATGAACCATTTAATGGTTAAAAAACATCTATACAGTATCAAAAGTACAGTCCCTAGGCTATATCCCCACCTCCCAGCCTCTGATTCTTACCTGTGAGGGGCTACTGGCTGGGTCCACTAAGTTCTGACAAGCCATCTGTATAGCCTGGTGGGCCCTTGCAAACTGGATAGGATCCACCAGCCCTTCATGGCCCGACTGACTATTGGGATCCGACACACCTACAAGATAAGAAGCCTGCAGAAAAACAGAAAGACGGTTGTACTAAAGCATCCGTTTGCACTAGACACGTCTTATTGTCCTGCAAGGCTACAATTGCTGTCACAGATAAGCCAATACCCAAACACACAGTCCACATTTTCTGACATACATACACAAGTGCATGAATATGTGAATAGATACATACAGTACAAAGATTCATATTGTATACATGATGCATAATAGGGGAGCTTTCTGGGGGAAGATAAACAGTGGGAACAAAGGATTTGTCAGTGTGCCCTTTTTCTAGACACAGCAACTGAATCTTGCATGGAGGTGAGGATGTTGTTTTACAGCTTCAGGGGTGGGAGTCTGTAAAACCTCCAATGAAACCTGGCTCACTCTGTCTCGCCACCAGGATTCCCAATGCAAAATAAGGTAAAGACTATGGAATTTTAATGCAACTTATGAACAGTTCCCACTTGAGGTGAGGATGCATCAAAAATCCTTTGTTTTCCTCACTGAAACGTGATGCGATTATCATTAGGCAACGTAAACTCACCTGTCCTGCAGCCTCCGTCAGCCCACACAGAGCTTTGGACGCCACACCCACGCTCTCCCCGAAGGCTACTACGTCACCTGTCTTACAGTGCTGAGAAATGCCTGCCATCGACTCCCCAAGGACCTGAGGCATTTGGAAGTGGAAAAGCATGTTAAAAAATGTGGGCTATGCAATATATCTCTGGATCTATACAGTACGTGCAATTATATTCAAGAAGCGCACCTTTGAGTTTTCCATGACGCTCTCAATGCAGTCAAAGTAGGACAGTTCATTGACAGGCTCGTTGGGATTATCCAGGAGCCCTCGAACAGCCTGTGCGCAGAAAAGAGATGGTAATGACTACAATAAACAAACCACTGAGTGATTCCACTAACATACCTTTACACTTTCATCAGCTATTTAAATTAGATTTGAAAAAGCAAGCACTATAAATGTAAATCAAGCTGATTTATAATGTACTCCCATAATAATCAAGGCTTTAAAGTGCTAAGTATCATTGTTATTTTGAGTTACTTGAGTGCAAGTGAATGAAGGGCTTCAATATGCAAAATGCTGTTATTCAGTCAGGGTCACTAATGCAGCTACTGTAGTTGTGAATTTAATGTCCATCTACAATGGGAATAATCAAATGAAAATAGATGAGAAGCAAGGGTGAAAAAAAGAGATGAAAAACAAACAGTAGAGGCATGCATAGGCAACAGAAAACAGGCCTGAGGAGAGAGAGGTTTCTGTGTGTGTGCGTGTGATACAGTACAGTGTATGTGAGGACAGCTACCTCCAACTCCCTCAAGGCGTTGTCACACTCCTTTTGTCCTGCTGCTTGCTGAGTGCAGAGCGTGATCAGCTGGT
This sequence comes from Decapterus maruadsi, assembly GCA_030347415.2. NCBI lineage: Eukaryota > Metazoa > Chordata > Actinopteri > Carangiformes > Carangidae > Decapterus > Decapterus maruadsi. Next base: position 12,886,338 of record CM064893.1, on the reverse strand, counting down.
TAATACTCTCTGTCACCGCCCTGAAACACACAGGCAGCCACACAGGCTTTTTAGTTCTCACATGTGTCCGCTGCATGCATGCACAGCCTGGATGCACTCACACTCACTCGCACATGCTTTTAGCTCCACTATTCAAGCATGGCACTGCCGGCCTCTCACTGTGATAGGCTAACACAGCACACAGGAGCGCCGAGATTGTCTCGAGTTTGTGTTCAGCCTTGCTGAGCACAGACAGGCTCTATCCAAGGCTTCCATCTTCCTAATTAGACAGAGAGAAGTCAGTCAGGCCCAAAGCCCTGTGGGACCAGCTGCTTGGCTTCTCTCCACCAGGGGGAGGATATGTACTCCCTCCAGCAACGCTGAGCAGACAGAGCTTAAGGGGTGGCATACAGATGCAACGGGGATATATTTTGTGACATTTAAGTACAGAATCTTAATTTTTCGCAACTTCCCGCAGGCTTTAATCTGGAGCAGGATTCACATTTAGGACAGACAACATGGTTCTGTTTACCAGCAAATAATGCAAGAGCTTAGCTGGAAACAAACGAGAAGAATGTCAGATACAAATCAGGTGTTATTCACATCTCATCGCACCTTGCTGCCACAGCTAGAAGATTCTTAGCATTGGCAGCGCCTGGATCCACAGAGAGAGACTTGGCAGCCAGCAGCAGCTTGCTGGACGCCATGGAGATGTTCTTCAGATTACCAATGACTTGGATCTGGTCGTCCTTGCTCTGCAGGGGAAGAGTAAATAAAAAAGCACAGGTGATGTTTCTGAGATGGATTCAGAATTGTATTAAATATAATACATATCTAAATAGTGTTTAAAGAATCAGCAACAACTGTTCAGAGACAAAAAGCTGCAGAATGTTCTTAACGTGTCCCTACAACCTATATCCTCCCTCAGCAGGCGTCTTTAAGCCTGATTAAAGCTCGGGTGTCATGCTACATCAACTCCAATCCCAGACGATCTTTCCAAATTAATGAGCAAAATAGCTTGAACAAGAACATCACAAGATCTCATTACTTCTGACTATGTTAGTGCTCTTGGGGACAATCATGTGCCTAAGTGAATTAGATGAAAAGGTCTAATTAACAAATGACTTAAATAGCTAAAGTACTAAGGTGCTACAAAAATATGAGCTTGATCACTCGGTATTTAAAGCTTTTATATTCATCCAAGGTTTGGACACTTTGTTTGATGTGTATAATATTGGTGGCAGTAGATTATCAGATTGTTTCAGTGGAAATGTGATCATGAAACCTACTTGGGTGTGTCCTGCCATCTCAATGCCGGCATCCAGGAACTCATCAAAGTCCTGGCTGAACTTCCCCGAGGCCGCGGCCAGCTGGCTGCTTGTTCCACGAGAAGAGTGGACGACCTCGCCTGCAGAGTGGTTGAGTTCAGCTGCCGTGTGGTTCAGATCAGTCTGGGCCTCCTGGAATGTCTTACTGCAGGGAGGGAGCTTCAAAGACGAGACACACATTAGAAGTACCGTACAATATCAAAAGTCAAGTTAAATGGAAATGCCCTGCACAGTTATGGGGACGATACAAGCGTATGTTCACGGTAGAGATGTTTGTGTCAATACACATACCCATTATGTCAATAAATTCCTGGGTAAGAAGCTTGAGACTTACCATGTCCACCAGCAGCTTCTTACTGGCCTCTCCAATGCTCCTGAGGGCCATGTCAACATCCTTCTGGCCTGGCAGGCAGTTCACACAATTATTCAGGGAGTGTGACACAGCTTTGGCCACCTGAAACACAGCACAATGCTCTGTCAATGGATTGCCATTACTCATCCTAACAATGTGCAACACAATACAAAGTCCCAGGGCAGAACTATAAGGGGAAAAACACCTCAAATGCAAATTGGGCTCACAGCAGTGCACAGTAATCCGTGTCACTAATTTATGCTGCTGCCACAGATATATGCCAAACAATATGTTTATCCACTGAAGAGCTGCCGGAGAATGAGCAGTTTTACTCTGGCACTCCTGAGAGACGAATACCAGGCGAGAGCAGGGAGAAAATAGCAACGCTTAGAGGGGATGATTGCTAGGTAAAGAAGAAAAATGTACAAATCAGTAGAGGAGAGAGAGATGGAACAATGCGAACGCTTCGTGAATAGCTTTGTCTCTGGGGCATATATTACTGGGGGCTGGTATACCTGTGCCAGTCTCTGCTGACTCTCAGCATCTCCAGGGTGAACCAGGGCCTGATGGGCTTCATGGATCAACATGGCGGAGCCCTCCATGACACATTGGGCTGAGTCGAGCATCGCGGCCGCAGCCTGCGGCTCCTTGGTGCTGGCTGCCACACCTCTGGCTGCCTGGGCCAATGTCCTCAAAGCCTGTGCTGTTTCTCTGGCAGCCACACCTGCAAACAACCACGCACACATTGAAAGGACGGTAGAAACTTGCAAACTGAAAGAAAATCATGCCATAAACTAAAATATATTTGTATAATAATAGTATCAGTAAAAGCAATGTAACGTCTATGAATGTGACATACATGTAAGTGTAATATTCTATGGATATGGGAAATGTAGTGTTCACTTTCTACTGTGCTATACCTTTTTAATGTAGTGTGAGTAAGCAATCATGTTTCTAGAGAAATTGTGTATTTAATGCATTAATTTCAGCCTCATTACTTTTTGCTTTGCAGCAGTCTGTTTAAGCACCACAAATCCAGAGGTATGAGTATTAGCTGTCTTCACGCTAATTGTAATTGCATTGTGAGCATCAGTTGGCAGGGACTAGTAATATACACACAACGAGAACAAACTGCGATACTGAAATGCCCTCATTGTTTAAATAAATGGGTTAATATAATAAAGATGGCCTCACACAGGAGGTGCCCTTAACTTATTATACATAGAGCCGAGAAAAGAAGCAGCAAATTGCATCAAATTGCATTAACTAGCCAAGTGGAGCCGTTTGCTGATGGAATGTTAAATCTAGTGAAAATAAATTAATGAGTAGCGAGCAGCACCCTGAGCCACAGCATGAAGTGCAGCATGGGAGCGTTCATTGTTAGTAATGTTATTCTCTATCTGTCTTCATCTCTGCTCCCCTGAGATCTTCAATTGAGCCAGAATTGATGGAAAAACAGCCAAGGAATGTCGGATCCAAAGGTCTCACATCAGGGCAACAGTAATAGGACAAATAAAAAGAGTTGTAACTTCACCTGCTCTATCTTCACACTCCCACTTTTGGCACAGGAGATCCTTTTACTATAAAAGTTACACTCAGCAATCTTTACATGCATTATATCCATCTACTCCCTCTGGCAATGTAACCAATTAAGACTGAAATAAATTATTAAACTAAATTGCTACTTATGCTGTGTTGAGTGAACTTCTCTTACCTGTGTAGTGTTCATTGCCTTGTGCAGCGCACGTTAGCAGCTGGGCCATGGAGGAGCCCACAGCCTTAGATGTACTCCCCAAATCCTGAGCACACTTCTCCAGCTGTGTCAGCAACAGAACACACAAAGACACATATAATATTGTCCATAGCGGTGATCTCATCATCTTAGCCGTTATCCAGTTGGATATAATGTTTTATTTAAACTTTGCATGTGGATGTTGGTGTGTACTGACTGTTTCCCCAGGAAGAGGTTTTAGTTGGCCTTCGATGACAGACATCTTGGCATCCTGAAGTTCACTCTTGAGGGTCTGCACTGTTTTGAGGGCTGAGTCGATCTCCAGTGGGCCACATGCTTCATGAGCCTGATAACCACACAGACACACACAGATCCTCAAATGTTCCTCACATGCATGCATCCATCTATTACACTGCAAGGAGCAGACAGGATGCAATCTTATCTACAGTGCACGGTATCTCTGAATAAGATCAGGGATCAGGGCTTACCTAAGTGAAACCTAACATCCCACAACATTTCACAAGAGAGCAAGACATTTCCTGCATCAGTGAGATATCTCCGCCAGTGTTGTGTATACATACCTTCTGGGTGGCAGTCCTGAGCTCTGCCAGGCAGGTAGCCAGGTTCTTGGCACACTGGCCAAGTTGCATAGCAGCTGCCTGGTCAGCCACCGTTGGAACTGCTGCCTTTGCAGATGTCACCATCTTACTTCCAGGCTAAAAGATGGTGACAGATGAAAAACATGAACGCAGTGTTTTGTGTGTGTTAGTAATAGGTTATGTTGCGGTGTAAGGACTGACCTGTAAGAAGCTCTGACTGGCCATGATGAGGGCGAGCTGGGCACCCAGCTCCTCAGGTTGGGCCTGGCTGCTCCTCATGCCCTGCACCAACTGGTGAATGGTATCTGCTACTGCCTGCATTTAAACATACTAAATGTTTCATATCCACATCATCATGTCTGAAAGAGACATGTATGGCCAAGACTACCAAAGCATACATATTTATATACATATTAAAAGTTTTGAGTTTTCCAAGACATTATTTGACATTATTTTTTAAATACACGTACTGTACAAGCAAAAAAAAAAAAAGAGTAGAAGAATACATGGCCATACCTTACAGCTGTGTACTAGTTGTTGGTGTGAGGCAGTGTTCTTGTTGGAAGCAGCAGCATTTTGGGCAGCTGCGATGGTCTGAGTAGCAGCAGCCGCTGCCTGCTTTGCAGCTATCTGTTCAGTAAATACAAATGGAAATCATTCAGGCAAAAGTAAGAGGGCGGCACCTGGATAACATTCACTCTGGGCACTGTTTTCATGTTCTGTACTCAGACAGAGCCGTTCTAATCAAACTAAAAGGGGTCACAAAACAAAATGTTTTGTAAAAAGGGGAAATAAATGGGATTGGGACCGCGCAGTTTTTTATCTTATGAGATGATCGGCATTGTTTTCCCTCTGCTATGCTCCCAAATCTGAAGCACTAAGAATACACTGCTTAGCTCACATCAATTCATAGGCACAACACTAGCTTTGAAGCGATGACAAGACTGAAAAGAGAGGGAAATATATTCCTTGTTGAGCAGATGAGGAGGCGAGGATGAAAAAAGAAACATGGAGGAGATGATATCATTATACTGATAAAAAAACAAGGCTGAGCTGCATGTGGCATAGGATGCTTCCGATATTTATAGGTCCTATACAGAATTCTGTATTTGTTTGTACAGTAAATAATGTCAGTGAGACGACAGGTAAATTAATGGGGTCTCAAGGGGCCTGTGCTAATTGCGACATGTACACTTGCAGATTCATGACACTTTGGTCTTCACAGGCTCACACGCTTCCTTGATGGAGGTGACCATTAGCACCATTACTGTGACCATCTGATGCATCTGAGGCGGACTGAGATGTGTGTCTGATAGCAGGCTGATCCCAGCAGTGGGTAATGCACAGTTTATGTGCCTGGGAAATTGGACATTGGGCGCTCTGGAACTGAGAGAGGGGCTGGTCATTAGGGGCAAATTGATACCGAGGGCTGCACACAGATCTTTAAAAGCAGATCATTCACAGCACTAATGGGATTTAGAGCTCACTCCTAGAGCAAAGAGAAATAACATAGACAAATACTAAATGGATCATATTTGCACATACAGAATGAATGTTTAACCATTTTAAATTCTGGTGTATGTTTCATTTTTCCTGAAACTCAAAATGTATTTCTACTGTATTTCATTCGTCAATAAAATGACAAAACATGGACACATCTGCATGACGTGTTGGCTGGTAAAGAGACTTCATGTGGGTTAAGCTCAAGGTCAGACAACACAAAGCTGAGAACAGTTAACTCGTATGACTCACCTCCAGCCTGTTTACCAGTTTTTTCTTTATTGCATTCTGAGCTGCCGCATTAGTGGCAACACGGAGCCCCTCTGCTGCTTCCCTGAGCCTCTGCTGCTGGTCCTCATTCTCTGGGTAGGCAGCCGCCCCCTGAGGGCACATAAACACAGTAAAACACACACATCCAGGCATACATGCAGTTGCACACACATACACATACAGACACTTGTGATGATGACACATGCATACAGTATATAACTATAGCTATCAGACTGCAGCAATGAGAGTTTAACAACTCTGGTTATACACATTGCACAATAGATACAAAGAGGCATTTAGCTCTGTCTGCTTTCTGACAGTTTCCAGGGAAACCGTCAGTGCCAGATTCCCACTTCCTCTTTGATAATGGCAGTGATGTGGTGATTAATGTGTCACAGATCAAAAACATCTAACGAGCCATAAGCAGCGATTCACTTGCTTGGTTATTTCACACTGATAATCTCCTCCTCGACAGTGCCAGGGGCTTATTAAGAGCCACTGATGCTGCACCCTTTCATTTTGGATGTGAATGATGCTGGTAGTTAGCGCTCACAGTAATGCCAAAATGTGTATTCTATCAGATGGAAGCAATTCAGTTGGTTTCATTTTTATGCATCCATTGCAGCATTAGACATGCAACACAGAGGTGCTCAAGAATAAAATGCACAGTATCAGTTGTGGGTCAAACATATTTATTGCAACTAGGTTAAATCAATGAGAAATGTGTTTTTATATTAAGTATTTGACAAAGTAATGTAATGATGTCATATTTATCATATTAAATTGGGAGAGTAAACCTGAACCTGACCTTAGCAGCCTCCACCATCCGCGCTGTGGCATCAGCCAGGAGTTTGGCCGCCGCCAACAGTTTCTTGGAGTTGTCAACATCTACTTCTGCCTCCGCATCAGATCTCATGGCAGTGACCAGGTCGGAGGTGGCCTGGGCTAACACCCTGGCCTGACGTACCATCTCACCTGTTCACACAAACACCAATATACAACACATAAACACACAGTACAGTAGCAAATGCCACACACAAAACATCAGGATTATCAACTAGAATTGCCGCACGGGGACAAACCCATTCAGTTGATTTGGCGCGGCTGATTTGTTTGTTGTGAACACTGTGAACATTGTATCCACTTTGACAGGCAGAACTTTGAAACTTGTCTGCATCCATTTAAACAACAGAATGCAAGAGGCATTTCTTGACAAAATCATGCTTAAACGAATTGACAAAAACAGCTGCACACAATCAAATTAATGTCAGGTCAATGATGGATTAGTGTGTCTGCAGCCTAAACATATTCGCAAGTTGCATCTGCCAACATCACCTCATTTGTCCTGACAAATGTGCATTAAAAGGTGTGTGACAAATGAATAATGTCCTTTATCAGATCTGTAATTTCATCTCGCAATATCAGTAATCATTCATTCGAGGACCTGGTACGTATACATTGGACAGGTTGCCAATCTACCACAGCACAGACATGCAGAGACTACGATTACCACTACCAGAGCAACTATTCATGATCACATTTAGAATCACCAGTTACCAAAACCTGGGAGGAAGGTGGTAGGTTCAAACCCAGAATGTCTTTGCTGTAAGGCAACTGTGGTAACCAACGCAAACAGATCATTTGGAATATGAAGCCGCTGTAGAGATAAAACAACCAATGGCAATGTCTATCTTTCTAATCCAATGATTTAACTCCTCCCAAGAAGGAAATCAAGGCCTTACATTTAAAAATGTATTAAAAATCCTGATAATTTAGTACGTTTTTGGTTGAATTATGGACAGTGTTGCAGTAACAGTTGAGCAGAACAGTTGAGTGTATGATTGTAAAGCCTGCCATTGGTGTATGCATCAGTAAGAAATGCCTGTGACTCTCCTCCTCTGGGTAGTCGTATCACTGTTTTCACCTTCATGTACTCTTACAGCTGAAGGTTTCTAGTGAGTCATCCTCTCCCGCACAAATGAAAGTCTGAATATATGTACCATCTCCCCACACACCTGCTATAAAAAGCCTGTGTTTCCCAAACACCCACCTACAGCTTGAAATAACTCACCCAGAGAAGTCTATGAAGTCTTTTTTTTTCCCTCGTAGATTTATTGGAGAAAAAAGTTTGTCCTTCCAAAAATGCCCAGGTCATGTGTTTCCTTTTAAGTTTCAAAGCCTCCCTGATGTTGATTGGGACCAGATTGAGAGCTCTGTAGTGGTTTTGGATGACATGCTTCCTACAACCCCTTGAGAATTGGCAGGATTTGGAAATTCTTCAGCCTCGTGGCATAAAGCATGAGAAATAGCCTGAGCTTTGAAAAATGTTTCAGCTGGATTGTTAAGATCGCTGCCCTCTGACGCAGTCATGATAGGAATTAATTAAACTCCACCTGATTCTGAGTAAAAGGGTCTGGATAAACTCAGGAGACACCAAACAACTCCAATCTGAGGCATTTCTCACAACTCTACATCTTTTTGTTCTCACCAGCGTCACCCATGGAGGTGAAAATGTTCTCCGTCACGTTCATGATTGTGTCCGTGGCCTGGTCGTAGCGCCCAATAGGCTCCCCGCAGCTGGCGTAGTGGCGAACGTGCTGCAGCAGATCGCTGAGGGCCTGGCTCACTACGCCAGCTGCTGCTCCAACTTGCTTCAGCAGTTCGCCGTCGTCGCTGGCCGAGCGGCAAGCTTTGACGCAGGTTTCCACCGAACGGTCCACCAACTTGCCGGCCTCAACAAGCTGCTCCTGACACACTGGGGAGCTGATGGTTGGACTCACCACCTGCACCGCACACACACAGTCATAGGCAGAGGCTCAAGATGAATTACAATAATTGAGAACTACTATACGGAGATATTATACAGACTATATCTATGGTAATACTTTAATCTTACCAAGAATAACAATGGAGTCTTTTAAAATGAAACATGGTTTCATGGTTATTCATTAGTTTCTGAATCACTTACTACATTCAAGATATGACACAAAAAAACGTTTTTGAATTTCAAAAAGGTTCAACATTGCATATTTCTGAAGTTAAATCTAACAAAGCTTAAGTGTTGTACATTGTCACTACAGGGGGTTCCCGTCTGTTGGTATGTCCTTTACCTACTTGGCTGTGGAGACGGACAAGTTTTAGATCAGTACCTTGGTGCAGGCTACCAGCTGTGAAGTGGACAGGGCACACTGAGTGGCAGCTGCGATCACCCGGTTCTGCAATATGGTGTCCTCGGCCACCTGGGCCACGTTCTTGGCCTTCAGGACTAACATAGCAGCTGCATTGGCCACTGCTTTGGCCAGATTCATCAGGGTGTCCTGCAACATATTAATCAACGTCCTTCACTGAAACACAGCACAGCTGCGCACATGTGACCAGGAGAAAACAAGTAAACAAGGTAAACTCATTTTGTTTGGAAGATATAGTGGGGACACTGGACAACTAATGCACAGAGGAATAGGAGTGTAGCAGTTTAGGAACCTCAAGCAAGGGGCAGCGAGTGATTATGAATTTTAGGATGTGAATAATAAGTTCTATCTGCGTTATTAAGCAAAGGTAATGGATTACAGACTACAGTGATCTAGATATACTGGGAGAGCGCCAGCTTAATGTCCATGAGGCCAAGAATGTGGATAATATACAAGCCCTCCAGGGATTAACACTAAAGGCTGTGAGGAGACATCCAGGGATTAAAATATGTGTATGCAGCAGGGAAATGAATTCAGATATAAAATAATACCTGAGACTGATAGCAAAGGCTACAGATAACCTTGACTTAATGGATGTCTGAAACACTGTATATAATTATTATAACAATGACAGCTCACCTTTGGACAGTTTGTGATCAAATCAACATAAAGTAACAGTCTAATAATAAAGCTGGAGGTGATTACATAAGTCTGTATTGACATTTTTTCAAAGCAGGTCCTGAGAATAAGTGTGTGTCTTCCTGTTTGGCCGGCCGTGTCATAGAAACAGTGAGTGGGTGGTGTCCAACCTGGAACTTCTCATCGGTCTCGCCCTCCCCCATGTGACGGAGCAGGTCCCCGCTGGCCTGTCCGATGCTTCCTGCCGCAGTCAGCACCGTCTGTCTGGGCTGCATGAAGATGACATCACCACATTCATTACACAGGCCTGGCCCGTTCTCACACAGGCCTCCACGAATTATCTAAAACAGACTTCTGGATCAAAACCATCGCAGAAAAACCCTTCTGTAATATATCTTCACTGGGACATTGATAACAAGGACAGCATGCAGTTTAACGCTGTATGTGGCTTTATGGCTACTGTGATTACAATAGAGGATGAAGTCCAGTTCAGTAGAATAATCGGTGGGCGTCTCACCTCAGCAGCTGCGGGCTCAACAGATCTGAGCAGATCTGATACAGCTCCTGCCAGCATTCTGGCAGCACCCATGAGCTTGTGTCCGCTGCCCACCTCGTCGTCCAATAGCGCCGCTAGCAACTTGACACCCTTGGACATCTCGGTGAGATTGGAGGAGATGGTGGTGATTGCACAGCCCACTGCTGTGTAATCAGTCTCGGTGGGCTCACCTGCAGAGAACGGATGGCCATCATTACAGATTACAACTCCACTGTGCATCATAATTTGCTGTGCTGCTGCCACATTGATTAAACTAATGTGGGGGTGGGGGGGGGAGCACACGTGTCACATGCTGTAACACACACATCAGTGTCATAATTAGAGCCTATCTGAAACGGTTCCACAGAGATGAGCATGATGATGGAGCAAGTGGTCGTGGAGAAGAAAAACTTTGTCATAGATAGTGGAGGGAGTGTAAGAGCAACCAAACAGATGGTGAGGTGAGATTAAAATCCTGCAAAAGGCTGGCAGGAACTTGACTGGCTCTGTGCCAAGCAACATGGGAAGCAGAGAGAGACGTTGCCAGTGAGTTGAGATTCAGGGGCAAAAAGTTCATGATTTATTTATCATCAGAAATATTTAGTGGGAAAAATGGATAATGCAGATCCTCATCATCATTTAACTCTGACTTGGAAAACACTTCACACATCTTTGTGACACAATGATGTAAAGATAAACAATATTCTCCTTCAGAGCCTTGTTCAGCACGGTTTCCATAAAACAGAATTCTGGTGTAAAAATGAATGAAAACGGAAAATAATACTACACTCTATCCTTGAGCTGTTTAGTTTTCTCTCGGGCACTCACCTGCTGTGAGATTGACCACAGATGCTGTTCCAGCGGTGATAGCATCAACCTGAGAGTGGATTTCATGTTTGGATTCATCCACTTTGTTCTGAACCCAAACTCTGGATGCCTTTGTGGAGGAGGAAAAGGAGAGCTATAAGCTTTCATCATAGTGGGTGATTTTCAGCTCATATTAACTTTCTTGTGGAGGATTAAAAGACTCTGGCTGTAACACCTACATCTTTGGAAACACTGAAGCATTAAATACAGCCTCCACAGTTACAGTCAGTTCTACATCTTAATTGTATTTGAGAAATATGACGGACTTTGATGTGATGCTTCCTAAGATCTCTTTGCTGAGCAAAAACCAGACGTTGTGATATCAGAGAACACATGGTCACGATGGTTAGAAAAGTGGAGGAGGAGGAGGAGGAGTTGCTATAAATAAAAGGACGTTCGGGGAGGTTACTTGATCTATCCTTGCTGCATCTCCAGCATACAGAGGAAACTCACCAAATCATGGCCCAGTGGAGGGAGATTATCAACATGTCCCAGGTCAGATTGGGCCTGCTGCACAGCCTGCATACTGCTGTTGATGGTCCCCATAAGGGCCTGCTGTGCTAGACTCTGGCAACAACAAACAACAGAGGAAACACAATGTTCAAATTATTACGCAAAAGCAATCCCAATACACGACATGCATTATATGCGGGTGCAAAATTGTGAACCTCTCAGTCTTGCAATCTAATGTCTATAAACCACAGGAGACAGATGGGCTTTTAGCATGAGCATAAGTCACATTTCATTCCCTATCTCACTCACAGCCATATTCATGTTATTATTGCGGTTCAGTGTTGACAGCAGGGACCACGAGCAATATTTCAAACGCAGCAGATCAGATTTACATAAAAAATGTGTGAATGACCTCAACACTGTGTTCTGACATTTTAAAAATGACAGCGCTGATCATTTTATCATCTCCTCTGTTCCCTGTGTTAAATTGCACACAGAGGCCCTTGTTTGGCTGCTACACATTTATATGCTGACACAAAGGGTATATTTGTATATCTGCTATAGGCACATTTGCCTGAGACACCATATTTGCTTGTAAGTTGCCAATGCTCTTTCTCACCAGAGGGGGCATATGTCCTCTGTGCATCTGTCCTGTGGTGATCTGCTGCTGGGCAGAGGGCATAGTCCCCATATTAAAGGTGTCAGGGCCGCCGATGGATCCCGACCGAATTATACCAGGAAGTGCTACTGAGCCATGCTCCACACGGCCCACACGATTGAACTGCTGCTGCAAAATTGTGGACCTTAAAACAGGAGAAAGGGAGAGACAAGAAGTGCACAGTGAATTTCATAATTAAACACACTTCAGTTGGGAAGTCGTTTCACTATGAATGCACATGTGCATTCAACACACGATGCATGCAGGTACAAGACGAGTGATATAATGACAAACAAAGTGAGAGACAAAATTACCAATTTCATTCATGGCTACAGACTCTGTAATGATATACATGGTGCTGTTGAACTAATCTTCTATCCTTATGAAAACTCATCAGATCAATTATAAATGATCCTATTTTAGGATAGTTATGTCTATGTCTAGACAGTGCAGTGTGCTTTCCAAACTGGCTCACAGAGGTGCTCTTTTTTTTTATTATTACTCGTTGGCTCTTTAAATTCAGATCATTAATCCACATAATAACATAACTGTTGGATGACGAAAATTATAAAAATTGTAATCAAAGCAATTACCACGCTTGTTAGCAACTGTTCCCAAGGTGAGCAGACATCGTCAGGAAAGATATCGCACAGAAAAAAACGTCTGTTTTCCTACCCAGCTCAACAGATGCTCCTGACTCCACTGGTTAATTACGGCTTGTTTTGAGAGGCGGCAATTATGTTTTTGTGCTGAGAACCACGACATGAGTCAATTGGCCCATGAGCAGCAGGAATATGATGCCCCATTCTGCCAGAGAGTGGTTTCACTCAGAGTCGTGTGGATTTCCAGTGACAACAAATTTCCAAGCTCTGTGTGATAAGAGTCGTGGTCCATGAGCATCATCAGACACTAAGGTACATGGGAAAAATGTGTTCGAGAGAGACGGCAAACAATAGCGAAATAAAAATGAATGAATTCAAAAGAGCCTCCAATGAGATAATAGCTTAACCTTCCTAAGATACAGTACAACATTCTTTTGTGAAATAAGATAATAATGTAGTGAAATTTACCCTTAGGCAGGTTTTGTGTTTATAAAAATAAAGAAATCCTACAAGCACTTTAACAGATTGTCTTTTGGAATATCAAGAACGGTGGTATTTTAAAATTCAAAGTGCTGTTTTTGTGTTTTATTCTAACATTACCCCTCCTGGGGGCACTACACTGGGAGAAATGTAATTGCATGCACAATTAAACAACAAGGTTTAAATTCACCAGGAATAACCGGACTGTGCGCGCAGAACAGGGACAGTCAGCATTCTGCACAGCCAATACAGTCGATGATACATGAGCACTACTCACTTCTTAGGGGAAACAGATTCCTCCAGCATGGTGGATTCCTCATCTCCCTCAAGGCCAAAGCGATCCTTACTCTGCTTCTGCGGAGAGAAGAGCCACGGACATCACAGCAAATAATGCAGGCATGAGGAGCTGTGTGTGTTGTACTAATTCAAACAGCTTCACTTTAATTGTTCAATCACTTGCCTTTTTGAGAATGATGTCGATGTAACCTGCGATGAGTTGGGATATCTGCTCCCCCTCTGTGGTCTGGACAGAGTAGTAGCTCTCCTGATACTCCCCAAAATCCTTTGTAATGCAATGAAGACGGCAGAGATTCATCATTTCAATCAAGTCACAGTATTTTAACATCCATCTCTTTCTCTGGCACTGATAACATATTCTATACCTGATAAGAACCTCACAGTCTGCTTGCAGATAAAATATAAAAAATGCCTGAGTTGCACTGAGGGTCTGAATAAACTTGGCAGCATCTTCATCATTTCCATAGCCTACCTGACAAAAAGAAGAGCTGACTGTCTTCTATTGCCCTATTCCTCTAAAGAGCTGATTAAAAATGAGGTGTGGTGAGTCTCCAAACCGTTCACTTCAAAGAATATGGCAGAATCACAAGGTTGAATATTTTTTTGCGTTAAAACATTGTTAGCAAATACACCTGAGAGTATTTATTTTTTTAAAATTTGCATAATCTATTAATCTTTAAATTGAGTACTCTCAATGTCGGTGCTCCAATATGAGACATAAGACAGACAGTGCCACTGCCAACAGCTGGTAAAGAAAATTGAAAAAGCTTTCAGATAAATAATACATCCAAATACTGCACGTTCCTCTCCAGGCATCTATTGTTAACTCAGATGAAATGGCTGGGTAGCATGCTGAAAACATTCAATAATGGAGTTGGAGGTCTCAACAGTTTTTTTTTAAGGATGCTGTTTGTATTGGAAAATGAAAAGTGGGGAAAAGATTGAATATGTGATGTGAGGCTGTGTAAATCACATGCCATACAGAATAACTGACTATGTGCATAGGATTAGGAGGGTCCAACATCTGACAGTCTAACTAGTGCTGAGGCAGATGGCTACACCGTACCAGGGTGAAGCTCTTCGGGGAGGCGGCCCATCTCTTGACTGTTGTCAGAGGCCACTCCTGCACCACGTCCTTCGTCTTCTCATCCACTCGCATCACCGACTCTTTGGTTATCCCCAGCAGCCGCGGCACCAGCTTATTTTTACCCTTCATCTTTTCCTGTCAGAGAGGACAACACCGGGCAACATTTATGTCGGTGCTAAACGCCCACACAGATGATTCATTCAAGGTGCGAATGCAAAATTGTTGTGCCATTCGGCCTGCGCCGCTGTAATAACACATGCTGCGCCCCGTGGCTTGAAGCCCCCAAACGGAGGAGGGAGAAGGGCAGTTGTGAAGTGACCCAGCAGAGTTCAGCCTTGTTTAACCACTGCTTTATTGAGCAGGGTCTCCACAGGCTTTAGTCACTGTCAGCACCACCAGCATGGTGCTTCCACCAGCGTTGTCTGCCTGACCAGCTCCAGTGCCCTCCACTCTCTGCCCACTGAAAATCTATTACAGCTCACTTTAGAGACCGAGCCTACACTTGGCTCCCCTCCAGGGCTGCAGAGGACAACACAGGAATTAACAGAACGTGGACACAGAGGAGTTCAAAAATATATACATTTAACGTTTCCAGGCTTTTTTTTCTTTCCTTATCACTGGAGAGGACTGAGAATGGAACAAAGGCCAATAAGTGGAAGAGCTTTTGGGGTCAGGCCTCTTAAACCCAAGGACAGATAACATTATCTGAGGGTTCGCGATATCTTCACACGAAGGTTTATTAAAAACATCCATTGTTTTATTTTACATTAGTTGATTGTCACAAGTATCGACGCTATATTCAAGCAGGAAGTTTGGTTTTCTAATCTAAAGTGGTCAAGCTGAGGTATTATGTCATTTTAAATAGTTAACCTTGATTATTGTTTGCTTGCATAACAAATTACAATAGGGTAGAGGTCACACATACACACACATTTACAGGCATATTTACTCCCCATGTACAGAACTTGGAGTGATTCAAGTCTGCCAGATGAGAAATAGAAGGTTTACAACAAACTCTCAGATCTGCTTCAACAAAGCCTGGTCTGTGCTTTTGCCTCTGTTAGCATCGAGAGCGGAGTGCAGCTGGAGTGAATTATTTAACAGTGTTTTGAAATCTCCATCAGTACATCTCCTCATCGGAGGCTCGCACACCGAGGTGCACGCGCACTCACATACACAAAAGATAATCTGAACCCCGCAGTCTGCTTTAACTGTGGGGCCAAATATTCCATTTATCGTCCATTAAGAGCCCAGTAGACAACTGCGCTCTTCCTCTTTTTCCTCCCTGCTTGGGCTGCCATCAGAGAGCTTTTATAATACCTGCTGGTGCGACTTCATCCCATCCGCATGCCGCACTTCCATTCCACTTTTGTGTTCGCCAAACCAGAACAGAACAGAATTGCTATTGTCACAAGTATTTCACAGCACTGAGTGTGCTGCTGTACAGCAAGTGCACAAGCCTTCACTCTGAAGCTGCTGATTTGTTGTGATAATGGGGTTTTTGGAGTTTTCAACAGGCTTTCATACCTGTTAGACAGCGGAGTGTATATCAGAACTACTTTCTCGCAGCTGCCACTCATCGGCACAGAACTATTAAGTGCCTGTTTTCCACATCCAGTTGTGTCATTAAACTGATAGCGCTCAGTAATTATTAAAGGAAAATTCTAGTTTATTACAACTCATTCATAGTGATGTCCCTCATTTACATAATTTATGATAACACTGTGCTCTAAGTGAATTAGTGTGTAAGTGATAAACAAATGTAGCAACTTTACTACAACCAAATTAAATAGGGCACACAAGCAGTCAGAAGATGAGACTTGTACACAAACCAACCGTTTAGCTCCATATTATCCACCCCTTTATTTGGGGGTGAAACAAAACGTTGGGGTAAGAACAAAAACACTCACATCCCAAAAACGTGAGACTAGGTGCAGGTCAACAAAGAGAGATACAGTTAAAAAAAAAAAAAGAAGACCGCACACTAGTTTTGCTCCTGTGACAATTTTGTCACACACCAAGTGGTAATCTTTTTCTACTGGTAAAACAAAATGTGCCTTTGTTTCCTTTTTCAAATAAATTCAGATTACCTTGGGGCTTGTTTGCAACCTGTATGATCATCTGACTGTTTGTGTCTCTTCTGGGTGTTTTGTTTGTTTATGCATGCTAAGATCACATGCAGTAAATTAGGTCAGTAAAGTGCTACAATTACTAATAGAAATGGTGGCCTGAAGAAAAATATCCAAGGTGTAATTATGCTTTAAGAGGCAGAAATCACATTTGTTGGGAATGTGGGCTTATTGTCTGCTGTGCTCGTGACTTTAATGTATGCAGTAAATCTGTGAACACATTATTTCTCTCTTACTTTCACCAGGAAGAAGGACACGCCGTACGTCTGCAGGGACCTTGCCAGCTTCACATACTTCACTTTTGCCTCGATCTCCGTCATCTCTCCACAGTTCTTATGTTCCTGGTGAAACGACAGCAGTTACATCTCCAACATATGTCGCCTGAGTCTTCCATATATACATTAACATGTTGATACTCGAAATGCTGTGATGTGCATGTTTTGTACCTTGCCAATTTGTGCCTTAGCAGAGAACAAATTACTACAATTCCCATGGGGCAGAACAACGTTTCTAACACACTATATTTACTTAAAAGCAACATTCAGGCGATGTAATGTACATACTTGGAATATTTTCTTCTCGGACCCTCTCTGCTTGATGTATTCTTTGGGTAGGAACTCCTTCAGGCTATGGAGATAATAACATTTTTACATGGTTACTCTTTTGAGCTACAGGCATTTCCTTTTCTGTTAGCATTCCTCTACATATGAGGTCATTCTTGCCCTGCTGCCTACATATCAGAAAACAGTTGTAACAGCTGACATCACCCCTGAGCTTTCCACCAGAGGAAATCCCTGAAGAAACAGCCTGCATTGAAGCAGGAGATAACCACAGCATATGTGCAGCTGTGGACATGGTGAAAGCACAATGCGCCATGCAAACTCATTGTGGACGTTGGTTTTTAATGTACAGTATCTTGTTGAAGAGGGAAAGCTTACTCCAGGAATCCGGGCTTGTGCTTGTGCTCCACGTGGGGTCCGAACTGGATCTGAGCCTGGATTCCTGCGAACTCGCAAGCTTTATCAAAGGAGACAGGGTGGGATCCATTCAATATATCATCCCTAGCCTGGAGGAGACATGAGGAGGGGGGGGAGAGAGAGAGAGAGTAAGTGAGAGGAAGAAGCACACATCCAGGAAAAGGATACAACTACAAAGGCATGAGAGTTATCCAAAATTCACGCAGCAGAGCTCCGTAATGAGCTCTTATTGTGTGCTTTGAATGCACCGTGGCTCCAGAGAAGATGTCTTCTAAGTGAATGACTAAGTGTATATCTAGAGCAGGAGCATCATAACCGAGACTCTGCCACGCAGGGGAGCCAAACAAGATTTGTTTGCGACAATAAAAGCCATTCTGCCGGCTTTTGAACGTAACCACTCCAACAGTGTCATTACAGCCCATTACGTGTTATTAAAGAGGAAAAGACATTGCAGGAAATGCATCAGTCTATTGCGATGTCTCATCTGCGTTATGGAGCGGCCCTCTACTATACATGCTGTTTAGAAATCTAATAACAGAAACTGAGCAAATGTCTGGAGTTTGGAGCTGCTGAGACATCACTTATGTTTCTGTGCACTTTCAGCCAGGCTGTCTACATTATCTTCACCATTTAGGTAGATCGAAAGGCAGAAGCCTTTGTTGACATCTTTCAAATGCTTGTCAGTGTGTGCTGTTTTCTCCAGGGGGCAGTCTGCTCTGCCACTCTGTCTGTCTTCTCTCACTCTCTCTTTCTAGTGTGCTGCTGCAAAATTAATGGCTCCAAAAGCCGAGAGGCCTTGCTGACAGTGAGAAAGGCTCCATCAGCGCTTTTAGCATTAGCATATCAGTGCACAGCGTGGACTTGACTCATTCTTACGTCCCATTACATCAATGAAAAACTAAGCAGCAGCTTACTGCTGTAATGAGGACAACAATCTCCTCCACTCACAATCAAGTCCTTTCCCCAGTGCAATTCACAGTGGAGTACATAAGCTCTTACTGAACACAAGAAGACACTCTAAAATTAGCCCTCACACATGCCATTCACTCTGCTTTGCGTTGTTACTACTCTGTATTATTCTGAAGTAAGATGCAAAGAGATGGTGGGAGAACTCGGAACGTTGAAATATTGAAATGGGGTTTTCTTGGTGAATGCAGGTTGGCTGGAGTGCAATTAATTTATCAGTGGACCTCTAGTTCCTTAGTAAAATTATGTAGGCTACAAGAGTAGATCTACACTAATAACTAGTGTAGATTTGCATATTCTTTACAACTTGACCCACTGATGCAGAGGTACTTTTTCTTCATAATTAGTGTTTTGCATGCACACTGGTATGTTATAATCATCAGGATTTTGGAGAATCTTGGTTTTGTGTTATCATACAGTAGGCTATGTAATTGGTGTAAATGTGTACTAGAATATTTTAGCTCCAAAGAGGCTCAAATGGGTGAGCTGAAGTACACAGACAGAAACCAAGATACCATTAAATGTAAACAGTTTATCAAGGTTGTGCAGATGCATCCTCAGATTCAGCTCCTGGCACTTTGTCAGTAAAGGATGCATTTTATTAGGTGTTACTCTCATCAACTATTGCTGGTGATAAGATGAAGGAGTCATTATCCAAGAGAGATCATCCAGACAGTTGACTCAGTCGATCCAGAAGTGACATCTTGCACATAGAGGTTCAGAAATAAATACTAGTCTGATAGAATAATGCATACAAGGATGTAACTAACCCGTTTCACTGTAGTCCATGCAAAAGTCATAAGAAATGCACTTTTTTTGCACATGTTTAGAGCTTAATTTAACAGAGAAGGTTCTGTGAGACAGTGTTGTCAATTGTGTTTCAGCAGAATAAAGTAAAGTGTCTGGTTAACGCTCCAATGCCAAAATACATGTTGCTTTGTTTACAATATGCTGTATTTTATATTATTTAGTTTGGCTTTGCTATCATACTGTTGGGTTTCACCACAGAGAGTTAAGTTTACTATTGACTTTGAATTGATCACTGGCTGGGTCACTTTGTCTGCAAAGAGGTAGTTCCTCTATTTGGTCAAATGATCGGCCAGATAATTTTACGACATCACAATACAGTGAGGCCTGTCCCTGATTTTCTCATAGCAGATACGACAAGTGATACAGGCGCTGGTTCTGGGACATTTTAATAGAGCTGCATGAGTGGAAGTGAAGCACAAGACATCAGAAGCTGTGACACATACAGCCTGGGGCTACAACAATGAGGTCAACAAGTCCACCCCGGCCCAGCAGAGCACACAGGGTATAATGCAAACATAAAAATAAATGCTGACGTAGGGATATGCTAAAGCAACTGAATGCACAGCGCGGCCTTCGATCGGGGCGGATACTAATAGACCAGTTCATGACTTAGATGACACAGCTTTGTGTGAGGAATAGTCTTAAATGTTTGAACAGTTAGCTACAGTAAGAAACCTGAATTGCTAGGTTCAAATCCAACCTGACCCTACTTTATCTATTTCTCTGTGCTGTCCATTTTTCAATAAAGTACAAAATGTTCCAAAAGCTGCTAAAATGCTATCACAAACTCTTACATGGCAACAGGATGAAATTATGTGACCTGTAAGATAGAAGGTCCTTAGCTTAAAAAGCACTACAGTGAAATTTAAATTTTTCCCACGGATACAACCTAGAAGATGATCCTACTTCAAACAACAGCGTCTCATGGTTCAGCAAGTTTCATTTAAAAATCAATGAATGTGAGCAAAAGTAAAAGCGAAAGAGCAAGACACACATAACGATGCTATTGCAGTGGATGTTGATCCTGGTCTTAGCACAAGTACATGACAGAAAGGGAGTGGTCGGTGTAGTAAAGAAGATTAGTCTGTTACTGGCAGAGCCTCCATTATGTGTGTGTGTATGTGCGTGTGAAATCATGAAAGCTTCAAATCATTAATAAACATTTGAGATCATTGCTGATTCTGAGGGATGCTCTGTCAAAGAAATGCCAGCAGTAATGTCATCATCCGCACAATCCGAATTCAATTACTCCATACTGCTGAGGTTCTGGGAATCACAGGAATTGTGAATGATGAAGGATGTTAAAGAGGAAAATGGAGAGAGGGTGAAATGGAGAGTGTATAAAAGAATAGGAAAAGAATGGAGAGAAGGAGCCTGGGGTGTGTTCCATTCTGCTGGAGATCTCTCTTCTGGCTTTGTTTGGCCTTTTTAACACAGTGACAAATTAGAGCCACTGCCATGTGAAGAGTCTCTGTGATCTGCCTGTGTAACAATCCGTGTGTGTGTGTGTGTGAGAGAGAGAGAGAGAGAGAGAGAGAGAGAGAGAGAGAGAGAGAGAGAGAGAGAGAGAGAGAGAGAGAAGGGGAACGAGGGAAAGATAGATGGGGAAGGGCAACAGAGAGGCAAATGGAGGCGGGGGCAGCGGGCGGGGATGTTATTGTGAAAGGAAATATGAGTCTGTGTTGAGAGGAGAGCATGATATGCACTGTGCCGTAATGTGTGCCAGGGTAAGAGGGTGGGGATGTGTGCGATTATGTCAGAATGTGTAGGAGATGGAGCAGGAGTGGAGACAAGGGAAGGAAACAGAGGAAGAAAAGCAGAAGCAAAAACAGAAACAGATAGACGGAGAGGATGGGCCGGCTATGAAGACGTTTTATAGAGGCAGCAGTGAAAAGACTGAGAGTCGACATAATGATTTTACATATTTCAGACATGGTATGTATCTCTGAGCAGTGTTCGGGGCTTTGTTTATGTGTTGGAAAGGATTCAATCATCTCTGAGTAATTCTTAAAAAAAAATACAGTTTGTGTGTGTGTGTGTGTGTGTGTGTGGTTACTCCACCCAGTTGTTTGAATGCAGGTGTCATCAGGTGGGGAGCTCTCCTCTCCTCTCCTTGACAGTCTAATGTGAACGCAGTGGTGTGTGCAGTGAGTAAACCCTGACTTGTATGGAAGGGGAATTAACTGACCGCCCATCAGGGAACCCCCCCCCCACACTCCCTCCAGCAGGGACCCTCTGCTTCCAGAGCTACTGTAGTAGAAATAGCAACTGCCAGAGATGGATAGAGACACAGCAAGAGAGAAGAAAACCAACTTAATAAACACACATCACTGCTCATCCAGTCGTAACCCCACACTTCTTGCCTCTAACCAAGCCTTACCACATCTATGCGACAAAAACCTACCAACAACAGGAAGTGTTTAAATGGTGATGTAACTCGCTGCCACCCAAAACTCCTAGACTTCAAAAACAACTGCTACACCCCTGACAAAACCTTCTCAAGTCACTAGCTGGTCAGTCGTGCTGTGCAGCCGGTCATTGTTCAAACCAACAGAACCTTATTTGAAGTTGCTGTGAGGATCCTAAAGTTTCCATGGAGACTGAAAAATGTCAAGATTAAATTTTGGGAAAAAGCGAAGAAATGATGCACAAAACAACTTGAGTATTTCCATTTGCGGAAATGGTGTGGCTAGAAAATTGAATATTTCCATCAGTGTAAAATGTGAATTTAAGAGAAATACAGATGGAAACTCTATTTTAAAGTGACAGAGTGAGACATGTCTCAACAAATGAATGGGTTATTACCTCTCCTTACATCTCCAATGGAGCAGCAATGTTTTTCTGAGTTAAAAATAAGAAACAAAAAATCAATGCCATCTCATCAGATGACATGCAAGAAAGGGCCTGATGCGGGATTCGAACTGGGGTCGCCTGCAGCGAGGACTGTAGCCTCAACACATGGGGCGGCTGCTCTATCAACTTTCTAACCCAGTAGTTACTTTTCTTTACTTTTATAATGTAGTAACTCAGTTACTAACTCATTTACTTTTGGGGGAAAGCAACTAGTAACTATAACTATTTACTTTTTAAAAGTAACATGCTCAACACTGACTAAGTAATGTATAAGGGGTCGCTTGTAATGACAAATTCATATTGAGTTATCACTTAACTCTGCAGCTTTAGCGTCTTTAAGCTCATTGTTTTGGTTTTACTGTCTGCAAATGTGTTGTTCTGGTGAACTCTCTTCGCCCTCATCAGTGTTATTTCACACAGCATCAGGCTGATACTCTCAATGACAAAGATATTGTGAGGCTCCGGTACTACAGTAGTACTAACTAGCCAGCATTAAATGCAAGACCAAAGACGATTTAGAAACAAGACGCCCTACGATGAGTCAGTTTTCTGTGTCACGTGGGAGTCTAGCAGCAGGTCTTACGACTCCAATGGGAGAAGTGAACGTGAGAACAGATTATGGTTGATTCTTTCACCAAAGTAAATATTGGACTCATTTTTCATAAGCCACATCTCTTCTAAACATTTTGACACTAAAATGGCAAGTTTCAGACGTACAAATCATGAGAAAATAAACTTTGTCCCTGGCTCAGACCTCTTAGGTAACATCAACAAACGTCTCCGAACCCGCGCTACCAAATTTTCATAATGCTAAATATGACTGTTAGCTGTGTACATATCTAATGTTAGCAGAAGAAAATATAAAAAGCTCCCTTACAGTACTTGTACTGACAACATTTATCATCCACACACACGCTCACAACATTTAGATTATGAGGTGGGGATATGGGCGACCACGCCTCCTTAGGAGACTGGAAGTGTACCATTACATACAATGACTGCAGCTTGTAATGGGCCATCTTATAGTTGTAGACTATCTTTGATAAGACATACAGTAAGAAGTAAGCCACTGGCCTCTGAGCTGAAAATGTTTCTGACTAAATATGGGCTTACAGTGGGTTCATCAGGTGGACACAAACACAGCTCCAAATGTACAGTATGCTAGGGTTACTCCACATCTGATGGACATTTACCAACTTCTTAAGGTGATCATATCTGGGTGTTTTCTTCTGTTCTGACATCACCTTGACAAAATGCAAAGTATTAACATCTGGAATCAAAGCTTTGCTTTCTTGTGCAAAGATTTATATTGCTGTGACACTGTACAGCAGAGCCATGAAACAAGGCAAACCTGTCTGCACCACATCTGAGCTAACCATATTTCAGTCTGTCCAGACCTGGCCCAAATGTTAGATGCAGGCTAAAACATAGTTATTGAGTGTAATTACACTCCTGTTGCGTCTCTTCTGAGAAACATTCAAAGAACCACCCCAAAAAACTGCAGTATGAGTCATGTGCTGGTCTGCTTGGGCCTCATTTTTACAGCATGGGCTGCAACAGCAAAAAAAAGAAAAAGTCACTGCCTCTGTACCTGCAGCGTTTCTTGCTTTATCAGCACAAAGGTGTGCATCTGGTTTACCTGAACATAGAGCAGGTTTAGCTGAACAGGGTCCCGCGAGTCCACGTTCTGGTCCGAGTAGAAGAACTTGCGCCTGAGCAGCAGAATCTCACTCTCCTCCACTCCTTGCTCTCTGAACGTCCTGCTGTGGTCCAGCCAGTTCACTGCCCAATCAATAAACACACACTCTCGTTACCACATGCACTGAAATGAATACACATTCACTTAACAAAGATGTTACCAGAGCGGGGTACTGACGGTGAAATTAACCAGGCCGTTCAGACAAGACAAGATCAGCTTAGGCAGACAATTTACCACATTAATCACGGAGAAGTGAAAATCTGGACTGCGCACGAACACTGCCGTTTGCTTTATTTTCCGCTGAGACGAAAGCTAGTTTTCAGCCAAAGTTAGGAGGGTGATTTATATATTCACATGTTTCAAAATTTAATTGATGTCCTCTGGGCAAAAGATAACAGTGGTAATTTCATTAAACTTTGATTTGTCCATGCAATAAATTAGACTTGAGTGATAAAGCACATGTCCAGATGATGGTGTTGAGTCAGATTAATTCATGTAAGGATAAGAAAGGGGGTTTAAAACCATCAACATATGAGTGACACTTCTGGAGGCTTTCTGCGTGCTCGCACTCACAGTCGTCATCTGTGTGGAGTTTGGCTTTGAGCTTTTCCATCTTCCTCTCGTCTCGCAGCAGCAGCGTCCTGTCTTTCTTCAGCGTCCCCATCCCATCCTCCTTCTTGTCCTCCGCCACCTCTTGAATGAGGGAGTACTCTTCATAGTTGGTGATTCCTGAAAAGGGCACAAGTTAGCCAGGGGGGGGGGGGGGGAGCTGCCTCAAGCTGGCAAGATAACTGCTGCCATGATAGAGAAAGCAATTCTCTTTCGCTCCCTTTTCATCTCTTTCTCCCTGCTTTGCAACACGAGTGAAGGAAAGCTGGGATGGAGCCAGCAAACTAAAATGGGGAGCCGAGGAGGAGAAGAAGCCAAGCAGAGAGGCCTACTCCAAACAAACATTTTCCAATAAAGCTATCTGCCAGACACACATCCCTCTCCTCCTCATCCAGTCGAGCTTGATGGCAGCCCATTATAATTGAAATATACAGCTTAGGGAACCCCTGTGTGACAGGCACCGAGGGCACGGTGTGAGCCTCCGAAAGAAACACTTCAGCATTTATTAGAAACAAGCCTGTTTGAGCCTGATAAATGACGCCAATCAGGCTTTAAAGAATGTGATCAGGACTTAATCAAGTGCACATGAATGCCCCAGAGTAGTTAACTAATGCTGCTGTTCAAATACGAGTGTATCAATGTAGCATAATGCAACTCAGTGTGAAGTCAAGTGCTATTCTGTGGACTAAAAATAAAATAGAGGATGAATAATTCAAGTCCTGGATGATGGCTTGACAAGATTCATACTAGCAGTGCAGGGAGGGTATTACTTACCTATTCTGCTGCATATGGTGACGAGCAGTTCCCCAACTGTTTTGGAGTCATCCACCATGATGGTTTTAATGGCACCATCCAGCATTTTGATCTTTTGCGGCCTTTGTTTCTTCTTATACTCCAAGACGTCCTGAGAAAACAGGAAGGGAGAAGCTCAGTGACATCCACGACTGTGCTGATCGTTCTCGACAGTAAACTGCGGGCGTTCCTGGTGAACAGGGAGGCATGAATATCTCAGGTGCCTCCAGAAAATGTAAATCACTTTAAGAGACGATAAGTGACACTGACAGTTCTCCACCCCGGACTTTATGACTTAATCTTACTCCATTTCGCAGCATGTAGTAATCCAGGGTTCTCCCAGACTCGAGCCAGATTCCTTTCCTGGGATCATCGTCAGACAAGAAGAGGCCATAATCGGAGGCTGAAACACAAAGGGAAACAAGTGACGATTTCTATAGATTTCAATTATGTAAATGAGTGTAGATTCACAGTTTGTGAGTCATCCTCCAACCTTGTCCTGTCTGAGCTTCCGGTACTCTCTCTCTGATTATCCTGCAGGCGTCATACACAGGCGTGGATGGCTCAAACTGCATCGTCTTCACCACGTTGCACTGGCGTACACATATCTTCAGCGACAAGGCCACCATCTTGGTGGGTAATACAACGGCCGCACCAACCTAAACACCTGGAAAACACAGAATACATAAACAGTAGGTGAGGTTCAGGGAGAGTGTAAAGTCATCCTGCTGGCTAATGTCTCCAAAAGACGGTCCGTGTTGTGGCTGGTGTCAACAAGCCATTATTAAAATGTCCTCTCATAAAACAATCATACTCCAAAGTGTGAAGAGGAAGCCTCAGAGGCAGAATGCAGCGCTGCGAGGCACAGAACAAATCAACACAATTACCTTCATGGGGACATTTTCACCTGTGAAATTGAATGTGTGTTATGCCGCATCCCTGCTCCTCGTTCCTCCCTGCTGTTCTGATATTAAAGGGTTACGTTTACAGAGAGCCTCCGCCTGATTGCACTGAGTGAAGAATTAGTTGAACCTCGGAAAGCGACACAATCTTTCAGAGGAAGAAGGAAGAAGAAAAAAAATCTCTCTAAAAAATCTCTCTAATCGACAGGAATAGCAAGAGCAGAGTCACAACACTGAAAATGACTTTCCAACGCTGCATAATTATTCACTCTTCCTCTGGTTTGCACTCTCCCCCAGCAGCAGACTTTACCACGAGACAAATCAGTGGATAGAGAAATACTGCAATTAGTGTGAATCAATTCAGGTACTCTGAGACTTGTACGTGCAAAAAAAAGAAAAAGAAAAAACAGGGGGGGGGCTGATACTGCAGAGTGTTCCTCCTCTTCCTTGACCTTGGCTTTCACAGGGAGAGGGTTGAATGTGATGAATAGGGCTATCTACACCAGGGAGGCCTACCCTACCTCTCATTTACATGATACATCTGAATTCTTGTTCTTACTTTTTTTTTGGTGAGCAAAGATTAGTCTGTGACGCCTTCAAAGCCAACTCATCTCCTCTGGAGAGGACGGCTATGGCAGCATAGATACAAGTTCTCACATACTGATGTAAATATATTCCAGGGCTGCGACTAACAAAGGTTTTTTTGATCCAAAAAACACAAGAAAATTGTAAAGGAAAAAAAAGAAAAGCCCAAGTTAGTATATTCAAATCACTTGTATAGTAATGTTTAGTATAATATAGAATAAGAAAAATAGAAGAAGTAAGACAATGGAATGAATTCTATGCACCTTTACTTGAAGTGAAAGGAATGACCTGATATAAAAAAAAGTTGCCAGATTATCTTTTAGTGACTATTTGATGACCTCAATAATTGTTTCCGTTTTATTTTATTCCTCTGCAACGCCAAAAGAATTTTTGATTTGTCTCCACAGTTGGACATGGAGGCAAAAGTTCAAATCCTCCTCAACACTGACACAATTCAGATGTTGGCCGCACTGGGAAACAAAGAGTTATTTTGTGCTCTGGATTCACAGCTCATCCACAGAGCCCTTTTTGAGTCGGAGCAGAGGAAGTCCAACAAGTAAAATTTTCTCTAATGATGGAGTTGTGAATGAGGCCACATGTGACTGTGTGGCTCTCAGTCATGGACCTGGGTTCCTCTCCAATAGACCCTCTGCTTCCCTGAGTTTTTCTTCAGACAAAGAGGGAAAGACAAGCACAAAGAAGAAGGGGGTAATGGCACCGCATGAGCTCTCCTCTGTACAGGCTGGTGGAGAAGCCCCACCGAGTTTTTGTCATCCAGCTCTTTCCACAGACACTTGCTTCTAGACAAACAGCTTGAGACCCCAGACTGACAACACGGCAGGCCACAGGGGCATGTATGTGAGCTCACAATAGATTTACCAAATATATGGATTGGGAAGAATGTGTGTATTTTTCCGGAACGTTTCCCATGGACATTTCAGATGGATCCATCCGGTGACCTCCATGACGGGTATTT
Source organism: Decapterus maruadsi (assembly GCA_030347415.2). Classification (NCBI taxonomy): domain Eukaryota; kingdom Metazoa; phylum Chordata; class Actinopteri; order Carangiformes; family Carangidae; genus Decapterus; species Decapterus maruadsi. The sequence continues at coordinate 12,858,474 of CM064893.1, read as the reverse complement.
TATAGATCGCTGTAGGGGCTGCTGCTAAGGCTACAGTCGTTTCAGTATCTGTTGTGAGTAGCATTACTCAACTCCGAGTACTACAGAAACCACATGATGAAACCCAGGAGGATAATGATAATCCCTGAGCTTACAGTAGTGTGAGAGCACATTTTTCACCAGGATCCTCGTGCAAACACTCCAATGCTGCCAGCTCCTCATCAGCTCTGCTTTCAGGCATGGGTGGATCTATGTCTGTGAGAGGTGCAACGAGAAACAACTCACTTATGTGAGTCTCTGGTCTCTGGTGAACCTTATTTATTCTATTAGCCTTGCTACATCACTAGGTAGATCTAAAAAATGTAATTTCAAAGCACTCCGGTGACAATCACCGATCCATCAGAGGACCCCCCTGTATTGGATTAGGTTTGTTTACTACTGAATATTAAGACTTGAAAACGGCCAAAGAGCAGCTTGCTGGGGAGTCTGAACATGGACAATTCAATACAGACCAGGGACGGCAGGTGCCATCTGGAGAGGATGCAACTCTAATGATTGACTGTAATACCAGCAGCAGCACAGAGCCCTGCTGCGATTAATGCACCAGTCTGTCACATACTGTAAGTAAGGAGGCGGCTGGACATGAAACGCCTGATCAGTTTGTTTGGACCTGTGTCCAAAAAATGCTTCTGACAGAGCAACTAATCTGAAGCCGAACGACCCCTGTGGACTAACAGGGTGTGGATGAGAATGAATAACATTCTTACAAGGACATCGTGCAACAATGCTGTACAGGGGTTCTTCAAATGTGTGGTTTTTATTTGATCAATACCATAGTAAATGACTGTGTGTTTCTCATGCTGTGCAGAGACAAGAATGTAGAGGAGGCAGAGTACAAAAGCCAGGATCAGCTGTTCTGAGAGAAATACGCCCGGGCTACACGGCCACGATTTCCAACTGTGAAGAGCACACACGCTCTTTACTGCTGCTTTGAACATTTCAATGCAACAATCACATGGCAAATTACAGTATACTGTACGTGTCAGACATACTGCACAGGACTGTCCCCTGCAATTTGCATCAGGTGCCAGGTTTTTTGTTGCCTATTAAATCAATTCATGCCTTTTTATTTTTGCAAATACATAACACGTTTTCCAACCAAACCAAAAACGCTTAAGATCTAAGAGTGCAGCATAAACACTTCAAGTAATTATGCAAATGGGAAACAATAACAAATGAACACAATCTAAAATTCCTCCTTCTTAAAACACCAAATCTAAACCATCCCCCCCCACATTGCTACAGGATTTTCAAGGTCAACCCATTAAATTGAGATCATGGGAGAAACAGTAATGATTCCCTTGTAAGCAACGCGTTTTAATGCTCTCTCTTCTTTGGCAGCATTTCTGAATCGAAATACAAGTAGCGATGTAGATGCAACCATCTCTTCCTACAATACTTACACAAACAGCAGCAATTACCGTTCAGTTCTAAAAACAGCCACGGTGGGATAAAAGGTAGATTAGCATGGCGACTCTAAAGGAAAGCACCACTATTGTAAAGGTTGACAATTAGACTTTAATAACCTGTGATGCAATTGAAAATAACCCCAAAGCTCTAATGAAATAGCCAGTAAAGCAGCAGGAGGATACCGTGGCTGCCGCCTCCACTAACCTCCCAAATACAAAACAAGAGTTTGCATTTACTATACCAAATTATCTCTGGCCTAGTGAGCCTTTGTTATTGTGTAATTTAAGTATGTAGGATGTCAGTGACATTGAATGCCTAGGCTGGGAGTCATTCTGACCTCAGTGGTTTTCAGAGCTGTTGAGAACAGCAGGATTAAAGCATGCATGCATTGAGAAAATACTAATTGGTGAATCGGCTCTATACCACACCTCCTTTTCTCTCTGAACATCCCCCTGCACTGACAGCCTTTTATCACTGCCTGATTGAAAGCAAGGTCAGTTTCCTGCAGGACCGTAGTGCCTCTCTGGAGACCACTAAGTTTTCCTGGAACACAGACACTCCAGCGGCAGCTCGCATAACGGCAAACAAGGGATGTTGTTTTGATCATCTTTGTATTCAAATCCAATATTTTCCTGCAATCCTGAAACTACATTTCCATTCAATCCACTGTGGACCGCCCTGTCAAGGTCAGGTGCGTTATTTTCTTCATGCTGCTTCTAAATTTAATGACTGCCGGGCAATCTTTCTGACCACTTCACATCCTAATTTTAATTAGTATATCAGAGCCCGGGCGGTCCACAAGAGGAAGGGATTAATCAACCACCATTAAAAGATCTTTATTAGAATTTATTATATTTATGACTACTGGGGATATTTGATTTACAACAAGCAATACAGCAAAATGACTGTGTGCATCTATTAAACAGCCCTGGGCTGTAATCTAAATAACACATGGCGCCACAGAGACATCATTTTATGAACTATAGATGGAGCAAGTCTGTTTAACCTGAGAGTATCAATACAGATAAACTGCTTATTATCACATCTTCTTTTTGCTTAGTAGATCTAAGATTAACCAGCCCCTGTAATTCCAAATGTCCATTTAACAGGACGTCCTTTGGTTCATTTCTTTGCAGGGAACAACCACCGAATTGGGATTCTACCTGAATACAATTCAAATAATTAATAAGTCAAAAGGCTTTCACCTCCAACCTTATCACTTCCTCCATACCTTTCATAAATTAATCATTGCTCCTGCAGGAAGCAGCTATCACCCGACAGCATTATGAAGCAGAACTGACCCTTGCTATTAAAAGTTCATTAGGTTTACTATGAACATGCTGTCATGTTATAAGGGGCTTGCACACAGTATTATTTTTTACCTAATAGAGTGTTAGTCAAGCAGTGCTTGTTGATTGAGATATAAATATAAAAAAAGGGGGCAGTGGTTTAAATTGAGAGCTGCTCACATTTACGCCGACTTATTTTTTGAGCCTTTAAAAATGAACCATGCTGCTATGATACTCGGTAGGCTACCCACTTTGCTCCTGGGTGACACCCTCCGCTCTAATGCAAATTTGAGGGTACAAACGCTGACAGAAATTTGTGAAATTATGAATCCTGCCCTTGTCACAGGGAGGGGGAGAACAGCTCCTCTTACACTAAAAATATCCAGTGAAGTAGAGCGTCCTCCAGCAGCACTGCTTGGAAAAGAACAGCACAGCAGCAGCAGCAGCAGCAACAGCAGCAGCAGCAGCAGCAGCAGCAGCAGCAGCAGCAGCAGCAGTGCAATAAATGTAACTGTTTCTTCCTCATCTTAAAAGACAATGGTATACTAATGCCATAATAGATTAAAAGAAATCCTGTACTTGAAGATTAGACGGCAAATCCTAATCACTACACTGAGAAATTATAAGAATGGATATAACACACACTGTGCTCAGGTACGGTATGTTATACTATTGACATATTATTGGTTTGAGTAGTCCTGAGGTCAATATGGTCTTACAACACATGGCATCATTCAATATGTACGCTCGCTCATCCACATTTAGAGCTGTGAAGAATGAGCTTCTTAATAGATGGAGACAGAAACAGCTACTAGAGGAGGAGAGCTCCACCCAGCAGCTGCACTCTGTCAACCAATGAGACGGTTAGGGCTAATGGTTAACGCTCACACACACATGCCTTGCCCAAACATTTATATTCAATTACATACACAGATGGGTGCAGATAAGCTCAAAACAACAGAGGACCCAGCCCAGGATGATTTCATTGTCATTCTCAACCACATTTTAACCATAAATAAACCATAATTTCCAGTATCTGGACTCTGCTCCACTAGCCTACATCTGGGTTTGACTGATAACTATTCCAGATGAAGTGATGCAATGGGGAACATGTTAAGAGTCAATAGTCCAGTACTGGGGATTTTAAAAATAAAAAGAGGTAAGAATGCTGTGCTGAAAGAACACTTTATAACACTTCATAAGAAGTAATATTTTCACCGCACTTCTCTACACATTTGTTTCATACCAGAGAAAATATTTTTGGGATGTGATCGCCGTATGAATGTCTATAATAAATTTCTATTAAATTCTGAACAGCTGCTTGTCAAGTGGCTTCAACCACTCAATCCACACATGCTTGCCTAGTATCATATATAGTGTTCATTACATATGGGCACTTTGATGTCGACATACTTCATTACGTGGGAATCAATTCATCCCCACAGTTACATCCTGAATATCATTACTTGCTAGAAAAAATGTATATTTTGTTTAATAATGTATCTCTACGGTATGTTAATGCTGATATACTCTATGTCCTTGAATTTACATCCCTTGTAAAAGGCGCAAGGGCACTTCACTTTTCCCAAATGAAGTTGTAACACAATTTGCCTTGGTATAACTACAACTCATGCACATTTGCATGTTGAGTTGTTGGAAACCATAAACACAAGCTGTGGCATTAGCTGCTCTTAAACAACGCTCGAGCATCATGGCAGTGGTGTAACATAACTGATGTGTCAACGACCCCTGCATGGGCATGTGAACGGCAGCAATGATAGGAACTTGGCACTCCGCCCTCCTTCACGCTATTGGTTCTCAAACAATACGCCAGGCGCAGTCTGCCTGTTAAGGGAGATGCAATCTGTGTGCAATCAGTGAAGTGTGCTCAGGTTCCTTTATGCTTACGGCTGGATTACACAAATCACAGGAGGAGGAATGATGAAGTGTGGAGTTGACACATTGTGCTGTATTTACAGATGCTCGATCAATTTGTGAAGGTTAGTTTAACATGGAAATGAATCCACCTGTCAAGAGCAGGTGCAGATTCAGGCAAAGACACGCTCAGGTGGAAAAAATAATAAAAATAAAGATGAATAATATATAGTATGTACATTTTGTCATTAGTATTTTAGAAAGAAAAAGAGACTGAAAATGCACTGTATTAACAAACATCTAGAATGACTCGACAGTAATAACTCAGACATTGACACTTTCATACCCTAGAATTTATGTTATCCAATGGCAGGGTAAGAAATCTACACTATGCACTGCACAAAATACCCACAACATCCCCAAAACAGAAGAGACGTCGTCAGCAAAATCAAATCAAAGACAGTGTCTTCCTATAGAAACTTCCATCTGTGTCACTCAGACCAGTAAGTGAGACTCGTGGTAATAAGGCTTGTTTCCTTTCTCTGCTGCACTTCGCACTGTCACAGCAGGACTACAGTATGTGGCAGGCAATACACTGTGACAGAACTGAGATCTAGTTTTATCAAATGCAGACAGACAGGCAGAGGGAGATGAAGGAGTAGCGAGAAAAGACTCCACAGATGTGACAGTAATTAGTGTAAGAATATAGACGCACAAGGCAGAGCCGGCGCGTGAAACGACTGCGTCAGAATTACAGAAGGTCACAGTTAAGATGCTAACCAGTGTTCCCATCATCTCAGTGCCAATCTTGCTCTCCCTGCACCATAAAAGCACATCACAGTGAGGCAGCCTCTCCTCACAAAAAAAAAGGGAGCAGCCTGAAAAAAGCTGTCTGCCAAGCATCACTTCATTATGAAACAAAACATGTCAAAACATGGAGGCAAGGAAAAATAACAACAAAAGTGATCATCCTGCAGAGGGCATAGAGTGTCAGATCATACTCCCACACCTCTGGCTCCCCACAATCAGTGCATTCTGCCGAGAGTGTCACGTCCTGTAAATCAGGTGACTCAAATCTCCTGTCTGCGCCGCCCTCCCCAGCACTGAGCCTCTCTCTCATACTTGTGACGGCCTACTACCACTTGCATGCTGATTACAGTATCAAGAGCAGTGGAACGGAACATGCATTGGCTTCACTCCAGAGTGTGATGTCCCAGAGGACTCTATCAACATTTTATTATAGTCTGGCACGCTGTAAAGGAAGACAGGCATCATATAAAAAAAAGGAGGAGATTCACCGTTCTAGCTCTTTAAGCAGAACCAAACATTTAACTAAGAACACATATGAGTTTAGTTCCTTTTAGTTTCTCCTGCGCTGTGTCTCGGGTCATTTTGCTCTCAGCTGTTTAAAGAGACACTTACCAACTTTGTGATGTACAACAGTATCAAAGTGGTCTTTGTGACAATAAAACCCCCTGTTTATGGTGAGTGAAACCATGTTGTTGCATGAGAGGAGGTTCAGGGAGAGGCCATGTTGTTGGCCCATTGTTTCCAGATCAACGACTCTGCCCACAGTTGCCATGGCTGCTGCTGTGCCCACCTTTTCCTGGACATATAAGGCTGGACAGCAGCAGCAAGAGCAGCCACGTCCACTCTGCCCCCCCGGCCCACGTCTGCAACTGCTTCCAGGGTCATTTGGATGTGAGGTATACACTCTGCAGCGACTTGAGTCTTGCAGCTTTTAAATGTCAAGCAGACAAGGTCAAAGAGAGAGCGTTTCGACCGTGTTAAGGGCTGCTTTCTGTTGGGCTGTGTGTGTGTGCGTGTGTGTGTGTACAAGACTGTACAATCCCAGCTTCATCCAAAAGGCCTGTCAAGCTATCGTGTCACAAGAACATGGGAAGTGTTCAGCAGCAAAAGAGATTGAGGGAGTTGACTATGATTTACTTTGATAGAGCGTGTCTGAAAAATTTAAATACTTTTCTGTTAAAGTGTCACTTCGGTTTCGCTGCTTTGTTGAAGGTTGTGCAGACGAGAGCAGCAATGAAAGATGTGAGAATCATCAGCTGGCGGATTGATCCCCGCTGTGCGGCGGAGGAGACGTACGTGTGACAAAGACAGGCAGACACACAATGTAAAGAGAAAGCACTTATGCAAGAAGCGTATGCTCTTCCCCTCAATTAACCAAACAACTTTCCACAGATCAGATAAATGGCCGTTCAACGACTGGAGCGGACAGTAAAAAGTTGAAAGCAGATTGTGAGGCCAAGGCAAATGAAAAACTCCATTATTCTGTTAACATGGGAGTACATTCCAAGCGCAGTATCATTGTGCGACTCCTTGCAGCTTTGTTTTCCTCTCAGCGAGGAATAAAAGCACTGGAGAATCAAATGTTTAAATTGGCAGGGGAAGGCGTATACAACAGCTTTCCCTCAGACAAATACTGTACACTTCAGAAAGTTCTTCAAGTGGAGGCTGTGTGCAGGAGGGCTGCCGGCAAATTGGGGAGACTTTTCTGAAGAGTGTTTCAAAGGCATATATGTTCACAAGAGGTCAGTTTAGCCCTGGTATATTCTACTGCTACGATCCCAAGGTGAGGAGAGGTGTTGTATAGAATAAAGACATTTCTCACTGGTGCTAAGAAGAAAAAAAAGTAACTTTGAGACAAGCGCAGATTCCAGGTTTCTGAATTCAATAATAACAGTTCACAGATGAGGTTCTCTGAAGTGGTGAACATCTGTAAAGCTTTCTCAAATATTTAAAGGGGGCAGGAGCAAAAGTTCAAAGTAAACATGATTCTGCTGTAAGAACAGAAGCCTAGTCTGCTCTGTTATTCTTATCGTTCCAAAAGTAGATGAGAGAAATGCCTTGTTGAATATTTACTTCATTTAGAGTAAAATTCTTAGTTTCTGAAAATAACTGACACAATTATGCAATTACAGTAACAACTGCTCTTGTGATGAGTTACTTTTCCACCCCTGGAGTCATGTGAGACTTACAGCCTCACACGAGATAAAACGCTACGGTGCAGGGAGTCATACCTTGGCATGCAGGTTTTCTGCCATCATTTCCTCATTCTAGTTTTTCCGGGTGTTTCCCTGGATTCCAACCCTTATACATCCAAGTGTTTCTGATTACTAGGAACAAACATCTCTGGCTCAAATCCGCCTCATAAACATCTGGTCAACTACCCCCCCCACTCAACACACACACACACACAGCATGGCTATCCCTCGCATATTGTGCAACAGGGTCAACTGAGAGACTCATGCTGACTACTTGAAATTCTTTTTGTGCATGCTGTCAGCTCAGTGTCAAGCGGACAGAGGGGAAACACAGCTGCACACCTCTGGACACGACTTGCAGCTGGAGCTTCGACGAGACGGAGAAGCCGCAACTATACGGAGCAGATCATGTAAAGGGGGATGCTGCCATGCTTGGTTAAGGACCCGCAGCCTCACTATTTCATGCTCCACATCTGCTGGTTGCCATGGCAACCGCGGTTTTGGGGCAATTCCCAGGTCAGGTGGCTTCTGTCAGCTCCAAAGAAGAAAAAAAAAAGGGGGGGGTTCCGTTGAGTGGAATCTGCAAAAGAAACCGACGAATGAGAGAAGATTCTGACTTTCATTAGTGGTTCTTGAGATGGTCACTGAAGTGTTTTCAATGGCTACGCACACTCAGGGTTTAAAGAGACAAGCTGTTACTACTACAGATGAGCTAGAGTGCACTTTTCCTGAACTTGTATTGCGCTTTCTGGAGAGGCTAGATAAAAAAGACTCAACAGTAAGCGTTCGGGGGTTTCAGTTGATTTCACTACAAAAACTGAAAATGCAAAATAAAACCGAGGCATAAACAGGAGGAGCGATGTGCAAGACTATTATTACTGCTGAATCACAGCTTTTGTAATTCAGCAAAATATAAGCTGCAAAACCAAAAGCAACAAAACACCTCCACTCCCGTGCGCAGTCGAGCTTCATTTATAAATACAGTCGCAGTTGTGCTGTTTCTCTGTGTTTTGGGAAGATAAAATTGTTTTTCCATCCGTGCCTCATTGTTTATGCCTTATCTGTGCCATAACACAGTTAATTGCAAAGAGCTTGCTTTGCTATTCACTTAATGTGATAGTGTGACCCACAATAAATGGATCAGAAACCTCGAAAAGAATGGCTGTATGTTAAACGTTCTTTACAATTACAAGCCGGTCATTATGACAGCATGGGTGCAGTTGAATAACCCAGTGAGGGTTTCATACAAACAGAAGCAGCGGGAGCCGATCATTAGGAGGAGGCGTCTGCAGAGCTGGGGTCCCAGCAGCTCAGCCGGAGTCTGTGTGAGAGGTTCACTGTCTCACCGGGGAACTCCAGGGGAAACACACCACAGGCCAAGTGCTCCCTAGTTCCCTTCTCTTTAACCTGATTACTGTAATGAGCTTAAAGACTGTTGGATGCACAACATCTAATGTGGGTGCAGAAAAGCACACTGCACTCGCTGACACTCACTGGCAGCTGAATGCCAGGCACATCATCAGGCTCAAACCCAGCATAGCTAGAAGGCTCATTGGCCAGAGAAATCGTTAGGGTAATGGATGAGAACAGGAAATTGCAATTTACTCGAGGGTGAAGCAGGTTTAAGGGGCAGCTCAGAGAAAAGTTGTCAAAATGCCAAGGAAATGATGCCAGACACGGCATAAATATACATGCCTAAGTGGAATTTGTGCTTAAGGAAGCCCACGCTTCCCTTCAAGTAAATACGATTGACCTTCATCCCCTGATATGAACAATACACACCGACGAGCTGATTCAGTGCTGTGTGCCTCCTGCAAACAGGTGAGAAATGTATAAATCAATATGTACACACCTTAGGTCTGTAGCACAATCACATCCTACCAGCATCTACAATGTAATTATACGGTATTATCTCATTGGTTCATTTAACTTGGAAATAATGACTTTGGCTGTGCAATGCAGTCCATTGGTCTACCGATAATTATTCACAGACACTCTGGCAAACTGCCACAGCAATGATATTAAGATGTAACCAACTCTTCACACTGTAAGGAGGTAAATCTGCAGCATCTACAGACACAAAGATGTTATCATACAAGACGGAGATTGTTTAATATAAGGAGTAAAAATAAGGTCTGTGCACCCAGTGCTTCAGTCATGAGAGGATGCACATCACTCTCTATATAATGCATTATCTCCATGTTTGATAAATTCCCAATCCAAAGAAATCCTGCCAGGCTGCTGCACCATCAACAGTATTAAGAAGTTCTGTGTTTGATGGAGTGGCTGTTGTAATATATCTGCTTCTTGCTTCGCGACGTAGCTCTACATTATGATGAATAGACTATTAAAGTATACACACACTGGTGTATGTTGACTAAACACCACTGTACAAACACACAGTAATGAACATTTTGCTATAGTCACAAGCTCACAAATCACGGCAGCCAGCGTGCATACAATAGTCTAAAAGGACAATGAGAATAAATCATTCTATTAACACCATGATATGCAAATCTGGCAACATATGCAAAGTTTAGATGTATTGTAGTCATGGAACATGACAAATGGCTGAGGCGTAAATTTGCTGAAAACAGCTGACAGTGAAAAATTCATTATTTTGCTCCAGAAAAAGTGATTTCTTTCAGGCTAAATTGTCTCAGATTTGGAGTTTATTCTTATATTTGTATAATTAATGCCGGAGAGCCCTGTAGCCAAATAAATATTCATGCAGTAGTTCCATTAAACTGAATCAAAAGTGTATGCATTATTCTTCAGCAAAAACACTTAAACATGCCAATCAAGAGGAAGAAGACTGCAAGCTTCAGGCACCAGTTGCTCACAAGTTGGTGTGCATGACAACTTTGCAAATGTGACAGTAAACAAATAGCACTGAGGGGGTACGTACACCATTGTAATGCACTGGCTCACATATATAGCCTTTAATATCAAACTAAGTAATCCCAAAAGATTTATATGAATTTATTTAAAAGATCCACAAATAAATTCCAGGCCTCTAGGAACATGGATATGGTAGATAGTTTACTGACTAAAATAGCAGCAAAAGTTATTTTTAAGTCTGTAATGTGCCTGTCAAAGATGAAGCATCACGTGAAGGACACAGCAACAGTGAGAACAGCTCTGTTCTCAAGCTGGAAAAATAAAATTCAATGGTTCAAAGTGTGACGTAAACTGGGATTCTCATGGGTTAAATGGATACACAGGGCATTTACTGAGGGGGCTCTCAGGGAAATAAGAAGTTTGATCGATGCCGATAAACTAAGAAAAAATTTCTTACCATTTGCAAAGAATCAACACACCACTGTGTGGTCGGGGCTTGTTGTATCCCTTAAATTATACCACTTACTATCTCTCACAGTTTATTCTCCTTTACCCTCTAAAAGAGGGACAGGATTTCACCAAGTGGAACAAAAACAATCTCCCTTTGGGGCTTGTGTGTCGGTACGCCTAATGTATGTACTGTAACACAAAACTGCGTCCAGAGCCAGCATGTGACATTGCATCTGAAGGTTATTGAAAGCGAGGCCCATTAGGGGGAAAAAAAGAAGCTGTGTTGGTTTACCTGAAGTTCAGTCAGTGATCGGTACAGTAAATAACACATATCCACAAGGAACAAAAAAGATTCAGTCAGACTCAAAGAAACACGCAATCACTCAAGTCTTACACAGTGGGTAACAAAGGCCGTTCCTATACCACATCTGCAAAGAAATTACACTTTGTATCATATTTATAATAGCACAGTGTATCCTTGATTGTCAAAGCTGCATCCACACTGAATTCACATTATCTTAGAGATGCATCTACCTGCCACATTTGTTATGCTAATCTCAGTTTCGTCTTTCACATCCTGACCACAGGAGAACAGGCTCATCTGTAAAACACTGCAGCGCCTCAGAATTACTTGAAGCCTCATGCTGTTCTCACACTTCAGTTAGCTTTCACTGACCAATGCTACTCAACCGAAGAAAATCAGTTGTATGACACACATCCTTATCATTTCTGCCTGAGAGCCAATATAGAGCCATTTTGACTGTGAGCCCATGCAATACAAAAAATATGGAATACAGAGAAAAGGCAGTATTATACAATTTAACATAAGTTTTCTCCAATACAATAGCTTTTCTTTGAAAGTGTATATGCCAGTGTTATTTGGGTTTTTTTTTCTGCAAGATAGCAACAGTCAGGTCAGTCTACCTTCTGCCCTGATGGGCATATCTACACACTGTTTTGAATGATTGTCAGAAACTAATCCTAATGACGCCTCCTGGCCTTTTCTGTCTTGGACAACAGTGTTAGCGAGTCACAATTTTAGTTGTCGAAACCAAAATTTTAGTTGTTCAAACCAAAATAATTGCAAATGACAATCCTACAGTCTTGACCTTATATCACATGTTAGCATTCGTATACAGTATGCTAAAGTTAAACAGTATTCTAAATATGTCATGTTAGCATATTAGCATACTGCTAGCATGGCTTTGAATATTTTTTGTTTTATTTTTTACAAAGGATATGCACAGCTTGCAGGGGTCCAAAACACCTCAGATAACTGAATGCGTCCAAGTATCACAAAAGTCTCATCATCTGCTGCTGATTTGATTCTATTGATTGAGATAAAAATAGAGTCGAGCAAAGTCAGGCAGGAATAAGAATAAATAAATGGAATAAAATAATTAGAGTGCAGTTTGCATTAAAAGGGGGTTTGAGTTCAGTAGTCTTATGGCCTGGGGAATGAAGCTGTTGCAGAACCTGGTCGTTCAGGTCTGAAGGCTGCGGCGAACAGAGTTAATATTCCACGCTGGGGATGCATGTTGTCCCTGATGATGTTGTTCGCCCTTGTGAGACAGCGTCTGAGCCCAATGTCCTGGATGGAGGGAAGAGGACTCCCTACGATTTTCTCTGCAGTCCTCAACCCCACCCTCTTTAGGTCTGTCCAGTCTGCAGCTGTGCAGCTGCCACACCAGACAGAGATGCAGCTTGTCATGATGCTCTCTATTGTGGTCCTGTAGAAGGAGGTGAGGACGGGCATGGGGAGGTGAGTTCTTCTCATCCTGTGGAGGAAGTGAAGACGCTTGTGTGCCCTCTTAACCAGAGAGTCTGTTATTTGCATCCCCAGGAACCTGCATGGTGCTCTCCACCACCTCCACACCTGTGTTGTTGGTTTGTGTGTGTGATGGGTCTGATTTCTCTCGAAATCAATCTCTTTCCTCCTTTTTTTTGTTGACATTTAGGACGATGTTGTTTTTCCCGCACCAGTTGTGCTCAACCTCTTCCCTGTAGGCCAGATCGTCGTTGTTCTTGATCAGGCCCCCCATCTGTATACTAAATGATGTGGTTAGTGGTGGACCTGGAGACACAGTCATGGTTCATCGTTGTTTAGAGCACCGGACTCGAGACACAATCCTAAGGGGTGTTGACTGAGGAGGTGTTCTTCTTCCCCACAAGCTGGGGCCTATCAGACAGGAAGTCAAGAGGGAGGCTGTTGTCCAGAGGTGACAGTTTGCTTACCAAGCTCTGGGGGATGGTCGTGTTAAATGCTGTGCTGAAGTCGTCAACATTTCTGGCTATGGCAACTTAATTGCTCACTCACGGTCGTAGCACATTTTCCCACCATGCTCATGCTAACAGAACGGACTTCACAATTCATAATATCGTTTCATGCGGCACTCCGCGTATGAGCATAATGGTTAATTTAACATTCTCATGTGGCTAACTGTCACACTCAGTGTACCAGAGGTCATTCTTGGGGCTGCCTATTGCTGATTGCTGTCAGTTATGGGTGACCTACCAAGTGTGTAGCTCAGCAGTTTCCCATGGAGTGTCATGCCTTCTGCAGATTCACTAATTGCCTCAATGAATTCTGCCACCATAGTGCGCAGCTCATTAATGCTAACACAGTCTTCCAATCAGCTAAGCTAATAAAGTGAATGCTTATTATTTCTGCTTTTTGAGTTGCTGTGATAACACTTCATTATCTACATACACAAACACAACACCTTCACAAATGGTCATCAACAGCCCTTTTGAAAAAATACATGTTATTTTCACTGACAGTTTTTGGCAGTTTATCATTTATAGAGAAATGTGGTGGTAACACGGATCAAAACATGGCAATTATCTTCCACTGAGAGACAGAGTGGGCTTGAATTCCAAGTAAAAACTACACCAGGTGAAAGCAAAGTATTGGGACATCAAACGCAAAAAGAAGAAATCAAAGAGGCGCTAACACTAAAACCTCGGCTTCTTATCCTGTACAAAATATTTATCCTCATTCCAGTTAACATTCTCATTAGGAAACTTAGCAACTGCTCGTCTCTTGATCTAATCTGAAGAACATCTGGGCATTATCAACTTTTATGTTGCCACGTTCTTCCCCATGGGGATCAATAAAGTTAGTAATTAATAGAACTTGGCTCCATGTAGATTTAACTGGCTCCTTTGCCCAAAGTATTATTTTTTCTTTTCTTTTTTAAACATAATTTGTGGGGCATTAAATGTGCTGGATTTGCAGGAACAAAAAGGGGAGTATAGTGGACAACGGCTGTATTGTAATGATCCGGCTGTAATGAAAATTCATACGTGCCACAGGCTGTGCCTTGTACTCGGGGGAAGTTCATAAGGTGCACTATCACTCTGATCTAGTGCATGCAGTAAATTATGTTATTGCTGTACTTGGGTGCTGCACAATGCCTAAAAGATGACGACACATTAACTGGGAAGAATTTTGGATTTGACATATCTAAAGTCATTTAAAATTAAGTTCTGAGGAATCTGAGTTTGTGAGGCACAGCAGAGACACACCAATTAAATGGGGCTTCTAAGGCATTAATTCTAGGGTTTGAGTTTTAATTTGAACAAACAAAAGGATTCAAAGTTTCCAGCTGTATAGTGAGTTGGTAGACAGACCTACAATATTTACTGTGACTACTGAAAGGCATATACTGTAACAGTTTAGTGGGTTAAAGGTTGAAAGTGTAAGCTGTGCATCAGACAAATTTAGCAGCACATGATTGCCAGGCAGAAATAATGGCATCTCTGAGTGAAGATTCCTGATACCAGAAGCCAGTAATGTGCTAGAGGCATGACAGCGCAGGCTTTTTTTTTTTTTTTTCCTATATGCATCAGTTGCTTTTGGTGTACACTTGAGGCATTTTAATGCAACTGGTTCAAACTTGATTGGATTCATGAATCAGATGGGACGTTGATGCTTTACATGTCTTGCCCACTCTGTGCCACAGAAATGTCGGACTAGGCACATCAAATGAAACATGTCAAGAATTATATCCGTTTAGTCCTAAACACATTAACAATATTAGCCCTCAGGGGAAACAGAATCATAATAAATTTTCAATTTCAGCTGATGAAACCACACATAAGAGAATATAACAGTCAGACAGGCAGCACAATATACTGATAGTTAAGAATGTGCTCTAAAATGAATAAAGCCATCGTGGCACACTAATGCATGGCTCACTATACTCTCTCGGGAGCACATAAGGCATCTTTAAATAAAAATTAATAAGGAGGTGGAGGGATACAATTTGACTATATTATAGAATTGTGAGGAAGTTCTAATCAATGAGTCACTTTTCCAGAAGATAAAATATTAACTGGAGTCAGTATTTTCCCAGACAGTAAAGACTGTCTTCAAAATGTTTGTTGCTTTCAACCAACATTTGAAACCATTTCATTTATAGTGTCGTGAAAAGAGCAGCGGATCCACACATTTGGCAAACTGGAAGCAGATAATATATAAACTACTTAGACGGGTTGTTCATTTTTAAAACAGTTGGTGATTAAATTCCTTTAATCAACAAATTAAATAATCCATTAATTGAGCAAATCTCTGTCCCACACTGCACTGAAGGACACACTGTCTTTTTGTAACTGTGTTTTTAACAGTTTTCATGTAGACTAGTTTATAATGCGATTGAAGAAAGCCTCACAGTGAAGTAAACATGAGACATTTGAACCCTTACAGTGTATGAAAGAAGGAACCAACAAAATGCCTTTTTACAGTCATGTTGAAGGTTAAAGGATGTAATTTGTGTGAAATCCCAGCACAAATCCTTCATGTTTACACTTCAACCACTGATAGGAGACACAGACAGACAGGCAGACTGCAGGCACTCAGGACATGGGTATGGAGGCAGGCAAGCATGCAGGCAGGCAATGAAATGTGCCCTCCTCTGGCCTATAATAACTGGACAACCCATCCATTTCATCGTTGCCTCAACACAGATCTGACAGGGGTAGTATCATCCGACTCATTGCCAGAGATGTGTGGGAGAACCTGACAACCTCCGCATCCTGCCCCGGTTAACAAGGCAAAAAGTTCTGCTCCAAAGATCTGTAGGAGAAGACAAGAAGTCCATGGCACTGACTGAGCGCCATCTCTGCGGCTCCGTCTTAAACGTCTGCATCTAATTGTGAGGCCGAGCACACAGCTGTGACACTCCAGTTGGGTACAGATTCTTTAATCTCCCCTTTTATATGACATCGTCATGTAATCTCCATCTAGCTACCCGGGGAGCAGCCAGAGAGGCAGGAAATGAAATCAATGCTGTGTCTCTGCACTGGGTGTTACTTCATTAGCATGGGCACTACAGATGTAGCAGTAAATCTGATTTATGAAAGCGCGACAACGGGAGCACCGCAGACAGACGGAGGAATTCATAATAGCAGATGATAGGGACACCCGATGTCCTGCATTTCGCCAATGCTTTACTGATGTCTGACAAAGGGCAAAGAAAGGGGAACAACTTTCTCTCTGCATCCAGCATTCTTTCTTCGCTGGAGCGGTTAAGCATTTAGATCCAGACTCATGCTGTATGAAACACTATTAGCATCTGATTTTCTAAGCTTGTGACTGATTTTCACGTCCTGAGTATCATGACGGAAAGTATAGCAATGGAAAATCTATTTAGAACAAACAGAAAAGGCAGGTAAAGTATGACCTCCAGTGACTGGATAATCACGAGGCATATATTATACAAAAATCAATTATAATTTCAGCGCATTAATTCTCCCTGCACTCAATGTTTTAATTTGTTGTGTTGTTTTTCTTCTCTGTACACAATTCATCAGTTCCATAATACTTACTATAAATTGCACTGCGGATGTAGGAGACAACACTTTATATCAGCCAGACTAGTTAAGTAAACTGGGCTTAATTGGGTTCAGTGTTAATCTTCATTATATCCTTTGTCACAATATTAAGCTGTGAGCTTAGGACTTCTGGCAGGTTTGACATTTAACGATGTTGGGCATTAGCGCACACCTCTCCCTCACACCATGGGGCAGAAAAAGGTCCATTATCCTAATTATTTCCCAAGAACATTTGGGTTTATAATATCCTCAGAAGATAAAATGAAATATATTCACACCATCCAAAACACAGACTCCGACGAAGCACAACCATTTAAATTAACGCCATGAAAGTCTAGTAAAACATGTGGAGTGAGGTCACAAGCACTGTTATACTTTATCAAATTTAAATATTGGACTCAAGGGGGAAAACTCATCAACCAACTTCCTAAATTGGACTTTCCTTTCATTAGTGAGCAGCACAACTTCGTGGGATGCATCTGTGCACCAGCTGTGGCGCCACAACAGCCTTTATAGGTCAATAGGTTAAGAACCTTCTGGAGTGATGACATCTAATCCTAGGGTTGCTATGGCAATGCTATGGAAAAGTCGTAGCCTCTGTATAGCAAAGGCTAATACAGTCGGCTGCTCATACGAGAGGCATCGATGCGGCCGCCCCTCCCCACTTCTGAAAAACAGAGATTCCAAATGATTAGTTGTGCACTCCCATGGGACCGGGAAGCTAAGGAGGGGGATGTGTAATTCAATTAGTCCCACGGTTCTGCACCAAAGGGAGGCAGACAGATTCATCTCATTGAGACATCCAGGATGCGCAGGCCCGGTGTGTGCGCAGAAGATATTGGCAGCACATCATTAGCGCTGTTGGTTTGAATTAAAGATAGTTTCACTCGCTAAAAGACGGGCGGTATTGAATAAATCCCAAAATCTCAACACCGAGCAATTCCTCCTAAAATACCCTCAGCAATCTTGCAAAATCCCTTAGCTGCACAACAAGTGGCTTGAATGAGAAGTGTTTGCAGACTGATGCTAACAGAGAGCGGAGCAAGCTGCCTTTACATGACGAGCTACATTTGAAGCGGTGCCTCTGAGCTCGCACCATGTGTCGAAGATGCCGTCTCCCACTGAAGTTGCACACAGATTGCCCTTTCACAACACAGTCTCCTTCACTGTCTCTGTAAGTCCCTCCTCCCCAGTCGGGAATTTTCTAAAGCTTCACAGTGCCTCACTCCATGCGATTCCTATAATTTATGACAGCCTTTTCCCAGGCACAGAGAAATCAAATCAGACTGTAAATATAGTGCATGTTTCCAAGTATGAGCTCCTCACGCAGACCGTAGATCATAAATAAATGCAAAGGGGTCCTGACAGTCATTAAATAACAGCATCAATAATCCCACATGTGGCAGCGCTGTATTTGATTTTGGATTATGAAAAAGGCAGAAAGCATGGATAATGAATGAAGCACAGCAGAAACAAATGAGAGGAAATGAAGAATTACCAGAGGCACCGAGCTGCACATCAGCCACTTTGTGCCGTTTTCAAAAGACAGGATCCTCAGTCCTGCTCATTAGTATCAGACCGACCCTTGACCTCAGGCTGGCGCACACACCTGGCAATGTTATAGGACACTATGCAGCCCAGACTGTAGGAAGAGGGTGTATCTCATGGGTATAGCTCCGGAGGGGTAGCATGTCCACTGTGGGTGGGCAGTTACCCTCCATTGGCTACAGGTCCATCAATCTCCTGTCTGAGGAAACTGAAGACCCGATGGAGAGAGAAGCCAACAGCTGCCACATAGTGGACCCGACAGATGGCTATGGTGGCAGGAAATTAACACCGTATCATTAAAGTTCTACACAGCATCTCAATTTGAGCGGAAGAAAAAAAAAACAAGCCTGCAACTTCAACAATTCTCCAATATTAGAACTTAAGAAAAAATCCACTTCTCATGTCGCTTGTCGTTGTTTGTCTGTTTTTTTGCACATTATATGTTCTTTCAGAAATATTTTCAACAGCACACTGTGAGAACCCCTGGCAATCTGTTCATATCTATCACTATGACTGGGAATGCATTTTTTATGTTTTCTCTACTGTTATTGTATGAGAGCCTTCTATTAACAAATGGTTAATGGTGAGTATGCAATATCTCAGACATGATCATTCCCATTCTGATGCAGATTTGTCATAATTACTATTCAAGTGAAAACACAAACAATATGAAGATCTTAGCTCTTGCAGAATTGCACTAATGGTACAAAAACACTTTCTTGCATTCACAGAACATAAAAATACTTTGATCCATGTGTGCTAGGCCTGTTAGCTGCCCTCTTATGCCACAGAATCGGGTACTGTGTGACTGCAAAGTAATCCAAATCAACAGCGTCCTCTTCACCTCCATCTCTCCAACTGCATTGACGGAAATATGACAAATGCTTCAGTATTTCATGTGGATGTTCACAAATTCACTGGGACGCCAGCAGCACTTCAGCCACTGCAGTCAACGCTGAAAAAGTTCAATCTTCTCTCTGAAGAGTGTGGCCACAGTGTTAGAAAAACTCTAACACTGTGCTGCAAAGTGTCAAATGTAGCTGTATTCTGGCGTAAGTCTAAACTTCATGATGAACCTTTAATAAGCATAAAAATACCCTAATTTCACTCGGGCCAAAATATTCCTTGTAGATCAGCGAGATTTGGTGGCACATAGCTGCTTCTTTTCGCTAAACAACTGTCATCTATTCAGCAAAACACATTAGGGGTTTAGAATCAAAGAAACTAAGCCATTACCTTGTCAGCGTAACCAACGCTTTATCCAATTAATATTCTATGCAGTTAATAGCAGGCCATATATTACGCTTTCACAAAGTGAAAAAAGAGCACTTTTACAGTGTGAATGCTGGGGAGGCTCGCGGGGACAACATGCAAGCACACACACAGAGTTTCGTACATAATAGTTGCTCTGTTTAGAGGATTTTGAAGTTGATGTTTCATCTTAATAAAACACTGTCCATTCATGTTGTGCTGTATTGAACGGGCAGGGATGGCATCATCAAAACAATAATGGCGTGTTTGGATGGTTCACTGACTTTGACAACGCCATTCAGGGCCGTCGATTAAATTCAACAATGCTTCTATAAATAACATGATTATTCCAGTGAATAACTGTTGTGCCGTTCATAAGCAGGCTGAAGTGTCACAATACGATAGTCGCAGGAAAGAAATTAGAGACCACAATGGCACAATGGAAGGGAAATAATCAACTAGGTAATGTACACATATATATATGATATGTTATTTTTGTTGACCTTGCAAACAGCTCCTATAGCCTGGAGTCTCTGTTGTTCTTCCATTGTAGTGATTAGATGATGTGATCCTGCCTGTTTTTTTTGTTTTTTTTTACTTTACAGGAGCTTTTGGTTAGAACTATACAATGTTATGCTTACTCCCAGTGTAATAAATACACATAATCTCACAGGATCTAGGAGATGGTCAGGAGAAATAAAGGTTTGATTCAGCTTCTCAGCAGATTATCCAGAATTAGATGTCAAGCAGTGGCACTAACAAGCCAAGATGTATGAATGGTAAAAAGCATACTGGGATAGATTATAGCTTTAGGAGGATGTTGGTTCCTCCCTGACTTCAGTAGCTGCTGACACAGTTACAGGAAATTGAGCACAAACTCAATCAGCTCATCGGTTCTGATTTGCCAGACCAAGCATGTTCGGGAGAAAGTCAACATTTATATTCAGCCCTCGTTCGGCTCCGAGAACAACAGCGTACCTACAAACAAGGTTACAGTATGAAACATTGGGATTTTGTATAATTATTGCCTGACTTGAATTAAAATCTCCTCCTCCGCTAATGATTTTGTACCATCAGGCCAGGTGAACCTATTCCCACAGCGGCCATTTAGAATTTATGTCGCACTCGACCCAGAGGATCAGCATAACATCTAAGGTTGCGTCAACATATTTATGAGGGCAGGTGAATGTAAATGTTATACAGCAACATGAACAGATGTTAGATGCAGTTTACAGTGAAAGCTTTATTTATCTGATTATAAGTGTTTCCAGAGCTTTAGGTTGCATTGTAGTCGAGCTGCACCCTGAAATAATTCAGTAAATGCTCAGTAGGGCTGAGCATCATCTGTGCTGATGAAATATGAGTGACAAAAAATGCATATGATTATTAACTAAGTAAGGTATTCTAAATACAGACAACATTTTAATTTACAAGTGACAACAAGTGAATGTGAAAACTTTGAGACACAAGCTGTTAACACATCTAATTAAGTTTTGACAACCAACCTGTTATAAAACAACTGCTTATTAACACTTCAAGGAGGGATAGATCTCCATTATAGCATAATCTTCTTTCTTTTTTTATTCTGGCATATGGCAATTTTAAATCATATCTTTTTCTCTTTTGGCTCCGTTTTGCTCACCACTACTTCTACTGATCAGGGATACCATTACAACCACCTGCCTAATGTTGTGTCGGCCCCTCTTTCACTGCCAGATACACAACAAATTGTGATGCACTGTGTATTCTGACACCTTTCTATCAGAGGCAGCATTACCTTCCTAAGCAACATGACTTGACTCACTTGTTAGATCGGACCTTGGACCACTTTTGATAGAATCCGACCACTGCAGACTGGGAACACCCTGCAAGTGCTGCAGATTTTGAGATGCTCTGACCCAGTCGTCGAGCCATCACAATTTGGCCCTTGCCAAACTCACTCAAAACTTATGCTTGCCCATTTTTCCTGCTTCTAAATGTTCACTTGGTGCCTAATATAAGGTATCCCATCCACTAACAGGTGCCATGACAAAGTGTTATTCAGTGTTATATTCATTTCACCTGTTGGGGTCATAATGTTATCTGTGCATATATTTGAGAATAAATGTGGGTCCTCCTGTGCAGCTACAGTAATTGCTGCACTTAAAAAATAAAAATAAATAAAAAACTATTTCCACCACCTAGTCACCAACTGCTTGTCTGCCATTTGATGCTGGGCGGGCTTCATTAAAAAGCTAGAAACTCTTTGGGTTTTAGCATCAAGACATTTCCACATTATGATATTGTGTTAATATAAAAATATTCATTAGTGTGGCTTTGAGAATGAGCTCATATCACTGGTAATTACAGGAAAGGTTTTGCAAGCGTATAACAACACTGGACTTTTCATTTCAGTCACTGAATTTGCATGACTACAGATCAATGAGGGGTTTCTGCAGTCAACAGGCCTACATCATGGTTGAGCACAGAAGGTCTGTCCGGAGTGCGCTAACTCCAGGTACCATTTACCCATCCCAAATGTTGAGGCAGATTCAAAATGTTGACTGTAAGAATACGTTTATGAAGAGTATTGCAACAAATCATGCCATGGACTCCTGAGTCAACGTTATCATTCCATCTCCAAAAACAGAGCAACGACTGTAATCCTAGATATTGCCTTACACTGTGGGTAACCAGAGAATCCCTCTGCCCTTAACACAAGGTCACCGCACTGCTGATGAGTCAAATATACATGGCTAAAGTAACACAATCACTTATACAGCACAGCTTCCAGCTGCTAAATGCACTTCTGCCAGGCCAATATGGAATCATTTCGACGAGAATGTGTCAGAGCAGTTCTTCTTTGAGACTCAAGGTGCTGACATGACACAGCCCTGAGCCAGGGGAGGAAGAGAGAGGGCGAGAGAGAGAGACAGAGAGAGATCTCGCTCGGTCAGCAACCCTCACAGTCTGCAGGGGATCAGAGCAGAGGAGAGCAGTAATTTCAGTGCTGCTCTTCAGACAGGAGAGTCCTCTTCCCCTGGACAGTCACGAAAACAGGCTGACAGCTGCTGTACACACAAAAGACCTGACGGCCCTCAATTAACCTTGATGTGAAGCTACTGCCTTGTCATTTTCCCCTAACACAAGATCAACTGTCCCATTCAACAGCAATATCATTTTGTTTACTCCGTCTTCCATCTCTGCTCTGTCCCAGTGCAGCTAGCCTTTGCTCTCACTGTCCAGAAATCCTGTAGTGTCACAACCTCCTGACATCTCGATTCAAAGACAATTTACACTGACATGCTTCAAATGTTACGCCTTGATTGTTGTCAGGGAGTTAAACAATAATGTTACAGGTGTTAAAAAATAATTGTGTCATCCAGTGAATAATGTCTTAACTGTACCATGGTTCAGGACCCCTACTACTCAGCTGCATTTGGCTGTGATGTATCATTGATGCAGATCAATGGCGAGTGGCTCGATCACTAGGATCTCTGCCCCACTGTCATTGACCTCTGGAACCTGTAGCGCTCCTGTGAGACCCCCTGCCACTGAAAAACACTCCCTGCATGCTGATGAAGAGGGGAAAAACCAACAGAGCCTTTCAGAGAACGCCTCTTATGTGTTTTCTTTGCGATACTGGCCACAAAAAAAAGCCCTCCCAAAAGCACAACACAAACATAACAATGTAATAAAAAGCTCTCAAAGAGTCCAATCTAATGTATGGGCTGGAGTGATTATAGTTCTTATCACGGATCAGGATGTAGCTATTCAGAAGAGACAATGAATACACAACATTTAGTGCTGGATCTGTTTAGTGTGTAACTTCAAACACACCTCTCAACAAAGAGGCAGTTTTTGTCAGTTAAATGCTCCAAACCCAAACGGTCACAAAAGAGCAGAAAGAAGCTGGGCAGGTTATAACAAGGTACAACAAGGTGACTATTCACTGAGCACAAGCAGCCATTTTAACTGAACAAAGACAACCAGGTGATAAACTGAGCTCTATGGATTCTGTGACCACCAAAACCCAAAAGCAGCAGTTTGCATTATCCGGTAAGTATTGACTCAAGCAGAATGGCGTACGTACACCAGTTCCTCTTGTACCCAAATTTAATAGCATTCTTTAAACTCTGAACACAGTTTCTCTCCTGAGAAGTACAAAAAGTCACCATATCCTCCAACAGAAATAGTTACAAAATTCACGCCTACATGTGTATCAAAACCATCAACGCCACTCCAGACTCCTTCTGTGCATGCACCAACATATATACAGTATATATTTTTACTTTTTCTCCTGCCACGCTGGCGTGAACAGAACACTTTATGGAGCTGTGCGCTGTGGGCATGCATGAAAAACAAAACACAAGCCCATTGCACTGAATTTCCCTCTGTAAATTAAATTTAATGTAGACTGATCGGTACATTGTAAAACATTAATATATTGATGTAAATGAGGTGATTTGTGTACATACAGAGCCCAGAGGCAGCACTGCTTCTGTCCAGTTCACACATGAGGCTTCTCTTAATTTCATTCAAACAAACTAATCAACAACTAAACAAACATTCAACAACTAATCAATGAGACAATATTTATCTCTTAAAGAGAATTAAACGAGCCAGCGGTAAAACTCTAACGACCTGCAGGTGAGTTAATTGGCTCTCTTTCTTACCCCGGGATTCACTTCTCCCAAAACGTCGGAGCAAACCTCCAAACAGGCGTCATTTGGATAAAATAACTGCATATTGGTCATCTTAACAGTTACAGTAATTACTAAAATATTAAAACTTAATAAAGTGATGAACAACAGCTCTACAGATGGTAGCCTACATCGGTTTGCCTGGTTTGCCTGCAGCCCTGCACATGTCAAAGGTTATGGGTAAGCCGCCACCGGAAGTAAACAAAACAGCGTTGATTGCAGTTTGTTTTTTTTACGCATTAAATGTTTAAAATTTTTCGCCGAGATTAATGCGTTAAATATGAGAGCACTAATTAATTCATAAATGTATTTACTCAGACTTGTTGTGCGGAGACACAGATGCATCAGAGACAAAATTAGTTCAGCTGCTCTCCCTTATTTCCAGAGGGAGGCTGTGTATCACATGAGCACAGGTATCACATGATCTTTGCCACTGATAATCACTTTGCCTCAGACGGAGTAGGTCACGTTCCTGATCACATTCCTTGTGTTTTTCTGCTGAAAATGAAAATAGAAATGTGTTACGTTACAAAGATGCAGACTGTATTCGCAGCAGTTAACACCTTTCCTAACAAAATTAGGGGCCGTTAATTGCACACCTATTTCAATGACTGTTGACAAGTAAAACTGAATATTAAGAGGAATTTACGCTACTTGCAATGCACAGCAGTAAACCAGTGAAAATTTCTGCTTTGGCGCTTTTGTCAGATGCTCACTGTGCTAAATTCAGCCAAAACACACAGACACAAAAAGAGTAGGTAAGAGACTATTCATTAAATTAACAACAACCATGTACAAAACAAATTGAGACTAATTTGCAAGCGCATAAAAGCAGCCAGACAGCCAGAACGACAGCCATTGACTTAATCTGACAACTGGTGTTCAGGAACCTGCAGATCACACGTTTTTTTTTTTCTTTTTCTTTTATGCCACAAGCTGAATTTGGAGGAATGTACCGTGTGCCTGACAGTGAAGTCAAACCTGTCGTCTGCTACGTCAAACTGGCATCTCATTTGACCCACTGATGAGAAGTGCCACGGGCTGTGCCACTGCCTCTGACCTGCAACACACCACGCCGGCATCTACTGACCTACTTCTTGAGTGTGCTTACGCATCGCTGGCAGAGCCGCATCAGTTTAGAGCACATGTACAGTAAATCCACTGTATCAGCCACCGCTGCCTGCTTTGTGAGGCCTGTGTTGTTCAATATACAGTAGTACAACCACAGATCGCTGTTTGTCAGCCTTCTATTCTCCACCATCATATTCCCAAACAATGTCATGTGTTGCAGACATTCTCAGATCACCTAAAATGTATTCATTAACATAAACAATATATTTCTATGTTGCTTTACATCAGGCATGTCAAACATACGGCCCGCGGGCCGGATCCGGCCCGCCGGATGATTTCATCCGGCCCGGTATACATTTCTGAGTATGTCAAAAAAAAAAAAAAAAGCAAGTCTCTAGCTCATTTCTATCAAAAGTTAGGATTTTTAAAAAAGAAATACGCCAAAGCCCGAATACTCCCTCCAGCTGCTAGAGGGCAGCCTAGTGTACGAATTTAAATCCAAACTTGTGGTCTGATTTGAGCACGATTTAGCGCATATGTATATGTCATTATGCGACCTGTCCCTGTGTGTGTGTGTGTGTGAGAGAGAGAGAGGGGGAGAGAGAGTCGCGGCCGGTACAGACTTTCTTAATGATAAACGCTGGATGCGCTGGTTGATAAGTTTAGTTTTTACTGAGGAGGAACTATGAAGAACTGTGCAGTAACATCATTATGAAGGTGTGTGGGGGCTTTTATTTTGCCGTGGCGGTGCGGAAACCCTGATGTTGTCTTGTGAATGAACTGTAAACACGGGAGCAGACGGGGTGAAAGTGCACTACGTCACACTTAATTCGCATACAGCTGTTTCCATCCCATTCGAATCAACCAAAACCCGGCCATAGCGAGCGTATTTCAGATTGTGCAATCAGGGTATTTTAATTTGAATCACGGCGTTTCCATCATCATTTTACGATGCGATACAACTAGATGCGCTTCTAAACAGCTGATGGAAACGCACCTATTGTTAAATGTGCTGCTACTCAGGATATTGATGCACTCGTGAAGGAAAAAAGATGCCAGGTTTCAGGAGCCAGCAGCAGCACTGCAGGAGTGCAGTGAGGGAGGGAGAAGGGGGAAAAGGGTGGATTTTGTTTGCACACATGAATAGACCACAAATTGAAAATAAGATGAATATGGTTTCATATTAAAATACAATTTTGAAGTTGTATATAATTCTCAGGCCCTGTAGGTCCAGCCTACAAAGTTGTTTGTTTGCACTGCTGTAACTTTTGCCTCAATAGGTCCAGCCCTATTGGTCTGTTTTGTTTTGTTTTTTGATAAATGTGCATTTTCAAAGTCAATTAAGGCAAAAATAATTTCTTCATAGTTGTGGTGAGTTGATTCAGTGGTTTAAAACTGTTTACTCAGCTGTATTTAATAAACCAATCATTTTATTTTGATCAATTCAATTGTTTTTGAATAAATGTGTTGTTAGAATAGATCCCTTGTGATCAGTAATCATAACATGTAGGTTACAAATGTAGGCTTGATGATAAAGCATAGTACTGAAAAACAAAGCTAAAGATTTGGAGTCGACATTTTGCCATTATTTTACTGGTCCGGCCCACATGAGATCAGAAGGTCTGGATCCGGCCCCAGACCCAAACTCAGTTTGACATGCCTGCTTTACATACTGTACTATGAAGAATTCCAGAGGAAAAACAGTAAAATGAAAATGCATTATATCAAATTGCCACATGTTACAGGATCAACAACTGGGTGACCTGTGGATGTACTTCTACTGAACCTACTGTATTAATATATGCAGTCAAGTGAACCTGATCTCACTGAATTTTTTATTTACTGAGATCAACCGTACTTTGAATCTGTGAAAATACAAAGAATGTGTTTGCTTGGGTCCATCTGCATTGTAGCCCTCATAGATCAACCGCTTGCCACATTCATCTGTTGAGGGGGGAAGACTACATGTATAACAAACTACAGTATGATTTCAGATTCATGTGCTGGTTCAGGAGGTAAGGAATGGCAGTTCAGCTTCTGCTTCTACCTCTTGTTCTCTGGAAACAGGTCTGGAGGCGAGCCAGCCCCCTAAAGAGGCTGCGATCACAGAGACAGCGCCGAAAAAATACGTGGGAGAGATCTATTTCACTGGTAAACACAAAACACAAAAGGCTGGGTCACAGTGACAGCATGGGGTGTGTTTTACTTTCCACCTCCTACACACTCATGCATTAAATATGGTTCAACAATCACACTCTCCAGTGACTCTCAAAACCTTAACTTCCCACCCTCCAACTCAACATTTCCTGGGGAATTCCGACCAGGAATGTGTTCTTGATGACGGAGCAACTGTACCAGCTGAGAGGAAAATCACTTTCTAATGAGCAGCATGGAAACACATGAGGCTTTGTCTTAAACAATTACTTGTTCACAACACTTCGTGGGGTCAAAACATGTGTTTGAGCTGTGTGTGGATTGCGTACTACGGCGCATTTCAAGATCACATCCAAGAGTTGTGCTTCCTGGTAAATTAAGACGCTTAGCTGCAAGTGTGAACTCAAGTTGCTGTAGCAGAGACCCCTAGTAGCTTCCCATAATACAGAATCACAGTTATAGTGGCCTCTTCAATAGCTGGCAATAAGTGGGGAAAAAAAGGCACCATTTAAAGAGAGCTAGGTTTTAATTACTGCTGTAAAGTGAAATAGCAGTGTTTAATATTTTAGAAGCTCAGAGGAAGAAGTTGAGAGTGTTGACGATATCTGTGTGTTTGTACCACTTTTCATGTCTCAAGTTGAAAACTTTTCTTCTTTTAACACAATCTTACAAATTGCCTAAAGTTGCTTTTACGACCTTGGGACTTATGAATAGCATCTAGTGTGTTGTTTGATGGAACAGTGTGCCTTTATCAGCGGCCTCTAGCAGATGCATGCTGCATGTGAGCTTGTGACATTGGTGCTGCTGTGATCTAATTATATCTCTGCTCTGTGTTATGAGAAAGTATACAGTACGGTGCTCATTGTAGATGCTTGGATCACTTTTGTATTGAACATGAGCTCATATTGTGAACCAACAGGTGCCGTTCGACCCAGTTTACCAGTATTTTCACAAAATGAGATATGTGCATGTTATTTGCTCTCACTACTGCAAGCATTGTCACAAAAACAAACATACGCCCATAGACTGACCCACTCTATTATGGCGAGTCTAAATGTAAATACATTAATCCTGCAAACAATCCAGCTCAATTCCATGATATAGAAAAGGTATTTAGGATTCATAAAGCCTTTCCAGCTGAATGAAATCTAGATTATTCCCTATTGGCACATTTTTGACAGTTTGCCATTCAACAAATCTCTTTTCAACACAATATAAGGGAGGTACATGTGATCCTATTACTTACATTTATTGAATAAAAAACTGATATAACTGATTATATCATACATACTGTATGTAATCACAAAACCAAAAATACACCAAACAGTCTTGTGTCAACATTCATGACAATTGGCATGGCTCTGGGATATTTGAAAAGGCGATTCAGTGATGCACGGAAACCTGTATCTTACCTCCAACTGCCAACATACAATAACTTTAAATCACTTTACACTATATAGACAGTGCACCCTGCAGAAGAACCAATAAATTCACTAAACAACACAAATCATCCAGCAACATGGAAGAATGTTTATCTTTCATTGTGCTTTAAAAACTCTTCAGAGGAGCTCATGTAGCACCTCCCATTGTGCATTTGTAGGACGCTTTCATCCTGTACTAACTGGTACCATCAGGGAGTACATTTTTAGTGTGAGTACTCCCTGCTTGGAATGAAGCCTCTGGTGTGACAGGGATGGTAAAGATATCCAGAATCTCAGCTTGACATTTCTAGTTGCATCACTCAGGTAAAAAAAAAAAAACGTCACTCTTCCATATTGTTGGAAATTTCCCTCACACCATGAGTATCCTTGAACTGACCCTTGCTATCCAAGATACCTCTCATAGTAGCAGCTGTTTACACTGTAAAGGGTGGGGTGAAATCTGTCAAACAGTTGGTTGGAGCAGCCAAAAGCATCTTCAGTAAATGAGTATGTCAAAACATGCTAACGTGGTAGCTAATGTGGTTTGGCATGCCGAGTCAGCCCGACACTCACGCGTTTGTTCCACACACTAATACAATGTATGGAAAACCAACCATGGAAAGATATGTAGGGAATTAACTGTGCAGCCCCTTCACCTCCCCATAGCTGCACTATAGAGCAACGTTTACTGGCCTGAATCTGTGTGTCACGGCTCATAATATACAGTATATCTATATCAAGTGTAGCATGTAAGCCTCCGTAAGGGCGTCCCTGCGGTTCAGCAGATACGTCTTTAAGTCAGCCAGAGGGTGCACAGCCTCTCTGCTGGTGTCTTGGAGAAAGCTGCAGCACCAAAGACAGGTGAGTGTGTGCACTCATTATCTCTGCAAGCAGGCAAGTGTCAGATAGAAAGAAGGAATTTTCCAACAGAGATCAATGAAGTAGGTGAGTCTTTTTTTTTTTTTTTACACCACGAGGCAAAAGATGACTGGGTTTGCAAGCTTTTGCAGTCTTATGAAACTTGAGCAAACTGACCATTACCAACTGTCCTCTGCCTGCTCTGCCAACATTCCCTGTCAGCATACTGTATATCATCACTGGTTACATCCCAAGCATGCCCACTTCAGTCTCACATTGTCAGTGTCAGCTTTGATGTTGAGCAGATCCAGATAACATTCAGGTCAAGTCCAAGTTACTCTACAGCACATTTCTTTGCAGAGCAGCACTGATGCTGATTCTCGTTTCTGTGTTAGTTGCCTATTTAACCTACTTCAAGACACAAAACTCGACAAAGCCAAATATTCAACATGCAGCAAACAAATAGGTCAATGAAATATCCATCTTTTTTTTTTTTTTTACCTCTTATCTGTCAATGTCAGAGCACTCCGTCTGATTTAAGGCGAGGAAATAAGACTTGACAGGCTTATAATAAGGCACCAGCTGAAGCAGATCGACTGATGTTAAATCCACAGAAGAGCAAGGAGACGATGGAGTGGGTAACATCACACTGATCATGTGAAAAGGTCGTCTGCAACGGCTTAATATGAAATGTTTTCAGCGCTTGTGCTCAGCCTGAACATCGAGCGGGTCCGCCTGCCTCCCTGTAGTGAGCCCGTTTGGGAGGAACAGCACCTTCAACATCAGCGCCGGGGATTTTTTTTTTTTTAAGAGACACGGCAAAAAAAAAGAAAAAGAAAATCTATAAGGGAAATAAACGAAGGCGAAATCCTACCTGATGTCTTGTCGCTCGTTAATGCATTCGGGCTGACTTGGATGTAGGCGAGGCGACACACGCGCGCGCACACACACTCACACAAACACTCACACACACACCGCAAGCGGGTCAGCTCGGCTCAGCTCTCTCTGCCTGCCTGCCTGCCTGCCTCCTCCACGGCATCAAGCCCCTCCTCGTTTATCGTACAGTGGAGAGAGATGGGAAGAGAAGGGAGAGGGGAAGAGAGGAAAAAAAAAACACGACCACATATCTATGCGCCGAAAAAAAAAGGAAGCAGCGTCACACATTCACCCACGGTGCCTGATGATCATAAAGATGTAGCCGCCCAGCAGGAGAGATCGGGAGTATTGGGAGATAAAATAGTCCTGACAAACATGTTAAATGCATCATGCGCGCAAGGGGGGGTGGAAGGGGGGGTGATGAACGCACGAAAATTTTGACCGACCGAGTTGCCTTTTATTTTGAAAAATGCTTTGAGTTTGTGCAGTGAAGTGCACCTGCCAAAAGCGTGTCAGCAGCACACAAGCATTAGCAAGGGAGGAGGACAAGTCCGCTCTGCTGTGCTGCGCTCTGTCCCACTCTGACACAAGGGTTGTGCTCCCATTTTCGCACAGGGGTCACGTCACTGCCACATGGAGGATGATGTAGAATCTCTATGCAGTAAAATCTCTGATGAATGGCACCTTGAAAGAGCTGAAGACCAGTTCAGATTTGCTACTTTAACGAAATGCTTGGGTTTTGTTGATACAGTAAGTGTTCGCGAAGCTAAAGGATTATTTTTTATAAAAACCCTGTTGTGCACTTCGGATTTTTGAAGAGAGCACTTTACAGCTTTGCATATCTATAACAATTAGAGTGTATTTAATGTATCAATCAGACTAGCAGCGCCCTCAGTGGGTGTACTGTTGTTTTCTAAACAGATACTGCCCCCTAATGGAGATACACAAACATCCTTACGTGGACATGTTTAGCCACTGTAACAGGATGTAAAGTGTTATAATGTCTACCCGCTGCAATATATTTATGTGTATTATTAATATTTCATACATGCAATTATTTCAAGGGAAGTGATCATGTGTTTCTGCATGGATGCTGAAATTAATCTTGCTTAATGCACACTTCTCTTCCTCAAAATCACAGATGATGAGCTATTTCCTAAAAAACTGTTGAAATTTGGAGCTCTAAAACCTTTTTATCTAGACAATTAGTGTGCACCATGTGCTAAATTATGCAAATCTCCCTTCGTGATTATGATTCTTGAAGGTCAGCAGGCGTGTTGTAGCTGTCTTTGCATATCAGGTTGGATGAATAGTTTTGTTCAAATTTACCCCAAACTCATCAAATTCTTGCACTTTGGTTTGCGGAAGGCGATCCACGCTTGAATTACTGATGTGATCTGTACGTTTTGGAAAACATTTCTGAGAACCCCATTTAAGACTCTTTCCTGGTATATTGTTAGCACTGACATCATTCTGTCCTTTAGTGCCTGGTAACCCGTTGTAACTAAGTTACTCCACTTGAACCTTGTCCTGTGCCGAGTGGAGCGTTATTTCTCCCCTCACCCCCCTTTCAGTCTAGAAAGCCAAGGGACACAACACTCAAGATGACTGTCCTTATATTATTATAGTTAAGTATCCGAACATTCGAAAGAGTGCAGTTGATACAGGTTTATCACAATTTAATAGTGCGTTTAGACAAAGGCTTTTGGGATGACTGCAATAACTGATAGGTTAGAGCTCTCAAATGCAGGTCTACCAAAACATCACCTCTCTGTCAAGCATGACTCATTCATAACACAGCTGCATTGTGTCCCACCACAAGAGGGTAGCACTGACATTAGGACGTTTCAGTATAGGTTGCAGACCTAGGGAGCAGTGGTTAGTAAGGCTGAAAATAAATCACTGTTCTCTGTGTCCATTTTAACAACATCTCTGATACCAACACAGCTGTTCTTTAACTGTGGTAAAGTGCTGGCTGATGTCTCTGGTGAAACTTTGCCAGCTTTATCCCTTGAACCATTGCTACTTAAATTGAAATGGCACAAATGCTCTCAAAATGGTGCAGAATTTTTTATCTTATCAAACCACTTAGTTTATCTTAATGGAACAAGGTCGTACATAGAATATCAATAAATGGAAAGGTAAACATGCGAGCTAATAGCCTACTGCTTGTTTAAAAACACCTGTTCACTTTCAAGGCAGTGAACTTATCTCGCCAAATGGTACAACGGCTACTACAGGGCTGCTGATCTCTGTTGTGGTTTGGATATTCCCATGGGAACCAGTGGCCGAGGAGAGAGGGAGGATCCTGTTCAAGCGGCATAGGGGGTGTGTGTTAGAGTCACTGGTTTCCTGCTTCATTTAAACTGCTTGCGTCTCTTAAACAGCCACAGATGAGCTGCTCTTGACAAGAGAGAACCTCCATCTGTTGTCGAGAGAGGCACAGGGATTTGTGACAAGACCCTGAACTTTTAGCCGGAGCAACCCATCCAAACCTGTTCAAGAACACTTTGTGGATTATCCATATCTTCAAAACATAAGGTAAGAAAGGCTTCATGCAAAGTTGGTAAATTTAGATGTGATGGTGCACTTTTTTCTTATAGTCTTTTCATGTTTTAAGGACACTTCACAAATATATTCTTTTGCTTTTACAGAGTTTCTGCATTTCTACCAAAGGACCCATGTGGGTGGTGGAGAAGATCCGTGTGTCAGTGGAGAGATCTAACCTGCCCATCCCATCAGCTGAGCTCAGCTTTAAAATTAGCGATATCATGTTTGGAGAAAGAGTTGACAAAACCAAAAGGATTTCTCTCTGTCCAAACGTTATCACCCCTGACAACATCCCAGAGTTCTGCATCCCCCCAACCATCCCATCCCTGCATGAGACGAAGAACACAGAGCAGGGCCGAGCCGCTCGCATCATGAAGGCGTCTCCCTGCGAGAGGGCCAGTCCTGAAATAGAAGTAACGCACCATGAGCCTCTCAACCCGCACATCATCCAGGTGGAGAGTGTGGACGAGAGCCCCTGTGATGGCTGCAGTGATGAGGAGACCACCAATGCAGATCCTCAGAGTCAGGCTGCCTTGTCCCTTCCACACCTGGCCAAAACCCAGACCTGCTATGGCTTTTGCACTTTACTGGAGAGCCCCCACACCAGAAGGAAGGAGTCACTCTTCCACTCTGATCCAGGCTCCTCTCCGCTGCTGCCTAGGAGTCGTTCTAGCATGTGCTCTAAAGCCTCCCCCGCCACCTCCCCTTCCTCCTCTCCTTCCTCTTTCAGTCTTAACACCCTGACGTCAAGGCTTTCACCGAGATGCTACACCCTGAACTGGCAGACGGCTCTGGACAGTGATACCACTTCCTCTACCGAATCCTCTCCTTTCAGCTCGCCGCTGCTGACCAGGTGCCCGGCCAAGTCTTCCCTCTTTAAAGCACTGAGTCATGAACTGCTGTTGTCGCGCAACATGAGGAAGGCCATGGTGTCCAGGAACAATTCCCTATCCACGGATGAAGGCAGCTCCACGGACAACAGCCCCAATGTCATGAGGAGGGCATCAGAGGGGTTAGCTGAAGGCCTGCCCAGCAACTACAGCCTGGCACCGCCCACCATCTTCCCCATGGACCTGACTCTGCACAGAGAGAGGGTGATGAAAGAAAGAATGGTACCCATAGGGAAAGATGGCAGCCTGAGACTCTCAGCAGAGTACTGTCTGGATAACCAAAGACTACGGGTTCGACTGATCAGTGCTGAGGGCCTGTATCCTCTCTCCGTAGATCCTAAGATTATCAACTGCAGCATCAGCCTCTCTCTTGTTCCTGGAAAAGTCCAGAAGCAACGCAGCACAGTCATCAGAAAGAGCCGTAATCCCATCTTCAATGAGGATTTCTTCTTTGATGGTATCACAGAGGAAGACCTCAGCCAGCGGTCCCTTCGCTTTAAAGTGGTGAACAAAATGTCCACCCTGAAAAGAGACTATCTCCTTGGTGATTGTGATTTGCCTCTTTCTAGTATTGTGCCATTATAAACCCAAGTACTTCCTCAGCAGCTTATTTATGAGTTAAATTATTTATTTTCATTTTTGTATTATAAAACCAGTTTTATAATGATTAAATTATGGAAAACAATAAGGTTGTTTGTCTTTCATATTTCAAAATAAGACTCACTAGATCCTCCTTCAAGATTTCTTAAGAACAGAAAAACAAATGCACCACCAACAAAAAGTTCCCATAAATGAAACATTAAATATATGATTTGCCTTTTCATTCATTGACATGTTAATGCGGTTGCAACATCAGCTGGCGTGAGACAAGCATCTCATATTTCTCCTAAGCCTGTTGTTTTCTTCCTGACCTTTCCAATGATTAAAAATATCACTAGAAACCAGAAACCTTAGAGGGGAGTTTTCACATGTTGAGTATGCATAATTTCAGTCAATGTACAATAGAGGCTCTATCCGTTTTTCTCCACTATGATACAGAACCGATACACTAAAGCTGTATGAGCACATTTTCTACTTTTTCCATGACATTGTGAAGATGTCATTTCAGTACAATGTAAAATAGTTTAGACGGATCATCAAATGTTTTTTTTCTCTTTTTGATAATGTGCTGTGCTTTTGCTCTTACAAAACATTTGATCTAATGACAAAACACTCCACAGCTCTGACTGAAAATATTAGTTAAGGTGACTAAAAGGCAAAAAAACAAAAAACAAAAACAACAATTGCACTGCTTATAATACAAAGTATTAACTTAAACAGGCCTCTTTTCAGACAACAGAGCATGGCACTATTTATTTCAAAGACAAAAGACAGCATCTCTCTATGCAGTATGTTTACACAAGTGAACAGAGCAGCAGCTCTTAATGTAGACTCCGGGCAAGTATATCCGGCTGCTTTCTGCAATAAAGATCAGGCTTAAAAGCACTGACTGCCACTATAGCTCCTAGTTAAAGATTAATAGGTTTCTCAGGGCTCAGAAAAGCTCTGGAAGGGGACAACTGCTGGTTATACACAGTATATGCCAAAACAACATACAGTACAGTAATATGAGGGGATGGGAAACATTCACAAATAACTTATAAATAGCTATAGCTTCCAACAGTGTATTATAACCTGCTGGGAGATTGGTTTTAAAGCTCAATGTCTGTAATGACGCATGCTTTATTATGCAAATATTTTACTAGATTTTACAGTTTGCATTGTGGCACTGAGAAAAGCCTCTGGACAAATATAGCTCATGATCCACTTTCAGTTTGAACTACAGATTCAGCGCGACCACAAAGAACCTGCAATCCCCTCTCAATTGTTTTGATGGAAATAAGGCTTTTGTGTCTCAACAATATGAAGCTTAATACACAGGCTTTTTGCGTTACAGTAATACAGAACAACATCTCATTTCTGACAAAGAAACCTATAAAAATCCCACATAGACAACCTACATTCACCAACAATACCACTCTGCAGTCTGCACACAGGAAGTGTTTCCAGATCCTGCAAGGAGGCTGATACTGTTGGACACTTTTGTATTGAGTGTTGACTCAGCGGTGAAATGCCCTGTAATAAATGCGAATTACCTGTGATTCCCCTTTGCTGGTCAACCACTGATAGGATTGAAAGGGATTTCCACTAATCTGTCTTCATTGAAAAGAGAAGGGATGGCTTTATGGAGCACACTGGTTACAGCTGCATTAGGACCTTGATCCATGCTGGTGCCGCCCATACCAAAATGCTTCTACCAATGGACACTGAATAAAAACATCAAATAACAACAACAATTCATATTCACTTCTTGGAAAAGCACTGCTTTCCTAAACCAAAGCTTTACATTTGCCCTCATGCTGCGCTAGGGTGGGAGAAGAGAGTCTGACTCATGAAATCATTATAAAAATACATGTTAGACAGTAAATAGACAGGTTAGACACACAGTGAAACTTTCCTAGGGTGAAATAGAAACACAGAGGTGAGGGCTGTTTTGCTGTGATTTTGTGTTTACAGTAAAACCAATAACTAGAAGTCATTTCATATTATCTGTAGGAAACATCTGCCTCACTAAGAGCTGTGCATCATGAATGTAAACGCACCAAAGAGGAAGTGCACCGGCTTAATCTCAAGTGACTGAAAACAGTTGCCTGGTTACCTTCATTCACTAGGATGCCTTTGCCCAGCTAATGCACATTTACAATATCAAAGTAATGAGCTGGAACTGACATCTACATTTCAAAATGATCAAGTATACTTCAGTATTATAAGTCCCCACTCTCTCACATTAAGCTCTCTGTTTACATCAAACACTTTTGAATTAAGTTTCTTCAAATGGAAAGATGATGTTTTCTCACCAAGAAAATAAACGATCCACTTCCCCTACCATATCTCACTTGTGTTCTTTTTTATAAACCTTCCTACGTAAACGGCTGTCCAAACCAGGGCTCTTATCTCGCGTTCTGTTTTACCAGGCTCTTATATTGTGCCAAAAAATATAAAATACACCTCACAATGTCACTGTTGACATGTTTGGCCAATGTGGTCATCAGTACGTTCATTACTCCACCTTCTAGTAACAAAAGCAGGTGGGCCTCTATTTTTTGTTATCTGCCTCCCACAGCAATCCATTATATATCTTGCCAGAATGGGCTCCTTGTGTCACTGCCACGATGCTGTCAGGACAAGGATTTCTGACGTCTGATAACCATAGACCAGTAAGGACAAAGGTTGAATTTTTTGACTGCCTATTTACAAACAAATCTATTCATCACAATCTTTGAACTATAATTTATATATTGTACTTCATAAAAGAGAGGTAAACCCTTTCAAACATCACACCTGACCTTCAGTTAGCTGTCATCAAATTACCTAATTAAAAGGGGTCAAAATCTTCCATGATGTTAGCACTGTTGCTGTGGGCAATTGTCATGTCAGGTCCATGATGTCACTGTTTATGATCCACTCTTCAGACCGGTAAACACTGACCTCAGTGTTGAGCTTTGCACCAGATTAGTGGAAGTAATGAGCAGGCAATACGATGTATTTTAACTGCGTCATTAGTTTGTGCGAGGACACATCACGACACAAGATGAAACCAGATCTGACTGAAACAGACTGTCACACACGCGCACACATGCACACACACAGCCTGATGATGCTTCACCCTCACTGCAGTCTGCAGTATTTAATTAAGGCAAGAGATTGTAATTGTAAAGTGAACATGAATTTAATTTGTTTATAAACATATTATGCTGAAAAATATTGAATTATATAATATGT
This sequence comes from Decapterus maruadsi, assembly GCA_030347415.2. Classification (NCBI taxonomy): domain Eukaryota; kingdom Metazoa; phylum Chordata; class Actinopteri; order Carangiformes; family Carangidae; genus Decapterus; species Decapterus maruadsi. Next base: position 12,820,607 of record CM064893.1, on the reverse strand, counting down.
GTGACATGAGGTGGTTGCCATAACTGACATAACTTATGTATTAATCAAATCAAATATTTGATTGAATGTTATTCCTCTCTATTGACATTTCCAAATGTCCGACTGACACTTCAGGTCATTCATTCTTGTCAGTGTCAATTGTCTGTTATAACGTCATTTTAACAATGGCACAAAATCAACTTCCTGCGGCTGCCCAATATATTGTTATCTGTATAGACATTCACAGTTTACGATAAGGCCGAGAACAAACCATGCTGTATCTGCACGTAGCAGACTCATCACTGGGACTGCCCTGCACCTGCCCTGTGTTACACCACCCACTCAATCACCTCAGGCACAGCATGGAGCTGAGTCCAACCGTGACCTGTTTGGTACATAACAACCAAACGTACTGGAGGTTGGACTTCCTCACATCTGATCACTTATATAAACAGAACCAAGGTGTTTGAACCCGTTTGACCCCGCTCTGTTTCGTAGGTGCTGAGACTCCGCATGAAGCCTTTCTAAACACCATGCTTGTCTGGCTCTGGAAAGCAATTACTCACAAGCATGAATGCTCACTTACCGGCGATACCGACAGGGGTAAGAAGAAAAGCTAAAATTAACTCGTCATTGCGCCTTGTGTTGGTTTGTGTGTTCATTTCTCAGTTGCCCCATGTGATTTGTCGGATCACACTCGGGAACAGGCACATGCTGATGAGATGGTATAAATTGCATTAGGACAACCAGGACAGAGCTTGCACAATATTGGCTGAATAGCCATTACACAGTTAGGCAAACAGTCTGCCACATACAGGTCATGTGACAGGGAAGGGGACAGGGGGCGGGGGTGATACAGGAATAACTGGATTTGTTTGATTTAAGCTAATTTTAGACTTTACACATTATGTAGGCTACTGAAGCTTTTACAATTATTTTATAATAACTGTGATAGTAACAAAAACATATAAACTGAGAATAAACTGTGCATGATTAGGTACATGGAAAGATGACACTGTCTTCTTGCCTGTCTTTCTGTGTTTTTCCTCTTCCAATTGCGCCTTCCACTCCCATGGCAACGAAGCCCAGCTCCAGGGGAAACCATGGAGATCCTGCCTTTCATGTGTGAGATGCTTTTATTTCAACACATAGGTTGATGGAGGCTGTCCCTGTCTGTTTGATTCAGATGCATCTCAGCTTCAGTCATGCTGCTGCTTGTATCCGAAGCCAGCTGTCAATACATCCTTCCTCTGCATCTAAAATGAAGTGGGAGGCAGTGGATTATGTGGTGGGAATATTCCTTGCTGTTCAGAGACAAACCTACGTCTCCAAATAATTATTTGTCCATGTTCATGGATACATTTAAAATACCTATATGACAGAGTTTAACATGAACTTACTGCACAATTTAAAGAAAAGACTGTCAGTCAATTGTCTAATTATATAAATCATAATTAACCAGGAATGAAATTAATCTCTTCTGAAGATTTTATTATACGCACACGCACACACACACTTATTAGTTAATATCAAGTTGCTGGTATCTAATTTTAAACCAAAATTTCTTGTGTCTACTGTACTTCATTTGCATTGTGCTGTTGTGGTTGTTAACCAGTATGCTTAGTCTGCCCAGTCAATATACAGTCTGGTGCTTGATCAGGTTCCCTGAGAGGGAGAGGCAATGAGACACATCTAGGTCTGTCTGTGTCATTTCTAGTGTCCTACTTCCTATGATCTACTTACACAACCAACATCCAACCCACAGAGGAACTTTACAGTCCCAATTCCCTCGACTTTGTTTGTCCTTGACTTTGAGATGTTATAAAAGTTGTGGACTGTAGAGCCAATTGTTTATTGGGGAGAGTAAATTTATGGTCAAACCCTATATCTTTTGTCAGCTTAATTATCGTATTTGAGGGGAGAAATCCAATGTCATGGACATGGTAGTTCCATAAACATCAAATTTATTGAACTGCCATTTTTATTACAATAAAGCAGGGAGAGGGATAAATTGTAATAATTTGGATGAAGAATGGGCTCTTGGGCTTTCGTTTTTAAGAAGAAACAAATCAAGTTAAGTTTAATTATGATTCCAAAGCACTGTAGTTTCTAAAAACTACTCAATAAAAAGAGAAATCCTCTTTCTCACTTCTTCTTACAGCACTGTAGGTAACACTAACCTTGGGTTGATTCATTAATGCTTAAATGTGTTTACTGAAAATTAGTTTACTTGAAGAAGAAAAACACGTCTGTTACTTTAGTGCGCTTTATATGACATAACCTTAACAAGAATTTCACATTATCTTCAATATTGTGTAATTTGAAGCCCACAGACATTGAAAATCAATTTCTCCTGGTACTTGGACATACTGTACAGTGTCGTCATATGATTAACAAAGGGGTTGTAAATATAACAATGCATCAGAGACGATAGATAACGAATAGTTCACAGCCTCTACTCATGCTATTTAACAGTGGGTAAACATGGAAGCCAGGTGATGGGTCTTTGTTTAACAGTTTGGTTTACTGGGAAACCAATGGATACACACCAGGGTAAACTGCAGTGTCGTTTTGTACTAGTGCTTCACAACCCATGGCACTGAGGGTAGAGTTTGCCTTAGAGACGAATGACTTTAACCATGAAACATTCACACTTCAAGTTCCGAGACTGCACTTTCAAGTTAGCATAAGCCTCATTCTCCATGGTAGTCAGAGTCGGAGACCACAGCTGCAATAAGTCAGATGTGGGAAGAATTGGCTGCTTTTGAAGCACTGATATTAATAAATTTCTCATTGCTTGCTTGTAAGCAAGGAGTTACTGTTGATGTTAAGAGTGCACAGACACAGGTGTCTTGGGCCGGGTTATAAAAATGAAATCCTTTGGGTGCAAGCTCTGTTTCAATTAGACATCTCCAGACATGTATTCAGTCAAAGTGCCAGAATTATGTCTTGCCTCATGGGACTATAATGGTAGCACCTTTTAACACTTAATCCTCTGTACTGCAACATGAAATTTAAGTCATGCTTTTTTCAAGATAGGTTTGCCATTTTAAAATGTTCTATATTAATTTGAATGGCACTAATAGCCGTACCATTTCCTGTTACTAAAATCACCTTAGATGTCATAACGTTGACAGACTATGAATTGAGTTTTGCTTTTCACACAGAGGAGAAAGACTGCTATATCAAAAATAATCTTAGGGACCGACAAGCGCTGTTAAAACTGTGCAGCCCCCGTCATTCTGTGATCTGATCTACAAAGTCTGGGATGCACACACTGTGCAGTTTGTCTAACTAAACAAGGCCCTTTTTATGTACTCAGTGCTTTGTGGAAGCTGGAGGAGAGGTGAAAGTGTGGGTAGCCCAGACTAATGAGAGGGAGAGGTGGTGGCAGCCATGAAATAATGACATTTTATCAGCTCTGTTCATTTACTAAAGAATGGATTCCCTATCAATTATCAAAACCTGCAAATGTAGACACAGTTTTATGAGGTAGGCTATTTCATAATCAGTTAAATTCAAATTTAACTTGAAAGACTAAAGCAGGCTACAAACAAACAAACAACAAAAATACAAACAAATAAGATGTTCAAGGTGTGGACACATTAGGCCTTAAACTCCAGTGTGTAATAGGCTAATCTGAATATAGGCTACCCATGAATAGATTTGTATAAGTGTAGGCCTATAATTGCTATAAAATAAAATTGTTTGGTTTTTGTAGCCTTATAATTATTCTTTTATATATAGCAAGGGTCTTGCTTTAGAGAGTGTTGCCATCTTGCGCCACCATGTTTGTTCATTAATAAACCAAGGAAGAAGATGATCCTCACCTCACCCCCATATAAAATAAACAAAGTGCGCAATAGAGCACGCAATAGAGGCTATGAGCGGAGGTTTATATATATAGCCTACATATTACACTTGAACCAAACAGATGGGGAATGAGAAATCCGCAGTATTAGCTACAGTAGTTCGTTGATCATGGTACAGTGCTGCATGAAGCGGACTAGCAGTGATCCGGTTGTGTCCTACTACACCCACACACCCACAGTTAACTCACCTCAAGTTATTTCGGAAGGACAGACGGTCCAATCCATACTGTCTTATTTGGGTCCACAAGTGTTTTTTCTTCTTCTTCCTTTTCTTTTTGGTGCCCGCGCAAAACACAGCTAGCATCACACACAGCGCTTCGTTAGCCAGGATGACAGTTTCTTGTCAGGCCTCCTTGGTGAGCTCATAGGATCGTGAACTAGTGATGCGCGGGCCGGAGTTTTTTCCAACCCGCGGGTCCCGCATCTATGAAGTACTTCAACCCGCCCCAGCCCGCCCCGCACCACCGCATCTATTTTCACAACCCGCCCCGCCCCGCCCCGCCGCTATTAAACGTCAGACAGCAAACTTTTTACTTTGAAGGTGCAGACAGAGGCGCTGTGTTGCCGGTAGCTTGTCAGTGTGGAGCTCGTGAGGAGTGGGAGAGAAGTGCAGCAGCAGCAGCAGCAGCATGATTGGCCGGGCTCTTTCCCAGTCCCTGCTCGCAACCCCGCTCTGTTGATGCGGAACAGCTCCTGAATTTGTCATGGACCTTAATCCATGGCCCTTTGCACCGCAAATGAAGTAAAGATTTCTTGACCCGCACCGAAAGACAAAAATGATTGGCCGGGCTTTTTAACCCGCGGGAACAGCTCCTGAATTTGTCATGGTCATGCCATGCCACAAAAACTGAAAAAAACAAAACAAAACACTACTACTTGTGTTATTAGCAAACGTATAGGCTGCTTGCAACTACATTTTGGACGAATATGCCGATATTTTTGGACGTTTTTGTCGACATGAGCGGAAGTGCCCTTTTCCACTTTTCAAAGACCAAGCTGGAGTTTTAATTACATGAACCTGGAAATATGGCGGCTTTTCCTGGCTGAGGACCTGGATATCACCACTTCACCTGACCAAAGTAAGCGTTAAACTCTTCATGCTACTTTAAAAGTATGTCCGGTCAGCGTTAGCTAGCTGTGTGCTGTTGGCGTTTCCCACGTTGGATAGCAAGGCTAGTAATGCTGCTGGCTAGCTATTTGGACCTCGTGGCGCTGGCTAACTACCTGTCGACCCTGCTCACGTGCTGTCCTTATCCTTCTCTGTGGCTTTATCGCTATTATCACCGGATTCCCTGCACTAACGTTGTTGTTGGGAATGGTTGTATGATTGCTACTGCCCAGTTCACACATACTCAGTGATTATTATTCTCCTCTTGCCCCATATATTGGTAGTAGAGTCCACACAACAGCAGTCGGCGTCCTCTGTTGTCTTACTGCCATGTTGAAAGAGTTATGAGGTCAGAACCTACACGTTTACAAACGTTTAACACGGTTTTATAATAGCTGTTACAGTGATATCAAGAACCGACCAATATGAATTACATTTACACTGACACTACAAAACACATTTACACTGACACAAATTACTGTCACCTAATTCTAATTAAAAGGTTGCCTAATTGTTTTCCTCATACAGTAAGTCTTTGAGGGATTTTGGTTGGTTGGTAATAGTCTCACTGTGACTCTGATGTCTTATTGTCATAGCATATATTCATTTCTTTGTGACAGTGAGCTGACTCAGAACCAAAATACATCTGAAGCAGCTGCCTACTGTAGACGGGCTCAGTACAACAAAGTCTCCATACCACATCGTCTCTCTCAGCACTTTATCTGTGAAGTATTGGATAATTATTCACTTCATTTGTGTTCTGCCCTACTGTCACAATGGAAAAAATAGTGTTTTGATTAAGAAATGCAAGCATCCTAATCTGCTGGAGGCTTAGTGAATCACTAATTTGCCACTCTGATCAAAATCTTAATTGATTCAATTGGTGAATTATTGCTGCTAGTTTCTCTAAGAGAGTCACTATACTGTGTGTTTTCAGCAGCTGGGCATCCTTTGCCTCATGCAGCAAGTTGAAAGGGAGAGTTTCAAAGGCCACAAAGCTCAGATCTCAGCAGGGCACATGTTTTGCACCATGTGAGGCTGCATGTGTTGGTACACATGTCAGGGCTACAGTGCAGAAAGAGGGTGAGTGTGTGTTTGTACGTGGTCTGTGATTGTGCATGCAGAGCTGTGCCTGTACTGTGTCCACCCAGGACTTCAAGGTGTAGTGAAAGGTCATTTTAGTGTCAGAGAGTGGCTGAGACAAGGCCGATTACAATTTTCAGAGATTACTGTTGAAATACTTTAAATGGCTGCCTGTCACACATTCTGTGCATCATTGTATTGAAGTGTTAAGTGTGCTGATTCTAGATCGACATTAACACTTGGACATTAATGAAAAAGCAGTGAATGTAAACCACTCGGACATGTTCAGATGAATGTGAGAAATGGACCAAATGATCGTACATTTATTGTTAGTTCGGGCCTTTTTCCCCCAAAAGCATTTTGACAAATCACAAGAAAAGCACAAGTGTAAATAATACATCTGAGACTTCATTCTCACAGTCCGCATGGTGGTTCACTGTCACAGTAGAATTGAGGCATCGTTAATATTATTAATAACACCTGTGCGTTTTCTGCTATGACAAGTCAAAATATCTGCTGTGGCCTGTGTGTACTCCCAGTGCAATTGAAGTTGACAAAGTAAACTTTCTCAGCCGAGACTGAAGAAAAGAGAACCAATTTTTCAACTTAGCACTTAGGCCGACATGTCTAAAAGCGCCACCATGTACATTATGAACCTTAAACTTAGGTGTGCCGCTATTAGTATTGATCAAAGCACTTTCTATGGTGAGTAGTAAATATTACAGTCCTTCAACTTCTTGTTGCTAATGTGAATGTGGCTACACGCCTGTAGTCTGGTTAATACTTATTATCCTTTCAAGCAGTGTGATGACTGCACTGTGTATGTTAACTGCAGTATGGTATAGAAGCAAGTGTGTGTAATTGCATTGCAACATCAACAGACAAATAGGCTGTCCCCAAGGCAGGTGTCAATTAAAGGTCAATCACCTGCAGCTGGTTCCGGAGGGGACAAATGAAATTTGAACTTGATGACATCATGAGCATCAGTGATACTTCGGCTGCATGAGCTAGAGATCAGGTTGTATTGTAAGTCCTCCTGGTGAGGCCAAGTGAGGTTAAACTTCCTGCAGTTGGCCTTTTGTGAGTGAGATATCATTTTCATTTTACCGCATTTGTACTCTGTGATGTCTCAGGCACACATTAACAATGATATTAATGAGTATCTGGGCCTCCTCGCGTCTGATTGGTCCTTTTCAAGTGAAACACACCCACACAGCAACCCAAGTATTCTCCCAAGTTCGCACAGTCACAGTTTCCATGTCCGGTTTTTATGAAGTCACGCTATGGCCCCAGGCTCCATGGCCTCTTCAAAACGGAAATGACCTGCATCTTTGGCACATTAGTGTGGACCTGCATACTTCCTTTTGTTCCAAGAATATCTGCATGGAAAGCATTAAGCTCAAAATAGTAAAGTACCTGCAGTTTAGCTTTGAATGTTCTGTTATTCAACCGTACCTATCTTAGCTCACTTGTTAGTTATGTTTGACTGCATATGGTTGATCAAGAAACTAAAGCAGATTTTTAGGCCTTTTGATGAAAAAAAGTACCATCGACTGCTTTAAAGCCAGAGGGATATGTTGGATTTATTTTTGAAACAATGTGTTATTTTCCTCTTTTTTTTTAAAGATTTTTTTTAAAGGGGGAGGGGCTTAACGTGAGGAAATGTCTGTTGAATTAATGATGTTTCGTGTATGGCAGTGCTTTTTGGCAAAGCCATTTGTGAGTAAACACTTACTATAATATTGTGAGCAGGTTTTGCACCTCAACAACAGCTTGATGCCTGCCGCCCTCTGCTGGTGATACAGTCTCACCTCAGTCTGAACCAAACCAAATTTGTCTTTGTTAAAAACTGGTGCACAAAGCACATGTGATGGGATTTTAAATGTACTCTTGCTGCCCTCTGAAATATTTGAAGACACTTTCATGTTGTCCTCAGGCAGACTTTCTAATTTGACTTCTGCACTATAACGAGTCTATATTCAGGCACATCTGCTTTTTGGCTCTCACATGTTGTACAAAGGCACAAATACACACACTGGCAGTAATGGACATGTAGCAGCATAGCCCCTGGCCACAAACATACCAACCACCCATAGGTCTCTCTACTGAGGAGTGTAAACAAAGGAAAACAAGGAATGCATGACTGTTGATTTACACCATGCACCTTGAATCTCTCTTTATTCTGGCCCACGGCAATTATTTACAAGTGTTTACTCAACAACATGAAGTATGTTCTCAGTAAAGAGACACTTGTTTACAACCAATCACTGGGACTGGGCTCATGAATGTTAGGATACACAGTGTGAGACCCTTTCTCTCACCATGCTATTTTTAGTAGACACCAATGCCTTCCGGCAAAAATCACATGAATATGGATAGTGTGCTCGGCTGTACAGAGTGGTTTGCAGCAAGAGAGCAATGATTCAGAAAGACATCCTGCACATACTCTGTGTGTGTTCAATAAATACTGGACCAGTGCAGGATTATCATTAGGTTCTCAAGGAATAAAATACTGAGAGATTATTGGATGCTAAACATGTTTTATTATATATTTTATTCTGTTGTTTCATGAGAAAATTGCAATGTAGAAATGTTAACATGTTACCTTTTTTCACTATCATTTATCATCATTTTATTTGGTTTAGTTTTCTTTTGTTAATTCTCCGAAAGATTATGAGCTCACTTATATCTTGATTACTCAAAAACTGTCAAATACACACACATTACCATCACAAAAGACAAGCACAACCACATAAAACAGAAAATTGCACACACATTAGGGTTTTGCAGTTTATCGTAATACATTTTAAGAGCTTGTAAATATAGCACAATCACACAATGAAATAATAGATTTATGATGCAGAAATGTACTGTAAAAAAATAAAAAAAATATATATCACTAATTTGCTTTAAATATAAAAATGTGATTAATTCCTAAACATGGGAAGTAAGCAAATTATTTAAATATGAATTGAATTTTACTACAAAATACTACCACAAATTCATAATTAATGTTTTTTTTGTGTCCCCTGTAAGCTTGTTTTCTTCACAGCAGAAATTCAATCATTCATTATTTTGTAAAAATAGTAGGGTACTTGACTTTTTACTTTGCATGGATCCTAAATGTATTTGGTTTACTTTCCATCACTCTTGTGCCAACTAGCATGGTCTAGCTTCCTGTCCTTGACCTCAGCATACTTTGCAAGTCAATATTATTCAAAGGCTGTCTATGGTTATGCCTTTAAATAGGCCAATTTAGGCTTGGAGCACATGCATCTTGGAAGACAGGTTTATTTTGGTGTAACTCAATTTTTCTCAAGTCTCCTTGGCTGCCGGGATATATCCTTGAGAAAGAGGCCAGAGGCATCTGTACTTTTCTAAACATCTAAAATCAAGTAGTACTCGGTGTAGCAGAAAACCCACAGTGTCTGCCTTCCATAGATTATAGGTCCTGCAAGTTTAGCATTGTCCAGCAGAGAGTGCCCTGGCTCTGTTTAACACTGGTCTGCTCAGCACCAACCACTGGCTGGAACCAGCAGGGGCCAATCCTACGGGATACCCGACTTGTTTGTGGATCAAATCTCTGTTGTGAAATTCTTTGTGTTATTTGAAGTACAAGGATACAATAAAAGTGGATATAGTACGAGACGTGATGCACTGCACGTGTGTGTGTGCATTTTTATTTTAACACCTATAGTACATTTGTGCTCAGGGGAATACAGTATTCACTCAGCAACTCTAAATGATTCATTTGTCATGCAATTTCAAGCCCGAGGCTGTGGGAAATCATTTGGCCAAAACATTTTATAGAAATCAGTATCTCTGTTGGTTATTAGTGTTTCAATTCCACTGATTACTTGTCATTGACTTCACCTAGAGCTCTTCTCTTCTCTTCTCTTCTCTTCTCTTCTCTTCTCTTCTCTTCTCTTCTCTTCTCTTCTCTTCTCTTCTCTTCTCTTCTCTTCTCTCCTTTCTTCTTATCTGCCTTGTTTTCTTCTACTGTCCTCTCCCCATGGAGTGGTCTTGTTCTCCTCACTTGCAGATGATGTGGTTTGGAGGGCTGGAGCTGATGCAAAGTGACGTGTCTTACCATCACAGGAGTGGAGCTGAGGCTGGGCCTCACTTCCCCCGCACTGGGCTGTTTTTGTTCGCCGCAGCTCATGCGGATAATTTGCCGGGATGCAGTGGAGGGCTGTCACAAGGACTTGGCTCAAGGGGTGTGGGAAAATAGCAGAAGCGTCTTCCATGCGCAAACCCTGCCTTAATGATGAGCATTAAATATGAACATCTTCTTTGTGTAAGTGATGCATTAGGCGCCCTACATGTCCCTCTCCTTGCTTTTGCTTTTTCTCTCTTTTGGTCTCTTCTTTCCCTCCCTGATTCTCCGCAGCCTTGTCTAGAGTCTTGTTTGAGAATCAGTTGAATAATCCGACTGACAAGCAGCCTTTAGGTCATGGCATCTCTGTTCAGAAAATATTCTCAATTCTTTGTGAAAGCACAGCACAAACACAGCTCTGTGTGACTGAGCTAATGTTCCTCTACGAAGACAACAGAAATGACTAGAGAGACAACATCGGCTTCGTCTTGGCATCCTTGACTATTTTCTTTATTTCTTTGAAGACTGTTAATTTGATTGCCTGATATCACACTGTAATGTAACTCTGTAGTGTTTTGTGACCAGACCACACATACATAGAAGAAGCCCATCTTTGTAGGACAGCTATGCAGGAGGAGGACCAGACCAAATGATAAATTAACAGGCAGAAAGCTCCTTCATACCTTGCTGATCAGAGACAGCAGTCCCAGTTCAGCTGAAACAAGTCTATGTAGAATTGTTCCATTGACAGTTACAGATAAAGTGATCTCAGGGAGCTAAGGAAGAAAACACACCACCCGCCCCTTAAAATAGACCTCTCTGGGTACTGAAGCAAAGGACAGAGTGACATTGTGAATGCTAACATCTGTGCAGAACCTTGCAGTACCAAATGCCCCAACCCCAAGTTTGAGCAGACTCTACCGTCATCCTCCAAGGAGCAGCCATTTTGGAAGGCTCTCCCGGCACAGATGTTGCATATTAAAATGTAGGGCTGTTTTAGCAGAGGAAACGCTGTGGAGAGAGCAGGCTGCTCCTCTGTGGGCCTCACCTGTGCCTTCATCCGAGAAGCCAATCCAAGAGAGGGTACTGTCTAACCAACCAAAAACAAAGTGACATTCAAGATAAAGTCACCCTGCCGGCTCTTTGACCCTGGGAGGCTGTGGATGCGGACAGATTATTTCACACATGAACATAACTTGTTTACAACATTTGGCTTACATGCCCATTTTAACATAATTGACTCCTTAGATGCATTTACCTGCCATACAGTATGTACTTGTGTGTCCTTCTTTGAGGAGTAATATGGGAAGTATTTGTTGACAGCATAAAGAGAATCAGTGACCCTGTCTGACCAGTGCCTGAACAGACAACAAGTATTGTCCACAAGATGGAGATATTCACCAGTTTAATGCGGAGCGCCCACCTGGCTCCACATGAGACAGACAGTGGAGAGAGGAGCCTCAGTGAATGAGAGAGACACAGAGGCAGAGAGGGAGATGCGCTACATGGCTGTGTGTGTGACAGATTGTGTTTGCATGAGGCTGTATGTGATGCCTGTATAGAGTGTGTCTCTTTGTTTATGTGTACATTGTACAGTGAGCGTGCCTGAGTGGGCGTGTGTTGGTTTTTTTTTTTGAACAGCGCTGGCTAAGGTGCTGAGGGGGCAGAGTCTGCTAACAGAGAGGTTGCAAGTGGTCCCTGAGCTTATTGGCGATGGTCCCAAGGGGCCCAGAGCAGAGGAGAGGTCGAAGCAGGTCGGCCGTCCTGTGCATTGCTGCGGCCCGCAGCCCACTGTGTGCAGAGGAGGGTTCAGGTGTGTGTCGACCTCTTGCTCCAGCGGACTGTAAGTAAAGAGACTGGGGTCTGCTCCTCTTATCCAGGAGGCAGGCTGCTGCTGCAGGAGGGCTGACCTCGACCTACAGAGGCCCTCACCCCACCTCTGCCTCCACCTCTACAATTGGGAGCGTTCCATAAATCTACAGTCACAACCCAGCATCATCATCAAATAACAAACCAATTAATGAATTGCGGTGCTTTTTGAAACACTGGCCCTTAAGGTTGCTGGTTGTTTTAAGTTAAAATAATGGTTGTGGCCACATGATGAGCAATGAATTGATCAGTAGCTCACAGTCTAGTTTCTTCAAACATTAGGTCTGCATTTTGTATTTCAATTTGAAGACATCGGTTTGAGTCTTTGATTAGCATTTTTCACTTTTTTTTGTCATTTATGTCTGTCATAATGCCGACTAAAATATGAAATCAACAGATTTTCTGTGACCCTTGTACATACAGTACATTTTTTCACTTTGTAACAAACAAATGGGCATGCTTCGTTAGTTCCCTGTATTACTGTTTTGGGATTACTGGGTTCTCATTTGAACTGGATACAAAGAGAGGAACAATTGTTCTGTCACAGCATAAAGTGCAGCACACTTTGATGCTTTATGCCATACTACGTTGAAAATAAAGGACTCATTTAAAAATGAAAGACTGAATGTCAAAAATACCAATCAAATTCATTCTTTTCAGTGAACACGAAGCTCCAAAACATCATTAAAGAGGCCAGTTTGATTGCCAAGAATATCTTTGCAAAAAAGGCCATTTCTCTCATGCAGCATAATGATGAGGAGCCACCGTAATGATGCTACAACTATGTTACTGCATATTCTTTTATGTGGGCTGCAGTCACATTTTCTCCTCTCTGTCATTGTGTCTTTGTATGAGTCATTCAATGATGCCAACAAGCTAATCCTGAGAAACTGTCACAATAGCTTCTATGGACAGTTGAGTGCACACACCTTGTCCACGGGTGCATTAATTAAGATGGTTGCTTGAAACCACTAGCAATTAATGTACTGTATCAACAAGCACAGAGCACCACAATAGTGAGTGGTAGCCAAATGGTATTACTGAAATGGCACCTGGTCCTCAATAGGCATTGTTTGGCTACATTTTGTGCCCATGTAGTGTGACATATTGCCCTCAAGCATTGACCATCTGACCAGGGAGAGGGCTTTAAATGCTAGGCTAATAATAGGAAAGCATGGCCAGGCAAAGCATTCTAGTAATTATGCCCCACTGTGGGACATGATGGGTGAAAAGAGGAGAGGATAGGGCTAGATAATGGTGAAGGGGGGGGGGGACAGCCCAAGTCAAAGGATCACTCAACTTTTTCTCTGCTTTTTCTGATGCAAGTGGCTGACATACAGAACAATTAGCGACGGGGTCGACTCGGAGGTTAAAATGGCAAGGGCGGGCCAAGTATCTGAACTGGATCAACAACACACCTCAGTCTGATGTGGGAGAGTTTGGGCTCCTGGTCATCGCGGTGTACATGTTCAAATCAGGCATTACACGTACTAGGCCATTTCCAGGATCTGAAGCCAAGGTCTTGGCAAGAGTCTGTCTCTCTGGGTTACACAAACCTGCCCTTGAACTCAGTTTCCAGGGAATAGACTCATTCTCTCTTGAAAAGTGGAGAAAGGAAGCTATTATCTGACACAGCCTGTGGAGGAGACGCTGGGTGATGATAAAGAACTCAGCCTGGAAAATGAGGCTGAAGCGGACCACCAGACCAAAGTTTGTTTGCACAGTGACTTTCATATTGTTTGTGTTTGTGTGCGTGTGTGTCCATGTGTGCTCTGCCGTGCATCTGAACTTGTGTGTGTGCGCTTAATTTGCAGCATCACAGTGTATGTGAGCCCCTCACTGTGAGCAAAGGAAGGATGCAATTTACATTTTTGTGCACATGTACAGGAGCAGCAACAAATAAAAACCCGTGCCTAAAAATAAAATGACTTGAGAATTAATTAAAGTCAGAGAGTGTGCAGCAACAAACAGATGTGTCCTATTTAGGGCTAATATCAACTTTATCTAACTGTGTTGGGAACTTGTGATTGATGGCGTCTGTCACTGTTACAGCTCCAACATGCCTTAATCCTATCCAGCGGTTGCACAGCACCCAGATACACAATGCCTGATCTTTTATTCCTTTATTCAAATCCCATCGATTGAATAGAGTGATCAGAGGCGTTGCCCTCTCTGGAAGAGCTTAATCTCTCCCTGACACATGGAAGACTTGCTGGACTTTGATGATGCAGCCGCATATCCTTTTGGGCTTTCAAACAACTCTGCGTGCGCCGTTACCTCCATCAGCTGTCTGGAGAACAATCATTCAGTACAAAGCACTGTCAAGGCTTCAGCAAGCAGAAGCTTCACCCCGCCAGCCTCTAATTCACCCCCCTGCTCCTTGCCTGGCTGCAATGCACTGTGGGATTGGATAACCAAATCCCAGATGCAATTAGTGGTGCTTTCAGAGGCCATGGTTTGAGCAATATGCTGGAATACTCCATTGTGCCCCCGTGCACTGGTTACTGGCAAATTGGACTTTCATCAGATCTACTGTGCTGAAGACATTTACAAAAAGTTAAAATCACGTCGGACAATTCACTTTGTTACACTCATGGTGCTAAACAAGGGTAGTCCTGAGGATTTTTAATTGATGGGTCTATTGTTTCTTTGTAGTCACTAAGGATAACATAATTACCCTGTTCATTATCCCTCTGCGGCTATGTTAAAGAGCCTGTTATCAGAGCCTATGCAAATGGTAGCACAGCTTTCTGCTCTTGTTCGTGTGCTGCTGTTATGATATGGGGCCTATTGCATCTATGTATGTTTTATGGTACCTTAAGGCATTCGTCTTGAAAGAGTCACTCATGGCACAATGACATTCGGTCGATACCGAACGAACAGGCGATGATATATTTATCCCTCAAATAATCCTCAGGTCTGACTACTTCTCCATTAAAATGATAGATTTGACTTGAATAACACCCACACAGCAACGGATGTCACAGCATAAAAATGAGCTCGTGTTGTCACAGCAGGGATAGAATGTCATCTGTGTATCAGATGTGATCATCTTCATGGGCTTGTGGTGTGTGTGCGTGGAGCAGTATGTGCCGTGCGGTAATGTCTTGTGACAGCCACACAGAACCCATCCCTCACGGTGTACCCAGATCTACCTGGGAAATGACCATCCCCATCAGACCGGCCCTGTCATCTACTGCACGTCAACGAGAGGCAGCCTCATATGGTCATAGCCTGTATGTGTAAACAAAGACACAAACATTTCCAGGCTATACGCATGAAGTGTGCCCTTAAAAAACACAGGCACCAGCGAGTGTGTGTGAGCACAGAGACTGGGGTTTGAAAAGCCTGAGACCACTTTGCCATGCACTTGAATTTGACAGCGGCAGAGAAATGAGAGATTGGAAATGTAGAGAGAGGGTAGAAGCTGCAAGTCGAACTGGGATCAGAGCCTTCACCACCACTCGGTAATTGAGTTGCCCCATGAATACCCATAATTAACAATGAAGCATAATTATATAAATATCCACGGCTCATACAACAAGAGAGTACATGTAAAAATGATCCAAAGTGAATTCAGTCTGTATAATAGAGTACAGTGTAAATACACATCCCCGTGTGACACTAACATTTGGATCCTTTCCACAGCTTTTCCGGGAAGCTATTGAATAAATACAATAAATATTAAGACAAATGCTCATGAAGCATCGCAGTTAACTACAGTCTCTTAGTCAAATAGCAGATTTGTTCATGGATTTTGAAGTTCCCATGCACTTAGCATTAATAGTGGTTCATTTTCACAGAGTTTAATATGATCATTAATAAATAACTACATTTTATAGTCACTGTGCTCATTTGCATTTGTACAAGCAAAGATATTTTTTTCAATCTGCTAAATTCTCATCACGTCATTGGTCATTAGGCCATTTTTGCCATCATGGAAATTTTAAATGAAGTTTCAATTCTCACTTGTCATCACATGATTTTTTTTGCACTGCTTGAATTTGGCTGGTACTGTATCTCAGTGGCTGCTGCGACTATAGACTGAGCATTTCAGGATATACTGTAGGAGCCACTGAATAACCTACACACAGAAACTGGTCAAATAGGCAATTGTTGAAATGTAAGAGCAGTTATTAACGTGTGATTACTCTGTGACTCCTGCTGAGTATTTGCTGATTAGTTGTTTATAATTCAAGTCAATTGCCACACGTGGCTCAGGGCATTCATTTACCCTGGTTGTATCTGAACAATAAACTATTCACAGGTCAAAATAACCTGCTGACACATTATATGGAATATATAAAAAAAGGCACAGCTTATGTGTGTGAGTCAGTGTCAAACAGCTCATGAGAAATATAATGATTTACACCAGAAAACTAACACACAAGGAGTCGTTACCTTAAACTCAGGCTATGTGTCCAGTTTATCTTTTGCATGTTTTTTTTCTGCCAAGGTTTATTTTCCGACGGCACATCTTGGAAGCGTCTCCATTCGTTCTGTAACAAAAGAGTTGCTTTTCAGCTATTAAAGGAGCAACAAAGGCCACTTTGCTATTCCCCGCCTGACAAATGACATAAAAATGCAAGTGCAAAAAAATTTGTATTTATCTTGCTGTTTGCATTTTGCAATGCTGATCATATTTAAACAGGGCCGTGAACAATCTGCACTTCTCTTCTGTCAAATAACTTTTTAGTATTGTGTTGGATCATGCGAAACTAAAACCCCATCCTGTGATTGTGTGCTGTCTACTTGGGTTGAGGGGCTTTACAAAATAAACTAGCTCCTTTTGGCTGCATTAGAAGACAGAAACTCTGCTGACTCGCACACTTTTGAAGAGAATTCTACATTTGTATGGCTGAATCGATACAATTAAAATTGCCTTTTGCGTTAAGCAGTTTGCCTTCCAACTCAAAGTGGGAACCTCAGCAAAGTTGTTGTTTTCTCAGTCTACACCATTTACCTCAATTCTATCATCACTGACAACCTGCTTGCAAACTTCAAGGCCAAATGTGCATAAAACAAATCATTTCAGGGTGTCAGCAGATAATGTGGGGTAGTGATGCAAATCTGTTTACCACTTTTCTTCCAATACATTAAAGGTGCTTTTGTGTTGCGTGCTTTGACGGCATGTCATAGAGCAAAGAATGTGTGTGTGTGATGTGTGCGCGCGTTTTGTGTGAGGGAGTGAACAAGGCAGAGAGAGTGATTAGGTGTGAGCAGGTGGATTTTGAGGAAGAATCTGCATCCTTTAAGTGGTTTTGAAGTTTATCTGCATCGCATTTCAGACTGTGAGGCGAATATTGGGACTAATTGTGATTATTACTCTTAATATTCTGCGTGAACAACGTAGAGAATAACAGGAGTTGCCGTTATGCTTTTGATTCCATGTCTTCACCCATTACAAATTCCCAGTCAATGTGAGTGTTTGTCACAGATGCAGCCTTAACTTACCCTTTACTTCAGAACTGTCTTTTTCTTCAGAGTTTACACGGCAGGCGATTGCATCCTGGATCTTTTTAATTCTGTCTCTGATGTAAGTTCAGACAACAACAACGAGAAAAGTTGTAACAAAGCTCGCCTTGTGGTGCGGCGTCTCTTGCTGACACTGTTTATCTTTCAGAGCCTTAGTTCACCCTCATGTTCAGCAGCCCCGCTCTTTAATTATGATTAGGCTGTTCACACTTCTCACCCTCCTCATCGCTCAATTACAGCACAATATTGATTTGTTCCCGGAGAAACCATCAAGGATGCACAGCTAGGAAATCACTGATATGCTCTCTAATATGATAAATGTGTTTTAATCCAACGTTACATTAAAATGCCATCTTACAGTGCTATTAGTCACTAAATTAATGATCAGAATTAACTGGTTTGGCAGTTGGAACGAGACTGGCCCCTGTTGTTGGTCATTTTGTTCTGAAACTTTGTCCCCATATCTAATGAACCCCTTTCTTTAGATGGAACTTGTGGTAAAACAACAATTTATCATCAGCCATTACAGGGGTTTGTTTGGCATCTTTTGTTCCTTTATGTTTAAACATCCTCCCCGAGGTACACAATACAGTATAAATAGGATCCGTGAGTACGCTATAGAATAGCAGTCAGTTGGTTATGGATAGCAGCCGCAGTGGCACCTTAACTTGAGTGCATCACATAGAGGGAGCACACACAGGCTTGTAGTCTGGCCCGGCCACAGAAAGAGAGCATGTGGCAGTGTCAGCAGCCTAGTGCGGCATGGCCAGGTTTCCTGGGGCGAGGGCTGTGCTGTGCTCCATACGGAGGGCCTGTGCTGGGAGCCCGGGGGCCATGCAGTCCCAGGTCAGCAGATGGGCCTGTGATTATTATTTCCAGGCCTGTCTTACCTGACCACTTCCTCACTCCGTGAACAGCTGTTTCACTCGCTTCACTGAGACGCTACATGAACAGCCATTTTTCTTCTGTTCTTTACTTTGTACATAGTATAAATCTTTACTGTGACCCTGCTCTGGGCTCCATCCACCTGTGTCTTACCTCGGGCAAACGCTCCCCTGGAGGATTGCAGCTCTTTTTTTTTTTTTTTTTGTGCCTCGGTCTTTACCAAGCTGGGGAAAAACAGACTATTAGGATTGTTTTCCAGACAATAGAACACAAGAGTAAACTTATCTTAATTTTACCACTAAAGCCTCGTGTTACTTTGTGGCTTTGACACAGTGTTGCAGAGAGAAAGAAGAAGCATTTTAGTGGCATCCCGTCACCACAACTGCACAGTACTGAACATTTATGATGACAGTCATAACTGATGAGATTCGATATGACGATTGAAAATATTATTTGCTTTGTCTTGACAATGTGGGATTTGATGTCATTACAATCTTTTAGAATAAGGCTGATGTATTGCGAGTTGTAAGAGGTTGCCATTTCTCTTAGACTTTGTCAGGTTTAGCAATCACATATTGCAGACTCTGGTGCTTTTGGATGAATACCCTCTTTAGTCAACCAATTCATCACACTGCAGGGAATATTGTTCTACAGCACCTGGTGTTCAGACTATTTCTGTGTTCTAAACACTGTTGGTACGAGCCATTTGTTCTCCATCCAACAATGCTTGCAAAGCCTCATTACTGCTCCATTATTCTTGGAGGATTTTGCGCCCATCTTAAATATTATTGTTATGGAACAAATTATTAGTTATTTTCATTTTGCATTCTCTTTGGAAGCCTGAAGAGGGTCATTCACATTAATCATTACTTAACGTTATCTCTGACGGGATGCTGGATAGAAATACAATAATCCATGAACAAAGAGTTAGTGACTACTACTCTTCTTAAGCTGAGGCTCGAAAAATGTCCTTTTATGAGATATTTTCTGAACTCTCTGAGTGCGAGTGTGATATTGGACAGGCTTTGGTTCAATATACCAACAGCACAAACAGCCTTTGGTCTTAAAGTACAACATCAAAAGTAATATCTTCATTGCACTGCGATCCAAGAGAGAATTATTTTTCCAGAGAACAAATGGTTTTAGTAAGTAGTTTAACAGCAACAAAAACAAACTGGAGGAAAACATTTAACCAGGAACACAAAGAGAACTGCTGAAGCAGATTTAAGCCCCTCAAATCATTCAACATAGACTCAAGCGCTGAATGAAAGAGCAGAATCTGGCTTATTTATTGATGAAAATGAAATGGCTGAGAAAGGGGATTTCTTTGAAATGCGAAACATAAAATAATAGATTTTCTCAGCTGTATAAACTCTAAATCCAAAGATGTAGGGGGAGGAGGCAGAGCACATTTTGACTAAACTAACTCTGCTTGAGCTATCATAAAAAACCCCTCCTTGTTAGAGAGATAGGGAATACACCTGTAAGGTCAGGTGGCTGGCTTTCAGCATTAGGCCCCAGCCACTGAGCTGTTGATCAGACACCTCTTTTCACACAGCTGCTACGTTTAGATTCCCAGCCCCTCCCTCAAATCCCACAGTGTGCTCTCAAGGAAATGTGTGGAAATGAATTATGGAAATTTCTGATGGGAAACTTGGTGCATTAGTGTTTCATTTAGCTTGCTTGTATCCTGAAGCGCTGCTCCAACCTACGAGGGACAGAGCTGGAAATATAACTCTCAGCGGCAGGGAAGCCCACAGGGGTGCGTCTCCCAGTCAGGGCACGGGCCAGTCGATTTATCTGCCAGTGGCCTGGGCCTGTCTGATACAAGCTCTCTCACAGGTGGATTTATCACCGTTGCCTGGAGCTGCAGGCCTACAAACTCGATACAGGCCTCCATTTTTTATACTGGCTAAGCACAGCAACCTCTGCTAACTCTCCTCAACCTCTGAAACTCAGGGTGCACTCCTCTAGACATGTTTTATTTGTGTCGCTGTTCTATTTAGACGGTAGTTAACAAACTTCAACAAAAGAAAATGTTGTTAATTGAACCTGTAAACGTTAAAATTTATTAATTTGTGTAGGAATATATTGGACAGATTTTTACATCCTCTGGAAACTACTGGACATGCTTCCCTTACTTTAGGTATGGGCCTACATACAACCGTCTTTAAATTGCAACGAGGAAGTGGAAGGAGGAAATTTTGTTTTTCTTATCAATTATATATTACTTAATTAACACAACACGGAATACAACAGAAATTACATATAAATGATGGATGTGACCAAAAACCTGACATCAAGCCCTTGGTATGAAAATGAATAAGAATTCAATTACAATCAATCATCAAATCAATAACAAAACATATAAACAAAACAACCCCAGAAAAATATTTCTTCTTTATATGCATTTATTAGATAGGCCTAGTCAAGAGATGACAAAAGTGACGGGAGAGAGAGAGATGTGGAATGACAGGCGTCCAAGGTCCCTGGCCAGACGTGAAACAGGGATGTTGCGGCACCTTAGCCTCCAGGCCACGAGAATGCCCCTATTTGTACAATATTTATCCATATCATTGTGAAATTAGAGCTTTTTATGGAATAGTTCATACAGCAGCATGCATATAAAAACACAGCACCATTAAAAAAAACCCAACAACATCGCATTTGAGTGATATATTCCCTGATTACTGTAGACACACACACACACACACACACACACACACACACACACACAACATGAAGCTTATTCCTGTTGATCAAATTATCAAGGCAGCGTTACTGTAACACATAGACTACATATAACCTGATCAAGCACAATTAAATCCCTCCAAAATAAATTTGCCCTCAGGAGATCAGATTTGCAGTCACATATTTGTTTTCTGTTAAACTACAGTGGACTGTACAGTATATCATGTCCTAAAAAAATAAGAGTCTGTGGTTTGAAGTCTTTATTTTGCATTTCAGTCTCCATTTGCTACTTGCACTTTGCATGAAAATACTTATTGTTGATTGATTGAATAAAGTAATTAGCACAAAATAAATCAAATTTTTGTTTGTAGTCTTAATAAAGCATTGTGTGTATTATAGGCCACAAGAGGGAATGACACTCTCTGAACGATTCAGCTTCTGTTGCAAGAAGGTAAAGCAGTTACATTTTTAGTTTCTTTGTTCGACTAATAACTTGTGGAGTGTTCATCGTAGAATTTATAATTGTATTGGCTCCACTTGTGTATTTTTAATTAATATTTATTACTTTTCCAGTACATAAATTACAGTAAACCAACAAACCCCTGTGTATTTCCTATCATGAGAGTTTCACAAATGAAACATAAATGAGGACAATTATAGTATTCCATATATAATTGAATATGTAAAAAAAACACAAAAAGCAAAGATATGAAAGCCTATTTCACCAAAATTGCACAGTATCTGCAAGCTGTCATGATACTAGTATTAAATTGGCTTCAGTGCCAAAACAGGCAGGTAACCTTCAGTCATCAGTCTTGGATTTGCAGGCAATATCACGATCCTTTTGAACTAATTTTGTGATAGACCATTTGCAATTAATAACCAATATGCTAACCAGTATCCCCATCCTACATTAGCCTATAGTTCAAGCTTCTGTTGTTTGCAGACCTTGGTGGATCATTTAAGAAACACACATCTTTGTAATTCCATACATTTAACATTTCCTGTTGCATGCAGTAGTAGTAGTAGTAGTAGTAGTAGTAGTAGTAGTAGTATATGGACATCCTTTATTCACTGCACCATTTTCACGGCAAACCAAGTCATGTGAAAGATATGTTGTAGCCTACTTGAAATTTGATAAACAATGCAATGTGATTATACATGAATGTTCATTTGCTAAATATAATAAAATATATAAAAATTGAGGTGTATTTCACAAGCTCAGACACATGAGTGTTGCCCAGTGTAATGTATGGCTAAGACACAATGTCCTCAGTGACTGAGGAAATCCTGCAAGTTCAAAGTGAGGATGTTTCACTACTTTTCAACAAGCATTACCATATAGCACTGAAGGCCCTGTTGTGCCCCTTATGTAAGTGGAATAGAAGAGAGGAGAGAATGGATTTGCCACAGGTGTGAGTTTTCCCAGGGAGGTTTTGAAAATGTAAGACCACATAGAATGTGTGTGCCAAAGGAAGGCCAGCGAGCAAAGCCCACTCGGAGGCATCACTAATGCAGGTTTCTCAACAAGAGTGACACAAAACAACAAGAAATAGACAGAAACACAGTTTTCTTTTAGAATACTTTCCCTAGAAAAATTGCTCTGTGTCCCTTTCAACTGTGCATGTGTGCTGCCAGTCCTGTTCATTTGTTATTTCGTCATTGTGAGTTGTTGTTGTGGTCAGAAGGAAATCAGCCTGAACAGGGAGTGGAAAACAGAGCAGAGAATAATCATACCTGCTCAGACTTGAATTCCAAATGTCACAGTGCATCATTGTCTTCTACTCCATTTACATTGGCTGCAGACCAGTACATCTAAATCAATGTCCATATACCATTTATAATTTTTAATTAGCTGATGTCATTAAAAAAATCATTAGCTCGTCTGTCAGCTGGTGCCTAAATCAGCATACAATTAGCAAATTGGTGTATGAAAAGTTGGTTGAAAATCCAATAAACCTTTTTTCTTTTTTTTTGATAGAAAGGGTTAATGTGGCAGATAACCCTCATTCCCTGTTCTGAATGATACAAGAAATTCTCCTCCTTGGGGCATTTAATTTTTTTCCCGCAGCACTGTCCATTACAATTATTTTATGGACTCGTGGTTATATTATCACCCTGTGAGGGCAGGATCTCTCTGTCTGCAGTAAAACTCCAAAGGCCACAATTGATTGCTGTGGTGTTAAATTAATAGACCGCATAACTTGTAAAAAGTCTTAATGGCCATGCCAGTTACTCATATGGTGGTCTGTCTCTAAAAAGCTTCTCAGTTATAACCTTGACCTTACTCCTCCAGCCGATACTCTACAGATGAAGAATGTATTCTTTTTTTTTTTTAGGAGATAAGTTGAAAGGTCGTTCTTACTGAAGCCTTCACAGCGACACTAGGAATCAATGCTCATATAATTGCACTGTCAGCTCGATTCTGATAACAAATATCTGTTTTGAGAAACACATTGTAGTAGCCAACTGGTCCCCATGTAGGAGGCAAACCCCTCGGCCAGCGGCAAGCTGGTCCCAGCCTGCTGGCAGCAGCATCAGCGTGCCCACTTCATGCTTGAGCCACACCTCCACTCACAGTCCGTCACGCCAGCCTGCAGTGCATACCTGGCAAACGCCGCAGCGGCTTGCCAAGGAAGATTTATACCTGGTGTTTGACCTACTTGAGTTTGCATCTATATTAGTGAAGGAAAGAGCTTGGTTGTGGCAGAGAGAAAGGTCACAGAGATCCCAGATCTTCCTCTGATGCATCAGGATGATGGAACTGGCTAATTTAATGAGCAACAGTTGTCCCCTCGGCCGCTACAGATGGTGCACTGCAGCTCAGCTCAAAGCCGTCTGGAAACATAGCTTTCACAGCACACATATCATCCAACATAGAGGCTCTAATACTGTACAGGTGCAAACTAGCATTACATTTTAAGACCAGTCTTTATTTTTCTTCAAAATAACACCAGCCTCTGATTTGATTGCTCCTGTGTTATTGAGATTAGACTCAAATTCCCTTTACCTGTTTGTCACCTAGGCCCCATTATGTAGCTTTAGAGTAAAAAAACATGTGTGACCATGTGATGTTTATATCAAGTGAACTCAAAGCAAAAATAAATGGATGACTTGTGTGTCATTATAAACCTTTGATCTAACATGACACATCTGGTGACTGACA
Organism: Decapterus maruadsi; assembly: GCA_030347415.2. NCBI lineage: Eukaryota > Metazoa > Chordata > Actinopteri > Carangiformes > Carangidae > Decapterus > Decapterus maruadsi. The sequence goes on along the minus strand of CM064893.1, from coordinate 12,796,383 downwards.
AGTCGAGTGAAATTGAAAATGATTTCAGAATTGCTTGTCCACACATGGAATTCAACGTAATAATTTTCATCAAAAGGAAGAAAGGGGAAGAGGACGTTTATTTTTTATTTTTTATATCAACTGATGAAAGTTCCTCCCAAGTCCCAAACATTCTGGCCTCCCTCTAGTGGGAGCCTTTCTCTTTGCAATTACACCTCAGAAATTCACTGCTTTTCATTATCTGAGAAATAATTACATTCCCATATCCTCGTCTTGGATGTGAATGCAGAAATGGATTCCACATGGATATACAGTAGTCGTACAAGGATATATATATATTATATAAGATAAAAGCTACATGCTGTACAGCTGCTTGTTCAAGATCCTTTTAACTTTTATGTTGCAATGGGATCTTCAGTGAAAAGGCTTTAACATCAAATGGTACATATGCATATGCTTTAGGAGGCTCTATTAAGGACCCATACTGTATATCAGTATACCATGTGTCTAAAGGTAGATGGCATGCTCTTAAAGTAACTGTTGCTGTTAATTGATTTCTAAATATTACTGGTCTGGTGAAACGATTCTGATTGGCTGTGAGTTGTCCATTAAAAACTGATAATGGGCACCCATAAAGATGTTTGGGTAAAATTGCCTGATTACGTTCTAAATATTATTGCGCAACAACTTTTTTTTTTCCGAGCATTGTCCCTTACTTATGTGTTCATTACGAAACTCTTGACCTGGTGACCGATTGTATCAACTAGTACTAAAATATTGATGCTTTTCATATTGAGCAATAAGATTCTACCACTGACACAAACCTACAGGACAGTGGTACAGTGAGACTCTCCTCAGTTTTTTCTCAGCATCCAACCTCCTATAAACAAATTAGACTTTATTTCTGTTTCCACCAAGCTCAGTTTTTTCTGTCTAGCTTTTGACTCATTTGTGTTACTTGCCAGTCAAAACAATAAATAAATGTAAGAACAAAGCCTTGAAGTATTTTACTTGACTTCTGTGCTCACAGAGTTGAAACCAATGTTTCTTAGATATAAGAATCACTAAATAAAACAGCTTTTTGGAAAGAAATAATTAATATAATCATAGGTTTATGATTTCTATTAAAATTTGGACTTGAATAAACAAACCGTGTAATGTTATGAGTCAAAAAGTTGCAGTAAACAAGTTAAAAGAAAATATATTTTTTGAAGTGAACTTATCTTTTTACTGCAACTGGGAAACTGTATCACATCTTATAAACTGAGAATCGGGGCCTTTATTCATTTTAAAGTGTTTACTTTTGTGCTGGTGCTTCATTAATCGTCACTGAAAAGTTCATGGCACCGAATGTTTTTCAAATAGTTTTTAGCCACCACAATAACATCATTATTGTTTTTTTTTTTGCCTCTGGCAACATTAAAACACTACAGGTAAGTCACCTGGCACTAAACCTAAAATAATTTGATGTCTGTGGAATGAGACGCAAGAGAAATGTGTTGGTGCGCTGGGTAATTTGCATGATAGAATAACCTTTCTTGTGTTTGGGAGAAAAAAAAGAGCTAATGTATTCAGTGTATTTGTGGTCATGCTCTTCAGTTTTTTATCACCTAGAGACTAGTATTAAATCACCTCACTGGGGGAATGAGTCGCAGGAAAGGGAAAAAAAAAATGAAGCAGCTTCTGGATCTAATGAATTCCTGGGAGAATAAACACGCCTTTGAATAAAGCCCTAATCACGAATTAAGTGGTTGTTGCCATCATACCTTTGTAGAACATACCCACAGACACAGACCCCGAGAATGTGTGTGTTCAAATTATTTCCCGAGCTCCGGCAACAATGAAAAAAGATAAGAGGTAAGCTACCCAGTCCTCAGCCAGTCCGTGTTTAGAGATAGGGCAGGGCTCATTTCCAAACTAATCCCTTGTTTCAATCCCTGCTTCATTTACTGTGTGCAGACCGCAGCTTCAAGGGTCAAACTGAAATAACAGAGAAGCCGTCCAGGCTGCACGAAGGTCACATGTGACTTTCTCTTCTTGCTTTGTGTACGTCCTCCCAATAAGATCTGTGAGGAGGCAGCATTATAATAAATTACCTGCACTGTATGAAAATCATACGCAGCTTGCTACAAACCTGCCTGTTCATGATCAAGTTCCTTCTGTGCCAATATTGGCCGACAGACTTGCATTGAACAAGGTAGAGCAACCGACAGAACAAAGACTGGGGTAAGTTTTTCTCAGTGAATAATCCCACTGAGCCTTCTTTGAAGGAGTTCTTACACCAGGAAGGTGGATAGGGCAGATTTTAATCAATACAGGAAAACAAGGAGCTCAGGGGACGTGAGGAGCCTACCAGTCAGGATGAAGATTAAACACCTCTGTCTAAAACACACTCAGTTCGTGTCAGAAAGCCCGGGTAACTTCAAATCCATCTATCAAAACGGTATCAAACTGTGTTTTTCTAACAAAGCAATGTTATATGACATGTATTCTCCCCTACAGCTGTAGGTGAGCAAGTGGATCATAAATCATAGCAGACAAAGCTCAGCTTGACCTCTAAACGGTTGTATATCAGGCTATTCTGATTCAGTGTGGATGTCTTTTGCCCTCAATAGGCACACTTACTTTATTTGAGCTTTGAACAATGTAGCTGTAATCCCAGAGGGCTGATTCTGCATAACAAACAATCTCCACTTCTGTCCAGCACCTTCTCTTTGCTGCACTTTTCAAATAAGTTAGAGCGTGTCGCACCGTTCCTCAAGTCTTACGGTGTACAATTTTTTTGTATTATTGAAATGAGCCCGTGACCGATTCGCTGCGAACTCACCCTCGATGCAATATTTGTTGTGCACATGGAAAGCTCAGAGTTTTTTGCTCAACGTGCTGAAATAGCCACAGTGGATAAATTCATCAGACTGTGAAAAACAGCACTCCTGGGGAATGTGAGGCTATCTCAGATGCTGTGATGGAGGTCGCTGTTTTGAGGGACTTTTGCACAAGCGCAGTGTTTTTCTGTTGTGTTAATTAGACACTCCCAGTCATGTTGGCTGCAAGGCTGGTTTTGCTGTGAAATAATGTCTTTGATTAAAAGATCCAGCACTCATGAGAAGGCCTGTGTGATAAAGCTACGCTCAGTTGGGGGACCCCCCAGCTCTCTAAAAGCAACCCCCCCCCCTCCTCCTCCTCTCTCTTTTTTCACCTCTTTCCCCAGACTAGAGGAGAACAAGGAAAAGGAACAGAGTTGCCTGAAGTGGCCATGCTGCTCATTTCATAAGCAGCCTCGCCTCTTTGACTCATTTAAGAAGATGAAAGACAGTTACTGTAATATTTGAAGCTGTGGCCACCGCAGCTGAACAACATGCGAGCACATTTCAGAGGGAAGTTTTGAGTGTGTTTTATGAGATACACTGTATAAGAGCATGCTGGCTGGAGCATGAAATGCAGCACAATAAGAGCAGCAAATGCTGTCACAGACCCGTCTTAGGCTGAGAAGACTCAGGCCTCCTCTCAGAACTGTAGGTCACAGTCAGAGGGCCCGGCTGAATAATTGATCAATGAATGTGCAGTGAAAACAGAAACACAGCTTAGCACTATATTTCCCCTCTCCCCCTGTAATGTGCATTGAATCCCACAGATCCATCAGCTACATGCAAAAGCTCCGCTGAGCTGAAAGGCCTCCAAGTTCACTTCAATTATTCAGCATCCCTCCAAGATTATGAATTATTGAGCTAAAAGTATGTTCCATATACGGCCATGTACTGTAGCTTTGCTGTAGACAGCATCCACTCCACGGATGTGTGGGAGATCTGTGTTTGTGTGAAACAGCGGGGGCAGACAGGAACTATTAAAGCCACGGACAATTACAAGTGTGGGTGACGGCCTAAACCTGTAATACCATATTTAACTGGCCCACTGAAGGAATGATGAAATCAAGAGTTTGCACTGTCAGGCCATTACGGTTTAATGGAGGTACCAGGCAGGGGGAAGCTCCCCTCCTTACAGTGAGTTTAATTAGGTAACCACGATCTGGAGTAGTAGATTTATAAGTTGACTATTAATTGTTTCCTCCATACCTTGGCAAAGTTCTGGGCTCCCGAGTCTGTTTTCTCTTCAGGGCTGAGAGTGAAAGGTGTTTAGTTTTAGCCGCCATCTGCCGAGAGATCGCACAGCCAGATTCGCTCCAAACGCCCGCTCTGGTGGTATGAATTGTGCCCAGGCCTCTGATGAAGAGTTGGGGTTCGCTTTTCTTGGCTTGAGTGGAGGAGGAAACAGATGATACAATTAATTATCAATAGGTCCCTCAGTAAATCAAAGCCATTTTGGCAGCCCATGACAAAAAACCCACTGAACTGCCTGGGAGTCTTCGCCATATCTTCATTGCCCATTCTCAACAACTGCTCTCTGGCCGCCTGCCTCCAGTACAATCCACAAGGTGTTTGAATAGATTGTTCAAATATTTTCACTGTTGATTCTTTCTCTCGCTCTCGTTTTGAATATGAAGCTAGTTTTTTTTTTTTGTCTGTAAGAGTGAAGAACCACTTGACTGAGTGCATTCAACTCTCCTGCCCATCACCCAAGCTCTAATGAGCTCGGGCCATGGCAGAGGCATGGAGGCAGGGAGGCTGATAGTAGCTCATTATCTCTCTGCCCATGCCGGCCTCTGTATTCCTGTTTGTGGCGAGCCTCTTCTTTTCTTATTGTAGGGTAAACATTTACCCAGTGGAGACAGGCCTTGACCATTAGGCACTGGGGAGCTGTGTTAATGGAAAGAGGGCCCACTGGAGTTCGGCCCACCACCCTCCTTAACAGAATAACTCACTCACGCTCACTTTGGCATGAACCTTTTATTGGAATTTACAACTGTCTGGGGAGTATTCCTCTGCAGAGGTTGAACTATGGCTTTGGCCTTACAAAGCAAAGGCCATTAAGCAGGGTTTTTACAAGCCAAAGAAAGCTAGACAGACTTCATGGACGAGCCATGAATTTTAAAAACCGCCAAGGAAAATGTGCTTGCAGTGTTGTTAAACACAAAGCAGCATCCACCTTTGCCACAGTAGTGTTGGTGGTCATTAGTGACAACATTATGGGGCTTTTATTACAAAACAGATCCCTTGAGCGCGTTTCATGAACACAGTCCCGCTGAAAGCTGACACTGAAGAAAACAGAGAGGTGATTAAAAAAAAATGTCTCCGTCGTGTGCGTGCATGCGTGTGTGTATTTGTGTTTATCGGTATCAGCGTTTCTCCCGCGGTTTAAGACGGCGCGAGCGGAGCCGCTAACTGGTGAGCTGGTGACCGTTTCACAGACGAATATTGTGTTTTCATCAGCTCCCCTGCTGTCTGTTGGAAAAGCAACACATGTGATAGTGATGGTGTGTGCAGTCCTTCATCCTTATATTAGGGACTCAAGGGGGAGGAGAGGGGTGAGCTCTCTAGGGTAAGAGAGGCTCATTAGGCAGCCACTGCCTCCCCATAACCCAGCTGGGTCTGAGTGCCAGCAGACTGGGCTGCCATCTCTCTCTTCATCTCTCCTCTCTCGCTCTCTTTATCCATCCACATTACACATACTGGGGCTGACTCATTTTTCACATTCACAACAGAACGTGCAATCACAATAATAGACTCTATTGACTGTGTTTGATGGCTACAGTAACTCATCTTTACCAATTAGCGCAAAAAAACAAACTGATGCTTGGTATTAACCCGCTTCCAAACAGTAACATTGAATTTGTTATCTCTTTGGTAATTTATCCAAATGCTGTTTTCATGATTGCACATGATCCGATTTTGAGTGCGATCCTTCTTCACATGCTCCACCAGGAAGCAAGTGTAAGCAGTGATTTCTCAAAGAGCTTCTCTAGAAGATGCTGGTCACATGCTTGTTAGTGCTCTGATGAGCCACTTTCCCTCCCTTCATGTTCTGGTAATTATACACTCAATTAGCAGCCTCTTTGTGTCTGTTGCCTTAAAGCTAATATTTTATTATTGATGCCCCTGCTAATACAGCTGTACAGTCTTATTGGATTTCTTTGTGCTGGTGAAATCAAAACAGTGAGTCTCAAAACTCTGAAGTTCGATGTTTTGCGATCCGGTAGAAGACGGCGCTTCTTCCAGAAGGTCTGAGTTCAAGCCCGATGTGACACAACGCATCCATCCTTTTGAGGTGTCCTTGAGCAAACATGAGAATCTCCACCAACCCCCCCACCCCCCCGGCCCCGCTGTTCCGTTGCTGACCCTGTACCTTGACCACGCTGCAGGGGGGAGGCAAGCAAACAGATGAACTTCCCTTCATACAGAGATCAGTTGAATATCACAAGACAGCACAGTATAATGTTACTGAATGATGGGAAAACAACACAAAATACTGTTATTTAATGTTTTAGCCTTAAAAGGAAAAAATATGAAGGAGGGAAGAGGGGAAAAAAAAAAAAAAACTTTACCAGGAATTATGCTTTATGCAGCAGTGGTGATGCTGGGGGTAGGGGGAGGTGGGGGTCCGCTCAAATTACTGCTTTCCACTTTCCAAGGCTGTGGACAGCCTGTCTTCAAATTAAGGCTGCTAAGCGGGAGAGTCAAATTGGAATTCCGATTCTATTAAGAAGTCATGCCCAGCAGCAAATAATGCCAAATGGGCCCAGTGCAATGGGAAAGAAGACCATTATAGAGCAAAAATATTAAAGCACTGCTGATCTATTTGCTGAAGATAAACTTAGCATATGTCTCCCAGTGCTGTCTGGCCAGAGCCTGCAACAATGAAGACGTCTTTTTTGGAACTTGATTAAAAAGACACGTTGAGATCAAAGTCAAATGGCTCCCGAGCACTGCAGATGTGATGAAATCTGTTACAGCGAGAAAGAATAATACATTTCTTTGATAATGGCTGTGCAACATGAAACAATGCGTACAGTCTGTTTCAGCAGTTTTATAATTACTGAGAGACTCTGCTGTGGAAATATAGCCGCTTGTTGTATTTAAGCAGAGAGGATACACGGCTCTATCTGGATATGTTCTCGGCGGTAAATAAGCATTATGTCGCATGTTCAAGGGAGAGATAGAGAAGTCATCATATTACCACCTGCAAGGAGATGTCCAAGCATCCCAATGCGTCCATTATGTCCCCCTATATGCAGCTCTTGTCTGTCGATTTCTCATTTAAAGCTGTTTGGCTGCTGACAGTTCATCGGGTTCTCATCTCCAGGCCAGGGATGAGCCATCATCAGACCACATCATGCATGGAGAGGCAATCACAGCTGGGCCTTTTTTAGTCATGGTGTGTTCTCCCAATGACAAGCCCACTGGCAGTGTATTGGTTCTGGGTGCATTTGTCTGCCCGCCTGCCTCCGCACTGGAACTTCTCTGAGGTACACAGATAGAGACAGGGGCGGAGACGGACGGGAGAGTCAGACGCATCAGGGTCATTCATCTGTAACAGTAACCAAGCAGTGTATCACACCAGCCCCACTACACTATCACCCTGCACCATGCTGAGAGATATACCTGAGGACTGTCATATTGTCTGCAAAGCAGTCTGGCATCAGGGCCCACAGATGGCTCATTCTTACCAGACACACACTGATCTATCATCGCCTTGTCAGAGATACATATATAGACTATTCTACGGCTGAAGTTTATTGAGCCACAGATCTCTTCAATCCTTGCAGATAGCTAAAAAAAGATGCACAGGATACCTAATCATATGGCCCCGTGAACCTGTGGGACGGGAGACTCACTCTGTCACGCAGTGTTTTTGTTCCCGTTTTCTCATCCAAAGCCATTTGACATTTCCCAGATAGCTGTTATCATATGGAAGCCATCCCATTTATGCTTATAACTTGTAGTGTGAGCAGGAAGAAATTGAGACCTGACAACCTATTTGTGTGTACGTGTGTCTGTGCAAGATACAAGCCCCTCGCTGTTTGAGCAACGATGCCCCTGAAGAGATGATCACAAAAAACAGCAGCGTTGCTGTGAATGTTCCTTTAAAGAACAAACATATTGTAGGATTGGTTTACATTGACTGAAACATCATTTTATGTACAGACTCATCATGGTTGTGTTGAAATAACCTGGTTAAGTTCATCCGTCGATTTGAGTAAACTGGTTTAAAGTCTTACCCAGATACGAAAAGAGTCACAGAAACATTTCACCTAACATTCACTTTATCATCTATGGAAACTCGGTGTGTATCAGTATTTTCCGCGGTGAGGAGTTTTTACTATAACCACAAGGATCATCGTTTCTTTTTTCCTGTAATAGAAGAAATCTACTAGAGCTGAGTCAAAGAGGGAGGCTGTTGCTGGCGGCTACATCTCTTTGCTGGCAGACTGTTCTATCTGGGGCAGCACAGGTGTAAAGGAATATTCTTTTAACTGGCTTATTCATGGCAACAGGAATATACGTTTGCAGGGTATCAAAGGTTTGTGTAAACAGCTAAAGCCAAGTAAGATTTTTAGCCGAGTATGGCCAATAGCCAGGTTGCTCTCTGCGTGTAAACACAGTTTTTCTGGTGCCTGTGCTGTCTGTGTGTTGACTGTGCTGTGCAGGTGTGCTGCTTGTACCTGGAGCACTTAAGGGGAGGATGATTGACCCAGTCAGGGAGAGGGAGGGGGGCGAAGGTGCGTTTCGTGGGGTTGTCATCGTGGAAATGTGTTCAATAGCCACACATTTATTGTGTTATCTGTTGGTGTGGATGCTACGACTGTTGCCATATTCAGCTGAAGTGATGTTGGGCCATGTAATGAATCAATATTGTTGAACTGCTGAGAAACAGGTTACAGACTGGAGGAAAAAGAAGTTGTCAGAAAGCCTGGTTTTGCTGTGGTTGTTAGAGCAACAGTGTCTCTGTTAGTGGAGATTAAAAAAAAAAGTCATAAATAGCTAGAATCTATAGATTACATATAGAATTATTTAGAGAGCATGAAAGATTAAATGTTTAATGAAATTGGAAATAATGATAATCTGGATGAAACGGCACATGTATGTCCATCTCTGTTTCTACATTTTATTTCAAATATTTAATCATACACACGTACTTACTTATAATGAAATATTTATAAGCATGTAATAATAATTTAAAGATTGTAGACTTAAACAGCAACCCTTTTTCATGTACAGAACATTAAATGATTTAACTGTTAAGCATTAGTGGCTCCATACACCAGTGTTAGTGGTGTATTTTCTTTCAGATGATTAATTTGATGGTGAGTAGACCGAGGCTGGTCTGGCAGCACTTTGTTATGACACGCATATTATTTTGCCTCCTAACCTCATGCTACACGGAGGTGCTTTCAAATGGGACCTAACGGAAACAGAAATTTAATTGGTCCGATAAAACAAAGCCAACTGAATATACTTGAGCACTAAACACTATTATTTCCGAGCGACGAGACAGTTCTAAACAGAGTTCCACTTTCAGAAGCCACCCATTACTTGTAGAGTGACTTCTTTGTGTAGCTACCTGGGCTGCGGGTTTATTTTTACCCTCCCTACGTCCCTCCTCATTCTTTAGCAGCTTCAGGAGATGGCGTTAGTTTGGCTTCATCTCTGACAAAAGATAAATGAGCTCTGGGTCTGTGGTGATCCACTATGGCTGCCAGGGGGTTCCAAAATAGCAAACTATTTTTCATATGGAGCGAAGTGATATGGAGTGCGATGCAGCAGGCGCTAACATTTACCATATCATAGTATGCGGGAATACATTTCATTTTTCCCTCTTTTTTTTTTTTTTTTACTTTAACTTTCAACTTTCTGTTTATTGGATGGGTGAGCTGTGGCAATTAGAGTTGATCAAGTGCACACAGAGAGCGAGCGTACTCTGGATTTTGACAGAGTTGGTGGAAAACCATCGCAAAAAAACAAAACGTAAATTATTATCTAGGAATGATTCAGCATCATTTAAGGTATTTTAGATATAAATGTAAACTCTAAAAGTCATTGTCTCCTGTGGTCTCGGCATTCATGTGATATTCTCCTTCTCCTGCGCTTGTAACAACGTGTAGTAATTAGGGCGGATTTGCAGAGCAGCACAGTCGCTTTGATAGAATCTCAAAATTGGTCATTAATCACCTCCTCACCACGAGGCAGAAAAACAACAGTGATGTGTTTTCACAGGAAAAAATGTCCTGTGTCAACAGGAGATCCACCAGCGCTCGCTATCAGCTGAAAGAAACTTTTCCATTTAAATGAGGAGCTACAGAGCTTCCGAGGCTCTTTGAAGAGATGTGCTTGGCACAAACAAGAGCGGCAGCCTCTCCTGTGTTTTTAACAGCCGAAACATCGCTGACACCTGATGGGTGATCAAACACAAGCCATCTCTCCCTGAATCCTCATGGGGGCTCATCTTTGTACTCCTCTCTCTACAGATAAATCTGCAGACCACGCTGTTGGGACACCCCTCCATATTTACTAAAGCTCGATCACCTGACTGGATGCAGTGTATTTGTAAAGGCAAATACATTTGTTGGTTTTGCAGCATTTGCACTCTGACTACAAGCCTGTCATTGCTTTGGATATAAAGCCACCCACTGTTTTTCCCGAGTCCCACTATAGATTTTCCCCTCAATATTCTGAAAGGATGAGTTGCCGGCTAAATCACCTCTGGGTAGAAGCAAGCCTAGGGAATAGAGGGAGTTCGTGGGATGAACTCTTAGTGGTGCTCATAGAGAGGTCAAAGTTTTTTTTTTCCCAGTTAGCAGGACTCAAGTTTTCCTTCCTCCTGCATGTCTCAGTCCTTCTCCTTAATGATCCATCCTCTGTGTGGTGTGTGCATACTCGTTAGGGCTGTATTAGCATGAGCATTACAGGAGCAGGCCATCAGATGAGGTCCGACCGGCCACACAGGAGAAGTGCTCTGCAAGGGCCTTCGCTTGTCACCGAGGTGAGATGATTTATGATTTATTTTCCAATAACTCCCAGCCTGCTCTGTGCACTGGGCCCTCCTGTCAACAAACGGCAGCCACGACTATCCCCCCACCCCCCTCCACACACACCCACACACACCTTCCCTCCCACATCCACCGTAGAAGCTTCTCGGGGTCCGACTTCCCTTTCCTCCGGTTCAGCCAAATTGGGAAGGGCTTCCTCAGTTATTAGCGCGGCTTATTTGTACACGTGCATGTCTGGTAATTGGAACAAGTGAAGGGATGGTGGCGAGATTAAAAAGCCATGAATGACAGAGCTCCAGTGGTGTTGGATTGGAGTCGGAGGCTGGCAGGCTCTGCACACCTGGGCCTCCAGGCAGATGGTGAGGGGTTGAGGGTTACATAACACCAGGCTAAGCCATATGTCTCCCAACCACACAGAACCTTTAGGAAGCCCGCAGCTCACCTTCCAACGCGGTCCATGTGAGACTAGAGGGCAAGAGCGCTCTGCCCCCTGATCCCAGACCAGGTGTTGAGCGAGTTGCTTCTCTGTGCTACTGTTGTGAGCCCTCGCAGCAAAAACAGCTCATAATTGGATGGCGGTGAACAATAAAGGTAATGATGAGTAGAATCCAATGTGTTGTTGTACAGTATGCTGCGTTGCAAACAGCAGCGAGGATGTTTCAGGTCTGATGCTGTAATTGTTCAGATGAAGCAGAAATTCAAGGTGGTTGCTCTGGGCAGCAGTCCCGGTCGAGGCTAATTTCAGTTAATGTAAGTGCCTTTTGAACATTCACTGTTTACAAAGCGAAAAAGAAATGCTTAAGAGATCTGTTGAATAAAAAAAAACCTCTCCTGGCTTCTCCACACCTTATTCTCGGCTAATTATCCATGGTAGATTTCTTCATTGTGATACAACTCCCTGACAATGCAAGGCTTAAAAATACAAACGCAGAGGCAAGTGCACTATATCTCACACACAAACACTTCTGGAGTGACATTTGAGACATTTTGGGATAGTTGCACTGCAGAGATGAAGCATCCAGAGGAGATTAGCGAGCTAAATGGGAAACAATAGACGCTTGCAGCGGGACAGGAGGATATGATTCTTCATTGTGTTAATCACGGCGGAACAGCCCCGTCGTCTTCACCAAACAATGCCATGGTGATGCTAATGGCACTGCCAACCATGACTAAGAGTGCACTCCCCGTGATTGATAGCCAGAATTATATCAAGGTGACTTTCAGTCATCTCCATCAGGTTGTTTAGTTTGATCGATAATAACCAACAATCTTTACATAGACATGCCTGCCATACAAACTCATTCATCAGCCCGCAGTCATTATCTTAATCTTTAATTTTTGTTTAACACAGACAAATATTTCATCCTTGTCTGTCAAAAGTATTTAACACATCTGCAGCTGCGAGAGCCAGAAATGACGTATGGGAGGGTTTCAAAGAACCTTTTGAAAACTGCAAAGTTATTTTTATTTACTTCTTACTTTCATCCACTTTTTTCTCCAGTGCAACAATGTGTCAGGAGTAGTCCAATAATACTCTTTAGAGTTACACTGGAGCCGGGCACATCCGTCCTTAATGTGGATGTATGAGCAGGTCAGGCCAGCTGCAGAGACGAGAGCAATGTCTCTGTCCACTTGGCCCACTGCCCCTGCCTGCGCACACAGCACAGTGTGCCCACAGGCTACAACAACAACACACAAAGAGTGCCCCATGTGCTACATCACAAATGAAAGATCAAACATCAATGTTCACCATAGGCTCACGAAGCAGGCTGTTAATCACAGTGAATTTAATGTGTTCCAGTTGAGGGACCACCTTGAGAATACTCCAGTTAAAATGTGTGTTTTATGTAGTTTTTTTTTCTTCTTTTAAATGTCTAATAGTGTACACATCATTGTGCTGAGTGCCACAGTAGAATTGGATGAATGACAACTAATGACTTTATTTCATGTTGTATGACTTTGTCCTGCTTGGTAGCTATTAAAGTCACACAGTGTAGAATTTGGTTACCAATATAAAATGAAAAAAATCCCAGTGTGTTTAAGCTGCACAACAACAGAGATGTATCATATTACATGTTCAAGAGGAGAGCACCTTGTAATGCAAATACTTAATGCCTCTCGTCACCCAGAGTCCAAACGTGTGAGCTTTCACCAACATACCCACATCAGAGAGTTCAGATATCAAAATTTGAAAAGACAGGGCAAATCCCAGAACGTGGCAACAAATAGCCCAATGGCAGTGACTCACCTCTTTGAGAGGCTTATGCAAACCCAGGGGGAAGGTGATGGATTTTTTCCCTTACCTACAGTGAGCGGAGCAGATGCTGGAGAAAGATTCTGGACGTCACGAGAAGTAAAATATGAGTGCGGCGGGCGGGTGTGTATTTGTGTGTACATGAAACACTAGTTCACAGAGTTCTGGAGTTTCAATAACTTCTGAAATACTCGGAGGGTAAAAAAAAAACACACACAAAAAAACGGATGAGAGGTAGAGATTACACACCATCAGGACATGAGGAGCTGCTCCCCAGGAAGGCCCAGATCTCTCAAGTTTATATTTATGGGCTTCAAGTTGTATTTATTGACACATGGGAGACAAAAGGAATTTGCAGCAGCATGCAGATGAAACAAACAGCATATTATATTTAAACTGTCAGCACACAGTGTGTGCCCAGGTGAAATCTTGTTTTGAACTTGGCATTTTACGAAGAAGAAAACTGTGGGTATACAAAACACATTGAGTAATAAAATGGTAATCGGCAAAATCTTATCGCATTTGGTTAATTATTTAGAGTTGCAGTGCATTATGGGAACTTAATTTCAACCTAAAGCAAATGAGCATCATAAATTAATGTTTTTTTTTCTGTTGTGACCAACAAATGTTTTGCAAGTAATTTTGTGTTTAATTAATTCTCGTTAGTGCCAATCAAACATCTTATTTTTATCTATCACCATCTTATCCTAGGTCATGTTGTAATTTATTGTAATATCGTGATTTCCGCATTGTGAATTCATTACAAAAATGCTCCGTGTCTCAGTGGCGAGGTTGAAGTGAGCTTGATTAACTTTTTTTCCTGCGCTCGTTCTTTTTGTAAAACACTTAACTTTTCTATTCATATCTTACAATTTTTCAGCCTCGCTAATGCAGGCATTGTTTATTTTGAAAAGGTCATTAGAGATGTGAAGAGAAGCGGGCTGTGTAGAAATGATTTGATTGAGGTAGTGGAGGTGGCTCTGGCATCGTGAGTTATGGACACCCAACAGAGAGGAGCCTCTTCATTAGTGGAGTGATTAAAATTGATGGGAACCTATGGAGCTCCAGCTCCCCTGAACTCCCTGGAGCATGGCTCTCATTCTGCGCTCATTTATTTGGGACTTTGTGTTGATCAATAAAAGGTGCCTGCTGCTCACTATGGGGTCTGACTGGGGAAAAAAAACCCACCTAGGAAAAAGAGAAGAGACTTGTTTTGTTGTTGAAGACAAACATTACTGTGAACAATTCGAGCTTCAGAAAACCTTGGGGAAAACGACAGCTTTGGCTGTTGTCTCTATGTAATTTTCTTTACAGGCTGTCTATTTTAGTAGTGGTGGATTTTAGGTTGTTTTTAAGCAACCCACACTGTTTCCAAAACATAGTTTCAAAAACTTTCAAGTTTGGTCACACTTCAACCTAAAGAAAGACATTTTCAAGAGACTGAAAACACTGTGATTAATCTATGAAGCCTGTAAATGTGTCAACAAACTAATTTATGGGTGCATTCCTTCATTAGGGATGTGCTGCATGCAGGAAAAAAAAACATTCTGCAGCAGACAGTCAGCATGGCATTATATAAGCCGGATATTGTCTATATACTGTATTTAATGTGTAGTGTACTGATGTAGTGTTCATCAAGGCTGTGAATGCTGTTAAGATATTGTTTTTATGATCAAGTCTTGAAATTAATTGCAAATAATTTTCTATACTTGAGGTGTTTTTCCTCACTCTCTGATTATGTGGAATGCATATGAATATCAGTCGTCTGATCCATCAAGGAAATGAGTTTTTTTTTTAATTAATGGTTTCATCTCTTTTATCTGTTGTGAAATTAATGTGCTTAAAGTAGTACACACTGCAGATTACAGCAGTTTTACACACCAAACATCATATTGATTTAAGGCGTATTCATTTTAAGTCTGCGCAGCCTTTGTAGACAGAGTAATACACTTGAAACCATAGTCGCTAAAAAGGAACAGGGATTAATTTCTGTGTATTGGACCAGAGCCAGATAATGGGCAGAGATGCTCAACAGAGTCCAGACTCTCTTTGTCTGTGTCCAGCTCTGCTCATTAGAGTGGTGCTGTGCAGCTCATGGCCCATCGCTCCCCACTGCTATGCAGGGCCTTGCCTAAACAAACAGAGATGATGTGAATCACATGTCAGATGATTGCAGGATACAGGAGGTTTTTTTTGCAGTGCTCCGGGTTTACAGTGCAACATGCACGACTTAGGTTCAGAAAAGGTTACCTTAAAAATCTAATCTGCGCAGGAAACTGAAGTATTTACTGTACTGAAATTTCTTATCGGCACAGTTGCATGTTCAAAACTAATATTGTAATCTGATTAACGTCAATTCTTCTAGGATTAATTTTGAGTGTTTCATTTGGTTCACTTATACTTACTGTAATTAGTGATGCACTGACCTGATACACTGGATTGCTGTTGGCACCAATACTGACCTCATGTAATGTATCAAATAATAGCCAGATACAGCCGATCTATATGAAACACTGCATTGGCTAAAATTTGCACAAGCCTAAAAAGGAATGTTGCTGTATGAACGTCTCCAGTGATGTGACTTTAAAGCGTCTCATTGCTGTTTATGTAGAAGAGAGACAACAGTCTGTTCTACAGAAGGAGAAATACATGTATATCGTAAGTTTTGTCATCAGAACATTGTACGAGAAAATAAGGATACACTAGTACTAAACTAATACTTATCATCTGCATGTGATCTGCTAGAACCCACTCATGGAAAATGGAACATGTAGAAGCATTCATTAATTAATTACAGAATAGCCCACTATTTTTTATTTATTCATTGAAGATGATGTCATGAAATGAGGTCTGAATTTGGGAACCTAGTTTTAAACTAAGGAACTGATGTTTACACACTGGAGCTTAAATTGAACCTGTGGTGAAACTTCCCGTATTGAAAAAAATCCATAAGGTGGTATGCTCAGGCGGTAGAGCAAGATCAGATGGTTGGCGGTTCGAATATTGCTCTGGCCCCGGTGCTGTTGCAGTGTCCTTGGGCAAGACACCTTACCCACTTTGCCCCGAGTGAATGTGAATATTTGGTGGAGGTCGGAGAGGCAAATTGGCAGCCATGCTTCCATCAGTCTGTGGCTGCATACGTAGTTTATGTGGAATGGATGAATAATGGTTACTGTACTGTAAAGCGCTTTGGGTGCAATGAAAAGCACTATATAAATCCAAGCCATATTATTATTATTATTATTAAAAGGATATACATCATTTAAACCTAAACCAGCCCGACCAATATTGGCTTCCTCTGGATCTACTGGCATCAGCATGTAAATCGTATGAACCAGTAATCAACAAGAAATTAGAGGACAGAAATGACCAACATAACCATCCTTGATTGATTGATTTTCTTTGACACTTCCCTCCATCCGGTAGCTGTACGGGAGAGAACATTCAAACGCCACAAAGTAATGCCCCAGGCACAGGGTTTAAACCCAGATCCTTCTTGCTGTGAGGCGACAGATATTCCATCATTTGTCCACCAGAGAGCACTGACTAGTTCACTCAGTACATATCATTCACAGATCAATGTTTGCTAACAATGTGAGTGACTACAGAAATTATATAAAAAAGATATACTATATAAAATGGTTTTAACACAGGCCGCCCCAGTGGTTTATCGGGCTAGAGCGTGTACCATGTACATGTATACTGTAGGCTTTGTCCCAAATGCACTGGCCATGGGTTTGATTCTGACCTGTGGCCCTTTAATGCTCTCTTTCCTTGACTTTTCTGTCTCTCTGTACTGTGTTTTAGTAGCCTAATAAAAATACCCCGAAAATAACTAAGAAACAGTTCCAACACCAATAGACAAACACAATACTAGATACAGCATAGTATTTGGTATTGTTTAATTTGTGTTCCAAAAAGACATAAATCTACTAATACCCTGAACTACACCACGCTATCGGCTGTGCTAACAAAGCAAACACTAGTCTAGTCTATTAGTAAAATATTGCAAAAGTTCAATATAAACATTGACTTTGAACCCAACCATCTTTATTTATACATGCTTTAAGAGCAAAACGTTGCTAGCTTTTATGTCTGGCCCGACAATTGCTCTTAAAGTTGGTATTTGAACTGTTTTTAATCACTCGTTATTAAATAATAATTGTGTTTAATCATCCATCAGTACCATCACCGTGTGTAGGACCGTCTGTCAGGCCCTTTTTTCTCATGGAGGAGCAAACGTAATGTATTATTCCAGTTCCAGGTATTGCTGGGAGAAAGTGACAATATAAGACAGCTGTGCTTTTTTTTATTTTAGTTTTTTCAGAACAGCTTCATCTGTCTTCTGTGTGATATCTGATTTGCTTTCTGACTTCCTTTTACCTGCAGCAGTATCACAGCTCCACTTCAATTTTACAGCCTGTAATCTGTACGAGCTGACACTTGGTGTCAATCAAACGCCACGCGCACTGAACAAATAATTGTACAGATTTTAATTCCTACTTTTAGCTTAAGAAAATAGGATATTAATTATGTTTTTTTCACAAATCCTTCAACTTTGGTGAAGGCATGGCTCAGAGAAAAACACACTGGATAATTAAACTTGGGTCCTAGGGTGTATTAAAGGTTTGTCGTGACTAGATACCATCTGAAGTGGTTTCAGCTCGGTCTGCAACCTTTGACTGTGCTTTATTAGTTGGTCTTACAACTAGTGAGGGAATTGGAGTCCTACGCTTGTATAAGTTTTTTTTTTTTTCATTTATTTTTTTTTCCACAGCATAGACTATGGTAACTAGGGGGTTTAAGCATATGAACTTCAGTGTTAGCACAACTGTTAATTTTACATGTGTACACACTTTCGGGTCTGCCAGCAAATCATGAAATAAACATTTGCTGCTCAAAAGCTAATGACATCTAAATTGTGAACAATAAATTTTAACAGAAATAAAATGACTTCTTTCGACTTGAGCCCTCTGATTTCTCTGTGTGGACATTTCACCCTCCCTAGCCCAGCGGATCCAGAGAGAGGCAGGCTTTGAGGAAAGTCTTTTTGTGTTAAAGCCTTTGAATATCTATTCTTTATGATCTCTATTCCCTCTGCTGAAGTTCAGAGTGTGCGTGAGCGGAGGAAGGGGAAGGGTGGAATCATAACACTGATGATGAGATGACACCGAACACACTTTGGAGAGCATTTTTGATTCTTTACACATTTTCCTAAACTCAGACAAATATATCCAGAAGCTATCACTGTATTCCATAAGCTGGTTCGATGAATAATGGTTGTTATGACAGGGAGCAGTGTCAATCAGACATGATAGCTTGAAGAAGTAAAATAAACATGAAACAAGGCGAATAAAAAGAGAGTTATATAAAGCTCTCCTTGATGTTGAGCATCGTACCTCTTTACCCCTGGTGTGTCTGTTCTATAATGGCACAAAGTAGGGATGGGTTGGCGCTGTCTTTTTCATCTGTCTGCCTTTTGTTAGTATGTTGAGAGAGGGAGAGTGAGGAAGGAGGAAGAGGAGGAAGAGTGCTGGGGATTGGACCCGGTCCCTGCACACCCAATTAAAGGAATCTTCTGCTCAAAGACACAGTCTGGCAACATGTGTTCTGGCATTTGTCTTCCTGAGTGTTGTGATTTACGGTACCATGGAGCTAAAGGCTAAATTAGCAGCCGCCCAACATCAGAGACCGCACAGTAACGTTGGCTGGGCGAGGTTTTGTCAGATAGGATCAGGCAGGCAGTTTTGCTCGCTGTCTTGTTTTCATGATCACATTCAGCAGTATAGGCTGGCGACCATGCTGCTTTTGTTGACTCAAGAGTCAAAATAATGTTCGCTGTAATGTCAAATCCACGTTATATTTAGCGTAATGTGTCTGTCAACACGGTAAAGATGCCAAATCAAAGAAGTCGCTAAACGTATCGGAGCTAAACATTCCCCTTCTCAGCATCCGTGTCTTAATAACTTGGGGTGAGTATGCAACACTTTCCAGTACTGTATGTTGTAGAGTGGTAATCATGGATGAACCTCCGCTCCTTGGTGACGGTAGGTGAAACCGACTCGCGGGGCGACTGTCATCAACATGCGTGCGTGCCGTACAGCGATGGAATATTCCGTCCTGCGCCAACGGTTGCTTTGTCTTTTCTGAATCTTTTTTCAAACGTAAAGTCTAATTGAGATGCTCCTTTCCCAAGACGCTGCTTTGATCTCCTCCTGTGAGACCTGTTAGTGCCACACAGGAGTCTATGATAAGCCTTAGAACCAGGCAGCAATTACACCACTAATTACACAAGCACAAAACCTTGACCTTGCACTTGATGTACTGTACCTGCCTCTCTGCTCTGCCTCGCAATTCGACCTCTCATTCGAGTACACAAACAAAAACAGATGCGCAAAAACACAAAGGGAAACCTCCCTATGCTAAATGCACAATTGGTATACAGTTGTTGCTGTGAAGTTTGTGGGATGTGCCATCCCAGCAGCCGGTGTAGAGGTGTGTGATCTCACAAGGTGAGTGGATGCTGGAGGAGGAGGAGCAGGAGGAGGGAGGCTGCCTTGCGGTCAGCAGGGAGGCACCGGGCCTCAGGGAAAAGCTCTTAACTTCTGTCAGGCACAAATAACCACGCCATTTTTCACCTCCCGATTTTTAACTGCGAAAATCATCCCGGTCCCCAGTCATGTGAACTTTACGCACACGCCATGAGTCAATTCTTGTTCTGACAGAGAGGAATTTACCCTCACCTGCCAATCTTTACTTCTTAGCTGCTGTACGACCTCCTACTTTCTTCACAGTTTCTTGGATAATTTATTTGGTGTAATGTGCCCACTGTAGACTGCATGAAGGAATAACTCTCTAACAATCCTATCACTGTGCATGGATGAGTGCAGTGTGACAACTCGAGCTGTATTTATTTCATGCTTTTGTAGCCAAGACACTACAGCAGGCAGTAACACCAGTTCATTATATCAATTGTCTGTTGCCTTAGCGATGTCCTTATTTGGCCTGTCGCTTGCAAACAGCACTGAAAATTACTCAGCTGCCGTAATTGGACGAATGATACCAATAATCAGTGGGAATCTCAATGTCATTGCTGCTTTTGTTGTGGACAAGGCAGAGCAGAGGCACCATCAACACATCTGTTTTCTTTATAAAATGACCCTGGAAAAACAGAAATAGTAAATAAATATGGAATTGATTTTAATTGCACTCATCATGCACTCCTCTTTTTGGATCCTGACTTCATTATCAGCCTGAGGCTGAGTGTGGACACAGTGATTTACTGTGGTCAAGCTGCTGCTAGGTGGTGCTATCGGTAGCACACAGACTAGACTCACAGTGAAGCAACACTGTAGAGGCATATGTTAAATCCCAAATGTAAAGCCATCCAGTAAGCAGGCAAGTTGTGTATGTAGCCTAGGTATGCATATATGTACAGTTCAATATCCAGTGCTGAAAGAAGTGCATCTTCAGTCTGCTCTCAGGTTTGCACCCGTGAGGCACCGATTCTTAAAGCAAGAAATGTATAAGAAGGGTTGCCCCCCCCATGCTCGCGCCATGTTGCCATACATCACATCCTTTAACGCTTTGAACTGTCAGAAATGTGTCACTCAGTCTCTCTCTTGATACCCTCATGTGTCAGAGTGAAATCATAAATACAATCATTTCCCCAATGTTGGCTCTTTATTCTGTCAACTGTTTCAAAATGTGACTGTGCCTCTTCATTTCCGACACATGAATAAGTGAAAGGCCATTAATATGTCTCTTTCATTACGCTCTGGCAGTCTGCAGTGCATGCGCGTGCAAAAGAACCGCGTGTTCGCCGGGCTCGGGGTTCTGATGTCCGATTTGTAAGGCAGCAAAGATATGTCACCATGTCCGCATGAAACAGACGCGCAAAATGAGAAGCGGAGGGAAGTTCATTTCGCGAAAAATTTTACACTGTATTTTACGGCTGTTTTTGAATTAATCTCAATTCATTAATTTTATTTCATAAACTGCAACTCCTTTTCTGATGAAAAACATAATATTTAAAATATTATCTTCCATTTATATAGTATATTGTTAAAATAACATGCAACCTTGATTACTCTGGGTGTTTCATTCTTAAAGCAAATATTTTTCCAAAATAAAAGCCAGAAGCATTGTGACGATTGAGCTTGTGACCAAACTGGTCAAACGTATTTTTCTTGTGTGTTTTGTCTAAACACATTTTTCCTTCCTCCGTATCGCCACTCCCAAGACAAGATTAGAGGGGAAACTCATCAGTCTCCTTGGCTGTTGTCTGATAAACTTTTTATTTGAAGGGTGTCCTGTCTGGTGTCTCTGGTGTCTTCCTCCAGTGCACTCCTGATTTGAAATATAGCCTTACATAATGAGGGAGAAAAATAGAGCGGTGTTGCACCCCTGAGCCGGTGTCAGCTTAATCAATCATTTTTAAACACAGGCAGGCATGCTTACTCTACTCGCTTCACATCCGCCACATCCTTCCCCTGCTCAGCAACGTGACAGCAGCATAATTCATTTTAACGCAAAAAATTAAACCAGCAGCATCGAACTTGTCCTTGCATCCCTTTGGTTTAAACACAGAGCAGTGTGTTGGTCTGAGTGTGTGTTTGTGTTGTTTTTTGTTTGTGTATTCAGATTCTGCTATAGGTACAAAATAGAGATAAAAAAAAGAAAAAAATCTTTCCCATCCTCATGATACAGTAAACGCATGCACACCCATGTAAAGAATGTCCTCACGCGCCTGTGTGCAATGTACATTATAACGCAGGTAAGGGCGTGCATGCGTCTCTGAGCTCTTTTCATACCAGTTATGCAAACGTTCGTTAACGCTGAGAGCTCTCTCATTTCCGACACAAGTTCAAGTTTCTCAGCTCCCGACGCTGAACATGCAACAGGCGCGGAATGTTAGCGCAGGGTTCACGCGGTCAAATTGCAGTGGGTCAGGAGGTCAGGGAAATTTGGAGGAGCTGAAGCTGAGCAGAAGGAATGGAACTTGGCCTCTCTTCACTTGGCAGTGAGAGATTCCTGCTGGCTTCGTGTCAAAAAGTCGGCCTTCAGCGCAGCTCGGCTCCAAAAGTTATATCATAGCTCTTGTTGGTGAGTTACATGCAGCGAAAACACGAGGAAGATTATTCCTGGCTCTGACTGATCCAGCCTAAACATGATATATTCATGAGAATCACATGGATTGAATATCTTGCTTGATTTGACACATTTTTGGCACCTCGGTCATGTTCATAATTGCATTTTCAGTTAGTGGACTGAATTCACTCTCTATACTCTGCAAAGTTTGGCAACTATTTACTGTCATGCAAATGATCTAATGAAGTGATCATCAAGCTTAACAACAAACAAATATATGAAAAGTCATCGCCCATTAGGCTGCGCTTAATACAAGTGATTATTTTCACAGACTGGCAGACATCAAAACAGCTTTTAACATCATGGGATCTAAGTTTGTGCAGTGAGGAAACAACATGCAGCACTTCACTGAGGGTAGATGCCTTTCAGCTGTCAGTTTACACAACGCTGTATAAATGTACCATGCATAGATGCACTCAGATGATATTGTCTTGATTTATCCATCATCCATCATCAATACTGTTAATTAGATTCCCCCTGCACAACCAGAATAAGGTGGTGGGTCACAGGAGTATATGAATCAAAAACAAAAATAAAGACTGCACTCTGAAATTACACAAATTGGTGGTTTATTTTTGATTTTTGACATCTTTAATAGCTACTATTAGGTGAATATTCATTGAGAAAGGGGATGAGGCTCAATAAACTTTAATTCGTCATCACACTTGGGTAAATAGGCCTACGTGGCTGGTGAAAAATATGTTGGAAACTTAACCAAACATGTTTTTGACATCCAAAAAGTGAAATTAGTTCATGTTACTGACAGGCGTTCTGAGTTTAGTCAAATGTAATGGTCAAGAAATGAAAATATGGTGTTTGCAGAAACTTGGCAAAAACCAAACATGTTTTTGACATTCACTATAGATTAAAAAAAACTGACATTGAAATTAGATATTTCTGTGGGACCTGGTTACATCTTCATCTGCCATAGTGGCAGGGTTGTTGCTGCAAAAGATTTTGTATTGTATTTAAACTGTAGAAATAATTCCTTCCCTCCTTGTACAGGCCTACTATATCTGATTCCCACCCTTAAAATTAGAGGAAAAACAGTGAGGAAAGTAACTACATTTAGGCCTACTCATAATCTTACAGTAGCTAATTGTTTTAATGTGCCATTTTTACTGATGATCTATTTATTACTTTACTTGATTTTATCATGTAGTGTATTGCTATATGTTGGGTTAGGGTTAGAAACAAATCCCAATCAACAATGTTGTTGACATGGCAATAAAGTTTTGAAAACTTGAAACTAGCTTACTTGACTACAATCTACACGTGCGATATGACATCGTATTTTCAATGTCAAAGTAACGTTATTTTGTTTTAACCGCCAGCTGCTGCGGGTGGAGGCACGGGGAACGGGGAGAGAGGCAGAGGGAAGCAGAGAACAGGAGAGAGCGGGCCAATGGGTTTGTTATTCTCCGCTACTCTAAGCTACTGCCACAATTGTTAGATTTCATCACTGAGACCAACATTTATTTCCTAAAAAAAATTTCACCAGCCGGTGGTAAACCTGGGGGTCAGTTAATCAGCGATCGATTTCTCAGCCCGGCATGTGCTGGCCGGGTGACCAGCTGTGCAGAGCGGCTGCTGCCTCCGTGATGTCCCGGTCGCTGCGGAGCTTCACTTCTCAGAAAAACATCGGATCAAACTTCTAAACAGCCGTTATTTGGATAAACTACACGTATACATGGGATCTGAACAGTTACTTTCTCACATGAAAAAATATTAAAATAGTGCGGTAGTACGCTGTTTCGGACGGAGCCGCTGCTGTGTTTACTTCCGCCTGTGTGACGCGGAATGACGTGCTCCCACCTTGGCTCCAGTCCAGAACCAACCCAGTGCTTGAACCAGAACCGTGTCGGAGCCCTACAGTGTGAAACCGCTATAAGATGATTGGTTGAAACTGCACCACTACACTGCTGCATCGTGTTGTCAGCCGTTGTCTTTTTACAGTCTGTTGTTAGTAGCACGTGCACATTTCTAACAGCACTCACAGATGTCTGCAGCTTTTTGAGTAGTTTAATGAGGCGGAGCGTACCAGCGTATTTTGATGTCAAATTGCGTGCCTGCTACGCAAAATGCGTACAGGTTGGCAGGTCTGTGTTTGTTTGTCATGTAGATAATGCTGCTATCCCATTACCCTCCACTTTAATACATGTGGCTTCATGTATTTTTCAATTTACATAAAAGCCAAAATATCCAAAGTGTTGTGTTCGAGGTGCTTCTGTTGTTAAGCACTGTCAGCTTTCTTCCTATTTCCTGATTGCCCTGTCTAGCAGCAGCAGCAGCAGCAGCAGCGTGGCCCTGTGCTGCTGCTGAGAGAGGGCAGGACCATGTCAAAGTCCACGTGCACCGCTTTGAAGAGGCGGGGTTCCGCCTCGCAGCTTGCCCGCTGATCACATGCAGAAAGCATGGTGTTTGTAATTGCTGCGCAACAAGCGGTGCGTGGATGCCAGTCGCCGGAGTGACGTCTGATTTTGCTCGGCTCGCATACGTGACACCGTATCGTGGAGCGTTTTCTCTTCCAAACTGCTGTCAATAGTCACTTTTATCAGGCGGAGCGCGCGCACACACGCACAGCACAGGTTGCACTGAGAGGGAGAGAAGGGGAATAGTCCTTTCATCAGCTTCAGCAGACTGCTCACTAATGCAGCCCGCTCCTCCCACAGGCTGATGATGATGATGGTGATGGTAGTGATGATGATGAAAATAATAACGGGCGCTTTGACTCCTTGTTTGAAATCTTTGTATCGTTGCAGAAGTGTTATGGTGGGGGAGCCGCAGCAGCCACAGTGAAGGAATTCACAACACATCATTTCCTGTTAACCACCGCAGCTTATCACCGCAAACTTAACCAACACACGTATTATTGGTGATGATACACGATATTAAAAATACACTGCTGCTGCTGCTGATGGTGATGATGATGAAAGTGGCCATATTTAGCTGGGAGGGATTTGTGATTGAAGCCAAAATAACAACCCCCCTAGTAAACCAGTGCTTTCATATGAATTCATTATAGTCAGTTTAATGGCTTAATGAAATAGTTTGAATGGGGCACTGATGCAATTGCATGTCATGATGTATTTTGAGCATTTGGACAGTTTTCAGTTTCACATTCAGCTGCAGCCTATAGGTGGTACCGTCACTATTTTTTGCCCAGCTTGCACCTTAACACGAGACACGGGCGCGTGGAAGTGCCGGGCGAGGTCAGACAGTAATAAAATGTTGTCATTTCCATGTAAAAAGCCGCGCAGGGTCGATGAGCATGGATTACTTTCAGGCCTACATCTATTCTTCGGCTATTGACAACCTCTCCCTTTTCAGTTTGCATGACTGGAGCTCTCACTAGCGCTGCTAGTGGACAATCAGACCTACACACCCACCCCTAGACACACTCGCATTTCTCATTTCTTACTTCTAGTCTAAATTAGATAGCAAGGCGTAGTGTCGGAGCTCACAGATCGCATAGAATTAGTTTGAAGTATTAGCAGTAGTTCAACAGTAAACCTGAAATTCAACATGGAGTCCCCTCCAGATCCAGCGAGCGACCCGGGCAACAGCGCCTCGGAGCCGGCTACCCCGGTCAGGGAAACCCCGGTAAACCTGGAGACGCTCCGGAAAGCGGACCATCCAGCCCCGGTTCGAAGGCAGACCTGCTCCAGCACCAACAGAGGTAAAGGGACCGCGTTTCGCTTTTTACTGTGTGACAAATCAGAACCGATCGAGGAGTATTTTTTAGATTAAACTTAGAAAAAATGAATTAAATCGCTCCCCTATAAATAACTGCACACTGTCTAAAATTCACCCAACCACAGTGACATGGCTTTTTTTAAATAATTATTATTATTTAGTACCACCACCGCGGCTTTTCTCTGCCGTTCGCGTGTTGATAAGTGCCTCGGTGTGTGTTGCTGGTGTTCAGGCTCCACTGACAGCTCAAATCATAGGGGGGTGATACGGTCACAGATGTCACATTTACTCTGATTGCGAGATAAATCAATTACCCCCGCGACTTCACATCGACCAACAGGAGCTTTTTTTTTTAATGTGTGTGTGTGTCCGGTGCCCAGACACAGGCCAACCTGGCCGCTCAGACGAGATATTGTCAAGAGTGGCAAAAGTGAACTTTTAGAAACTGTGTGTGGGGCTAGTTTATCGATCAGTCCACATTCTCTCCTTTGTAGGGACATGTCCTCTCACACTATTCCCGATACAGCACACACATACACGCACACAGCGCCGTCTGGCTGGATTTTTTTTTTTAAAAACATCTCCAGCGAACAGATTTAGGCTATTCCTGTGTGCAAGACAGAAAAAAAGACGCCCCAGCAGCTGGAATTTGTTTAGCGTCAGCTCTCAAACACTGTTGCGAGCATGAAGGCGCTGCACAGGCGGTTTTTTTTATGCAACTAAAACCTTCACATGATCAGACAATGAAAACAAGCACGACCCTGTGCTGCCAATTAGTCCCCGTCTAAAGTCTGTCTGCGTTGCTGCTCGGGTCGAGTTCATTTCTTGTTTTTTTTCTTGCTTTCTTTCTATGTTTTTTTTTTTTAACATGATTTATCCACCACGTCCCGTCCATGTTGTACAGTACAGACAGTATTTAACCACACCCCCTTCTCTCGGCTGTCTCTCTCCAGCTCAGGCTAACCGGGCTCATCCAAGTTCAAACAAATAGTGATTTTCTCTGCTGATTCTTGACAAGCAGAGTTGGCGTCTACGAGAGGGGGCGAACAGGCGTTGAGATGTGACAATTGTTTCGTTGCAATCCGGCTTCTCTTTTTCTCTTTATTATTTAGTCTGTGTGTGTGTTGTGCGCACTCTTCCTGTGCGCAAGGGTATATTTAGAGTGTGATATGGTGAATGTGGAATGTAAGCTGGTTATGTAACAGGTTTAGCCATAAACAGACGCGCAACTGAGAAGCAGAAATCACCACCGCGGATCTTTTTTCTTTCTTTCTTCTTCTCCCTCCACTTTTATCCAAAGAGTTCACCCACTCCCCACGATCAACCACGGTGGTTCAATTAAACAGAAATCATTGCACTTGAGCGGGTATTTATACAGCAGTGAAGGGAAAACTGTGTGACTTTGTGGGTTGGCAGGCACAGCCCGAGCACTTATGTAATCGCGGGGCAAAGACAGGTAGTTGGGAGGCTTCGTAGATTGATTTCTTTTTTCACAAGTCTGACTTTGAGACACTCCTAACCTGCTGACCCATATTCACCCCACCCTTTTATGCACAGGATTAAAGTGCGTCTGGGAAAGAGAAAGACAGGAAAAAGAACGCCTTTGGTCTGTTATGTAATGCTGAATGGGTGAAAAAAAAACATGTTCTGTGGGACAACCTCTGCAGATCCAGAGGAGTTTCCTAGCAGTCAAACTTTATTTTGACCTTTTTCAGAATAAGAATGATTGTGAGAGTGTGTTACATGAGGAGGGCTTGAAGAAAAGTTTTGAGAACTTTTTTGAAAAACTCACTGCTTGCCAGGATGTGTCTGAAATTGGCTATGATTAAATCCCTGAGTTAAATTATTCTCTCATTTTCAATGTGGGCCCTCAAATTTAAATATACACGACAGGCTTTCACCTAGTGTGTTTTATTATAGAGAGGAGATGGCTGCTCGTTTTTCAAAAGGCTGAGGTCATGAGGCAACTCATTTGAATTTTATCTTTCACAATCATTAAGTTGTCACCTGTACCTTTGATATACAGTTTCAGGCAGTCAATGAAATCTAATCTGCCGTCTGACACGTAAGAGTGTGTTCACAAGGCATTATAAATGCTGCAAAGTCGGGCCTGTATTTGTTTTTAAACCGAAACTTATGAGGCTCTGATAGCAGATTATTTATAAATGTAATAATGCAGAACTATTCCAAACATCCACCACACAGGAGAGAGCAGAAGAAAAGTTTGCTTTCATAAGGAAACTATGGCTTAATTGCTTTATTAGATAAAGCGTTTACGTCAAACTTCAAGTGTTCTATTAAGACATAAGTTCAGCTGGTTTATTGTGATGACACCGTTCAACGCAGTGTTGTTCAAATGCATAAAAGCATAAAAAAAAGGTTTATAGTTCAAGGCTGGTGTCACTGAAACATTGTGTAGGATTACAAATCTGTACTCTGACTGGTGTTTGGGCCAAGCAGTGTCTGAAAGGTGGCAGCCACCAGCTCTCCCTCTGAACAGCATCCGTATTAGACTTTCTGAGGATGCACATTTCTTATCCTGCATGCAGAGCGTTTACTGTTTTAACCCTGAGTGCTAATACCTTTTAAGTAGAAAAAAGCTGACTTCAGCAAAAAAGCATGTGCTGGTAAGACTTGAGTGGGTCAGAGAACAGGCCTTGGAGGGCTGTGGATATCATTACTGGAAAGAAGAAAGGGTGTTATTTTCATATTGCAAGATCCCTCAGTTCGCAAATTTGGAAACAATCAATATTAATGGTTTGGTTATGTAAGGTGATGGTCTCTGCAGAGGCTGCAAACCTGCAGTTGCACAGGGAAGCTCTGAAGCCGCAGATCTGATAAGAGCACCACTGTCCTGGATCCTCTGTTAACATGACTTTGTTTGAGTGTCAGAGCTGTGTGTGTGTGTGTGTGATAGTCCTGTAGTGGACGATTTCACTGAGTGACACCACACTTGTTTTGTTATGTGACACAAATGCTCAATATGGTTACTGGGTTCCTGCGAGGTGTGATGTTGTATCTTAGAGTGCGTCCTGAATATTAGTTTGTTCCCTATTTGGATCTTATCTAACAGCTTTTATTCCATTATGTCACACCATTTAGTCGTATTGTAGATTGTCCCATAATGCTTCTTTTTTAACATTTTCATTTAATACAATTTAGTAACCATTTTTTTTAATGTTAATTCGTCATAGGAAACAAATTCCGCCTGATGCTGCACTTTCAGCTGATCCAAACTGAGAAGGCAGAGTGTAAAAACATTCTGTCTTCTCTTAATGAACATTTAACTAGACTTTGATCCAGCAGTTTTTATTTTGGGGCGCTGAAATGAGAGCTCTCGGCTGGAGTGGCAGTATTTATTTCACTGTTGTTAACACAAGACGGGTGAGGTGCAGGGATGCGGAGGCTTTTTTTTTTTTTACACAGTCTCAGAAATCCAGTTGCTGGCATGGGGCTTGCATGCGACTCGAGTGGACGGCGACATTGTTGAGGCTGTGGCATTCTCGAATTCGATGAATTAGGGCTCCCTGACCGCTGGAGAGCAAGAGGATACAGGTGTAGGCTTATAGTTTAGCTCTCAGCCCAGACAGATCTAGGAGAGGAACTCCATTAAGTGTCTCTTTTTTTTCTGGCCAGCTGCTTATAACATCAAGTCTGTTTTCAGTTGGTAAATGTGGAGTGATACTATCCAGAATTTTGTATTGGTACCTGTCACACTGGTAACATTGTTAAATGCTCTCAATCAAGCAGTGCAAAGTGAAAGGTCAGTATTTAATCTCCTACTTCAGACGGAACAAAACATCAGTCAGTTCAACTGAAAAGATTAAGGGTACCGATTTCTTCACCTGTACGCTCAGCTGCTGAACTCACATCTGCTCCGAGTTTAGACTTTGGCACCACAAAAAAAAGATATTCTGTTCTTATGAGCCTCAAAGGTCAAATTACATTTGAGCGGCACTGTGCTTATCTAAGGAGGATGTACCTGTGAATGTCAACAGAACATGAGGATTAGTAGTTAAATGAGCACTGATTGAGATTATGTCCTGACAGGTGGGAGGCACTTTTTTTTTTCTCGTCGTCAGGTTGAAATTAGAAATAAATATCTAAAAAACTATTGAATATCTTCGTCTTAAATTGAAGTGATGTGGTAGTGAAATCATCAAGTCTCTTTTTCTTCCCTCATTTCCCTTGGTGTGGCTGTTATTGTATGTGAAAATATGGTTATCCATATAACCACATAATCCACTTATTTTCCTGTAGAGTTTCGAAAGCTCCTAGCTGGTGCCATATTGTGTGTGGATGTTTTTTTTTCCCCTCCAAGTGTCATCTTCATTTCTCTTCATAGAAACTTCCTAAAATGTCTTAGTTGTCCTATAAATTACTCAGTTTAACTTCTAAAACTTTCTCACATTCAAATATTTAAATGAAATGACCTTCCTTATTTTAAATTTAGCCCCAACATCCCGCTTTGTGGGAAAACCCATCAAACTTTAAGGCATTTTATGAGACCTTGTAAAGTCAATATTTTTGGTACATTTTATGTTATAAATGGCCGATGTTTGAATGTTTTCAAGCTGCTCTGGCCAGAGTGAGAGGCTGAGAGGCGACCGCCTCTGCTTTTGGTCAGGCGGGTCGAACTACTTAGGTTGAGTTTGATGCAGTGGTGCAGTACAGTATATGCACACTAGCAGGGAATATATTTATATATATACTTATTCTGGTGTTAACATAGAAGCCTTAAATCTTCTGTATGTGTCATGTGAGGTGTTCGCAAATGACGCAGTAAGTTGTCCTGACATTGAGTGGAATGCTGCGTTTGGTGGGAGGGAAGCTACCTGGACAGACTCCTGTGGATTTTATTGTAGGAAGCTGCTTTGTAGATGTGCTGTTGGTCCTTCCCTGCCAGTGAACATTCACACACTGACAGGACGTTGCTGGCTGTTGGCAGTTTACACTTGACCTCCCCTATATACCTGAACATCTGGGCCAGCAGTTTCACTGTAAACCAAGCTGAAATGTATACGCATCCACTTCCAGGTTGTTTTAGTTGTATTTTGCTCAGTTGTATTTATGATGCAGAAAACTTAATTTACTAAAGAAAGGTTGAAGTGATTTGAGTCCATGTGCTTTCAATCAGTCCTGGATTTTAGTTTAAAGCGCAGTGGTTGTACAAGTCGTTAATTGGTGCTATTACAAAAGTATTTATTGCTCTTTGTAACGCTGTTACTACAGAGCAAAACGTCAAAGAATTTGACAAACGCTAAACTAATACCGCCACAGAAATGCAAATGTTCTGGTGTAGCTGTAAGTTTCCTTAATTAATGATCACGTTCACTGGCTGTATATTTCACGCAGTGCAGCGTGAGTCCTAACAGGCTATATTCATTTTTAAAAAAAGAAGGAAGTTTTGAAATGTCAAACTTTAACTTAGACCAAATACGAAAGTTTCTGCCTTGCGGGACAGTTTTATTTTGGAGTTTGAATCACCAGTGGCTTAACTGGGGCTGGCGAGGAAGTTTCAGCTGGTGACAGACACCAGATTTGATGTGAAATCTCCAGTGGTGAATGATAGCTCAGATCTATGGCCCATTTACAGAAGTTTGTATCTTAGATAGAAAAAAGTCTGAATAGTAATGACCGGAAATACTCCAGATGCATTATTGGAGGGCGTTAAAGGAATCTAAATTTAATGTGGCACAGTGTGACCCGAGTACTGGTGGTGCCGCTTGGCTCGGCGCTGCTCTGTGCCTCTCTGATATGACACGGGGCCCCCTTAGCGCAGGCCTGCAGGGAAGGAGGTGGTGAGAGGGCTCTAAAAGATCACTCGGAGGAATTTTTATGTCACATCCAGGGCCAGGCCTTTCACATCTCCACCAAGTGTGGAGGGTGCAAAGCTCCCGAGCAGGTAGGTAAAAAAAAAAATCCCTCACGCTGCAGATCCCAGCACTCAGTCAGGAACTTTGACCAGCAGTATCTTTCAAACTATCATCCCCTCGCCTTTGAACACAATGATTCTGGAGACATAACCATACGTTCATGTCACGAACGTCAAGTCATGTGAGCCTAACAGCGTTGTCTGCACACTCGGAGGAAATATATATATATATTTTCTTTACCACAGCGTTCTCTCTGCTTCCTGCACGCTGCAGAGCACTGACATGTGTTGAACACTTGAGAGAAAAATCAGGATGATCTCCCGGGCGATGGAGGTTCTCCCAGACGTTATGTGCATGTGCGTGCTTTTAAAAACAGGAAGAGGTAACGTTGTAAAATCCAAAGCGTGTTATTCAAACAGCACACCTCGAGAGCCTCTTAACCGTTATTTATCTTGCTTTCCGTAGGTTAAACGGCCCTCGTGGCAGCTGGGTTTTAAGGACTCTGCTGAGTGGTGGGACGCGGTATTAGATGAAGGATGAAAATGGAAATATCTGTTGCATATTGTAGCTCATCTTGCATAGATGAGGAGCAGCAGCAGCAGCAAGGCAGGAGAATGCACGTGCCTTTTCCTCTGGTTAAATGTAATTCAACAACGTCTACAGTACATTTATATATTCCCGTGATGTGTTAGATATAACAAGAGTAGTCTAGACTAGAGAAGGTGAAAGCTATTGCTCTTGTTTCAAACACATTAGTCTGGGGAATGTGTGTTCTGACTTTTGTAACTCATTATTTCACTGTATGTGAAGTTTCTGTTTTTCATTAAAAAAATACATCTACAAAATTTCGTAAATTGAAACAAAAACAGAGTTTCATGCTTTTTTTTCTCCTATGTGCATCAGCTTTGATTTTCCTCGGCTCTGTCACATGGGGTAAGGTGACAATGTAGAGGAAGGCAAAGCACGCACGTCGCGTTCTGGGCTGTCGCTCTCTCCCCATCAGAACGGCTAAGAGTACCACTTAACAAAGTTTATTTGTCACCTGAAATAAACAAAAAACTTTTTTTGGAGACATGCGAGATAAAGCAACTTGAAAATCAGTGTCATTTCTGTTGGCTTGATTATTTATATTGGAATAACAAGCGCAACTTAATCTCATAAATAAAAAAGGGAGAGATACAGATCCGTCCCCTCCAGGTACTGCCACCACTTAATCGAATTAGCTCCACTCTCAGGCTTGACGGGCTCTTCAAACACCCCTGGTGACTTCTGAGTGCCGATTACAATCAGCTACTATTTTCAGCCTTTGATTAAAATCTGGTGAGGTTGGACAGAATTTTTTTGAGCGCAGAAGCAACTAATTATTAACATCGCAGCCCATCTCTATCTTTTTTTTTTTTTCTTTCTTTTTCCCAGTTACAGAGGGCCAGTGGGCTGGAGTAGTTAAACAATACCCATAAGTATTAATCATGTTGAATCACTCTGTGTGAAACTGAAACGTCTCATACGAGTCGGTGCATTCTCCAAACACACATTTTTACAGACCTTTGCGCCACATTAAGCAAATCTCAATGTGGAATATTTGTGAAATCAAAGAGACGATTTGTATTTCTTTCATATTTTAGCATTTTGTGTGTTTCTGGTGAATGGCAACACTATAATTTTGGTTAAATAATCTAGTTGTTCATGCAGATTTTCCTCACGCGGCAAACAACAATAATGAACACAAGTCTTTACACGTAAAATAATAGAAGATGATCACAATTGTTCATGCCTCACGCAGTATGTCACAGAATCATTGTAATGTGCCTGTCAAAGACTATTCTGCTCTTTTGTTACTTTCAAAAGGCAGCTTTTGAATATGAATAAGTCACTAATGAATATTTGGTTCTTGCGCGTGTCTGTGGATTGATTGCTTCAGGAGGCGTACGAAGAGTGTGGCACGATGGGGCTCTGTCAATGCAGCGATGTCGCCGCGCTGCTTTCTGACAGTGATTGAAAGACGGTCACTCTTCACCATGTATGATACACGAATCCCGCTCTCATTCACTGTGACAAATATCATCTGTCTGATCAATCAATATTTGCAGCTTTATTTTACTAATGCAGTGCTTAAGAGGCAATAATTAACACCATGCTGGGTTGTTAAAAGCCTATTTTTATGTGACAGACAGAAATAGACATACAGAAATAGGAAGATGGAGGTCTTTGGTTGGTGTTGATAGTGGCATATTGTTCAGACGTTCCTTATACAGTCAGCCGCAAACCCATTAAAGAAGTTGCGCTTTTTCCTATCTCACACTGATCCCTGTTGCTTTTAGTGTCAAAAACTTTTTTTTTTTTTGAATGGGATATGAAATATTTTTATTCGGCCTTTTGTTGAGGTTGTGGGTGAGTTTGGGCAAATGAAATATAGTATGAAAGAGTTTAACTGAGGGAATATTCATCGGATGTCATCCTGTGTTAAACAAGTGTGGCTTGTGATGCTCATTAATTTCTGCTTGCTCCACTTGTGGTGTTTGGGCTCTCTTCACTGGCTCGGTGCCACAGTGTCTTCTGAAAGAGCCACTTCATCTCTGTCAGGGGCAGGTGGAAATTTGCTGCACACTTCTAATTGGACAAAGTGCCTTTCAAACTCTGAGCCATCATACACAGATCACATTATCATACAGACCAGGTGTCAACAGAGGTTTTTCACCTCCCTTTTTCCCCTCCTGCTCCCCTCTGTATGTTTTGGTCGGACTCTTCCTGCACCGGGGTGCTTCTGAAACCTCCCCCCTTCTCCGCCTGTTGGCTCAAGGCCTGATCAGCCTTTGCAGGACAGATTAATTACAAGAAAGTGGTCTTTTATTGTATGGCGCAGACAGAGAAACTGTCAAACAAAAGACATTTTCTGAACCCTCAAAATTAAGATCTTGAAGCAGGCCTTTCTCAGTTTAATTAGCAAGAGCCTGGTCGTCTTCAGTCGTCAGTAGAGAGACGTGTGCGCCAGGCGGAGGGAGAATCTGAGGCTGCAGTCTAGGTCACGCGGGGGCTTTCAGGTCGGCAGCGTAGCTCAGGGCCAGACCTCCCTACGCTTGTAAAAAGCAATCGTTGAAATCTTCTGATCAATTCTTAACCTATCAGGTAACCAGTGCAGAGAGCAGCAGGTAGAGTGGTGCTATTTTGTCTCTCTGAATCGGTTAAAAGCATAACTGCTGAATTTTGAATGAGCCAGGGAAGTGAAGCAGACTTGTGATTGATGTCAGAAAAAAGTTGTCCAAATAACGGCGAGATAAAAGACTTTCTATTTGTATCATTACAGATTAATTATAGAAAAAGCTCAAGGGTTGAATCATGAAGCGATGTTTTGGATTCCATTTTTTTTTTTCGCTCTCTCTCGACGATTTACAGCGAAGAAAACCTGGAGTCAGATAGTCTTTTGTCAGATCCTCTGCACGCTTACACAGATGCATTGAGTGCAGATGTCTTTTGAGGCACTGGCCTTGAAGGTTGCAGTACATGTGTATTGTCGGTGCAGTTGTTGAAGGAAATATTTTCTTCTCTGTTGATATGAAAAGCGGGAGCATGTAAATGGAAAATAAAATGGGCCATAAAATTGAATATTGAAGAGGAGTGCAGGTAATGTGTGTTGAAGGATGGGACATGAGCGTGTAAGAGGTTTTTTTGGTGCAGGCTCGACCAATAACACACAGCAGCGTTGTGTTCTTGAACGTGACCCAGTCTCTGAGTTTGTCAGTTTGTGCCACGTTTATTGTCAAAGCCTGGACTGAATCTACAAGGATGAACTTTTTTTTTTTTTTTTATTGAACAAAGCTTTGGTAATGAGGGCGACATATTACTACCGACTGTGCATTTTATTCCGCTGTATAAAATCTCTTAACAACTTTGCACCTGGATTGTTGCTGCTCTGGCTCTATACGCACTGTATAGCAACGGAGCAGTGATGAGAAAGCAAAAGTTGAGGAGAAAGAACCACAGCGTCTCCTTTTATCACAGCATCCCTTTGATAGTTGAAAGGCTTAAAACCAGTTGCATATAGTGATAAATACATTATCACTCCTCTCTCCGCTCATCGAGCAAACATGGCAACATTTTGGCACACTCTATTGCTTATCTTGTCTGCATGTCATCAGCGCAGATGTATTACCCTGTGCTGATTTGATTCTGGGCAAAGGAGAGTGGACAGGAGAGATTGATGGTGGTGTCCCCAGTCAGACAGATAACACCTGATTCTGCCTGCAGGGGGTTGGTCTAGCACACTCCTCCCTCCCCCCCCTCTTGCACCTCAGATGCTTCGGAGGCTGTGCTGAGGAGGTGAACCGTTCCTTCACTCAATGCAAATTCGGGGCCACATTCAGAGGCGATCCCAGGACGATTGAGCCAATGTGGCCCTGAGCACTCGGCACCACATGATCCATGCATCAGCCGCACCTGGGAGAAATCCACACAGGCGTGGGGGGTCATTTGTTTAACACAGGTGCATCATGTATCTCGATGCACCCGGAGCACACAAACGGTTGAAAGCACGCCCAGAGACACACACGCACGCCTGATTGCACACATACACACAGATATATATATATATACGCAAGTGTTAATGAAATGCTGTCTGCGCGCAGCGTATTGTATAAAGCGTCTGCGGTGCAGCGCCTTTTCTTATGACCCGTTCTTTCTGTCACTTTTGTGCTGTAATAAAATTGATAGCTGCTGTTTTCTCTTCCTAGAAAAAGCAGCTACTACTGTAGCACATGCTTCATATTTTGAATGAGATTAGGTTTTCAAACCGCTCTTCCCAAGATCCCTTGCGATTCAGAGATAGTCATTGACTGACTGTCAATGGGGGAAAAAAAGGATAGAGAGCTTCAAGAATGAGTCTTAAATGCTGGAGTTAGAATTTTGGCATTTCTGCTTCCCTCATGTCAAAAGTACCAGTTTATTTTTTAATGTTTGTTTGTGTTTTATGTTTCATCCTCCTGAACAAAATGTGTAAGGATCATAAAACAAGTAATCTGTCCATGTGAAAACAAAACAAACATTTCCTTTTTGTCAATGCTAACTTCTGTGCTAGCCCACAAATAGGCTATTAGACAAAAATGCTACTTGAAGACACTACAGGCTCAGGAAAACTGTAAGTATCTTTTTAACACACTTTTCAAATATTCAGACACTAAAATCTCACTCGGTTACTAAACAAACAAACAAAATTTAAAGATCAAGCTGTAATGTAACTTCAAGTGAGTAAATCTTGGCATAATGCCCGATTGTTCCCTGCTCAGCCTGTGCCATATGGATAAAGATGGCATTTAAAAACGTGTTTGCTCTTTGCACTTTTCAAACGTGTGTGATGCTGTTACATCATTTATGATAATTTCTCAGGCATCAGTAACATCTGAGTGTCTTATGATCCCCGTGAATCAAAAAGTACGCTGCTCCATCCTCAAACAGACATACAGAGTAGCAGCAAAACAACATTTATTTTTTTTTATATTCAATAACAAGGTGTGCAGCACAGGTTCCCAGTGTGTGAAGCAGATGGTGAAAGGCTAGTGTATAATAGATCTCAATATTAACTGCAGCACATGCTGGGCGTGTTGGTGGATGGCACACAGCAGAGTAAAAGAGAAGCAGTGACCTTCTGTCCCATCATTTACCCCCTTGTGCCCACCATCCCGCTCTCAAATTACTTTGTTTTAGCCAATTAAAGCGGCCGGCTGAGCATCAAGCAGGCTGCCATTTTTCGCTCACCTGGACCCATGTGACATTATCGCTTTGTCATCGGGAGAGATGGCCGTGAGTGGGAATCTCCAGCGTGGCACCGTGCCACCTTAGGACCCCACTGTGTTCGCCGAGATTAATGCAACGACTCTGCCTCCGACTTGCAAGAATCTCAGTCAGCTCTCTCACCTGCTCTCTGCACACACGGCTCCTGTCGCTGCGTGAAGCAATGAGCGAATGGCCGCGGCGCTTATACCCACAAAGCACAGACCGCAGATATTCAGCGAGAGATTTTTTTTTCTCCTGCAAACACCTCCGGTACGCGAAACAATGGGTTTCTAAATGTGCGAGGAATCTATTGTCCTTAAGTTGCCTTGTCGCTGATCAAGATACCATATGCTAAGAAGCGGTTCTCTGTCCAAAATCCTTCAATGGCCCAATAATAGAAAGAAAGACGGCAGACACAACAATACCATGGCATGGGATGAGTGGAGGACTGGAGTATGTGGTGTTTAACAGCCATACGAGCACAGATTATGTGCTTGAAGGGGCTGAGTCGAGTGCCAGCAGTGACAGTTGGGCTGGGAATTGAGCGTGCCTGGGACGTGCGGCTTGACTCCGCTCGGAAACACCACTGGGTCCAGGGCTCATCTCTGCAGTCCTCCGCCTCCCCTTCCCTCCTCCTCCGTGAAGGCATTGTGGCCCTGCCGTTTGCTCCGCTTCACCAGGGGAATGGACGGGGCCCCCGCTCCCGCTCCCGCTTGATGAGCTCTCACTAATGGCTGCTTCTTTGAAAGCTTGACGGGGCCCGTTTGAGGAGGAGTGTCTTTTTACTTCCCTCCAGCTTGCCTTGGCCGGGCATTCATCAGGCTGCCTGGCTTTGCTGTCCTGCCCACATGATGGTGCGCCAAGGGGCTGAAACGTCTGTCATTTGTTTTACTTTCAAATAAAAGTTGATGATTTACCAATAAAAAAGTAAAAATAGTCTTTTGATGATGTCTGGAGGCATATGGAGACACTGTTGCAGTAGCAACATTTTCAGCACTTTGTCTTTTGTTATTTCTAGCCTGACAAAGTTATTTTTTTTGTGTGCGTCTCCTCTGATAACAAACAGTGTGACCACAGTTTTGTGTAAAGTGAGCGAGTGAGTATAGAAAACGGGATTGACACTTAAATATAGACTCGCTCTGAGGGCTATATTACATTAATTTCGACAGGCTCCTTTATTGTCAGATTCTGTATCACTTGCCAAAATGCACTGTGATGTCATAAAAGGATGCAAAAACAATTGCATGCACGCCCCCTCCTCCTCTCTTCCATTCATTTTTTATTAAAGAAAAGGTATTTTTACTGTTCGGCTGCAGAAGGAGGACGCCGGCAGCAGCAGCAGCAGCAGCCTTGAGAAGATGTATTCTTAACACAGCTTAGAATTGGGAGGTCTATAATAACAAAATAAGCAGCTGTGTTTGAAATCGGGCCCCTTGACAGTTTGCATACTTTTTTACAGGCTATTAATCCTCTATAGTTCAGAAATATACACCGAAAAAAAGAAAGAAAGATGAGGGTAGAGGAAGGCAGAGCCAGTTTCAGCCAGAGGAGGAGAAGACATCCACAGTACAGATGATACCTGGACATGATGTCTGAACACTTCATTTGTTCACTTGATATGATGGATTAGTAAAAGCCGCCAGTTATCAGTCGCTTATCTCTCTGCTATGCCCTTGACCCTCGCTGCCCTTTCTCCCCATCCCAGAGGGAGCAGTTGCTCCTGTTGCCTTCCTCCTCACCGCCGTACCAGTCTCCACCTTCTGGAGACTCCATTAAAGAAGTTGGAGTTGTCCTTGGAAATCTCCTCTCTATAACTTCTCTTGTCTTCACTCTCTCCAGCCCCCTCTCCCTCTCTCTTCTATCCCACTCTGTTTCACGTGCACTCTTCTTTTTTTTCTTCTTTTTTTTCATCTCCCACTTGAAACTAGGGCGGAGGTCAGAATGGCGAATTTGATATAAGAGCTGACGTGATTTCGTGGAGCACCTTGTCAACTCAAAACAATGGGTTTGCAGGAGCGGTAATGCCAAATAAAGAATGTTCGCATATGTATTCCCAGAGAAATGTCCCCCGCTAGACATTCCCAAAAGAGATGAGAGCATTTGTCTGCATACATTTTTACCGGTCAAGGCCCTGTAGAGAAAAACGGGAGTTTCAAGCAAAATGAATTCATTTAACGTGTGAGCAAATAAGTTATTTCACCTGGGAAATTGAAAAAGTCACCCACTTTGCATATTAGGACCTTTATCCTTGTGATTTTTCGATTTTGGTCATTAAATGCTCAAATGGGTCTTCTCTGGTTCATTTTGTTCAGCTTTTGCATCAATGTAAATTGAAGCTCTTGTTCTAGCCCAGCATATAATATTACAGCTCTATTAGGCTGCACATAATGTCTATGAGGAAGTAACAGATGTTAGCAGTTGCATAATGGTAAGAAAAAAAAAAGCAGCTGGCTGTGGTGTTGTACAGCGGTATGATGAAATAGTTTTAATTTGATCTGACCTCTTTGCCTCAGTGCTATCACAGTGCTGCCTCATAGTAGCAGATTACAAAAGAGTGTCATTAGGAAAAAAAAGGTCAGGGTGAACAGAGACGAGAGGCAGTCACATCCAAACATGCTGACTAGTTTACCTTCTTGCAAAGAGACAGAAGGTCTATTTGTTTTATATCAACAGTAGACACGCTTGTAAAAGCAAACCAAAAAAAAACAAAGGAGCAGTAAGTGAATGGGTGGATGGATGTTAATATAACCGCTTTATTCATTTCCATTGTCAGAGATCTCTCACCAACCAGTTGTCACAGGCAGTTTCATCTCAAATTAAATTCATTTGGATATGACATTTTAATTGGAACACTCTTCCCATTAATTGAACAAATTAGAGAAAGTCTGCTGGGGGAAAGGTAATCTCTGGGAGAGATGAATTGGAATTCACAATTTAGAATTAAAAATCAGCTGCTCGGCTTTGTTTGTGTGGCAGCCAGTTTTGCGGCAGCGCCAGCGCTCCGGGTCTCAACGGCACTCAGGGCTCACATTGTCTTCATTAAAAGCGATTAAGGAATAGGTCAATTTAGTCTGCTTGGCTGGTTGGAGCTGTGCATTTCCTACTATGAAATGTCTTTGTCTTCATCTGCCCGGACTCTGAGGGCTCAGGCAGCCACTGGAGCAGCAAATATGATCCGTCACTATTTTATGTGTGTTTACATGTCTGATTGAACATCCAAGTGAGTCATAGGCGGTATTATTTAAAACGTTGTCATTTTTGTTTTTATTTGGGTGCGTGCACATGTGTTTGGGTTTCCATGCGGCCGTCTGGGTGCTGATGACTTGCTGTCTGATGATTAGTACTGAACAGCGGTTGTTCACCCCGCAGCTTCGACTACTGTGAGCAATTAATTGCACGAATAAATATCGCCTTAAATTTTGTGCGGTTGATTTCAGAGACATATGTGGACACAGGCATGGCTCCCCAAACCAGACATGAAAGGGTCTGTGGTGTTTCAGGCTGAATGGACGGTGTATCTGTGCAGATAAATAGAGTTTTAATTCAGGATTCGTGTGTTGCTCTACAAAATTTTAAAGCATTTGTGTATAATGTTACCTTGTATGTTACTTTATTTGTCTCAAACCCATTGTATGATATTTCATAACTTTGGAGATGTATCTAGACGGATGATTGACATTCACAGAATACGAAATGTGTTGCAAATTTTTCATTTCAGGGTGGCCACCTGTCATTTTTGGCAATTTGGCCTGGTGAAAAAACCAAAAAAAGAAAAAACCTGGTGCCAGGAGGAACCAGGTGTAGGTAAATGTTGCACATATGCCATCAGATTATAAAGGAAATTGTCTATTCATCCTGCATGTGCCAGGGCAGAAATCAAACAATGATTGTCGCATTATTCCCTCATTTCATTTGGATTGTGTTACAGTGGAGGCGCCTGCGTTACGTGCTCAAAAAGAAAAAAAGACAGGAAAAACCTCTGTTGCCGTGTTGATAATATTTGTATGACAACTTTGCAACAGGAGCCCTTTGTAAATTCAGCTCATTGTGTTCCATCCAACTCCGACTGTGTGGTTTCTCAGCTACCAGACTATTGTGTGTCAACACGCACAACAAGCACTTAGGACCATCTCGGTAGAAGCTCTGCGTGAACCCTGAAAATGACTCGGAGTGCAGTTTTGAAACACTGACCTCTGCTTGCTCTCTCAAACAGTGATCAGGTTTCTAATTTTTTTTGTTTGTTTTCATAGCAAAATCTGAAAATGTTCTTATAATGAAAAAACTAGTGATGCTTCTAGCGTCATACCTTAATACTATAAGGTATGACGCTATAGCAAATAGCAAATAAACCGAAATCAGACCATGAGATTCCCTGTACTGAGCATGCAAAGTGGTCGAGAGCCCTAATTGGAGCTCTCTGAAGTGAAATGTAGAGGGAAAGGGTGCAAGGAGGAAAGGGAGAGAGCCAGACAGAGGGGGCTCCTAGATAGAGGGGCCAGGGGGGAAAAAGTTCCCCCCATGCTTGTCAGAGTTTGAGCAAGTCCAGAATTGATGGAGCCCACAGGCAGCTCTGCTAATTTTAGTTGAAATCACCTAAGTGGTTTGGCTAATTTATCCTGGCTCCTCGGCCTCAGCCCCTGGTTTCTGGCTCTCCCCTGCCTCCCCCTCCCTCCCAGATATATCCACAAAGCGTGAAGGTACCAGGAGGTGACAGTGGGAACAGAAGGGTATTTTGTGCCCAGCTGATTTGCCGAGCGCTGGGTGGTTTCAACCCGTGTCATACGTTTGGATATTGTCTGACCCTTGACGGCAGCCCAGGTTCAACCATCTATTTAATAAAAAAATGATTTATCCCCCTCTGTATTTAATGGAAAAAGTCAAATTACATATTCCTGTTAAAAACACACAAGTCGTTGATACATCTGTCCTGATTTCCCCATTTGCAATCTCTGGCGATGGTTATTCAGATGTGAGAGTTTGAACACCAGGAGATGACGATCATTTCAACTCTTCTGGAGAGGCTACAGCCAGCGAATGTGATTTAGTGTAGTGATGGTCTGCCAGCTGGATATGTTGGACATACTGGAGCTTAACAAGCATCATTGCTGGCTTTTGAATGTTTAGAAACAAATCAGAGAGTCCCTTCCTTTGTGTTCCCTTTCAACACCAGTTTAAAAGAAGGTTGAGGAAAGGGGGTTTCAATTGAAACACAGAATGAAGACACAAGGTCGCCACAGACGAAGTGCTTCTCACTAATTAAAAGGGGTTGGTATTCTTTGTGGAGTCTTGCAGGCTGGGATTCAGATGGCAAGTTGTGAGTCAGGGAATCTTATCTGTGATTGTTGAGGTTCTTGAAACCATTTCAGACAATCACACGATGAAACCAGAGCAGGTTGTCTAAACACGTGAAATATCAGGGTGACTGAAGTGCATCAAAACTGTCAAGATGTCGTGAGCTCCTCGAGTGCGAGTGTGAAGGCAGCATGGATATGCATGCCAAGATGTTGCTTGTGTTTGTCTGAGGCTTGACTCAAGAGTTTGTGTGGAGTAATTAGTGTCATACTTGCTCTAAGGATCCTATTCACTTAAAAAATCAATGAAATAGCTCACTGTCCATCACTAAGTGACAGCTCGTAATTGAGAATTTAATGATGTTAAATCACTGCGAGTGCGCTTAATAGGTCCAGCAGCAACAAATAACAAGTTGTTAGTGAGCCTGTGAGACGGGAGGCGTTGGGTTTAAAGGAAGGCAAATCTCCCACTCACTAGATCAACCTGATGTGACTCAACAGAGGTGTAACAATAAAGCCGCTGTTCCTCATAGAGCAGATGTTTAATGCAGTCTGCATTTGAATGATTAACCTTATCTGTTCTGATCGAATGGGATATGTAAAATAGTAAATGAGAAGCATTTTAAGATGTTCAGAACCAGATTGTGTTAGCAGCATGAAAGAAAGGAGTGAATTGCACACCGGGCCTGTGCAGTCATCCATTCATGAATCAATCATTTTGAAAGAAAAGTGCGCTCAGAAGAGGGAAGGCGAGGGGATGTGGCAGCTTTAGTGTAACGTTACCTTTGATGAAAAACACCCAAATTAATCTCATGAAAAAAAAGAAGAAAAAAACTTGCACAGACATTATGAAAAGCCCTCCTGTTTTCTCAG
Organism: Decapterus maruadsi; assembly: GCA_030347415.2. Taxonomy (NCBI): domain Eukaryota; kingdom Metazoa; phylum Chordata; class Actinopteri; order Carangiformes; family Carangidae; genus Decapterus; species Decapterus maruadsi. The sequence continues at coordinate 12,752,616 of CM064893.1, read as the reverse complement.
TATTTAATTTGCAGACAAATTAAATACTAATTGATTTCTGGTCTTTGTATGGAACAGGTTAACCCCAGGTTCATATTCATCACCAGCAGCACTGAGCTGTCTTGTGTGGGGTTTTTTTTTCCCACACAGGAGGATTCAAATATATGGCAAGTATGATTAGTTGATTTATGTCCGATGATATGCATTTAATTAACTAGTAATAGATAATGACAAAAAAAAGATGGATAAACAGATGAGGATAATGTGTCATTGTTGTAAAATAAAAAATAAAAAAAACATTTGGCTGTATCCACAGTTCTTAATATTTATTTCATTTCTTCCCTTTTAACTTTTTTTCTTTCGGGGAGAAATGTCCCAATATAAACAGTTTGTGTTTCCACATAGAGTGTGGTTTCTTAAAACAAAAAAATCATTCTCACAGCAGCGACCAAGAGGAGATGTTTGCAGTCTTGTGTGCGAGCCAGCAGTTTTTGGCAGATGAATGTGGGGGTTTTATGTGCCAAGCACCTGGTCAAACGGCAAACAATGAGGGGCTTATGGATTCTCTTTATCCAACTACGACTGAGATGATACCTCGAACGTTAGAGCTCTTATGGGCCCTTTTAAGAAATGCTGATGCACAATAATGCTCAGCACTTTCGGATGCTGCGGAAATGTTCCCAAGCTTCATATACAGAGTATGTAGTTGAAACTCCACAAGCTATACACTTTATTATCATATTAATGTTTCTTCATCTTATGAGTAGGGTTTTCCTGCCTGTTATCTACATTACTCGACCACGTTTGTCAAGCTCACCGACGCAAAGGTGCGGCCCCGACTCTTGCCTCCGCACGCACTGAACGGTGAATGCTTAAAGAGCTGATGGAATAGTGATACTGCGCGAGGGCAGCTTCGAAAAATGTCTGCAAAACTGAGTTTCAATGTGGAGGGTCTTGCTTGAGTCTTTAGCAGTGATCTAATAATGAGTTCCACAGATGGATTTGTTGGCTGAAGCTCTGCTGAGTCCACCGTGTACGCAGTAGAGAGTGTCAAAGTGTCTCCTGTGCAGGATCATCTCCAGGTTTGGGGAATGGATTGTGTCTGCCAGACATGCTGGCAGTCGGTGGGCCTTCTCTGCTGCACTACCTGGGCTGGAGCACAGCCAGGGTTAATTATAGGGGAGCTCCTGAGTCTTGTGTCACTAAGGATGGTAGACAGAATATTGTCATACTGCCATGTCCTATACAGAAAAGACAAGAGTAAAAGCACACCTGCTCGGCCAGAGTTTCCTGCAACGTTTCCCTCCTCCACAGTCATTTCACTCCAGGTCTGAAATGAATCTCTGCCAAGAGCCAAATGGCTGCGAGAATGTGTGTTTGGTGGATAAATCTGTAATAATACCCCGATGTAATGACTTATAACTCTCTTAGTCTATAACATTTAAGTGGATTGTTTTATTGAATATTATACAGTCTTTTGTATTATTCAGACATTATAAAATTCAAATTAAGTGATGGTGAAAGTATAGCTATGTTTCAAACAGGCCTCTGCTTCTGTTCAGAGCGTTAGCATCTGAATCATGTTAACATTTCCTGCTATAAACCCCTAAATTCAATTCAACTGCCCGTTATTTTTTTTAATTTCATCTTAAACCGTCCTGACAGGTACATGTGGACGTCTATCGGTCTGTTGGCAGGACTATAATTTTTGTCCTCTGTACCTGATGTCGCCAGTGATTGGTTCCAAATATTGCTGATGCTGATGTTTGAGCTCATCACAGCTGTCATCAGGCCAAAGTTTCCATTTATTCGAAAGAAGCATCACAATCTCTTCTCTCGCGCCAGTATTTGCTCAAAAAAGGCCAACTCTGTACACAAAGCATTGAAATCTGTCGGCTGATTAATGGCAAATATTCATCTTTTTCCATATAAACAAACACACACAAACCCCCCCACACACTTTCATATTATTCTACCATTCCTGCGGGTACACATTCATGGTTCACAGTTGTGACCCAATGACCTTTTCTTTGGCCGTGCCCAGGCCAAAATTTTCACTAGTGCATCTCTTAGAGTCTAAAGGGCAGATTACCATGAATGAGTCGGAACACTGTCGTTCTCCCCAGAGGATCTCCGACCATTTGGTCATCACATGACCTTTTCTCTCGTGCCTTTTGGACCTTTTTGTTTACCCGTGCACCTATTTATCACCTTTGCACACAAAATGACTTCTGGCCAAACCGTGGTGAATCCTGTTTTTAAATATCAATGCTCTCCAATGGGATGAACCTGTTCGCTCATGGCTCCTTTAGTCCCACCCCCTACAGCACATCTTCCACTGAAACCTAGACATTTTATGATGTATTTGTCTGATTCCCATTACATTTCCAGTGCATATTCACACAGTACCTCCCACATTAAAAACCCATGTGAACTTTGTGATTCAATGACCTGTTTTGTGGCACCGTGCCAAGGTCAAACTTTACATTTTCAGCCCCCCTGGCTGCGTGGCTCTCGGAGCATCTCTCTGTTTGTCACTAACAGTTTCATATCGTGGGATGTAACCAACATTGTAGCTCCTTAGGGCTAGTAGTGGGGCTTCAAATATTTCATCTTTCTTTTTTTGTGGTCTACCATCATGTATTAGATGAAAAGGTCATTTGAGCCAGTGCTGCTGTTTCCTCTAATGTGAACCGTTAATCCAAAGACTCCAGCTCTCAATCAGATTTAGAGGTGTATCATTAATTGGTTTGTAACGGGAGGCACATTTGCAGTTTGAGAATCTCCAAGGTCTTTTAGAAAGTTTCTCAAAGTGAACAGTAGAGCTGAAAATCTAAAAGCAAGTTGCGCATCTATCAACTCATATCTGGCTATTCCTATAAGTTAAAGTGTGTTTTTCCCCCCCCCCCCGCTTTTTTTTTTTTGCAACAGAGACAAGTGTCTGGTCATGGCAAGCGGTGCACACTGGCCTAGAAAAAAAAGAACAGCTTGTGTTGCTGAAGTTTCCTCTCCTGTCTAGTTATTTTTAAAATGCCCCATTTCCGCCATTGTTGTGGCATTGTTTTGACCTTACGCAGAACAATTTTCCCCAAGTCAAATTAGCTTTCACCATTCAAAGAAATGTTGTAATATAATGGTTTGACGGTTGTGCCTGTAAAATATAAAGAAATGGAGGGCCATGCCACTGGGGTTAATAATATTCCTCCTCTTCAACAAGTACCTTGGGATCCTAAGTGTCCTTGAAAGCAAACGGCATCTCACTTACGCTGGGCATCTTGCAGCACTCATGGGTAATAGCAGTCTACTTTCCCGTCTCTGTGCACATTGTATCGAGCTGATTCACGCGCTTCCTCTGCAGGTAACATTAAGAAAGGCTGGTGGTAAAAAAAGTAAAAGCTTGCTAAATGTTTCTCCTGCTGGAATTTTTTTTTTTTTTTCAGATTTACTAGAATAATAACCAGAGAAGATAATTGGTAAAATCCTGTCTTGCCATTGCTTATTATATAATCTTCTCTGTACATGAGAAAAAGAATCTAGTGCAAGGGATCAATAGCAGCTCATCAGTCTTTGGAATTCACCAGCGTGAGAACTAAAATCAGCCTTCATGCAAGTCAATGAGCACCTGGAGTGCTTTTCCCAGAGGCCGCTAAGTGTGCATAGCAAAGGGACTACCAGGGAACCGCAGCAAGGTCTCACAACCTGCTTTGATAGGACAGAGTCGGGGAGGCTTCTGGTGGAGATACCGGGCCCGCCGAGGTTTACACCACCTGTTTGTTTCCCCCTTCTCCCGAGCAGCAGCAGATCTTAGATGCCGTTCTGCGCCCAGCCTGTTGGGAATTGGGGGTGTTAGATACAACAAAAAAGGTGACTGAGCAGTGCTGAGTTCGGGATTATGATTTATTAATCTGCGCTCCTTTTTAAAATTTCAAACCATCAGTGAGGGGCTGCGATGCAGACTCTGGGGAGTAATCTTGAAACACAGAACAATTCAGATTCACCAAAGTCTTGTCTTCTCTAACTGCTGGAGAATAGACAATACACTTGCTCGGTGCAGCCAAGGGACACGGGGAACAAAAGCTCCGAAGCCAAAAGTTCAAGAAGTGGAGGTCATGGACAAAACACTGGGAAGTTTTTCGTTCCTGGTGAACTAGATTTTACTACCACGGCAACGAGCTCTGTCGAAGAAGCCATATTTCTTTTGTAGAGGCAGAGTTCAGCTGTGTATACAGATACATGGGAACACAGTGGTGTAGTCCCATCTTCTCCTTGTTGTGACACAAGTTTGTGGACATTTCAGAGTCGCTACTCCACCTCCTACTTTTAAAGACACTGCGATCTTTTGACCGTTATTGGAACAAACTCCAAATGAAGAAGAGGAGGCTGCTGATATCAAGTTTCTGTGTCACCTGTACTTTCAGAGGTGTGTTAATTTAGAAGTTGGGTATGATTACAGTTAATCTGGTCCCACCTGTGAGACTACAAAAACAAGAAGAAAAAAAAAAAAGTCAATGTCAACTGTTCTGGTACAGTAGTGGCCTCAGGTGTACTTTTCTACCGTGGAGATTCATCCAGCAGGGGAGAAATATTTTTTTTCTGCCAGACATTTCTTTGGCAATCTCTCGCTACTTGACTTGGCTCTGTGTTTTCACTTACCAGCCCAGCCAACAAGGTGGTTAAAGAAGCAACAATGCTCAAGCATACACATGTCAGACAGTGTCAGATCAACATTTTACAACTTTTTTTTTCTCTTTTCCACATCCCATACTGTTATGTCAGTATTCGTTTTTTCCCTGAACCCACCAAGCCTGTTTCCAGATATGCAAGATAACCCTGTGAAATAGGAGGTGCGGTGTGAATTTAAAGCACACACCGTGGCCGTTTACCAAATATTTGGCCCCTCTCAGTCCATCATCCTCCACAGCCACACTGTGCAGTGTAAAATTTCACTATCTCCGCAGAGCTGTCAGCTGCACGCCAGATCTCACTCTCGCTGCATATGAAGTCAATTATGTGCAACCGTTGCCCCTTGGTAATACATAGATGTCACTTAGAATGTATTTCTTTTGGGGTTACTTTGATATCTCAAATATGAAGGCCATCCATCATTACAGATGTTGTGGTCTCCAGCCTGGTGTGTCAGGCGGTTACAGTAGTCATGAAAATGTGATGCATTTCCTAACAGAGCCGGCACCATATGGCGCTGTGTGTGTGTTTCTCTGTGTGTAAAGGTGCAGTGTGTATGTGTGTGAGCGATCAAGAACAATAAATGAGGATAAGTAAGTACAAGGTGATTCACAAAATCTGCTCCTTTGGGTAGACAACAGGAGTTCTGCTATAATTTAAGCATTTTTGTAATGAAAAAATACATCTGTTACTTTGTGTTGGATTGAGAATGAACAAAAACTTGATAATTCAGTAAATAGAAGAAGAGGAAATGTGCATTGAATAGGTTTGTGCACAGTTTCTGGAGATTTGATGCATAGATGTCGTAGCTATTCAATAGACGACAGCAGTGATACGTTTTCCTCATTACAGAGTGATAAGTGTGTCTAAGTGTTGCGTCTGTAATGGCTGTGTGGAACCTCCTTTTTAAAGTGCTGTGTAAGTGAGAGGGCACGCTGGTCCTCTGTCCATTAGAGCAGAACCACTATCCTTCACCTGACAAAGTTTGGGAAAGGACACGGATGTTTCCAGTCTACTTCATAGAGTTCAGCCCAGCTCCGCCTTGGGAGCCCAAGTTTTGCGTTTGAAGAGTGGATGTGAGGGGTAAATGGGACGGGGGTGATGGGCCGGTGGGGGTCTGTATGAGCGGACACGGACGCGGGGATGTGAATAGATGGTCTAAAATAAGAAGTAGCCCCTTGGTCAGAGTCGTGGCAGATGGAGGCTCAAAGAATGAAATGATGCCAGCATTCTTTGTGCAGTCTGGTGCCAGCAGTGCACTGGATGGACCGCTTGAGACCGGGCTAGGGCCGATGTGATAAGACAGCTGCCTTAGCCTAACCTCCACAAGGTCATCTCGGCCAGAGCCGGAGCCCGAGCGTCGCGGCTGATGAGGGGGGGAGGCAACCCCCGGATCCGCGGAAAGACGGATGAGTTGAAAGTGAAACGAGTCATGATTTTTTTAACAGACTTGAAAGATGCGCTGTCAAAAAGAAGCGTTATTAACGTTTGCACAATTTGTCCAGAGCTCTTCTCATGCGAGGGTGGCGAGAAGTTGTATTGGTTGTGAAAGTTTTCAACATAAGCACCCTGTTTCTGAACTATGTTTTAAATGAGCTACCCAGTATATCAAAGCAAAAATTAGCATGGAGAAAGTTTGGAGGTGCTAATGACTTTGACTGTCCCTGTGGAAAGGCTTACTGTTCCAGAGAAGTTGTCGAGTAGCGCGTGTGTGCGTGCGTGCGCGTGTGTGTGTGTGTCTGCGTTACGGAGCGAGAGCAGAGTGTGATTCACTAGTTAATAAATCATGCCAGATGAGTTTATCATGGAGATACAGAAGCTCCTCTGGGTCCTGAGCTAACAGCGAGTATCTGGGAGCTGGTACAACACATGATGAAATGCTGTTGTCATGTATATCATTTTTATAGCCCCTAACTTTTTTTTTTTTTTTATACCTTCATCGCTGTCAAAGGGGCAGGATGAGTGACTGTGTATCAAATATCCCAATGTGTTGCTTTAAGGAGGAGCTGGTGCACTTATCAAACTGGAAACGTTTTGGCTCGCGCGCTGCATTCACTGCCACAGCACCTTAAAATCAGTTTTTATCAGCTTAATCCGGTTTGATTATCTGCTGGCAACAAATTAACTATTCTTGTTTACTGTCATTGAGTTCTTCAATGAGTACTTTGGTAATTCTGCTGAACTTTCTCATCTTTGCTTTCACAGGGGCATTGATAGTATCTCCCCAGTGTGCATTGAAGATGCTCTTATCTTTATGCAGCTGATGCAGCTTGTCATCCATTGGGGAGTGTATTTGGATAATCATCATTAAATTGACTTGATGGCTTCTGACTCGGTGACTTAATAAGTAACTTGTAGCGGCGTGATTTCCGCGTCGCGCTCAAATGAGAAAAGAGACCTTGATCATGTCAGTAATCTCTCTCCCTCTATTATTTTATTTTGGAATCACATTTCTTGGAAAAAAAAAAAAAGAGGAAATGTTTTATTTTGAGGAGACCAAACTCTTTGGAATGACTTTGAAGGCAAGAGCGGGCAGTGCACCACTCCTCCTCCTGCGCTCCTCTCAGGGAATAAAAGTCAGTATAACGGCTATCTCAGCTAATGACTTGGGAGAACAAACCTTGGTCTCTTAACATCTAAGACTTATTATTTTTAGCTCTGGCCAATGCTAAGCTTATCCCTCTTACAGGCAGCACGTTTTGTGATATCAGATGTGGAAATTAAAGCTAAATGACTTAAGGGGAAGATTGCCCACACTGCAAGTAGGCTACCCTGACCTTCAATAAAGCTAAGCTTGACATGCCTATTTCCCCCCTTTTTTGCTCAAGTCTTTTCAGATCAGCGGGCTTGTAACATGATGGCTTGGTATTAACTGCCATCGGTTTCCTACATTTCTCCAAGGTCTGTTTTTTTTGCTGGAATTCATAGGACTTGTCCCCCCGATGACATGCTTCAGATTGCCCTTTCTTTCCCCCTAAATGTGATGCGTTCTGTTTCCTATTAACATTTCAGCACAAATAGTCTGATATGAACTATGTGAACATGACTTTTCCATTTGATCACTGTTAAAGAGAAGGTTATGCATTAGAAATGGTGCAGTATAAACACCAGCACGCACAGACCTGTTATGTCTGCTGTGTTTTTTTTAAGGCATGCGTTACAGGGATACGAGTCCTAATCACGCTTTCACTTTTTGTGTGGCTTGTCATTACATAAAAGCAAACAACAACACTGTTTTGTTGTTTTTTTTAACCATCGTTTTTGACCTTCCTCCGTAGATCCAGTCAGCTGTGATTGAGCGACTAAGTTGATGAGATGTGAAGTGGATTGCTGTAATATGTGTGACCCTTTTCCCAGAACCACACTGCAAAATCTCGTTTAAAAGTTACCTTTTCTAACACTTGTTGCGTGTATATTTACTGGCAGTTTATTTTGTATTTTTGTACCACCTCAGTGGGTGGACTGGATGTACTATTTTGAGTATGTGTGTGTTTTTTTTTTGTTATTATTTTTTTAATGTGCCCACTCTCACCTCTGTGCTTTCTGGTTCACAGAGGAGCTCAGAGCTTCAAAGTTCCTGCCAATGTTTTTGACTCCTTCTAGTAATGAGATGAAGTACAGTACATAAGGGGAAGAACTCTCAAGATGCTTTTCCAGGGGGCTTTGGAATACATTTGGTAAAATGTTTATGATGCCAAAGACCAGGGCTGGCTTCTCATTAGCTGATCTACCCGTTGCAAGTGTTAGAGCGACATTAGTCTTTTGGGTTAATCTTCAAACGTTCCCATATTTATACCCATCAAATACCAGTGACTGCCTGAGACACCCTTGTGTGCATTCGGGGAACTTGCTTAGTTAAACGCCACAGAATAAATGCAGAAATGTGAGCTAAACTTGACAAGATCAAACACGGTGGTGAACGTACAGACGCTGGCCAGTGTTCTAAGTGCGCTGCATTATTCATGTTCTCCAACATGGGGTTCCTAATGAGAGTCTGGTGGCTGTTTTTGGAGTTGGAGTCATGGAAATCAGTGTGACCCGTACTCTAGTCTGTGGACAAAGCTTTGCGTTTGTGGCGCGAGGGAAAGTGGAATTAAAGGCCGACCAAGTTCATCAACACGCCAATTTAGTGGAGTTTTGATTCATCATTCACATTCATCACAGCCTCGTGTCTTGTCAGGTCCCGACTGTTTTATACTTTTTGCCTTTTACACTCATAAGTCATTATTTCAAGGGTAATGTAACATAAAAATAGGGGATGGTGATGATAATTAATGTCAGAAGCAAGAACTTTCTGCAGTTTTCCTCAACAGTGATGCTTAGTTTTTTTCCAAGCATAATTTTTTTTTTTTTTTTAACTTTTCTTAACAGCATAATAGGCCATGATATGCTGTAGATTTGACACTCCCTCCAGAGGTTTGCTCTCACATCAGACAGCTAGGGCCTGTGGTTAAATGCAAAATTTACTGCTAGCATTGTAATAAGCCAGTGCAACAAAATAAGGATTATCACCCTGCGGCGCGCTGGTTCAGTAGGAGGACGCTGAACCAAAAGCTGAGCATCCATCCTATTAACACCACATATCCCTTGAAGAGTAAGCAGCAGGCTGCAGCTGAGCATGTTGTCTTCATCCTTGAATCAGAGCTGGCAATAACATATTCAGACTGAAGGGCCTCAATTAGACACTTTAAAACTCTGTGTAATTGGTGTCTTTCTGCAGATTGCCTGTGGATATGTAGTGCTCAAATTAACACAGCCCAACTATATGTCTGTAATGCTGTGATTGTCATGCAGTCTGCTGGTGGAAAGGTAGTGGAGACGCCGTGGTTTTTTTTCTTCTTTTTTTGGGAAATCGTGTGCTTCGCTCCATCAGGCACCTTGCGCTCTCAGGTCCCGTTCTAGCAGTCGACTGATTATCGGCCTGGCACATTATCAGATCCCGTATTCAGCAGTTTTACAATTATTGGAATTGGTTTTTTTGACGGATTGTGCTGCTTTGGCTCCGATGCAGCCTCCGCTACCCTCTCGCCAGTCTCGAGCAATGTCCTGCCCACACCAACATATGAATGAACACGCTCATTTGTTGATCCAAGACACTCCGAGCAAGGGAAAGCAGGAGAGAGAGAGGCGATCACAGACTAGGTGAAGTAACTAGCAGATCTGAGTAGCACTTAAACAACTGTGAAATTACATGAACGTCTCATAAAGAAAGAGAGAGCAAAACCAGTGGAAGTTTAACTGTACAGCATGTATTAGCTGGAGCAGCAGTAAATGCTACCGGTCACACTGCAACCAGAAAAAGGACGTTACTCCTCCTGCACTACTACATTATGTTTGTGACTTGAAAGACATTTAAAAGTAAAATCACTTGTGTAAGTACAAAGTTGGTCAATCACCATGCAGTCGCATATAGGGGAGAAAAGGACAGGGATAGAATAGTGTGTTGATAATAATGATAAAATGATTAACACATGTTAATCACGCAGCGCCGAAAGCGACCAATAAATTCACATACCACTGATAATTATTGACATGGGAATTTATTACAGGTACTAACACATCAGTCTCACAATAAATCATCTTTCATGAAGGTTATAAAGTTCAGTTTTCATTATGCTGCTGTTGAGGCGACAGCCAAGGCTGGGGGCGTTATGTTTTGAGGTCTGTTTGCGGCGGCTGTATTCTGATTGGTCGCGTTGGATCTGCATAATGACTGGTTGATTTGTAGCCGACGTGTTCCGAGTGAGTCACAGATCGATTCCTACGAAGGGAGGACGTGCTCTGTGTGTATCAAAAACATAATTACACACAATTACGGACATGTCCTGTTCTCATTGTCTACGATGAGCCGTCTTCACGCCTCGAGGGACTCACTCATCTTGGCACAAATTTGGCACAAACAATCACCAGGAATCGAGGATGAACTTTATTTAGTTTTTTGGGGGTCAAAGGTCATGGTCATGGTGAGAACGCATGTGTTTTTCCCCCATAAATCAAGAGTTTTCATAGCAATCATGACAAAAATTCAGACAAATGGTTAACATTTAGGGGTGTAACCTGAAACTAGTCTGTTTCTGTTGAAACTTCTAGGTGATGATTCAACTTTTATTAAGACAATGTAGTTTGCAGTGCTGTTGAGCTGTGTTGCGTTATGCAGAGAGGTGTTTGTGTCATTTAGTGTACAGTACTTATGAATCAAGGGCCCAAAATAATTGACTAACATGGACAAAGCCTACCTATTCAGTGTCAGACATTCTGGGCTGGCTGTTGCTCTCAAGGCAGAAATGACTCATGTTTCTGTAATTGACAAACGTCTGGCACATCTGTTCACCAACGTCAGGGAAACTGTGGGAAGCAAAAGGAATTGATTTTGGCTTCCTGCAAATTGTTAAACATGCGATCACCAGTTTCAACACCGATGGAGATCCTTGGGAAAAAAAACATTAGTCTTAGAATCGATGATAGAGGCTCCAAGCGCTGAGAGAGAGAAAAAAAAAAGTCTGGTTTTTGGGTTCAGAAACAATTAGCATCACTGCCAAGTTACTGTAAGTGCCTGACCTTTGTGTTATTTTAACAGTATCCATGACCACCTAGCTACAGTATGAAAACATCCTGGTCTTTGCAGTCAGAACTGTTTCCTCTGTCAGCATTAGCTCCATAGCAGCCCTTTGTCGCTTCACTGTGACTATGTAGACAGGCCTGACTGCTCTCCAATCCAAACATGTCAGCTTCACCGTGTCTTTTCCGCAGGCACAAGCAGCCCTCTGTTAGTCACTGAGGAACAAACACATGCGTATAGCGAAGAAAAGCCCCAACCTCTGCCTCCAGAGCGAGAGTCCTCTCAGTTTAAAGAGCACCTCGGCGTGGCAACCAGACCCTCCCAGGAGGAACCTGGTTAGTGGCCAGTACCTGCAGAGCCCACCAGAGTCCCAACAGAGCCCCGCAGCTGGTGGCTGATGGGTTATGTGAGAGGGCTTGTCACACTCGCTGTGGTTAAGGAGCCGCTGGGGGTCCGCGGTTCAGGCGGGGGGCTCAGCCCATGGATCAGAAGTTGGCCTCTGTCTCTTTGCCTCCATGCTGGCAACCTCATGAATGTTTCAGCGAAGTGCTGCGAGATCTGCCCGGAGAGCCTGGCCTAATCCTGCACTCCCCGAGCCATGCTGCTTCCACCTTGCCACAGAGACGCTGCCTCTCATGGAGGGGGGGAGGGGGGCTGAGATGTGGTCAAGCAGATGCAGATATTGAACTTCCTCGGGGCTGATTTCGTCTCTTTCCCCCCAGTGTACAGAGAGGCAGGTGGGATTAGAGCACTCGGGCATCCAGGCTCCCTTCTATCGCCCTCTCTCCCTCTCTCTCTGTTAACAATCCCCGTATCAAAATCCTGTCAGCGCAGTGCTTTGTGTCTTCCATTAGCATTTTGTTGTGGTGTGCATCTTGGATGGCTCGGTATACGCTTCTAGACCCGCTCAATCTGGCAGGTGTCTTAAAAAGGGGCGATACATTCAATACTAATGAGGGCTGCTTTCATACTAAAACTGCATTTGCACTTTTGTCACTTCCGCTTCGTTTTCCCCCCCTCCGCAACCTTCGCTTATTTGAACCGTGACAAGTGATTTGCTGTTGACAAACTGACGCGAGCAATAATACACATTAGAGAGAAGAATTCTCCTTTTGTTATTTCCTTATTACCACTGCTGGAGAGCAGCCATCACTGACTCAGTATACACACAGTTACAGTATCGTGGCACTCAAACGGTATTCATGCGCAGTCAGCAGGGGTGTCTCTTTTTCTCCCTGTGGTCATTGACTTCAGCTTGTAAGCTTCCTGTTTCCGATAATTAAAGGTGAAGTGTGTGTGTGTGTGTTTGTGTAAAAGAAAGGGAGGCTGGATCGTGAGTATGTTAGACTCTCCTTTGTGAGTGCAGTGGTAGCCTTTGCCCTGTAGAAAGCGCTGGCTGCTGCTGCTGCCCACTCGCTGACTAAGTAAAGGCTACATTTGCATAATTATCTGTTTAATTGGTGGGCCACTGCCAGAATATGGTCCTTTTTTGGGGGGGGTGGGGGTTGAGCTTCGGAGTCCACACTAAATTTGTTACAAAGATATGGGGGTAGAGATTACAAAGCAAGCAAACTGCCAGCTCATGGCTTTCTTCTGCTTAACCTGATAATCGTTTGTGCTCATAAACACTTTTCTGCCCACGCACATTTTTTACGAGATAATTTTTCCAAACGATTTTAAAAACAATCATGTTGCTCCGATTCCGAACGCTACAAGAGCGTTGGCCGTGACAAGAGACGTTATCGTGTTACTGAAAATAAAATAGAGGTTTTTTTGGAGGGGGGGTGTGGGAATTGAGTAACATTTACTGTACTACTAAGTGCAGTTAAATATTATTTTAGTGCCAGCGGCATCTGGCTCTCGGCGCGTGAGGCAGCTAGAAGTTGTTGACGTGAACGGTAACAATAAGGAATAGATATGAACTTTAAAATAGTGGCGATGCTGGTTCCATCTCTGCTGATGCCGAATGAGCAACACACCACGGGGTCCCATCTGTGTTTTACAGTCCAGTGACAGTGGAAAACCATTAGTGCCCACCCCCCCCACCATCCCCGTTTCCCGAACCCCTCACTACCACAACCCCCCCTTCCCTATCTCCATCCTGTTTTCATCTCCCAGGCTTCAGCTGTGGCCCTGTGAAATGCTCTACTACTGAACAATTAACTGAGAGACTGTGAACTGTGATTCATGTAATTAATATTTTGTGCAGTAGAAGTGGAAGAAGGATTGAAAAAAAAAAGGAAAAAAAAAACATAAAGCTAATTTTAATTGAATCAATCCCCAGGAACAGGTCAGAGGAGCAAGATGAATTTATCTGTGCTATCCGATTCCCATTGGCTGGCACGAGTGAAGGTGTGCCTGTGGTTTGTTTTTCTGAATAATGTTGTGGACACTCTCAGCCTCCCTCTGAGAGACGGTATTCAAGTATGCACTTATCTTTTCCTCCTCATGCTGGCCGGGGCGTAGTGGGAAATGCAGTATTTAGGAGGAACTATGCGAGAGACTGTTGAATCAGTAACTTTGTTCCGTGCGAGCTCTGCAGGGTCTCGTGCTCTGGCGTGGAGTCTCCGTTTCTCTCGGTGGCTGAGGCTCGCGATCGCTCTGTGTGTAGGCTATCAGTGGTGGGTAGAGGGCTCCTTTGAAAGTGACTATAGCGCGAGTGTTTGTGCCCACTGCTGCTGCATTTGCTGTGCTGGGCAGCCTCTGATCAGCCTGAGCCTTGCCTGCAGAGAGCTGGCGCAGCCTCCAATCCTATTCTATGTTCAAAGGTAAAGCAGACCTCTCATAGGCCCTGTCTTTGATGTGCTCTTCAACACCAGAGTCATATCTCTGCCACTGCACATCTCCTGGCAGATGACAAGAGCCAGTCCAAGGGAAGGAGGGGGAAAAGAAGAAGAGGGGAGGAAAAAAAAAAACAACTTACAGTAATTTCTTAATTTGCAATACACAATGAATTTCTACAAACGTGGTTCGCAATCAGTTGCGGGGCCTGTTTCTTGAGCCTGTTGGTATTATTTACGAGGAGAGAGCGACAACAGCAGCACAAAGTGGAGAATTAAAAGGGCTGCTGCATTTAAGCCTCCAGTGCTGGTTGGTTGAGAAGCTGAGCCAGGATTAGCACTAGAACAATGGTTCTCTCACAATGAGCATCCTCCATATAGCACATCGCTGTATCTGCCGCAGATGGAAGGCTCACCTATAAGCATCCAAATGAGACCGAATTCACTCTTGTTTGTTCATCAGTCTTTCCACCGTTCCTATCATTTAGCGTGATGTATACTCTACTGTTTCCCAGCCAAGCTCCCCAACGCCCATTTTGCAGCTCCGCCATGGAGTTTAAATTAGCTGAAGATAATGCAAATGATCTCAACAAGGGGTTAAATTTAACATCTCCCTCGCTTTGTTATGCAGTTTGCCAAAGACGGAGCAGAGAACAAATGAAATCAAACGCGTTTTTGGCGCAAGAGGTATGTGACCACCGTAGCATCTCCGAGGAGCAACTGTCTTAATGATTTATACCACCACAAAGACCTCCGAGAATTAGCAGTTGAGGGTGATATTCACGCCGCCGTCTCGGTGTTGCAAATGAGCGTCCCGTGGATGCCTAATAGGAGGAAGAGGAAGCTGAGGAAAGTGAAGAGATGCCCCCTTTGCCGGGTGCATCGCAACATTACGCCAGTTTTGCGGAGAGGGACCGTATTCCCCTGTTTCTAGTTTACGGAGGAGACAGCCTAAACACTTCGCTTTGGTTTTCCAAGCTATCACCTCAGCCATGAGGTTGAGTAATTCGAGCTTTGAGCTCGCAAAGAGTGAGTCAGTGCTCGAGGTTTATTTATTATTGGTTGTCATGAAAACAAAGCAGCAGCTACGGAGCAGACATCGTTGCACAGGGGGCACACCCACATCACAGTTCGGCTGGGATAAAGTCAGCTCTGATTGTGCTGCGGTGATGAATGTACTGTAGATTTATTCACATCTGTCCTTCCAGTCAGTGGATTTCCTTTCTGATTCCTCGGGGGTAATATATTCTCAGGCTTTGCATACACAGAGTAATCAGGGTGGGTGTCAGTTTCCATCTACCCCACACTCATTGTAAACGCTTACCTTGCTTGCTGTTAGACAAGTTGTCATGATGGGCTTGTCTAAAGGCTCGATCATCACAAGGGGGATTTTGAACGAGGAGGAGATTTGCAGCGCGCCACACCCGTGCACTTTGGTGGAGTGCCAAAAAGTGCAGTTTTGATGTGGAAAAACACCTTGAAAAGCAGTAGTTAATCCTCCGTGATAAGCTCTTTGTCAGCTGTTCGCGTTACAGGAACAGTCAAGAGATTCCAATCCTCGCACACACGCACATACACGCCAAAGTCAGGATTATAGCAGGTTTTGTTTGCACATTGGACACAAGATTGAAATAGATCCTGGTGAATGAATTGGTCTTTTTACCCGGGGGTGTGTGTGTGTGTGTGTGTGTGTGTGTGTGTGTGTGTGTGTGTGTGCTCGAGTGGAAATATCTTCCATTTGATCTCAGGAATCATGTGTGGAATACTGAGCGTTATTATACAATTACAGGACCATATGTGTATAATTCAGCAGCCTCTCGGTCTCGACGTCATCTCGTCGCTATTTGAGCTCATGCATCATGCTCATGTTTGCGAAACACTTTCTGTCAGAATTCCTGTTCAGATATTCCAAGCGTCACCCATGTGTGTTGGTCAACCCCCCTCCCCCCACCACACCCTCGCCATACAGAGCACTCCGGTGCCACTCAGGATGGAGATGAGGTGCAGCGCCACATTGTATCTGAATGTTTACAATGGCAGACAAACGGCATCATATCAAATAGCTTTCAGGCGTTTATCTCACAAAATAACTCAATTCGCAGCGTGCTGTAGCTGTTTGTTAGTGTAAATGTGATACTGACAATAATCTGACACGTTCATTTGTGCCAACTGTCATT
The DNA here is from genome assembly GCA_030347415.2 of Decapterus maruadsi. Classification (NCBI taxonomy): domain Eukaryota; kingdom Metazoa; phylum Chordata; class Actinopteri; order Carangiformes; family Carangidae; genus Decapterus; species Decapterus maruadsi. Next base: position 12,736,438 of record CM064893.1, on the reverse strand, counting down.
ATCGCCTCTTTTCCAGTCTCAACACTCTGCATCTGTTTGATCATCCCTTAACAGCCTAAATCAGTAATCGTCTGCAGTTTGTGCAGCGAGGTGTGAGGATGTGCAGCACAACACCTGAGAGAGGCTGGTGCTGTTGTGTCTACTGTAGCGAAGCCCAGTTGAAACAATGTGCGATTGGCTTGTCTTTTAAAAAACAAAAAGAAAAAAAAGAAAAGAAAATCACTTTTTTTTAAAAAACTGAAGTCACTGTGAGGAAAAATGCCATGCTTAGTCATTTTCCTGCGTGTTCTGTTAAGGCCACAGATGTGGGATCACCACATCAAAAGACAAAAAAAAATCCTCGGCCTGCCAATGGCCAGCGACTTTGTCAGGCTCTGCTCCCTGGCAGAAATGGAATGACATCATCGACGTCTATAAAAAATATATATGGGTGTAGCGTCTGTGATGTCACTCACAGTTATTCTGAGCCGATTCGCTGCCATGTTTGTTTGTCATCACGGCCACAAAAAAAAAAGATACAGAAAAATCACCAGATGCTAAAAGAGAGAACCCGGAAAAAAGCTGAGTTGTAATAAAAAAAGGAACTGAAGGTTGTCCACCTGTCAATCAAGCACACACACACACATAGTCACTCAATACACCCCAAAAAACAAGCCTCTGTTTAAGCTGCACCAATCAATAGTTTCTTGTTATGGATCAAATAATTGCTTGTAACCTGAGAGTGTGACAAAGTAACAGAGAATTTATCACCAACTCTGAAGTTGCTCTCAGCTCGATTGGAGCGGTTTAGCGTCTTTTAACTAGAAGTTCTGGTTTCACGGTCTGTAACTTTACTGTTTCGGTTCACTCACAACACTCTCATCAAACTTGTTTCCAGCCACAGCATGCGGCTGTTTTCTGTACTGTAACCCTCTGTACACTACAGTACCTGCCACACAGCGAATGGCGAGCCGAGGCTTAAACCGGCTACTGAACATCAAGGATGCAGCAGCAACACCAAAACACCAAATTCAGAGTAAAAAGGGGGCGGGTGGTGGACTTAAATTCACCTGTTGGACAAAAACACTGTCACTCTTACTAAGCCATTGTTTGCTAATACACTCAAAAGTGAGTATATCAGTGGTGTGTTTACAGCTTGGTCTGTGGCCAGAAAAACACTATTATAGTAGCTTTAATATCTTCATAGTGTAGCTGTGATCCTGAGAATTGCCCACAACACACACAGGACCAGAATATTACAACTAGAAATACTTATTTCATGGTTTTAGAGAGAAGCGGAGGGATTTTTTTTCCGCTGACCTCAGTATAGTCAGACTTTTCTGAGAGCCAGAATCTCGCGGCCAGGAAATGAAGCATTGGCTATATGCACCATTGCAGTCCAGCAGAGGTAGCAGCAGCGAGAAGGTTGTAAATGACTTTTGGGCATGAAGGGTAGAATTTCAGTCCAACAATGAGCATTGCACTTCTTTTCAGCATAAGTGAATATTAACTTTCCTTCCACTCTTCCTCTCTTTGCACGTTCTCAAGATGTCCAGCTTACAGTAGAGTTGTTTGTTTTGTTTTTTCTTCCTTGTAACATTTGTTTCCATCCAAAACGGCGATAGAAATTAGATATGGAGGTGTGAAGTTTGCTCAGTGATCAAATTTATTGACTCACCAGCATGGCTCTGTGTGCTCAGCAATCATCATAACAGCAAATAATGTGAAAAATTACACCTCCACTATATCTCCTCCATCTATTTTATTACCTTATAATCTCCTGGACAGTGTGGAGCTTTGCAGCGACCAGCGCATTTAAACCCTTTGGAACCAATTGTAGGAGAAAGGCTGTCTTGGGATGCCCTCAGTGGAGAGCAGCTAGGCTCATTAGTTAAATCCCCACCGTGGGCTAATACAGCCCTCTAGGAGTGAAGGAGAGAGGGGGAAGAGAAGAAGACATTTCTTTGACTCCTTCTCAGGGGTTTCTTTCCCACATTTTCTTGCATGCATCAGCAGCTAAGAAGGTGATGCACGTCGCCGGTTTTGAAACCGCCTTCAGCGTTCTACTGAAGCCCTTTTTTTATTCTGGGGGCTTCACAGAGCCGGGTGCAGTGCTGGTGGTCAGAGATAATGAATCTATCTCCATCACATCACCAAACGTTAAGGTGTTTACCGTGATGTAATGCACAGTACGAGCATTTTTAAAAAAAGAGTTAATTCGGTGAACTTCTCACTCTGAGAAGGTCTCGGTCCAGCCCAGCGGTTTATTGTCAATTAACAGAATATCACAGTGCCATCCTTTTTTCGAAATGTGGCTTACACATTGCACACAATCTGACCTATTGCATTAGTAAGAGAGAGTAAAACTCTTGTTTTGTTCATAATGATCGGGGAACTGGAGGCCACAATGCAGGCAGGTCCCCACTTAACCAGAATTTATCTTTTTGGCAGTAAGAGGAGGGGTTTTGAGTGCTGTTATCTATGGCCTCCCCCTTGAACAAGTAAACAGCCCATTTATTATTAACTCAGGTTTAAGGTAGAGCATTAATCCTCTCTGACAGTTTGCCTACTTGTTAAGGCAGCCAGTTCTTCCTCCACAGCAGATGGCTTTCAGCTGCTGTTAGTCTACTACGCAACTCCCCCCTTCCTCAGATAAGAGCCCAGAAGTTTTGCTGCATTGTTTCGATCTGCAACGAGTTAATGTAAAGCAATTACATTCACCGGTTTTAAAGGTGTAACTGTTTGCTGATATGAAGATACTGCACATACTCCACCGGCTGTACATCAAAGCACACCATGACATGTCTAATGCATTTTTGGAGATTTCAAACAATCCCTCGTACAGTAGATTTTTCTTCTCCGGCTGATTCAGCAGCACCTGATTTTCGGTCAATTGAAATGTTCACTCCGAGTGCACTTCATCATACATTTCAGACACTGGAATTGGCTGTGGTGCGCTCCCATTGGATGACATAAAGTTTGGCCCCTTCTTCACTTTCCCTGCTGCTGCTGTTGATAATTACACAAGAGCTCCCATAGAGCCAGCTGTTAAAAGTGTGTCCTGGCTTGAACTCGCAAACTGAGTCACCCTGACAATGGTTTGTCTGCCTTTTCCCCCTCGACTTGTCTGCACAAAATCCCTTTTTTACAGCAGGACAGTGGGAGTGACGTGCGTGTGAGTCTCAACAATCCAAACAGCAAGGATGTTTAGTGAAGAAACACGCTCCGTCTCATGTCGTCCACAGTGTAAGGGAGATACAGCCCTGCTCGCCTGCTCTCATTCAACCCGACACTCGAGCAGTAGTGAAAAATCCTGGCTTGAGTGTTTTGCACTTACAGGACTGATGTTGTGTTTGGAACGAGACGGTGGTGTTGTGCGGAATAAGAGGGGATGTCCTTGCATTTCATCAGTATGTATGCCTAGTGCTCAAAACCAGGAATTTCCATCAGTAGACAGGTTAAAAAGGCAGCGCAGACTTTAGCACACTGAAGAAGGGGATATCTGTTTGCTCTCCATCAACACGGTAGCACATGAATCAATGGAAGCCTGTGGGAATCAAGTGTGAAGCTGGGAGAAAAAGAGGCAGGGGAAGGAGGGAGGGTGGGAGTACGTTCCAACTTGAAGGCCCTGTCCCTTTTTTGAGCAGTGGTAGCACTCCCAGTGTGACAGTACAAGTGCTTTGAGAGGAGGAAAAAGGTCCCCCCCCCCTTTTTCTTTCGCCTGTAAGAGTGAAGACTGTACTGACAGCTGAGCTAATACTAATAGTTTATAGCTTGGAACTACAGACAGGCAATCCAAATGTCTGTGAACTATTGTGTGTCTTTGGCTTCAACATCTGGCTCGCAGTTTTTCCAGCTCTCAGTTTACTTAAGTGACATAAGGCGCAAAGCAAAAAATGATCAAAATGTGACAGAGACACTTAAACAATTTAATTCCCACCTGATACAGCCAGGCGAGCCTGACGATTATAGAATGTGCCAGAGAAAAATAACTGAACGGAATGAAAGTACACAGTTAAAATATTTCTCAAGAATATCTACACACTTTTTTTCCCCCACAGTATCTATACATTTTTTTTTTGGTGCTCTGTAACAGGGCTCACAGCAGTAGTATAAAGAAATTGTTTGATTTTAATGAATGCAGCTCTAATTCCCTCTTCATCACTGATTATGAAGGGGGAAATGTATCCGACCACTGCTGAGAAAAATCAGCAGGCATAAAGAGACGCATGAATTATGACATGAAGATAATTCTGTCATTCTTTCGGCTGTTTCACACGTTCATTTCTACTCTGTTAGTTTCAAAGAAAAGAACGCGAATGTTACACAATGAGAGTATCGGGTTCAATTAAGCAACTTTTTCCGACTGAAATGTACTTTTCTCTAAGCCCACTAAAACACTCCGATGCTGCCGTATTCAGCATTCATGCCATGGCAAACATTGAGGATTGTCTTATACAAACAGTTTTGCCCAAAATTGGGTCTTTTCCAAGATTTGAAGTTATCCATTCAGAAGTGCCGTGGCATTGTGAGCACACGAAGCAGGAAAGGAAAGATTTGTTGGAATCACCAGCTATCCAAATGAAATGGAATATCTTATTTTGTGGGCATGCTTAATTTGGATTAACCATATGAAAGCAATTAAACGGAGGCTTCCATTTACGGGATAGCGGGAACAGAAAATGTCAATTTAAACTGTTACCACTGGAAAGTATGAAATCAGGATGAGAGTTGTAACCAGGCTCTGCTCCTATTCCACCGCTCCGTGTGTGTGTATGTGCGTGTCTCTCTGATGTCACCCGCAAGGTCATGTAGAAGGCACTACATCCTTCACCTCATTCAGCTCCAGGTTTTACCCCACCCCTCAACGGACAGACCCACACTCCACAGCCAATGAGCGGACGAGTGTCTCTGTTTGCATTTGCCTGATGAGCGTACCGGTGCGTTTCAGAGAAAGCAAGAAAAAGAGAGAGAGAGAACCTGGATTTACATCTGGGTACACAACAAATGAGACACAGTGACAGCATGCGCGTGTGTTGAGCCAAGCCAGCCGGCACACACACACACGCACTTAACATCTGATGATGTTCCTCATAACCTCACTCTCAAACTGCGATGGCGTGTTTGTTTGGCATGGCAGCTCGCCACGGTGAGATCATTACCCACCACGCTAAATATATTTGCAAAATAATTGTGTTTATATTCCAAATGGTCTGTTTAAGTAAAGAGGCGAGCGGGGAGAGCTAAAACTGCAGCGTGGTAAATGTGTGCTGCTATTGCACGCCACAGGCAGCGCATTTCCTCACCATCACCTCAGACTCACCTCGGCTCTTCAGTCAGACCAGACCGCAGGAAGCAACACATGACCAATAAATAACTAGCAAACAGTCGGGGTGCAGCTAACAGCTGATTGCATTATTGATTTAACTGACTGTATTTAAATTAATAAACACACATCTGGATAAATAAAAAAAAAAGTGTCATCCAGGCAGCAGTGATTAGTCAAATGTGGGGTTGACTAATCTCTGCTGCAGTGTTACAATACCAGTCATTAACAGCGTAGGTGTCTGGTAATGGTGCGATCGTGTGTGTACATGTGTAAATCCCTTTGACCTAAAACTGATGTTTTAATGACTGGGACGTGTTTGGTTGTGCCCGTCAATCAGATGAACTATAGCAACAATGGTGGGAAACGACGAGGCCTCACAGGTCGTGTGGCGACTTTAGCCCTTTTGTGTAATGTCAGTTTCCTCACCGTTCCGCCTAGGTGAGTTTATTAGTGGTGATCTTTCTCTCGGTGTCAGCCTCTCCCTTGAAAAGTTCAGAGCTGGAGGTGTGTTAGTCAGTCTTTCAATATTTGCTGACCTCCCTGCTCTGTCTGTGTTTTTCAGTCCTCAGCCTATTTGTTCCCACTGAAGGTGTAAAAAGTATGTGCATTCAGTTTTACCTGGATTCCTTAAATTCCTTAAAACAAGTCGTCATTTCTTTTTTCTTTTTTTTTTTTTTACCCGTATGGGATAAGTTTGCAGGAAGAAAGATTAACATTTTGTCACAACAGTAATGAAGTTAATACTGTACTGTAGCTCCTACTGATGTTTGACACATTAACATGATGTTGCTTTGCATATAGTGCGACATTGCTTCAGTTAAAAAAAAAGAGAATTGCATGCAGCAGATGGAAATCAATGTGCATGAAAATAATACTGTTCTAAATATCTAGAGGCTAAAAAACCAAAAGGTGAATGAGGATAAATGTTATAAACTCAAACATCTCCTACATAGCGCGTTTCCCTTGGTGCTGGAAATGATTATTAAACATTTTAATTCAGAGTTTAATATTGTGCACTCTGCAAAGACATGGTAGTGTCCTTCAGCTCTTGCAGCTTACTCATCCAAATCAACACTCTACAGCTACTGAGTGCATTAGAGAGTCAGTTATACATGTGTGAATGTGTCAGGAGAGATAGAGACCGAATTTGTGAGGCAGAGTGCATAAATGTGTGACACCAAGTGTGAGTCTACATGTGTGAGAGTGAAAAGGTAGAGAGGATGCATGTGTTTCAGTGTTATTGCAAGACCGTGTGCGCATGTGTGTACTTACTTGTCTGTATACAGTATGGTGTGTGTGTGTGTGTGTGGGCCTGCTCTACACTGCGCTGGGGGCCAAAACACTAGAGATTGCTTTGATCTGGATTCTCTGTGTCTCGTCCAATCACAATCATGTCACCGGCTCCCCACGGCAGGAGCGACTCATTCATGGTGCAGAGAGGAGACCCTCCTGCATGTTATTACTTTATATACACTTCATTTTACAAGAACTATGCTCACAAAATGGCTTCATCCATATCCCACAGAAGCCTCACAATACTGACGGACAAAAGGATTTTACAGTCGGCGGCAGGCGCCGCCAGGCATGATCATATAGGAACGCCGGCTTTATATATTGATGGTAAAGGCAATAAACAAACCCAAGTTATTAGAAAAAAGTTCAGGTAGGTTTTTTGCACAGTGGATCGGGTCATTTAGGGCAGAGGCGCTTTAATTTGCTCTAAGAAACTGTGAGGAAGATTGAAACAACCTACAATACTAAAATATTCATGTGCAGCTGAAACTTCAGTCATCCGTAGAGGTCTTTTTGAAATCTGTCCTGCAGTCATTCACTTAAAACTGACGGCTTTTTTTTGACTGTTGTCCTGGTTAAAGATGCAGGCTTTGCCTTGATTCTGTATGGACAAGAACAACAAAAGCAGCTTTGCTTTTAAACACGTATGCCATTTAAAATATTTTCTTTTGCTTCATATTTAGAAAAAAAAAATGCTTGTAATGCTAAAGATGCTATGGATCTTGACTGCAGACTGCAAGAGTGAGTTTTTATCCACACTCCAAACACATTAGAGCAGAATCACTGCCTCGATGTGAAAGCACAGAGCAGTATTTGTTTAGATGGCTCTTAAAGTTAGATGAAAAGACAATGCAATCAAAATGGATTAGGGGATTTAATGTGTCTTCCTTCTGGCTGTTTTGAAACTACAGCAGTGCAGAAGATTCCTCCTAGTCCAGCTATGAACTGTCTATTAAAACAGTATAGATATTGCCCTCGGGGTGCAGCATAAACTAAAGACATCTCAACACATTTACAGATTGTTATTGCAGAGTAACTTCAACTCACCAAAAAATGCTGGGGTGAAGGAACAGCAGCAGATTAAAATGTAACATTGATATTTAATTTATTCTGCACGACTTACAGTATAAAGTTCATATGGAGAAGGATCGCATATACACTGTATAACACGCAGATGCTAATTTCCTCTTGCCCTGAAGCTGGAAAATAGTAGAGCCAAGCATTTCAATGCACCTGCATTTTCCATTTACCCATTAAAAAAGAAAATGAAAATTTTATAAAAGAATTTTTTTTTTTTTTTTTTTTACAGAAAAACATAGCCTGGTTGTAATATACATTTTTTCCTACATGTATGAATGCTGTTTCCATTGTGTTTGTTTAAAATTGTGGTGTGCGTAGAAAATTGGAATTGCTGAAAAACGTAAATGATGAAATATTACTAAGTTATACTAACTTAATATTAAGTTTTACACTTGGCTAAGTTGGCCAAGAAAAATTTTACTTGGCAAGTTGGCGTAACACAAGCTTCCACTTAAGTGTGGGTCAAAAAAGTTTAATAATTTAATCGCACACACACTGTTTATCTTGATGAAGCCGACTCCTAAGTCACATAACACGTGAAGTAGATTTTAAGCACCCAAAGGTTGTTACCGTGACTGCAAAGATCTGGTTGTTTTTGTCAATTGTACCTGAGGAATCGGCCCAAATTGATTTGAAAATGATTTTCTACTTGGAAAGTTAGCATCGCGCACTATGATAAAAGAAGTAACAAATTAAATCGTTTAACTGGACAGCGCCATCTGGTGGAGTGTAGAGATTACGTCTTTGTTATTTCAGTGTTACGTTACCCCAAAATAAATGGAAGTTAATATTAAAATGTCACTTAATGTGAATGTAAAGGGAGCTTGGCATTGATAGATTCACTGATTATTTCTCTTTCTTTTAAAGCAGATCTATTGACACAGCAAGACTTTAATTAATATATCTATGCAGTAATGTCATTATCATTAGGATAAACTGTAATCACGGCACAACAGTCATTTTCTCATTTCCGTCGGTGTTCAAAGTTTCAGTCACTTGGTGTCTGAAATTATGTATTTCAGACAAATAGCCTTTTTCATTTTATATAGTGGAGTCCAGAGAGTGACAACCTGGCACAAAGACAGATTTGTTGATAAGAGGCGTTGACACTGAGTGATGGGTAGCAAAATGGTCGGCTCCCATTACCTTTTGGAATTGAAATACATGTTGCCATATCATTTGTATTCATGGCAACTGTAAGCCTTACTCAACATAAAAAACACTTCCACAACACCTGACATTGATTACTGGGAGGAATAGTGAGCAGCTTCAAGTAGACCTACTTTTAAGTCAAGTTTCCAAAGGAAAAACAGAAATAACTGCAGAACTTTCAATACAAATATAATAATACATCAAATGTTTTTTTTTGGTTATATAAATAAAATGTGATTGAACATTCACTAAATGAAGCAATTCACTCTGTTAAATATTCTCCAACTCATTAGTTGGTGTTTAATTTTCCTCTGCACCAACACTGATGGTGAAACAGCAAAATAAAAACTGATGCCTTGTCCAAGCGCTGCATTAGACCTTTTTATTGGACTCATATTATATGATCACAGGAGCGCAATAGCCTGGGGCAAATTGATTAGTTCAAAGAGGCAGTGGGTAAAAGGAAAAAAAAAATCCATTCAGATGGCTCCTTGTTACCAGAGACAGGGACCAGCCAACGGTGAATGTGGTCTGAGCCTTCAGTCCAAACACCTGCCTGACAGCAACAGCCTTTGCCCACTTGGTGTTTAACACGTCGGGGGGTGAAGAGCTTTTGCGAAAAACGAAAAAATGCAAATAAAACTATAATGCCTTCTCCATGCTTTGCAAAACAGAGAGGGCTTGCATCTGTGGGAGGGGTGGGATGTCTAACAAGAACTAATGCTGTTTATGAAAGCAGTGTTTTTGCATCTAATCACAATGTCTATTCCCATGGGCCTGCTAGTTCTTCATGCTTCCCTTCAGACTGGTAGAGCACCTCTCTTCCAGGAGTGCTGTATTTTTAGGATGTTGTGAAGCTTCCTCAGCTGCATACAGAATGAGATGCTCGCCTTTAGGGGGATGTCGAGTTTGAAGATGATGTCCTTTGGATTTGATTAATTCAGCAACGGAGAGAGAAGCTGTCCCTGACTCAAAATAGACTCCCTTTAAATGACTATATTGCTGTTGTTTTCTTACTTTTCACTGTTTGGTCTCCTTGCCACTTATCAGCGTATCACGACAGGAAGCAAATAATAACTTGTAGGGCTATCAGAGACGGGAGCCTGTTTATGAGTGAATCTGCCTTGTGTGCGTATACATGCATGTGTTTTTTTTTTTTTTTTGCATGAACAGGGAAGGAGTGTGCTTCGCTCAGAGAAGCCTGTCGCCTTCTTAGCAGAAGCCCCCTCCCTCCCTTCCTCTCTATACCATGCTGCTCATGTCTCTGCTGCTGCCACACTTGTCCAGAGTGCAGCCTTCTGAAGTTCTGCCTCTATTCAGACCTGATTCACCTGTAGTTTGTTTGGTAGTGGTATTTATTTATTTATTTGTTTGTTTGCTCAGGAATAGTGATGTTGAAAGAAAATATTAGTCACAGGTTGCGCTAAAAAAGACCAGTTAAAAAAAAAAAAAGGCATTATGGCTGCCAAGGTAGAATGCAGTTAGTCATTTATTTCAGAGCGGTCAAAGGAAAACACCCACACTGAAATAGAAGTCTGTTTGTGGCTGTAGTAAATTGTCTAGCTGAATGAACCGCTCTTGTTGTAAATAGAATATTTTGAAGTCAACAAAATAGTGCACAGGCGTTAAACTATACACACTTTTTGCAGCGTCTAGCAGTATGGAGCTTTGCTACGGATACACGTCTGATGGGTCTAATTTATCAGTGGTTCAGTTGCTTTACTGTACATATCAGCTGAATGCTGTTGCCTCTTAATACTAAAAAAAACACTCACAATTCCCCCAGAAGATTACAGTAAATCTTCAAAAAAACCATGTCTACCAAATCCGGTTGGGCTACAGTATGTCAATCATGTACTTAATATTCTGGCTCATTTAGCATCTCGAAAAGAGATTAATGACATGAACAATCTTTACAACAATCCCCCAAAGATGAAAGAACTCTCAAACAAAAGCACATGTGCTACAACTTTGATTTAGTGCTTTAATACAATGCTAATTAGATCACATGCAGTGTCTCCTCATGAAATCTGCTCCCATCGTCTAATTATAACAGCCAGATATGCCATAATGGGACACATGTATTTTAAATCAAAGTGGGTGTGTGACAGAGAGGGGCGATCGGGAGGGAACGCCGACTCTTGACGCTGGCGCACGGACGCCGTGGACACGGGTTCCGTCGTGTCCGTCAAATTGCGACAGTGCCACCCTATGGCTCGCTCTCTGTAGAGGAGAGGGTGCTGCCGAAGGGGTGGAGGCGTGGGGGGCTGGGAGGGCTAATTGTGTGTCTGTATGACTAGTGTGGAGCCGCGGGATGACTAATGAAGAATCCTCAGCTTTTGAACACGTCGTTCACCTCCTTGAGCACTAATTAATGGCTCATTGGAAGAGGAGTGAATTTCGCCCCAGCCTTTTTCACGTATTATCCACTACTTTAACATCGGCCTCCTCTGCATACTGAGCGTGTATTAAAGCAGCTCCAGTAATGTAAAGCCTCCACTGAAAGTCTTCCTGCAAAGTGTGTTTTTCTAATGAATTAAAGATGGCTTCCTTGCTCTGTGGCTGGTAAACACTGCTGTTTGCCGCATAATTAGCATACGGATTTATACAAATGAGTGCCACAGTTAAATTCAAAATTCAGATAATGGTTGAAAGTAACAGACATTAAAAACAGTGGCTCTGGAATCAGATGCAGTCGTTCACTCGGAGCTCTTAATCAGTGGCAACTTTTGTACTCGTGGTCTGTCTTATCAGCTGTGAGGAATTACAGCACATTGTTTAGTTTTTTGTATGTATTTCCAGGAGATGTTTTGTCGACTACAAAGTCTTCTCGGGAGGGGGTGTGTGTGTCAGCGAGTGGGTTTCTGTGAATGGGCTTATCTGTATCAGCGGTGACCTTCCGGTTGTGCAGGGGGGTTGATGTGAGGGCTGCGAGTTGACTGCTGGAGAGAAAATCACAGCCGGGAGTGGAGGGGTACTTCCTGATCTGACAAAAAAACAGCAGCTGATGTGAAAATGGCTCAATTAGGGCAGCCATAAACTCGTTAGGGCCCACGTCGTGCCCACCAGGGCCGGGGCTTTTTTATTTGCCGTTGCAGTTAATATTGCCTCAGCACATTAAAATGTGCGGTTGATGGGCGCTCAGGAGCCCTGCTTGTGTCAGAGAGTGCTCTCCTGGTGGACACTTAAACAAAGAATGAGCCGACTCCTCTCCCTCAGCAGAGGCACAATTACCAATGCTGTTTTTCCTGGGGAGAGAACAAAACATGGTACAGTGCTCAGGGTTTTTTTTCTTCCCTTTTCTTTTCCTACAGGCTAATAGAAGGGTTTCAGTTATACAGCTGGCAACATGAGGTCAGCGGCAAAATACGCTATCCGGTAGCCACGGGATCAAAGCAATAGTCTTAAATCATGGGTTTTGTCGCTGACAGGCTGTAACAATAAGGGTCCTTTTTCCTCCATGTCTGTCTGCCAAACAACTGAAGTAAGCATACCTTTTTCTCATGCAGAGCCAAGATGTACACAGACAGATGATCACAGTGGCAGTTGGGCAGCCGATAGCACTATCCTCCGGCTGCTGCCCACGTTTGTGTCTCTGACAATTAGACTCCGGGCTGACAGGAGAGCATGGTTCAGCCACTGTGTTAAGAGACTTTGTCAAATGTGTAGCCCATCAAAATGCACGGGCGGCCCCAGCTGAAGTCAGTCATCCCCTATTAACGATGGCCCTATTAGCTCCTCCCGTGACCTGTGAGCTGGGAAATGAAAGGCGTGGAGGTGCAGTCATTTATATAACCAATGTCAGGGTGCGTCGGACATGGACACCCCTCGTCTCCCCGCGCCTCATCAGCCTCTCTGATCAGATGGGGATGCATAATACATCAGACGGCCAGTAAGTGGAGGAGAGACATTCATCACTGTCCACCTTTCAAATTAGATCTCACAGACGTGGCAATCAGTCAGACGCATCAGTATTCAGCCCTGGCTGAAGGTTCTCCTGCAGAGACATCCCCTCCATTACAGCTTTACAAACCTTACTTTAGTGTAACAACTGCCCTCGCTGCATAATCTGTACTTCAAACAATAGTGTTTTTCCCCACATTGACTTTTACTCTGACGTGTTAACTTTCCATAGATTTATGCATATATGAGTCAAAGACTCATTTACATCTTAAGTTCAACTCAAGTTCAACTTTTGTTTGAGACAGTGTCTATAGAGGGTTTTTTTCCCCCACAGGATCTTTGAGGTTTCATCTTATGAGAGAACTTATCTGTAATTGATGAAAACATGTTCTGATGGAGGCCTCACAATAAATGTTGGAAGATTGTTTACATATTTTGTTTTAATATTTTCATTGCTTTCTGATCATACATTTAAACTGACAATTAGATCCCACACACAGTATATGCACACACATATACAGCATGTACACCTCGATATACGTAGGCAGTGTGATGCAGCAGTTTAAAAAATATGCATTTATTCATTTAAAAAGTGTTGACTGTGGCCTACCAATGTGAGCAGCACCCAACTCAGATTACAGCTTGTCACTGTGTGAGTCTAAACAAGCTAATATTAGCCTGTGTGAACACTGTGTGGAGCGTTGCTACAACAGATGCAGTTTACAAACAATAAGGTAACATGTCATACCGGCATGTGGTTAATACTGGTGATGGTGGTTAACAAATGAAACTTGCTCCCCCTGACTTCTGTGTATAGGCCTGTTTGAAAGTCTGTCTTGGTCTGAGTTGGTTTCATAAAACTGAAGTTTCCTCTCTTCATTGTACGTTTTATTTCTAACCATAAGTCACAGTGGACCTGTTGCTGCACTTGCTTCTGCTATTCCATGTGTTATTGTTTACTGAGCCTGCTCTCCTGCTTGTGGAGTTATTATACTGCTCTTGTCAGGTCTAGAAGAATCGCATCTACGATAGCTATATATGCAGTGCCTACGGTACTGTAGAAAAACAAAAGTAATGCAATGAATTTTCAGAATTTCCCCATGCTGTCTTCACTATACTGTGTACTTCAGTGGAAAAAAATAAACCGCACCTTGTCTAACAAAAAATGTTCTCTTTTCTTTCCTCATGTTGCTGTCCCATTGATGATGCGCTGTTCCTTGTGTACCTCAGGTAAGAAACTATTTTTATTTGATCTTTTAATCTTTCCACAAACTAATGACATATAATCATAAACTGCTGTGATCACCGAGCATGACAAGCGACAGGCAGATTCAGAGACAAATTGCTTTGGGCCACTCGGTAACGTCGTGATATAACTTCTTCAGATTTGGCACAAACATTCACTGGGACTCAAGGATGCACTGATTAGATTTGGGAGGGGGGCAAAACACAATTTAGGCCTTGTGAATGTGATATTTCAGCAATGACTTGGAGGAACCTCTTCAGATTTGGCACAAACATCCGCTTGGATGTAAAGGTCAAAGGTCAAAGATCCTCCTCAGAAGAGGAGAACGTCCTCAGAAATACTCAGGAGAATCCCTTCACATTTTTGCACAAAACTTGGACTCAATGACAGATTTATTGAACTTGGTGGTCAGAGGTCAAGGCAAGGGTCAAGGTCACAGTGACCTCAGACTCCAAACAAATGTTCAATATTTTACATGATTCTGAATTAACAGGGATGTAAGTTGAAACTAGTCAGGGTGTTTGGCTAACTCTATTAATGTACTGTTTATTAGGGATCGACCGATATGTTTTTTTTCAGGGCCGATACTGATACCGATTATTAGTAATCAAGGAAACCGATAACTGATATTTAGAACTAATATTCATTTGCTGTAGAAATTAAAATTGTGATATCCTAATTTAGAATAATGCCCCTGGGATTAGACTGAACACAGTGAACTGTTTGTTTCTTTTTTGTACACTGTGAGCACAGATCCTGGTTCAGTGGGCGGGACATTGTTACACAGCTAAGAGTGGTGACTTCAGACAAAGAGAAGGCGACGTTAGAGCCAAAGGAATGCGTTTAAAAAATAAATACATTTATTTTATTGGATATCTGTGAAAAAATGGCAAATATGATTATTGAAAAAATGCAGAATATTGGCTGATATTATCTGTCTGGTTCGATAATCATGTGTTTATAGACAGTAAGTAGATCATGCACAAATCAAATGAAGCATAAAGTTCAGTGGATGTGCTAGGAATCGTCCATTATGTAAGAAAAGAGAGCAAGAGCTTTAATTGAACCCCATCACAATAGCATTAACATATTTCCAAAACTTTCCCTGGATGTTTCATCAGCCTAATTCATTTTTGCACTCAGCTCAATTACTTTAGTCATATTCCACTAAAAATTGCACATGCAGTTGAAATCTGCGTGCTGTGTTGCTGTGCATAGCAGGTCTTCTCCACAGCTCTGGATCCACGGTTAATTACGTCTACGTCAAACCAATCTCGGCACTTGTTTCTGATGTATTAAGCAATAGCCTCACTGTCTCTTGGTTTTCCTCAGCAATTAAGAGTGCGAAAAAGGACTTTCCAAGAGTCTTTTTCCATTCAGTCCTCGGGGAGAAGGCTTTATTTAGTCTAGCCAGTCTGTAATGTGTAGCTTCTGTTGGTCTTGACTGAGATGGAACATGATGCTAAGTGAGTCTCTGTCTATGCCAGAGTGTAGAGAAGCAGATGTGCCGGGTGATCAGCTTGAGCCTCAGCCACAGCTCCTCTTCCTGGATGTTTGGTTCTGTGGTGTCCAACTGTCAGAGTTTCCCCGAGGCTGCTAATCGGCTTTGAAATGGAAACAATTAGTTCCATGGCTGAGGTAGTCTGTTGTGTGGTTGGTTTCTGCCTTTCGAATCGAAGGCTTTCGCTGTGTCATTGAGAAGAGGGGATGTAGTTCCTAAGAGTTCTTGTGAAGCAGAAACTATACATTTGAAGAGCTCAGGCTCTTGTTTGTTTGTAAAACAGTATAAAATAAAAAATTCAGTTGAGATCTCTGTCGGTGAAAAATAGAGAGATCTGATGCAGGCCCCCAGCTTGTTATTAAAATAGCCGGACAATGTAACCTGCTCCGTGTGCAGTGACTTGAAAGTGTGGAAGTGTCGAGGCTGCTCTTGAAGCAGCTTGGAAGGTCTCCTCAGTCTCCTCTCATCAGATGTCTGGCTTTAATTTGTCTCAGCGCGCCTGAGGAAAGGTCATGATCCAGATGGTTTCACCCTCCTCTACTGGTCTCCAGCTTCCCACAAGAGGAAAGCAGAGAGAGAGAGGGGTGGACGGAGTGGGAGGAAAGTCCTGGTGTTGCTGCCTGGGCCTGCCCCCCCCACCACCACCACCACCCCCGACACACACACACACAAATGCACATCCTCATTTATAATGAGCATGCCTGTCCAATAGAGCAGTGGCCCATTTGTTGGTTCAGGGAGGAGCTGGCTTGGATGACAGGGACACCTCGGGATGGCTGACGGGATCTACATACTCACTGTAGCGCTGAGGTGATTGAACAAGTCCCAGAGCGCACTGTGTCTCTGGGATACCTCCTCCAACTTGTGACAGTTGAAGCCTCCTCTCCTCTCCTCTCCTCTCCTCTCCTCTCCTCTCCTCTCCTCTCCTCTCCTCTCCTCTCCTCTCCTCTCCTCTGATAAGACTGAAATAATTTCCCCAATATTCACCTTGTAGGGAAGACATCCATGTTCTTCAAATCTATATGTATTACTTTTTATTACCACACTTAAAAGTAAAGACACATTTTGGTAAAACTATACATGTTTCACTCCTCCTATGTCTTTCTAATATTTGATATCTATGAACACTGACTGAGCCGATACTTACATAAATATTCATCAACTCTGCTTAGACAGCACACACCTTATTTTTTGGGTTCAGAATACCAGAGGTCATGGCTCAAAAAATACCAGTTGGTGAGCTCAGATTATTCACATGATATGAATGAAAGTTCATTTGGGAGAACACGCGAGATCCACTAGAAAGAAGACGTCTCACTCAGTCAGATTTGTTGGAACTAAAGAAACGCTGCGTTGACTGGTTGTTGTACAGTGGCGATGCAGAGTGGAGGCTCTTTTCCTCACAAACTGTCTTTGCCCCGGCACTGACAGGAGGTTGGAGAGAGAACACAAACCAGCATCGGCCAAGTTTAATGTGGGCCTGTCAGCAAGGCACTGAAGATTGTTATTTTTGTTTTCTACACTGCTTTGCTAACAATTATCATCATACGAGTCTGTGTATTTTTCCAACCTCAGCGTCTGAACTCGGAGTCACTTACTGCTGCACCCAAATAATATTTCACATTCATATAGGCTAATTTCGACAGGGTCTCGCAGTGGGATGCTGCATTATAGAGACCTGCTGTTTTAAGAAGAGAGGAGAGCTACAACACCAGCAAACTAAGGCAGATGAAACACAGCGGGGCACTGGAATGAAAGGACCGGATTTCTATTGGTGACGTTTTAGCCGATACCGATCCATTAAAAATGTTCTTGCGTTGGCATCTCCAGATGATTCGCAATACGTCTCAGTTAAAAAGGATGAAGTGGTGAAATTCTCACCCGAGCAAAGTCTTGATGTGCGAGGGAGTGGTACAAATTTCCAGAAACAGATCAAGGAATACTAATAGATAATTACAATCGCAAGGTGTGTCACAGATTGTCTTAGCGGGCAAAATGAGATCGCGCACATCAGGACCAATAATTGATGGCAACAGGGGGAAAATGTTTTTAATAGGTTCTGACCTTAGGGCAATAATTGATTCAGTTCGCCTCATCACGATTCACTAATTTCTGTGGGAGAAATAGCTGTGGGATTTTCTATTTTATATGAAGGGGGGGCTGGGGGTGGGAGGTGCAGGGGCTCGGAGATGGCTGGAAGCACGCACAATTACTCACATGAAAGAGCCCATGTTAAATGAGCTTGGCACTCATGAAACAAACCTCGGAATGTGCCCGTGCAGACTGTTGTGTGCATGTTAATCAATAGTCATGATTTATTCAATGAAGTAGCTGTCAGGAAGTGGTTGTGTGAAGTGTGAGGAGGCTGATGAGAGGCACACACTGGTTTGTATTAGTGTCCACAGAGAGGTTTTGTTTTAACCAAAGCCAAGAACGTGCAGATGTAGCGGATGTTAAGTGCCAGGTTACTGTAATAGGTCATGAATATTTTTCTGATATAAAGATATTATTTGAAGATCATGTAGTAGTATAGAGGGGACGAGTATGGAAGTGGAAATTTCTGAGGCAGCTTGCTGTGTTTTGATACGTTCCCCTTTGTCTCACCGTGTGCGGTTGCTTTCGCAGACAGTTCAGTGAGGGCATTTAGCCACTTTTCTAAATTGGCTTCTGATTCATTTCTAATCTGGTGAAGTTTAAATACCGCCTTTGGATCGGGGTTTCACTCGCTGTGTCCTGAAAATAGAGTGAAAAACAAGCGGAATCAACCATGTCTGTGTTTATTTGGCCCACTCCGTTCAGGGCTCTTGCAAAACGTAACCAGCGTGGCATTGACAAAGATTACGGTCCCACAGGCCACAGTGGGTGTGCAGAAGAAAGTGGCCTCGCTCTGGCAGCTGGCACTGAAACATATATACTTATAGGCACAGTGAGTGTCATGTGCTGGCACATAGAGACGTACACAAACACATACGCACACACAACGCATGCAGCGAGTTGCAGACTTACATAGTGTCAACAAGAGTCCAAACATCCATAGTGAGTTTGACTCAGCTAAAACCCTCATAGACACTTTTAATGGAGTTAACTCTCCCTCCACCTAAATCCTGGATCCAACCCAGCGCTGCCTCTCGCTTCTAAACGCTCTCTCTCTCGATTGCTGCCTCTGTCTGTGGGACAGAAAGTGGTGGGAAGGTGAAGTTAATGATATAAAAACCACCACACTGTCTCTTTAAGTGGGGATTAGAAAAAAAAAGAGGAGTGGAGGCCAAGGGAGAAGAGGGGGCTGTGAGGGGGAGTGTAAAAATAAGAAGCCCGGCAGGAGCGGCACTGCAAGGTCACCTCTGCTGTAATGTCGGGCCTGTCGGATCGAAGGCATGGCTAAGGGGTTGCCGTGGTACGGACCGGTCTCCCAGGAATGCTTCAGGAAGATCTCCTGCCATACCTGAGGCAGCCGCTCATTTATCTGGAATGCCGCGCTCCGACTGCTAACGACCAGCTCAAATTGGACTATTTTTTCCCATTTGTCAGTTGGCCAGCTGCACTGGCTCAGCTGCGCGTCTGTGCGGAGGGAAAGGCGTAGGACAATGAAAGTTCCAATCTCATTTTTCTCACTTCTCTTCATTTTGTGTCTCTCTTCACACAGTTGGGAGAGTTTTCAGTAGTGTTGCCTCCTGTCAGTCTAAGTGAGTCTCTTCTGGTGCAGTGTTAATGGAGACGAGTGCCTTTGGCATGTGGCAAAGCTTCTCCTGTAGCATTTTGGAGGCCCCCGCACAGCCGGGGTGCTCAGTATGGTTTGTAATCTATTTGTTGTGGAGGATATTTAACATTATATCCGATTTTTCTACAGTGTCTCTTCACAATTTATTCTGTATGGACTCATTTAAAAAACCCAGCAGAATCTGAGACAGGGTCCTTATGCAAAACTGAATACGATACGTTCACTATAATAAAGTCCATTGAACCAACACTACACTACAAATGAAAAGATGAGTCAGAAGTTGTGTGACTCAGTCAGAGTTTTGTAGAGTTCCTGTTTATTACAGGGTTATGTACATTGCATGGTCCTGTATTGTACATGTGTCCCATGTGTAACACTTTATCACCCAGTAAAATAAAGCATACAACCATTGTGCCATTTCTATTAAATCACGCAGTGCAGCAAAAGTTCATTTGCTGTTTGAAAAACTCCCCAAACTATGTGAACGACCCAACGTTACTTTTGTTCATAAAGAGGAAATGACACAACATTTTTATCATTTAAATGAGCTTCATCAAATAGTCATTAATATGGAAATTACCTTCCCTTGGCTTTATTGCAAAACCTTTCCAAGCCCAGTGAAAAGCCAGATGTGACTATATGTGGTTTACTCTCTCTAACTTTTTACTTTTCAAATTATCTCTCATTTCACTGGAGAGACCATTATCGTGCTTTGTATAGGAAATGGACTCGTACTGTACTTTACCTGTGAATGCACAGTGTATGAAGAAGCTGTTTGCTTTTATACACCCACACCAATATAATTCAGACCCTCTGCACCTATTTTTGGAGTTTTAAGAGTTATATCTAACATCATGCATTTCTTACTTGTACTTGTAATTTAATTTTTGAAAGAACAAACCCCTTTTCCAACAAAAATGCAACACTATCAATTTATTCTGTCAATTTTGACTTTTAGAATAATTATGAATCTACTATATTTGATCAGATGTCCCTTTATTCAGTTATCTAAATATAATGTAATGCAAAAAATACATACTTCTCATATTTGAACTCACCGTACGTATGAACTGAACAAAGCATAGTATTGTGCAGTACATATGTTTTGCCCCAGGAAAAAGAGGAGGAAAAAAATGTAGTTTGTGTTAATGTTTTTGGTTGAGAGGCTGGAAATATACCCACCTCACCCGAATCACTCACACTCCAGCCATTTATTGAAAAGTGCTCTGATTATAACTCTCCCACTGTCTGTAGTTGAGGTTTTTTTGGCCTCAGCACAGCTTGGCGATGCTCTTCTAGCGCAGAGGAAAACCACTGACCGACCAACTGGCAGAGGGGAGTCAGTCTGACAAGGTGTGAAAAGAGTCATGATCTTCTTCTCTCTCCCTCTCAGATCTCACTTTGATGGACTGCTTTGTAGTGCAACGAGCTGGGCAAGTGCTGCTAAGCTACATTACAATATATGGTGTGTTTGCCCAGCAGGTGCCATTTCCCGTTTCTGCCGTAATATGAAACACTTTGCATTGGTAGCGCGCTGAATGCCAATGTCAACTTAAGTATGTAGCTCACAGACCCCCCTCTTTAAACACCTCCTGCACCACCTGGAAAAAGGCTCAGCAATGTGCTGTTTGCTAAGCTATTTGGTATTTAGGTGATATTTTAAACCCCGTTACTGTCCAGATCTTTAATGATCTCTTCAAGCTTATTAAAAATATATTTTCTCACCTACAGTGGTTTTGTTGGTATCCAGCTAGAGAATGTTTTTTTCCAGTTTTATTCGCACAGGTGAGATTTTCGTCTCCTCCCAAGTTCAGCGGAGGTGAGTGGAATTTTATTTAGGGTCTTCACAACTGTAAAAAATTGAACAGCAAGATTTCTTTCCTGAGAAAAACTCCGGATGATCCACAAACCTCACTGTGAACTATTTTCACTGGGACTCTTTCTTGGTAGAAAGTACTGTAGTTGCGATGAAATATGTTGACAGCATGTTTCCAAAGTAATGGGGACACTGATTCCGAACAGATACAGATATGTTGATTTTTTTATTTATTTTTTAGTACCACAAATGAAATTCCATTCTCCTCAGATGAAGTCAATGTATTTATTATTTATACAGCTGAAAAGCACATATTTGCCTTCTTTAGCTTCTTTCATTATTTTCTCGACTCAGAGAAGGCAAAATAAAATAAAAAATAAAAAAATCTTGTTAAATCATATGAGAAACATGTTTGACCCAACAAACATCACCTTATCAGTTTATATCTTTTAAATGAAAATTAAAGGAAAACTTAAATTACCTATCTATATCATAATTTCTCATATCACATCATATACTCACAGTATTATGTTTTTTGCAGATCATGCAGCCGTAGAAAACACCATGACTCTTGTCAACGTGTTACTTAACACGGCAATAAAATCAAATCAACTGGAAACATAACTTCTCAAATCCATCCAAATGTGCTTGAACCCCAATGCAACAAGGAACATGCAAGTTGAATAAAAACATCCATCAGATTATAGCAGAATATCTCAGCTAAATACGATTAATATTACCTGCAGATTTTCACCGAACAGGAGATGTAGTCTTTCCAAACATATCAGTAGACGTCTAAAATTTCTCCATACAGTGAAATCTTTCAAAATGCTTTAAAAAAAGAAAATTAAAAGTAAAATGTTATTCTGCTGTAAATCTGTAAATACATCTGCATGGTAGGATATTTGCATTTGCACTGAGAACACTAGTGTCCTCCCAACATGCAGACAG
Source organism: Decapterus maruadsi (assembly GCA_030347415.2). Lineage (NCBI taxonomy): Eukaryota > Metazoa > Chordata > Actinopteri > Carangiformes > Carangidae > Decapterus > Decapterus maruadsi. The sequence continues at coordinate 12,714,470 of CM064893.1, read as the reverse complement.
ACTAAAACTACCCAAACTCTTCCCAGCCTCTGTTCTTAACAGCTGTTTGTTTGGGGTTGTGGCAAACTGTCAGGTATGCGAGAGTTGTGCAATTGTTGAAAGTGATGTGGCAAGTTATGGAGGAGAGGCCTTTTTTATTATTATTTCCTGTGTGAGAGAATAACTCTTCTTTGCTGTGGACTTTGCAACTTAGCAGACCATTTACATGCCCAAAAAATACTATGTAATGCACTACAGGAAATGGGAACCCTTTCAATTAATTACTATATACTTGAGTTTTTGAATTGTATTATTTTGTCCGAATAGTATAAAACAATCAATCACCAACACAGCCAAACACTAACCTGCCTTCAGCACAATGAGTCCTCACAAATACTGGATATATAAATATTGTGACTAAAAATGTGTGTGTGAATAGTGCATCACAGATATTGACAGTGCTTGCAACACTAGTGCTCAATGGTGTTTTATTATTATTATTTTTAGCTGCAGTAGTAGCTGCATTGTTCCTCATATTCCCTGAGAATTTCAATTCAACTTAGACTAAAAAAAGAAAATTAAATGCACAGATAACATGGCCAAATAAAATCAGGCCTATGTGCGTGGTCAGGCTCCACACAAAAAAGTGTATTTTTGTAATTCACCCGAACCAGGACCTTTTTAATGTTCAGAGAGCCGGGGAATCATGTTCACTCTCTGCTGTTGTTTATCTCAGCTGCATATGGGACTGCTTGACAGGCCAGCTGAAACTCTGTGTGTCACTCAGTGGGCAGTGTAACAGAAAGGGACGTGTAGTGTGCAACCTTGTAATGCACAAATGAATGGTGATATGTGATGACAGGACAAAGCCACTGAACACACCTATGACTGGCCCCAGGCTAGTGCGCAGAGGCAGGTGAAATGCCTTAGCCATTGTTGTTAAATGTTATGTGACATTGCTCTTTGCTTGTTGCCAACAGTTCGGAGGAGCAGCCACGGCTTCTTTTATCTCTTTTTATTTGTTGGCTTGCTTTTTTTCCTTCTTCTTCTTTTTTTTTTTTGCTTTCTCTTAAGATGTGGTTCAAGCATAATGAGGGAGTGAGGATGCGGTGCTTAATACTGAGCATCAAGGTTAATGAAGTCAACATGCAATTAACTCAAAGCGGGCCTTGATTGTGCAGTGACTCCTTCACCCTCTTTGATAATAACACCGGCCACTCTTTGTGTTCACAGCGCCGGATTAAGCACCACGTTTACCTCTTGAATTCCCCAAAACAAAACACGGAGCAAGTATTCTGTTCCTTCGCCATGTCTCTATCAACTTTGATGTCAATAACTCACCACAGGATCCTCACAGATTAATTAATATCATTAAAAAAAAAAATCAAGTTTCCTCTAGATGAATAGAGCTCTTCTCAAGTTCAGGGAAAAGGCCAAGATTCTTTCAACATTCTGTAGGTGTTTACCAAATAATCCCACACAACAAGTGAAGCAGAAACTTAATTGTAACTAATTAGCTCCCTAGAGGTTTAATTGGATCTGCATTCTTTATTCCCCAGTTTACCTGCAATATGTAAATCCTGCTTCCATGTTGAGGAGCGGGGGGTGGTGGTGGTGGTGGTGGGGGGGGAACGCAGGAACGCAAGGGTATGGGAGGGATCCGTAAAGGGAAGCTGAATTAAGTGAAGTTGAAAATCAGCCTGTAACAAGCTTAATTTCTGTCTTGTCTGGCTCTCTTCACCCATTCGGCACCCCGGAGCTGTTTCCAGCCTGTGTAATTGAATGTGCGTTCACTAATGGTAGAAAGAATACGGCTCATCTCGCAGGTCAGGTAATAAGGAGGCTTTGTTCTTTGCTCGGGAAAAAAGTTGCTATCTCTGGATTGAAAGTGACTTTGTAGATACTGTTATTGTTCTATGTAGAAAGCAATCCTGAGCTAACCTGGAGAAAATGAGCAACCTGTCTCTGTAATGTTTTTTTTAACAGCGCTCCTTTGAGGGAATTCAGTTGTTTCTTTTGCATGATTTCACTTGAAATGATGAGGCTCAAAGTGGAGCACCACCATCTGTCCACCTTGACTTTGGAGTATATACTTTTCTGGGCTAGGACCCTTTCTGTTTTCAGGTTCATCTGCACTGTCCCAAACTGGGAGTAGGCTAGTAGGGATATTGTTCCGTTTTCCTCTTGATAAATGATGTGATATGTCAGGTCAAAGGTTAAACAAGCTATGCTACCGCCAAAACAGGATATTACTGTTTATTCTTTTGGTTAAAACCCCCTCAAATGGCCAACAGAAGAGAACACAATAAAAGCCCATTCATCCCAGACCTTTAACCACAGCACCGACAATACTGTCCATCCTGTTTTGTTTCTATAGCAACTGCAACTCTTAACTTGGCCTTACCGAGTCTGAACAAGTATAAAGTTTTTAAACTAGTAGAAAACAGATGTCCTTGGACTGTTTGCCAGATCCACTCCAAAGTAATCTCTGTTACACAGCTTTATTCCTCTTCATAACACTTCATCAACCATTTCTTTCCAAGCAGGTTCAAATTTCACTGTGAGTAGTGACCTCATCAGACAGGCTCTTTAATTAGATAGCTGACATTGCATGTACCACCCATGAAAAAAATAATATAATAAATACATATTTAGTTAAATCTGCGATGCTCTGCTCCTGCTTCGCCGGTGTTTGCAAACACGGCAGTAAAACAGGGAGGAAAAGAAGTCTCATGGAAGGTCGCAGTGGTAGTAGAGACAGGAACAGGGTGTGGAGTGTTCGGCCTCAGAGGGTGTTACATCACCAGACTTTTCCATCAGGCCACACATACTTCACCACTGAGTTGACTAGAGTCACTGAAGAGTTTGGTCTTAAATATGAACAAAGGTTTGGTTTCAAATTTTGGTTGACTGACTTAGGACTTTTTTTTCTCACAGATGACAAACACATAAATCAGGATCCTGTATAATCTTGTGTAGAGCAATGAATGATCAGCTTCATACGTATATCCCAAATATAATCAAAAACAGCATAAGGGTGCATAATGCAGAAAAATACAGTATATTCTTATCATGGGCAGTATATACTGCATAATATGCAGTATACTGTATATTGTAGATAGATCCTGAGTGACATTGGGAACCTGAAATCTGTCTGGCTTACAATATGAAAACTGAGCTCCCTAAATAGAAACCACCTACAGTAAACCCCTGCCACGATGAGCCACTGTTAAATAATAGAGACACTATAAAAGAAAGTTGTAATTGTTTATCACAGTTTATAACACTATGTATTTGTTATCACATACAAACACCATAAAACTAGGTGGTAAATCAACATCTCAAAATACAAATTTGCCCTTATGATGCCTTTAAAAAAAAAACAGGTTTTCAAAATATGATATGGAAATTCTACCATTTTACACTTTAAAACCTCTTAAATTACTATTGTTGATTTATTTCTCCCTGAAAACTATAAACAACAGATAAAGTTGTCAGCGAAGTAAGTAACAGCTATTGGTTTCAAATGAATTCAGATTAAGTAACACAGTGATTAAGTGTATCAGCACACACACAGACTCCACTTATTAGGTTTGTCGAACTGCTCTTCTCTTTCAGATCTCATGAACTTAGAGAAATGATCTAGTTAACTTGCTGATTAAAAATGCATTGCCACGGGGACTGCAAGTGGTAATAGTGATGTGTTTAAAAGGGCTATTTACAGAGCCCCTTGTTAAAACACTTGGCCCGCTACTGTCCCTGTGTAATTAGTGTTTTACTTGTTGTCGCATACTTGAACCCTAAATTTTAAGGACGTGTTGTGACAGCCAAAACGTTACAGTATTTATACATTATATTCAGATGGAAAAAAAAAAGATTGTCATCATCATTACTGTTATTATTGATAGTGGTGGTAACAGCAGTGATAGTAGTAGAACTAGCAGCAGCAGTAGTTTATTCTACTGATGAGAGTCTGGCACCGTCAGTGACAGAGTGGTGTCATGCCTGCCTGAGAAGGTTCATCATGAGCTCTAGCAAAGCATGTCAGGCATGCAGGTGAAAGACTGGAATGTGATTAGTCTGTCCTGCAGGATTGTGATAAGAGGCCACAGTTCATGCATATCACCAAAGGAGGACCTATTTTACTCAATTCTCAAAAAGTGATACTTTATAAAGACTTGCTATAAAAAAAAATAAAAAAAAAAGTCAAATACATGTTCAAGTCAATCGCCTTTCATTTACTAATTGAGCTAGTGAATCTGACTGGGACTGATGCGCTTCTGAGGAAGATTTTTTTTTTTTTCTGTGTCAGTTATGAATGTCAATACCTGGTGTGTGTATGTGTGTGTTTTTAAGTCATGTATTCTACACATTGCTGGTAGCAAACAGTTCTCCTTTGCCTCCTCGAGAAAATAATGATGGACCTCAAGGTTCATGCATAATGCAGAGGCTGTGAAAATAGTGTTTCCTGAGAGCACACCGCATCGCCTTTGGACTTAAGTGAAATATAACCTGAATTTGACATTTTCTAATATCCTACACCAAACTTTTTTGTTTCAAAGAGATAGGGGCGGTAATTGCTGCACCAGAAGAAAGACTGCCGATCCTTCTGGGTATTGCGGGTGACTGTGGGGACAAGGCAAGATTGGAACATGGTAATTGCAAAGACAAGGGCTGAGAATAAATGGGAAAAAAAAAGAGTTCTTTACTGTCAGATAGAGGAAGGTCAGAAGCGCAAGTGTATGACATCCACGCATGTTACAGTGTATTATTCACAATGCACACAAGGGACCGATACCTTTTCTTAGATATCCAATTCATCGCTTTGCTTTCTGACAAAGAGAGGAGATGATCTCTGCTGAAGTCCCCCCCTCAGCTGCGCTCAAGTAACAAGATGTGATACAAGATGCAAGGATGTCAACAATGCTAGGTCACAGTGAATATCAGAGCAGGCTACAGTATGCTGCTTTTATCCCCCCCTAACCCCCTCAAATCATTATTTGATTAATGTTTCCACGGTGTTGTCAGAATGCTTATACATTTCCTCAAAGATGAAAGACAAACAGCAGCAATTTACTTCTCCAGATTAGATATTGATCACAGCTAGTGCGCTGGGCGTGAGATATCTTCCCTGAAAAATGAATGTCAAATGGTAAGCAATCACTACTTTTTTTTTACCGTATTTTCTCTTTTTCTTCTGTTGAAGAGAACATCATAGCCGTGTGTTTTCTGCACTCTTAATAGAAAATGTCTACTTTTCAGTCGACGGTTCTCCGGCTATAATTTAATCTTTGTGATATGATCATTTCTGATCAACCTTGCCCATGTCTTCGATTGTCCCGATGACTTCCTTTTTTTCTTCTTCTTCCAAGTCTTCTCAATAGTGCTGTCCCCATTTAGAGACTTAGGAGACTGGACAGGGAGCCGACTGACTGTGGCTGGAGGCGAAGCACACTACATAATGAAGAAAGAATGTCAGAGGGAAATAAATAGGACCAATGTCCTCAAGCAGCTTCCCTGCGTACAGGCTGGGGGTTTGGAGTAGCCCCATCTCCATAATAGACTGTTAGAGTGAACCCTCACCAAGACTCTAAAGAGAAATGGCAGCCCATATGCTCCAAACAATATGAACAACTCCTTCCCCGTTGACGTGTTGTCATGTTTGCTCCGTCTGCGCTGATGACTTCACTGAAGTGAGTGAATTAAAAGACCGGCAATTGGAAAAACAAAGATAACAGTTCAGAGCCGCACCGGAACGTCAACGTCGAGTTTTCTCTATCGCACATTAAAACAAATTTTAAATTCACTTCTTTTCATTGTAATGCATTTTTACACATTACCAAAATGCTTAATTAGTTAAAAAAAAAAAATTAACCATGTTAAGATTTATATTGTTTAAAGCTTTTGTAGGAGGGGAAGAAAAAAAAAACAATAAACAAAAATTGCACATGATCAGTGGGATTTCTCTGTGGACACACTTGTGCAGTTTTATGAATAATTCCTTCTTCCTGTGTGTCTTTTGTGTAAGAGATGACAGCAGTAGTGAAGTCACTGTTGCACAAAGGGAGCATAAGCACCATGATAACTCACACACGCTCCAGAGACAGGCAGGAGTAAACAAATAATTATATTCCTTTGTGTATGCCACACCATAACAGGGGGTTCTTAGCTGCAGCACTGTGGGTCAATTAAGTCCACTGCAATTTGGATTCATTAGATGTGGATCCTGTGAATGACTCCTGCGTGACCCGTCGGAGACAGGAAGTCAGCTGATGGCTTCACCCAGCTTTGTTTGTTTTGTTTTTTTTGTCATCTTTTTTTTTCTCATGGTGGCTGTATGAAAAGATTTCATCTGTTCACCCTGTGGACGTTATTTGACTTGTACGTAGTCTCTAAATGTATATTGTATAGTACATCTGACCGTATCCACTACTGCAGAGCTACACGTGGTCTCACAAGTCTCACAATATTTTTCAGTGGAGAACAGAAATAAAATCCCAGTTTGACCTCTATTTGCCACGAGCTCTCGCTTCATCATCATATCCCAAATTACTTTTCTCCATAGTTCCTTTTTTTTATTCCGTGCAGTCAGGGAAAACACTGTTGCTTTGTATTTAGCGCCAGTGTGGCAGCTGAGTGTGAATTATCTCACTGATTCTGTCAGGGTAAAACAAACAGACAGAAGAGCGAGACATCAATTACTGTAGCTACTCCTGGGGAAAATAAAAGCATTGGAATCTAATGAGTGTATTGCGTTTACCTGCTGTTATATAATTTATACCCTGTTAACCCATCCATCACCTCACCGTGTACGGTTAACTACAAGCTGAGATCCCAGCGCTGCTCGGCTACAGAGTGGAGGAAAAAAATAAAATAAAATCCCCAAATGGTATTTATCGCTACTGTATAGCAGAAATTCTCTTCGTAGCATCAGATGTTTTGTATGTGCTCCTCTCATAAACACTGGTGTTTATTTGCTTAGTCTTTCATTTCATGCAGATTTTAACCCTGCATTCCTGAAGTAATGCTTTTGACTTTGAAAAGCTCCTACACATCAGAGAAACACAGCTGATGATTCGCACTGCGAGCTGTGCTGTGAGTCACCGAGGCTTAGCAGGATCTACTGCTCTGACTCAAACATGTGCTGCCAGGGATAGAGGCTTTCTCCCCCACTTTTATTGTCTCACTGCCACAATGCTGCCTCAGACTGCTATCTCCAACCCAAACCCTCCCCTCTCTTCTCCATCACACGGAAAACACAACTTGTCCCTTGAGTTTTTTTTTTTACGTCGTGAACACAGGCCAATCAGCTTGTTGACTGCAATCTGAGCACCTCGGTGAAATTGCCAAGAAGAATATGTCAGGGTTTTTGTTTTTTTTAACCTCTCGCATCCTATCACGTTAGGTGACTTTGCGTGCGTGTGCCGGGAGAGAGGCGTCTCGGTGACGTTTGTTATCATTGTGAAGCTGAGCCAGCTGCTTGGACAGAGTTGGAAGTCCAGTTTTAGTTTTGATGGTAAGAAATGCACCATCTGGACTCCAGTGAGTATAATGAGAGACAAATACAGCAAGGTCCCAACAAGCTGGTCCATATTAAAACACATAAACACAGAGGCAAATAATCTATATGGAGTTCACAGAAAAGCCATGACAATCAGTAATGCACATTGTATGTTCATTTCTCCCCCCATACTGCCTCTTCCTTCTCATCTCTTCCCCTTTGCTTCAATCATTTTCTCCCGAAACCAAGAAATCCCTCTTGCTCGCTCCTTTTATCGCCACTGAAATTCATTCAACATGTCCGCTTATAGGCATTCTATTATTTCTTTATTTATGTATTCCACTTTTTATTCGGAATCACATGTTAATGAAGAGCGTCATTATCAACCTTAAATATTTAATTTTCCGCTCTGTGTCTGCTTCCGAGGGAGGCTGACTGGAAGAGCAGCAGCGGGCGAGGAGGAGGAGGAGGAGGAGGAGGAGGAGGATGGGGGGAAGAGTTGTGCTGTAGCACCACCAGCCTTATCTGCATCCGCTGCTTTAAAGTCAGCTCCAACCAAAGCAGAAGTACAGCGCGGTTTTTTTTTTCTTCTTTCTTTCTCTCTCTTCTCCCACATCGGCTCCATCTGAAGTCCAGTTACGAGCTACCATTTCTAAACAGCCAAGGATCCAGGACCTGGTGTTACTGTGCTGTTTAATTTAATTTATTTATTTATATATATATATTTTTAGGAGGTGGTGGACGGCCCCAGATTCAGCGTCAGTATCGGTCCTTGCCCCTTAGCCCCCATCTCTAAACTCCATCCCCAGCCTCAGCATTAGCTCCAGAGAGGCTGAGTGCCCTTGTGATAAGGTGTGAGGCCTGTCTGCCTCTGACTGACAAGCCTGCTCTCACCATGCCAGTGCCTGCTGCTTGATAAGAGAAAATGTCAGCGTGATTTTGGGAAATGTCATTTATCGCGGTTTTCTGGCCGTGTCTGTAACCCAGACTGATTATGGTTGCTGGACATTTATATCACTGGGGGTGGCTTGAAAAATTGTACAAATGCTATGTTTTTCTGTGATAACGGCACTTAATACCCCTTTTGCTGTAATGGATTTGATTTTGTTCCCTTACCTCTTCTCCCCTTGTCTGAATAGCCTCAAAAAAAAAAAGAAAGAAAAAAAATCATCATATGCTGTACTTGCTAGTTTATTTTATGAAGCTTGTATCAGACACCATCAAAGTGTCTGGCGTGTGGAGGCGTTTTTTTAAGATCGGGGGATTCTCTCCACAGCCAGACAAAGACTTCCACCGCTCTCCGTATTGTGCAGAATCTATGAGTTGAAGTCTGTGTTTGTGGTGTGAGAAGAGCCCCAGATTCAAGTGACAATCTGCTAGTCTTTGTCAGAGCATGTGTGTGGGCTGAGCGGTGGATAGGAGACATCTTGCTGTATTATTTAGAAAGACAATCCTCCCCAAAGATGAGTGGGTTAACAGGAACCATTAATTGGTTTAGCAGGATCATATAGACACTAGTTCCGGCTTAGCTGCAAGGCGGAAAATGCTTGCGTTTAGATATATTCAAAAGCTCCAGCTTGTTGTTATCGTCATCATTATTATTAATTGTTTTTTTATTGTTGTGTTTTTTTTTTACACTATAGATGCCCACATTAAAGATGGGCTATTTGCCATTTACTTTTCTTTTTTGCCTTAGGTTTTGATTTGTGGATGCAAGATGAAGCAGAGCTGAGTTCATACTCACGTCATCACTTTTAATGTCGGATTCAAAACCCAAGCTGTCATATATTATTCAGGGAGTTTTCGTCTTTTCTCCGAAGCACTTCACTATAGTACTGTACCTCGGCTTGCTGCATGATTCGAGGAGCCACTCGGTTCAGAGGAGGGTCTATGATTCAGTGCTGTATTTTTTTCCCCCCCTCATTGTTGACTCAAAGTGACATTTATGGGACATCCTGATAAAGCAATTCTTCCTGCTGCTCAGACCAGCCCCGTATTTTCAACAGATTTTCTCATTCATTTGTATTCACTTCTTTTCCTTTTTTTTCTCTCTTTTTTCTGGGAGACCCTGGCTGCCTTTTGTGATCCACAGCCCTGAAGTAGACTGAGACAGAAAGAAGTGTCTTTAACATGGGCTCCCTGGCACCCTCTTGGGAGCTTAGCGAGACTGTTGTCCCCGACTCTTAACCAAATTTATTGCTAGTCTGACTGTGGAAATCTAACAAAGGCACAGGCCCACTGTTCCCGGTATATTTGTCAAATCACTGCACCTGTGAGAGTCCCCGCGCAAGATGAATTCTAGGTTGGAGCGTTCGTCCAGGAATAAATCTCTCTCTTTTTGCATTGTCTTTGTTTGGGCGAGCTGTAGGCTGGGAATGAGCTTTGCTCGTCACATGAAGTGGAGTTGGTGAAAGCCATGATAAATGGTGCTCTTTGTTGACACCTTCATTGGGTTATTTATGGCTCATTAATTGAAGTGAAAAGGAGACTTGTTGGCGCAGCAGGGGGAGGCAGCGCCAGGCCTCTGTGGCTCTGCCTCAGAGCGGCCCACAGGCTTCAGGGAAGAGAGGGAGAGACGGAGAGATACGGAGGGAGAGGCAGCCATCTCTCTCTCTCTCTCACTTCTGTCTGTTTCCTTGTTTGCTGTGGAGAGGAAGGGGAGACAACCCATTCATCAGGAATGGATGGCGAGCGAAAGAGGAAGACAAGCATGAGAAGACAGCCTCCGCCCTCCCCAGTCGCCTCCTTCATATTTCAGTTTGTGTACAACAACCCGTGGGGTGGTAACCTTTGTTTGTTTGTAATAAATGACAGACGCTTATCTTAAACAGGCAGTACAAAAGAAAACCTTGCAAAGAAAAAAGAAAAAGAGACACAGATTCACTTTTAGCACAGTTGAGGGGGAAAACTTCACACGATGATTGGCTTTCAGCAGTGGAACCACAGCAGCCGTTTAGAAGTCGGCGCACATTGCGTAGCGAGGACCGTGCAGCCAATTTTGGAACATTGTGTATGTTTTGGCACAGCTGCACTTGGATTTTGTCTAAAACGTTCGATATCTCGTCTTTTTTTTTTTTTTTCTCTCGCCCCGCCACAATTTCCTTTGAACGCTCCGAGTCTTCGGAGGAGAAAGAGCCACTTCAGACATAAGCTCATGAGCACACTTGATTAACAAGTGGATTAACTATGCTCGTTTCATGGGATGATGTACCTCAAAGCACTTCAAAGGCCACGCCGAGTGCCCATGAGGTGCGGTAATGAGGGGTTCTTCTACACAACGACAAATTTGGTGGCCTCGCTTCATGTGAACCTGATCATTTTCTCATTTTGTGCGCGCCGTCTCTTGTTCTGTCTCCTGCTCTCAGCCGCTCTGTTTCTCTTGCCTCCATTCGCTCTCTTTTTGTTTTTTTTCCCCCTCTCTCTCCTTCTCTCTCAGTTGGTCTCTCATCTCCTTCCACCTTCTCCATCTCCCCTCAGATTTCCTCTCATTGATCCCCTCTTTATTTCAGCTGCATTGAGGTTTAAGATTCTTCCTCTGTCACACAGACACAAGGTTATCACTCTCTTTTCCTACTCATCTTTTTATTTACCCCCTTTTTTTCACATTCACGTTATCTGTCCCCCAAACTTTTAAAAGAGAGGCTGTCCACAGAATCCGTCATCATGTGTCTGGAAGTTTTTTTTTTTTTTTTTAAGGTGTCCTTGAACTGTTCGTCCAGGTCTGACTCCTGTAAAGCCCACTTGTGACATCTCGGTGCTGTCACAGCTGTCAGTCGGCTCTCAGTGACGCCCATGTCCTCCAACACTCTTCCATCTCTCAACACCCAGGCTTCCGTCGCACTCTGTATGAGGGGGAACATGTCCTGGCCTGTCATACGCTCGTGCAGTTTAGGAGGGAGGTGCGGTGGGGGATTCAATTTTCTAAGTGGCATAACGTCCTCCTGAGAAGGATGGCGAGGTTTCTTCTCCAGCGCTTGGAAAAAGCTCATGTGCGACACACGCTGCCACAGCGGAGTAGCCCGCTCACGTTCTATCTCTCCCTCCCTGCATTTTTATTATTTTGATCTGGCAAGCACATGAGAGATAGTAATCTACACTTCAATTACATCGCACAAGTCATCAGATGCTATCTTGCGCTGGTGATAGAATGTGCTCTGAGGCAGCCCAGCGCCACTGTGAAGCAGCCCCTAGAGAGCCACAGTCTCAGCATGTGTACACGTGTGTGAGTTCTGTCTATCTAGTGTTTGTCTGTGTGTGTGTGTATGTGTGACTGTGTGTGTGTCTGTGTGTGTATCCTCATGTGAGTGTGTGTGAAAGAGAGACGGAGAGAGAGCTGGAGGAACAGAGAGACCAACAGACCGACACAGAGACATACACTGGGAACCAGCTCTATTTATCAGTATAACACACGTATTTGCCAGTAGGGTACAGTGTTTAACCTCGGTTTGTCATTGCACTGATTCTTATCATTACATTTCATTTACTTTGCAATGAACAGACTGCACCGTAATAAGAGGAGGAATTTGTGCATCGTTTATCATCCCAGTTCCTGATAGTAACCAGCAGAGGGCTAATACAGACGTGTTTTAAGGTCCGTGTCTACAAGGCGCCCGCTTGTCCGCCGCAAGCTTTCCTATGATTTATGACGATGTGTGAACTGTGCTGTTAAAGTGCAATCGTAACGCCAGTCACAACACAGATTTCCCGCATGGAGAACACTTTGCTTTATTTAACTTGTATGATTTGGAAATTGTCTTGTTAATAGAAGCTGTCATAACTGCTACTGTTCCCAGCAAAGACATATATAAACGTATTCTCTTTCTTTCTTTCTTTCTTTCTTTCTTTCTTTCTTTCTTTCTTTCTTTCTTTCTTTCTTTCTTTCTTTCTTTCTTTCTTTCTTTCTTTCTTTCTTTCTTTCTTTCTTTCTTTCTTTCTTTCTTTCTTTCTTTCCGGTGCTGTGTCCCTCCCTGTGCCCCGTGTTCATCCCATCATCAATCTATTATAAAGGTAAGTGCTGTCACCAAACAACATACATCAGACTGTTAAAAAAAAAACCCTCTGGTGTTTAAATTGCATCGACTACACACTGTGCAACAGCGGGGCAGCTACAGTATTTGCATGACACATTTGCACCAAGACCGTTGACGTATTTGTCTTGTTTCTGGCTGTCGCCGCAATTCCGTGTGTGTTTGAATCTAAATTGTATTCCCTGTCCCCTAATTGCAAACACAAAGCAGGTAAGTGGGCGACCTCATCAGCAGCATGACGTGTATCCTGAAGTTAAGAAAATACTCACAAGTGTAGTTACATTTTAGGTGTTGGGTTCATTCACTTATTTATGCATTATTACTTTATTACAGCACTGCTCTCTGTCCGAGAGAAATTTCTCCCATGGGAGACTAATAAATGATTTTGACTTTAACTATATACATTTGTGTTCATATTGATATAAATTGCAGAGGAACTAGTAAGATTTGTTTACTTCTATTTTCATCTTTGTGCAACCTTCCAAAATAAGTAAATCATTTTACTTACATATAATAATCATTAAAAAGACAATAATTGTTCATCCTATCAGTGAATTTGTACTGTAAATGCCGGTATTATGTTAGTATTGTGTTGGTCTTTGTTTAAAGCCAACCCCCTACAGTTGCAGTATTCTCCCACTGAGTGGCAGCTATTCGGTGATCATACTCTCCACTCACTAACACCAGCAAATCAAGACGGATGGCTGGATTCCATAGTTTTTTATCAGGCCTTAATGTGCACTTATACAATGACAGAGAACTCTCCCGGAGGCCGACAGACCAGCGTCTGAGAATTGAGCTGGGAGGGAGATAGCGCTCTCCGGGCTCAGCCATTTTATCCCATCACGGACACTGTGATGTGAGGCAGCCCTGGCAGCAGAGGCTGGTTTCTCAGGTAGGCACGGAGCTCAGCGCTCTGCCCAGCCTTCCCCGCTCCTGCTGAAACAGCAGCTGGAAACGCTCACCCAACTCTCCCCCCATTAGGCATCACGTCACGCAAGACAATAGGTGTGCAATCCGTAGCGAGGCGCTTTGTTGTCCTTCTAAGACATCTGGGAAAACTTGGATAGTTTCACTCCTCGCTTGAGGGGTTTGATCCCCTTTACGTGTTTGTTCATTTCCTCCTATCGAGAAGCTGGCTGTGATCTACACATGTTAAAGCGTATAAGGGCAGTAACAGAGGAACATACGACTTGAACTGGCTCGATCCGCGGTACAGCACAGGCGTCTATGAAGCTGCTTCTCTTTTTAATCAGTGGTTTGATTGAAACAGTTGCACACAGCTCCAGTCTGTTTCAGGGGATGAGGTGGCAATAAAAATTTGCTCTCTGTCTTTGTTTGTGCGATACCCGCTGATAAAAGCGCCTTGATGTTGGAATATCTAACCGAATGAGAAAATGTAAATATTTTCTACCAGACTTTCTTGAGCGGGACTGCATGCAGTGAAGGTCTCCAAAGCACACTGCTGTCTAAATGAGTGGTTATTGACAGACCTTTGGCATCATGAGAATCACATGTTCTTTGAATCTCTGGTACACTAGCAAATGTGATCCTCTCTGATGGTTGCATTTGAACTTATTTTGATGTCCCTGAGCATTAAGGGAAGTGACAGCTTACAAATAAATCCATAATTATCACATCTGAAAGCCGCCATCTCAAACTTTATTTGCATACCCAACACTTGGAGGAATGTGGGTAATAAACCCTGAGGGTCTTCCAGACTCTGGCAAAGTCACGGCTGTCATCTCATCAGCCTTTGGGTCTTTCTCAGAAGCTAGCAAAAAAGGGAAAGGCAGACTAGAGTGAGACAATACTGCTCTGTTAAAAAGAGGCTACAGTAAATGGGCAGCACTGACTAAGGTTTAGCAGAGCACAAAAGGAAACTGAAGGACAAGATTGTTCCCATTGTGTTTCCACTGTGTATTTCCCCACAGAGCAAGGTCTGCCAAGGCCCCGCGGGCTTCATTTCACCCCTTCAAAACCCAACATATTTCTTTGAGTGTCCTGAAGATAGGAACACAATGACTGCCTGTAGAATTTCATCTTAATTCTACCTGGGAACACAAAAGACTAATCACAGCCATCACAAAAGCGCTGTTCCTGCAGCCCAGTGTGTGATAGAACAGGCTCCGGCAGCATAAAGGCCTGGCCCTCCAGAGAGCCGGGAGGCTGCAAGAGGCAGTCAAATAGGAAGCAGAATAGGCCAGGCGACACCCAAGATTATGTCTCGTTCGTCGTTGCGGGGAAGAGTGCAGGCCTTGTAGGACCAGACATCTATCAGAGGAGGTCAGACGCGGAAGCAATAACCAGTAATGATTTCAGAACGCGTGATGAGAACAAGAAAAGTTAGTGGAGGGGCGATAACAGCTGTGTGATATCGTACTTTGCTGAGGATGTGTGCAACATGGGGCGTAATGAACGATGATATTCCTCCGATTGCTCGTTTCATAGAAGGTAACAGATTGTTCAGAGGAAGCTTTATATCAGTTGTTGGTAAGAGACGATCGTTCTCAGGTTTAGTTTATTTATATCTGTACCTGCCATCTTCCTGCGCCTCCTGTGTGAAGCTGAAGACAGAGAAAGGCCGACACTATATTGATTGGAGAGAAGGGATAAGCTATGTTTTAGAATGTCACAGAATGGTGTTTTTTGTGTTTTTTTTCCTTAAGTTGACTCCACCAGCTCCACCTCCCAAACCCCCCCTCCACACACACACACATACTCCCTCTGTGGCTTGGCCTCGGTACCTCCCCAAAAGGTTCAGCTAAAGCTCGTCTAATTGGTTGCTGGGCTTTAATTAGCCTGGCTCGTTTGCATGGCTGCCATTAGGAATTCAAACAGGGTGGAGTGATAGCTGACATTTCCCCCTTAGTCCCCTCTTGCCAGAATCCTCCCCTCTGATTCATCTCATCTTCATTTCCCCAGATCCTGTTTTTAAAGTTTTATTTAGGGTGTCATTTATTTAACAAGGGATTATTTATTTAGCGCATCAAATCATTCTGGAATGAATATTTATATATTTGTGAGGGTTTTAAATATTTACATGGTCTCTCCATTTCTAGTTTTGGAGCCACTGTAATGAGTGCTGTTGTTGGATGTCGAGGGGAATAACAAAACTGGTTTCAAAGTGAAAAGTCCTTTGAATATATTTCTAACTTAATTGGTAGGAATCTATTATCAGGCTTGATCCTCTGATCATAGTTTAATTGGAGGTATATTATTATGGAATGACTTTAGCGGTGGTTAATGATATTTCATTGGGCTGATGATATTCATTTGAATGTCAATGAATGATTCATGTCAGGGGTGGCGTGTGAAAACACTCAGCAGTGCCGTGACCCCATGTCAGTTGCTCTAATGCACTCACAGACTCCTACTTGACTAAATTCCATTAATCCTCAAAGAAGCTTAGCCATTTTTGCCCTGATGCTCACTCTCTTTCTGCATCTTGTTTTACAGAGACGCCATTGTATAATGGTGGCTTATAAAAGAGGATGAACATTAACAGGGTTGTGTCCTCAGGACTTTAACCACTGTTCCTCCACTGGTGGTGGTGCAGTATAGAGGCCTGAGAGTGCCAGTGATCTAACCGTACCCAGGCTTGCAGAGGCATGTGGAGACTCACTACTAAGTTTACACATATTGGGCCTTAGAAGAGTCTTATTAACAGCAGCTGCAGGCAGTAGAAGAACACAGAGCGCGGCAGCATTACTGCTGAACCAGGGAACGCCTCTCCACACCAGAACCCCCCTCCCACCCCCCTTCTCTCTCTCTTCTCTCTCTTCCTCCTCCTCAGTCTTAATGACTAACCAGAATGAGAAGTGGAGGAGAGGAAGAGCCTGGAAGAGCCTGATTTGTTCTGCATGCTAAATATGGCCTGTAATCTTTATTCCTCTGAGTGCCTTATTAAAAGTGAAAGGAAGATGAAATCCCACCAGCCAGCCCATCCTTTCTGCTGTTTATTAGAGGGGCTTTTCCTCTGTTAATATTGAGGTTATGGTAACCTTAGTGGTGATAGATGCATCTTGTGACTTCAGGTAATAATAGCAATGATTGATTCCCACCTGAACCCTGGAGGTGTAATCTAGCAGGATGGAAGAGATAAAGTGGCAGCCAGCGTCTGAGAGATACACAGAGAGGCAGATTCCATCCAACAGTGCTGTTTATCATCCGGCAGACAACAGCGTCTTGACAGAATTTATGATGTTTCCCCTCGACTCTAATTCATCATTCATTAACTACTCTTTTCTCGCCTTAAATCCATCTCTATTTGTTAGTTTTATCAGTAAGGTTAGGATGAAAAATACCTGTGTGTTAGTTTTTGATTCCGCCGGAAGATTAATGCGATTTTTGACTGCAAGTGTGTCACATCAGTCAGATCCCATTTGATAATCAAAGCGAAACTCTTCCCTCAGTCGTACAAGTTGTTGTCATCTAGTCAAAGTGGCACACAGTCGGTATCATTTGCAAAAAGATTTTATATATTTATATATATATATAAGGCTCACGTAATTTATTTAGATGAATGCAAGGGATGCATTTAAACAGCAATTACAGCTTATTGCAGGAATTCCACAAAATACATTAATGTGGAGGAAAAAAAAACAAAAATAACCATAAAACATTCCTGAGGATTCTCCTCAATAATATTCAAAGCACAGCACATTTTGCATTATTTCTTTACCTTGCCCTTTCTATGCAGCTGAAATGATTCCCACTCGTGAATTTTTCTATCATTATGTAAACAGATAACTAGAATCAGAGAGAATATGATCAGCATATTTTAGTGCCTGTATTTGCATTATGGGGCTTGTGTTGGAGCACTAATGAAGCTCAAAGACAAGTGGAGTCCTAGATTTTTTTTTTTTTTTTTTAAGCTCCACACCTTTCCTGTTGCAGAGCTGCACTAGATGGCACATCTATTATTCCATTAGCAGGTAATTAATGACTCTCATTTGTGTAACTGTTATTAAGCCCTTTGAAAGATTGTTTGTGTTCAGATGAAATGAAACACATCCCAGAAGCCATCCATTGTGGCGGATAGATTAAAAGAGCAATAAGGCTCTTTGAAAAATGATATTTTATCAACGGTAATTTTTCACCGTACCTCAGGGGCAGTGATGACAGGAAAACACTGCAGTCCTCCTTCATGTTGATATCCTTTTTTTAGTCAAACTACCAGGGGAGTACACTAAGTGTGATTTATTCATCCCTTGACCAGTAAAAGGTGTCAGCCAGGTGAAAATGGATGCTGGGAGAGTATTGACAGGAGAAATAGCAGTGCAGTTGTCCTGCTCTGTCACAACGACTAGACGAGGGGGGTGGGGGGTGGTGGTGGGGGGGGTGACGTGTCCTATACTCCGGATGTCTAGTTCACATCTGTCTGGTCTGAACCGTGTGCCTTTAAAATCCATTCTTCTTCAATCTCTGCTTCTGCTGAATATTTTTCATTTTCTATTAGAGGAGAATAATTGTACGGATATTTCCGAGACTTCTGCCTTTTATCCAGTCCAAACTGCATTCAGACATATTCACTTTGTTATTTTTTCTCTCTCATCAGTCTACTCTCAATACACTGTAATAACAAAGTGAAATTTGAAGTTTAGTTTAGTTTAGTTTTCAGACCTTCTGCTTGAATTTTTCTAAGGTTTCTCTCATCTCTTGATTATCTTTGAGATTCTATATACAGATTCTACAGTATATACTGTTTCTATACACCTGCGGTAAATGCAACTGAATGGACATGATTTGGAAAGACACACACCATATGGAAGATCTCACAGCAGACAGTGTATATCAGAGTAAAAACCAAGTCATGAGGGGGAAAGACTGATCTGGTTCAGGTTATGGAAAACTCTGCTGCACTGAAGGTTCTAATATGATGAATATGAAGGTTCCTTGTAATACCAAACTGAACAATTGATCAAGATAGGCAGTGACCAAGAAGCCAGTGATCAAACGGCTGAGCTCCAGAAGTTCCAGCAAGACAACCATCGCTGCACCTCTCTGCCGAGCTGGGCATTAGCGCTGAGTGGCTGGACAGAAACCTCTCTGCAGTGATTGACTGAGGAAAAAGAGAGAAAAAAAACAACAACAAAAAACCCTTAGAAGATGAGACACAAGATTATCTGTTTTGATAAAGTCAAGATTGTTTGGGCTCAATTCTAGGCACTATGTCTGGATGAAACCAGACACCCATCATCACCTATCATCCCAACACTGAAGTGTGATGGTGGTGGTAGCAATATAGACGTTCTTGTTCAAAAACAAAAACCTGGTGCAGAGGCTTAGCTTTACCTGCCAACAACCCAGTGGCCCAGGCAGAGTCCTGACTTGAACCCAATCAAACATCTCCAGAGACACATGAAAATGTCTGATCCAACCAGCTTGAGAGGATTTGTAGAGAGCTACACAGAGAGGGGGAAAAAAAAAAAAAAAAAAAAAAAAACACAACATGTTTGAAAATACCTAAAAAGACTTGAGGCGTCAACTAGTAATAAGGTCTGAATGCTTATGTTAATGTGATATTTCAGTTTTTCATTTTTAATAAATATATTCAAATATATACAAAATAAATTCAGAAATTATGTTTTCACTTTCTCGTTACAATTATCATGCTTTGTATACTGCCATTTTGAAAATTTTTGCAAAAGAGCTGTATCATATTACCTGTTATTTATTGTTATTATGTGTTATTCATACTTGCTGCTGTGACCCAAGAGTGGGGCTTAGTATTTCATCACTGGTGTGGATTGATGAGGGGAAAAAATGCATATGATAGCCTAACGAATAATGAAAAAAGTGAAGGGGTCTGAATACTTTGTGAGTGCACTGTACCTATTATATACATATTCTATATGATATTATAATTTCTTAGACTCTTTTTTTTGGCCATTCTTTCTTTACTGGTATCCTGGAGTGCATTGGATAAATCTCTGACGGGAATCTGATTTCCCACATGAGCAGATCAAATTGTCTCTTTTGTTCATGGTTTCTATCTGCCAATGTAAAAAGATTGAGGTTTCTTTTTTCTTTTCTTTCTTTCTTTTTTTTTTTTTTTTAACTTTTTTTTGCCTATTGAAAAATCGGAGGATGGGGGAATCAAAAGCAGTGTGTCTTGTGAACAAACACCCAGCCTTTCCAAAGAAGAAGCTGTGTAACACGGGCACTGGCATTCCACAACTCCAGCTGGAAAGGCACAGAGCATCTCCTTGGGATTTATATTTAGCATTTGCTATGCTACTTATAAAATATTTCATAAATAATGTGAATATATTAGACGGGGAGAGAACTGTCGCCAGTCATTCCATATGCACTGCCATAGCAACAAGATGTTCCGCCTTTATCTGTTTAGGGCCCATGATTCTTAAACTGTTCATTGCCCACGTTTCTTTTTTTAATCAGAGTGCGTTTGGGATCCCCTGCAGCAGGGATCTAGATAAAAGGATTAACTCTGCCTCTACTAGTTAACCATGTTTAGACTTTGCCAAGCAGGCCCTCAAAGTGAAAATAGATGGATTTCAAATGCCTACATCAATGTGTTTTGATTGTGTGTCATCAAGTATCATGTGGCAATGCATTCCTATCAATTCATCAATAATTACAATAGAAAAACGTGCAGGTTAAAAACATGTGTTCTGACAACTAAACGTTTTGCAGGTGAATACTAATTATGATTGCATTTTAATTGTGACATACAGTGCAATATTTATGCTATTCCCTATTTTTACATGCCATTATTTAAACGGATTCTCTTAAATATACATTTGCAATTTCTAAAGGCAAGAACCTGCTCCTGTCGTTTTCTCTTTTCTTTTTTTAAACAGAAGCATGGCGACTTTCTTTCAAACACATCAGATGTTTTCTTTTTTTAAGCAGAGAAAAAGAAGATGGAGATATCTGCACTGTCAAAAAGCATTCAGTGCACTAGTGGTTGAAATCGTATCCTGGTGAGGCTTAGAAAAACATAGAAAGCCTTGACCAAGGTGGTGGCTGCTAGCAGATAGAAATCTTTCTTTCCGAGAACATCCACATGTATTCATTACTGGTTTTGATCCAGGAGGCCTTGTTGGAATCTGGAGGCATTATGCTGGCCACTGCTGCACTGCCGGCTGGGTAACACAGTGTAGCAGGGAAGAACTGGCTCCTTTGTCACTGCTGTTAGCATTAGCCAGAGATTTGCATATATTTCTCTTGGAAGCATTAAAGGAATACAAAAAAGACTAATTCACTATTGAAAGTCTCCCTTGCAAGATTAAAAGACTCCCATTAGAAATGTATGACTGCTCATGTAGTTTTTATTTCATTTTTCACCCCCCCACCCCTCCCCACTTTTGTTGGAGGCTTTGATTATTTGCCAGGTTGGCAGAAAAAATAAAAAGGAATGTTAGAAAACAAACAAAAAAACGGGAAAATAGCTGCTATCTTCTTAATGTTGCTTTCCACAGCTGTTGCTCCTAAAGTTTTCTCGATCACTTGAATGCAGAAAAGGATTGTGTCTAATTTTCCATAACGCTAATGCTGAGGCCTAGTTATAATTATTAAGTTACACTTGTTTTCAGACAGACTGTGGAGAGACCGCATCTTGGAAAAAATGGTTCATTTTTTTTTCAACGAAGTAGCAATAATTATAAAACATTTTTTTCGGATTAATTTACATTACGTATCTCAAATTTGATTTGTGTGTGCTTATAAACTTCTCTTTCTTTTTTCCGTCCACGGTTGCGTGTGCACGGTGGCGCCGGCCTGCCCCTTCCCCGGCGGAGCAGTGTAGCACACAGACATCTGAATGAGAACATGTGAACATCACTCCCAGATGGAGTGCCCACAATGCTTATCACTCTGACCTGAATTCTGTGACGACGGACAATTTTACAAACAGCTGGGGATCAATCAAAGCCCACTTGAAATATGCCACCTGCCACTTTTACATTAGGAAGCATGCTGTTCAAAATGGAACATTTTCACTTGTATTTGTGATTATTTTACAGGCAAAGTTGGTCTCCTCACGGGGCCTCAAGTGCCAAATGATTTATTCCTCCCCCCTCGCTGCCACCTCCACTCTCCAGAGCTGTGGTAAAAGGGTGGAGGGAAGGGGTAAGATTTACTTTAAGTTGTCTCTAAGCCTAAGGATGCAGTCAACAAGGGAAGGATAGATATACTATTTGTATTTAAGCTAAAATCCTGTGCCCACCACTTACCACAAACCCCCCCTCCATCCCACCACAGCTTGCATGAATTTACGATGCCATTAGTTTGAGAAAAAGTGAACATAGAAGTGGATGAAATGTTAATGAAACTCTTCCACATAGCTTGCTTGTTAGCAGGTTGAAGGTATTTTTTTCTTTTTTTGAGAGCAGGTATACAGGTGAATCCTCTACCTGTCCCTGAATGAAGCCAGGAGTCCCTCCTCTCCCAGCAGGTGTCAGTGTTACTACTGCAGACACAGGAAGATATCACTGTTGTAACGTTAAGGTAGATAACTCTTTTGAGCGCTCTGATGTTTCAAAGACACACGTGTTATTAGTCGCTCATTAGTAACTCAACAGGTGCCGCTGATGCTGCAGTGAGAGCAGGTGAATTGAACGCATAACTTGTTTCATAACTGACACCTTTTCTGCCAAAGTTCTGGTGGATTTTCCCCTCACAGTTCATTAGATGCTGTGCTGTAATGTTATAAAAGCACTAGACAAAGCCCCTTTGTTTTTTATTCATTTCTTATTTCTTTTTTTCTTTCTTCTTCTTTTTTTTAAAAGTTGGCTGGATTGAGTTCTTTTTATTTTCCAAGTTTAAGTGTGAGGGTTCAGGGGGAATGCAAATTCCACTTCTCCAAAATACAAATAAATAAAGGATAAAAAGGAGCCTCGGCAATTCACAATAGTGTCCATTACATGTCTGTGGTTGAACTTGAACTTCTCATTACAAAAAAAACAACAAGACAAACATTTCCTCTGGACTACGTGCCACTTCTTTGGCTCGGTCGGGAGTGTTGAAAGTTGTTCCCAGACAACCAGTAAGTGGTGAGATAAAAATGAGTGGAATTCAAGTATAGCCACAGGATGAAACAGATGTGTTGGCTGTGGTGTTAATGTGAGTTGTTTAAGCCAGACTCTTAACTCTCCTCCTGAACACAGTGAGCTTGGTCTTCCCCCATCTGCTGTGTAGAGTGTCAGTCCTCCAGAGTAATGTTGGACACGAGGTCAGCAGAACACCACAGACTCGCTACATATGCTTCACAAACTGTTGCTGTTGGTCAGGAGAACATACATTATAATCCAGATTAAACCGGATAATTAGCTTTTTGTGAGCCATTAATTCTGGCAGGTGAAGGGGGCAGAGGGGGGAATAAATAATGTGGCTGTGTCTTGTGACACTGTGCTAAAAATTGGGCATGTTTCCAACAGCTCATTTCAACTCCTCTAAATTGGCCTCATTGTAGATGAAATATTAAATGGCCGGCCTGGCTATTAATGCTGACTTTTATGGATTGGATGCTGTTGTACTTAATATACTGGTTCACTTGTCCCTTTTATTCCTCGGCAGTGTCCTGTCCGCACGTGATGTATTGCACAAGGCGCGAACCCACTGGTAACGATGGGGTTTCAGCCCATGTGAAGCTCTCTGGCACCGGTCCAGACTGGGAGTGAGAGCGGTGTAAGCTGTTGTCTGGAGTGTGTTCACTGCTCCACAGCATCATCACAGGGCCTTTATAGTATCATTATACTTTGCTATGCATATCAGTTTTCTTCCTTCTTTGTCTTATAAAAGAGGCAAGTGAGGTACACTTTTAAGAGAGTGGACGATGGACGAATTTGCAAACTGTGCTGAACTTTAACAGCCGGATTTTTCAAGTTCCATCTAAAGAAAAAGTCCATAAAATTTTCTGTTTTGGCGATTGCAAATTTTAAAGTCTCTTTTACTGGTCCCACAAGATCTTCATGTTTTCTGGCAGTGCACGACGCAGAGCCGAGTACCACATCTGACATTTGGACTCACAAAAATGGAATGATAAACATGGTTGATTATAGCTGTTGAATTTGAATTTAGTTTCATATTAGTTTATAAATACACGATGGAACAGATTTATCTTGTTTACGTCTGTTTTTTTCAACATGGGCAATCGTTTCCACCTGTTTGCACGTTAGCACGCTACCTTGCTAAACTTAAACTCGTTGGGGAAGAAAGAGGAAATCACAACCCAGGGCAGGGTTGTGTTTCAAATTTTATACCTAGGATAAAAAGCACATGTCATTTGGATGCACATAGATAAGTAATAATACAGACATGTTTACCTATAGATACATTTTAAAGCCCCACTGATGAATATTTATTCATGTTATGATGTAAATATATTGATATTAATTAGTATAGTTAACTATTTGATAACATTACAATAGACAGATCTTTCTCTTCAATGTTTTTCAAACATTACATATTAAGTTATTAGCTTGCTGACAGTAAATGAGTTAAGATGATATTCTATTAGTATTGGCATTATAATGGTAAAACAACAGTCATCAACCTAACTTTCCTATTCCTGTCATCTGCTCGCTAGGAATACAGTGACCGCAGTTAACAATACGATTGTGTCTTGTGCTACCGGTCAGGCTCATAATGTCTTCACCTAATTGCATTACACCAGCATTAACTCCATTAACAAGTGGGTAACTTTAATTAACTTAAAATCAGATCCACTGGAAGTAAACTTTTGTGTTTGCCAGTGTTGTGTAGTCACAGTGCATGCAACATGTGCTTTAAACATTTTTGAATTTACATGTTATGAAATCATCATCTCTAATAGCTGTGAATAGATAATTTCATGGTTCAAAAGTTGAGTGAAAGTAACTTCACGCTTCCAAGCAGTTCCATTGAAGATGGTATTGGGAAATTATTAAGACACCTTTTTTTTCTCCGTTGATTACGCTACTGTGAAATATGCATCATCAATTCTGTTCAGGTGTAAAAATGCTATTATTATTATCATCAGGCTCATTCAGAACCGGATGGCATGATTGGTAATCAGCTTTGTGAAAGGAAATTGTTGAGACTGAGTGTTGTAGATATGTTGCAGTAATATACGAGAAGTGTATTTAAGATGATGTTTTTCACCTCTCAGTAAGTTAGTCTGCGTTTGATGAACACTAGAGGAAAAAAGCACCAAGAGAGCTCTCTCAAACACACAAAAACAAACCAAACCTAAAATCAGTGTAAAATTTTAAAAGGGCTAATGCTGATATGTTTGGATTTGTTTTAGGATTTGTTTTAATAGACCCTTTGAAGCCTTTTTCCTAATTCAATTATGATTTTATATTGGAAAACTGAATTGAAGTTAATTATAATAAATCGTTCTTAGATACCTTAGATATCAATCTAGTGATTACAGACAGTTTTAGAACGCACACGTGCTGGATGCTGGAGAGAAATGTTTCCTTACAGAGAGATAAAACCTGAAACTATAAATACACCGTGATACAAATTGTGTTTGGCTGTAACAGGAAAAAGACAGGTCAGCTATAATTCTGTGGCGTTGTGGTGGAAGAATTATAGCCGTACGGGAGTGTGAGCAGCCAGGACTCTCCTGAAGAAGCATCATCCTCAGCATCATCCAGAGTGGGGGAGGATGTGGCTGCTTCTGCCTCGAAGGAAGACGTTGGCCAGGGACCATAATGCCTGCAGCCCATAGCAAAGCCCCCTAAAATATTCATCACATAACTTTTCTGTGTGACTATATGTTTTTAGCAGATGGTTACATTTTTGAGTGGAGAACAAAGTTGTTAAAGGAATATGATTTCACTTGTTGCCATGGGAACAGAGATGGATGAAGATGTTTCATGGTTCACTGGTTGCCTCGTCTCCCGCTTGTGCGTGCATGCGTGCGTGTGTGTGTGTGTCTGGGTGAATCCGCACGTCTCAGTTTGTCGGTATGCCTCTGAGCGTACATACTCTGAAAACTGTATATGTATGTGTGCATGCATTCGCATAAGGAAGTGCTTTATGTAACTATTGAATTTGTAAGTAAGTAGCAGATTCTGCCGTCGCTTAATTTCTCTGAAGGATATTATGCTAAGTTGCTCAGTGAAAGGTCAGTGCAGTTCCAAGAGAGGATCATTTCCTAATACACTATTACAAGAAGTATCAAGCTGCTAGTATTATAGAAATAATATACGCTCTTGTCAGGGGCTCTATTCAGGGCGTGATTTATTTTGCTCTGTGATGGTGAAGTGGTGCTCATTTCACAGTGTATTAGCTGACTGTCTAAATAGTGATGATTCAGTAGCATGGCTACTCATTTTCACATGACACATGAAAGGGAGGATCTGTCGATAAATGCGACAATAACAGCAGCACCAAGTTATCTTGTGTCGTGTTTTAGCTGCATTTCAAAATGAGTGTTCTTCCATTTGAGAGGAGCTAATTAGATTGTGTGAGTTGCGTGATATGGGGTCCCACACATAAAAGCGGCGCTGTGGAGATGAGCAACGGTTGCCTGTACCCCAGACAGTGCTGATAGTAGAGCCACTCCTTTAATTCCACTCTCCAAAATCAGATCCTAATTGGGTGTCTGATTTTAGTAACTTGTTCAGCAATTTAAGAAAATTGCTTTTTGAAATGTAACAATTTCAGTGATCTTAAGCATCTCATTTCTCATTCTGTGCACTCCACTGAGGACTGTCTCTTTTCAGGCCTCATCAGGCTGTAATTGAAAGGTCCCCCCTCGCCTGTAAACCACTGACCCCGTCGAATTTATCATACAGTTCATTTGGAAGCATGAAAGACTCTTTTTCAAGCCTGTGAAGAGGCTGGGAGAAGAAAGGGAGCAAATATTTTGCTGGTAATTGTTTTGCTCGTATATTGAGTTTTTTTGTTTATGCTCTCTTCCTTGAATACTCGTGTTTTACAGCTGAGTGCCCTGGCTACGAGACCACAAAACGCTCATAAACACACAAGGAAATACAGATATATAACATGCTCATGCGCACACACATACGCCTATTACAATGTATTAAATCTAACTTGGCAGCATGCGGCTCTGAGACACCAGGTGAGGAATGTGGTTATTAGAGGAGGCACCTGCAAACTGAGCATGGAGCCTTTTTATTTTGTTCCTGTGACAAAGAGGAAGACAAAATTTCAGCGGAGGCATGTATGAGTGGTGAAGTGTAGCTTAATGGGATGGTTTTATTCATCAAGCGAGGTCTGTGCACTCGTCCACTGCGAAGCTGCCTTGAGGGACAGTGAGTGATTCCGACCACTCAGCCTCATTATGGAATCATATTAATATTTAAGGGGTTGGAATTGAGGAATAAAGAGGGTAATTGATAGCATCAAAATGGAAGTGTTTGAACCCTGTTATATTATTTAAATATTTCGAACAGTGCTGCCACAGTTTTTGCTAAAAATGCGGTAAAACCAACTTTTTTTTCTTTTCTTCTTCTCTCTCTCTTTTTTTTTTTTTTTTTTTTTTTGGTAAGTGATATAATTTGTTGAGAACAAATCTAACTCTTGAACCCAGTTGTGAACAATGCATTGCACACGTCTGCAGACATAGAATGAAAGACGCAAATGACTGGCCAGTGAGTCGTGCCAGACTGAGAACTGAGGGGATTGAGTCATAGTGTAAGCAGTGGGGTTTTTCTCCCTTGCTGCAGCTAAAGAGCCACAGGCCATCCTTTTTAGGAGAAAGAATGGGGGAGAAAAACAACACAGGCCTATTTGTTTTCATTTCCTGTTTATTTTAATCTCGATAACCCCTGCTATGTGGGGTTATCTAGATTAAGTACTCAGGATAAGGACAGTAACCTTTAAAGTCTTAACTGCGTGTCTGTGTGTGCGTGTGCTTGTGTGTGTGTGTGTGTTAATCAGCTGATTAGACTGTATGGAGGGAAAGTGACATGTAAGCATAAATGAGTCTGCAGGCAAGTAGACTATGAATGATAATGATGCTCAGGAGTTCTACTTAGCATAACATAAGGGACTGCTGCTTGTGCTCATGGCATTCTTCAGTATGTAGTCAGTGGACTTTGTTACAGAGTAGCACTAATTAGGCCTCAGCACGTTTAGCCAGCGGCTCTACAAAACCACCATTGTGGCTTGTTTCTGGATCTTGTGCATGATTTAGCCCGAGCGTTGCATCAGCCAGTTCTAGTGGAGGGGGGTGGGGGGTGCTAACTTACTCTGCTACCTGTTCTGAGATCAGCATATGGAGATACAGCCGTGCAGGTGTAAACAGCCTGTTATTTGATTGTTACCTAGAGATTGATAATCATGCAGCAGAGGCATCAGGAAGATGTTCACGCTGCTTAATAAAAAGGCTTCCAATACATTCTTTTTATATAGAGCAAAAAAAAAAAAAAAAAAGCCAGTACACAGACAGATTGCTAACAGATGCCAGCGCACCTGTAGCTGCTAATCGAGTTCATTTTCTGTTTTGGGAGAAGAAAGGTGTTAGACAGGCAACAGGCCTGTAGATCACAAAATGATACAAGAACTGGAATACAACAGGGCTGAAGCTTTACTGTAATTACAAAGAAGGTGTAGCTACATACTAAATTAATTGTGCATCTCATTTTGCCACTGTATTAGACTCAGAGAACAGGATCGAAAATAGAAGAAGAATATTCTACTGTATGTTTGTTGTCATCATTTAAACTCACGCTATAACAGCATTGTGTTCACCTGTATATTTTCTAGCGTGGTGAGCGATTGCCTGTTAAACTCTGACACACTATTCAAGTAAACTGCTTAGTAGCACTTGTAAGGAACACTTTGGGCCGCCCCCTCTCATTAGGCTTTGTCAAAGCAAGTCTACATGCTAATAAGACCTCATTACTTCGAGGCCTTCACAAGACCATATTTAGTTTTTGCACAAAGTATAAAAACAAACAAAAAAAATGTACACCATTTGATGTTTGATCACATCTTCTCTTTGTGTTGCTAATAGAGACAGTGGGAGTTACTAAGAATGTAGTCGCTATACAAAGACTGTGTGTGATTAAGCAGCAGGGCCTCAGAATACTAAGATGTGGTGTCTATTGCCTGAGAAAAAAAAAAAAAGAAGCATTAATGCACTGACTGCAGCCAGTGAATTTTTTCTCGTGGAGTGCCTGTGTTGGTATAAATAGATAGCCAATTTGTAAAATCGTCCGCCTGAACATAAGCATCTTGGGCCACTCTAATTGGTCAATTTCCCGCCTGTATTGAGTGCCTAGATTGATTTATTGCCTTTTTTAAAAGGCCGTGGGGACCCACAGAACAGCTGTGCCAGCCGTCCGTGCCGGAACTGTTATGAAAACAAGGGGCTGAGTGCTGAGCGTCGGACAGCAGTCACGGCAGCAAACGGCGAGTAGAATGGAGCAGAGCGGCATGGCAGACAGCTGGCAAAGACAGCGCCTGCTGTCTGGCACCACTGGAGATGCAGGATTTATTTCAGCAAACACAGCTGAGTGGAGGAGACCTGCCCTGGTGGAGATCTCTCCCTCTCAAACACACAAACACACAATCAGGAATTTGCTTGATTGCTGCGATGTTTTAATCATATGAGGGCCTGTGTGATTGGAGCCAGAGAATAGACATTTTTCATGTCATGATGCCCCCCACCCTCCTCTCCCACCACCACTACCACCACCACCCACTTGACATGGAGAAGGCTCAGAGAGAGCGGATTTGAGTGTTCTGTCTCTCGGGGGTTGAGTGATAGCTCCCCAACCTGAGCGTATCTCGACTGAATCCGGCTGTTTGTGAGCAATCATAGTGATTTACTCTCCTGCCTCGTATCTGGCTGAAACAATTCCATCACACTTGAGACTTTTAGTATAATACATCCATCTACTCACACGCATGTGACCTGTCTGAGCTTTTGCTGTTTGTTTTTACGCGTTCCGATCAGTTAGGAAATGTGAATGGGAGATGCTGAGTGATGGCGAGACCACGAAAGGGATGATTTTGCGGAAGGCCTCTCTCAGGTGCCGCCCCGCTGTGTGACCAAAGTGTTTGCTCAGTATGCAAAACGTTTGAAAGACTGTGTGAGTATGATGCGTATCTGCTCTGTGTAAATCAGGGAAATGCTGCGTTAAACACAAGCACATGTCTGCATCTTCTCTTGCTGCAACACATTTTTTCCGTCGGGTCTTTTTCTTCCTTTTTTTTTTTTTGATTACATGAGAGAAAATAGTTTCCCAGTGGATACCAGATGTTAATCGTGATCCTCTTTCACTTTATTTCCACATCTGTTTGTTTTAATTAATTGTATTTTGTATAAAGACCCCAAAAACTAAAAAGGAGCACAGCAACAAATAACTCCTGGATGTCTAGTTAGGCAACACTGCAGCTTTTGAGATGGTCCACTCCACGTTGAAGCATCTACTATAAGCATCCTAGCCCGGCCATTGACTCTGCTTCTCTTGTGAAATGTGAGAGCAGATAGCTAAGTGCCTCCTTTTTGAACTGTGATTCTTAGAAATTCCTGTATTTAGCACTGGGGATTGGGGAGCCTGAGTCTTCCACATTGCATTTGAATGCACATTTCGTGAGTCCTCCACTAAAGGCAAAAAAAAAAAAGAGAGCGAGATAGAGAGAGACCAAGAGAGAGCGTGTATGTGTGCAAAAAGTGTGTGAAAGAGAGAATGAAAGAGAGAGAGAAAGAGCGACGGAGAGGGGGAGAGTAATCGCACCGTCTTCATCTAGTACTTAACTTTAGGAAATATGAGTCTGGTTGAAGATGAAAGGGACTTAATCTCAAATGCCTCAAATGCCTCTCTCCTCTACTCTTTCTCTGTCTGTCTTTTTCGCTGCCTGCTGTCCACTGGGACTGGCCCATTCCAGCACATTGGAGTGCATTATGTAATACCCTCCAAGTCTCCACACCCTGCAGTAATGGTTTAATTAGGGGAGGGGGGGGGCAGGCATCGTGGCATCCCACCTGCCACCACTTCTCAAACATCCACCGAGTGACTTCCACTCCAGAGACACCTCTCAATCCATCAGTCATCCTCCGCGCTCTTTGATAAACACCATCTCGATTGATAAACACTATCTGAAGATGTTAGCGCTGCGTCTGCCCGTGCGTACTCAGATGCAGAGTTAACAGAGCTTGTCTGTTCGCTGTCCCTCGTGCGGCGTGTGGCCCCAGCCTCCTATCCTCTTTCCCTCCCCTCCGGCAGGCAGGCTCGCTCGCTGCTCGCCACCCCACCCAGTCCCCAGCCAGCCAGCCAACCAGCCAGCCAGCTAGCTAGTCATCCAGCCAGTCAGCCAGCCAGCCAGTGCGGGCGTGCTCAGTCTGTCAACACTTCCACAGCACTCAGAGTGTTTGAATGGAAACAGGAGGAACCACACAGACTTGCCATAACAGGCCTCAGAAACAGGGGGTTAATAACCACTCCAGTATGATGTAACTCGGGTCTGCCACACTTAAGCCTTTCACTAGCTCGCCGTGTTTTAATAGATATTCAGTTCCATCCCAGTTCTGTGGATGGTAAACATTCTGGAATTCTTAAGTAAGAATGTTTATACTTGTAACACTGTGCAGGTTTACATTAGACACTGAGGGATTTCTGTTATTGTAAGAGGAAACACGAACCGTCATTTGTATTGCTGTGGTCTAAACCACACATGCTGTGTACAGAAGAATTATTAGATGGTTTATATTTAATTTTCAAATAGTTTCACTTAATCTATGTTTTTAGGGTCCCCGTGTGTTAAATATGCTCAGATACATTGAAATCTAGCTGTGAAATTCCTTCAAAAACTACACCACAATGATGAAAAGTACTTTTTCTTCTACTGATATTTCACATATTACTGTGTAATATTATGTTTTATGAATAGCTGATAAAATTATTAAAGTGGTTATACATGGAGCAGCTTGGCATGAGGATTTAATAGTGAATAAATGACCTCTATGCTGTGTTTTATGATGTTTGATTTGTTGTTAAGGAAGTTGCCATAGAGGAGAAAAGGGGCTGATTTGTTAAATTAAAAGAACATGTGAAATATTGGCACCTGACACAGAAGTTTAAAGAAAGCTCATGCTCGCACACGCTGATGTAACTCACCAGTGATGATGTCGTCCCCTGCTTGTAACTGCCAAGGTTACCCATGCAGATCTGCCGCCCTCAGCAAATGTTTATAATTTCATCTGATAATGTTTCGTCAATCGGCTGCTGCCAGGGAAGTAAAGGCTCTGACATATACCAGTTCTGCATTGTTTGGCCGTCACTGAGCGTCTTGGACTAAACGGTTCTCCACAGTTTTTTTTGCAGCGAGTCCAGCTCCGTCTGCACTCGGCGATCTTTAACAGGAGCTGCTTGGCCGAATGAGAGTGTTTTAACGGAGATGGCGGCAAGTCAGAAAGTGGTCTGAGTGGACGACTAAGATTGAAAAGCTGTGATTTCACCAATCTGCAGTGGTTTTGTTGGCCTCCGCCTCAAACAGCAAAAACATTTCAATCCCAGCTGCAGCTTCATATCGGTTAACACTACATGTGTTGTATCGGTACGTATTTAGACCAGCTAAACAGATTTATAGTAGCATGCACATGGTTGGCTGGTTATTTGTTTTTTCCAGTTGCATTACAAATAGTGTATTCTATCATGCAGGTGTAGAATGTAAATTAGCATATTTGTGTGTGTTCAGGTGCAACAGCCAAACAGTGGAAAGGAGCGAGTGATTCATTGGATCTGTGAGGCGCGATACTTGCTAATAAATGATGTGTAATTGTAACACTGATATTCGCTTCAGGCAGGCAAGTGTGATTCTAAATTAACACGCAACAGGCCGATTGATAGTTGATTGATATCTACGATATGTTAAATATTTACAATTAAAGAACATATATATATATGTTTTATGTGTTTGTTTATGAGCTGGTAAAACATAGCCTGCCTGACACAGAGGGAGTGAACATCATTAAAGTGAGGCAGAGCCGTGCGACTGTCCTGACCTGAGTTTGGCTCCTGCTCAAAACATTTCCTGCTGTAGGGAAGAAAAACACCTTCTTAAACAAGTTTATTTCAGTCCCATCATTTTCCTGTTTAGTATTGTGTACATGTCTGCTGTCTACAGGCTGCGATGAGGTGGCTGGGGTGAGGAAGTGGGGATGTTTTTGCGACAGCTGTCATCATGTATTATAACTGAGGAACACGAGAGCTCACCAGCATCTACAAACTTCAAATTCTAGATGTACACAATTTTTTTTTTTAACTTGAAAATATAGAAACTCCCTCATCTCTCAGTCTCTCATCAGCTCGTTGACATGCTCACACATCCTTTATGTAGGATTCAGGGTGTCTGCTCAATAACAGTCAGGGAAAAGAACAAATTGCAGATTATTCTCGACTTCAGGAGAAGAACACCTGGTCCTCATTTGACCCAGTGTGGCTGATCATCACCAACTTGTGACGGATACTATGTCGGCGGCCCTTGTTGGTCTATTGTATAATCACAGAGTTGAATTGTGACTCGATGTGACTTGTTTATGTTGGTGCACAGCGTACGGAGCCCCCCCCGGTGCTCTCCATGTGAAGAGCTTATCAGAGAGAGTGGAGGCCAGCCCCACTCCAGGGAAGAAATCTGCCTCTCCCAGGAAGAGAGACTGTCCTTGGGTCAGGATTCACTCCCGCTCCTGGCACAAACACACACACACACACACAAACAAATGCACATTTTGCATAGGGTTAACCACACTTCCTTCACTACTCTTGCTGTTCTGGAGGGCTGAATAGAATTAAGCAGAATTTGATAATGACTTATTAAAAAGTGCGGCTGAATAAATGAAGTGTGTTGTGTAGCCATTAGAGGATGGGAGCTATTATGTTAAACGTTTTGATTTGTGAAGTGGGGTGTGGACTTGCTAATCCAGAGACAGTTGGGGATGCTGGAGGGAGGAATCAAGCCATGCATATAATATGAGAACATTAGGTTGATGTACACAGACGGGTGCTTCTGAGCAAGAGAAATAGGGATGATCGATGAACTCCAGAAGGAAAAAATGACGGATATGAAATTAGCAACATCAGCCCCATAAAGCTTAAGTAGATCGCAGATGGAGTGATGTTAAAAATCCTCCGAATGTCAACAACAGATCAGTTTAAGTTGAGTTACAGTTGAATCCCTACAACCGAGATCTTATTTTCAAAAAAGTCTTATCATGTTACAGGTAAAGATTGGAAAGCTATATGTATTTATAGACAGATGTTACTGTATTATGGTTTGGCTGAAGCAGGCCAATGAGGATGGAGCATTTCTCCTCAGCTTTTTCCAGGCCCCGACCGCCAGACTCGGTCTGAGACTGATAAATCACCCTGTCCCAGCCCTTCTCCTGTGTTTTCTTTTCAAATGTAGAATCGATGGATTTTTCCTTCATTTCATTGACCTGTGCATAATGGTGCTCTCACTCCTCTACCATTGGGAAGGAGCCCAGCGCTGCAGACATGCTTGCCCAGGCAAAGACAGGCGGCCTGGGCTTTGTGTTGCTTATTGTTCAGCCTGGAGAAATTAATGTGCTGTGAAATTAGCATTTTATCTGACTGCAGATACAGTAATGGAGGCAATTAGAGTGCAGGGGAGAAGCAGTGCTTGGGGTAGTGGAGAGGTAAGGGACAATCCTCGAGCTGCAGGAGCCCAGCGGAGAGTTGCACAGCCGGCCTCACAGATAACACAATCACCTCCGTCTGGCAAGCAACACAGTCTGACTAGAATGTCTGTTGGTTAATAAAGAACACATTTGCTGTATGAAATGACACTGTATCGTTTAGATTAGCTAACTGGGAAAGCACACTGGAAGAAAAATGACTGTAATGCAATATCTTTTATTCATATGTTAGCAGGAAGGGGGGATCTTTTTATGAGTTTGAGCCTGGTGCTCTGTTGTTGATTTTCTTACCTTCTTTTTTTCTTTTGAGTTTGAAATTATTGGAATGGGATGGGAGTGAGGCAATGAAATCAATGCACATTTGAGCTTAGATCATTTCTCATCAGTTATTTTCAGACACAACATTGTGTATTTACAGCTGCAGGGGCACATTGTCAACTCTCTTTATCACGTCTCCAGATTGAAATTGATCTCTCTGATTGTGAGCCATGGGCAAGGAGATGGACCTTATCAGATGCTGAGGAGCTGCCAGTATGCCGCGTTGTCACCTGAAGCCTCGTAGATTGTTTATTTATTCTTCAAAAGACTCTCTGATGTGTTGCCGGAGGCGAGATGCTAACATAACGCTATGTTTAACGCTGTGTGCTGAGAGACAATCGTGGCACCAACCTATGTTCCTGCTCTGGTCTGCTGAGCTCGTACCTGTCTCTACAGGATGCCCATACAGCGTTATTAGACACTTGTACTGTTATTGCATTCCTGTGTTCTAATGTACTTATGGAACTGTATATCCCTCCGGCTTCCCGCGAACATCCTGTCAAGATCCGAGTCAAATATTGACATAGCGTATGGTTACAACTAAAAAAAGTTTCTTCAAAGTTCTCACTTTAAAGAATAGATGAAGTGTTCTTATTTTGGTCTGCGTGGCCTCCTGAGTGGTTTGTTTGTTTAGGTTCAAGTCTAACAGGTGTGCACGGTGCACAAATCTTTTAAGTATTTACGCCAGCAAGGGTCTGCCAAAGTTGAAATAAAACCTGGTTTTAAAAAAACTAAATTGAATTTCATTTTTTTAACATCCGTATTGAAATAACAAGAATAAATCCTAAATTTGAGGCTGGTTTATTTCCCTCAGCCACTAGAGATCTAATAAATTGCCGTCTTTTTTTTCTCTCCTTGGGTTTCACGTATGATTATAAGAGTAATTATGGCAATATGAGCATCCTTTCTTGTTAATATTAATTCTCTAATTTTCTGCAAACATGTGGGTTCAAGCAAGTGTAACAGGAACTTTTTTTTTTTTTTCCTTTTTTAAATCTGTTGGGGTGAAGCCAGCCACCCACCTCCAGTCCCCCCTCTGCTTTTCTGAGTAAAGACAGCATGACTTCTGCAGTCAGAGGATCACGCCCAATAAGAACATTATCCCAAAGAGTGCACTGGGCTGGCAAGAGTCTGAGATAATACCCCTTCCTCTTAAACTCCACCAGCTCCAGCTCACAAAGTAGAGGCAGAGACAGGGAGACCTTACCAAATGATACCCCACAGCACCCATGAAACCAATTGTTCCCCCGCCGCCTTATGCTTTAGGGAGGAAAGCAAAGGGATAGCTGGATGTCTGCATAATATCCTTATTCTCAAACATGAGGGTGTAGCCTGTGTGTCCATTAGTGTCAACACGCCAATGCTAAATGGGCCCGGGTTGTCTTTTCTTTTTTAGCAGCGGCGTTTTCTCCGTCCGTGCAGACGCTGGTAGTTGGTCCACAGGGTATTATCCATTCTGATTGGGAGGCAGCGCTGCCTCTGAGGAG
This sequence comes from Decapterus maruadsi, assembly GCA_030347415.2. Taxonomy (NCBI): domain Eukaryota; kingdom Metazoa; phylum Chordata; class Actinopteri; order Carangiformes; family Carangidae; genus Decapterus; species Decapterus maruadsi. The sequence goes on along the minus strand of CM064893.1, from coordinate 12,678,572 downwards.
AGGGAGATAGATGAGGACATGCCACAGTGCTGAGGTATGTGTATGATTAGAGAGGCAGCTCTGATACCTGTCACTGGCGGCATGTTTACGTGCTAAATGATGCTGATCGAATGGATGAGTAGCAGCGGTGCGGCAGATGAATGAGAGGTCTTAAGCAGCCATTTACAATATCTTCGGCGTGAGATTAGCCACATTACACAGTGATACTTACGAGCGACACCTTTGTCTGTGGGAGCTCATCGTGAAAATACAAATGGGATTCCTGCAGCCCCGTGCTTTTCTTCCCTCACTCTCTCCTTTACAGCTCTTCATTGTGAAGCGAATTGAAAGGCTCTCTCCTCATTAAGGCTAGTGTTGGAGTGGGCAGCGTTACGCAACCTGAGTTATCTGCTCAGTGCTGGCTTACAACAGACAACCCCCCCCCCCCACCTCCACCCCTCCACCTCTTCTTCTCAGAGCCGGTGCCTTCTCCGTGCTCCCCTCGCTGATCTCAGACCAGGTGTTGCGGCTTACGCAGATGTTCAACAAGAGAGGGAGGGGGGGTCTGTCCCGAGTCCAGCGTAATCAGAAGGCCCCAGGTTGAACGCAGACTTGGCCCACGGCCTCACATCTTGTTTGAGTTAACAACACAAGCTGAATGGCCTGTTTACAATCTCCACAGCAGGGGCAGAAAACCTCACTAAATCTGTCTGGATGGCTGTCAGATGTGGAACAGATGTGCTGAAATGGAGGAAATTATGTCACTTCTTTTTCCCCCCTCTCTCATGTGACCATGATGACTAAAGAGCCATGATCAGGGGGTATGTGATTACGCACAGGGAGACTCGCGCTGCAGTGACAGTTGTGCCGTGTCTGTTTTTTTCTTCATTGGTTTCACATAGCGCACAGCAGGGGCACTGTTCCTTACATGCATCACAATGCCCTCTACAGGTGTATGTTGGTGACATCTTTTTTTTTTCTTCCCTCGGACTAAATCTAATTACTCCACTGTCCTATCTGTCACTGGCAGTGAGCAAAAAAATAAAATAAATATATATATATGTATATACACCAGGCTCTCGTCGTAATGGGAAAAGTCTGCAGTGATTTACAGTGACAAAAATCATCCCCTCTGAACAGGAGCAGATGAAGTCTTTAGTGTTTGTAGTGGCCGTGCAACTAAATATCAGTGATGGCCACCTGGGCAAAGAGTTCCTTGTAAACATTGTTCCTCCTGAAAAGGAACAATAAAGTGGTCGTCGAGTTTGCGGCAGCATTAAAAATGTACTCAAGGTAAAGGTAAAGGAACAGTGTGCTTACTTTAACTCAAATATTTATTCACTCCCATGGACCTTGAAAGCCTCAACGCGGATTGCCTGAAGGGGTAAAAATATAGAGTTGTGAGTGCATGTGTGTGTATTTGTGTGTGTGTTTGTGAGAGAGAGAGAGGGGGGGGGCTACCTGGGTCACACCTTTCTAACACTCTGGGCTTCAGCCTGTGATGCTGCATCTCACTGAGGGGGCCATGCAAGGAATGAGAGTGCACTTACTGCCAGCGCCCAGGGACATCCATCACAATGGCTGCGACGTATACAGGCATATATCCATTAAGAGTAGGAGGAATGTGACTGAGTCTCTTCGGCGTTTCGTACAAACCCGCAGCCGTTCAGCAGCATCACCCTCTTCCAACGTTTTCCACATCTTGACATGAATCACCGGTACAAATTGTTTATGTGTTTATCTTTTTGACGAGTGCGTCGCGCGGCATTCACTTGATTAGTTTATTTGTTTTAATGCATCTCCTGCCTCCGTCTCCTTATGGATGAGAGAGCTCGCGTTTGCTAAACATGTGCAATGTTTCAATTATACTTGTAATTTACCTCATGCGCTGGAAGGGGAAGTAGATTATGAGTGCACAGAGAGATGAGAAGGTTTATAATGAATGTTTGGTGTATTGCCCTGTGCATGTTTTTCCTCTCATGAGCTCATGTTTCACTCACTGTCCCTGTGTGATCACTACAGACAGGCAGACAATGAGCAGACTGAAAGACCAGACATAATGAGAATATTTTGTACGGGGGTGGGGGAAATGCATATTTTTAGAGCTTACTTAAGGTTTAATTAAACTAATGAAATGGACAATAAGGGCGTCAAGTTTTTTTGTCCATCGTCCTCCCCCTTGTACATGCTGACACGTTGAGATGTTTCATTTTCAACAATGAGTCTTTTCCTCTGTCTTTTGGATATTCTTAAATCTCTTATCTTATTAATCTTTAAAAAAAAAAAAAAAAAGAAGAAGGCTTTTTGCCGCAGGCGGCAGAAGAGGAATTTGTGTTTAGTGGATTCCTGTTCCCAGATGAGGAGAGCTAAATGAGTTTGGAGGCTTCCTGAATGCTCTATAATTGTGATGAGGCTCTGTTCCTCTGAACAATTAAAGATGCAGGAGCCCTGTCTCTTCTGAGATCCATCCCAGATCACTATCGTTGAGTCTGCCCAGTAAATCACACACACATTGCAGGCGAAACGATGACCACCTCTCTTGTCTTTCCGCTGCCCAGCTACTACTTTAAGAGAGAATCTCAAGGTCGGCATCATGCCCAATGCTATGGTCAATTTATTACTGGCTGTCAAAGCATTAGAGGGTAGAAACAGAGGACTTGCCAGTCTCCCCAGTGGTCCAACCCCCCTCTCCTCCTCTGCTGCTAGTCTCACATAGCAGGCTTTATTTGTCCCCTCAGAACAAAGCGGCGAACAAAGCTGCATAGCCGTCTGGTCGGTGGAGCTGTGTGACTATGCTAATGTCTCTAGGCTGGTTGGAGTCTTATTGAATGGGTGAGCAGAAGAGGTAAATAAGCGTGTCTGGATGAGAGGTGGGGGCCAGCGGGTGAAAGAGATGAAGTAATAGACTATTCCAAGGGTCAGCCCATGTGAATGCAAATATTTATATAAGTGATTAAAATACCCTCCCCACATCCCGCCCACTTCATTTAAATGAAGAACTAAACTGTAAAACGATTCATCTCCTTAAGGCAAGTCTGAAAGAGGAAGCAGGAAGAGGCATTTGTGGGTGGAAAAAAAAAAGAGCAAACAAATAGTGACGTAAATCTGACTCACTCGTCTTTTGCCTTCACAATGCAAAGATTAGAGCAGCAGGCTCTTTCGGGGATGCAGATTTCATCCTTTGCTTTTCTTAGACTTTCATCCTCACAGTGACGAGTCTGTGGAATATCACACTGTCACAGCCATTTCTTCAAAGATTCAGAAAGGCTAATCTTGCTAGCAATATTGCTATCTTCATTTAGTTTTTACCTCTAAAAATATATGTGAACTTTTTTGTGTTGACGGAGCTTTGATAAAATGAGGAAAAAGTGCAGAGTTGTTTTTTATGTACATAATTAAGTGGCTCCGAATCTGTTAGACCTTTAGATCAGAGGGAGGATCACACCGAGTCTTATTTCTTTGTGTATTTTTCACAAGATGCGCGTATAATAATCCCTTTTGTGAGTTTGTATCAACAATCGCACTTTCAACTAAAGTACGGGGTGCGTCCTCTTGATGCCGGCTGGGCCTTTCAACCTCACATACACCGAGATGTGAGAGCTCTAGATATTAGTTTTGTTATCCTCGACAACATTTATCTAATCAAAATTCTCATATCGTCGCATCTCGTGATTTCTCCGTGTGATAGGCGCAACAAATGGATTCTCGAGTCGGTTTTAAACCGTGACCCGCGGCACTTTGTCACAGAACCAATCAGGTTTGTCTCAGTCATCTCATCGTCTGATAACGGTGGGGGAATCCTGAGGTGCAGACACTTTAACATGCAGCTGTCTAGATCTGTGTCCTGCTCTAATTGAAATCAGGATGCGATAACATGCTCATTACGGAGGAAGTCTGAATAGATGGACTCTAGCCAACATCACCGCCAGGGTTTCTCCTTGATGTAGTGTTGATGTGGCAGGCTTGACCACTTTTCTTTTTTTTTCTTTTTTTTAAATCAGAAATCAATGACTCCAACAGTGCACTTTTCTCACAATCTCACAAAACATAGGCAGAGGAAAAAGTTGAGTCAGTGGCGTGTGAGTGTCTCCGGTTGCATCTGAAGCTGATTAGCCTATCATCATCCAGCAACAACATTGTTCCCAGTGTGCCGCTGTTTGCAAGTGGGGCGATTTGCTTTTTATTTTGATGCCTTAATGAAAGCATTGTGCCGAGATATCGCCCTGTTAAGCACCATTAACAAGTCGATTGCATCACGAGGCACCCTGTTGTCATTCATTAAGTCTGGGTTATTATTTATTATGGAAGTTATTATGGAAGAATCCAGAGATCAAACTCCACAGAAAGAACCCGAGGACCTGATGTAAAGATCGAGGTTAGTCAGTGTACTGTATGTTGGAGGACGGGTCATGTGTAGGTGATGAAACACAACACAAACACTGTTGATGCTAATAAAATAATACTATTTTCATTTCTAAACCAGTTTGAGATATGAGTTTTAGAGTTCAGATGTAGCAGATATAACTGTCAGGAACAGTTTAGAGTAATGTAGTAGAGATTCTAATTACCGTGTTTGTTTCTGACATCCACCTTTTTTTTGGCTAATTTCATTGTCTAATCTTGTTACATTATTTGTTTTTTCTCCCTAGAGCAACAGTTGTGAAGTTGTTGAACTTACTTGTCTTCACTTATCCAACAAACAATCTTAGTTTTCGTATTTTCCTAGTGCTCGAAAAATTCCTTCATTCAAGTGACACATTATCCAATGTTATGATATCTGCTTTTGAGAAGACAATATACCAGAGTGTACTATCCTTCAATGTATTATATTGTTACAGTATATAGTGAATAGTATATTGAAATACTGAGTGCTGTAAATGAAAGGCCGAGTGCTTGAGCAGGTCTCATGTATCCACGTCATGAAATAATGAGTGCAGTCACTCACAAAGGAAAAACCCTGCTGTTGACTCAAACCTGGTTGTTGCAGAAAGCATTGATTCCTTCATGCCTCTTCATCAGAGCTAATTACACAACACCGTGTCTGTTACTGGGTAATGGTTCTTAGATAAAGCAAACAAATTGTTGTCAAATGTGAGTTTATTGATAGAAAAGCCAAAACAAGGATTCAGATATAATTTGAGCTGTAACTAATGGGAGCCATGACTGTCACTGCCTCGCTGACTGATAGCATTTTAAGTAATAATGGCTTTGTTGCACTGCAGCACTGCAGATACTGTGCGCTGGAAAGAGTTGGATGGGCAGTTAGAGAGCTGCATCATGAGCTCAGCTTGGGAAAGTCTTTTGGACGATCTGATGTCAAAAGGAATTATTTCATTTCCTTCTTCTAGGCCCTTTAGTGGTCATCAGGGAGCATTAGACATGGCTCTGCAAATCCCTCTGACTTTGGTGCGGCTGCAGCTTTGCTTGTCTGCCCACACCTTAAATCAACTCTGCCGATCTCAGCGCGGCTCTCTGAATCAGCTTTTGCGATCGATGACATCGGTCTCTGAGCCTCTCTATCTGATTTTACATGTATGTTGAGTTTACTCTGTATGTCTATATCAGTCTCAGTGATAATACTAGAAAAAGACTTGCCAGTGCAGCGGTATATTAGAACTGACACCTACTGTACTGTATTTACGTAACAGCATGATTTCTCTCAAACCTCTTTATTAACAAAACACAACTCTAAATATGTGATCAATCCAATCCAACCAATCCTAATAACCATTGTTGGTTCAGTACTAGGGAGACTGTGTTATGTAACTTTGCTGAACAGCACTTCTCTAAAATCATTCAAGTGGTCACCATTTAAAAAAATCTCACTGCAAAACCTGGGACCTTTATTTCAACAGAGGCCAAAGGTTAAGGATATCATGCAGTAGGTGTATTAAATGAGAGCAAGCTTAAATGGCATAACACAAGCACTATGTACTGTATAAAGTACTGATTTTCTACAGGAGCAACAACTGCACCTGAATGCAACACAAAGTGAGCTAATGATGAATTGAAATCAATCACAAGTCATGTAACAAGAATTAAACACATGGTATAAATGAAGTAGCCAGCACAGTGCTTTGCTAGTTTCATAACCCATGAAATCTCAACTCAACAAGTGTTTTATTTACAATTTTGCATTTAAGATGCATTACTAGGATTTTTATGTTCTTAGTGCTCAGTCTAGAGTCAGTATTCTGCCACGTATCAAGAAAAAAAACAAATTGTTTGCAGAATCACTTTACTTTATATCATTTGCCAACATGCTGTTAAATGAAATGTGTTTTCCTGAAGTTGTGACTGTCAGAAGAAGAAAAAAAAAGACAGACATTTACAGCTGGTGAGCAAACAGCTAGCTCAAATGATTTTCACTTGTTAATGTGCAGTGATGACAAGCTTGTTACTTTATTATTCCCTCCTGTACTGTTCTGTACAGTGTGTGGTGGGTACGAGGCTGATTAGGTTGGACAAACACAGTGCAATATGTTGACAGCAGCACCACACTGTCATGGCACAGCACAGGCGAGGCCTCTTCCCTGCTCACCCCCCCTGCTGAGTTTCCATCACACAGTGGAGGCCACTTCGCTTCAGACGGAAACAGTTGGCCAAGTTAAATCTGTGCTGGAGGTTGATCGAATGGCCACGTTATGTGTACAGACTCGGTGTTTGCTGTGATGGATTACATCGGCAGTCGGACTGTTTAACCAGACCGCTAATTGATGGAAATGAAAGGAAACCAATGGCTGCCTGAATCTATGGAAAACAGGCATCCAATAATCTGTAACTACACAGAGATAATTTTGAAAGTGTAAAGCGTGTATGTGATTTCCTTGAAGTACAGTATGTGATCGTTGTTAAAATGTAATTCATCAGCAACGCATAAGGAGACAGATTTGCAGAACTGAGAGTATAAACAGCAGAGGCATTGGTTTTTACCCGTGACAGCAGCATTGTACGGCATGAATGGGTCAAGAGCATCCTCAATGTGCATTCAGTCGACCTGTATCCACTGTATGAAAGGGATCTAAGTGTCCCAGCATGTGCAGTGTCTCTGCCTTGCATGGTGGCTCTTGGCATTGTCTACTTGCAGTGGAGCTATGGGGCTCTCATTGCCTGTAGCACTGCTATAATCCTGCATTTGAAGAGGATCTGTTCTGGGGCTGGAGACAAAGCATTCTGTAGAGGGTATCAAGTGTCCGCCACCAAAGCCTAGCTCCCCAGGCTGCCCTCCAGGGGATTTCCTGTGAGCTGCAGCGAAATCAAGGTGAGGGCAAAGCTCGGTCTGCGGGATTTGAACCTGGCTTCCACGAGGAGCCTCTGCATTGGTTGAATCCGTATGAGATCACACGCCGCCGCCGCCGCCAGTTTGGTCTGTGTTTCACAAGGTCGACACAGTGACTTCTGACGTGGTTTGTTGCATTTTTTTTTCCCCCAGCAATGCTCCACTGACCTACTTCCTTTTAATCCCTCGATGTGACTTTAATTGACTAGAGGGAGGGGCAGGGAGGAGAGAGGGGTGTGTCTGTGTGTTCTAGGAGGGGGCAGCGAGTGCAGAAGAAGGGTGAGGGAGGGGTGGCGTTGGAGTGAAGATAGGGAACACAGGAGCAACCAAGAGAAAGGGAGATTTGAGAGCTTGAGTGATTTCCTGCTGCCACTGCTGCGTTCAGGCCACAAATTAATTTGATTCTGTTATGTAACTGTAATCATCATCCTCTCTAATCACATCAGCGGCTTTGTGAGACACCCAAAATAGAGGGATTGTGGGCTGGACAGAGGGCGGGGCAAACTGAAGGGTCTAGTTGCTAAGGGCCAAAGAAAGTAAATGGACTGGGGCCCGGCAGCAAGCATCTAAAAAAAACACAGATGTCACAAATGAAAGGGCCAACAAACCTGACTACACAAATCCAAAATAGGAGGCAGTTACCCTGAATCTAATGAGATGTGTTTTTTCGTTTTCAGTCAAAAACATTACATTCTGACCCTTATAAGCAACATGTTACAACAATTAAAGCAAATTGAAATGTTTTTTTTGTGATAAATGCTCAAAAAACAAGTGAATTTTGAAGGTGATTAATTTAATCATTACTTGTGAAAATCAAAATTAGTCACAATTATACTTTTAAAACAGGGATTGGTTTGATTATCATCTTGATTTAATGTACAGTAATACTCCATAACTGTCACCTCTTCTTGTGGTTATCACTAAAGTGTACAGTACACCACAGGTGATACAGTATTTGGTTGAATGTGATCATGATATAAAAGTATTGAATTTGTTTAACCGTCCACCAACCAAATGCCGACACCATCTTGACACCAGCGATCAAGTCCAAAACCGAACATCTGCTTAACGTCCCAATGTCAACTGGCCATGTTGGTGTCAGTCTAATCTTCTTTTCAACCAAACTGTAACGTCTGATTTGTTCCCACTGTGTCAACTGTGTCACAAGGAAAGAAACTTTAATAGACTTTTTTTTTTTTTTAATGGTGTTTGATTGACAGGAAAGGCTCAATCCAACTAAAAACATTAATGATGGCCACCTTGCATTAAATGTCCCAGGAAACCTTTCCAGTGAACCCATATGTCTGGTGACACTCACTGAAGTGAAATGTCGCCATCATTAATATTTCCTGCAGTGAAAATGTCAGCTGAAGAAAAGTCTCAGATTTTTACAAAATTAAACATACAGATTAGTATTAATGTAATCTCATAGACACTGAATTGTTTTAAGTTTATTATATTTTTGCATGAAGAAATCCACAGTTTGGTATCTATCCCTAGATTTCACTTGATGACATGAAGCCCACCCACCACTTAAAGGGATAGTTCACCCAAAATCAAGGGCTGGGAGAAGTTTCAGAGTCCTCCGTAGCTTCTCTGAGTTACAGGGGGTCTCAATGTAGCAGTGCATGTCCATATAACGGTTGCAAATGGATACCATCTGTCTTTGTAACAAAAAGACACAAAAAGATACACCAAAAAAAACGTCTGACTTGTATTGAAGCCCCGAAATGCAAAATTGTCCCGAAAAAAATTAAATAAGTCTATATTTCAAGCTTGTTTGTAACGGAAGCTCCTCTTCCCGGTTCGTCAAATTTGGACGAACCAGGGTCCGTCCTGTACCCAGTTCAAAATTTCAATTTTGGGTGAACTATCCCTTCAAACAACCATGCACACCCTAATAGTTATGTACCATGAGCAGGCATACTGGAACTTTATTGCCTGATAATAAAGCATAACTAAGGTTTGTAAATAGGTGCCTGCAAATGCAACTTATGGGGGGAAAAAATTATGCACGTAATTTATATTGGTGTCATGTGTGTTGAAGTTGTTTATGAGATGGTGACTACCTCAAATTGAAATCCGCATTTAATATTTTCCTTTGCAGATATTTTTACTATCACCAGTCTTTTGTGTGTGGCAGTCAGTGCAGTGAATAACCTGCAAAAGAGATTCCCAGGCTGAAAAGGTTCCCATATATTTCTGGAACATTGAGGTGAAAAACACATTTCACCGAACAACAACTAGTTTTTATTTAGATATTTGAATGTACAATGTGTTTATATCATTTTCAGATGCCGTGCCGAACACATTATATTAAAACCACCATAGCGGGAAGAAATCGACAGGTTGTAAGCCAGATGTATCAAGTCAGGTCCTGCTTTTTTCTGGAGAGAACAGAAACCACTGAGCCGTGACTTTGTATTATCAAAGAAATATTTCCTGGCCGGCATTAGATGAGCTTATGATAGACTTCTGTTCCATCATTTTTCCGAAGTGGACAGATGCCAGACAACGTGACTGCTTCTGTCAGTCGGAGAAAAGCATGATGTACATTGTCTTTTAGCTGGCTGACCGTGACTTTTGGGACACAAGTTGTTTGAGACGGGTCAGAGGTTAACTGGTTCGGTGAGGCTTGTCTCCGGGGGTCTGATTGGGAAGCTGAAGGCCCTGTGAGTGTCCTCCGTAAAGTGCAGTCCTGTGTCACATACTGACACACTCATGTTTGCTTTGAGTACCATTGGATCCTCTGTCGTGTTCTGAAAAAAAAAAAAAACCTGGCGTCTGTGAAAAACCTCTCACCATGTCTAGTCTTTTGTTCTTCATCTGAGCTGGATGACTACAGTCAAGCGGGATGCAGCATCAACAGAGGTGTCTTCCTTCCTGTATCTATTGATTCTTTGTGATTGTAGCCTGTTTTTCTATTTAGTCACTGAATCACACCGGAGCTGATGCGTTCATGACAGACTTCATCTGGGCTCTGGATACGGAAGACCATGCATTGTATATCTTGTTAGTACGCACTTATGTGACAAATGCACATGGTCCACATGGCTTTTTGCTTTGCATCACAACTGCCTGTTTGTGTGTCATGTGTTTTGTTGTTGTGGGGCGGGCGGGAGGCTTTTGCGGTGTGCCTTCTCTCTCCTCCAGCTGAAACCTGTCAGTCCCCCTGGGGAGCTGGGCCCAGGTTTACAGGACAGCTGAGGCAGCCCTGACAGCCCAGCTCATCTCGTTTGGAGCAAGGCATGCCGCTTTGCCGCTTGCTGCCTGGACAGGATTTGTTCCCTTCCTGCCACTTTACATCCACAAGCTCTACATTTAATTAGAATCACTTGTCATGTCTCGTATATCACCTGGGCCTCTTGGTGTCAGCTGTCAGCCAAAGAAATGCGATAGTTATTCATTGCTCTGCCGATGTGTAGCAGCAAGGTCACAGGACAGAATGCACCTTGAGCTAACTGTACTTAATGTTTATGTGTGGCTGCACACTGTTTGTGTGTGTGTGTAGTTGTTGTCTAAAATGAAACCTATATTTTGCATCTCCCACAAAAGAGACAGTTGAATTGTTTATGTTACGGTAAGCTACGTAGTAAATGGATGGAGTCCAGCTCAAGTGAAAAGCTAATGGTAGTGGATGGGGGGGGGCACAGTGGACTTTTAGAGGGCTATTAGTGGCCTCGGTGGGTATTGGCTCTCGGTGCGGCTCAGACTAGCTGAGATTTCTTTCTGCTGACCTGGACGAAGCCCCAAAAAATCTTTACATTGCAGAGGTTACCAGGCAACTGTGTGTCTTCAGGGGTTGCACACGGCACCGGACCCTGTGCCAACATAAAGCATACATGATGGATGCAACAACCTCTGACCTGTGTACACATCCGTGTGCCGCTTGCATTTCTTACTATACTCACCAGAGATCTGTGCTCATTGGACACTCACCTGTCTGTGTCTCGTGTGTGTGTGTGTGTGTGTGTGTGTGTGTGTGTGTGTGTGTGCAGGCAGCACCGTGTGCCATGTTTGCTTTTGCTTTGATCATGTTGTCCCTGTCACTTTAAATGGTGATGTTTTTTTTTTTGTTTTTTTTTCTGGTCCCTCTCTTGTTCTCTGTCTCTGTCTCTGTCTGTCTGTCTCTCTTTCTCTCTCTCTCTCTCCCCTCCTGCTTTAACAGCCTGGTTATATAACTCCCTTTTCTTTCTTTGACATCCCAGAGCTCTTGCAGTCAGCTGACAGCACCCAAATGTCTGCTGGTAAACACACTGCTTTCTGTCTTTTCTCTCCCCTGATTTTTTTTTTCTTCTTCTACACTTCCTCTTCACCCCTCCTACTCCTCAGCGATTAGGGATTGATTCTCTCCTCTGTCCCTCTGCCTCCTCTTCCATTGGTTGGGCTCCATATCCCCAGGCCAGTTTCCACATATTAGCACCCGAGGCCAGGGGAGGCGGGCAGATACGCATTGCCTGCCATGGCCCATGGATCCTGCAAGCTAGTGAAAAATGTGCTTTGGAGAGGCAATAAATTGCATCCAATTTAGAGATGAAGGCAGAAATAAATTTCTCTTTTCTGAAGTCTGAAGAAAGGGAAAAAAGCCCCTAGATAATTTCTGTTCCATCTTTTTTATGTGAAAAATTCTTTGAAATATCCTTTTTGTGTTGTTCATTTGAATTCATAAAATAATTATATGTCTACACTTTAGATTGCCTTTTTATGTTTCAGCAGGTTATGAAAATAATTATTCTTGTCTTTGCTGACATGTTTTGCATCTTGCTTGAAATGTGTTTGAGTCAGAGGAGACAGTTTGAAAAGAAACATTTATCAGACATGATTTGGCGCGCGCACACAAGACCCCACCACCACCCCCGCCCCCTCTCTTTCCTCCTCCTTCCCATTTCTCATCATTCCATTATCCTAAATGAACTGTCCAAGAGGCTTAGGCTCTCTCAGCTCAGTGCTGCAGAAGTCTGGAAGAATAAGAGAGTGTGTGAGGTAGTCTCAGAAATGATGAAAGGAAGTGTCTGGTAATGACCACATCAACTTTCTCCCTCTCCTGTTCGCTGCCTGTTCCCCAAATGTTTTCAGAAGCCTCCATCACTCCTCCGTGGCACCTTCGTAAATGGCTCCTGAAGTAATGAAGGACTTAGGAAAAACACTCCAGTCTGTAAGGCTTGCATCAACAGTGCTGTATAAGCCAATGGAGAGCCCTAACACTCATTTTCCCTGTGGTGATGTGCAAGCCTCCTATTAGTCTCTGAAGCCCAAACTCCAGGCTGAGATGTTTCCCTTTGTGTTCAGGTAGAGAGAGTGTTGTGTGCCAGTGCTTTCCTGTGTATTACCCGGCCTGCCAAAAAAACAGTGGAAGAGACATGAGGGGGATACACTCTGGAGAATTGCATCCCATTCTGTTTTTCTTTTCTCTTTTTTTTCTCCTCTCCTCCAAGAGATGTTTCTTCTCAGTTAAAAGGCTATGTTTCTCAACACCATTTCAATGTGCTGACACCCCAACTGTGAGGTGTTGAAATTGGCAAAAAAACATTGTCAGCGCACAGTGTTGTGGTGCCAGTGAACTCCAAAAGTACAACATGAAAAGGGTGATTTTGTGTATGTTAGAGTGAATTTACTGACAACATCGCCATGCTGTTACTCATCACTGACTTCACCCTATGAGATGAATAATGTGCAAATGGGCAAACATTCTTTGTTTGTTGTACACTCTGACAGTATTTACTTTGGATCACCAAGTAATGTTTTTGTTTTGCAGCCAAATAAGCGCAAAAAATAGATTTACAGTGCTAAGCTTCAGATGGCTCGCTCGCCGTGTTAGGTTGTATTATTTTCACACCCTATCTGTGAGCATTAATGGAAAAATGATACATGCTACATGAAAATAGGAAGGAAATTGCTCCAGCAAACAGCTTTATTTGAAGTTAACGCATCATGTATTTTAAGTTGCATTATGTCAACAGTTTTGCTGTCTTGGGGCTGATGCTGCAATGTACCACGGGCCTGTGCTGTTCATCTAAGCAGGCAGTTAGCTAAGCTCAGCTGATTAATAAATAAGCATGCCATGGTCTTGGATCAGTGCGCCTCTAATGTGCTCAGACTCTCTGCCTTGTTCCTGTTGCGTCTATATTCCGCTTGGCTTCGTAAATGCAAAGGAGGGGTGGGGTCTTTCTACTATCTATCAGCGTGTCGTAGGGGCGTCTCAGCGTGTAGTCATCAAGGCCCGCTGTGGCATGAGCTCCCCTCATACTGCTGTATTTGTCTCTCCACATGGCCAAATGCAATTGGACGTGAGCTCCCCGTAGCTCTGCCCCCCCACCCCCCCCTCTCTTGCTGTCCTTCCCTCCCTTTGCTTGTGTAAATTATGTAAGTGCAGGGGAAGCGGCAGCGACGAGGCATACAGTAGTGGCATTTTCACTAACCAGGGTTTGTGAGCAGCCTGCTAGCCCACCAGCTCGCCGCATCAGCTACACCAAATGCATTTTTAACCGGGGTTTCCAGAGCAGCCCGGCTAGACACGGTGAAGACATGGGGGTTAGTGGGTTCACCTTACTGACTGTTCTGTAGTTAGGGGCTGACATCTCTAAATGCGCTGTCTGTGTATTGTGTAGCCATGCAGGGGAATTCTCCCCTCCACGGCTCAGACGACGCTCTGGCTCCGTGTTCAGCCCCCTTCTCATGAAATAACAATATGGCACTTTAAAACACAGACCTCACAGAGGATGAGCAGTCGCCTCCAAAAAAGCCATAATAGCGAGACAGATGGAATGTCAAACTCCAGCTCTCAATGTGTATTTTGGATTTGATACGGATTATTTGATTTTTGATTGGAACGTTTGAATATCCTACAGCAGATGTAACGTATCAGGCGGCCTTCGCTATAGTATTAGATATCTGTTCCTACAGTTGTTTTTGATCATGTCCTCTAAATATCCTTCTTATTCCTAAAAGCTTGTCTTTTGGGCACAGATTTACCATATGTAACTGTGTGTAGCAGACAAAATATACCCGTTGTTTGTTTTCCCCCTCACACACCAACCCACCCACCCACACACACACACACACACACACACAGACAAATACAGGAGCCTCGCCAAACAGAGGCTCAGATTATTCAGCGATGATGGAACAAGTCGATAGAACGAAGGACACAGAGTAAAATCTACAGCAGTTATAATCATCAGTTTGTCATTTATCAAACAACAATAAAACACATTCACTCCTTTTTTATATTTATATATTTTATCTTCAGTCTGTGTGGTCAGATTTTTTTTCCCTTTGTTTTTAAATTTTCATTGAGGACATTCTGGACGATGCTCGGACATGTAATTATTAATAGTCAGTGTCGACAATGTTAGTTGTGGCATTATCGTATATGCTCCTCATGAGAACACAAATCACATCCCATAATCATTCTGCCGTCTAAGCCGCTAGATGCACAACAGGTGCCACTCACCTGTCAGCTACAGTCCTACGGCCGCGAAACAACAGGTTGCCTCCCCTCTGTAGTCTGACCTAAAGTGCTGTTGCGTCCGCCTGGCCTCCCTGACGGGCAGCCTTAACAGTTGCTCTGTTGTTGCTCTGTAGATTGAATAGCAGGTAAGTACCATCTCTGTCTGTCTGATCATCCACACGGTCTGTGAATTGCTATAAGTAAGTGTGTCCCATCTGCCTGGCAGAAATCAATAGGCGCTCTTCACGCAGCGCTGAGTTTGTCTGGCTTCGAAGGAATAATTAAAGAGCCAGCTTGCTGCACACAACCATGATGACTAATGCTGTTTAAGGAATGCCGCTCTTACATAAATCAATAGCTCTTATTTATCTCTCCTCCTTTCTCTTTTTTTTTGCACCCTCTCTCCTTCTCTTCTCCTTTGCTCTTTCTGTGTATGTGTGTGCGTGCGTGTGTTTATCAAGGCAGACAAAGTTCTCCTTTGTGCTTGTAGGTCAGTGTGTCACTGTGCCATGGCCGTGATGCTTACACATTTTGACAACCTCTGAGTGGGGGAAAAAAAAAAAAATCCCAAAGTAACCCTCTTCCCTGTAAAAACAAGGTAGATGCAATAGATTCAATTGTTCTACATGGATGCGGTAACGCCACGTCTCTTCCTGTCTGTGGCCCTTATTAACCCTGAAGGTCAAGGACAGAAACGAAAGGGCAAACATCTGTTAAGGCTGCCCCTTCGATTCTCTGCCACCCAACAAAAGAGAGGCCGAATAAATATGTGTGAAATAATGCATGGTTATGAGTGAGCGCTATATGCACACCTTTCCACCATATTAGGTTTTCATAATTGAATAAAACATGGAAGTGCTCTGAACATCCCCTCAGAGGGAAATGGCAGTCACTAAAGCATAGAAGCCAACTCAATAAAGAATTGGAAATGAATAAGAGATGAGGAGCAAACGAAGTGTGGTATATGAGAACGAGGGGGTGATTTACTCTAAAACAATATTTGAAACAGCAGGTGACTGAAGGGCAATAATTACATTGTAAAAAAAAGAGGGTGGTTTTTGAAGTAGTCAGCCCACTGCTGGGCTTCCAGTCAGCTCTGTTAATTTTAAACTGAATGTTTTTTAACTAGACCGAATATAGACTCAAATCATATGCGAACATGACCAAAGAAACATCTCTGTCAACCACATTTGCGGTTGCAGAGACTGTATACACACACACACACATACAGAAAGGGAGAGAGGGAGACAGACAGACAGAGAAAAGCTGGGAAAGGAGGTACGCTGTGAAATATCCTGAAGGTCCTTGGCAGCATTAGAGAAAGGCCTGGGAGGTTAGGAAACATCAAATCAATGCATTGTAATGTGAATTGACTGCTGACTTTGATCATCTGCCTTGGGAGTGCTTTAGCATTGAGTGCTGTCACACTGGCTGGGTTAAGCAAATATGGCATGGGCTGAAATGGAGAGAGATGGGGAGGAAGAGACAGGTTAGAATGGGAGTGAGAAAAAAGGGATATGTGATGCCTGGCTATCATCAGAGAGTAATGGGCACATTAAAATTCAATGTCCGCTTGGTAAATGGCATACTGTGGATGTAATGCATAGTTAAACTGACTCATAATTGCAGATAGCGAATGCATATATATTAACGACACGGGGAGGTGTTGGCCCTATTTCTTAATAGAATAATCACACATGCACCGTTGTCTCGGAGAGTGCGCTTGATTTCTTTGAAAAGGCTGTAGTTGTCAGAAAAAATGATTTTAGCCCAGACTTAACTGTATTGCTGGGCAGACAGCTGATACCCTCCACTCAACCCCCCCCTCCAAAATGATAGGTCAGCCCTGCTTAGTGTCAGAAGCTGCTGATATCCTGGGTCTGAAAGTGGAAATGCTCTTAAGCCTTTCTCCTATAATGGAGTGGCCAGTCTAATCTTGCCCTCTGAGTGAGAGCAGGTAGGGAAGAGAGTTTTTACCACAACACTATGACCTTTGCTTTGGCACTACACCGTCCAGATTACAGCACGGTGCAAGGCTGGCATCCTTGTCCCTCGGCGGCAACGTCCAGTTCCCCCAGCAGGCCTGAGAATCAACAACTGAGCAACGCTCCGTCTGCACTGTTGGCAAAAGGCAGTCACTGTGCGGGGGAAGATGAGGGCCGAAAGTGCGGTTTCATTTCATGACAAAAGTTGAAAACAGTGCGAATCTCTGCCCCTCAGTAACTAATTTGGGTGCTAGAGGCTTGTCTGTGCAACTTACTAGTCAGTGTCCACTGATAGCCTCCGTGTGAGGCGTTTAGAGAACACAGGTAAATTACAGTGTCTACTGATGGTCTGCATGAGATGTTTGTAGGACATCTGGAAATTGTTGGTACAGAAAAATAACCAGTGTTGCACAGCACACACTCTGCCTCCTAAACCACACAAGCGTCTGCATGCGTATCGGTCACACGGGCACGCACACCCGCCACCGCAAACCTGTGGGAAAAACACTGTAATGTCTGTAAAATGATAATTTCGAGAAAGGTTAGAAACACCAGGAACAGACAGCCATGTATTTGCCCTCCGCGCACGAGTGCCACCGCTTCCCATCTGGGCAGGTCATCTGTTATAAACTGTAAATATCTCGCGTTGTGATATCATTCTGTCCATGCAGGCAGCACTTGCAGTTTTTTTTTCTTTGACTAAGAAAATGTAAAATCAAATGAACGCTGCATGTACAAATATTCTTTCATTTCATCAATTTTAGATGACAACAGACAGACTATGGCTGTGGAGCTCCAGCTCGCTCTCGGGCTACAGCCTGTTGTCAGAAGGATAAACAGTTGATGCTGAAAACCTGTGTGGATTGTCTGTCTCTCTGTCTGTTATTTTTTCCACACAGGAAATATATCAGGAATTGTTAAGGGAATCGATTAAGAATTCAACAATGCCATCATTATCAGTACAATGTTATCAATTCCCATCCCCGTTCCTCAGGAGGATGTCCCTCTTACGTAAGGCACACAGTGGGAGGGTTCAGCCTCTCGCTCTTCACAGCCTTGTTTTTCCTGTTGTTGAATCGTCACATTTCAGATAAAATCTCTTGACTGGGAATTCAGGAAAACTGTTATCTCATCGGTAGCTTGACTGTAAATGTTTGTCCTCTTCCCTCCTATAACAGTAGTAACACGCTGTAAGCAAACTGAACCAAAAAAAAAAAAAAAATGGACGCAGAGCTCGGATGGCGTGTCTGACAGAAAAACAGTGCAGTGCAGTTATGTCACCGTGACAAAGAAAGAGACGAGGGAGGGCCGAAAGCTACACGGGAGGAGATAGATTCCTTGAGTCAAGCTGGAGCAGCAAAGAGAAGCCCAAAACCTCTTGTCACTGTATAAAAAGAATAGCAAGACGACCCGTAGGTATTGGGCTGCTAGGTGCATCTCCTAACAAGCTGACTGTTCAAAGGCTTTTTAGTGCTCTAGAGAACATGAAAGGCATGTTTAAAAATTTAAAAGCCCGATCTGTTCCAGTGCTATGGAGCGGCAGAGGGAAGCAGATTTTTACGTCGCCATAATTCCCCAGTTGCTTGCTTTGTAAATTAATTAAGATGTTTATGACAGCTGCTTGCACCTAATGGAATGCTTATAGACTATGCTATTAATTATTACTGCTGGCCACGGCTGCAAGCTTTCATATTGCTGAGAATGTATGGCTTGCAGTATAGATGCGGCCCTAGCCTCGACCTCGGACCCCTCTCCACTCTGTGACAGTCAGCGGGGCCGTCTGCATGTGCATGTGCAGATGTCTGTTTGGGTTCGTGTGCGTCATGTGTATGCTCTTCTTCATACTGCAGCACGTGTCTAGCCGACTGTGTCACAGTGGTCACAGTTGCATGAAATTTAGATCAAAAAAGAAAAAGAAAAAAATGTTTATTGGAACGAGCAGTATTCCACAAACCCCCGATTTAACACCACTGGGAAGATAACAGCAGCCTTTGTTGTAACGCGTAGTGCTGCGATCGCGGATGCTGATTGGATGTTTCCCTTGTGTAAAGTACAAAACCTCTGCCCCGCGTCTGTCCTCTCTGTAACCTGGCCAGGCTGTAGGACGTGTTATCTCGCCGTGCCTTCTGGACAAATGCCACATTTTTATCATGTAACACTAGAAAAGTATATTAGGATTGTCATCTTCCTCCTCGATAAACCAACAGCCCTTCCTGTTACCTTGTCCACTTGTTAGTGTGGGGCAATCGTAGCATGAACTGTAACTGACCTCATGAGCCTGCAGGAGGTTCAGCGGTTTGCTCCCTACTGTTAACTTGGCTCCGGAGCGGAGAGTTTGTTATGCTTTCAGTAAGAAAGGGAGAATAAACAACTCAGCTGCTACGCCTATGAGTGTGCAAGTGCTAGTATGGCTAATTATAGTTCCTCTTTCATATGACTTCACCACGAGTTCTTTCATTGACATTGTCATGCAACAGCATAAGAATAACCCCATGGAGAGCAGGAAGCTTTGTAGTAGCAAGATACAGTCTGCAGATTTACTAGATATAAACAGTGTGTACACTTTAAATCACTATATGGTCTGGTCTCACTGTTCTGAGTTTTATTATTGCTGGTGATCAGGATAAGGTGCCAGTTGTGTTTATTTCAATTTTATGCTGCTGCCATCTTCTGCTGGACTTTAGTTTCTTTTCTTTTTTTTTCTTTCTTTAAAAAAAAAAAAAAACTTTTTCAGTGTAATTAAAGAGTTGTATCGATCAGTTACACTCTGTAGGTTAGCTATAACAACAAAATTTCAATTTCAAGTTTGTAAAATTATTGTTTTTAATCATTTGTTTGGAATTATTTGCATTGTCAACTATGTTTTTGCTACTTTTACTTCCTCTACGGCATCAAAATTTAAAGTTAGTACCATAATTAACCAAAAAAAAATAAATCAATCATGGAAAGTCTCACTGGAAATATTAGCGCTACTAAATGTGTATCATTACTGTGAACTGTATGTTATTGGACACCTTCCTCACCAAAGTATGTTTAATGTTTTAGAAATTAGTCCAATCTGTACTTCTTTCTCCGGAGCTCATGGGATCATTTATCTTTAAAAAAAGAAAGAAAAGAATGCACACACACTTTGGTTGAAGTTTGAAACTTCAACTTTGATAACGATGCACCCTGTGAGGAAATGTCTCAAGCAAACTGCTTAGTTAGAAAGTACCACAAGCCAAAAAGGCTCAGAACCACATATACAGTGTTATTTCAAAGCAGAGAACAGATAGAATCCCAGTGTTTATCAGCTGTCTAGTTACAGTGTTGGTGGAAAATATCTCTCACTGCCTTGACAGCGCGCCCTGTGGCGTCAAGTTACCCAGGAGTCAATGGGACAAATAAATAACGCAAGACAGCTCACTCTGTTGATTACACCATGTGAGGTACGTTTGTATCCCTCTATCCCTGCAGAATGGAGGCATCATGTCTCTGCTCTGCAGAGCTTTATCCTGTGTTATCCTCCGATTACATTTACATAGAGAATGCAGCGGGGAGGGAGAAGGCAACAAACTGAAGCACACTCCACCTGCACCACAAGAGGCGATGTGTGAAATATGTATTCAGTCTTTCATCAACCTCTTTATCTGCTACGCATGGATTATCCTCGTGTGTAAAGTCCTCTGTTGTGTTAGCTTTGAAAAAGGAGGAGGAAACTGTGATCTGTGTTCTATTAATCATAGTCCAGCTCCGTGGCCGTCCCGTTATCACACATGTGTGTAATTACAGGGTATTTGTGCTTTAAGCATGGCTCTGTTGCCTGGAAATGGAAGAGTGGCTCCACTGATGAACTCCCTGCTAATAGGACTACCTTTGATCTGCATGGAGCATGGAGGGCTTACAGAACTCGCAGGTTTTAATTATGAAATACATGAAAAATAGATGCTGCACTAAGTGCCGACCATGACTGCAGTGAATCACAGTAGCAGCTACGCTTGCTAGTTTGCCTCTGCTTTTCCTTCCTTTATGTCTTCCAGTGCTCTCAGAAATACCTCAATCCCTGTCTCTCTGACTCAGTTCGTTACTGCGGAGAGGCAAAAAAGACGAGTCCATGATATTAATTAGTGGATTGACAGACATGTAATTCATCTCAGAGGAAGTTTTCATTACATGGGAGGCTTCAGAGGGGCAGTTTGGCTTATTGGCAAGTGCTAAGACCAGACCTAATGGGGCTGCAGTTCCCTCCCTTTTGAGCAATTACAGCCAAGTCCTTATCAGCAGAGCCACGAGTCCACTGTTGTGGGACCTTGACTTCCAACACACTCACATAGAGTGATCCTTCCCCATAGACCCTTGTTCATTAGACAAGTGCCTGCTGTACTGTACTTTACTGGATGAGAACTGAGACTGAATGAGTGATGGTAATGAAACAGTACCAATATATTTCTGAGTCAGCCTTTACAGAGCTGATATTAGCTGACATTAGTTTGTCATCAGAGCTCTAGTCCCCCTCCCACTCGACCCCCACCCCCCAGGTGATCATACAACTAAGCTTGCATGGGCTGTCCATTGACGGACCTGGACAGCTCTGGTAACAGTCTGCCAGCTATCTGAGCTCACATCAACTCACCTACTCTAATCCCCCCTTTTCACGTCCCACAACTGCTATTCTCTTGAGATGATATAATGTGCAATATGAGTTTGGGCAGGTGAGCTGAAAGAACAACTCTTGAGCAACACCTCATTTCTTAAAATGACATATTTGGCGACGGCAGCCTACAGCTGTGGTCTCCTTAAGTAGAGGAGTAGCCTGTGAATCATCCGCACATAGAAACCTAAGGTAGAAAAACAAAATCAGTGAAAACAAGCAGCCCGTAGATCTGAGATTGTCTTTATTCAACTGCGGTATGCTGCGCATCTTGAATATTTAAGCTCTTCTGAGTAGGTTAGCCCAAGGGGGAACATCTCTATTGGCCAACTGTATAACTCTTACAACCCATTATTGTAAAAAGTGCATAACTGGAGTGTATGCCTGAGGAGCTGTGGGTAATTGTATTCCCCCTTTAGATTTCAACCTGGCTGTGTTGGGCTAAGGTAATATATTGTAATGTGAGTAGAAATTCACAAGTGTTGTCACTGGGGAACATTACTGTTGTCTAGTAGCGAGGTAGACCAACCTCTAACCTCCACATTGTAATAATGGAAATTGTGTTGCATTTTTCTGTATACATTCTGCAGATAGAAAAACACAAAAAGGTCTAGATTATATTTTTGTGTAATTACAACACTTGAAATAGGCGCTCCCCTGGAAGAGTATCAATTTAAAATCTATTTAGTTAAAGCCTTTATGTATATACATATATATATATATATGCAGTAAGTGTATAAACACAGCCGGCGGTGGCCCATGCAGACTGCTGTTCAGTGTAGTTCAGTTACAGCAAAGTAAGCCAGGGTGGTCTGCTGAATGCGGTTTGTCTTTATTTATGGTGCGGGCTGAAAGGCTATTGGGTTTCATGTGTGGTTGAGGCTGGATCACTGGGAGATTACCGCTGGGCTGGGAACTGCCAGCGCAAAGAGTACACAGAGGCCTGCCTGTGCCCCTGGCCTCACTTTGACCAGCGCCCAGGGCCTTCCTGCATCCGTCAGGCCCCGCGGGACCAGCTCACACTCAGAGGAGAATTACTGTATAGTCCAGCTAGAGCCAGGATCAGAGTGAACAACATCAGAGCAGCAGAAACCCGAACATTTTGGCTTTTCACCTTCAGTCCTGCACTGAATTACGCAACAAAATAACTCGGTGGAATGCCTCAGTGGTTTTCGATGGAGCAGTTCCTTGTTTGGTTTTTAGATGTTTCCTGATTTTTTTTTTTTGTTTCCTTTTGCCATAGCCAACTTTCACTGTCCTCTGAGCAGGTTAGTGATACACACTGAGCACAGCGGTGAGCATTAGTACAACACTTGTCTCACAATAGTCATTACAGTAACAACGAGGTTGTCGGTGCCATTTTAGAGTTTTGGACGCTGTACAACAGAGTGTTTTTTTTGTGAGCTTGTCATTTTTTATGCTCTCAGCTGAGTAAACCTGTGCAGGAGTGTCTTACCAATAACAATAGCACTTATCGCGCCGTTCCCTGCGGTACAATTAAAATTCCGTCAGAGTCTTCAATCTGCCTCCCAGCCATGCCTGCTGTTTCTCGGCCCTCCTGGGCCACGTCAGTTCCTCTGCTGCAATGTATAATTCACGAGCCACCAAACAGCACTGAGGACTCACCTGGAGACTCGTGGGCCCAGCAATGCAGAACTGCACTGGGAGAGACATAGTACATCAGTCTTGGAGACATTTGTAGGGGGCGAGATGCGTGAGACACGGTACCTCCAGTCAGCCAGGGCTTCTATGATCTCAGGGTCACCCTGATAACATCGCTTGTCCGCTGGGATCTTCCAACTTCTTGCCTTTTCCCACTAAGGCATGTATCCTTTTTATTTTTTCCTGACCTTTCTCCTTTCGTCTTCTGAAAGACAATTGTGGTGTCCTCTAAAACTAATTTGGATGTATATCTTCTATTTGCAGACAATTCCATAGCGATGCATTGAAGTAACCTGTGGAGTCTCGTGGTTGCTTTTAGTTAAAACCAATTAGAAATGACCAGAAATAACAGCGCCTGGAGACAGAGAAGTCATTTTTCTCTTGAGCCTCCCCAGAGAGTTGGCCTCTCCATGGATTAAGTGTTTTAGTATATTAGGGGGCAGCTGATTAGAATCATTGTGCTTTTTTAATCATTAAATTTTTGCATGTATAGTTTATAGCAGTATAATAGCTAATAAGGCTAAGTGTGTCAAAGCAAAAGGGATGATTGTTTAAATGACTTTGTGTATGAAAGTTGGCCTTCACGAAGACTGCTCGAGTTAGAACAGCACCGAGATCCTTGAATCAGCTCATCCTTCTTATTTTATGACTTTTGATGAGATGAGCATTAATGCAAGAGCAACCTTGCATTATATCTTTGTACTTTGGCGGTTCTTTTCACTGCCTGATCCACTGCTTTACTTTTTAAGAGTTTTTTTTTTCCTTCTTTATTTTAACAAATGTATGCTGAAACACTATCTAAACAAGTCACCTACTGGATAATTCTAGTTGTCTTCATGCTTGAATTCGTACGAATTTCTTGTACATGTACAGCTCAATAAATCACAGCAAAACATGTCTCCTAAACAACTGGGGGGGGCTGCATTTGGAGGTTTGTGATGGCTAAGAGGAGAAACACATTAATTGTTTCTAATTATTTTCTCTCAGGAATGTAGCAGCAATTTATCAGTCGGGCAAAAGATGGACTACTGAATGTGGCTGCATCTATCATTCTTGCGATGACCACAGCTAAGCCACTGTCATTAACTAGCAACCTCAGGAGTGGCCTAAAATTAACAGTCCTACACAACCGCTATCATTAAGACAGAACAATAACCGAGCCTTCTTTTTCTAGCTAAGAGGCCTTATTAACTGTGTGTGTACTTGTAGCATTCCCAAGGCCTGTGGTACTGAGCCGTGATTCCAGTTAGGTGTCTTAGCCCGTCCCTCCCTGGGCCCTCACCGGCGCTTCCTGCAGCTGGGTCTGTTGCACCGGCTGTGTCCTTGTGTGCAGCGGATGTGCAGCAGTGGCATGTGGAGCAGGCGGCAGGAAGCGAACCTCCCTGTCTCCCCAGACTGAACAGTGAATGAGGATAAGTGAGGAGCGCCAGTCAATGAATCAAGCAGCAGGAAGGGAGCAGCCAGGGGGGGAGTGTGACGTCCCCACGGGAGAGGCCTCGCATTAGGAACTTCCTCGTCTGTGTGTTTCTGGCACAGGTTAAATGGATCGCTCCCATTAGCGCGCTGAGAGGACAGCTCCATTATATGAAGGAGACTGTAACTTTGAATGTCACGGTGCAACAACCCCAGAGCACGCCTCGTCTCCCAGGGAGGCAGGGTGACAATAACCATCCATGATAATCATTCCCTGTCAGGCTTTAAGGAACCTGAAATTATGACGTACAGCCTGCCGTGTGCCTCAGACTTCATTACAGTGCTGTCACTTTGAGTCGCCGGCGATGGCACGGCGCTCCACAGCCGGCTGCAGCGCTGGCTGCCAAACCCCAGACTCACTCTCCTCCTGTCTAAGTGGCATGTTTACAGGATGTGTGCCCCCCCTGCAGATAGATGTGGTGCAGGTTAACCACCAGTCGCCTGCACAGTGCCTCTTTTCCTCCATAGCATAAGCAACGTCTCATGAGAACATGTGCTGAATTGTTTACCGATGCAAGGGAAAATATGACTGATCAAAGGCCACATGGTGACAACTGTCCCTCCTTCCACTGTGACAAATGGTAATGCAGAAATTAGAATTCAGCTGCAACTTCATACAGACAACGGGCTTGCCTTTCCACTTCAATTTCAGTTAATACTCACTACGAATAAATGCCTACAAAGCACATCGATGGTATTAAAAGGTGGCCCTCAAGCTGTAAGCATGTTTATAGCAGCCTGTTTGTCAGCCAAGGAGAGCTTCACCTCCAGACTGACCTCTGAACCTGCCATCCAGTGGAGAAGACATGAGCTGGCAGGCATTGCCAATGTCAGTGCCCAGAGCTAACTCCTTCTTTCTCACCGCCTGACTCATTCATTGGCTTTGTGGCCCCTTTGCCTTGCCACCTCCAATCACAGGGCTCTGAATGACACATAGAGGAGGAAGTGGGCCCACCATCCACCCCTCCTGTTTCCTCTAACCTGCATAGCAACGGGCTGAAGGAGCCTCTGCTGCTAAAAAGAAACAACAACAAAAAGAAACAGTAATTGTTTTCGCTCTGCACCTAAGAAGATGTTAATGAAGAGAATAGTTTTCATGTTAAGAATTGTGTGGGATTCAGTGAGTGGGAGACGGTTGGTCATGCCCTTTATTAGACACTCAGTGATTCAGCAACCGCAAGCTGTGGCTGTGCAGGCTGTTTCTGTGCTTCTTGGACTTCCAGCGTATACAATGTATGATGTTGTTGGGTTTTTTTTTTTTGTGTGTGTGCGTTTTATCTCTTTATGTGCATCTGGTTTTATTACATTAGTACCAAACCTGCTGTGCAGTTTTTGACCAAGAGTGGCACTGTAGAGATATGATGTGTGGAGCTGTCGCCCCAAGCATGCACATGAGTCTACACATGCACTATACAAGCACGGGGTGTGATGCTGTATATTTTCTGCTGACGGAGGAGCCGTAGCTATCACATATTGACAGCTGGCGCCTGGTAACGCACCATAACAGGTACTAGTGTGCAGCAAGAAAATAAGGGAAGAAGGCAACTGCTGGACAGTTTAAACAATGAAAGTGTCAAAAACAAATAGCAAATTTTTTACGAGTTAATAAATGCATTTAACATTTATTTTTAAGGCCCCAAGGATACCCACAATTCTTTGTAGTGAGAAACTTCTAAAGTCCAGTAAACAAAACAGTGTTTGTTTACACAGGAAATTCCCCAGAGTACCTTTACAGTAAATACCCCTCCTTAAATAGATTTCATGAGGCATTGAGATTTAATATGTTCACTATAGAGGGGCAACAGAAATTTTTACTTAGTATCAGGTTGAATAAAAATAATTCATCAAGTCAGATTTAATTATTAAAATGTAATGAATAAATCTTGATTGAAGATTAGAGAACACTCGGCTCATTTCTGCATCTTGTTGATAATGAAGAGCCGTATCGACTGTTACTTCTTGACTTTATCAGTGAAGGAACCAGTGACAGCGGTGTGGTTGCTGTGGCTGATCTTGGGCGCAAGCACTCACATGCACTGTACACACACCTCCAAACTGACTTGTGTTTCTTTCACTTCCTCTGTCATAAACATTTTTTTTTTTTTGCCCAGCAAAGGGGTTGTTTACAACTTGAAGATCTCTGGTCAGGCAAAGGCACATCGGTTAACACTTCACAAGAAGACAGGCATCAGACTGTCATTTTGAATTGCCCCGTAACTCTTTTTCTTTTTTTTTGGTTGTTGTTGTTGTATTGTCAGCATCTGTGTGTGTGGTACGGCTTATATCAAATAAAGCAGATGTAGATTACATAATGACTCGTGTCTAAATGTTACCAGACTCCTATTTAACAGTCTGAGGATGTCTGTTTTATGTGTTTGTATTAGAATTGTAAGGTCTGACAAGAAGCCAGGAAAAAACGGCCTCTTTGCTATTTCCTCCTGCAGTTTCCACAAAGCGCACCAGTCGTGCTCCTTACATGGTGTGACAACTTGTCTTATCCATCAAAACAAAGAGCCGGTTAACTGCTTAATACTGGCTTTTTTTCACAGCTGCCTTGTTTTGCCGCCACACCTTGACATCGCTATTCTTTAATGGACCATCAGCTCTCGTTGGCGTCCATGTCACTTGATTGAAGTGTAGAATTAAGACTGGATTGCTGTTTATTTTCTCCTTGCGTAATGTCACAGTTGGACAGAACAGACGCTTTTGGCCCTGAGCGCTGGAACAATTGTAGAGCTCCATCACAGACTGCCGGCCCCTTAGGTGACTGTTTTCCCTCTTTCTGCTCAGTGGCGTTGATATCAGTTCTATGTTTCTCTGTGTATGTCTATAGGAGGCTTGAAGGGCTTATTTGTTTTCCCCCTAGTTGCTCTTTGACTCGTTTCCCCTCAAACGTGTCTGAAACATTGTTATCTCCGGCCAGACGCCTTTTTCACAGAGAGTTATTGAATCATGTCAGCTCGCCGTCCCTCGAGTTTCAAATGCAAGCTGTAGAAAAATTAGCCATTGCTTCCGCATGACAAGTGGGATCTATTAGTGTGCTCTCGCCCTGCAAAGCATGAGCATCCAGTGGGCCGCTGGGGACCACGGCTGGCTGTACGCCCGTCCGCGTCAGGCTCCTGGGGCATTAGACCAATGTTGCAGACAGGAGAAGCAGCCGGAGCCACGGCAAAGAACCGAAGTGGCTCATGCAATGAGTTGACACCCGAAGGGGCGAGGAAGGGCAAGCGCGAGCGAGAGGGCAGCCCGGCTCCACCTCAGCGTCAGCCGAGTCTGACTCACGCTGGTCACTGGTCACTTGTTTGATAGTAATTTGCAGCTACAGCACATCACCCCTGCTTTTATCTCATCTATAGTTCATCTAATCTCTTCTCCCAATGCCACTATACATTTTCTCTCAGACCCATGTTGACCTGAGCGAGGATCACAATGAATTGGTCAGTGTGAACTCTGTGTTTAATTTTTTAGCACTGCTTGATCCTACACTTACATGCATTTATGATATTATCTGTGCTTCTCAACATGCACTAATCCACCTTTTGATGCAAATATAAAACATGAAGATACAAAAGATTTCCAAGAAAAATGAGCTGGTGTGAAGAGACAAATCCTTGACTTAATTTTGAGGATACAGTTTTATAGAAAACCATAAAAGCTCTAGATAGTTTGTGTCATAATGCACTTTGGAACATTATGGTGATACATTCACCTCTTATTGGATGTTAAATAAGAATTTTGGATGTCCATTATTTTCATATTGTGTCTGTGATCTTGTATCACAAGAATGTTTTTAACTTAATGCTTAATTTAATGCGTTCTACATACATGAAATCACATGCAAATGAAATGAGTAAGTTGATTTTTGTTTGAATCTTTCTTTTGCCCTTTGGTTTTCCTATATGATTTTTGTTTGTGGCCTCTCTTGAACAGAGGTCTTGATCTCAGTGCGACTACCTGTTTAAATAAAGCATCAACTAACTAACATGGAGGTCAAAGTGCCTCCATCCTGCTCTCGGCTACAGCCTTAGTCATTTGCTCCGGCCCAATCAGTGTGGCTGCTCAACACATTAGCATTCCAAATGTTGTTTGTTTTAGTATAAATTTTCATTCAGTGCCCGCAGAGGGGAGAGTTTCAACCACCTTGTCGTGGATGTTGATGTAGCATGGCTGTAGGTCAGACACCAGTCTACACACATAATTATCTCCGGGCCTGCCACCTCAGTAACCTTGGACGGTGACAGTCTGTTGGACCACAGGGCCTCCGTCTTCATCGCCGTCATCGCCATCAGTCAGCCATAAGCTGTGCTCTGTGTGAATTTAAATCATCAGTCTGTGCTGAATATTTTACAGTTGTTTTATTTTTCATTATTTGTTTGTTTTCTCTTTGCAGGTATCTCGGTAACAAAGAAGACGCACACCTGTGAGTACAAAGATTTTTATTACTCAACTTCTTCAAAATGGCATTTACTTCAAAGATAAAACCTCTAGCTAAAGTGAAGATAAACCATCTCAAAACCTCATAGACAACACAGATCATTAGATAATTTTTTTTGTATGTTTTGTGTTTTTTTTCCCATCATTGCCTACAGTATAAACATATTATTGCCTTAGCGGTATTGTAATAAATCAGTACCTTCATTTAGATCTTTACCATCCACTTTCACTATTGCGTATTACTCCATCTCCATCCTGGAGAGAATATGATGATAACCCCAGAGAGGAAATTAAAACGCTATGCAGTCTTATGACTGCTTGATAATCATGCACAGTTGAGGCAAGACAGAGAGCTGAAGCACCTCTTTGTTTTCTGCAAGGCCTTGCAGCTGAACAACACGGATGTGGTGTTGTGTGGTGGTTTGTAACCTCTGAGGCTGCATTAACTACCAGTTTGTAGTCTCCAAGTACAGATCATATCACTGAAATTGAAAGATGTAGACGCAGACTGTGACACATGTCTCACATGTGAGATGCAAAGCTTCTTTGTGCGCTGCCTACAACAATAGCACGCAGGCTTTTCCTTTACTAACCATTGCTGCCTTTTCAATTTCTGTCTGCTCATGAAGAATTGATGAACAGTCAAACCTGTAGAAATCAATGATTTCCAAGAGATTTGTACTGTGTTTTGACACGCGTGAAGTGCAATCGAAAAGGCATGTAAAAACGCTTTTGTGTAGCGTGCCGCAGTGTGCCTGTGTTGCATGTGTGTGCATCTGTGCGTGCGTGTGTTCGTACCCCCACTGTGTGAATGGAAGAAACTAGCCCTGAAGGC
Source organism: Decapterus maruadsi (assembly GCA_030347415.2). Classification (NCBI taxonomy): domain Eukaryota; kingdom Metazoa; phylum Chordata; class Actinopteri; order Carangiformes; family Carangidae; genus Decapterus; species Decapterus maruadsi. The sequence goes on along the minus strand of CM064893.1, from coordinate 12,648,845 downwards.
TATCCGTTCGCTCTGATCACTCTGATGAAACTTGTGGAGAGGGAAGGCCAGAGGGGCTTTTCTGTAAGAGCGGTCGGAGTGTTTCAGATTGTGAGAGGCTGCATCTCACCCTGTAAAACACCCCGGCTCTTTCTTACATCAGACAGCGGGGCAGAGGATATGATCTTTTACGCTAGACATCTCTACCTTACTCAAACAGCGCCGTCAAAACAGCAGCATGATTGTGTGTTAAGCTATTTGCTTATCTGGAGGGGGTATGGTATTTTTTGATGTGTGTGTGTGTGGATGTTCGTGTTTGTGTCAGGATATCTTCAAGGTAGAAAAGAAACGCTTTGACCGACCATCCACCGCCCCGCTATCTTAATTAGTGCGGCGCTAAGCACCTCTACACCGGAAGGGGGCTCAAATCAAAGAGCATGATTTAGGAGTCTTGGGTTCAAAGCCCTGGGCAGAGACTGGACTAACGCCGTCTCAATTCAGTGAGAAATATTCAAATCTTGTCCATGTGAGGAAATCAAAGTAAAACCCCTTAACAAGTAGTTGATTGGTGTGCCTCGCAGACAGGAAGCGGCTGTAGGATCTCGTCAGAGCTGTGTGCACATGAAGTAGTTCAAGGGCCGGTTAATGGTCATTGAGAATGTGTAGGGAAGGGTCTTTTTCAGAGGAGCCTGGTGATTATATGGCTGCCGGAGTAATAATGAGGGACACCGCTCTGCCCTACATGGTTATAGTCGGCCTGTGGATCTATTTCTACTCGCAGAGTGAAAACATTGGTTTTGCCCACTACACCGGTCCACGGTGCTGCTGCTGCTGCTGCTGCTGGTAATGTGAGCTTGGCAGTCTCGCTTGTATGTGTATACTTGTGCAAACGTGTTTGTGTGTGAGCGAGCCGGTATGTGTGTTTAGAAGGTCTTCCCAGTCCAACCCAGACCACAGGGATGGGCCATGTCTCTGACTAACTCCCCACTCTGCCTGAGTGATCAAACTGCTGGAAGCTCCCCGCCATGCCAGTCCCCTCATCAATATAAATTACAGGGGCAGCTGTTCACTGGCAGACTTCCTCTCCTCTCCTCTCCTCTCCTCTCCTCTCCTCTCCTCTCCTCTCCTCTCCTCTCCTCTCCTCTCCTCTCCTCTCCTCTCCTCTCCTCTCCCCTCCCCTCCTCTCCTCCTCTCCTCCTCTCCTCTCCCTCCACATCCCTCTTCCATCCACTCAACTGGTGTAATCATTGAGCCATCAGAAGGTGAAGTATTCTAGATGAAAACAGATACTTTTATCATTGTGCCAATGACTGTGATGACCTCTTATGTAGATTTACTGTCTGAAGCAGCACCCTCCGTCTCTCTCTCTGCCTTCTTTCTTCATCGTCTATGAGGGGCGCCCCCGCGCCGGCACTTTCTTTCACCACAAGGCTATAATTCTCAGCACCAAGTCAGCTGTGGTTTTCCTGTACATTTCCCTGTCAGTTTTACAGACGCTACTTGGACTTTCCAAAGCAGTTGATCTTTCTATCTCTAGAACTGCCCCTGTCAAAAAAAAGGTGATGTTAAAAGATCTAGAGTTCATGTTTTTGATATTATATTGTAGTTTGTCCTTCCCTTTTCCCTCTGCTTCTTACTTTGTTGGTGGGCTCGAGATACCGCATGTGCCGCCACTTTCTCCTACGTCGTCAGGGCCTCGTAGCAGCGAGATGAATTTCTGTTTGGACCTGTTGAGAGAGATGGTGTGGAGCGGAGGATCAGATGCAGCAGCTCATTACTCTGAGATTAGACGTCTCACCTCTAATCTAACATCAGCAGTCTGGGGCTCTGTCTCACAGCTCGGATAGCAGAGCGCTAGCAACACACACACGCACGCACGCACACACACACAGGCAGGTCATGTAGCCAGGATGCTCTTCCCCGAACAGAGCAGATCTCCTGATTACCTCGAGCTAATCCTCCCTCTCTCTTTTGCAGCTGTAGATGCACAATATACTGATTGTGTGCCGACCGCTCAGACTATGATACGCAACAAAACAAAGGCTCGCATATCCATGTGAAGTTGTATGTTTGTTTTTTTGGATTAGACTAAACAAAAAAGATAAATTATACAAGTCTGCCTTTACGTATATCCAAAGGACAGAACAACCTGAGTTTGATTCTATTACATTTCACAGCTCTTTTCTCGTATTCTGCAAATCCCCCTTATTAATGTGTAGTATGTGCAGTGTGTATCTGAGTTTAGATTGGGAGTGGAGTGGCCAGAGGGAGGCAGTAGTATAAATGTAACTCCGGGAAAGGAGGAGAGGAGACAGACGAGGCTTCCTCTCCTCAGTCTTACAGATACTGCTGCAGAGAGTCCCAGATTTTTCACACTATATTTATCTCCATTCTGGTGACAGACTCCTTACACTGATTGAGAAACATGGCCTCGCTGCTGCATCTTCATTTATTTGCTAGCAGCTTGCACTGAGCCCCCGCTCGTCAGAGATCTGCACTCACATAGTAATGGTGCAGCCAATCTGTTTTAAAGGAGCAAGATGATTTAGATTCTTCTGCACTGTTTTAGAAAAACAGAGTTCAAAGTTACAGCGAGATTATACTCACTCAAAGTTATGAAGCCAGCGTTTGTAGATTTCACGCCTTTTGCGAATTTGAAATTTCTCATAAAGTTAGTCTGGTGTATGTTTGGGGGGGGACAACATTATTAATCCCAATAATGCTCTCTGTGTTTACATGCCATGATGACAGCTTTTACCCGTGTGAAGCATCTGCCTTACCTCTAAATGACACGGCACACCCGACTCGTACATTGCTAATGCATTGGCTCCGCGAGTTGAGGTGTTCTCACTTAATCAAACATGAGATTTATGGTCCTTAATAGTGCTGTACATTGCCAATTTAGGAGAATAATATGTCCCAGTTGCTGTCTAATTTTGCTTGGCAACAGGCGCACTCCTGTGGAATCGCCCGGGGCAGTGTGAGTTGTCTCTGCATAGCTCAGTGTTCCATGCTCAGTGGTTGTTTGAAGGTATTTCATCACATTGTTGCCTTGATTCAGCTCTGTGGGGATTTGTTAGTTGCACTCATGTGGGAAGTGCATCCAGTACATTGTTAAGCTAGGGCTGATAATGAAGATCAGCCAGCCAGAGTCCCCTGAGCTACGCGCGCAGAGAGATAGTCTAGTGAGACGCGCGGCGCAGACATAGTGGAGCAGGACGAGCACACACAGCAATAAACACAGACGCAGAGGAATCATCAGCACAAAGCATACAACACTGAGCTCGGCTGTAGTGTATTAGGGTAAAAAAAAGAAGAAGAAGGAAAAAAAAAGAAAACACAATACAGTAGCACATACAGTACATCAGATTATTATCAAATATGTTATGCTCTGTTGTTCTTGCAAAACACCATTCGATGTCTGCAAAATTGGCATTATTATGTTTAAATGTTAGTTGAGCAATATTGCAATTATTTTATTGTTGTTGCCTTTTTTTTGTGTGTGAGAATTGAAATTGACAACGCAGGGCCCCACTAAGCACAGCTGCTCTTTCTGTGGAAAGTTATTTGATTCTCAGCAGGGTACTAGAACTCGTTGTTTCCTCTTCTCTCACAGCAACATTGAACGCTTAAATTGACACAATCTTTTCCCCCCTCTGTACTGTAGGTTATGTTTCATCTTACTCTGTTTGTTCCACAAAAAGAGTATTTTCTTTCTGGACATTTGGGTTTAATCTATAATAGACGGCTATTTTTTTTTTTTTTTCTGAAATAGGTCAGTGTAATCACAACAGTGAGGGATGGACAGTCACTGTAAAAGGGAAATCAATAGAGCTATCTATTTGTCGTAAACCAGGCCAGCATGATTTTTCTCCATTTTTCCTCTCCTGCCACACTTTTCTCTCTCCAACACAATATGGCAGGTCCTCATTTTTCAGTAAAGCATTATGTCTGCCATTTTATAAAATTGCAAATGGCCTTTGAAATGCACTTTCTTTGCATAAGTTTCTGTGGGTGAGGACGCTTCTTTTTATCGCGTCCTGGGGGTCCACTGTGTTTTATAAGGAGGGGAGTGGTGAGGGGGGACTGTAAGGGGTGCGCGACAGCTTTTTGTTGGGCTGGGGGTGCTCTGCTTTTGTTGGCTCTTAATCTGGTTCTTCTCTTGGTGCTGGCTCTTTCAAAGAGTTTTAGCCGGAGCGAAGAGAGGCCTCGTCAGCTTTTCCTCACCCTTTTCCCTTTTGTGTTTCACCCGATGCTAAAAAGGCCCTGTCTTGAGGTGTTGTCAGACCAGAAAACAAGAATAAGTGACATGTGACAAGGACACAATGCGTGGATGGGCCAGCCAAAGTAAGTGGCCCCATCTGCTGTGGGCGATTTCTTTTCTTGCCGGCTGTCTGCCGCCTCAGGTGAGAAGGGGCCAGGGAGCGGGGTGGGGGTGGGGGGCTGGTGCTGAGATGGTGGTGGTGTCTGCCAGGCGAAGCAGTTGGCATGGCTGGGAGGGCACGGGACCGGCCTCGCACTCGCTGCAGCATAAAACAGTCGGCCAAGCCTTTTGCACAAGCGCAGGTTATCCGTCACTCATCAGGTTCCCAATGCCTCATCATCACTTTCCCATGGTGTACACGCATTCAGCACAGGACAAGAGTGTCAGCACGTAATGAAAGGTTTGATTCATGGAGGGCGACAGAGGCGGAGGTCATAGAGCTCCTCCAGATATGATCCTGACTGATGCTGATGGGGAAGCTTTAAGATGGGGACCATAATTAAATGTCCGTACGCCATCATCAAGTTCCTCAGTCGCAGCCTTTCACATAGACGGTCCTCTTGTGCTCAGAGCTTATCATCCGGTATAGTGTGCATGCCCTCCCCCACCACCACCAAAAAAAAAAACCTAGTGTAAGGATTTTTTTAGGATATGAAAATTCTGATGCAATGTCATGCATGAATAAAGGCAGTAAAATTAACATTTCCAATTAAACTCCTAAATTGGTGAGAAGAATGTTGTTGAATAAACCATGCAGCGAAGAAGATGTCCCCGATAAATATCAGTCTTTTGAAATATCCTGTGATCCCCATTTCAAGATCAATATCGATCGCTCCAGCGTATCAAAGTAGAAAAATATGTTGGGACAAAAACACAACAAACCAGACTGTTTGCATGCCGAGTGTCACGTGTTTACTGAAACAGTATCAGATCCATTTGAACCGAGGATCATACTTTTCCGACAAATAATGTCATTCTGTGCAGATGGTAAAGTAGGAAAAAAAAAAGTTACATCTACAGAGAAGAAAGCAGAAGTGCTCACAAAAGCTTTCGGTGATATTATACATTGACATTTGTGCTGATCGCATTGTGCGCATTTTGTTGAATCTGCTTTATTAGAGAAAAAGCTGTTTTTTTTCCCCCCGTTGCTATTAATTTGTGTTTCTGTGGGTGTGCAGTGCGAGAACAGAGGGATGTGGTTAACCCATTGTGAAGTTAGCCATCATCATTAAGATTCTACAGATAACAGGCATGCGGATTTCTACTGCTCAGCATTATAGGATCCCAGACATCAAAGGCAGGTTTTGATTCTACTGTGTCTGCGGCACGGTGAAGAGAAAGAAGAGAAGAAAAAAAAAACAGGAAAGGAGTTATGGAGTCAGGGAAATAAGGCAGATTGGGTAGAAGAAGGGGGGAGAGCGCGTATACCCACGTACCTGCACGTGAGTCAGGTGACACAATGCTGTTTAATGTGTTGGCTGCCACGGAGCGTCCCCCCCCCTGTATAGTTAGCTCCTTGCTAAATTGGCGTCCTCTCTGATTAAGTGGCACAGTGCTTAATAATGCTGTGGCTGACTGTGGGTTAGTTCACTGTAAAGATCAAGTTCATTCCTCACCCTGGTCATTAAAGTGCAGCTCTACGTAATTCAAATCAATTCACTTATTTATTTATTTATTCGTTTCCCAACCTGTAATGACGTTGTCAGCCCGAGCGCCCGCCTCCTTTTTACGGCTAATAAATGTTAAGGTACTGCCAATTATATGTTTTTTTTTTTCACTGTACAACTCATGTAATACTATTTCCACTTCTACTACATAGATTTTACAATGAAGTTCCTCTTAATTCAGATTACTTCCTCTTTCAGCGTGGTGCCATTATGCTTTATGCCATTACATCAGAGTGAGCTGTTCTACAGTGAGAGTGTTGAATGTACAAGAGAGAGAAATATGCTGTTCTCCAGTATTGTGCTGGATTACAGAATCAAGGTCGACTCACAAGACACAGAGCAGCATTATCCCTTAATCCTGTGTTTTGGTTTCAAATAGCCTTTTTACACCTAATCTTCACAAGTAAAATGACAAACATGAATACTGAGGTAGGTATTTAAATGTGCATTACCTGCAATGTTAAGGTCAAAGGCTTATGACTAACTTACAGTGACTCTGTATGTTGTGAGAAAGAAAAAAAACAGACAATCATGTGTTTGCCACTTATTTTGTTGCAGCTGTATTACAGAAGACTAAGGAGTCTTGTGATGAAATTCCCTCGGGCGCTTTCAGATGGATAGGTCTGGGAACTTTTATCCAAACTATGAATCTTTTTTTTTTTGTTTGTTTTTCTATTTTATTTTATTTTTCTGTTCCGACCAGTATTGTCAAAGTGTTGCACTGCTTCTCGCTTTAATTTTAACTCGCCAAATGTTGTTTTCCCTGCTGTAGAGCACTGGGAGGACAGGCTTCACTGAGTCAACAGATAATAGCGAGTACACCAGTTACAGTCGCGAGGCAGTGTCTCCCCTTGACCAGGCTGGTCTTAGTGTGTCCGTCAGGCTCAGTTGTGGCAGAGCTGGAGGAAACTTAAAGGTGCTGTGAAAGACTAAAAGTGGGCCAGCCGCTGCTGCCTCCTGTTGACCTACCTTGTTCAGAGGGTCCAGGTACAGACTGATGACAGGACTCCTCCTCAGCGGACCACATTACTAATGTGTGAGGGTGCGAGAGGAGCACACCCAGTGATGAATCACTCCCCTGCACCCGTGGCATCCTCATAAGTCAAGAGTAAAAAGTGTTGAGAGTGCGCTCAGTAAAAGAGCTCCTTCGCGCTGTCCACCATAGAGAAACTCCATCCAGGCCCGGCGGAAGACAGGAAGGGGGAAGGCTAAGTGGTGCACGTCGCACATATAGCCTGAAGATCTCCCTCAATCTTGAGGAAAACATTAGTCCCTCTGGTGGGCCGCTTGTTTTCACAAAGCTCATACAACTTAGGAAAAGTTACTTTCATGCTCGAACAGGGCTGCTTTTTAATAAATGAGAGTAATCTTCACGGCGTCGATCTGGACCGCCTCACTGGACCAACTGCATTACATGGAGTACCAGGGAGAACATTAAATATATGTTAGTTTAAGCTAAAACCGTTTTCTTGCGCTGTGCAGTCACAGGAAAGGGCACGGACTCATTATTCACTTTGGTGTTTCAGGAAAGAGAATAATGGTCAAATTGTTCAGACTAAAAGCAGAGAAAAATATGGAGTAATTTTGTAAGTTTTAAAATAGATTTTGTTTCTTTTGTAAATGGAAAAAAACCTTAATGAAGAAAATGTTGTACATTGTAGTTTGTTGTCTCTGTTTTCTTCTAGCCTCCAGCCAGAAGGTTAACTATTTTAGTTTACACACCCACCCTCCCCCCCCAGAGCTGATGTCGGGCTATATTGGTGATGTTGGGGGAGTGTGTAAGTTTGACGCTAGGTAATACATCACACACTCCGGGGGGTCTCCCTGGTATGCTCCTCAATAATGAAGTTCATTCGTTAACTTCTCCCTCAAAGGCCAAGATCCCCTGCTGCCCTTTTCAACAGCCATCGCAAGTCTTAACAGAGTCACCTAACAGAAAAAAAAACGAAAAAAAAAACACATCATCATGCTTTTCCCCTTGACAGGCTCAGTGGTTGCCTTTGCAGGGCATGAAGAATAAGCAGGTCCATTACCAATCCCTCATGCCTGGTTATAGCCATAATTATCACAGGGAAAATGACCTGCTCTGTTTGGTTTGCAGTGGAGGGGCTGCGCCTTCCTAATCACCTCCTCCTTCCCTCCTGTCGCCCTCATGCCATGGAGATGGAGGTGGTTTTTGGGGGAGTCTTGCCAGTTCATTAGAATTCACAGGGTTCCACCTCCCTGCCTAGCCAGGCTAAGCCTCTCACACAGGCTGCCATGCCTGCGATAATCTCCCCTCCTCGTTCACTTTCACTCCTTCTCTCTCTATCCTCCTATCCCTTTCCTTTCTGTCCCCAAGGGCAGCCTCGCACAAAAGAGATGCAGTGCAATTCATTGTTGAATCTGATTTCTATTGATCTATTGAAAATCTGCTCCGTGAGTTATATTATAGCACTCCAGCGGAGTCGTAGATCTTCTCTTTACCGCTGCCTTTTCATCTGATAAACCAAATAAATCAACTTTTGTTGAATAACTTTCTGTATCTTTCCATGGTCGTGTGTCCATCACTCGTACACCCCCGTTCCACAGTGCAGGTCCAGAACGACACTTTAATTGCTGCTTAAGCGCCCGGAGACAGAAAAGGAACGGCCTGGCTTTTCTGTAGAAGAGAAATAGCAGCAACGACTGAATAAAACAGCAAAAAAACAAACATAGTCGTGTAAAACGTAACATATTGTTCACAGCCTTTTGTCACCACCTCACTTGCACCTGTGACGGGCCATTTAACGTGTCATAAACAATGTGAGGATTGGTCAGTGCATGGAGGTCCAGTTGGCTTTGCTCCCATGGTGACATTTTACTTTGAAAACACTTGATTCAGTTGGAAATACCAGACGCTCAAAAAAAAAAAGAAAAAAAAGATTTAAATTTCCTCTATAAATAACAATGGCAGTAAAACAAAAGGCTGTAGCCTTGTCAACCATTCACCATAAGTACTGTGTTGTTGATTCAGATTACATGACAGCTGACAGGTGTACACTTCACCTGTGTAGGAATGATATGCTTTCATATCCCTTCCCTTTGACCCCACTGTTCTATAAATATTGTGTTTGTGTGTATGTGCATTGAGTGACAGATTGAAAGCGAGAGAATAGTGCTGAGCTGGCCATGGGGCTGCTGTGTATATAAAGGATGAAGGGGCAGTGTATATCATCGCCAACACGGAGTCATCTAATCAGAGTGTAACTGTAAAGATAGTAAAAAAAGCACGAGACTCGGGTACAGTCGCTACATAGACGTACTGTGCTGCTCCATGGAAAATCCATTAGCCGTAATGAGTTAACAGCATTTCCTGTAGCTACACATTATACCATAATACCACATTATACCACAGCACAGCATCGGCATGTAGCATGTTTTTGAACCCTTGCTGCTCTTATTTAAACTTGTCTTTAAATGCAGCCCTCTGCAGTCCTCTGGACATAACCCAATAGTGTCCCCTATTTTCACTGAAATAGATATTCTCTTTGTTGTCTGTGTGATTTATTGAAGTCTTCCCACAAGTGGAAGCCCCCAGGAAATTGCCTGGAATGGCCCTAAATTGGTTTATGATTGTGTGGTGTGGGCCGGTGCTGTTATGGTTCTAATATTATGCCCTCCACTCCTTGGCATCTATATTAAATTGATCTGTATTGTTTTCATGGAGTGCCTGTTGGAGCTTGTTAATTCTACCGCTGCTTCGGGCTGGTGGAGCACTCCCAAACACCCAGGTGGCTCTGTGGTAGAAAATAAGCCTCAGACCTCTAAAATACCACACAGCGAGACCGGGACACAAATTGAGGAAGTTCGTAACTGTTTATCCTGTGGGGTCAAAGGCTGCGGAGCGCAACGGCGCACACATTACGTCCCTTTGGTCTCGGAGGCCGGTCCAGAGTTGTAAGAGTTAATGTGGATCAGCTGCATGGTGAGTCTGTGCATGGAATGGCTACTGACAGACTGCTAATGAGGCCATTATCAGCTCTGGTCCTCTCCTCTCCTCCAGGGGCACCAGTGGATGCTCTGCATCTCATCTCAATTGAATTCCATTCCACCGGGCTTGTTTACAGTAAATACATTTGCTTGAATTAATCCAACAGGAGTGTGAGACACAGGGATGAGACGGTCTTAATGCAGACATTTGTGTGTTTGTGTGCGTGTAGTGCATGGTCCAGCTCAAAGTGTGCACCAGTAGTGTGTTGACAGAAACTCCTCACTCTCACCTTTTTCTATTTTTTCCATTGACAATTAATTGGATTGAATTGACTGCAGTGATTCCAATGATGGCTTCACATCATCACATTAATACCCACTCACATATGACCGTCAGTGCCTCTGTGGCTTAATCAATGCTCTAATGAATAGGTATTGGCATCATATTGGCATACTGTCACTGGTAATGCGGAGCAGTCAAGGGAGAGTGTGGTAAAGAGCAATTGAAGCAGCTTTGCAGGAGACATCTGTCCTTAGGGACGCCGGTGCTTTTAAACACAATTACATACAGTTGAAAGCACTGTATTTGTTGTATACTGCTGAAAGATACAACAACATCGAGATTATTATGTAGACATACTATATCAGACATTAGTTTTAATATGTGTCTTTCTCAAAGAGTTGCATCACCCAAAAAAAAAACAAAATAGCCGATATGTTTACACTCCTATGCTGTTATCTAGCTATGCAAATAGTTTTGGTGCTTTATTTACCCAGGCTGCAAGATATTCATCTTTGAATTTTCTGCTGCCACCACCATACAGAGTAGGTGAATGGAATTTGGTGTGTGTGTGTGTGTGTGTGCACGTGCATGTGTGAGTCTGTCAGCATGTAGAAAATAAGTTGTAGGACAATAAGACCGTTTGTTAACTGAAAGCTTCTTCATTTCTATCCAAAAATGAGAAATCTTGCAGATATATTACACGTGTGCCAAGATCTCAATGTGACATTTTACTGATTTTTTTTGGAATATATTTTAAGAAGGTGCCACAGAGTGATTTTCTAATCCTCCTAACCTGTAGGGTACTTTCTCAGAACCTCACCTATTCACCACATACATAGCCTGTAAGTAGACAAAACATGTTCTCCTTCCAACTCTCTCCTGACGATCGTAATATGGATGTTATCCTCCCCTCAGATGTTCTTGGATAACCAGCCAACAGACTCAACCCCTGCTATCATGTTCTGAGTGTTTTTTTTTCTTCTCCCCCCTTAAACCATAGCTCAGTGTTGAGCCACAGCGTGTGGAGCTACGGCTGGTACAGCAGCCAGTTTTCTGCGAGACAACCACAGATAGTGGCAGTTGAACATGTTCCTGCGTGGGCCTTGGCCCTGACTCATCTGGTGAACTTTGAAGATCTTGCGGGGGGAGACGCCGACATCAAAATGAGACGAGCGCGCCGTCTCTTACATCACATTGTTTTGAATAGTTTGCCAGAGCCTGTCTGTGGCTAGTTTGTATCCCAGGCACGCTCCATTTGATGCTATCAGTCTCTGAATGATATTTTGTTCATTAGACGGTGTGCAATAAGAGACCGGTGTTGACACAACGTGAGCTAATGTGTTTAGTGACTCTAATGGATCATAGAGGTTCTAATGAAACATTGTCATGGGAAGATTTATGTAGCAAGCTGCTGAGTCCTCATTTCCATTTTATATACGGTTAGAAGTACCTTTATTCAATGAACACAACATATTAGAAGACTCCCAGTGAATACAGATATTTAGAGTGTAAAATATGAATAAATAAATAATCATCGTATCTGTTACAATTGCATTGTTAATAAGCAATTTTTTGCCCTGGGGGAAGTGTCATAATTCTGCTGCAGCAGTATTGTTATTAAGATCAAACAACTATGGAGAATGGAAAATGAATCTCCAAAAATTAAAATTTGGAAATCTTGGTGGTGTATACTATACGTAAAAAAGAAGTAATGTTATTTTTCTGCTGTAATTTTTCTATTTCAAATATTGCAGCATCTGAACCCAAAGCTGTATGATGTTTGTCTTAAGACGGGATGATATGAGCACCAGCTTATTCACGGAAATGCCAAATGCAACGTGGTTATTGGCCAAGGCTGGATTGCACTAAAACCAGAATATTGTATCAGAGAGAGGCAGCTGGTTAGGAGTCAGAACAGATTATCATATGAGAGAGGATGAGCGAGGAGAGGGGGAGGAGAGAGAGAGAGAGAGAGAGAGGTAGGGACTGGAATGGAAAGCAGGGGGCGAAAGTGAGGGGCAGAGAGAGAGAGGGAGAAATGATAGCAAGAAACTCATCGCCCGGTCGCTGTGGGGTGGAGGGGATCATCCAAACCCCTCCGTCACTATCTCCCCTTCTTCACCTGTCAAAAAGAGTGTGTGAGAGCCGTCGGAGTGTGTGTGTGTGTGTGAGAGAGAGAGAGAGAGGGAGAGGGGAATGCGGGTCCTCTGAGAGGTCACGGGAAGAAGCTGAGACTCCACTCATCTTCTCTCTGTGCAGGGCCCACCGCTGCTCGCAGACATCTGGCCTCACACTGATCACTCATATCTACAGACTTTTCTTTTGTTTCTTCAGCTCTTTTTCTCCTTCACCCCTCTTTCATCCCCATCTAGCCTTTTATCCCCTCTTTGAGAAGAAAAAACAAGGGAGTAGAAGGAGCAGAACAAGAGGGTGAAAAAAAACCCATGTCTGCTAGAACTGGTTCTGGCTTTATCCTTGCACTAAAAAGATAAGGCAGAGAAGATAGTGAGAGTGTTGCTGTGTCTAGCAAGCCGGTATACAAGCCTCTGACTGCAATCAGTGGGAAGAGGGCCAGCTTCCCTGCCTGAGCTCTCAGCGCCCCTACTGGCTGCACGCTGTGCCAATCAAAGGCTAGTGGGTGGGGAGCAGTCAGACATGAACACTGATGTCACAGTCACATGGATTCTGGTGTGGTCATGCTCGGAGGCTGAGAGACAGAGCTGTGCTGGCCAGCTGCTGCTGAGACAGCAGTGGAGGGCTTTGCGCTGGTGATAGTTCTTCTCTTATGGACTCGAAGCTTAATGATGTATTTTGTGATTTCAGCTATGAAAGGTAAGAGCAAAAATGCATGCTGATCCTGCACCCGGAGTAACAAGTAGGGAAGTATGGCTCCGCTATTCATAGCCTGCCAACTCTTTGCATTTCATTTGCAAGGCATGAGTGTGACAGAGAGAGAGAGCGAGTGAGAGTGAGAGAGAGGGGGAGAGGGAGACGGGCAGGGAGTGAGAGAGAACTACAGTAATACAGTGCTTCTGAATGCGTGCAAGTGAATGAAGCTTTTCTAGTGTCTCTTTTCATGCATGGACAGAATTTCTCCTTTTTAAATCAGAAAAAACTAAGCTACAAATTTGTAAAAAAAATAAAAAAAAATCAGTCAAGGTATTTTGCTTTGATTTTATTATCTTCTGTTTGTTTTCAAAGTGCTGCTGTTGTGTTTGTGTGTGGTGCTGTGAAAACCACAGCCGGTGTAATCTTTGCACGGGTACGTCTCTGACAAGAACAAGATCCTGAGCTCCAGAGCAGAAGTTTTTTTGGCAGAGATGTGTGATAGCATGCGGGGCTGAGGGAGGGTGGGGAGGGGGGTGGGAGGGAGCAGGAGGTCTAGAAAAGGGGTGAGGGGTGGAGGAGTGGAGGGGTGGGGGGGTTTCTGTCGCTATTCCTTTTTTGCCCCATTCTTAATCCTGTTGTTCCAGTCCAGAGGACGTGTCTGTTCCGCAGGAAGATGTGCGTGGCAGTGTTGAACGTGGGTCGCAGACGGGCGACAAGGCGACTGGCGCGACTGGCAGACTGTGATTCTTTGAGTTGATACTGGTGCATGTGTGTTTATATCTGTGTGCGAGCGTGTTGTGTTCCACTGACCTATTTTTTGGGTAGTCGTGGGTTTACATGTGTGGCCATGAGAGCAGGACTGGGTCCTCCCAGTCACTCTGATGTTGATCTAGTATGCTTAATCCCAGCTCTTCCAACCCCCCTCCATCATACATGCGCACACACACATCCGCGCAGACGGATACTGAAAGTGCAGTCAGACATACAGTACAGTACACACTTCTCTCATGCATGCCTGCACACACATTCACACAGAGACGCACACATGCATGCACATAATCATGTTTTTCACACATATGAATACAGTCATTCTTCCATGTTTAAAAAGCGTATCCACACATATGTGCTCATGTGCAGCCCTGATACAGTCACATACAATAACCACGATGGGGCACACTGTCATTCTGTGTTAAATGAGAAATGTCAGTAATGGTAATTTGATTTGATACTTGCCGCTTCTCTCTCCTCCCACCTGTCAAAAAATACATTTACATTTGTAGTTTTCAATTTATCAGAATAAAATAAAAATAAAAACAGCAAATTGAGCATTTAAAAAAATATGTTGAATATTCATATTATTAAGCAAATATAATTTACATGTGGAAAAATAATGCTGGAACCACATCATTAACACCATTAGTAATATTCACACTCAGCCTTACTGCGTATTCTAATGTCTGTTCATTATTTTACACATTAGTTTAGCATCCAGTTGCTGTTCACGTGAGACTGAAAACTATGACTAGAGCGTGAATATTTTTTTTCCCTGTTGGTCACAGTATGTGAGAATTCATTTATGAAGTGAGGCTCACAGTCATTTGTAATGTCTGACTTGTGGGAAGAAGAGAGTTCATTTCTACATCTTCCTCTCAGTGACACACGTATGAAAAATGGCCTTTGACCCATTGTCCTTTATATGCAATTTAGAGTGAAGGGCTTCATGAAATCCCATATTTTTGGGGCAGGATTGAATGTCCTGTGCTGTGTAGCTTTCCTGTGACCTTTTTAAAGTGTGGCATATACACGCCATTTTAATGTGTATATTTCTTTTTCTCTTGACTTGGTGTCCAAGAAGTTTTTTTTTGTGTGTTTGAAAAGTCAGTTTTAAAATTCATAGATCAGTTTTAGGCGTAAGGCAGAATTAAACGTCTTAGTTCACCTGTTCAGTAGCCAGTTTTCATCTCTCCTTTTAGTTCTGTCGTTTCCATTATTGGGGCTTTCAGTTTGGCAGGAGCTGCTGGTGTCATCATTGGATGCTGCGACAGTGTCAGAAATTAAATTAAAATGTGAACAAGCTATATAATTGGAAACTAATTTAAACAGCAGTGGTAATTTACTCCTGAAAATGGTCAGTGAAATGGATGAACAGCACAATGTCTGGCTGCCTTGGCATGCACTTCTTCATTATGTTAATATTTTCACGCGATCACACTGCATGTGCCTTTTTTTTTGTTGCTTGTTTTTTTTTTTTTCCTCCCACTGTTTTTCATACTGGAGTAGTGCTAATATATTATACCAAACATCTCTGTGTGTCTCTGTGGCTTTGTCTCTATCCTGCAACCCCCCCCCCCCCCTCCTCCTCACACACACCCCTCTACTCCCACCAACACCACCACCACCTCTCTCCCTCTCTGTTCAGCCTCTCTATCACACCACTGCCTCTCAAGTACCTAATTACCTGTAATGGAAACATCCCTCTCATTACCCCATGCAAATTAGCCAGCCTACTCAGCACAATTAAGATGAAAATTCCAATTACATAATTAAAGAAAGTTGTTTGATGTGTGGTTCGACAGAAAAAAGTAAAAAAAAAAGAAAGTGCATCTGATTCACGGTACATATAATTAACCCTTCAAAAAGGGCATTGTTGTGGTAAGGTATACATAGCAGCAGTGTTTTACAATTGTTCAAAGTGAGGCCCAGTAAGCCACTAGAGTGTATGCAGACTGCACATAAATATGTGAGTGTGTACTAGACTGTAAAAAATGTTCTGGGGCCATAGAGAAGGTAAAGCTAAATATCTTGTGATGGGCGCTTTAAGGCTATGTTAACAAGGCTGTAAATATTTGCTGTAGATTTGGTACTCTTTGTCTCTTTCTATCAGTGGCCGATTGAAGTGCTCACTACTCGCTGCTGCAGGCTCTCACACATTAAAGCAGAGGTTAACAAGATTGGCTATTATCCAGTTAGGGACCGAGGACATGAAGAGCCAAAGGAAAAATCGCCACAGATTAAGGTGAAGGCAAATATAGCACAAGTCACCTGCAAGGATTTAAAATAAAAGACCCAATTACAAAGAATGAATATTTTAAGAAGAGCTGTTCCCACATCCTCTGATGTAAGAAGAACAAACATTTATTTTAGTCTGTGATTAAAATCATTGTCATTTTAATATGGTCATACAGTCATTTCAATAAAAATGTGAATTGATTCAAATAAGATTTTATACGAACTCAAAATGATGTATCCAATAAAATCAGCGTTAATGAAAAACGTTAAAATATTGGATTTCCCCTTCTTTTAGGGAGAGTTTACATGTCACAGTGAAATTGGGAAGATGATATCAGAGCAGAGGAAAAGACAAAACAAACAGAGTCACTCACACAGGCAGACGGAGGGAGGGTGTGTGCCTCAGCCCTCTCTCTTGCCTCTTAGCTGGCTGAGGAAGTGGAATGGCGTCCCCACAGGTTATTAAAGTGTGTGAGGTGTGCCAGTCTGTGCTGTGCACACTGAGACGAACATCCTGGCTGCCTGGCTGTGTGTGGAGGGACTGGTTAATGAGATATTGACTGCCCATTGAGAGCATGGATTTTTGATTTGGCTCCATAGAAGTTGGGAGGAGAGGGAGGTGCACTCAGGAGAGGAGAGAAGAGGAGAGGGAGGAGAGGAGGGCACTGGATTTGATGTTGTTGTTGTTTTTTTGTTTTTAATAAATAGCTGGTATTTTTTATTAAGGTAGGATTTTAGCTGGTGATGCAGATAACATAAATCACTTAATCTGTGATCATGATAAATCACTAATGAACGAATAATGAAAATAAAATTTAAGATTTAAATACCATCAAATTAAAATGATTCAAAATAGGTCTTCCTAACAAATCTATATAAGTAAATATAGTATAATTTTTAATTGCAGCAACCAAATAGACAAGAATACTGTGTTTTTGTTGTCACATGAGTTTTTTTTGTTGCACACACATTCATCTGTGACTCCGTCTCAGCCATTGCCAGGGTGCCAGACAGCGCTGTCAGTCATCTTGTCTTGTCAGTCACACCATGTGGTTTTGACAGATTAGTCCAATCATAGGCGAGGTTAAATGACTGCCTTGTCCTATGGCCAATCAAACAGCAGGATTCAATAACCAGCAGAGGCCCGAGATAACCATCGAGATGATTTTTGTTCCTTCTGAAACATTCACACTGTGGGTTCAGTCAGGGTTCTCAGCATTGGCTCTCCAGTCAGGTAAAACACCTCACTGGGCTTAGTCAAATGCCTCTAACTTAAGGGTAATTTCCTACTTTACTTTCACTCAGTATTTCTGGAGTCACTTATAGATCCTTTGAAGTGTCTCCCTGTCATGCAGCATTTAGCTGCTGATAGAATACTTCCTCTGTCAGCACTCCTTAGATAATCAGGTACCACAGTCCATGGAGTTAAAGAACATTTTCACTTGCATTTTCCTCTCTCTCTTTCTTCCTGTAGCCTCCTCTGTAGAATATGTAGAGACAGTGGAGATAGGAGATTTTTATGTCATTTCTTTCTTCTCTTAATTGTTCTTAGTGGTTAGTTAGTTGAAATACTGCCACAGATGTTTGATTAGCTTCAAGAATGTGCATAAATAAATAAAAGTAAATTACAGAGATGAGTGATAAGAATGTAACACTTTCGAGGGCCTGCGTGCCCTGTTTCCCCTTAAACGCTGGGCCACTCGAGGCTCAGAAGTTAACAATGTTTTAAGAGAGTGTAGGGTGAAGTTTTTTCCTCCTGTACTTTCATTCTGAGCGTGTTTCGTACCATTGGTTTTTTTTTTTTTTCCTCTGTGGGCCTCTGGAGGGCTGTCCATTGGCTTTTTGAAGTTGCATCAAAGAGGAAATGGGGGAGAAAAAGCATTATTGATTTTGCGTTTTGTCTGACTCAAACACTGAGGACAGAAAAACACATAAGGAGTAAGGTGTTGGCAGTGGGGCAGCGCTGTCTCTTGTGTGTGAGCCAGAGGGAGACGGGGGAGAGACCAAAAGAGGTAGAAGGTGAGGAGTTACACCAGACAACACTAATGCATCTCTCCCCGGAGTTGTATGCTCAGCCCTCTCGCTTCCATCATCTCTCCTCTCCTTTCTGTTCTTAATGGCAGAGTAAATAAAACCCATCACAGAACGGCTGGAGACAAAACTCCGTCTCTCCTCGCCATGTCGGCTAGCTCTCCCTTCTCCTCCTCCTCTTCCTCCTCTACCGGGCCGGTGACTCCCGAGCTCTGACAGCACTATCCAGTTGACCTGCTTTTCCATGAAACACCAAGCTGCTCTCTTCTCAGTTGTAATCAGATCTCTCTGCTAGGCAGCGGGCAAGAAGAGGAGTATTGTTTGTGTGGTTTATCACCTTTATCCTCCTCCTATGTCAGTTCGGCAGAGGTGAGATGAGAGAGGAGGTACTTTTCAGGTGTTAACGTGACCTAGAGTGACTAAAAAGGAGCTCCTGGTGACAGCGGCTGATAAGGACTGTCACTGGTAGAGCTTACTCAGCAATTATGCCATGTACACTGCATGTGTGCATCAACCGTCTTGTTTTGATCTTTGTTGATTTCCTAGGCTGCACGTTATGGACGTCTGTGGAATTTCCGAAGCCAAAGACAAAAGGCTGTAAACAGGTGATGGCATCGGCAGAATTGCAGCAACCTTAAGTATGCCGTGGAGTCCGGGAATGAGGAAAGGGGTCAGAGGTCACAGCATACTAAGTCGCACTCCCCTCTGCTCCATGGAGAGCGACTGCGGCATCTAGGGACGCTGGCGGGGAACAAAGGATGAAAAATGAGAGGTGCATGGAATTTTGATGAGATGAGGGAACAGGCAGCGTTATAACAAAGGTCGTCACAACATGCGCTCCGCCGCTTGATTACAAAAGGGAGAGAAGTGTGTGAGGCGTTTGATTACATGTCCCAGCAGAGGCCATTAGGGGTTCTACTTGTAGGATGGCATCATTTACACTCATCTGATCTGGCGTCTGACACTGATGAACAAACAGTGTGAATCCTCCCGAGCACTAGGGGGTGCTCTTCAAGCGAGACAAAATCATATCCAGAGTTTTGAACTTTACCATCGTCTCTCAACTTCACGTTAATGTTACACTTCGGCCTCTGCGCGGCGGATCGTAACAAAGCGTGTCTGGATCTCCCAGGGGGAAAACTGCGCAGGCCGTAGCGAGCACTAACTCTCAAGGTTGGCAGCATTAAGCGCTCATCACCCACAACTAAGATGCATGAAAGGAATTTTATCATCATAAATAACAAAGAAAAACAGCCTTGCCAGAACAGTCTGCTTAAGATTGATTTTTATGCACATGCATTCATTTGAAATAAAAGAAATGCTGCTTCAGAGCTAATTACAAAGATGAAAGGAAGGAGAATGTGCAAGGCAGTGAACTTTGTTTAAAGGCGCAGCACATGGCTTTTTTCAGGGACATGGTGCGTTAATGAAACCCCTACCTCATTTAAGAACTCGTGGAGTGTGTTTTCTAATTGAAACTGCATTTGCACAGTTGCTATACAAGAGAAAAAAAATGCGCCCTTGCACGTGCCGCTCTCGATATCCTAATTCAGGGAGTCAGGCATCGGAGCCATCTAAACAATGGGTGTCCTAGACAATGAGTGTGTGGATGTTTACCAGCTGGAGCAAAGGGGTTAACTGGCTGTGGAGAGATCCTTGACCTATCTGAGATGAGCTCCCTGCCCCCTCGAGCAATGTGGAATTTATGATTGCTGATTATGAGTTTATTCCCCATCGTGCTGAGCCTTTTGCATGTCAGGATCCATCCCTCCCCAGCTGAACTGATTAAGGAGCTGGAGATGATGCTACAGCTCTCAGCAATTGCTAAAAGACTCTCAGAGAGCCTGGTAATCTGGAGTGCAGCTGGCAATCACCCACCACTGACTCTTTTGGAGGCTTTTTGGGTTGTTTTGTTGTTTTCAAGTAGGTTGTTTTTTTTTTTTTTTTTTGGCATATTGTTGTCTTTGTTCCCCTGGGCTTCTTGTTTCTGGATGAGAGCTTTCCTAGTGCTGAGCACAGGTCCTTGTCAACCTGGCTGCTCAGCTCAGCCTAGTCCAGCCTCAACAACAGCAGCATCAGCAAAGACCCTCGCTCAAAGTCTCAGGATATGCTTATGATCACCCTCTTACAGGAGCTTAATTTGGGGGGATGAAAAAAAAACTCCACTCATCCCTGATATAGACATAGCTACTACAATCCAATACATGGGACAAAGGCATCATATAAATTGAAAGAAATAGCGCTACAGAAGATGCATCCCCATGTAAATTTTTAAGGGTTTATGCGGCCTTCAATGGATTTCTGTCACAGGAAAACAAATAATAGTTTTTAAGAGAAAAAAAAAAACTGTCACTGGCTGCTTTATTTGCTCGCAGGAATCTGTCACTTAGTTACAAATCAGCAGCCGTCCTTTCAAAGTTTTGTTTTTGTCAATAGTTGCAGGGGAGAGGAAGGCAGTCCTGTTCCTACTGCGCTGAAGACCGTTTTAATGCCTTTAATGTGTGATTTGGGGCAACAGAGGAGGAATCTGCCCAAACAGAGCATTCTCAGTTACTATCACAGCTGAACAGCCCACTGCTAATGACGTCCCACTGTCAGACGCATCACCCACAGTTTTACGACTTCTTGACCTAATGCTTATAAGAGTTGTTACCCAGTGAAAAATACAAATAACATACAGCTGTTCAATTACGGCAAAAAAAAGAAAAAGATAAAAACATTACAAACAGCACTGTCTGCTTATACACTACACTACCTAACAAACTGTCACTTTCTCATGTATATTTGTATTTCCATGCTAATTTAGAGCTTATCGTGCAGTCAGCAGCAAAGCTGATGGAGTTCCAGATGTGACACCATCAGTTCCAGTAAACAAATGGCAATTGTCTGAGCTCGGCTTCCTTGTGTAAATGAAATGCTTTAAGGTGTTTTACCGCTGTGATGAAAGACACCCAACATGTCCCATGTCTAACCACAGTGTCTGAGAAGTGATGGGTGGGAAGCTCCTCCCACTCTCTGCTTCTACGTGTGTGTATGTTTTTGGAGGTAGTGTTTTTTGTTGTTGTTGTTGTTGTTGTTGTTGTAGGGAATAGGTAGCTATTATTTGTCTAAAATTCATTGATTTAATTTTAGACATCTAAGCAAATATTTTTAATTGTATCTTACGGTTGATATGTGTAAGTATCATTAATTTTTAGAGGGAATAAACTGGTCAAATCTTAAACCTAAGGGATCTCATCCTTAGATTTTTATTTTCAGTAACATTTCTTTTGTTACACAAATAAACAAGCCAACTCCGGCTCTTTATACTTCCTCTCATTGTGTATCAGCCTCATTGTTGTGGATCACATTAGCTGTCACTGTGGATAAACTAAAGGTAAGGGGAAATGAGCCAGGATGGGAGATAGGTGAAGCAAATTTCCCTGAAATTGCGGATGATCAGAGTAAAACTACTGTATGTTTGACATACCTTGCCCCATTGAGCGGGTGAGGAAGTTGTTTTTTGATCTTTTGACACATGATTACATTGGGCCTTTCTGCTTTGATCTCAGCATGGATTTTTTTTTCTTTTCTCTTGATGTAGGATTATTATAATTTATACATAAGGGATTTTGTTTTTTCTTGGGCCTCAGCAAACTTGAGTAAACATCGTATACATAGCAGATTAACATTGTATTCATTTACACATTCTCATTAGCGAGTCCTAAGGTAATTAATCAGAGGCCATGGTATATGAGAAGACAGACACTGTTCAAATAATTTATTCCTTTCTACTTTTACCGAGTGTGAGAAAAAGTGTCTGATCAATTCCTCCCTTAGATGTAGCTCTTTGAAGACATGCAGTGTCTTATGAGAGCACCACCACCACCGTATTTATTCTCTAGAAACTGAAGGCTGCCGACCTTGCTTATACTGTACAAGAAATTGCAGGGGATTGTTGCCCGAATCATCCTAATAGCCGACAATTCCCTGTAAATATATGAACTGTACGACCCCAATTAAACCCGTACAGGTGTAAAACATTCACTTTGCTGTCTTGTGCTGCAGCACAGCAGCTTCAGTGAGGTCCAGAGTTTGCATTGTGCTCTTGGCCGAGGTAATTACACTGAAATTGCAAAAATAAAAAAAGAAAAAGAGAAAAAAAAAGCCTGGCACTGAGAGAAGCCCTTTTTTTGTTGATCAGTTCTGTGCCCCCGAGATGAGCCGATCATTTATGACTTTATGTTTGCAGGATCCTGAGGCACATCTTCCTAAAAGCAGGGGGAAAAACACATGTCTCTGTCCTTTGTGTGTATGAGTTCAAGAGAGGATCACAGATAACAGAGGGGGTTATGAGAGGATAAGTTTTGCACAGAAAAAATAAATCTGTGCAATTTGTTAAATGAAAGCTGTAAAGGAAAATTCCAGATGTTTCTCCTGAAAACTGAAAAATAATAATGACAATAAATAATTACAAAGTGTTGCGCAGATTCAGTAAAACCAAACGTGTGCTGTAAAAAAAAACAACAACATCTGGAACTGCTGTCTGGCATGATCACTTCATGGAACAATAGATGATGAATATTTCGTCTACATATTAAATTGTCAGTGAAGGAAATTTGCATTGTATACAAACAACAGGGCGAAATGAGTGCACAATGACAACACTGGGTGCTCCTTTAGATTCTCTATAGCTTGAATATAAAGTTGCAGATTCATACTGATAAATCATAATTGGACCTAATGCATCATTGTTACGAACCTTTATCAGACAAATCCGTGCATGATGAGCAGAATGAGCCGCAGTCACTGGTGGGAGCAGTGGGAAATGTGTCTGTTACTGCATCATGCTAACTTTTACTAATGACTATATTACTTGAAACGTAACGATGCTTCTTATTTAAGCCTCTTGCTTAGCTGGAATTTGATTGGTCGTGTGTGCCTCTTTTTTTTTTTTCCTAATGGGGAATAATGGCTCTAGATAGGGCAGTACACCTCTGCCAGCCATCATATGTAGACAGACTTTAATTGCAACCATTGTAAATGAATTTTGTCACTACATGGATGTGCCTGGAGGGCAGTCTCACTGATTGAGTAATTTGTAGCAACCTAAGTAGATCACATGCTAACTGCACGCATTTGCAAGCACAAATTGAATGAAGGTTGTGAAAAGCAAAGCCCAATGGATTCTGACAGTTATTTTGAGATTTTATGTAATATGAGGAAAGAAGGAACTTAAAATCAAAAATGCTGTTTGCGACTTTTGTGAGCTATATTTGAGAAATATATAGAGATGCATGTGTGTGTGTGTGTTTCTACAGTCCAGATTGCGGCACCTGCACATTTTTATTTTCTGACAAGTTTCCATGAGTTTTTCCACGTTGGTTCTGGTGCATTAAATGCAAAGGCAGGGGATGGTATATTTCCACATCTCAGTTTCTCTGAGAGCCTCTAGAGATTGTTCAGTTGGTATTGTAAAGCGAATGTTATCCATAGGCAACAGATATTTTATGGCTGTTACTGATGTATGTCTGTAAGATTGGTTTGATGTCACAATAGTAGATCCCTTGAGCAACCATAAAAAGCCACCAATGATGAAGGGTTTATTTTTAAAACTAACAGGAAAGGCTTTCTGCAGATTAATTCCAGTGTGTGGTTCCCATTGTGGGAGAAACAAATTGGGCTTTACAGAATTAGTGTGTTTTGCTGCATAAATCTCAAATCTATTCCTGAAACATATGATTGTGTTTAATGTGATTGGATGCTTCAACATGGCGAGCCGAGTGAAAAAGAAAAAGGAAGCAGACCCTACTCGAGTGGATTGGAAGCTCAAAGTACAGTAATGACGGCTCAGTGTTTCTCCATTGACCCAGGTGTGTTGTCTAAATACAATATGGATGTGCAGGGCTGCCTGTGTACACCAGCGCTTGGAGACTATTTGCTGAAGGTCATTTGGGATCATAGCGTGCCATTAATAATTCCTGAAAGCATCCAACATCTCCATCTGTTCTGCTGCATCCATCGCTCCACTTCAAAGACAAAGGCAGGCGTTTGCAGGTTGGCATTAAACCTGCCTCCGGGCTAAGATGTTGGAGGTGGGAATCTTTGTCGGGACAACATATCTCCGGTCATCAGGTCATAACGTTTGCATGTTTGCTTACACAGCTTGACCCCATGCACGAACACACAAACAGACTTGCAGATGTTACATATCCTGTGCATTGTGGCAGTTATGTGAATGTGTTTTTCATTAGACACCACAATACTCACACGCAGGCTACGAGTCGCTCTGCAGGCAAGCATTTACCACCCTCCATAGGGTCTTGCTGGTCAGCTCGACAAGGTGTTAACCAGAGACATTATCAAAGCTGACTTAACATGCTTCGTGTGCATTTGCGTGTGTATGCACTTGATCAAATAACACAGCTTCACCTGCGCGGTGCACGCGGCTCTCGGTGCAGTTAAATCAAACTAGGTCTCAATGACAGGCCTGCTTTAGATATGCAGGAGTCCTGCGGGGAGTAAATGGATGTTTGGCAGTGGCATGTGCGGCCCGGGCCTGGTGGGCACAGTGGGCGAGGAGGCAAGTGCCTGGCTGAGTGAAAGATGGCAGTGTGCGTGGAGAGTGTGTGCACACAGCTGAGGCTGTGACAGGAAACAGTAAGAGTCCTGCTCCTCCCACTCCATCTTCCCCCTGCCAATGATAGAACTGCACTTTAATTTTGTTAATAGCACAAGTGCAGCCATGAGGATGGACGATGGAGCAGCACACAGACAGCTATTCCACGGAGAAGCGAGAAGAAGAAGAGAGGACATTTTTGCTTGTTTTTGTTTTTTCTCACAATCTGTTTATTGGTATTTTTCAAATAGAGTAAATAAACATTACAGTAACACTGATCAATGGGGTACACATAAAGCAACAATGCAAGTGGCAGACAGGTTAAAAACAGTACAAGACCAAAAAAAGAATCAAGAGAGGACAAAAACTGCAACCAAAGAACAAAACCCAAGACGAAGACAATAAATAGCTCAATAACATAGCATTGTAAAGACATGTGCATAATATCATTATGATATTTTATGATGAGTTAAAATTAAAAAAAAATGCAAAAGCAATAGGTGATAGTTGAATATTACCACTATTTAGCTTGTATGAAGATACTCCAGAGTTGACAGTAACAGAGTGTCATTCGATGAAGCTGACAATTATTACTGCTTCATTCCGTCACATGTGGTCTGCTGATGAAGCACCTGCCCATGAGTAACTCCACCATCTTTCAGCCCAGGGCTCTTGTACTGTACTGTAGGGCTGACCAGTGAGTCTACTCAAATCATCATCAGCTCCAAACTGCTTAGCCTGGCCTATTTGAATTTCACATCTCTGCTGACTCATAACCCTGTCAGGACCTTTCTTCTTTATCATGTCTGTGCCTCCGGTGGACTCTCATCACAAGCATTAGAAATTAATTATTCAGATTAGAAACCGAGCCACAATTACTGTGATTTTTGTCAAAGGCTTTGTTTTGGCTTAATGTTGATATCTGATCTGGATGGTCCTGCTGAGTTTAGATTGTCTTTGAAAGCAATTATTTTGCTACATTTATTTTATTCATTCACCACATTTAAGCGGGAGCCATTGGCTGTGTCAGAAGAGCCAGGGAGACGAGGGGAGGAAATGATTTTTGGCTGATGACACACTCTCAAAGCAGTCAGGTTAGTGCGAGTGTGGCGCTGTGCCGGCCCCAACACAGGACAGCGGTTCAGATCAACATGATAAAGAAGGACTGATTGAGCTCCGTGCAGCCACAGGAAGCTGAGCGTTGGGGTTCAAGGTTATCTGGACAAATCAGACTCCTGTTTCCATTCATCCCCTCCTCACCCACCAGCTAGGCCTTCCTGGGCAAACCAGCAAATTAGCAATTCTGATGTCTGCAAGCAGGTCTGGCAAGGGAATGCCTGTGAATCCTAATGCCATGATTAAACTTTCATATCCGTCCGGGGGAAGTGCTGCATATACAAAATAAGCAATCTCTTTTTATTTTTCAGCACTTTAAGTAAGACTGTCGAGATTGGCAAACAGAAACCCTTCAATAGGGTTAAATGGACCGGGCCAGGGGGCGGAGCGGGGTGGTGGGGGGGGATTCCTTCAGTCAAAGCACTCAAGTCTTTTAGTTGTCTTCTGTGTGTATAATTGGTCAATATCAATATACTTAACTATGTTAGGCTCACTGTGGCTTTGCATCTGTAAACAGGCCCAGCCCTTGGACTTAAACACAGTCAGTGATGCCCCAGTATTTGTTGGGGAATCATTTATTAAATGCTAATGTTGAGGCAAATGAAATACCCAGTCAGTGTTACGCTCCCTCGGTTGGCCGTCGTGCTGGTGGGCGAGAACCAGGGGGGACAGGGAACCTCAGTCCAAACAGAGAGCCAGGCCTGGATGTGGCCATTATGTAAGATGGTCTTATCAGGCTCTACCTCCTGCTGAGCCACTGCCTAGCTTCCCTCTGCTCCCCCTTCCTGGTGCTCCCAAAACATGGGCCTTCATTAGCAGGGCTAAATATCCCCGTTCTCTGCAATCTCTATCATTCCTTGCCTTGAGGCAATCCGATAATTACCTGTTCTCATTTCCCCTCCTTCTGGCCAGCAGGGAAGTGTTCTGACTTGCAATACTTTGCATGAAATATTATCAGAATATTGCACATTTCTCCATCCAGCAGCCTCTGACACGGGGAATATGGAGTCACCGGAGCAGTGATTGACAGGTGTCTGTCTTTCATGTTCTCCTGAGAATAGCTGCTTTTGTTCTGAAGTTACATCAGGAATTCTGATGGAAGCAGGAATGAGTGCGTAATGTGTATAAAGGCTTTGTTGCTTTGTTTAACACCCAGCTTCCATTATTTCCGGGCAGTATTGTTAGGCGTTATATCTCTCTTTGTTACCTACAATGTAGGTGTGTAAAAGAACTCACAGAATTTGTGAATTTTAAAAACTCATCAGTGAGTTTAACTCTCAGAAAAACTATTACAGTTGTAATAGAGCAGCAGCTCCCTGTGTGAATTTGCAGAGTTTTAGATGAGAGACAGACGTGTTCATAGGCTACAGCCTGGGAGGAGAAGGCATCTTCTTGTGTAGTTACGGTCAGTGTTATGGTCAGAAGGCCAGCTGCACATATTCTGTCTCAAACTATTTGTCCCTATCAGTAATGAAGTCCAGCGGCTCCGGATCAGAAAATGGATAAACTTCACCACTAAAGGCAAGAAGCTCCACTCAGCCTAACCTCTGCGGTCAGTGGAAACCATATATGATCGCTGTAGTGAGAAAACAACTCTGTCTGATGTTGATGTAATGCAGTGCATCCTCATTTTTCTATTTTAAAAGTCTGCTGCTGAGCCGCACAATTTCCTGCTTCAAATATTGTAGTTTTTCTAAGGTAATGTTATGCATGGTTTTGCCAAAACATTTTTTTTTCTTTGCAACGTACGGTAGCTATGGACGTGACAATTTTTTTATTTTATTTATTTTTTTCGAAAGTGAACAGATTGATTGTAGCCAATTTAAAACATGTCTGTACATGTCATTCAGGAATGCGTATTGAAATTTTTCAAGGAACTCGTGTGTTAAGCAGAGGATCCGTCTGATATGAAGTTGTTGATGCATGAGCTTAAGCCAATTCAGTGCCCCCCCCCCTCGCTTTGCTGTGGGAAGCGGTGATGATTTTGGACTTTGTGATGGTCACTTTAATCTCTAATGAAGGCGCGTCCCTGGCTCTGCTCAGCCCTCTGATAGCAGAGCAGTCATAAACAGGCCTGTCAGGGGGATTGCAGCGCTAGCAGTGCAAATGGCAAAGAAAACCCCAGGGACCAAGCCATGCTAGTATTATGGTCTAATTCAGATACAGCTCGGAAAATACAGACTTTCATATGAGAAAATTCCCCTGCTCTGCTTTTCTAGCTTTTACTCAGGCCGAATCGCGGCATGGACTCACTTTTCCCTTTTAATCATCAAACAGTACCCGCGTTACTCCAATATGTTTGTTGCATTCCTGAGCTGATGTCAGGTGATCGACACATCCTTCAGAGTACTGGAAACTAAAACTCCAGCTGCACATAAACACTCAGCTTTTAAGATTGCATCACAAATTGAGCATAAAATTTGTGTTTCTAAATTCGGTTACGCCGTGTTATAGCATACGCTTCTTTTAGTTTTTACAACATTACCATACAAATGAAGACAATTTCATGTTCAACATTTAGTGCGAGATGTAAATGTGTACTCAAATGATTCTGTGAAACTGATTACTGGTTGCTCTGTGTTCTGACACATCCTGTGCTCATGCAGCATGTGCGACAGCTGGTTAGTAATTAGAATAATCTTCTCCCTGGTAGTGATTTAGCTTTCATGACTGCAGCTTACCTCAAATTGAAAATAAATTTATAGATAAATGCCTTTGTTGTTCCAGCAAATTATACCGCTGTAACTCAAAGGAGCCAAGTTGTTTATTTTGGTAGTAAAAGAGCAATCAGAGAAAACAAACAAAGCACTGTATGAGTGCTGTCAGATTAATAATGATGCTACCCAGCGGTGATGATACAAATGATTATTTTTCAGCACACTCTACACCACCTCATCATGGTAATTATAGATACTATATCATTATTAGATCAAGTATTCACTACAGATTATCAAGATAATTGATGCTTGCTCTAGGACTGCCAAGTTGACTGTGCTGCCTTTAAACTGGGGATTACTGAACACACACATTTTGTTAGCAAACTAGTACTGAGTCAGTTTGGTGTGTTCATGTTCACTCTGTATTTTTCTTAAGTGAGCACATTATGTGTATATACACACAACGATACACACACACCAACATCAGTTGACAGTGTGAAGATGAGGCTATACATGAGATACATTGTTTTTCTCCCAGCTTCTGTTCTGGTGTATCTGGGCAAATCCCATGGTGATGAGGCGTAGAATCTGTCATGGAGAAGGCATAAGCCTTTCATATGCATAGTAGAGATAAGAGGCAGCCATTTTATCAGGCGAGCTGTCGCTCCAACATGCTCGCATGTTATGTGTCCCCGGGAGCGCCTCCAGAAACATGTCCCTTTAATGACACGGCCCATGCTCGCCAAGAGGACGCCCAGTTTGTTCTGAGCTCTAACCTGACAATTATGCCAATTACACCAGGCAGCAATGTTGACAAACACACCAGGAGAATTGCTGCAGTTGATTGGTAGCTGTGTTTCGAAGTCCCCCGCTGTGACCTCTTCTGTAATTTAACTAGCATGGAGGAGAATTGCAAAGGGTTTTTCTAGAAAAATTCCCCAAGCCGTGTGTTCTTTTGTAACGGGGCAACGTTTGTGCCAAGCGAACAGGCAGAGAAATGGATCTAGTGTGTCAAGACTGCAGAAAGAGAAAGAGAAATCATTCTTCCTGCTACACTCGCCACTGTACGCAGCTTGTTTGGATTCATAAAGAGTGTTGTGTTTCCTGCCAGGCGGGGGCAAGATGTAGAAAGTTGTTGTGGTGGATCATATTGCCTCTGAGGATTAGATCACAAATACTGACCCAGCACCATTAGCTGCTACTTATGTAAGCCTTAAAGAGCACTACTGTTGGCACCTGGGTACGAAGCTTAGGGGTGAGGTGAGGCAGGAGACGGTGCCAATATGGAGGCATATTAACAGTACAGTGGCTGATCACTTCCTACAGCATGAAGTGCAAGCACTTGGTTAGAATACATAAAGGCCTTTTCAGCAGGTTTTTGAGCAAGAACAGCATTGTACTGCATCAGCCTATTTGCAAAAATTCAGTTTTGATAAGCATGCATGTTTTTGAAGGGAAAGAGGGAAAGAAGACGATCCCCCCCCTCTTATTTTTTTTTCCTTTACTTCGGAGCACATTAACGTACTGTATTGATTTCTTCCAAGCACAGCACATGATTTTTTAATTTGAGCCCCAGAATAACAAGGTGTGACATGATTGGCATGAAGTTGTCATTTCACACCAAATCATGTGAATCTTAAATCAAAAACAACAACACGCACATGCGCTAAGAAACACTCAGAGCACTTATTCTGCCATTTTACAGACGATTATTACTACTTCTAAAGGCATTTACTTTTTCTTTTTTTTTTTTTTTTGCTGAACAACAGAATTTTATTTTCTGTCATACACTTGCACTCTCTCTTTCAGCTGTGATACAACACCTTACAGGGAGATTTAAAGGCAGCAACAGCCACAGATTATAGTTGAACACTGGGGTCAGGAGCTGTTCTATAACAAGTCACTTGAGCTCTGGTCCGGTCATGTAAGCGCGAGGCTGAGAGCAGCTGGGGTTGTGCCATGAGCATGGTTTGTATCTTACCTTAAAGCTAGAGTCAGAGCCGGTCAATGTGAAGTGTCATTGCATACTGTGAGCTTGCTATGCTTTTTTTTTTGCTTTTTTTTTTTTGGGGGGGGGTAAGCACACAGTGATACACAGAGAGCAGGCAGGAGAGCAGGCAGGCGGCTGCCTCTGCTGGCCTGGTCAAAGGGAACAGAGCTCAGTCCCAGCATGTCCCTCTCCTTACATAACGCGCTGTTAAGCTGGAGTTAGCAAACATTAGAGGTCAGCTGGTTATTGGGACAGTGGAAATGTAGTCATTCACTGGAGCACTATTTACAGTAGAAAAACGAGATTGCAGTGTGAGGCAAACAATGGTTTTTCTCCTGCCATTTGTCAGGAGGTGAACAAATAAACCTTTTTTCTTCTCTTTTTTTTTTTGGTGTATGGCCAATTTGTTGTGGTTTACGTTCCATACAAGATGACAAAAGCCAAGATAGAAGGTGCGTTCAATGTAAAGCCTCTAAAACTAGACTTGGCATGACTTCTGTTCTGTCCATGCCTCTGTGCCACTGCTTACATCCAGTCCTTTGTTATGGTTTGTTTTTTTTATTTTTATCTTTCCATGCCTTGAGGACTTGATTTTTTTCCTGTTACGTTGTCATGTTAGTGCAGTCTAACCAGAGCTGCTTGTTAGAAATGTCTAATGTCCCGTCACAGTGAAGGTGCTGTGATTTACACCTACTTTATGTTTGGCGAAAAGAGGGCGGGAGAATCCATTAGTGTCCATCTAAATTACATCAGCCAAACCACTGACACCAGCGTGCACTCGGCTGCCAACTCATTGATTAAGAACAGTTTCCATTGGCCTTACGTAACAGGCCGGTTGCATTAGTTCAACAATGTTGCTGTACTCTCGTTAGCGGCCAGAAGAGACATTGCGGAATAGGGTTCGGTTTTCCTTTTGTCAGACAGAAACACCCAAATGAAATAAAAGCTGCCAATATTAAACACCACATTTTTTTGCTTTAATCCAGCGCCTTGCTCCTGCCAGCAGGCACAATGATGGAGGTTAAGGAGATGTAGAAGATGTAGCATGCTGCATAAAAGGACACGATCGCTCAGGACGGCCATAAAAAGACATCACAATGTCCAATTACTACCCGCAAAAAAACAACCTTCATTTCCGTGTGATTTCCGAGACATTTTCAAGGCAGCGTAATTATTGACAACGCATGTGAAAACCAAATTTAGATTGCCGTTGGAAGTCTCCATCTTAATTCAGTCAACTCTTTTAACCCCCCCTTTTGGTTTTTGATAAAAGAAAAGGCAATGTCAATCAGCAGAACTAATGGGAATGTGCATTTTGTAATTCACTCAAAGGGAATGGTAAATTGAAAAGAGTTTGCAACCTTTTAACACACTCACATACACCAGCGCTGACAGTCAAGCTCCATTATCTGACAGCTGGAGAGGTTAAAAATAACTGTGCTCGCAGCAAATTAGACGTATCATTTGGCTTCTAAGTGAGAGATGAATCTTTGTGTGGATGCTCCTGCCATGCCGTGACACAGGGGCAATATATCAGGCTGTGTTTGCCTGTCTTTCTCATAAACTCCAAATGGAATTGTAAACAGATGAAGCAATTTTACACCAAATGTATTCTCTCTGAGTCTCTCCTATGCTACAGTGAGAAGCCCAGCTACCATACACATATACATTACTGCCCCATGCACTCCCAAAGCCAAAGTACATAAATCATAATTTGGTCGCCTGCAGGGTTATTGCTATCGCTCAAAGCCAATCCTCCAAGTGTTTTATATGTTACTTTGACGATAAATCTGATGTTATTGCACATATGTGGGAAGGAGCGTCGCCCATTATTTCTCGGCTCACGCGTAAAAGACAGATTCAAACATGCTTGTATCGCAATCTTATGCATGCACAAACAAAAAAGCGGGTATAGATGAACCATTTGAATCTCGATTCTGCTCGTCACACTCAAGTCATCCTTGTCATTCAATAGTGCCGATGCCTGCCTGTGCATGCACTGTATGTCAGGTGTCGGAAGGTGGGGTGTCAGTTCCCATTTAAGATGGCAAAAGAAGTGTAACTGTGGGATTCCTGTTACAATAAGGTAAGTAAAGAGATTTCCATGGGAGGCTTAGGTGTCAGCAGAGGTGTAGCATTTCCTCTAAATACCTAACAACATCATTGTTAATTTATAGCTATTTAATCACTTACTAGAGCAAGTGCAGGAAGGATGATCTTTGTGTCATCTTGTCTCACAAGGTAATCTCTTGTATTTCCCTGCCTAAACCCATGCTCTAAATTTGTCGCCGACTGCGTGTAACCACGTTCACCCCTGAGTTTTAAGATGAGTTTTAAATCTGCATATTTACTGAGCTCAGTATGGCCCTGACTCAGTCTGCTTGACATGATTTATCTCATCCAGCTTAACTGACAGGTATTGATGTGATACAAGGATAAATGCAGTAGATTGATGGAATTAAAGCCCACCCTATTGTTCCCATGCTGTGCATCACTGACACATGTGAGACTCGTGTCTCTCATTAAAGAAAATAAATGCTTCAGGCATCCTCTCTGCAAAAGCATCAAGTTTGTGTGTGTGTGTGTGTGTGTGGGAAGCTATCTCAGTTGTTTTCCCTCTCTATAATCTCTCCCTCCTTGCACAATGGATTTAGCCCGGCCTTGAATGGAGAGAGTACAAATTGCAGTTGACTCTAAACAGCAGAGCATTCGCCCTGTTGACAGAACCCTGGACGTGTGATTATATTAAACAAAGGGGAAAGACCATTGATTATTTAATTAACATTCAATTAATGCTTATGAAAAAGGCAGGATCACAACTACAAGCATGGCCGTGCTTCTTTGTTGAAGCGTCACTGTGTTATACCCCACAGGCAATCTTATATGATGCATCTAAGCCACTAAAGAAATCTAATCTTAACTATGCAAGTAAAAAAAAAAAAGCACACAAGTAAAAGAGAAAAGTGAGAGGGAGAAGCCTTTTCCGTTTTACGTGCACAGCAGGCACTTGGCTGTGCATCTAAATTTTAGGGAGCTAGTGTTAACTCTATATTTGGATTCCACTGGAGTGGATTAAGGATTCTTTACTGCAAACCCACGGGATTCTCAGAGACATAAAAGAGGAGACTGTTTGCATCCATGCTATACAAATAATTGCAGGTTTCAAATCGAGTGTAATTTCAAGCACCAGCTATATGGGAGAGAGTGGGCTTTGATGTACAAATCCACAATTCATGGGGGATTAGCACCCCAAAGGTTAGCAGTTGCTAATTACAGGAGATTGGTTATACATATCTAACAAGGCAAGAAGACAGCCTTAATAAATGTGAGGATTCATCAGGAAAAAGGATAAGCGGCTGTGATAAGCGGACATGTATGTGAATCACCATGGATTGATACCCTGTAATGCCCTTCCTCATACAGTGGAGGGAAAGAAGCACTGTCTTTTCCATTGTCTTAACAAACAGCTCACCTTGTGCGATATGAGATTTTCAAGATGCATTTGTGAATGCAGATTTGTGCAATCATATAAATTAACCTCTCAGATATTCTTCCTGTGTCTCTTACTGCAGCAATTTCTCTTTTACTGTATTTTGCTTGCAGCGTTCAGCGCTGCATTACCATAATCCTTGGTTCCCTTCCACAAACCACCACTGGCTAAATGAATCTATTATTTTTGCCTGGAGCCGAAAAGATGCAACAAAATGCAATGCATTAAAGGGAATGAAACTTGTGATAAGCCGCACATTTTCTCTATAATAGCCTGTCTACAACAGACGTTTTACCCACAGTTAGAAGTATGAGCACACTTGACCTTTAATAATCTGAATGTTGTAAGCTTAAAAGGTGGTATCAAACCCTAAACCTTTCCATGGAGAGAGAAAAAAAACAGAATTCAATTCTGAACATCATCATTTAGTCGAGCTGTGGGTCACCGGCCCTGTGTGTTGTTGATTCCCCTGACCGCTGACAGCAGACCTGGCCAATGTGGCCTTGTGTTTTCATATGGCCCTAAATTAAACATGTCCGAGCCAAGGCAGGCACTTGCTCTGCCGCAGGAAACGCTTTTTCATCTCCTAATGAATGTGCCTGAGGGGGTCCCACAGGGGGCTCCACTTCACCCCTCATTAGGCGGGGTGCTGCGTCTGCCTTCATGCTGAGGAGCAACCTCCTGGAGAGGGGCCTCCCACTTCATCTGAACGTCCCACGCTCCCCTGCCCTGCCCTGCCCTGGACTAGTGGAAGACACTGCTCTGTCTCTCTGTCTCTTTCTCTCTCTTTCTCCACCTTTCCCAGTCTCCTACACTCATCACGAAGCAGCTCGTCTTATAGTCGCAGACCAGGGATGACAGGGATGAGAGGATGGTCCGTGCTCCTAATGTCATTTTAATGGCCTTGTTTGGTCTGTTGTAGATGTGATTTATTGCTTTACACACACTTCTAATGTCCTCCTGGATGTCTGCTTAACTGTCTTTTTTTTCACAAAAGTCAAAGACGCTGTTGTTTTAGAAGTCAGACTGACCAGTGGAATGATGAGCTAATCAGGGCTGCACTGACATCTCCACTCTCTTCCAACCATCCCATCTTCATTACAGCCTCAGACAGACCGGTGCTGAGGGCCAGGAGCGCTGTAAGGATGAAAAAGTGAAGAGAAACGAATATGTGGCGAGGACCCCGTGTCCCGCTCTGGCTCCTCATTGCGCAACGCTTCAAATACCCACTTGGGGTAAATATTGACAGCTTCCTGTCGTCAATGAAGCAACAAAGCACGGCCAATTCTTGGCTGTTGTGTTGGCAGCGGGAAGCAAAAGAGGAGTACACTGGCTGTCAGCTGACTGCAAGAGCTTTTTGCATGGCAGCAGAGCAGGTTGAAGAGCTGATTGTTATTCCAGGGCTTTTGGGATGTGTTTATGCAATCATTAGTCTTGGCACTTGTTTATTTGCCTGGGATTAGAGCACCACGGCGCATTCACCGGCAGTCAGGGATGCTGGTTCACCAAAAGGTAGCAGCAAGCGCACAGGCCTTCCCACTGTAAGCAAAGCGTGCAAGTAGGGAAGCATGCTTTGCGCATGGCTGCTTAATCCTGCCATGTTAAACAAAACCAGGCCAGTGTTTGTAGGACTATGAAAACAGCAGTGCAGAGGGAATGTGCCTCACACGCTGTAAGCAGTCTGTGAACTCTGTGTGGCAGTAGACACTCGTCGTGCACCGCTGTCATCTAGGAATGCCTTTCATACGGTCTGCTACAACTGGAGGAGAGGGAGGACGACAGTGGAGTCACTCAGCAGCTCCTCCACGGTGGAGGCAGAGATTATTGAAGTTACTTTTGTAATAATTTGTGAAGCCATGTATCACGGTGCCGCTTTTGAAACAAATGCGCCTTGCCTCAAGCTTAGTGACGATGCATTTTTGAGATAAAGAGAGGAGAAGGAGCGTAAGAAAACAGGTATTCATCACCTTATTTCAAACTGTAATAGTCAACAAACTTGGAGATTCACTGCAATTGACAAGTGCATAGACTGTATAATACAGTATATGTGACAAATATAAAGATCTATATATCCATGTGTGTATATCTGCATAATTTTCTGCTACTGAAAAAGTGACACCAGTGTACTGAGGCTTAAGCAAGCCATTTACATTCATTGCCTCAGTCTACTTATCACGGGCCTGATACTGCCAGGAGCAAAATGAAATAAACAGATTGATTTTTAAAATGCTTTGCAAATTTCATCACAAGTAAATATTTTACATGGTCGCGATCATAAGATTTCACTTTAATCATTTTGCACATTTAGTAGCGCTGAGGATAAATGGTGCATGATGGAAGTGTTCGCAGTCACTTATTAAGACACTAATAGCCAAGGGCACTGTATATGGATTAGATAATGGCTCTGTCTCACTTTAATTTGCTCCCTGCACCTGCAGGAGAAGGGCCAGGAAAATCTTCGAAGACCACAGAGCAGCGTGTACTTTGCACATAAAATATGGCTGGAAGGAAAGCGGTCCAGGTAAAAAAGCGAAAGAGTGAGCCCAGTGAAGCAGGGCTCTTGGAGAAAGCTCTTCTTTTGGGGCCCCATGACACCGGTGATCTGTGGAAAGGTTGGGTGCCTCTAGTTTCAGCTCTATCAAGCTTTGGATCTTTTAGCAGCAGGATTCAGTATCCCAGCTAATGTAACAAGGCTCATTTGTCTCAATCACATGTCCCTGGAAGTATCGGCTGGCCATTGATGTCATTCATCTTCCCTGTCCTTGCCTGCTCTTTTTCAGCTGATGAAAACCCAAGACCTTCAAGTAGAATGGCAGAGGTGGTGTAGAAAAAAAAGAAGAAAAAAAAAGTGCTCATCAGCCCAAGCCGTAACAAAAAAAACAAAAACTACTGAGTAACAGAAGTGTTATATAGAGCATGTACTTGTATTATTGAGGCTTACAGATGAAAAACTTTACAGAATTCATTGGAGGTGGAAACTTTTTTTTTAATTTTCAGATTCACTTCTGCAGTTCTGATCAGATGATGTTCTTTTTTATCTCACTTCTTCAAAGAGCAGTTGCTTTTGTCCGCCGCCTAAGTCCGTACACGCCATCAGCAGGCAATGAACAATTTGAAGGCATCTGTTTTTATTCTCATGTTTCCTGCAGTCTAGTATAGCGCACATCTTTTACAGCGTGATCTTCCTTATTTTCTCATACTGCATGATGACAGTCCCGTCATGATGTGTTTTCTCTCTCTCTCTCTCTCTCTCTCTCTCCCTCCCCTTCTCTCTCAAATATTTATTGCAAATGTTTTGGACTAAAACTCATTGCTTGATTTATTAACACGTGTCCTCGCGCGGAGCTGGCTTCATCTGATGTCAGCTCCAATGGAAACAGTGACTCGCACCATAACTGGAGGCTTATGCCGAGCTTCGCTCTTCGATGGAGCAAATCAAGATCATGATTACTATCTGGCCCATGCAGCCAGTCTGCGTTGTCTGGAAACATGTTTTCCTAAGGAGACCACAGAGGGACAATTACTGTCAGCTGAACTATTCAGCCTGCTCTCCATGTGTGTTCTGGCTGCGTGCCTCTGACCCACTGACCCTGAGCAGCAGCATGAGATGGGACCTCGAGTCTCTCCCTCCTCCCCTCCACCCCCCAACATCCACCATCACTGAAGCATCTAAATATGCACTTTGCAGATGTCTGAATATGAACATACAAAACGCTCATATATACTCTTGTCAGCCCTCTGGCAAGACGGCGGAAAAAAAAGAAAAAAAAAAAAGACCATGCAGGAAGTTGTGTGGATGTAAGTTTTGATTTCTTTGTGTGAAACAGTAGAAAGATCCTATTCAAAAACCCACAGCTGAATTCTGGTTGTCTTACAGAAATGCATACTAATACAGCAATTATAGGAGGAAGGAAGTTGTACAGTGTGGCAGTAGCAAATTCCCTGGTGCAATGGAACAAGGCTCTTTGTTGTTATGTAAAGGTTTCTGCGTGTAATTGCAGTGGATGTTTTGAAGGATTCATTATTTATATATTCCTGTGTTTTTCTAAAGGAGCCTACTAGGCCGCCGTCCCTGCAGGGAGATGGGGGGGCGCTGAGAGGTGCTTAACTAAGGCACCGTACCGCGATGGAGGCTTTAACCACCGCCTGCTTAGTTCAAGTGGTCAGACTAAAGGTTCAGAAGCGTCACATGATTCTCTCGGCTATAAAAAAAAAAAAAAAAATCTTAGGATTCAAACAGCGGCTCCAGGCGCCAGTCAATCAGGCTGGTCCTGTGTGATTTCAGCCTCAGTGAGTTTTGAGTTTTCGGTGCATCCCAATGCCAAGCTGCACGATGCATGAGTAAAGCAAACAATGCACAAGCACAAACTCTGACTTACAATGCACTTGAACTTCTGTTTCCTCACACAATCGCATTTTGACAGAGGACGTGTCATTTGATTTTATGAAGGAACCCAATGATCTAAACAGTTACACAAAGCATGTAAATATTTGCAACGCAGATTTTTTTTAAATTTAGCTCTCCTGGCTCTCTCTGACTAACTAGGGGCTGGTAGAATACATAAGTGAGCGCTGTCTACAGATTGTATTTTGCCATCAGAGTAAACAGTGTGAGGCTTTTCTCCCTCCTGGCACACATGTACTCCCACACGCACGTGCTCGCACACACACACACAGAAGGGGCGTGCCCCCCAGTACCCAGCACCCGGGCACAACTTCACTTGTCACTGCAGTCGCAGACAAGAAGGGGGGTAGGTGGGAGGGAGATGGGGATAGCGGGAGGTAAGGAGTGATGGGGAGAGAGATTTGAGCTCAGGTGGGGCAGACGAGGGAGGGGAGCGGAGCGCCGCCACACATGCTACCCTTCATGGTGCTCGTCTGCTCGGTAAACCCGGGCTTTTGTTGTTTCCCCCAGAGTGCAGGCGCGCAGACTCCCAGCCAGGAAGCTCGTCAATCTTTGCCACAACAACACATAAATTAGTGCCCAAATTACTGTTACGCCGGTGGAGAAAGCGACATGGAGAGAGATGTCTTGAGCTGCGGTTTGGGAATTCATCTTTCCTTTCTCCTGCTCCCCCTCATAGAGGGTGTCAGAATGCACTTCAATAAAACAGTCAAGTAAATACAGGGAGAGACATGAAGAGAGAAGCACTGCTGTGTTGTACAGGCATCTGGAGTTGGGCAGTGTTGAAATATTAATAGGCCTCACACACAAACAAACACAGAGATGCACGCATGAGTTCATCCAAAAAGCAGCCCAGGGCGATGGTCCAGACCTGAGCTTTAGCAAAGTCACTGCACTGCTATGAAGGAATAATAGGAAAGGCTTAAAGAGCCCGTCTTTTGAAACAGAAATATCTCTTCAAATATAGCTAGTCTCTGGTGAAGGGGGATCACAGCTTAGGCAGCTAAATGATTGGGGGGGAATTAGCTCCACGCAGCATAGAGACATCAAAATGTGTCAATTATGTCTTTCCTTGCTCTAATCCTCCTGGTCAGAATATTTTCTGATGACTTCAGCATGTTTATAGGTTGAATGGAAGCCGTTCAAAGTGATGATATAGAGTTCTGGTCTGCAGGTGAATTTCTGTGCAGTGCAGCGTGTTTTTTTATTTATTTATTTATTTACTCTCACCACAAACCAGCAAATGCCATTAGGACGGCTGTACAGTAATATGCCAACAGCCTCCGATCCCTAAATAAATAACACATTTATACCATTCCCGCCTGTGTTCCATGCCACGACTGTCCTTTGCCGCTGACATTCAAATAACCTTTCTGCTGCTGCATAAATGGGAATAAAAAAGTATTGTGCGGTGCGACTTCACATGACAGAAGACCCCTGGCAAACGAAAAGAAGCAAAATTCGGATTCCACCTCTTTTCAGGCCGTTGTTGCTCCACGCTATCTATCACTATCTGTTTGGAGAAGCCTCTGTTTATCAACTGACGGCTGATTTCCAACATCGGAGTAAAGAGTTCATGTAGCAAAATAGATAGGATGGAGGAGGATTGCTCAGTACACATTTGCCAGCCGGTGTTTGTGTTTGCTGCTGCTGACCATGTGTAAATGCTCTGTTTTTAAGAAAATCAGCTTTTGTGTAACAGTCCCTGGGAGCAGACATGTGATCCTCATAAGCTTTTGTTTGGTTTTGTTGCAAAAATATTATAA
This sequence comes from Decapterus maruadsi, assembly GCA_030347415.2. Taxonomy (NCBI): domain Eukaryota; kingdom Metazoa; phylum Chordata; class Actinopteri; order Carangiformes; family Carangidae; genus Decapterus; species Decapterus maruadsi. The sequence goes on along the minus strand of CM064893.1, from coordinate 12,608,810 downwards.
AAAAGGAGAATGTATTAGCACAGTTTGTCTGATGGGAGACGAATTGTTAATCTGCTCATAATGCTGTGCCCTGTCCAGTTCCTTACATAATCTCTGACATGAGCCCACTGGCTTGCGTCACTCTCGTCATTGGCAGCTGTCAACACAACACGGCCGACACACACACACATGCACACACTGACACACCGAGAGGCAAATGTGTTTTGTGTCCAACAGCTTCGCATGTTTTCTTTAAGAGTGATTGTGCATGGTAAATGAGCCAATAGGGAAGGAGGGAAAAAAAAAAGTAACAGCTTTGCACGTACTGAGCGGTGTCAAACCTCAGTGTCAGGACTCATATATTGTGCACCTCTATCATGAATCATCAAGCCATGAGAGAATGATTTAATGGTCCAATCGAGTAATGGGTTAAGCTCTCAGCATTATGACGGTGGCAGGGGCATGGGTCTGTAATGTAAGGGATAATCGTAATCCTTCAGCGTTATGTCAGTAGTCCAAGGGTTCAGTGGGAAAAGCCAGGAGATTTTGACTAGTGATTTTCCATGTTTGCACAAGCCTGTATGATTTCAAGTTTTATTTCATTTTGTATAGCTTCACAATATATCGAGCATTTGAACAAGAATTTGGCCTTTTGGCTTTATTTGGGTGCATCTACTTTTTTATCTTTTTGTGCATTTGGTAAATTGTTTGGGGTGTTTGTTTGCATTCAACTGTCAGTTCCCAGGCCTTTGATAATGTGCTGTGGTTTAAGCAGTGGGTTGATCTCAGAGAAGACAGTGAAGGGCAGTGGGAGATCATGCGGAGGCCACGCTGCCCCATTGTACATGTGCTCTGAGTGACACGTCATCCCCTCAAAGGGCCCGCTAGTGTGGTGAATCAGTGTCCTTGAACTGCTCAGCCACAGACAGACAAAGAACGAGCTTTAACATTCGGCTTGACTGTCTCCTCTCTCTCTCGACGTGCCCATTGTCCGAGACACCCACGTCAGGTCGCAGGCAGCGCCGCCTCGCCGCCGCGTACAGGAAATCAAGTCTGGAGCCGCCGTCCAGCCCTTATGGTTATGCACTTGGTGTGATTGCACTGCGATGTGATTCACACATAATCTTGGCGTCTTAGCAGGTGTCTTTGAAGTGGCCTGCGTGCAGAGGCCATCTCACAGTGCTGTGAGGAGCAGCAGGCTGCTGGGATGGGCTTTAGCATGGCTGCCCGTCTAACTGTGCCTGGCTTTGATGTCGTAAACAGAACAGGCAGGGCTGGCTAGCAGGGAGGGAAGGCAGGCAGGCAAGCAGGCAGGCAAGCAGGCAGGCAAGCAGGCAGGCGCGGTGAATGGGATCAGTGGCAGTGCGCTGGTCAAGCTCAAGCAAGCCAGCAGCTGCCTGTTTCACACCAAGAGGCAGTTAACACCGCAGCTCATGTCAATAGATATTGACTGCCAGATTGGAAGTGCTTATATACGCAGGCCTTTTTTGTTTGACCGACTCCCCTGTGTGAATTCAGTTTAAATCATCCTCAGTGTCAAAAGTGTAGCCTGGGGCAACACGACCAGCCACTCAAGAGGACGACTTGTACAGTCACACAGACACACAAATATTGACTTAAGCTGATGATGTAGGTGAATTAATGGTGTATTTGATCTCCATTGTGTCATCTATTCTCCTTGACCCTGTCTTTTCTTCTTTCTTTTTTTTTGAAAGCGGCTTATTCCAGAATGGAAATAACTATACATTCAGACTGAGGTCTTTTCTCATACAAGATACTACAGAGCCTGTCTCAGCCGGTCCAGAGACAAACCCTTTTTACTGTTGAGTGCACTGAGCATCCAGGGGCTTGTGCAGCGGTGGAGTGAGAGGGTGTTAGCTGGTGAGGCTGCGTGCACTCAGGGCCTTCCTGCTGCAGATAGGGCTTTGTGAGGCATGCTTGTGTGTGTGTGTGTGTGTGTGTGTATGCCCTGCCCGGCCTGGCACCCCCGCGTCTCTACTCCCACTGCTTTCACCTGATGTGGCACAGCCTCTGTCAGGCCTGAGTGAGCGCCCAGCCAGCTTCGCTTCTTCAGGAAAGATGAAGGCATCTCACAGCTGTGCTGTGGGGGTGGGGAAAGCTAGCAGCAGCCTAAGCCTGGAGCTATCAGAGGCTGGAGCTCAGAGCCAAAAGCCTGTGGGCTGGATAGGGTGGGTGGAAGCTTGGCTTAACTTGGCAAGACAACCATAGCCACAGCCCTGCACTGCCACCCAATGGCAGGGGAGCAACACTACAACCTTTAGTTCAACATAACCACAGCTAGTCATAATTACAACACGCTTCAATTGTTGTGAGTGCATGTCAGAACAAATTACGTAAGTAATGAGGCTGAAAATGCTAAAGGAGTCGAAACACACTGCACTGCTAATGCTCATGCAGGGAGAACACAAAAACAAACAATAGAGTGCTCTCATACAGCGATAGACCTAACTGAAATAACAAGCAACTGTTCACTGCAAGGAAAAGATTAATTATAAATTAACCCTCTCAGTTAGGTTGTCAGAGCCCGCCTCCTGCCTGGATTTCACTCTAATCCGGGCCGACGAGGTGCAGTGCCCTCTATTGTATGTGAGAATCACAAATCGCAGGAGGTGTTGTCTGGAGGAGAATTAATTGTGCATGTTCCACCACTCCCTTTTGTTCATTTTACTAAAATGTAGGCTAATTCCATGTAAACATGGCCGGTCTTGTTGACTCCAGCAGTGCGAGGAGAACAGACACAGATTCCTGAATGAATAGAGTGTGGCTCCGGGGTTAGTGGATTAGAGGCTCTGTGTTAAGGGCCTCTCCTGGGCATGCCTCGGGGACAAGGACATTATCCACATGACACATTACAGGCTCCTAGGCAGCTGATTAAAATGGGCAGGAATCTCTGGATTGAACCCAGCAAAAGTACTTTTGATGTTATCAAACTAGTTTAAAGAGGTTGGTTGTTAAGGTGTATGTGGGATATTTGAAGCTCGCAGTCTTAGGAAGAGACACAAGGCTTTATAGCAGACAGTTAGGCCTGGCTAGAGGGGAGAGGCTGATGTAACACTTTGACATAGTGAATGTACCACCACTTTTTTAATGATTATCATTTTTATTGCATCTTATTAAGGCAAAATTATAATATTCTCCCCCCTAATTGCTATAGACTTGTGTTGCAATAGCTCTTTTTTTTGCGCTGATTGGTCGGCTGCATGACTGGTTGGAGAAAACCATTACATCGTGAGAAAATATCCCGCGGTGATCTTTCCTCGATTTAGATCAGATAGCAGAGTTCGTCTGGCACTGCAATGCACTGTTGGGATGGCGGGACTGAGATGTTGGAGATGTGGAGGAGGGCTGTGAGATAGAGATCTCTGGAGGGAGCGAGAGAGAGGGGGGGTGAGGGGGGGGTGGAGGTGGAGAGGGATGGAGCATCAGTGGCTGCAGTGATAAAGCTGAGAGCAGTGGGACAAGCTGGGAGTTCTGCGTCTCTGATGTCTTGTGTGTTCTGTCTGTTCTGTTGCGTTGCCCTGTGGTCTTCTCCTGAAGAGAAGGCCAACGATGGATGAGGCCTGTCCTCTCTGTGCTTTTGTCCTCTATGGCGCGTGAATCACAAGCCTGTCAACAGCACAACACCACAGCTAAACCCCCCACTGAACCCTGTTTTTTTTCTCTCTCTATAGCGCACACAGACGCAGCCGCTGCCACCGCTTCATCCAGGCGCGCAGTGGGCATGTTATGATTCTTTGTGGCCACAGTGGATTTACTCCTGAGGTTTTTATGGTTTTGAAGTTTAAGAGGCTTCGTGAAGTCGAGTTTTCCAACAGGGAATACGTCTCCTCATGAGGCTAAATGAGCCTTTGTCGTCGCACCGGGCTAGTATTAGTGATAATGTTCATGATTTGTGGGTAGCACGGCTTTTTTTTTTTCCTTATGTGAGCTGTGTTAAGGATGCAGATTGACATGATGTTTACATTGGCTGCTTGTGAGGACTTAAAATGGCCCCCTTCCCTACACACACACACACAGACACACACACACGTCTGTAAATATGCAGCTAATGCTCTGTGGAAGTGAGGATTCAAAAGCCACCGGATGAGATGTTTTTAGAAGCACAGTGCTCTTTCATGTACCAACATGGATCCATGGTGAGGGTGTTGTACAGTGACTTGTGACAGCAAAATGTTGATTTTTTCTTCTTCTTCTTTCTTTTCCTTTTCTTCTCCGCAGCTCAAATCGAAATAATTCCCTGCAAGATCTGTGGAGACAAATCATCAGGCATCCATTACGGCGTGATAACATGTGAAGGCTGTAAGGTAAGCATCATGAGACTGAACCTGTTTGTGTCATGGGGAGTAGTGTGCGTGTGTGTGTGAGGGACAGGGGAGCTGAGAGGGGGATGACAGTGAAAATTGAGGTTGAGTAAAGAAAGTTGCTTGCGAGGGAAAAACATTTGAAAAATGTTGCTGAAGTTTTACGGACATTTGGAGAGGGACTGCGAAGTGTAAACACCAAGAACATGATCATTAAAGTGGTCAAGCACCACGGAGGACATCACAGAAAACCACAATTAGTAGTACAAAGTCATTCCTCTGCCTTGCTCTGCCTTTCCCTCCCAGGGACATGTCTTTTCACTGTGTTTCTTGCCTCTGCTGCAGCCTGCTCTTCTTGAAATAAAATGATCAAAAGGAGAGTGCTTTGAATTATAGCAGATTGTTGGCTGTTTGCTACAGTGTGTTGCTTCCATTGAAGCCGCCTTTTGTACTGTTTCAAATGCACCAGCCATTCATAGTGAGGGGAATTTTGTGCTTAGAGTGTATTCTTGTCCCCGTGCTTGTCACCAGGCACATCATTAGCATTCCTCAGCCAGGCTGCACCTTTGCTGTTTGCTCCCGTGTGTGCGTGTGCATGTGTGTGTGTGTGTGTGTGTGAGAGAGAGAAAGAGAGAGAGAGAAAGAAAAAGAGAAGGAGGGAGAAGTTCTTTTTCGCTGTTCTTCTCTCCCTCACACAGGAGCTGGAAGGAACAAAACACTAAAGAATAAACTGCTGAAATCTATCTTTAATGATTGCTAATTAGTCCAGGCAGAGAGGCCTTTAATGATATGTGCGAGTACAAAAGTTTGGACCATAAATCATAGCATTATTAAAGAGTGCTGCTTGTCACTGGCAGTTATAGCCTGTTTCCATAATGGCTTCCATTATAAAGCAACTTGGCAGCTGTCAGCTGTTTTCTTGTAATTAAACAGCCAATGAGCAGCTAATTAAGACATATGTGTATGGAGCGGTAGAGTGGGGCATGTTAATGATGTGCTGGAATCAATTCATTAAGTCAAAGGATGAGGAATCCAGTCGGTGTGCACTCGCAATCCTTTAGCACTGCACATGCCAGTGCGGCGTTAATCAACACTAATAACCCCACTGAAGAAAAATAGCATCCACTGTTATCATTCCTACCCAAAACACGCCACCCTCATGCTGAACACGCTGCTGAGATATAGCGCTCTTTAAATGCCAGATATTACAGCAGAACAGCCAGGAAAATACCACCACAGTAGTGTTATTATCTAATCTGTTTGGCAGCAGTAAAATAAAAATATCACCACGAGGAATGCAATAAATCACTATCAATCACTAATGAGTTTTGTCAACACCAAAAAACGCTACAAAGACATGATCTGATCCTCCAGTCCCAGAACATTTTTTTTTTTTCCGCCCACGGTGATTCATCTGAGGTGTGTGTGTTTGTGCCCCCCCCTCACCGCTCCACCCCTCCACCCCTCTCATGTGCAGGGCTTCTTCAGAAGGAGTCAGCAGAGCAATGCAGCCTACTCCTGCCCCCGTCAGAAGAACTGCCTGATCGACCGCACCAGCCGCAACCGCTGCCAGCACTGCCGGCTGCAGAAGTGCCTGGCGGTGGGCATGTCACGAGATGGTAAGTGCTTCGTGGAAGTGAGCGGAGGAATGGGTGGGCGGATGCAGCAGGGTGGCGTGGTGGGTAGGGACAGAGGTAAAAGAGCTAAGGTCAAGCCCATGTGTGGGCAAGACTGTGGTCTGCTCCAGTGCCTTTGAGCCAGCAGCTTCAGGGGATGCTGCTTTGGACTCTGACCTCTGATTGATGGCAGGAAAGAATTACCTTAAATGGTTGTTTTTGCGTTTAGTCTAGATTTTTGTGCTCAAAAAAGAAGGTGGATAGAGTGATTTCTTTTTTTTTACTCACATACACTTAGCTACTTACATGTATATACAGCAGCTAATTTGCATTCTGTGTTACTACAAGATCTTGTGAGCTGTGCTTAAACTACAGCGGTCAGCATCTTCTTACAGCAGGAAACACAACTCTGAGGTATGTAGGGAAATAAAAAGTAGACTTGCAAGAAATTTTTCAGAGATTATCAGTAAAAAAAAAAAAAAAAAAACGACAATCCTTTACCTGGAGCAATTAAAATAAAACTATACCATAACTCAAGTGCAAAAGCTTAACTCTCTGTGGCTGTTTGGTTGTTTATTCGTGGTCCTGTGTTCATGTGGTACTGCATATTGATATCCTGGTGGTGGAGACACAAAGCAAACGCACGCACACAGATAATGACTGCCATTATTCCCAAAGGGAGAAAAAACAGACATATCCTGAGAAAATCTTGACACGAGCGCAAAGACGCTAAGACGTCACTCTGCGTTCTCTGTCTGCAGGTGAGTGCTTTGTCTGTGGGCCTAATTTGTTGCTGTGATAGAAACTAGGTTTGATGAAATAGGAGGTTGTTGGAGGTTGTCATTAGTGCTGCTGCAGCTGAGATGCAGTAATGGGAGCACACAGGTGGGGATGTGTGGTGGAGGGCCCCTGCTGCGCCGTGCTGGTCCAGACTGGGCCGGGCTGAGGAGATTCTTTCAGAACAAAGCAGAGCAGAGCTAGCTTTTTCTTTTTCTTTTTTTTCCTCTTCTTTTCTTTTTTTTTTTGCTTTGGTTAAACACACACAGACAAGTGAGAACCTGAACGTGCGTGCACAGAAGCCGGCGAGATTTTACGCGCACCGCTTCGCTTTAATTCAGTTACACACATGTCATACATATTCATGAATGTGAATGAACACAGAAGTACATTAGCACTTATGAGGGCCTTTTGCATAGCCGCACACATTTCTCACATGCACACACGTGCACACATGGGACAGACGAAGGTGACTCTTGCCTTCACTCAACACAGCCAGAGCCCATCTGCCTGCACTCTCCTCTGTACCGCTTCACTGTGCGTAGACAAAGACACACACACACACACACTCTCTGACTGTGACCGGCTGACATACTGCCAGGCCCCCAGAACTCTGGCCAAGGAGTCTCATTCTCAGCACCACTGTTTAGTCTGGAAACCTTGAAACAGGAGGCAGCAACTTAGCCTTCTCATGTTTGAGTGGCTGGTAAGCTGTTAGTCACCTCCCACTTCTGCCTCTGCACTTATGAAGCTGTTCATTTTTGCAATAATCTCTGTCATTATCTCAAAATATGGAGATATGCTTTTTTTTATCATCAGTGTTATCTGTTAAGAGAGATCACTCTTCACTACTTGACTGTGCATCGGTCTTGTGGCGTATGGTGTCTTTTCATCTAATAGTAACATACAGATGAGTTATGTGTGTTACTATGTCAGCGGAGGGCACATATTGACAGATGACCTCTGAATGTGTTACACACTTTGGAGCCAGTAGAGAATAAATGTGCCAAAGAAAAAGAAAAATCCATGGTTGAATCCTTTTTGGCTTGTCGTCCAAACAAGCTGTTTTGTCTCAGACTCACTAAGGAATAAGAATTTAGTACAAATAGTGAGATAATGTGATTTGTCCTCAGAGAAATTCTCCTGTCTCAGACATATTTCACATCACTTTACTGGAAACTAAAACAAAAGCTAAAACAAAAACTAACAAAATGGATTAATAACATGGAAGGACAAGTAGTTTTCCATAGTAGTGATACTGTATGTTGACTTATTAACCAGAGTTTTTATTTTATTTCATTAAGAATACAAATTATATTTTTGATAGTTTACTTTATAAAAGAAGCTCCTGGGTGTCACATATGGAAAGACTCAGCTGCATCTGTGTAAAGTGTTTGGGATGTTTCACCCGATCTCACTCATGTGTTGTTGTCCTAATCACAGCGGTGAAGTTCGGCCGCATGTCGAAGAAGCAGCGAGACAGCCTGTATGCTGAGGTCCAGAAACACCGGCTGCAGCAGCAACAGCGTGACCACCAACAACAGCCCGGGGAGGCGGAGCCACTCACACCTAGCTATGGCCTCTCAGCCAATGGCCTCACGGAGCTCCATGACGACCTCAGCGGCTACATGGACGGTCACACCCCAGATGGCAGCAAACCAGACTCTGCCGTCAGCAGCTTCTACCTGGACATCCAGCCATCCCCTGACCAGTCAGGCCTGGACATCAACGGCATCAAGCCGGAGCCCATCTGCGACTTTGCCCCCGGCTCTGGCTTCTTCCCTTACTGCTCCTTCACCAACGGAGAAACCTCCCCCACCGTGTCCATGGCTGAACTAGGTAAGGAGCAGGAGAGAGACAGGGGTAGACGAGAGGAGAGACGGCAAAATGGAGGAGGGGGGAGAACAACTCAACCGTGGGGCAAACGACACAAAGGTTGCTTAAAATAGCAGGAGGTTGGAGACTCATCTCCAACACTCATTAAAAGAGCCTCTTTTTTGTAATTAGTTTCCATTAATTAGGGCCAATCAGGATCCAGCAGGGCAGGCGTCTGGGGAAATCATTTTTTTAGGCTCCCCTGTGCCCAGGAACTCCTTTTAACAGATGTGTTTTCAAAACCATTTAAATTCTTATACTCAATATTTCTCTCAGAGAAAATGTGACCTTTGTTTCAGTGAGTAACGTGGCACCCCTCCTCCTCTCCATGCATTTGTGTCATAACTAGATTGGCTTTGCCTCAACCTTAAGCTATGAGCTTCCTGCAGGCAGTAAAAGGAAATGTCAACAAGCCTTTTCCCAGTCAAAAAAGCCCACGCGTATCCGCCTCTCCTCCTTCTTGAAAGCTCAGTAAATAAATCTTCTTTTCCTGTGGCACATTTCATCAGTGAGGTCTTCACTTTCTCATAGCCTCGCAGAGTAACAGTCAGATCTCAGCCCGCGATCTTCCGGGTTTGTGACGATGATGGTTTGTGTTTTCAGAGCACCTGGCCCAGAACATCTCCAAGTCACACATGGAGACATGTCAGTATCTGCGAGAGGAGCTGCAGCAGATGACCTGGCAGGCCTTCCTGCAGGAAGAGGTGGAGAGCTACCAGAACAAGGTACCTTGACCACAGCCGGGGCGGGTGGGGAGGGGGGTGGGAGGGGGGGCGAGCGCTGGCTTTCCACAGGCAGCTGCAATCATCAAATGCATTGTTTTAAAGCAGATAACCCATTCTCTGTCCTATCTGTTCTTAGCCCCGGGAAGTCATGTGGCAGCTGTGCGCTATCAAAATAACAGAGGCCATTCAGTATGTGGTGGAGTTCGCCAAGCGCATCGACGGCTTCATGGAGCTGTGTCAGAACGATCAGATAGTGCTGCTGAAAGCAGGTATGACAGCCTGTCAACATGGCCTGCTGCCGTCAGACTCACCCACCACCTCCACCTCCACCACCACCACCACTACCCCCCCCTCTGGCATTGTCACAAGGGCGTAGCTGACCTGACTGCACAAAGCCCTCTTCTTCACACGCACAGACAGTGTCACAGAGAGGAGACCCTGCCCTGCCTGCTTCCTCTCTTTTCTCTGTCGCTCCCCATTCCCCCCCCCCTGTTCATTACATACGTAGCAAAAGATGGACACGGCGTTAGATAAGCAATGTGTTTTCTGAGCTCAGATAATACCTATCATGACGGCTGCCATTCCCACCGCTTTTCCCAGACACCGGTGATGTGTCTGCCCATTCGCATTGCTCTCGTGAAGACGTACTTGCAGAATATTAAACACTGATATGGCTCCGCGCGTGCTGTCACCTATATTTATGCATAAATGGAAGATGCTCAAACACACATACACACATGCGGTGCGTGCAGCAAACAAACACCTCTCCTGGGTCTTTCCCCGGGTATTATTTACATTAGCACAGTCATATGAATAATGAAATAAAGACTGAGATCCCTTGTCAGACATGACATTTTAAAACAGTAGCATCTTCCTTAGAGGCAGTAATGGCTTCTGTTATATTTTTCTTGATCCTCTTATCCACTCCCACAGAGTGGTACAAATTACAGGATAGAATAATTTCCCCCACCTATCTTGCTAAATAAAGGTTGAATGAATAAGCACTGTCACTACTGAATGAAGCACAATTTTTATCTGGCATGTCATTATGGAAGAATAGCCTCCTGTCTGTGATATTATCATCGGCAGAGGTGATTTTTCTTTTCCCTCTGATGGCAGTCGTCTCCATTTCAAAGTGGTTGTGTTACTCATATTGTTGAAGAATAGCACAAAGCACAATCATGTGCTTTGCATCCCTGACTGATGTGCAACTGTTAGGGAAAAAAAACGGGAAAAGAAACAAAGCTCAGATTCAGCATCTTGTTCCTGTATGTCTCCACAGGCTCTTTGGAAGTTGTGTTTGTCAGAATGTGCCGTGCCTTTGACTCGCAAAACAACACAGTCTATTTTGATGGAAAATATGCCGGACCTGATGTGTTCAAGTCATTAGGTAAGTGGAGTGGGTGTAGGTTTGTGTCTGTATGCGTGCACATCACATCAGAGTGAACGTGTGTTTGTGTGTCGTCTCTGCTGCTGCTGCCGCTGCTGCGTGTGTGTTTTCTTACAGTGTCTTATACCCCTTTCCTTGGTGTAATAGCCAAAATTAGAGTCTGCCGTTCTGTTCTACACAACGCTGAAGGCCTGGAAGCAAACACTGAGCACTCATCCCTGCCTCACCTGGCATTGCTGTCTCTGCAGCGGTTATTTATGGTAGAACAGAGATGTTAGTGAGGCTCTGCTGCATATGGCTCCTGTAACTGTGGAATAAATAAAGCCAGACAGACTGTCTTTTGGGAGAAAGCTATCAAAACCATCATTGATAGTCTGACATAAAACATCTCAGGCAAAAGCAAATAGCATTTGTGTTTGGCTGCCATGACATTACTAAGACTCTCCACCATGGATTTTCTTGCACTTCCAGCTGCCTTTTGACAAAAAAAAAAAGAAATGTAAATGTGTCCCATAGTGGCACTAAAAAATGCTGAATTCTGTTTCTTAGTGTGAGTTTAACAATCCCTGTAAGTCTGTTTGTGTGTTTATGAGTGAGCATGTGCGTCTGTCCCAGTGTCCTGTGTGTTCTGTGCAGAGGGGTCCGCGGCGGGGGAGGCAGAGTGATGGGCTTCCAGAGCCGCCGCGGCATCCGCCTGTCTCTCTCTATCCCCAATAATTGATTTAACTAAAAGCCTCAATAGTGACCTCATTTTGGCTTGCATAACGCCACCCAACTGCCAAAAGTGACTCGTCTGGGAGGCAAAACTCAGTAAAAGCATTGCCTGTTCTGCTCAAGACGCTCCCATGTGCTGTCAGCATGCCGTTCTTTTTCATTCCTTCCCCTTCCTCTCCCATCCCCGTGTGCCTCTCTCCCAATAAAGATCAAGAGTGAATGTTGTTCTTTGGTCTTCCTCATCCTAAGCCCTCTCTCTGCGTCCTTTGCTGTGGCAGGCTGTGACGACTTGATCAGCTCCGTCTTCGAGTTTGGGAAAAACTTGTGTTCTATGCACCTGTCTGAGGATGAGATCGCCCTGTTCTCCGCCTTTGTGTTGATGTCTGCTGGTAGGTGTCATTCACGGTGCAAGGGGGGGAAAAAAAAAAAAAGGAGGGTAGACACACATTCACCACAGCAGGGAATGCTGTTGCCCTCATGTTTCTCTCTATCAATTAATATCTTAGACTCGTGGCACTGCACTCATTACTTTTCACATGAGCCAAGTTGACTGCTAAGTGGCCTACATGTGAGTCTGCTTTAACTAAAAGTTTTTTTTCTTAAATTTACTTTTCAGACCGGTCTTGGCTCCAGGAGAAGGTGAAAGTGGAGAAACTCCAGCAGAAGATCCAGCTGGCCCTCCAGCACGTCCTGCAGAAGAACCACAGAGAGGACGGTATACTTACAAAGGTACACGCCGCATCCATTATCCTTGAAAGTGGTTCTCTGCAAAGCATGTACCACACTTGTAGTAGTGTAATCTCCTGCTGTTTAGGATCTTTATCCACTGGCTACCAACCATTTTTCTTACATTAGATTAAACTAATAGATTTCAGGGGAAGCAGTTGTAAGGTTTCATGGGTTTTTATCAGTGGGGAAGTGGCAATTTATCAATTGTACCAGGTCTGTAATATGAAATGTCAGGTTTTCCTCGTGTCTGAGCGCTTGGCTCAATATTTACAAGTCTGTTTGCCCGTGTGAGTGGGAATACACTGTAGGGAAGAATGTTTTTCACTACCATTGCTGCATGTCCTTGCCTCCATGTAAATCTAAACCGCCTGTCTCCTCTCTCTCCACAGTTGATATGCAAAGTGTCGACACTGCGAGCGCTGTGCAGTAGGCATACAGAGAAGCTTACAGCTTTCAAAGCAATATACCCAGACATTGTGCGTGCCCACTTCCCCCCCTTATACAAGGAGCTGTTCGGATCAGACTTTGAGCAGTCCATGCCCGTTGACGGGTAGCAGCCCTGCCAGGTGCCATTGTGCCCACCGTAGGGGAATGTGGAGGAGGAATCTGAGACACTTTATTGGTGCCCTGCACAAACCAGAGCGGACAGATGGCACGCTGTTCAACTTCTTCTTTTGCATTGGAGGGGAGGGCTTAGGGAGTTGATTCTCAAGGTTTACTTATTGAATTTAGTTCTCTTTGGAAGACTTGTGGGACCCGACACCCCATGGGACATGAAGAGGCGATAGGGACAAATATTTTCTGCCTGGTTGAATTTGACCTTTTTATGCGCATTTCTAACATGGAAGTTGAGTCATTACGATGGTTTGTTCATTTTCACCAATATTTATTGAATCACTATTATTATGATTTGTCTGTGCATCTGACTTGTAATCCTATAAACTATTGATGAAAACTATTGGCTTTAAATTTGCTGAAGACATCTTCAGTAGAGATGAAGATAAATGAAGAAGATAATGAAGATGAATCAACATCAGTATTATTTTTCAGATGACACTCCTGATAGTGTTTTGTTTTGTTTTCTTCCGTACTTTCATATTGAACACTTTAAATAGTCCTGTCCCTGTCCGGATATTAAAAAGCTGATAAATGCGCACACTTTGGTCAAGTTCAGCCATTTTTCTCTTGTTTTCAGTCGTATCTTTTGGACGCAGTGCTTGGAATGAAAACTCACAGCAACTTTAAGGGAGGATCCGTCGGCATGGTGATGCAATCGGTACCTCTCTATGGACAATCGTTTAAAAAAAAAAAAAGAAACATAGAATTCTGGTAATTCTAATGAAACCGCAATGATTTTAGCTGTCAAAGACTCCATCCACCATTGTTGCATAGTGAAATCATGTAAGGCCATCTGCTATTAATCCTTCTCTGGACAGGTGCCCTGGAGAAGCACAGGGCACCAACACAATGAAAAGGGTCCATTCCACCTGTTTTATAATGTACTACAGGGTATATGGTCATAAGTACTTACTATACAGAAAAAAGTAATGTTTATAGAATCTATTTTAAATAACATGTATGATATTAGTAGTTAGACCATTCTTAATTGTTGAATTGATAAGGCACTTTTATTTACACCTTTCTTTAATTTAAGACGTGTATATTTACCTAGTGATGTGTTGCATGTGCACAAGAAATACAAGTTGAACCATGGTCACAGAGGCAAGTCCTGGGAGCAACAGATGATACTGGTCTGGAAGTTGTTAGGGCTGTCTGGTAGGATGGCTGCTGTGGCTGCTGGCCGGTGAACAAAGAGGCGCGTATGAGAGGGCAGCTCAGAGACACTCTGATCGCCGGTTAGCTCAACAACTGCCCGACTACATCTGTCAAAATGTAGCTCTGATACGTCTTTTAGAGAGCATGCACACTTGCAGAGAAACAACCGACAACCCTCTGTAGTGGCGTTCCACTCCCGGTCTGTGTCTTGGACAGACCCGGATTGAACACCATTTAAAAGAAAAGAAAACAGAGGTAGAGCATCAGACGTTTTTGCAATGATTTTCTTATTCTTTCAAATAGTTTTCTAAATACTTGGTACCAGTTTTATGAAGGAAAATTGCAATTTATTAGAAAAGATAAAAAAATAAAACATAACCTCAGCCAGTTCTAACATGTTAATATTGAATATTCTCGGGGGTCGGATCGAGCGATCACATATTTCACTGTAATCCAATTGTTCCATCTAGTGGAAGCTAAAGATACAGCAAGCTTAACTTAACAGCCTGATGGCAAAGATACACTGTCCAACCTAAAAGCACATTTACGAGCCTCTCTCAGAAGGTTTTTAGTGTTTGTTTTTTTTGTTTTGTTTTTTCGAGTGGCTCTGTCTGCCTTCTCACCACAGCCTCCGCCCGGCGTCAGCACCACAACAGGACACAGAGGGAACAGTGAAGGGAAAGTGAATATTCAAAGCCTTGTCTGGTAGTAAAGCTTCTATTTTTGTAACATGTTTTGGTTAATAAACTCATGAAAGAGAACGAGGGAGAGAAAAAGATGTCAGGTAGCACTTAACTATATTCCTGCAATAATTAGACTAGCTGTTATTTGTATGATTAGGGGAGAAACATAAAAATGGTAGGACAAGTGCTATTTTCAGAATGCTTTGTTGTCGTGCTTCTGTTTTGTTGAGTGTGTCTTTCTTGTCAGTGTGGTAGTAAAGTGGTAGAAAAAACCCTGGATGTGCCAAACAGTAGTCGTTGCTTCCGCTTTCCAGTCTACTCGTCAGTAATGTAGAATGGATTCCTAAGACATTCCAGCAATCTCAGTAGCGGCTTCTAGGAATATCTTTAAAAAAAAAAAAAAACTGGAAAAAAGAAAAAAATGATATCCCTTTAGAAATCCAACAATCCAACAAAGCATGTTAACACATCTGTCACCAACATAGAATCCAGTTCTTTGTCTTTTGTTTTCTGTTTGCACACTATCATTCCTCTGCTGTGCAATTTGTACAAGGCGTTAATACCTTGTGCTGTCACCCCTCAGGGAAGAGTTTCTTTTGCGCTTTCAGTTTTGAGAGGACATTTGTTTGTACTCATTAGGTTAGGTTTGTTATGTTTTTGTTTGTTTGTTTGTTTGTTTTTTTTTGTTCAGGGATGTGTCCATGAGAAATGGTTGAGATTAACATTTGAATATTCATCACTGAGTTGTTCATTCTTGACGTCCTTTTACAAAGGGGGCCTCTGGCCACTCAAAAGACCACTGCGCCCCTATTGTCAAGTTAAAAAAAAAAAGACAAAAAAAAATCCTTTGTAAAAACAACAAAGCCCATCACTTTTACAAACCGCAGTTTTACAGTTTTAACACATACACACATATACAAACACACACAAAAGAAAATCAGTTTTGGTTTCAAATGGTGTCATCAGGGTCTTTAAATATGATAACCCTCTTTGTTAGAAAAACCAAATATTCTTATGCAATACTAAATCTCTTGTGTTTGGGTTGTAGTAGATATGCTGTACCTAAGTAATAATCTCTGTTATGATCCAATGCTATTTGGATATGCACAAGCCCTCTACGACTAGTAAACCTCAGTCTCCCAGCAACAGAAACCCAGTCTGGAACACTGCTAGACAATCCAGGTTGAGCGGCCCAGAGGCCCAGCAAGAGCAGCCAGGAGGATGAGGTGTGAATGCTCAGGGAGGTAACAGGTAGACTGAAGAAGAAGCAGCTCGCTTTCCTCTGGATAGTTGCAGAGCATCCAATTAGCTCTTCTGTGAATTTATAAGCACTCAATTGATAAAAGAGGAGGTGGCTGAACTTTTTGGCATAGCACACTGAACATGCAGTATACAACGCTTAACTGTTCAGAAAATAATGAAGAGATGGACATTTGGCTGATTTCCTGTTATTTATTTGCAAAAAAAAAAAAAAAAGTTTCTTGAAAATCTTTTTTGATGGTCTCATGAGACAACTATATTTCATTAAATATGATCAGCTATGTTCTGCCAAGGGGGAAATGAAGTGGACGTTTTGTTTTCATTCAAGTTTAAATAGATGAGTGGCTTGTGATATGTTCGACAATATAAAACGAGCAATATGCCTTGTGTTACAATTACGGGTCTCTGCAGTGCAGTCATCATCCTTTTTTGAATTGACCTTCTTCATACAGCTGACTCAAACCGATGACATTTACTCTCAGTCCAGAACAAAAAAAAAAAAAAAAGTAACAAATCCCCATTACTCTGTATTCTCCTTATGTATTGGTATGGTTGCCATATTGACAGGATAGCAGAAAATGGTCATCAAACACATGAATACTTGTGTCTAACTATAAACTGCACCTTCACACAGGCCTGTAAAGTGATGTCCTTCTGTATATTCTCACTTGAGAGATCCCAATTTAAGTAAGGGATTAATGCTACGTGTGCTATTCAATCAGTGTATAGTATACAGTAAAATGTGCTGGTCCTTCTGTCTCTGCTCTGTTGTCTGTTTGTAAAAAGCAATAGTGTGTGTGTGCGTGTGTGTATGTATTTGTTCTCACAGTGTGTGAATAAAATAAACCCCAGACAAGGCTTTAATAATTACAGAGGAACAGGGTTATGCGGATGAGGTGGTCTTGATTTTTCTTTTGGATTTTTTTTTTTCTTTTTCTTTTATTGTTATTTTTAAAATAAAGGTTTTGGAGATGCTGAGCTTGATCCATCCATAATAGGTCTAGGTTTCAAAAGCATGACATAATGCCTTCAGCAATTCATAGGTCTGCAGAACGCCGTGAAGCTACATTGACCGGCTTCATGGGGAAAAATGCTCTATGCCATCAGTTTGGACGGCACAGCCACAGCCACAGCCGAGGCTGAGGTGAACTGAAATGAATTCAGGACTGTAAATTGTTCAAAGAAAAACTAGTCTTTGTGACCATAAATTGTGAAGATCAGTGTTATGTCACGCTGAAAGTTGTGCTGGAGTGTCGGTGTGTTACCCAGAATTATGAGTCAGTCATCACATTTTAACAGAACTCATTTTCCAACGCACAGCTGATAAGGATTTATGATTAAAAAATACGTTAAAGAATATAGTTTAAAAAAAATGAAAAATGAAAAGCAACTTTTAGCCATAATCGAATGTCAAGCAATAATATATGTCTGTGTATTATTTTTTTGATTCTTTTGTGCATAATAGTCTTTGAACATCTGCATGTAAATACACCTCTTATTTATCACTTTATTTTTGTTGGTTTTTGTTTTATTTTGTGTTGATTTTGTGGATGTTTTTATGTTTCATCTGTATATTTGACCAGTTCTGTTCCCAGGTGGAGAACTAAGAACTTGAGATGGCCTGTATGCTGTATATCTTATTTTCTCACTCTTTCTCTCTCCCTCATTCTCGGCTGTTTATTCACCATATTTAATGTTATTATTGATCACATGTATAAAGGTAGCTTTGTAACTTCTGTCTGTATAGGTAAGAGGAAAATACTGCTACTAAGGCCTACCCAGTGAAAATATTTATCTGTTTATCAATTACACCATATTGTATGATAACTCTGTTTCTAGTTTGCTTCCCTCTTTTAGGATTAGTTTGATAGAGACAGGGTGTGCTGACATTTATTTTGTGCCCTGATGTGTGGTGCTAGGTAAGTTAATTTGTGAACAAAGTATTGATTCCTAAGCCTGGCTGCCCTATTAGTACATTCATTTCATTGCATATTAATGTATTATTGATATTAGGACACAATAAATGATGATGATAATAATAATAATAATGATAATAATAATAATGAAAATGATAGTGGTAAAAATTACCCAGCCAGTACCTGTATCAGTGTGCTCGTCTTGGGGTAAGGCACTTATTTCCTTCTGACTTATAGCAAAGCTAGTATCTGCTAATTAACGAGCTACTTAAGGTTGCTTTTCTGGTTTGTGGAAAAATGATAATATTCAAACTGAAACGGCAGTATTGTGTTTTTTCTTTGTCTGATTGTAAAAAAAAAACCACTCACTGAGGCTATAGTTTGTCAGGTTTTAAGAAACTAAATATTTACCTCTCTTGTGTCGGCATAGTTCTTCACCTGATGCAGGGAAGTGGTGCTTGGATTTTCATTAAACAGAGCCTCAGTATGCTTTTGTTATTCCCCATTTTAGACTATCCTGAAACAGTGGTTTCTTCAGACCAGTGGCATAAGCCTTTTGCACCAACATGAAGTGTTACAAATGTACATGAAAGGATTGCCATTTGAGGACAAAGTTAACCTTTTCTCTCCACTCTGTAGCAAATATCAGTAAGAATATGCTTGCAATAATACACAACGTATCACACTGAGTGCCTCTCGGTGTAACAAGATGCATACATGGTTTTTTGATTGTCTTTCTTTGTGTTTTTTCTCAAACGTGTACTGAAGTGACAATGTGTTTTGTACATGAGGATGAATTCTCACTCTCACATGCTTCAAATGTTTTTTCAGACTCTTTCTTTCTGTGTTGATCATTTTTCACGTGGGTTGGTGCGTTACAGCTCCATTCGAGGGTTTTAATGTGTAGACGGTCTGTTTTAGAGTGTACATGTCACCCCCCCTCCCCTCCCTCACCTCGTTTGAGACACATAAGTGGGAAGTTTGTTCCGTACTGATCCTGAATGGTCAAATAAATGCTCGCAAATAATCTTACAGGAAAGTTCACCTGCACATAGTTTGTTTCAACTAGGCAAAAACTAACAGGCAATTCATGTTTCTTCATTTTCTGTTTGTTTTATATCAATTTTTTTTATTCAGAACTGAAGATTTACTAAAGCATTGTATATCAAGTATTTGTATGTGTTTGTATAAGAGACATACAACACATCTGGATTTCTTTAATGTTCTGTGTTCAGTGTGCGCTCAGTCGGTTGGGGGTAACTTAACATGAAGGGTGGGTGGAGCAGGGGTGGATTCAGATTCTTTTTCCATGCAAAAGCAGTTCAAATTATGGGAAAGCCGAAACTAGTGTGTGGTTGTCACAAATTTCTAAGTCACACGTTTGCTACTGATGTTAAAATGGGGACAGATGATCATGTACCTTTTTATCCAGCTCTTTTGAACTCTCTTTAGCAGGTAGTCTGTTCACAAACGTAGTTTTGCTCCTTCTTGTCTGATTCTTAAATATGAAAATAAGTATTTTGATTCATTTTGTAAATACAGCTGTAAAGAAAAATAAGAAATTTAATGTTGTCTTTTAAATACTTTTCATTCTAATATGAATGTTGTTATATTGTACTTAGAAACTGTACCTTTAATATTACCTTTATTAAAAGTGCATTGGACACATCGATTTTAGATGTGCTTTATGTGCTGTTATCCCATAATAAAATTTACCGCTTGTAATGGGCTTTTCTTTCCTGATTGTTTAACTGTTTCATGTCTCCCTTTGCTGTCTCACACACACACATCACACAAACACACTCTCTCTTTAATAGAATAAATCAAACTGAATATTTTTCATTCACAATCGCTTGATTGGACCTAATCATCCTAGTGCTTCAGTATTTAATCAGTGTCCCACTGCACTGGTAAATGGTGTCCAAATTCTATCAGCAAAATAAGTCATTAAATTATCTGAATAATTGCATCTTTAATATGATCAACTGGAAATGAAATTCAGCACAAGAGTTTGACTTTGACCATGCACTGAGGAAAGGTTCAGAAAACACATCAGTCCATGACATTTTTATGAAAGATGTCACAACAGTGCAAATTCATTCCTGGCAATGAATCCAATCACATTTTCCTGGAGGGAAAATTAATGTTTAATTCAATTTTCCCATGTAATATCTTGGCCATTTTGATGATGTGTTAAGAACTGCAATATGATAAAATTGTGTCATAAATTATATGAATTTTAAATTAGTTTTCGTTATATCCTATCAATGTCATGATCTTGAATATCAGCAATTTTTTTGCATTTTATGATTATCTTAGGGTTCAGAAATAAGAACTCTTTCCATTTAAAGAAAAAACGAGGTTTGGTCAGAAAAAGACAGGCTAGTGATAATGGTGAATTATAATATTTACCAGAATAGTGCATGCATGAATCCTGCTGTACCAGATGTAGGACATTTTAGTAAGATTTAGGCTACTCCAGCTAAAGATTATTTTATTCGGGATTATTTTTTAATTCAGGCTTTTACAGACAGGCAGCAGACTATGGTCCCGACTAAGGCTTGCAACTGCAGCAGAAATTAAATATTATATAGCCTCGATAATATTTCAATTATTTTAAGAGGACAACTCTAAGATATTATGAGCTGCGCATTGGGGTGCTGCCATTCTCCCCCTCGTCCACTTTCAAGAAAAGATATTTTAGCCGGAAAGCAAAGACAAACTGAAAAGAAAGACGTGATTGTTTTTATGGACCTGTTTTCGACAGTTCGACTGATGTCCACATGGTGGCAGCAGTGTTCATAAAGCGTTACAGTCAACACGATTAAAGCAGACGAAGAATAGTTAGCCATGGATACATCCATGCAGTTAGCGGGCTAATCACAACCGATGTTAGCGATGGATGTAAGGTTGTCATTCCTCCTTTAAAGAGTAACCGAAATGGAGCTGGTATGGTGAGTAATACTTTGATTCAAACCCATACGGAATGTTGTGAATTTTGTAACAGCTGGGCTTATTTAGCGCTTGGCTACCAAGCTAGTTAGCATGCTAAGCTAAGTCCGACCGAGAGTTTTGTTTTGGCTGACACCTAACAGCTATGTTAGCCAAACGTGAGACATTAATTTATTAAAAGAGATACGGAACAGTGAATACCATAATTATGTGCCAGTCTTTAGCTTTTACAACGTAACAGATACTGCTACATTTTAAACGTAGGTTGCACAGAAGTGCACACGAGCTGCGTGTTTCACAGATGTAATAACGTTTTAGTTACGACATGTTAATATCTTATTCGGTCTATTGAAACAAGAACTCTGACCTTTTATATTGGAGAAGAGGCCTGTAATTTCGTGGTATATGTGTTTTCCAATCATGCTGATAAAGAATGTACAACACAGGAATAGTATTTAAACATCTTAGAAACGGGAAGTTCATAGTGACACCATGCTGCAGACGGAGCTCTAAGCTCTACCCACGTGGTGCTGTTGTTTTTGTTTTTGTTGTTTATAACACAGCTGTCAGTGTCATTAAATAGTCGGGCGTTATCATAGCTAACGACCTGTTAGAAGCTTTGACCATTTGTAACAAAACTTTATGACACTTTGTGTCAGATATTATATCGGTCACCGATTGTATTGGGATTAATGAAAGAATAGCAACCAAAATAAAGTCAACATGCACTGAAAAAATAAAATATTATGGTGCTTTCAAACTGAAAACAGGACATGTTTCTTAAATTTCTCGATTAATAAGAAATAATGGATTAATTTGCCCATGCCTCCCATCAACAGATGTTGCTTGCTGATGCTGATATCTATATTTGTTATTTTGTTTATACCACTGATTGTGAGTTTGGTTTGTCAATTGCTAAAAAACAAACAAACTCAGATCTAACAGACATAATTAAAGCAATGTCATATGATATTTTAATGTACACTTTCATATAAAGGGAGGACCTTCCACCTCCAGACACCCCATTCTTTACCAGGGATCTCTACGAAAAATATTCTCTTGCACCAAATGTCAGAGAACTGTGGACCTTTATCCAGAGGTATGTCACTAAATTATAACATATTAAGTAACAAATCAGTTTAGGTTTTACTGCATTTTTCTGTGTCTTTGAAACTGCATTTTCCATTCCCCTTATTTTTTTCCTCCACCGCAGTCCTGCAGAGAATGCCAACATAAAACAAGGGTGTGATGTTGAGACTGCCAAAGCCTCCCACTCTCCTTCCACAGAAGACACTGCAGAGTTTAAAGACAAGAGTTGCATCAGTAAGGAAGAGCCCTGTTATGACAGCTGTGAAAGTGAGGATCCGCAGCATGCTGAAGAAGAACGCAGGGGTACCGAAAAATCAAAAGTGAATCTCAAGCAGGTTGAGAATGAAGCTCCGGTTGCTTTCCCTGATCCCAGGCTGCCATACCCTTGTCTGTCCTCCGTATCCACCAAAGACCAGAGCACATATCTCAGCTTGCTGATGAATAAGAATACCAGGAAAGCCCCAGAGGTACCAGTGTTTTCTCTTTAAGAGTACGTTGATCCCGACAGTTGCATTGCTTAACTCAAATAATCCGGTCTAATATTTCAGAATTTGAAACAACGAGTACACAATGAAGTGATGCAGTTCATGAGGTACCTGCAAGATGTGGCACGTATTTGTGCTAATGATGACTACAACTTCATATCACAGGGAGCTATGCAATATTCAGAGGTACTGATGCTACAAAGATTTCACCCGTCAGCACGGCTGTTTAATGTGCTCACAAGCATTTAAATACAGATCTCAAAATTTGTTTTTCAGGATTTCTTCAGGAGCTGTTTGGAGTGCATTAAGACATTTCCTCAGTTCTACCAAATCCATGAGATGACTAGTTTGACAGGAGGAACTTTCAACCCAGGGTTGGATCTGACCTTTGAAAAACAGCTACTAATCATGGTAATGTACTTTTTTGAAGTGCTTCTATCTAACAGAGCAGTTCTAGACCTGGAGGTGTAGGATTACCATTTCATATTTTCCAGTTCGTAAATGCCATTGTCCAGCTTTCTTTTCAACCTTTCATCTTTAAGTATTGTATTGCAGAATCAGTCTTTTGGTGTTGATTCACTTCCTCCATTTCCATATTTGCACCCTTTATTTCTCCAGGGCGATGTGGATATTACAGACCACCAGATAGTGCCTGCTGATGCACAGCTTGCATCGGATTATCAAAGTGTTTCATCAGAGAAACCTCCAGCTAAAAAAGCTAAGGACATGCACGCTGTAAGCAATTGTCTCGCTTTTTTAATTACTCCAATAAAGTCACAAAGATGTTTTACTGCTAGAATGGGATTCATGACCGCAGGTCTATTGTAACACCATATCAGCTCTTGCAGTTTTCACAAAAGACACCAGAGGGTGTTCATGTCTTGCTCAGCAAAACCAGTACTAATTGTGTTCTGAAGGATGCTTGGTCAGACACAGTGCTGTCAAAGTCCAGTTAATTGTATGCTTGTGTAGTTACTTGGCTCCATTTGTTTGACTGAAACCACAGATTTTTTGGTGGTTTAACTTGGTCTTGTTTTTCTCTCCAGACTGTCAGCGGTGATGGCAATGCAGAGAAGCTGTGTACACGTTATGAACCTGACGTGTGTCTGACGCATGATGCCCTGGTAAAACTCCTGGACAACCATGGCCCTGACTTTGGGGACCCATGGGAGATACCTGTGTGTATCAAAGTAAATCCAGGAAAAGGTACAACATCACCATTCAGCCACTCATGCTGTCATAGTGGACAAGAGTTAAATTTCAATGGGTTACATGCGGAAGAACGTAGAATATTTTGGCCATCTCTCAGATCAGCTGTTCTCATCCACAAAAAGGCGATATCTGCATAATGAGCAGATGGTAGACCTTATTTCAAAACAATGATGTTTGAAGAGGATAGTGACCACATATTCAAACGGTTTCATCAATACCAATAATAATGGAAAGAGCAGTGTGTTTACAGTGAAACAAGATACAAAGTATGAGTTAAATTGTATTACACACTCATTTTTGGGGGGTTATCACTGACTGAATTTTATAATTATGAATGAATAAGTTTCAAAGTTTAAAGAGTTCATTAGATATTTAATGTTCATTAGATATTTAATGATCAACATTTATGACATTTAGTCAATATACACTCTTCGAAAAGAGGTTTCATGTCAATAGTGCATGTAAGGAGGTTGCATCTGATTTTATGATTTTTAATCATGTTAGTTACTGAAACACATTAGCATACAGTATGTAGCAGTGAAGGGTGCATTTGCATTGAATGGCCTCATGGTGGCACTATTTCACATAGTCCGTCACATGTCTTATCTGCAGACAGTGTTCAGAAGAGGACTGTGTACATAGACTCACCTCTTCTCAAGACTGAAATGACGGTGAGAGAGAGGAGTCACTTCTACCACGAGGAGAGTTTGAAGCTCTCCATCAGAAAGGACAAAAGTAAAAATGTCTTCCACTTGATGACGGAGCTTCCTGTCAGGGCGGAGCAACCCTCTGTGGTATGTTAACGCACATGAGGAACTGGTAATATCTGTGGCTAAGTGTTTTCAAAAGTGAAATAATTTTTTCTCGTTTCTCGTGTCTATACCAGGAGAGCTCACAAAGAAATCCAGTATGTTTTGAAAACAACGGTCTTGACTTTGAGGTGGACTTTACTGACCTGGAGACATTTGGAGAGACGACAACCGTTAAAAACCCCAAGGTGCAGAAAATATGCAAAGAAGCAAATACATGTGTCAATGGTAAAGAGACGACACATGCCCCAACTTTGACCAGCAGCAGTCCACTAGAAGAGATTAACTCCTCGGGTGCAGTTGATGGTTCAATGACAGTGAAGACAGGTCGGCCAGTTGAGAGTGAGTCCAGTGTCCCAAAGACTGACTCTGCACTGGAAAGTGACGAAGACATGGCAGGAGACTCTGAAGATGAGAAGCTGGTCATTGATGTCTCTGTGTCTCCAGCTCTAACACCTAAAAAACAACTTGACTCCACTCCGAGCCCAGTCTCTCAGAATGACCCTGCAAATTCAGAATCGCCTCCTTCTCAAAAACTTCCTCGGCGAACTCGACAGTCCAGAAGGTCAAAGACCGGTGACCAGCTGGGAGAGATCCTGCGCATGCAGACAGCAATGTTCAGCTCTGCCAGTGACAAGGGTAAATGCTCCACAGTCTCCCAGGAGACCAGCTCACCTACACGAACCCCAGGACCCTCGGCGTCGGTTCACTCCCATCCAACGTCTTTGGTTAAACCCTGTGTGACTTCGTACTTGGAGAGAAACCAGGACCAGGACAGAGAGACCTGCACAACTGCCCATATGTCTACACCGGTCATCAACAACAACACGACAGAGCACAAAAGTTGGTGTCAAATGGATTTTTATTGTTTGGATTTAAATTGTGTGTATGCCAATAATAAAACACTGTGGATTATTGTTCCCTACGCAGAAATCCTTTCACAGCACCTGCAGTCTAGTGCAGAAGATGAACAAGATTATAAGGCTCCAGAAGAGGGAAACCTACTCTACAAGCTCTACAGTCTGCAAGACTTGCTGGTCATGGTGCGAAGCTCCGTCTCCCTGACACATTCCAGAAAAGTAGGCAGAGGCCCAAACAAGGTATACAAGTCAGTTTATAAACATCCCCCTGAATCTTAGAGTCACATGATGAACATATCTAACCATCTTCTTTTTGTCCTTTGTTTTCCACTCCAGTAGCATGTCCCAGTGCATGTCCTGCCCAAACTGGAGTACCAGTTGTGTTATGGTGTCGAGAGTCTAACCTGCAGTGAGGCTTGCAAGCTGTGGACAGAGACATTGCTCCACTCCAGCACAGTTTCATACATAGGTAAAACTTTTATTCCTGCTGATGATGAGTCAGCAGTTAAAATTGAGTTCCAAAATTGCAGTGCCTTTCATTTTTCTACATGAATGTTAAGAAAATAATCAAAGTAACATTTACGTGCCTTTAAAAAAAAAAAAAAAGGAGAATTTCCCCTCCTCCTCCTCCTCCTCCCCTCACTGCCTTCAGAAGAGTCCACAAGGCGAATCCTCCCACAAACCAATGAAATACTCTGGAGATGACTCACCGTCCTGCCGCCACTGTGTACTGATTAAGTTTACTTTGTTGCCACAGCAACAGACACATTGGGTTGTGAGGAATTACAAAGAATACAGTGTGCAGATCTGAGCTAAATGTTGTTTACGGTTTTTGATAAAACTCCTTCAGTGAGTATTGTCGACTTATGTTTGCCGTTTACCTGTTGCTCATGATCCAGGGAGTGTCCTTCCTGTCGTAGCTGCTCCGATTTGTTGACTTGTGTAGGTGTTGTCAGGAAGCACACGTCACCAACTACTTAGCAGGGGGGGAAAAAGTCAGTCTCTGTCTAATGTATAGCTTTTGCAGGCATTAGTCTCTAAATTACAGCCCTTTCCAATCTGTCAGTGCAGTTGACAAACAGTGCACACTGACAGTACAAGTTTCCATACTGGCTCCTTTCATTTAGGCCGTACTGCTGTGAACAGTTTTCCCAAATGAGTGGAAGTAACTCTGCCATTGTTTTCTTGTAGAGTTTAAAGAGACCAATTTTCCAGTCTACAAAAATGAGCAGTGTTGTATTTATAGTAGAATAGCCATAGAAACGCTGTATGACACAACATGGAATATCTCCCACTTAATGCAACAGACAGAGCTGATAAAATAACTTCCTTCTTTGCTTTGTCGTTCATGCTTCATCATGTGGTTTATCATGTGGCTTACACATTTGTGTCTTTATGGTTTTGTATTCAGGCTCTAGAATAGCCCCTGCTTGAAGCAAGGCACTATTGAAATGAGAAGGAATAAAGGAATAGTAAACCGGAGTGGGAGGTAGGAAAGAAGATGGGGACCAACAAGCGTTTCTTAGCCCTCTCTCCAGCTTGTAACAACGCTGGCAAATCATCACAGACTAATTGCATTGTAAGCACCAGGAATGACGTTGATGATGAGGTGAAGCTCTTGATGTGCACGCTCATTAGCTCTGTTCTCAATGTATCTCTCGCCCTCTCTCCGTCTGTCTCTGTAGCTCACATCAATGCGTTCACATCAAAAGTAGCTCTTGTAAGAAAGCTGCCTGACGACTGGAAACAGAACATCTCCTGTGGGTTCAAGTGAGTGTCATTAGAGTCGGTGTGTGCCAGTGATCAGGATTAATCCAATCATCCCAGTGTGATTATGTTACCATTAAGATTCTTGTCAGTTTTATCAATAATCTAGCTGATCATCGTCACCTTTGTTGTCATCATTTGAATCAGTGTTGGAAAGTAAAGCCACACCAAAGTACACAAACTGTAACGTGATGAAATCTCTTTTCCATTCACAGGCCAGCCAAGTCTCTGAATATTCTGCACCACCTACTGAAAAAGCTGACGGGGTAAGAGGAATTTTCCTCTTTTTAGTCAGATGTTTTATCTTGTTAATGATTAAATTATTTTTAGTTTGGGTCAGTTTAACATGACGGTTTATAACCACTGGTCCTGATGACTTGTATGAAGTGTTACAGCTGCAAAGATCTAATCAATATGGATTGATTGAATGTTCAGTCAAAGATGTGAGAGATGGGTCTTTTCTTAAACTTTTCTTTTGACCGGAAAACTTGGATTGTCTGGGCAGTGGGCACATCTTTCTTCACGCTCTGATTAAAATGATGAAAGTTTTGTACATTCAGAGCGGACAGCCTCAGGGTAAAGATATGACGACAGTTAGCCCTCGTGTTTGTGTTGGAGCGTTACACAATCGATTACTCAACGACGCTCAGAAGATGTGTCACCTTCTGCTTTCTTGAGGCTCTGTTCACCTAACTCCAGTCATGCGCCGGGAAACGAGAGATCCCTCGGAGCGCCACGACATGTTTCAATATGTGGGTTCTGACTTTCACATACCTTCGTTGACTCAATTTGATTTTCTAGGTTAGACGAAGGACAATACCTGATTGTGCACAAAGCAGGGGACCCGTTTGTGACCCTATTAAAGGCGGCTACTGGGAAAGTGAGTCGGGGGGCATACGACCTGCAGCAGCGCCACAGCTCTGTCCCACAGCCCCCAGACGCTGGTCTCGTGCCCTGGATACCTGTTGATCCAGCTGTGGTCCTGCCCTTCCACAAAGCACATGGCCGTGTCCCGTGCACCTTCCCCATCTTGCCACCTAAACGCCAAAAGGTGTGTGATTTTCTTTTTTTTAAACCAAACATTACATTACAAACATTTGCCTGTTTCCTTATCAGACAGGCTGAACCAGCACACTACTGCATAGTTTGACTGTGCAAGCCTACTGTAAAACTAACAACAGGGACAATAGAGAGCATACCACTACAGTATCAGCAACAGCTTAGTGTGGGTTATTGGTGTACACTCTGAGACATTCATTGGATGCCTGGCAGAAATTCCACATCGCAAAGACAAGAGGACGTATTTTCTTTTAACAGCAAAGGAAACTGTCAATAACATGAGAGTACCAAATAAAAAAATATTTCTGTAGGGTATGATGTAAGGTGCTACTTAATTTAGCAGTTATTTAAATATCCACATCTGCTTTTCTTTCAACCCACTAGACGGTGGGAGCCAAAACCAAGAAGAACCGAGCAAAACGTGCCGCAAAGCGTAAGAGGAATATGGAGAAGCTGAGTCAAAAGTCAATTTAAAATCCCTTTTTGTTGGATTTAATATTATGTCGTTCATATCATTTCATATAATCTGTTATGTGAATCAGAGGAGGAGCCAAAGAAGTGAATGATACATAATGACATTGAATAAAGACATGACCACTGAAGCCACTTTCTAGAGTATAGAATCTATACTTTGTATTGATTTTTTGTTCAGAAATGTTTTGTATATTTTGTCCTCTGACAATGTTTTGTAAAAAATAATAATAAACTTCCTCAAAGAATTCATATGGGATATCTGGAGTTATTTCAGTCAATTGAAGGCACAGAACACTTTGTGTGAGGGTAAAAGTTCAACAAAGCCTTGAAAACCTTGCAGTGGAGCTTCCAGTGGTGAAACAGGGTGGAGTGCATGGAAAAGGGGAGGGAATCTGAGTCAGGGGAGGTGAAAGGGGAAGTCTCTGTGGATGTCAGAAAAGTTGCAGCTCCACACCCATTCCACTTTTAACTTCGCCTGGACAAATCTCTATCATCTCAACTCCTACATCTCAGGTCAGTTCAATGTGATTTTACATTGTAATGTGGAATAACTTCATTTGTAATTGAGATAAATATTAAACTGATGCTGGTACAGATTTAATGGAATTTTCTAATTTGAATGCATGGATTATATGATTTCCACTCATTCGTCATTCCGTTTGTGTTGTACTTGTGCTGTTTTGATGTTTCCTTTCTTCATAAAAAGTTCCTGTTCTGTCAGCTCTAAGTCGTACTGTTTTGTGCATTTGAATGTGCTCAGTTGTCACACCAGCCTAGAGTACAGTAGCACTTTTTCCAGGGTGTGTCTCCTTGGGCCTGGTGTTAGGGTGTGTGTTTAGGCTTATAGGGAAAGTGTGCACTATCAGTAGTATGCATGCCGTAACAGTGAAAGCAGAGGTGTAACTGTAGTGATATGAATGAACTGAGTTTCTCTGCTTGTGTTTAGAAGACTGTCATAGAGGCTCACGTGATTATGTCTTCAGACAAAACAAGCATGACCCCTTGTGTGGTTCAAACAGAGAACTCAGTGATAGGATTAGAGTGAGATTTCATTACAAGATTGTTTGGTGTTGATAGTTTTGTCATCCTTTCCATCACAGGCAACATGGCTATGGTATCAGAGTTTCTCGGACAGCTGTCCCTCAACATTGGGGTAATGCCATACTTTCTATTTCTTTTGTCATTTTATTTTTTTTTACTATTATCCATTCTGCTATATACATTGCATATTGTTTGTTCAATAATGCTTTTGTCTTTGTCCCACACTTCTAAATCATCAGGCCAATGAACCCAGGTTCCCCACTGTGGTGCCTGCTACGGACTTTGACCCTGACAGAGATGCTGCCAGAATAGAGACTGCTATCAAAACCAAAGGTAAGATACAGAGCAGTGCATGGAAAAAAGAAATCAGTGCTTGGTTCCTCTACTTCTCTCCACAAATGAGCAGCTGGTATTTGTGAGTCAGCATCCTGGCTTGAAATCTTTTGGCCATGCTGGGAACACCTCCAAGTCTGTGCCTGAGTGCTGCCACAGCTCTGCTCTGGCCTCTGATTCAGAGCTGCTGTCAGCGGCCTGACCGCTGACTCTCCAACAGCCCACCATTTTGTAGAAATTATAAACTTGATATAGGTGGAGTTGATTTTCTTTACTAGTGACGGCATGGTTGTTAAAACACCATATGACCTTGTCATGTGTTAAAGCAAGTCTGCTCCATCACGTGATGAATGATTCAAAATATAATTCTTTAAGTATATTTGGTGGTTTAACTCCATCTCTTTTAAACTGTGTAATCCTTGTGTCCTTATTGCATTAACATTAGGAGTGGATGAACAGACCATCGTTGACGTCCTCACAAAGCGGACCTACTCCCAAAGGAGAGACATCGCTTTTGCATATGAAAGGAGGGCAAAGAAGGTACAGTCTGCCTCTGCCTGGACAGAAAATTAAAATAAAAGAAGAGGGAAAAAAAAGCTCCACAGCTCTGATAATGTAGTGGGGCCCTTTCAGTCCAATCAGGTAACATTATTCTATTTTTATATTTTAAGGACATGATCTCAGCCCTGAAGGGAGCGCTGTCCGGTTCTCTGGAAACAGTGATCCTTGGTCTAATGAAGAGCACGGCCCAGTATGACGCCTCGGAGATCAGAGGATCAATCAAGGTAAAGGACTGTGATTCTATCAGTGGACTCCACTGAGGGATCACACTGCCCTCTACTGGAAAAATGACAGTCTGTCTTTTTGTTGAGCTGCATCTGAACTAGTGTATCTTCCAAAGTGTCACATACGAGAACTAATAATTTCGTTCTCTTCAGGGCTTGGGAACAGATGAAGAGACGCTGATTGAGATCTTGTGCTCACGCAGCAATGATGAGCTTGTGGAGATCAAGAGGGTCTACAAAGAGTGTAAGTTCAAAACATCCCAGGTATTGTAACGTATAATGTCTCACTTATTGGTTGTTGGGCTGTCTGCTCTCCATACACTGTCACATCATTATACATCACTTGTTCACTTGCATTAAACATATTTTTGCCAGCCTTATTTTTTAAAATAGCTGATTATTGTGGATATACTGTACAGAGAGCGTGAAAAAACTAAAAATGAACAATCATTTCCCATAGTGTTCAAGAAGGATCTGGATAAGGACGTCGCAGGTGACACCTCAGGGAACTTTGCGAAGCTGCTCCTGGCTCTGGTGCAGGTGAGATCAGTCAGTGTCTGTCCTCATGATTTATATCACACTGTCATGTCGAAACTGACCTGAGTCGTGTCTGATTTCTGTGCAGACCAAGAGAGCTGAACCATCCGCTATTGTAGACTACGAAAAGATTGATGAAGATGCCAGAGTAAGCTGCCATTTTCACCTTGCCTGGAAATAAAAGTCAATTGATTTTATTTTATTTTTTTTTACATAAATTGTAAGATATTAGCTGTGAACCTTACCTAACATTAAGGGACCATCAGGTTACTTTTTTGTTTGTTTTATAATCTATATCCATCCGAACATCAACCTTGTTTGATATCAAAGTTGTTTGAATATGAACATTCACTCAATCTATTCACTTCCACCACTTCATTCTTAAAATAAGCACTTAGTTCCGCTTACGGCGTTTAGAAACCCTGGATAATTTGATAAAACTTTGTGTAGATGATAATGTAGTTGCAGACTTGAATGATAATTTTGGTACAGTTCTGTTTAAAATCATGTAAAAAAATGTTCACAGGTATTTTGTTGAATTTCTCAGGCACTCTATGACGCTGGCGTGAAGATTAAAGGAACTGATGTGGCGACCTGGATCTCCATTATGTCTGAGAGGAGTGTACCTCACCTGCAGAAAGGTGCTACAGCCTGTTTACATGTGGAAGCATTATGGCATAAATGCTGATTTTTGCTTTCTCCTTAATCTTTTGAAAAATGTGCATGTCACCAATTGAATTATGAATGATGAATTATTTTTCTCTGCTCGTCAGTGTTTCAGAGGTACAAGAGCTACAGCCCCTACGACATGCAGGAGAGCATTCAGAAGGAAGTCAAAGGAGACTTGCAGAGGTCCTTCCTGGTGCTAGGTACACTTATCTTTGCCAGGATATTCACATTGTAGTTGCTTTGGATTCATTATCTTAAGTAAATAGTGTCTGATAGCCAAGGTTTTGTTATATAAATCACTTTCTAAGTGACAACAGAATACAAAATGAGTTGTATATGTATTACAAACAAGTATTATAAAGTAATACAAAATATTCTATTGTGGATATTTCTCTTTTTCTTTTGTTCCAGTTCAGTGCTTTGAAAACAAACAGCTATACTTTGCCAACAGACTCCATGAAGCCATGAAGGTAGTTACACTGCTATTCTCTTTCTTCTTGCTGAGATGTGGTGAGTTTGAAGGCCAGACTCTTGTTTTTTTTCTTTTTTCTTTCTTTTTTTTCTTTTTTTGCTCTTTGGAGCAGACGTAAGAAGTATATCTGCTTGTGAAAGTGCAATTTTGCTGCAGGAACACAGAATCCAAAGTTGGTGAAAGTTATCTTACAACAGTGTTGCATCAGCAGCTGGAGTTAAGTATAGAACATGTGCGACTCAAGTAAGTGCTGACTTGTGCGTGTCTGCTCAGAGTAAAGGAGCCAAAGAGAAGATAGTGACCAGAATCATCGTGTCCCGCTGCGAGGTGGACCTGAAGAAGGTCTGCTCCGAATACAAGACCACCTTTGGACAGTCTGTGCAAAAGACTATTTTGGTGAGTTTATTATAAAATGTGTCTGACATGTTAATGGCTTTAGAGTGAGGCTTCCTCCATCACACATTGTGTATAACCTGCTGTGTTTCCACAGGAACACACCAAGGGAGACTACCAGAAGGTTCTGCTCGGCCTGTGTGGAGCAGAGGCGTAAATATTAATCATCAGTATCCAAAGGGCCTCACTTTCCACCACTGGAAAGTGCACTGGAAAGGTGGGCTTCTGAATATCACACTTACAACTGCAGCAAAAGCCCATCTTACTATTCCAACACACACATTTAAGTGCAACATTCAGTATGATAGCTACATCTTTTTGCTATATGAAGAATCTGTATTACCGACTACCTATGTTAAAATAAAATTTCTTTGAAGTATTGTTTCCTAATTTCCCCTCGTGTGTTTCCTGCTTGAGGTTTACATATTTATCCACAGGAGGGCGCTATAGTAACATTAAAAGCAGCTGCTGAAAGTTCCAGTTCATCTACAGTATATATCTCTGGGTCTCATACTTATCTGATACCTGATGAGGAAATGCAGAGAATTTACATTTTTGAATAAAATGCGAAGTTTGATCTTAAATTACATATATACATTTCCTCATTTTCCCCTTTCCCCTTATTACAGATAGTAAATGAAGTGAGAATAAATAAGCACAGATACACAGAAAACATATTTCATTTACAAAAGATGAAATTGGTTTTATTTCACGTGACATTTTAAAAATATTGCTCAAATGACTGTTTTCTGAAACTTTGTCTGTTCTATTTGAAAACTTAAAAAGTGTATATACACAACTTTATAAGAACAGACTAACATGTACTGTAATCCATGCGGTATCTTTCTATACAAATAAATCTGAGAAAATTTCCTTAATTTTCCACCATGTGGTTCTATCAAGATGATTTAATCATTAGTGTGTTTTTCTGTGTTTGTTTGGTGCTAATATTTTAATTAAAAATGTTAATTTTACCTCCGGCAAAGATGATTTGCATAGTACTAAACAAGCGTCTATACAGTGTGTTTCTGCTGTTTAGTTTGTGGTCTCTCAGGATGAAATAACCACCACAGTGTTGTCAAGGCATTTCTACTGAAGTATAAGAAAAAAAATGGCCCCAAAAGGCAAGATCAGTACTGCTGAACACAGCGATGAGAGGGGAAAAGGAAGTGAAGGAAAGCATAGACCTAATAATCTAATGAAAATAAAGTGGTGTACTGTAACTCAAATACGATAGAAGATCATCTATTATTGGGAGAGAAATTGCCGGATAAAATAATGCTTCTGTCTAATATTTTCACTGGTTGAGTAGCTGAGATGAAAAACGGCGTCAAATTTTAACAAGGCGCTGGATTTATGATCATTTTGTAATAATATTGATGAGAACATTAGCCCTTTGTGATGGTTTATGTTTATTGGCAATAAAAAAAATAAAATATAGTGTAAAATAAGTTAAAACAGTATTTTGCAAAGCAGGGAGTGGGATTTATGCGTGAATATGGTGACAGATTAATCTCTGCATCATAAAGAGGAAAGTACCACCATATTTTTCCCTTTTTTATATGGATGTACAACATGCTGTTCTGTTCAAGGCCAGGCCGTAGGGACCTCCAGCAAACCCAAGGGGAACTCTCTTCTCAATTGAAACGATGCAATTTACTGTCCCAAACGCTGGCACTTCATCATTCAGAGGACTTTAACCCCATGAATGTCAAACACAGAGCATGCTGGGAAAGGAGATGGAATACCTCACATTACCATAACAACGAGAGCCAAATGACAAGCACTCAAAAGCCTAAAAGGTGAAGAATAATACCATATAATCACCCAATAATGTTTGAATTTGAGAACAGAGTTTTGATGACACCATGTTTAAAAAAAAGTGTAAGAGGAGGGTTTTTACATTAGAAACAATCTGATATACCAGCGAGGAAGCAGTGGCCATTTCTAGCTCTCACACTTATATCCTGATGGTTTTAAAGGTCAGACAAATCCTGTTCCTTTCTCTACTGTTTGTCCCAGTTAGATCGAACATGTGGAAAGCCCCCACCCACCACCCCCCACCTCAGAGACAAAGCCCAGGCGGCGCTGCAGGCATCCTGCAGCATTAAAGTTTCACAGTACAGCTGTATAGCTGCTGCCGGCCCGCCAGACATACCAACTGTACACTGGGAAGGTATTAGTTTGTGCTTTTTATTAATTCATTGCATTGAACAAAACTCGCAACTAGAGAACCGTCAGCTTCTTAACATGCCTTCTCATCTCTCTCTCCTTGACACATCTGAACCTGGCTGAGAATTTCTGTGCCGAGCACCAAAGGGCGTTTAATTATAGAGTACTAGGCCACCAAGGTCTGCTTTTAATTGTGTGCATCGGTGTGTTTGCGTGCGTGCGTGTGTGTGTGTGTGTTTGCCTGCAGCTCTATAGGTTGCAGGCATACTATAAATGAGAACTCCTACAGGCTCAGCTGGAAGACCCGTTCCCTCACCACATCTCCAGAGCCGGGAAAGTCAGAGTTTGATTAATATTTTCTTAATTATCATTATTTAATTCAGCAAAACCAAAGCTTCTTCAGTGAAACCGTGGCCTTTGTCTCTGTGATGCTGAATATCCTGGCTCATTAAGGGCATGGAGAGATCCTGTATATGGTAAATAAGAGGCTGTGTCTTATGCTGCAGCCCCGGGGAGAGTTGGCACCACAATGAAGGACATCTCCTTCTAAAGAATGGCGCTGTGCTGATGTTTCTCCGCTCAGACCGCAGAGCTGGATCCTCCGCCTCTGGCATCGTCAGGCCCGCTTCCTTTTATGAAGCTCAAACTGAGACAACAGCACAGGCAGATGAGCGATGTGCACCCGTCATGCCATCAGGCTGCCTCCTTTGTACAGCAGACTGGTGATTGAAACAACATAAGAGAGCAGAAAAAGGCCTGTCTCCTCTTGGGTTCTGGCTGCAGTCAGTCCATCTGCAGACCAAAAAAAAAAAAGACATATTGAGAAGTTTATAAAAGAGCTTTGTGGACATGCAACACAATTTATGCCTTTGAAGAGTTCAGCTAAGAGTTCAGGAGCCAAAGAAAATCTCTGCAAGGTTATATTTGAAGCACCCAGTGAAACAACAGTTTCATTCCAGCCTGTTTAATACAGTATTTACACATAGGGTGTAGTTAGTAATTGTACATTAAATCAATCATGTCTGGTACTCGTCACTATCCGGTCTGTTAAAAAGCATGCCTGGAGAAATAACTAGACTTTTCTATAGTTTATCAGATCAGCAGTATTTGGTGCTCAGGGCTGGACTGGTTGCTGAGTTTTCTCTTTGCTTGAAGCTTCCTCTCTGTTGCCATGTGCTGAAGGGATAAGAATACCCTGTGGCTGGTTAACCTACACGCTTTCTATCTACACCCACTGTCCCACACAGCCCCCTCCACACACACACACACACACACACACACACACACACCTCTCAGTTGGCCCACAGAGACGAAGCTCATCCCCTGTGCCTATTCTGCCACTCGCCACTCTGCCAACATGCAAAAAGGAGGGAATTTCCTGACAGAGGAGAGGAGCCATGCTCGCTCTGAGATCGCTGTGATCCACTTGTTTTGATCAAATGTCTTGACACGTGTTGTTTCTGCTTTATATCATACAGGATGCACGTATGCGAACTCTGTGTGCGTGTGTGTGTTTGTTGTATAGTTTAATCTTTTGATGGGGCTGTGTGGCCTCCAGCCAGATGCACTAATGATAATTTTCTGTGAAGTGGTTGTAATGGTCTGGCCCTGGCTTCGGCAGCTCCTCCGTTGTTTGCACATGCCACTGGATCAGTTTGGATGTGTGTACTTTGCAGCGATGATGATAATATACCAGGAACTGCAGCGGGGAGGACGGTCTTTATCAGGGTGGCATATTAATGTTTATTTACACCATGGCTAATAAGATGTGTGCTCTGCATCTAGGTGAGACAGAATGATGGTGGGTAATTAAACTGCTTTGCTTTAGATTCATCCATTATCCATACTCAAGCCTGCATACATAATGTAATAATGTAAAATAAGGCTTGTTGCAGCAGTGCATGAGGTGACCATTCAGAGGTGTTTTCATCCTCGGAGCACGGTGTAAATCAATACCGAGTGTCACAGCGGACAAAATGTATAGAGATCGGTGTGATAAATTTGGGAATTGTCAAAATATATATTCAGAATCGAGTGAGATATGACCCTTTGCATAATGCAATTTTGCAAGAACACAAACAGGCTGACAAGACTCATTTGTGTTTCAGCGTTTAGCTCTCAGCCTCTAACCTGTTGGTAGGTTTCGGATTGACTGAGTGGGTCTCTAATCCATATTGTCATGATGCTTAATCCCATCTACTGAAGGCAGGCCCTGTCATCAATGTCCTTGTCGAACCTGGCCACTGGACTCTATGCACACACACACTCGCACACAGAAAGAGAGAGGGGGAGACACACACAAACACAGCCTCACCTTCATGCAGGAGATTGAAATCAGCTAGGCAGACACTCAAGCATGAACCAAATGTCAGCGACAAGCCACAGGGAGAGAAGAGGAGCCCATGTTAATTATTACAGAGAGAAATCATACTATTTCACCTGCAAGACATGCCAGCCAGGATATCTGTGGATCATGAAGTCATTTTCTTTTTTCCCTCTGGGGATAAACCAAGAGGAGACACAATTTCAATGAGTAGGTCTTTAAAAGCAGTGATTAACTTTGTGATGGATGTGTTTTTTTCCCCCCACTGCAAGCTTTTGCTTATCACATTATGGAATCGTGTTGTGTGTACTTCTCTAAAGTGAATTATAATGATATTATACAAAACGGGGAGCAGATCCGCTGCTGAACGATGCACAAGTTAAGAGGAAACCTGCAGAATTCTTTTGTTCATCAAAATGTCAGGGAATTACAGATATTGTTTGAAGCCAGACTGTGAAGCTCTGCCTCCTCTGACAGGAGAAATGCAAAGTTTTGGAAAGGTGTCTACAAATTTCTTCCCTCTGCTCCGCTCTCTCTCATTTGATTTTGAACGTGTAGAAAAAACAGCCTTCCTCTTCTTCTTCTTCTTCTTCTTCTTCTGACAACACGTTTCCCATGTGACACTTAACCTTTGGAGATTTCCCATTCTCTCTGATCATTCACTGTTTGGTTCATGTTAATTAACCCTGGGGCACAGCAGAGAGTTGCAGGCTTTGAAGCAGAATAATATATATATATAAATAAATATAAAAGAAAGGCGAGGAAGAAGTAAAAGGAGAAATGATTTTGTTGTTTTCTGTTTTTTTATGGCGATTAATTTTCCAATACATGTGAGAGTCTTGGTGGTGCCAGTGAGAATAATGAGTGGCGTGGGTGTTGGAAAGGATGGGAGATGGGCTGTGTGCAGGGGTTTGTGTCCCTGTCATTGCTGGTTCCTCTCCCTGAGAGGAAGTTGGCCGGAGCAGCCTGACCTCCCTCAGGTGGCCATGGATATGGAAATCACTTCAAAAATAGAACACAAGATGGTTTTTGTATCACCTCCAGCTTCCCTGGAAAAAAAAACACGAAAAGGGATTTTTTTTGTCTATTTCTTTTGATTCTTTTTGGCTCCAGGCAAAAATGGTCTTTTCTGTACTTGCTTGAAATACACAAAGCACGTTTTCTTGGTGAAAAGTGCCACTGGTGGCAGGCAAAGCAATATTGCCTGAGCCCAAAGAATATGCTGTGCATGTGAAATTATTTTGTTAACCATTTCACTTCTGGCATCTCGCCTCCTCTGGTTCTCAAGACACCGTGGCTCAGAGTGAGGAGCAGGATGTCTAGACTGTACGACGGCCTTTATGCCTCCTGTCATCAACAACTGTACAGATAAAAATACACTATCTGTGACGTACAATACATTTACTCTGGCATCTTGAACTCTGAAAGGCTTTTTCTTCCCTCTCCTTCTCCCTCTCCCTCTCAAACGCACCTTTTCTTAAATCGGCAATGGGTTGAAATCCTCCACTCCTAAACAGTGGAAATATTCATGAGGAAATTCGCTGAAGAAGACGAGCCACAGCACAACCAGAGGCTTTATTCCCCAGGTT
The DNA here is from genome assembly GCA_030347415.2 of Decapterus maruadsi. Classification (NCBI taxonomy): domain Eukaryota; kingdom Metazoa; phylum Chordata; class Actinopteri; order Carangiformes; family Carangidae; genus Decapterus; species Decapterus maruadsi. Next base: position 12,570,027 of record CM064893.1, on the reverse strand, counting down.
CTCGGGGCAAATCTGTTCCTGTGCTTCTATCTGACGCTTGTCTAAAGCACATAACAAAGACAGGAAGTATGATTAGCCATGGAGAATAGGAGTATAGTGCTCCCTCCAGGATAAGTCTTGAGGTGGGACTGATCAAAGCTATGCCCAGAGACAGAGAGAGACTGAACCAGCACTTTTCAGTGGCTATCTCTGCCTTAAGACACAGGAGGGGGTTGGAGGGAGTGGTGGGGGTGCTCTATACATATTTCCCTTTCAACGCTTGTGCTGTAAAGTTGTTCATATTTTGTCACATTAGAATACAGAATAATAGGTTCCACAATTCTGTCACACCTTTTAATGTTTAACTCTTGTTTGGTTTGTTTGTGCATTTGTTTTTGTAAATAACAGGCATCACGACTTTACGTTTCCACTGCAGTGAACATCAGCAGTTTGTCAGTTCTCAGTGGTATTTTACATTTCACGGTTTCAACATCATGGGCGTAAGTTACTTTACTTGCTGCGTGTCCTTTCAAGTGTAATCCAGTGTCTTTTAGTCAAGGAGCAGAGGAGGTGCAGGTACATTCAGGTGGCCTTAGGGTTTGCGACTGAAAGTACAAGGCTGTGGCTGGTAATTGAGACGGCCAGAGTGTGATGAGAGGCCTTCATTATAGCTGTGTTTAAAGCAGAGCAGACCTCTGGAAGACTGGTGCTATCAAAAGCACGGCTTTGATATCTTGGCCTCAAACACTCATAGGTGTTGTATGACAGCTGCCTGCTGCTTTGGAATTCATTGTTTTTTTCTGTAAGAACTGTCTTCACTGTGATCATCAATATTTGATTTTTCTCTATGCAAAAAGCCCCATATACCTACACACAATTTCATGTTTGTGCACTCTTAGCCTCTTTATATTCCCCAGTTATATTTGTTAATGATCCTTTTTTTTTAGTATACTGTTACCAAGTCTCTTTTTTGTCATAACATATTGATGGAAGTGAGCCAAAAACATGTTTTTATCAATGTGATTATTTTTTTGCTAATTTCCATACTGAAGCCTCATATTCCTCCAGCACAGCTCAAGAGCAAACCTCACTCACTGTTTATTAATATATTGTTAACATTTTGGCAATAGCCAGACAACCGTCAATATGCTTATTCATAAAAGCACAAATTTGAATTTCTGCCTTGGCCTGTAAGCCTCTAAACTAGGAGACTAAATATATACTTACATTTTATTTCAAAGAGAAAAAATCCTCTCTGGCAAAAAGACTGGCTATGAAGAACTTTACTCAAGGATAGGAAGCACATCATTAAAACGGGGGAGAAATATTAAAAAGGGGGATATGAAAGGGTGAAGATCTACTCGCCCTTGGCTACTCTGACTTGTTTCAAAAACATCTTGAGATCTTTCCCTCCCTCAGACCTGCACTCTCCCTTGTTATTTGACTTTATTTGCTGGCTTCACACTGACTTGAGCTGTGGAGTTTCCCACTAAATAATCAATCACATGGAGCCTCATAAAGGCAAAGGATCCCTATGAGGAAGCTCTTTTACTGCATGCAGCATAAACACGAGTGTGTGCAAGTGAGGGGCACAAGCGCTGCAGTCCCTTCATGTCAGCTTGACATCTCAGATTTCATCAAAGTCCCGGAGTCTGCGTGTCCTCAAACGCATCCCCAGACTGTGGCCGTGTTGGCCTAATTATAATACACAGAAATATGAATGCTAAGGGGAGTCGCCCTCACAGAAGTGTAGGTATGAGGTAATTACCTGTTTTTGCTGCCCCGTGTCTGTCTTTTGTCTCTCATCATGGGTGACATGGTCGGGCCCCGTGCTGTCAGCCCAGACCAAACGATGGAGCCATGAGTAAGGGACATTAACACATTACTCCCACTCCCTCATGGATAATGGAACAAGGTTTTCATTTGAATGATAAACAAAATGACTTGGAGACACTGGGAAGATCACTAGCACCTGCCCCCCCCCTTTCCTTGTCCCCCTTTCTGTGTCCATGCAAAGCTGTGTATTATGCAAAACAAGGAACAAGGAGGATTTTTTTTTGGTGTCCTGTGAACTCATCTGTGTATCTCCCAGGCATTTTGGACAATTATGAGTCAGTCAGAAGTAACTCCACCTTGTTAATGTTATGCAGTGTTGTGTTCACCGTCCTGTTATTAGAGCACAGCGACTTTCATCTGTAAAGTTCTTCACCAAATCCTATGTTCTTTACATTAGCATAGTCTTGAAACTGAAGCCCCCTTAATCAGACATAACAAAGCACAGTGGCCTCGATTTGTGTCCAGGCTGATAAATAATTCTGGACCATGTCAGAACATTCAAATCAAATAATAAAAAAAAAAAAATGAAATATTGATGTAGCAAAGTATACAAAGTAAATATATATTCATTTGTATGGGAAAGAATATTCAGCAGCACATAGCTGCAGCGCTGTTTATTTTCATTTATGAAGACTTTCAATTCAAAACAAACTGAAGTTATTTTAGTTTATTTTGTTGCCAATAAACAGCTGGGGGGAATGTTGTTCTGCAGTGACGCTCCGACTAAAAAAGGTATTTCAAGTCTCCTGAAATCTACAGCGGTGCGGCTCACATAACACTGCCATGCTTGAAGAGTGACTCCTCAGAACTGAGTCTAAAAAGAGAGCATTGAATATATATTGGTTAACATCCTTTAACAGCAGCTACAATTAATGTGTGAAGCTGTGCTTGAATCCCACACACCTGCCAATCACGGTGTTTGTAGAGCTAGATCACAGTGTTGTTTTCTTACTGTATTCAGCTATGTGTGTATTTCCACTGGTGTTAAAAAAAAGAAAAAGAATTGTATTTACTGGTCTTTTGAAGATGAGGCAGAGCTGCACATACTGTGCAAAGACTTGCAAATTGCAAAAAGGAAAAGAGGAGGAAAAAGGCCCCGCAAAGCTGGAGAAGCAAACTGTGTCTTCTGTGTTGTTTGTGTGTGTTTGTGCGTGCACTGAAAGACAGACCAGGCAAACTATTCCACCCTTTACTTGCACAGATTTGGTGACTGCGTTGCCCGCTGTAGTTTTTTTCTGACAAGAGGGGAGAAGCTGACACGACTTTCTGCAGCTGTAGCCAAAAGACTCCCTATAGATTTGACAAATTGAGAACTCAAAAATGTGTGCGTGCCACGTGAAATTGCTTTTATGACACAGACAAAGGGGGGGAAAAAATAGCGTCTTCAGAATCTGTACCATTTGGGAGAGTCTCGTCCCTCTTACCCAACGTGCTCTGTTTAATTGACTTTCAGTGTCTATTTTCTCTGCATATCTAAAGAAAGCCTTTGGTGTGCTGCTTGTTCTACAGGGAGTCTCCGCAGTTCAGGCTTCATAGTCCTCCAGTGGTTACAGCAGTGTATTCAGAGAGGTGCCAATCCAGACGTCTCAACACCTTTCCTGAAACGGAGCCCACGAGGCACAGGCAGGCACAAGTCCCTCATCAGGACATGCTACTGTCTTTTATCAATGTTGACCAGCCAGACTCCTCGTGGCTCCTGCACCAGCTGCATCTGGGAACTTCTCTAATCCCTCTTCTTTGTCATCTCAGGTCAGTAGATGTGCTATGTTTCCACCTTGAGAATTGTGACAAGGGAAACACACTGAAGGTATGTGAAGAGGAAATGCGCTGAACCTGTGGATTTTTTTTTTTCACTTGGTGGGTTCAAACTTTACCTCTCCTGGGGTGCAAACCTCTTGAGGTGACTCAATATAATCTGATTTGACATCATCTTCACGCAGCATCTGGGAGGTGCGGGATTATAAAAGATAAAACATAAGCTTTTACGTATAGGCCACTTTGCTAATTAGACGGATTTAATCGCGCTCTGTGAAGGGAATTAATTTGCAAGTGAATGGCGGTTAGTATGCAAACGTGTATAGCAGATGACACAATCCCCTCAGGGTATTCCATGGTTAGTTTGGTACAATTTAGAAATTACACAACTCGTTTACTAAATAACAAGCTCATTTTTCCCTGAACTGCATTCTTCAGTGCCTCACTGTCACTTGACTTTCAGATGTGTTGAAAATAGGTTAGTCTATTCCAGTGAATGAAGCCTCCTGGTAGTACCACTCACTGCAGTAATAGATAGCCATTTATAATTCATGAGGTGGCTAGTCCCCCAAGTTAATTTTGCCCAAGGCACTGTTTACTTCTGCTTTGTACTTTGTTTAAAGTCAGTTGTTGACAACTCTTGTACATGTCAAACTATCACCGCTAATAATTGCTTAAGGAGATAGAACTTTTGCAAATGTTGGTTCCACCAGAGGTATATTCGCCTCGCCCTATGCAGAACTTCTTCAGATGAATTTTTGATTCATCTCCTTCTCGCTCTTGACAAAAAAGTCCTCTGTAATTCAAAGCAATAGCTGTAAGAGAAATTATAAAAAAGAATAATGTAGTATGCTCTCCATAACATCCTAGTTTTCATGTGAAATAGGAAATGTCTCTCTTCTCTCCCACCACCCCCTCTCTCTCCTTCTTTCTCTGCCGCTCTGTACTTTCTTCTCCCGTTTCCTTTTTCTTTTTCTTTTTTTTTTGCATATTGACCAAAGAGTGGTGGTGCTGGTAAGATGATGACTGTCAAACACTGCGGATTGACAGAATCCATTGTAGGAGAGTAAGGGCCTTGGGCGCTACCTCTGTGGGTCAGCCACCGTTCCTCCTCTGCGTGCGTAGCTATAGCGACATTCTCTCAATATGAGCAGTCGCTTGATTAGTGCCAATTATCCAGACTGTCACTTTCCCTGGTGAGGGTGGCCCAGGATGCACCCCGTCCCCCACACTTCCCGTCTAGAGCGGACGTGTACTAAAAGTCTGCACTCATAGCTGTAGGCTGTGGGAATGATTTCGAATGCAGAGATGGGTGGGGTGGTGGTGGTGGTGGTGGTGGTGGGGGTGGTGGGGGGAATAAAAGAAATGCGGGAAGCAAGTTCTGAGTTTGACAGTGTGATAGCATTGACTTCCGAGACAGTTACAAGGGGAGTGTCATTTCTCCCACAAAGACGTCTCCCCAGGGCTGCACCATCTTCCATCAGTCAGTCACTGACTAGCTGAATATTCAGCTGTACATTGTCTACAGGACCCAACTGGGTTACATTCACAAAGGTATATAAAATTCACTTGTAAGCCTGTTGGTTTTTACTCAAAACCAGAGGTACCAACTTTAATATAAATGAGCCGAAATGCCGCACAAGTATGAACAATAACGGTTAATTTGTCAAGAGCATAATTCATGTAGTGGAAGATTTGGAATTGAGAGCGAGGAAGGCCATAAATCTGTTGAGCCAAGAAGAGATTTCCAAACATTTGTTCACAGTTAGTGCCAAACAAGGGTAAAGCAGAAACCTCAAGAAATCAAAAAAAAAAAATGCTTATAATCCTAATAAGCAAAAATCATCAATGACTTTTTATGAGCTACTGAGCAAACCTTCCCTTTTAATGTGTTACCGTTGTGCCCACTGTTCCTGAAGCTCTCTTTATTTAAATGCCAAATGTCAGATTAAACCCATTTACCGTCGCACCTGTGCTCTGAGTTTAGCCTCAGTCTCTCTGCAGTCACCAGTTCCTGGCTGCGCTGCTGCACTGCACTATTTTTCCTGGTTCCAGCAGAGACACAATCACAGTGTTTTTCGAGCCCCTCTTTAAACAGTGCTGCTGTGTATTTACTGATCTATTTCTTGCTGCTTTCATGTTGTTACTGTGTCTCTTGTAACTTCTCAGTATTCAGCAACAGAAGAAGTGAGACGCAGAGCTCCTCTAAACAGCAGAGGTTATCCTCAGTATGGATGTCTGCAGGGGAGTAAACACCATTGGAGCGCGAGTGAATATTTTGTATGAGAGGGGTATTAATTATTCATGCCCGCCTCATTGTGTATGATGATATGTCAGGATGTTTGCCAATAAACAACAATATTCCTTGTAGGATTGATCCAATATGAAAAGTTGTTGAGCTAGTTCCTCTCAGTGTGAAGAAGTCTGACGAATGCAGTATGTGGGAGAGCTGGCACTAGTACTTATTTATGGAAATATCAATATTGTATCATAATGCCGTATCCTCCCCTCTTAGTATAAACAATACAATCAAAAGGGTGCTTTAAATCTGGACTATGAGAATGGCATTAATATGAGGATTAAGGTAAATGGGAAACCACTGTCTACAAAGCTGTGTAATCAAATTGATTTGAGGCGGGAAGGTAAACTGGGTCAGTGTGGTGCTGGGATTTTCTGGACGGGCAGAAAAGTACACACGCAAAAAAGAGAACACAAAAATAGCCCGCACCTTGTTCTGAAGTGTTTATTCTGCACTAACTAAGTGTAGCACAACCCAATGATCCTGCTTGTCATTGGCTCACAGTGCTGAGTGATAAGTCTGGGATATCTGCCGAGGGGTTGGTGGGTGGGTGGGGGGGTTTCTGCTCTCTTTCATGGTGGCGATGCCCCCCACCTCCTCCCACCACTGTCTCCCTGTTCTGCCCCAGGGGATACATCACCACACGGGCAGGACAGCAGGCCAGCACGGGCGTTATAATTGCCATCTCCTCCTCATACACATTGTGCACTGTGGAGCGCGGTGATTAAATCAAAAAACTCCCCTGCATCCCAGCTCTTTACCTCGCAGGCAAAACAGCAGGCTCCTCTGGGATGGGGTCATCATGGCCCCCTCTGTGTTCTGTGATCTTTTGGAAAAGGGGGTGGGAGGGGTGGGAGGGTGCAGTCTGTTCACTACTATGTATCACAGAATTATGAAAAAAAAAAAAAAGAAAACCATGAAGAACCTAATGGGTGTTAAAATCAAGACTCATCCAAAGATTTCCGTGTCCACAACATTCACATGCATTAATGAAATCCTGGATAAATATTTGAATTGCTGAAACCGTAGCGCTGTGGATGAACAATAAATGGCAATTTCATGCTGTGGAATAACATAACTTTTAATTATTATTATTAACATTTCTATTGGATGCTTTCCCCGCCTTCTTCATTCCTGATTACACACAGCTAGTCTGAGCACATCCTTGATCATTAGCATCCTAATTTAAATGTGTCTGTGATCATTAAAATACAGATAATTCACCTGACGCCATAAAGAAAATTAGACCAAGATTTTAGACAGAGTTATCGTCCTTGGACAACCTGCACATACACACAAAACAGACCATTATCACTTGGGTTAATGGCTTTGTTAATTTGAAGACATTAACAACTGCTCGGCTGTCCCCAATGAATGTGTCATACAAGGCAGGCCTTGTATTGTTAAATGGGTTGCTAAGTAGATTGATTCCTTAGCTGCAACGCACAGCAGTGATGTAGGCAAGCAGGTTAATTAAACATTTACACACAAACACCCAACAATCCATTGTACTCCTCTAATTTATGACATCAATATGCACTTTCATCAGGATTTTTTGAGAGCATATGTTTGCTTGCTAATTGGCACCACGCCGGTTTTTACTGCACTGCTGTTTTTGAGGGGTGACTGGGACTATTGAGCGCTCTGCTCTCGCCCATAATAGGGACACAGCAGTCCCTCCACGGTGCACAGAGGCACTCAGATAAAGATTGAAGCACCTGCACCCACACCTCCACCTCCACTTGCTTTCATCTCCAGCACCAAACACAGGCAGAGGAAGCATAAACACCGATTCCTAATCAGCCGTCTCCCTCCCTCTCCCTCTCTCCATCTCTCCTCGGCACACACACAAATGCAAGTGTACACATTTGTACACAAAAATACACACACACGCAGTCCACCACAGAGACTTCCTGAAGAAAGGCTCTGATGAACAAATGGAGAAGTGAGCGCCACACCTCCTCCAAAAGAATTGTCTTTTTCCCCCTCTCATTCTGAAAACTCTTGGGGTCACAAGGACGGGGAAAAGTTCTTGCTTTTTTGTTATTTTCGAAGAATTTCTACGTTTGTGAGTGCAAAGTGGGATTTGGGCCAGAGGCGCCGATGGTTTCCATCTTTCATGTATCCTCTGCTGACAGAAACTGAGCTGACAGGAAAGCAACAAGGGAACAATCAATCACCTTTTCTTTTCAACTTTCTTTTTGGCCCACATATGTGTCGGTTAATTTGTTAGTACTGTTTTTTTTCTCTCGCTCTCTTTTGTTACTTATCTTTAGTGGTTTTCCAAGTGATGGAGCCCAACACTCCTTCACTGCAGGAACATGATGAATTCCAATCATCGCTCCATATGCCAGGCTTCATTAGCTACGGATGTGTTTGCTTACAGCTTCGCCTAAATACCTAAGAACTGGATGCATGTTGTTTTTCTCTCCCCTTTTAAGTTCTCTCTCTCACTTAGTCACACACACATACATGCAGATACACACACATACACACACACACACCCTGAAAAAGCCTTTAATACAGTTGCCAACCATGGGCCCTGGTAAGATTCCTTGAGGGCAATGTGTATCCACAACAGTGTCTCTCCCTGAGACATGTGGCATGGGTAAACAACACAGTTAAGCCTAAAACAATGTGTGTCCCTGATGACTGCAATTATTTATGAAATCAAACACAATTCCTCGCCAAGTGGGACGGCTCTCCAGATCACTCAACAAATCTCCCCTTTTTACTGCTCATAATAATCACAGAGTGCAACGCCACTCATCGCGGAAGGTGCCACATTCCCTGTTATCTTGAACATCAGAACGATGATGATCAATACGTCCATCTTCCGCTTGAGTTGAACACAAGCACGGCTTTATTTACAGCATCCAGACCAAATGGAACATGTGTAAACCGTGCTACCTCCAGGCCGTTCCTCCTCGGGCTGTCTTTTGTGGATGATCGCTGGTGACTTTTGCAGCGGCGGCGAAGGCGGCTAAATTATTCAACCTGAGGTGTTGTTGCTCCAGACTGGAGGAGCAGAGTGGAGTGAGAAATGCCAGTGTCAGGACAGTATGTGTGCTCTCCAGGCATTTAGCCTCCAGTAAGCAGCTGCTGCAGATGGTAGGCTCACTTTGTCATCCACTTTCTCAACACTGTCTGTGAAGAGCAATTAACTCGCAGTGTAGCAGCAACCCTCCCCGCCTCCTGCCCCCACAACTACACACACACACACACATATATAGACGCACACACAAACAAGCTCATTTCATTTCCAAAAGGAAAATTAGAGAGGTGGACCGAGGGCCGAGGTCATTCATCACACTGGTGCCTCTTCATCTCACACTCTGTGGACTTTAAAGAGACTCAGGACTTTAATCAAACAGTCAACCCTCCGCACCTTTAACACAACCAGTCAAACACACACAGGTGCCGACAAGCTGCTGTCAGCCAGGAACTTTCCTCGATGTTAAGGTCGCCGACCTCTGCCTTATCAGTGTTTTCTCACTTTCAAGCTGAATAATTTGAGAGTGTGTTTACGCCTCATTTTTACTTAAGTGCAGCAGAGCCTGCTCATGTCTTAAACAACACTGAGGTCAGGTTGACACAGCTACAGCTGAATTATTTGTAATATAGGTGAATGCTTATGTAAATGTTGAAGATACAATAACAAAACTCAGCCATCAGAACAATTTACAACAAATGGTTGCCTGTTTTTTTTTTTAATTGAAAAATATTTAAAATGTGTAGTAGTTTCTTTTCAAGAAGGACTACTTCTAGATGTTATATGTGAAGTGAAATACAACATACAGCATGTGATTACATGATGTGATGTGATTATATTCACTGGTTTCTACTGTTTTCCTACAGAAAACAGTCAATATAAAGGGTCAGAAATCAGAATTTTAAAATGTAATCATACTGTATGTAAAAAAAATAAGGTAGCACTACATAATACGGCCCGCAATTTACAGCGTAACTAGCGCTCTCTTACCGCATAGGTTGCCGCTTATTTCACACAAGTAGTGAGTAACTGCGGCTGACTTCCCCCCCTGTATTCCCCGTGCATTTACAGTGTAACTAGGCTGTGTCTTAGTGCGTAACTTACCTCCTGCTTCACACCAACTTCCACACAAGTACAGGGTAACTCTCGCTGTTTTACAGCTTAACTAGGCTGCATCTTAGCCCGTAACTCCTGTCATACTTTACACCAAATTACACAGTAACTGTCGCTCACTCCGTCACTAATTAGCGCATTTTACAGTATAACTAGGTTGTGTCTTAGAGCGTAACTCCTGTACAATTACCTGCTACTTTGCCCGGACTTAAAGTGTAACTTCTAGTACATTAGAAATTAAATAGTCTAATGTAGGCTACAATATGAGCACAATTGTTGCAATCTATCTTTTTCAATGTGTCAGCAGCGAAATTTCACCTCTATTTCAGAGATTTATTATTCATTAATTAATTGTATGGTTTGGATAGGTGAGAAATGGAGTGTGGAAATTTGCCAAAAAATGGCTGGCTGGTAGTAAACTTACCTCTCTAAAATGCACATCTATGAAAGTCTAGTTCTGTCATCCAAGGGCAAAACACAAACTATACAGTAATACATCCACAATAATGAGTCATTAGAGAGTTAGAAAATGCTTTATTATTTATCAACCAGAAGAAACATGACACATCCACATCCATGATCATTCAAGTATAAGGACAGTAAGTATTGTTAGTGAGCACTGTTACTCCCTCCTTAGTCTCAACCTACACTCTAGTTGTGTTATAGTTACCCACTAATTAAGAAGTCGCGGGCTGCATTATAAAGTACTGACTGTTACTCCCTACTTAGTATCTACCTACACTCTAGTTGTGTTATAGTTACCCACTAATTAAGAAGTCGCGGGCTGTATTATAAAGTACTGACTGTTACTCCCTACTTAGTATCTACCTACACTCTAGTTGTGTTATAGTTACCCACTAATTAAGAAGTCGCGGGCTGTATTATAAAGTACTGACTGTTACTCCCTACTTAGTATCTACCTACACTCTAGTTGTGTTATAGTTACCCACTAATTACAGGCTCGCGGGCTGTATTATAAAGTACTGACTGTTACTCCCTACTTAGTATCTACCTACACTCTAGTTGTGTTATAGTTACCCACTAATTAAGAAGTCGCGGGCTGTATTATAAAGTACTGACTGTTACTCCCTACTTAGTATCTACCTACACTCTAGTTGTGTTATAGTTACCCACTAATTAAGAAGTCGCGGGCTGTATTATAAAGTACTGACTGTTACTCCCTACTTAGTATCTACCTACACTCTAGTTGTGTTATAGTTACCCACTAATTACAGGCTCGCGGGCTGTATTATAAAGTACTGACTGTTACTCCCTACTTAGTATCTACCTACACTCTAGTTGTGTTATAGTTACCCACTAATTACAGGCTCGCGGGCTGTATTATAAAGTACTGACTGTTACTCCCTACTTAGTATCTACCTACACTCTAGTTGTGTTATAGTTACCCACTAATTAAGAAGTCGCGGGCTGTATTATAAAGTACTGGCTGTTACTCCCTACTTAGTATCTACCTACACTCTAGTTGTGTTATAGTTACCCACTAATTAAGAAGTCGCGGGCTGTATTATAAAGTACTGGCTGTTACTCCCTCCTTAGTCTCAACCTACACTGAAATTGTCCTGCATATACACTGTACTTGTCTTAGAGTTACCCAGTAACTACAAGGAGCGGGCTGTATTATTAAGTATTCTTTGTTATTCCCTCCTTGGTGTGCAAATACACTGTAATTGTGGAGTAATGCCTGGAGTTACCCATTACCTTCTGTCTAAGTGGAACCAGTGAGTTAGAACACAGTTTGTTTCATAAGATAACATCATCTGAAAGTACAGTAATACAAAGACAAAACTAACTTAAAGGAATAGTTCACCCCAGAATGATAGTATACAAAATATTATATTATTATAATAACAAAAGCCAGTAGAAATCTGTTATTTTATGATGTCATGGACACTTAAAATAATAGTTCACCCAAGAATGATATTTCACTCATTATCTACTCACTCTCGTGTCAACTAAGGGCTGGGATAATTTTCAGAGTCCTCCGTGGCTTCACTGAGTTACATGAGGGTGAGTAGATAATGAGTGAAATATCATTCTTGGGTGAACTATTATTTTAAGTGTCCATGACATCATAAAATAACAGATTCCTACTGGCTTTTGTTATTTACATTTAAGTTCATTTTTGTTCCTTCTGTAATAAACTGTTTAATTTAGTTTTCCATCTGCCTGGTCCTTCTAAGTCAAAGACAGTCAAGTCAGTTTCATTTGACAAAATGTACTTTCTAAGTTAGAAGTGTCAAGCGGAAAAGATTGTTGTGATACTACTATCACACCGCAGTGTGACACTCAGTGATGGACAATGGATGGGCTCCCCCCATAAAAGGTGATCTTGATCTTGATCCAGCTCCTTGGGTCAGGGCAGAGATCAGGGCCATGGGTGGTGCGCCATCTCCCTCGTCGGGTCTATTTTCATGGCATCTCAAAAAATCTCACCTGTGTAGAAACATAATCATATCTTGTATCATCTCAACTTCATCACATAAATGCATCACTGTAAAACAAAGGGAGAAAATTAATCACTTTGAACGGTAGGCTACAGTTTTTTCATCATTGAATAGCTACTTAATCCCAGTTTTTACCTTTCACATCATGAATCATTAGCCTTTTAAACCATAACTTGTGATTTGTAAGCACATTAATCAACTACAAATTATACATATTTTTTCTTTAACTATTGAGTAAATATTTTAACCATTTAGAAACCTTCAACTTAGGTATAAAATCAATGCCATTACCATACTGTTTCACAACTGTGTGCTTCACCAGTACATTAACGTTACTCTTGACTGTATTCATCTTTAATAACATGTGTAACCAACACTAACATTAACTAATGGAGCCAATGCGTACAGTACATGGATGTATGGTACAGTACTATCTCAAATACAACCTCAAAGCAAAAAAACCGCAGCAGCACTAAGGTTCCCGGTTAGCGTGGTGCAGGGGAAAACGCACATTATCTTTAGCACAAGCTAACATTGCTAACTGCGTTAGCATAGCTACTTAACTCACCAAGAGGTTGATAACGCGGCGAAAATACCATCACACAGGTCCTGGGTTCATCCCTCTCGTCTCCCGGGGTCTTTGCTCTGTGTTTATATCAACATATCACACCGTAGACATTGCATGATTTAATTTCCCCTCATTTCTCAATCTCCACTTGGTCTCCGCCTGGCTGTCGTTATGCCTGCGGCTGTGTCAACCTACACCGCCTGCGGCTGTGTCAACCTCAACCTACACCGCCGCCAGTGAGGTGGGACTAGAGTGCGTAGGTGGGACCAGGCAGCCAATGGGAGGTGAGCAGCATCTGGTCTGACCAATGACAGATCATCAAATTTAATTGACACCTTATATGATCAATGATGAGCAGCGTTGTTAGATAGGTTAAATGCGATGAAAAAGGTGACCATCTGTCATTGGTCAGACCAGAAGCTTTCACTTCCCGATTGGTTACTTGTTGAGAAGTTAGAAAGTCCCACCTCGCTAGAGAAAACGGAGCTGCAGGGAGGGACGACCGTCAGGCATGGATGTACAGCCAGGAGGTTATGAAGTGGCGAAACGAGGGAACTTATGCAACGATGTGATATGTTGATATAAACACAGAACAAAGACCCCGGGAGACGAGAGGGATGAACCCAGGACCTGTGTGATGGTATTTTCGCCGCGTTATCAACCTCTTGGTGAGTTAAGTAGCTATGCTAACGCAGTTAGCAATGTTAGCTTGTGCTAAAGATAATGTGCGTTTTCCCCTGCACCACGCTAACCGGGAACCTTAGTGCTGCTGCGGTTGTTTTGCTTTGAGGTTGTATTTGAGATAGTACTGTACCATACATCCATGTACTGTACGCATTGGCTCCATTAGTTAATGTTAGTGTTGGTTACACATGTTATTAAAGATGAATACAGTCAAGAGTAACGTCAGAGACGTTATAATATTGAGGAGACAGACCACTCTACCGGTTTTGAATGGGGAAAGCTGCGACGCCAAAGATGGCGCATGTCCCGCCCACTTTCACCAACAGCCAATCACCTGCATTGTCAGAGCTGAACTAGGCCAATCATGTTGTTGCACCAGCGCATGCGCACAAGTCGTTTTACGACAGACCAACCTACCTGGTGGCAACAACAACAGCGGTCAGGTTAAAAATTTACCTAAAGGTTTTTCGGATAAGTGCAGAGAGCCACCGGCGGCAGCGACCGGGAGCGGCTCCTCGTCATGGGGGAAAGCCGTTTAATTTACCCGCGGAGTTTTAGAGGTTTACGACCGGCTGGTTAATTTGGCCGTCACAGGTTGGTCTTAATGAAGTGCAGCTTCACGTGTGTGCTGCTGATAGAGCTACCTTGCTACCTCGGGGCTACGTGTACAGAATTCACCACATTCACATCAATAAATGTTTTACAATGAACCGATCAGTCCACATTTTCTTTAATTTAATTTTGAATGTAGAGTTTGTTTCACTTTTTAACCAGAACAAAAACTCCCCCACTCCACCTGGGGCTAAGTGTTAGCCTCCTGTGCATGTTAGCAGCAGCAGCAAAAAAGAAAACGCAGTCCGGGTGAAGCAATGGAGCCGTGGACCGATAGACTCTGTCACCGTTAACGAGAGCCTCTACTGTTTAACTGCACAGAGTACGAGAGCCTTGTTGTGAGCTGAGAAACGGCGGTTAGCGGCCGATGCTAAATGCTAATGGAAGTTAGCGGCGGATGCTAAACGCTACTTCTAGTTAGCATCGAGCATCAGCACAATGCCCCTCATTACGGTCAGGGCTTTAGTTGTCAGTGATGGTCGGTAATCAGTCCGTGGCTCCAGCGGTTCACTCCGACTGTATTTATTTATTTTAACTGCCTGCTGCTGAGACAGAGAGCTAGCACTCGGTAGCATCCGAGACAGCTAAGTGGGGCTCGGGGGGGCGGGAAGGGGGGTACAGACAGTCACCACCACAATGAACTATGAGCCCATATGTGATGATTAAAAGGGATTTCTTGTAAGTCTAGCATTTATTTTTGGCCAAAAATCTCCAGATTCAAGCCGGTATGTCTCCAGGTAGAGCAGGGCAGACCGGTGTAGCCCGGGCTGCTGCTACAACAGCCGTTACGGCCGTACAGTGACAGCGGTGTCGTAAATCCGCACGCATGCGCAGTTGAGTACACCCTGTGGAAAAAATAGCGATTTAAACGTTATTCTGCGGTAAAGTCTATGTTTTTTTGGTTTTGATCTGTATTTCATTTCACCGGCGATCATGTATATATGTTTTTTCTGTCATACAATAACGTTAAAGAGTGGGTTTGGCCATGGTCCCATTCAATTAGATAGGGGTCTGGTCTTCTTGGGCTTTTCGAAGCGTCGCCAATATGGCCGCCGAGTGGCCTGACTTGCCTAGAAGGGCTTTGGTAACGTTAATGTACTGGTGAAGCACACAGTTGTGAAACAGTATGGTAATGGCATTGATTTTTTACCTAAGTTGAAGGTTTCTAAATGGTTAAAATATTTACTCAATAGTTAAAGACAAAATATGTATAATTTGTAGTTGATTAATGTGCTTACAAATCACAAGTTATGGTTTTAAAGGCTAATGATTCATGATGTGAAAGGTAAAAACTGGGATTAAGTAGCTATTCAATGATGAAAAAACTGTAGCCTACCATTCAAAGTGATTAATTTTCTCCCTTTGTTTTACAGTGATGCATTTATGTGATGAAGTTGAGATGATACAAGATATGATTATGTTTCTACACAGGTGAGATTTTTTGAGATGCCATGAAAATAGACCCGACGAGGGAGATGGCGTGCCACCCATGGCCCTGATCCCTGCCCTGACCCAAGGAGCTGGATCAAGATCAAGATCACCTTTTATGGGGGGAGCCCATCCATTGTCCATCACTGAGTGTCACACTGCGGTGTGATAGTAGTATCACAACAATCTTTTCCACTTGACACTTCTAACTTAGAAAGTACATTTTGTCAAATGAAACTGACTTGACTGACTGTCTTTGACTTAGAAGGACCAGGCAGATGGAAAACTAAATTAAACAGTTTATTACAGAAGGAACAAAAATGAACTTAAATGTAAATAACAAAAGCCAGTAGGAATCTGTTATTTTATGATGTCATGGGCACTTAAAATAATAGTTCACCCAAGAATGATATTTCACTCATTATCTACTCACCCTCATGTAACTCAGTGAAGCCACGGAGGACTCTGAAAATTATCCCAGCCCTTAGTTGACACGAGAGTGAGTAGATAATGAGTGAAATATCATTCTTGGGTGAACTATTATTTTAAGTGTCCATGATAGAGGGCTGCATTGGGATTGGGTCCCGCCGGGTCCCGCGGGACCCAACGCAATTCTTGCGGGAGCGGGCGGTTTGAGCTTTGCTGCGGGCGGGAGCGGGCGGCTTAAAAAAAACACTGCGGGATGAGGGATCGATTTATTTAATTAAAAAATAGGAGCGCTATTCCTTACCAGTGCATCAAAAACATGCTGCCAGGATATGTAACAAAATGTAGGCTAATACAACATCGCCGATAGGCTGTCAGCCGTTCAGTCTGTCATCCTCCAGTCTCTCTGTCACTGGACTGGACTGCAGGTGATGTCATGTCAATCAGCTGCGTGAAGAGCGGAAGTTTTGTGCTGTTGTGAGCTGATGTGACCGCTGTGTTTCATTTACTGAGGTAAATTAAACAAGTTATTCATTGTCTCGGACACTTCTGTGAAACCAGTGTTTCCCACACACTCATTTATTTAATTACGTCCGTCCCCCCCGTACGTTCTTTCGTCTCAGCATAGCGCTGCTCCGTGTTGCCATCCTCTCTCTTTCACACGCACATGCGCTGACGCGCACATAGAGAGACACACAGAAGCGCACATGCATTAACAGCAATGCATGGTGGAAATGAAAATGACCTAGGCCTATAGGCTACTGCAATCGCCCCCCGCCCTCCTCCGTGTTTTCTCCTGCGGGACGGGGGAAGACACAAAATCAATGAATCTCTATTATTGTGCGGGCATAAATTCACATAGTTTTGCGGGTGCGGGCGGGATTGGACATAAACATTGCGGGAGCGGGCGGGAGTGTAACACACACGGTGCGGGCGCGGGCGGTAATGGTCAGAAAACCAGCGGGAGCGGGCGGGAGCGGGATGAAGAAAACAGTCCCGCGCAGGGCTCTAGTCCATGACATCATAAAATAACAGATTTCTACTGGCTTTTGTTATTATAATAATATAATATTTTGTATACTATCATTCTGGGGTGAACTATTCCTTTAAGTTAGTTTTGTCTTTGTATTACTGTACTTTCAGATGATGTTATCTTATGAAACAAACTGTGTTCTAACTCACTGGTTCCACTTAGACAGAAGGTAATGGGTAACTCCAGGCATTACTCCACAATTACAGTGTATTTGCACACCAAGGAGGGAATAACAAAGAATACTTAATAATACAGCCCGCTCCTTGTAGTTACTGGGTAACTCTAAGACAAGTACAGTGTATATGCAGGACAATTTCAGTGTAGGTTGAGACTAAGGAGGGAGTAACAGCCAGTACTTTATAATACAGCCCGCGACTTCTTAATTAGTGGGTAACTATAACACAACTAGAGTGTAGGTAGATACTAAGTAGGGAGTAACAGCCAGTACTTTATAATACAGCCCGCGACTTCTTAATTAGTGGGTAACTATAACACAACTAGAGTGTAGGTAGATACTAAGTAGGGAGTAACAGCCAGTACTTTATAATACAGCCCGCGACTTCTTAATTAGTGGGTAACTATAACACAACTAGAGTGTAGGTAGATACTAAGTAGGGAGTAACAGTCAGTACTTTATAATACAGCCCGCGAGCCTGTAATTAGTGGGTAACTATAACACAACTAGAGTGTAGGTAGATACTAAGTAGGGAGTAACAGTCAGTACTTTATAATACAGCCCGCGACTTCTTAATTAGTGGGTAACTATAACACAACTAGAGTGTAGGTTGAGACTAAGGAGGGAGTAACAGTGCTCACTAACAATACTTACTGTCCTTATACTTGAATGATCATGGATGTGGATGTGTCATGTTTCTTCTGGTTGATAAATAAAGCATTTTCTAACTCTCTAATGACTCATTATTGTGGATGTATTACTGTATAGTTTGTGTTTTGCCCTTGGATGACAGAACTAGACTTTCATAGATGTGCATTTTAGAGAGGTAAGTTTACTACCAGCCAGCCATTTTTTGGCAAATTTCCACACTCCATTTTTCACCTATCCAAAACCATACAATTAATGAATAATAAATCTCTGAAATAGAGGTGAAATTTCGCTGCTGACACATTGAAAAAGATAGATTGCAACAATTGTGCTCATATTGTAGCCTACATTAGACTATTTAATTTCTAATGTACTAGAAGTTACACTTTAAGTCCGGGCAAAGTAGCAGGTAATTGTACAGGAGTTACGCTCTAAGACACAACCTAGTTATACTGTAAAATGCGCTAATTAGTGACGGAGTGAGCGAGAGTTACTGTGTAATTTGGTGTAAAGTATGACAGGAGTTACGGGCTAAGATGCAGCCTAGTTAAGCTGTAAAACAGCGAGAGTTACCCTGTACTTGTGTGGAAGTTGGTGTGAAGCAGGAGGTAAGTTACGCACTAAGACACAGCCTAGTTACACTGTAAATGCACGGGGAATACAGGGGGGGAAGTCAGCCGCAGTTACTCACTACTTGTGTGAAATAAGCGGCAACCTATGCGGTAAGAGAGCGCTAGTTACGCTGTAAATTGCGGGCCGTATTATGTAGTGCTACCAAAAATAAGATGTGCAATGTGCTGTGCAGTACAAAGGATCTGTCAAACATGATGTTGACAAGTTGAGATATGCAGTCTGAGCTTATGACCTGAGGAAAGAAGCTTTTATATTTCATGACATTGCAACAGTGTTCATGCTTGGTTTTGAATCCCCTACCAGAAACAACAGAAATGTACACATTTACATTTGTAAATAATAATTATGATACACATTACTAATTTTGCCAGAGATTAATCAAGAGAAGGGAGAGCTGCACATGTGACACAGCATGAAATCCTGTGGACCGACACAACTGTAAAGAGATACCCTACATTACCAGCACATAGATTCAAACCCCATAAATCACAAGCAGAAGATAAATATGGGAGGGCGACTAAATTAAATGGTACTTAGCCTTGTGAAGTGCAATGTAATAGATCTAAGGAGGAGGTTTAGAGAAACAAGGAGGTGCGCGTCCTCCCTTCTCCAGCCAGCGGTGGTAACCCTCAATGATCTCCCTTAACACAGAGGAAACCAAAGATCATAACAAGACCTACTGGAAACATATCTCATTAGCTGCTTGCGTACCTCTCCTTTCACAGTGCCCTCCATGGGAATATAGAAAGAGTCTCGGCTTTGTCTGCTCTGTCCCCGAGCTCTTGTCAAAAATCTTCTTAATTATGATTAATTACACACCCATAAAGATTTCCTCTACCAAGTACAAATAATAGAACACTCTCACTAAACACTACATTATTCATTAATTATAGGGCTGTTTGCTGCAAAATAAAATTCCTGCTGAAGCTGTATCGCATGTCACTAGAACAATGTTTTTCCCCCCTATTTTCACAACGTCTTGATAAACATATCCATTTCTTAGCCAAGTATGTGCCCTAGCTCCCGGGCTCCTCTGCATATTGGAGGTTTTCCCTCTGCGGGCTCAATTGTTATGGATGCTGTTTATGGTGCTGCTATGACAAGTGTGAAGGGCAGGCATGGTGAAAGATGTATCGCTCGCTTATCTGCTCAGTGTCTGAATATGATATAGGATTGTAAATGACCCCGTATCATGATGGAGCCTCACAGCAAGCAAAACCTCCTTTTCTTTTCCTTCCTCTTTTTTTATTCTCTATGATAACTTTTTGACACAGAGTGACAAATACTGCTTGGGAGCTTAAATGTCTGTAAATTCATTGAATTTGTGGTTGTGGTGGCGGGGGGGTTGTTATAAAACACTTCTTATGAGATCAAATTATTTTTCTGTTGTGTCAAAATTCCCACTCTTGATAGAAGTTTCTCATAAGTTTGCAGAAAGTCGTCGAACGAAAACAGCTAACTGTGAGTAAAATAGCAGGAATGAGTGACAAGAGGCAGACTAATGATAAGGTTTATAAGTTTTGATAGTTTTTACGGCCTTCTCGTGGAGCTCAGGCACATCACTAAGATGTGCTCTTGAGCTGCTCAGAGAACAATGTGCCTTTGAGACACACTCGCTGCACTGAAGCAGCCTCGTCCTTCCGCCTCCTGCTGCATATGCTTTATAGCCGACAATAAACCATTTTAGTGCAAAATAAATTGGGATCGTATTGAAATGCTGGCGCTATATATGTCATCGAAGACATACAGTTATTTTTTAGCAAAGCTGGAGCATAGTTTATCATCATGTGAGTGCTGCGATGGGCCTGTTCCACATCATTGGCTTCTCTTGCTTAGTTAGATTGTGAAGGTCAGAGTTCTCAAGCCTTTTATGGCTGTTTAACTTTGGAGAATTATCACATGGGTGCGACTTGGCTGATATATTTGCTGCACAGTCCTATCTATAGCATAAGCTCATGTAGACCTACATCCTGCTTTTTAACTTACAAGATCCAAAGCCATTATTTGGATCAGGTCTTAAGACAAAGTGGATACAGATGCCTGCATGACCATGCACTGAAACATTAGCATTCATGTCTCTCCCTTTTTTGGCAAAAAGGAAAGAATATGTGAGATGTGTAGTCTCTGTTTCGTGAAGATAAAAGAGCACGTGTATCATCGCAGTGGTATTAAGTTAGTCTGCGTTTGTGAAAACGATCTCTTTTGAAGATCAGTCCTCAAATATCTGGTGTTATTAAGACATATGACTTGATTTGCTTCAGATGGCAGCTAGCTGGTGTGTGCCTTTGTAGAGGTATTGTATGTTTGTATTGAGTTAATCTCAACATTTATAGGCACGTGTTGGTTATGTCAAAAGAATATCTCTGTCAACATTTCCCAACACAAAACCTAATTTAACAGAGGCTCTGGAAAAACATTTGAATACTGACATTTTCTGATACAACTATTTGGCTCTAATTGCTTTGTTGAGTTCTAAAACTTTGCAAATATAATTAACAGCCCTAGTAAATGAAAATGGTATTAGCACACGGCACAATCAGAAAATTACCATAAGAAAGAATGTTAAAGTTTTCCAAATGAAAGCTTGAGGGGAGAAGCCTTCTCCCCCGAAACGGCAAGGTGACATTTTATTTCCAACTGTTAATTGATGTTCTGCTGATTAAAGCACATTTTATGCTGAAGGACCGGGGGGGCTCTATTTCTGTAAGCTATCAGTTCGCAGGCATGGATTGCAGCAGAGTTACGAGGCCGGTACCAACTCCAGGTCTTCTTTTGTGTTGCATCAGAGATCCACTTTCTTCTGAGGAGGCTGCAGATAAAAGTGCAGAATTAAAAAAAAAAAAAAAAAGAGAGAAGAAAGAAAAGCGTAATTAGCTTTAAAGCACGAGTCCTGTTTTGTGTGCAAGTCTGAGCTGATGCTGGTGCTACAACTGTCACTCACTCTAAGTTTTAGTGCGTTGGTAAAGACTCATATTTGTATTGTGGTGCTCTATTACACAAACTAGTTGCAGAGTGTATTTGTGGTATATTATATAGTCTACACGCTTTTGCATTGTAAAATTAATGATATTAGTTGACTTATAAACAACCTGTGTGATTAATCACTGCACAGTATTTGTTAGAGCAAAGCAGACTAATAATTCAAATCTGCAGCATAACTTATTTATGGAAGTGTACAATTGATAAAATGCCAGGAAGGAGTAATCTTTTAAAGCACCTCTTACCAAAACCTCTTTGTCAGAATAATCAACACAATCTGCATAATTTACATTACTTACTTAGATGCATGTACAGCCTGTGCTTAAAGTAAAGAAGTTTGTTTTCTCCTGTTTGTGCCTATTAGCCACAAATTAATTAATCTACCATCCAAAACCCAATTAAGCCACAAGCTATATTAATACATCGCCCATTTCCCAGAATGCAGAGGAAGTACAGCAGAAGCACTATTATTTTCACAAACATAATCACATTTTGTTGCAACAGTTGCACACACACATGCACAAAAATGCCCGAGCTTATGTTTTAATGTATTCAGAGAGGATCTGAGCCGCTCGGGTAGGGAAGTCGAACCTGAACAGGGAGATGGTTTTTAAGTTCATGCAGGCTGATTTATCTCCTGCCACTAGGGGGAGAGATGCTCCTCACAGGTCTCGCTGTTCAGAGCAATAATATGCAGCTATAAAGTACTGATGAGGCAGCTCAGTGAATACTTATGAAGAGTCCTGTGTTAGAGTCACTCTCACAACCTTAGTCATCTTATTCAAAATGCTCTCGCTCCAGTTTATAGCCCATGTATAACGACACATCCCAAGCACCAATCATATAATTACCAACGTCTCAAACTTGAGTGTTCATTCAGCTCAGGGTTCCTTCAGCCTTTCAGGTCCCTCTATCCATCAATGATGTGAAAAACGTCAGCTCCTCCATTTAATATTGTTTGTTTTGTTGTTTGTCAACACAACAGAGGAGATGTGCTTTTCTAAAGCTCAGTGTTAAAGAGGCACCCCAAAGAAGAATACACACAGTGTTGCCATGGAGCCCATTGATGTGCAAATGTTTTCATTTAAATATTTTTAAGAGGATCAGCTCAGATTACGCCAAAGTTTGACAGAGATAATTCGATGGCTTGTGTAGCAGCTTTGTTTGTGGAGACCATCATTCAAGGCACGTCAGACCACCTTCACAAGCCTTCATAGGCCTTTTAATGAAGTTTACTTTGAGAAATAGGCCAGAGCTAGTATCTTTTCTTCGTGTCAGGCCATAATAGGGGAAACTCTTCAGATCGTATTGAGGATAGGTGTTTTTAGAAGTTCATATTTTTAGTTATGCAGCACTGAGAAGTTTGATGAGACTCCGGAACACCCCACCAACATTCCTGCTTTAAAACTTTTAGTTAACACACTCTCTCATTCCACTTAACAACACTGAGATAAAGTTAAAAAAAAAAAAGATGCCAACAAGCCAGTATAGTAGCATCCAGCGGATATATTTGCTCTTTTTCTTGCATTATAGATAAATGCACCATGGAGACCCCCCAGTATTTGGGACAAGGGAGAAGAGCTTAAATATTTATGCCTAAGCCTCTGGAGGCCCACTATTAGTAGTAAAATGTTTTACTTTCTGGGGCTGTCACTCTGCTCCGGCTCCCATTAACAACACTGCTGACAGGGACCTCTGGGTCAAACACTTTGAGGCAACAAAAGATCCCGATGAAATCACTCAGTGAGACCCAAATTACTTCTGTGTCATTGCTGAACAATATTTTCTCCCCAAAGCATTCCTCCCTCTGTTAACGCCGTGACCCCTTCCACTGCATATGGAAGGGATTGTTTGTCTATAACACTGGGGGATGGAGATGAGGAGAAGTTCATGGACAATGTTCCTGGCTATGTTAGACCCCCACAAGCAGCGAGGCTCCCCTCCCTCTGTTTTGTTGTGCTTTGTGAAAAAAGTTGATAAAAACAGGTTGTAAATGGAGATGGGCAGTTGGAAATGAACATGTTGGGGTGGAGCAGTGAAGCGGGAAATCCAAATATACAAGACCTCAAAGAAAACTGGCAAAAGCAGAGAGAGAGAGAGGGAGAGGAGAGAGAGAGTGAAGCCCTGGGGACACCATCTACGACACATTGTAATTCACGCTTAAAGGAATTATTGAGATTTCTGTATTAACTTTGAAGAATACAATGTATTAGTTTAACTTAATAAAACAATGAAAAGTGAGTGAAGGAGTGATGGCTCTCACAATAATAACAATAATTCTGTAAATCAGATTAATCAGACAATGTGTAGACTTCATGCAGCATAGGTAAACTGTGCTGAGAAAGAGCACAAAATCTAAATTCTATATTTGATTACGCTCTGTTTGTAGTGAACTTAACTATTAACAAGATTTCATAAAGAATACTTCACATTACCAGTAAATCCTTCAAGATGTGTCAACATACACATGGTTTTGGTGCTAAAAGAAGATTGGCAGTGGAAGCTCGCTTTCAGAAAGCCGCAGAGTAATGTTAAAGAGTGGTACAATCGGATGAGCTGCAAACAGTATCAGAAAAGGCCTGGAAAGGAATGAGCAGGCAGGGAAGCTTCAAATCCCCTCTCAACCCTAAGTGGGTGGTCCTTTCACTGTGGGTAACTGTGCAGTCGCCAGGCATTCGCACGGAGGTTTTGAGGAGGACTGGCTCTCCAGACGCAACATTCACCGTCCCAGGCCCATACATCCACAGAATTAGATTCATGCTACACTGACTTTATTTAAGCTAAGAGTCCTGGCAGTGGCAGCATTAAATGACAGCCAGTTCTCTGGGCCTTTTCTCTGGATTAAAGGATGATTCAGGAGAGGAAGGCAGAAAGGCTTAAGAAAGAATTCACTCAGGGAGAAAGAAGTCCATAGTTTATCTGAGAAAAGTAACTGAGACCTGCAGAGGTTGCCAAAGTGTATTCAACGCTGTGGACATGTGTGAAGATTGACAGAGAAATATGCTGTATAGCCCCACCCCTCCTCCTCCCCACCAGCACCACCACTACAGGGCACACACACCCCAGTTTTAATTTATTGAGGTTCACACGTACATTAAACTATTCCAAAATTAAAATCCCCCTTGCACCCTTCGAGGCATAACAATGCAAAAAAAAATAAAAAATACAGTTCTGGCCCAATCTTTTGGAGCAAATGTGCATTGTTTATTTTTAACTTCAATCCAATTTATTAAATCAAATTTACTCATTTGGGGTGTCATTTTTTTTAAAAAAAGCAATATTACTAAAAAACATGGTAACAATAAACGATTTTATTCAAAGTCATTTCCCTCTTTAGCATCTGGCAAATATTAAAAATCAGCATGCAAATAAAATAATGTGATTAAGAAAGAGATGGACCAATCAAAAGGTCAAAATCAATAATCGACAAACATTCCTGTCAGAAATGTGTCAGAGATATAACAAAACCTCACATTTTGTTTGGATAGTTTCAACTCTGTGTTTTCTCCAGTGGCCAATATTTGGGTGTCACGCAGACCTGGGAGTGAAAAGCAGCCAGCTTTCAAGAGAACTGTTTAAGTTGGCCCCACAAGTCATGCATTTCAATGATTTCAAAGAGACCTCCAATTAAAAGCTACAAACATGTCTTTGGAATGCGAACTAACACAATTAAAAGTGCTTCATGAGTGTATTAGAGGAATAAGTTGTGAATTAGCACTTTGAATACACAATGCTGTTTTCATTCCCGAACCCCTTTCACTCATTGAAGGAGCAGAGGGAAAGAGGTCTTTTTGAAGTCAGTCGGTTCTCTTTCTCTTTTTTCTCCCCCTGAGCAAAAGAAGATTGAGTCAGCCTAATCTGCTCCTTGTACATTTGAATGTCTTCTGCAAAGAGCTCATCCTGGCTGCTTGATAAAGGCCCAGGTGCAGAGACAGTGGCCGTGCCTAACTTCGTCTCTGTGGGGGCTGTAAATCACGGGGGGAAGCCCACCCTTTGAAGATACAAACTTGCTTTCCCTGCTGATTTGTGGCTAGAAGGGCAAGCCCTTTTCCAGCCCCTGCACAACAATCTCACCAAAAACCGGAGAGGGTGTCAGAGGGAGGTAGACTTATAACTCGTCGATATGCTCGAGGACCCTCAATCAAGCTGTGCAACACACACACACTCCATTCAGGAAGAAGCAGGGCTCCCGGGAGTCAAAGGTCAAGTGGAAGGGGACTTGGGTGACATCATGAGGATTTATTTGCAGTTGGAAAATCAAATGCAAAGAAAAATGTTGACTTTCTTCAGATGAGGGGCATTTATAATGGCAATTCATGAAGTTTCAAAAGCAGGTGTTGAGACCCAGAAGAGCTTTTTGGAGAGCTCATAACTATGTCGTAATGAGTTATGGCAGTGTTATGAGCCGTCTACTTCTGTCTTTAAAAATCAAAGTTGTGTATCTAGCATGATCTTTACACTTTACATTAAGCGAAATGTAAGCAAGACTTGAGGGTCGCTTCAGGGCTCAAGCACAGTGTCAATCTCTGCATTAGGTATTTCAAAAAAGATGTTCATCACATAGCAGCTGCTATGATGAAACACTGAAAGAGAGGCCAAGAAGTTTACATGACTCACATGTTACAGAATCAAGTTTTATTTGTATATTAGCACCTTCAAATGTAAAGCACATTTAACATGCTGTGTCGCATCGAAAATACATTTGTTAGATTCCTGATGCACTCTTTGGCCTTTGGGCTTTAAAACAAAGCTTGTAATCCATGACACACACACACGCACATACACACACCGCTTTTCATTTGTCCACTACAGTGCCATCTAATGATGCCAAAGAAAAGAAATTAGCCGACCATTGCACGCTCCCTTTGACAGAGTCATTAAGGTGGCCAGCGCAGGGGCTAAAGCGGAGCCCTGTGAAGCTCACTGTGACACACAGGCTTGCATTCCTCTGTTTGTTATTTAGATCCTTATTTACACTTGTTGTCAGAGACAGGCTGGAAGCACAGCAGTGGCTTCCTCCATGGGCTGGGTAACAATGAGCTGTAGGGAGTGAGCCCAGCGAGGCATTTAGCCCAGCCCTGCCCCGTCTCTAGGAGAAGGGTAAGTTTACTGCCTGTGAATCAGAGACTTTCACTCCCCGTCTTCCTCCCCTGCCTATCTCTGCCCCGTCCCACAGCTTGGAGATCATACTTGTCAAGCTGAGAGAGAGAGGAGAAGTCAGATTTGGAGTCTGGCACCTTCAAGTTTTTCCCCCTTGAAAGTTGTTCCCTGATCTAAAAATACAGTGACAGAGAGCAAAGCTGGTCAGCCTTAAGAATAAATGAGTCAAAGTAAGTCTTTCGTCTCCTCTGCTCTAGTCTGCGGTTCACAGAAGAGAAAGACGGATGCAGCAAAAGCAAGTGATGCTCAGTTTTTGGTTCTTAAAGTGCTGCCATGGCTCTTTCACCACATTTCATCATTCTGTGCTTTTGCTAATGAATTTAATGACCCAAAAAAAGTAGAAAATGAGAGGAACACCACTTTTTCAATGCATCATCACAAAAACTGCCACACACGTGCACACAGGCACACACACACACGACTTTTGGAGAAACTCAACTCCATATAGAGATTATAATAACTTATTTGGGAAACCAAGACCCTGCCAAGTTAAATCTGTTTGCATACCGGCAACACCGTGGCAAATTATTATCATTTTTTAAACTTCAATTTCCAGAAAAAAACTAATCAACAAGAGATAAAATAATTATAGCTAGAGGAACCACAGAACCTTGAAAGCTTTTTTAATGACAGCACATTACATCATTCATAAAGAACCCCATTTCCCAAGTGGATTGGTGACTCTTATCATCATTACAATTTGGTTTAATGAAGTGTGCAACTTATGATCGGAGTGCACAAAAAAAAATCACAGTTTAAAAAGTGGTGTTATCTGAGCCTTGTGTGGGTGTGTGCGCCCATTGTAAGCTTTTTGTTTGGCAACTTCCTGAGAAGACAAGCAGTGTGTTCGGAGGTATCAGCAGCTGTGTGCTACGTTGCCTCTGATCCAGGCAGCTATTGACTTCCTGAGATTTGAATTAATTACTTGCTTCACAAGAGAAACTGGATTGCAGTGGAACCCCCTAAGAAGTCCACTCATTCTTAGGAAACTGCCCCATGGACTTGCAGATGGTTTCACTGAGATGTGCTTTCCCATAGAGAACAATTACACAGGGGATTGTGGCGCTGGTATAAACCTGGAGCACATAGTCTCCATTCTGAACATTTCAAAACAGCCATAGGGGAGGTTTGTGACTTAACATAAATTAGACCACCAGGGAATGGGGAGATCTGAAGTGGCGGAAGGGCAATATTGCAGATAAATGCGCTGTGCTGAGAGCTTCTATGCCACAGAAGCAACAGAAAATGAAACAGTGACACCTTGGAATCAGATAATAACCCCATTAAAGCCTTTTAACTCGATCACTGTGACCTTTTCTATATATGCATCCTGACACCATGCTGGTTTTTGCCAGTGCCCTGTGTGCGTGTGTGTGTTTTTTTTCTCAGTCTAAGAAAGGAAACAGTGATGAGAGCAATTAATGACGTGAAGAAAAAAACAATTACAGTTGATACTTTTGGCGGCCTGTGTGTTCGCCTGAAAGGGATTAAGTTGCTGCCACGTTTGTATGCTGCTTACTTTCAATTGGCTCCTGGCCTTGTGTTTGGTCTTGTTAGTGCCAGCAGCCCCTGTTTCCCAGTGAAGAGTACACTTCAGCTGTGATGAAGTATCCAAGAACGCAGAGGTTACCAGTGGCTGCTAATTAACCCCACATTGTGTTCACTAACAAAGAAACAAAGGAACAAAGTGGAATTTCAATGCGGGAGATTATCACAATCACAATGAGCGCAGTGCTGGATCATGCACTTAATAGGGATTTTCACACTGGCCATAACAACATGAGATTAGATCAAAGACAGATGAAGTTACATTAACAAAACAATGCAGCCTTGTTATGCAATAACAAGCAGCCATCTGGGCCTTCTCTGGGATAAGGAAGAGGCTCCAAGTGCACATAGCTACGCCAGCCAGAACGCCGCGTTCTCCTCAGCGACTTCTGCAAGATTGTATTTGATTGTGAGAACTTTATTGCGTCTTTGTTGTGTCAGAGAGGAGGTAGCATCCTTCCTCAAACACATCAAGACAAAGAGGAAACGGGCTGTGTGTTCTTCGCTGGTTATTGTTGCCTCTGTTTCTGTCCCACCGGCTGAATGGCAATTACTGCTGACTTCCTATCCAGCACGGAACCCGGGCCCGCTGAGGGTGCCCTGACCCTGCAGTATCCAGAGGGGAGAGACGGGAGCTGTCAAAACTCACACCTCTTTCCCCTTGCTCCCGTGGGGGAGAGCTCCTCCAGCTGCTGCCCCACGGGGCTCACTGCACACTCCTGCTAATCAGCTCCATCTCGTCTCTGGGAGGAACTGGCCTCAAGTGGATGTAGGCCCTTTTTCTCACCTCTGCTACCTAGTGCACCTTTGAAGTCCTGTGTAAGTGTTAGTTTATGGCTGGAGAGGGTACGATAAGATCCCATGGAAAGGTGATAAATTAGCTTTTCGTCCCACATTTAAAAGGGGAAACAGCAGCCCGCTAAAATCCACAGAATCTGTTACAGTTCTAACACCTAACAGCTAAAGCACTTGAGAACCAAAAACATTGTTGCGTCAAATCTGTTAAGTACCTTCATTAAAGGAGCTTGTTTGTATGGCTTCGCACACTGAGGACCTGTATGAGAAAGCATTTGTTCAAACGGTCGAACATCTTTTAATTAAAGATAAATGTAATTATCTGATACCCTGGAAGTGCAACAGATTCATTAGACTAGATAAGACAAGCTGGGACAGAGCAGACACTTTTGGCTCTCATGCAGAACACACCCTTCACAGGCATGCCAAGGTAAACAACAGAGGATAAAAATATACTATGTGTCTGAAATTAACACAGTAGATTTAGATGTTTTCATTCTTGTCCACACAACTCAAGAAAAGTCCAGAACTGATTGATTTTTAACCATTTGCTGAACCCACGCATAACAGTAAAAGTAAAAGTAGAGCCACGTCTCTCTGCAGAGTCAGATGTCAGGTGTAATGGCTGGAGGTTGAGGTTGACAAGACTGGAGCCTGAAGTTTGATGAATGGTTTTCTGTTGGTTTGTGAGTCTCACTTTGTCTCAACCTGCCCCAGCGCCGAGGAGCCAATAACAAGGGATCCAGAGGCAGCCACGGTGTTGCATCACATGTGGTGAACTGGAAAGTGAGAATGTGTCAGTCACCGAACCGTAAAAAGCAGGAGATTCCCGCCACTGTTAATGTTAGAGTCGTGTAAAGTCAAGTCAGTTTTATTTATATAGCTGAAAACCACAAATTACACACTTGCCTTCGAGGTGCTTGCTGTGACACATTGTTTGGATTGGGATAAATTCCACAAAAGGGAAGGCACAGGACAGATACAGTTCTACAAATATTCTTTTCCTACATAGTCAGTGCTTCCTGAATATGGATTTCTCAGGTATTAATGAAAACCTTGTTTTGCCGTTGACAGTGTCAAAAGGAAGAACTGTCTCATTTGCAACTCACACCCTGCCAGTGACAATATGCATCCTGATCTTGCATAACAATTATCACCCCATTTCCTAGAGCCATTAGATCTTCTTTTACGACCCCTACTTCCATTAGGGAGCTCCAGATTCCCCTGTCTGCAGCGGAACAATGCATTGAAAACACAATTGCTTAAAAAATATATTTCCCCCTCCTTTTTTTTTTTTTTCAAAAAGTTCAAGCTGAGAAATTTCCCACCTGAAAAACACTTTCATCACAGTATATAAAACAGAATCTATGGCCTGCTACAACTTCCACATAGCTGCTGTCTGCTGCAGCTCAGTGGAATTTTGCTGCCGCCACCCGCTGACATAATTTGTTTCACAGTCACCACCCAGCAGCATGAATCAGATGTTGACACTCTAATTTCATGCACACATGGGTGTTTGGCTGAGCCAGCCTTGAATGCTGCTGCATTCCCCTGCCTCTCCCTCCAGCTGCCCACTATACCTGCCCTTTGCCCTCTGACACAGCCATGTAATGTATTTAGCCTGGGAGTCACACATTATATGACTGATGGTTTAACCACACCGTCTTTATAATGATCATGTGCACTGTGAGGACAGGCGTGTAACTTTCACTTGTAGAATATCAGTCACACACTTTATTGTTTTTTTTATAAAACTAAAAGATAATCAGGTAGATTTACTTTTATTTGAATATGAATTAGTGGTTGACAAATAACAATGACTGATTAATTCACAAGTTTAAAATAATGATCAGCCGTATGTGTCTGAAAGTATGGATTTCTCATTCAGTGGCCCCTTTCCCACCCATCGTGAAAGCCCCACGCTGCTTTATTTACAGTAATCTGTTTACTGTGGTCCACAGCTCCGTCTGAAAATATTTGTTTTACTTTGTTGTTTTTTATAAAAAACTATGTGCTCTTGCAAAAAAATAATAAAATACAGCCACTAGCCATGTTTCAAAATGTCAAAGGCTTGTCAAGGATTGACACATTTGCAGAGCATAATTAATGCAAGTTTTGTGTCTATCAGTGATTATTTTGCCTCCCTGCTCTGAAAGTCAGCGCTGACAGGCTGCTGTGGGAGAGAGGACGAGCTACCTGTGTCCATGTCCTCATTCTGTCAGCTCAAAGAACAAGCGTAAACTATTTTCAACACTAGTGACCAGAAGCAGAACTTCAAAAAAAAAAAGAGGCAATTCCCAATATCTTTTCCTCGCAACAAATCTGTCAGCTTCTCTTATGACGGAGCATAAATCCACAAGATAAACACATAAACAAATAAGTTGTTTGTGTGCAGTGGGAGCCAGACAACGGCCAGGGTTTTATGAAACACTTGCTTCCTCTTGACAAATATCCAAACAATAAACACACAGTAAATAACATCACCCTGTCCATATCAGTTCCCTACTTGAGGTTAAGTTGAGTTTATTGCGGAGGCCACTGCCTGCATGCATTAAGCAAATCATAAATTATACATGCTAATTACCTTGGGCCTCCACTTTAATGAATTATTTTAATTAAACTACAACATTGGGGTTTTGCATGTGGTCTATATTTCATCCCCTGCCTGAGATGACCTTCTTCTTTGTCTAACTGGAACATAGTTGAGAGAACAAGGACAATGCAGACTTGGATTATACAACTGAGTTCATACAGATGCTACTGAATGGTTGAAAAATGGCATCTGGAATAGCAAGAGCAGATTTTTTTTATTTTAATTTTTTATTTTTTTTATTTTATTGCATAGGCTGAAAGTTGGACAAGGAAAGAAAAACTCTGGGACCATGTTTGCAGATGAAAACATATCTTATGTCAGAAACCGTTTTATTCAGAGAAAATGAAGTTTTTCCAGACAATTTCAGAAGTCAGAAATGTTTTTTCTACTGTATGTAGTTTTTCCAGTGCTGTTCCTCTCTTACACCTGAAACATTCATTCAAGTGGCTCTGCTGGCTATCTCAAGGGCTCTGTGAAGCTTTTTATTTATCCAGAACTGTATCATCTGAAGCCTTACTTCTTTACTTCTGACTGACTTCAAATTACTGATGAGCAACATTTCACTAATTCCAGTATTATTTTCTGATCGCCTCTGATGCTGTCTGAATGTTGCATTCGGAAGAGCACATCATGCATCAAGTGAAAACTTTTGGTCATTTATTTTTCACATTTCACATTCTGCGATAAATTTACATAGGATGACTTCTTATTCACAAAAGTTGTTTTGATACATTGATCTGTATATTACATAAACCATTTACCTCTAACAGTGCAATACATATCAAATAAGACAAAGTTAAACACACTAAAATCCAAATAAACAGGAAAAAAAGCACAGGTATTTAGGTGTGGTTAATATATCTTGTAAATATATGTCATTACAGGTGTTTTTTGTGACACAGGTGCCAATTGATTTAACTGTGTTAATGTGTTTGTTAATGTGGTTTTAGTGGAATTGTCATGGCCAACCAGAAAATGATAATAAATAAATTAAATCTGCTTCAAAATTAAAGCTTGTAATCTGGCATTGCAGTTTCAATACATTTAATCATCCAGAGTCAGAATTAATGTTACACACACAAATGCACCAAATGGAGAGGAGAAAAAAAAACTAACACTGTTGTACAAACAGTCCGTGGGGGAGGGGTGGATTTAAATTCCAAAAGGGTCTCGCAGCTCGTTTCCTAGTTCCCCAGTCAGCAATGTGTTTGTGAAAAATCAGTCTTTTTGTCTTGCTGAAAAAAAGGCTAAATCTACATTGGTGGCCCAGTCTAAGTTTGCCATTCTTTGCACTTTCAATTCAAATGAATGAGGGAGAATGAAGTGGCCCGAGACCCTTTATTTGATCTACTCGATTGCATAAAGTGACGGAATTCTAATGTATTTGTTTAATACCCCGAAATGGGCTGTCGCTTTCTATGGAGGAGGCAGATATTTCTTATTTCAGCTTCTGAAAACACATATAGATGTATAGGCTACAAACGTGTTACTTTATTGTAACCGCCCGTCTGTATTTTTAAACCTGTTGCGTTAAGATCCCTCGAATAGGGTAAAAAAAAGAAGAAAAAAAGGTCGAAACAGTTGCTCTCATTACTGCACGCAAAAGAATTAACATGGCACTTATTTCACTGTCCTGTACTGTAACAGTTGCGCTATGTTACGATATTAAATCGGATGCTCCGTGCAGCTTTTCTAAATGTTTAATGTTGGGCTTAATTGTGTTTGGCCTACAGCTTGATGAATGAGGCCAGTTGTCTGCGCTGTGGCCATGGCATCGCAACTCCATGCATCCTAATGGACTGCACGATTCATTTCTCTCCCCATACACAGCCTCCCTAAGACTCTCACACTCTGAAATCATACAGGTATGAATAGAAGACTAATAATAATAATTATTATTATTATTATAACAATAATAATAATGGCAATAGTAATAATTATAACAATTGCCATTGTTATTATTGGGTTAGGGTAAACAAAAAAAAACAATTAGGTATAGATATAATAATGAGGTATATGCTAATTATAACAGCAATAATAATAATAATAAATAATAATAATAATAACGTCTTAGATTAAATCTTCGGAAACATTTTTGATTGTTTACTTCACTTTTAATGAGAAAATATTTCGATGACCATTTTTTTCCAATTCGTTGCAGACTGTTTGCACACTTTTCGAAAGCACGCATGCTTGCAGAAAATAAACAAACAAATAAACAAAACAACAACAATAACAACAACAGTGACAACACTTTTTTTGAATGCATGCTTTACCTAAAAAAAATAGTACAAATTTACAGCATTTGATACACATGGTCACCACAGCCTTTTAAATTAAATGCTTCACAGAACATTTTCTGGAAAATAGATATCTAAAACATAAAACTAAAAAGTGCATTTTACAACATTTCAGAATCAGTTATTTGCAATATTCACATCTTGCATTTTGAGGACGTCTCATAATACTACTTTTCAATTTCGAAAAGATTTCATAACTCAGTTTGCTTTCTTTTTTCTTTTTTCTCTCTTTTTTTTTTACAGGGATGGTAAGAACAAATCTAAATCCTACTCCTATTTGGTATACCCTTAGCCATCATTCCAGTATTCAAAGCAAACAAAAACACAGAGCCATTGCCTCGCAATTTCATTGACATTACAGTGGTCACACAGAAACGGTGCAAAAGTTTTGCTGTTGATCCTGAACTGAAACAAAAGGAAAAATTGCCACGGGAATTACAAGCATTCAAGATCTGAATTGATGGGTGTCCAAATACAAGCTTCCCCTGAAAACTCCTCAGCGGCTCCACTGTCAACACTCACATTTCACAACAAACTGAAAAATAGAACTATCAAATAATTTATATTTTCAAGAAGAGCAATTAGGCCCTGTACTTCGCTGTGCGG
Source organism: Decapterus maruadsi (assembly GCA_030347415.2). Taxonomy (NCBI): domain Eukaryota; kingdom Metazoa; phylum Chordata; class Actinopteri; order Carangiformes; family Carangidae; genus Decapterus; species Decapterus maruadsi. The sequence continues at coordinate 12,535,400 of CM064893.1, read as the reverse complement.
TTCTGTGCTGGACTCCTATGACACAATTTTAAAGCGACACATTCAACACATACACAAATAAATCGATATGCAACTGCAACTCGCCTTGATAGTTTTTCCGACGACAAGAAAATATAAACTTTGGGTTTGGTAACTCGGGGATGTGGGGTGGTAGAGATGGGATGTAGGGGGTGTGTGGGGTGGGGGTGTGTGTGGGGGGTCCTGGGAGCCAGCCAGCAGTTCGTTCACTCGCTGCGGGGGAAAAAAGTTCAGCTGGTCAGTGCACAGCCACAGACTGCAGCGTGGAGGGGCTCGTCAGAGTCTCGCTCGGGGTTGCGGGGCTGCTTTGGCTCGTCGCTGTCTGTGGGGACGTCGGGCTCAGAGACTGGGGAGAGTTTGATAGAAACGCGGGGATGTGTGGAGGTAGCGCCGAGAAACCGGGCATGGAGGTCGGGGTGGGCTTGATTGGCACAGGTATAGCCGGTAACGACTGTCCCCCGTGACACAGGGACTTGATGGGCACGCCATAGGCACTGTAGTCGCTGCTTGCCATGGAGATCGGGGCCGCCGTGTCAATCACGCTGGTGTTGTACATGTGGGGCCAAGCTGTCGTCAGCTGGTTGTGGAGCGGGTACCCGGCAGACATGGACTGCATGGTGGAGAACGCCAGGCTCCCCGGGACCTTGTACTCTCTGGCGATGATATTCTCGATGGCGAAGGGATGTTTAAAAGTTGACGTCTGGGACACTCCGAGGTTGTAGGTTGACATTTGGGGAAGATGTGTGCCGGTGGCTGCCAGGGCGCTCAGTCTCAGCTTGGCTTGCTGCTGGAGGTAATGGGCAGCATCCGACTGCTTACTGGGAGCCAAGTGATCAACCGCGCCCAACACCTTGAATCTTTTGCGGCGTCTCAAGAAACTTCCATTCTCAAACATGTCCCCACAGTTAGGGTGAAGCGCCCAGAAACTGCCCTTACCTGGCTGATCTGGGCGCCGGGGGATCTTGATGAAACAGTCGTTGAAGGAGAGGTTGTGTCGCAGGGAGTTCTGCCACCGCTGAGTGTTTTCCCTGTAATAAGGGAATCTATCCATGATGAATTTGTAAATTTCACTGAGAGGCAGCATTTTCTCTGGGCAGCTCTGGATCGCCATGGCAGTGAGGGAGATGTAGGAGTAAGGTGGCTTCTGGTCGCTGTACGTGTTTCTCCCTGGACGAGGCATCCTGGATGTAGCCTATGTGTCTTTAGGAGAAAAAAAAAAAAGCAATGATAATAAAAATTAAAAAAAAAAAAAAAAAAGTAGCCTCCCTTAATTCCTCTGCGAAATCTTGCCGCTCTTCATGGAAACAGCCGCTGAGGAAAGTTTCAGCGCAGGCGGAGCTGAAGCTGCGTTGCGCGTAAAACAGCCAGGTCGGGCGCCTCTGCTGTGTGCAGGCGGGCGGATGGTGCACATTTATGGAGTGACGGCCGCTGTAAGTCTTTCTCGCAAAGTAAGTCAGCTTGTCCCGCTAGCGGAGTTGAATAGACTTCATTTGGCGTCCTCGATAAGACGAGCTAAGTGGATGCCTCCATGGCCTTCCTCTAACCATCTGATAGTTTTATGTAGTGACATGAGCAGAAAAGACCCCTGTAGGGGCGCTCCATTAATGTGCCACCTCTTTGCTATCACATGACAATTGCCATGGGAGGAGGGGGCTGGGAGGAAGGCATAATCTGGTTTCATTTACACCTATTTACATGGACACCTTGGGCCAATGGAAATCATTTCCATTTGAAGACAGAAAAAGGGGTGAAAAGGCTCGGCAACCGGAATTGAACTGCGATGGCACTCAGTGTGTGAAGGTATGCGCTAACACTTCTTCAGTGGACTTTACAGCTAAAACTATACGGAGTGAGGGTGAAATTGGAAATGATTGTACATATTGTAATTTGATGGTATGTTTTTAATGCTGCTGCTGCTGCTGAGGTAGATGATTATTGTATGTAATCTTATGTGATGTATTAAAAAATATTGTTGATTGTGCAGGTGTGTGTATGAGTAGATTTCACATTTATTTTTCCATGAAGTGTTTTTATTTTATTTATTTATTTTTTTTAAATTCTCATAATTATGTGGATTTGAATGAAAATGTCACCTGTTCCTACACACGGGCTAAAATGCTGAGATTTTTTTTTTTTTTACTTGTTAAGCTCTAATATTGTTTACGAAATGCACACGCCTACAAAATAAATCGCCATGAGCAAGTTTGTTGATGAGCCGACTATTAGTTTTTCTCAGCTAATTTGGCCCAGAGCTGAGCAAAGGAAGTAGACGATATGAAAACATCAACACAATGCAAACAATGCTGCTCACACTGAAACTTCATGAGGCAATCAGGTCCATTGTGTTTATGTAAAGAAGATTCAAAAGTACTTCAGAAATGCAAATAAACCCTTGAGGATGGTGTGGCGAAAACTGTATAAAATATCCATAAGTCAATTATATGAATGTGAAAACCAAATGGGAAGCCTATTTTGAGCTATTGCCATTCAAGCTTTTTGGCCAGGGCCACCTTTCCGCTTGGAGGGTTTGCAATGCCAGGGACCACACACGCACACGCAGATTTGCTCATAATTTATGCTAATTTCTCCCCATAAATCCACAATGCACCCCATCACCAGTCTGACAGATTACGAAAGGAATCGCATTGCGGGGGGACACTGAGCTATTTTCACCCAGAGACCAGGAGGAGGATGAAATGAAGGAGAGCGTCCTGGTTGCTGTAGCCTGTAAGGACTGTTAAACAATCTGAAACCCAGTCTATACAAAAAAGAAAGAAAAAAGGGAACTTTTGAATAGGAACTTTATAATTATATAGTAAATGTGCAAAATGCCAGAATTTACTGTAAGGGAGTCATTATTCTAAAAAGTAAGGGAAATGTCTTGTCTAAAACTTCCATCGCCATGTTTTTTTTTTCATCCTGCAGAGTGGCTTTTAACACCTGTCATTTCCCATTAATGTTCAGTTGAAAAGGTTTTGTCCAAAAGGAAGTGGTCCAGTCGACCCATCTCAAACACGGCGGATAATGACAACACACTGCCAAGTGCCAAACATCTTCTGACATCCCGTCCATTCATTCAGTCAATCATTAAAAATAAGAATAAAAAAAAGTTTTTTTTATATATTACTGTGTCCCTCTCAAATTAATACGTTCCTACACAGAACAGAAATATTTTCATAGAGTTTTTAATGTGTAAAATTTGCACAGTAAATATTGAGGCATGTTACATGAATCTTAACCTTTCATTTTAACATTTTAATTTTACATTCCAGCTCACTGACTAACCTTATTTATTTTACTTTTATATTTATTTTGCTCATGTTTGCATTGCAGATGCTGCCATGCCCGTATTTGTAAATTAACCTGCAGCACTCGCGTTAACCAGCCGAGCCACAGAAGAGCAGTGAGAGTTTTTTTTTCTTCCTCCTCCTCTTCTTTTTCTCCTCACACATAGACGGTGTGGCTTTTTGAGCTTCAGGGTTATGGGATATTGGTAGGCCCTTTGTCCCTGTCGAATGCACACACTGAAAATACCACCATGACTCTGAATCTGAATAGAGGTTTTTAGCTGCTCCCAAACTCCTGAGTTCAAGCAGCAGTAGATCAAGTCCGCACTATGTTTGGTCATTTGTAGAAACCCGAACAAAGGTTGGGATAAGCCAAATTGCATTGCACTTGTGAACCGTGCCTCAGTCTGAAGTATCCTTTATAGCAGGAGGGGACCAAGAACAATTTTGTGTGAGCTTTAAAAAAAAAAAAAGAGGAGAGGAGCGAAAACAAAGGACACTTTCTGAAACATCTTAAAGTAGAGTAGTGAGGCGTGACATTCCCAGGGTGACGAGACACAAAAGCTGAGGTCATGGGGATGAAAAAGAGAATCAAACAGCCACTTTCACACGTCTGCCCTCCTCTGCTGCGGCCCCGGACACAATAGGAAACAAATGTTGTTAAAAGCGGATCGATGCCATTCATCCTAAAGCAGCGAATGATAGCCAAACAATATTGTCACACTGAATCGAGTTGAGATATGCTGCCACCCAGACCTACCGAGAGAGAGAGAGAGGGAGAGAGAGGGAGAGGGAGAGAGAGAGAGAGAGAGAGAGAGAGAGAGGGGGGGGGGGGGGGGGGGGTGTTCAGGGACCGATTAAGAGAAATTTAAAGCTGTGGGAGATGCGTATTACATGTGAAAACATTCCTTCAATTTGAAAATTATTTATTTATTTATAAAAACAATATATAGGCTATACAATATCCATTGCAGCTTTTATTAAATTCTTACATAATATACATACTGTATCTCTAGACATTTTTAGAAACTATAAAATCAGCACAGTATTTTATTTTTGTGGTGATTTCAATTTGTTCACCTTTTTTTTTGACAGTTTTTGTTGTTTGTTTAAAATTTGTGACAACACTCAACCTAAACAGATCGTTGCTAGAGGTGTGTGCAAATTCACATTTGTCAAGACAAACACTTCTAATCCCAATGAATTATGGGTGTAAATTTTCTCGCGCGGTTTTGTTTCAGTCGTCTTTGCGCAGATTATCATTAGAAGACCTGCAGGTTTTAAAGGGATTTGTTATGTGCCGTGGCCTCCGTGTTAAACACACGGTCAGCTCGCGCGCGCGCGCGTGTGTGTATGAGAGAGAAAGCAGGTTCAGTTTGTTGTCTGCTGCTGCAAACTGTGACTCTCCAGCCCAACCAATAGGCCTGTGCTTCTAATTAAGTCCGTGGTGATTTCAGCCCCCAGAGATGTTTTACGGTGCAATTAAGGACGCGCTGATGATAAGGTATGAATATTCAGCAGAATGACAATTAATTAGCAGACAGAGGGCTCTCACTAGAATCTCCTCAATGGCAAATTTAGCCTATACGACGGGATATCCACACTACTTAAAGGCCATCTTCACACTCTGCCCTCCTTCTCCTCCTCCTCCATTTGAATATTATTTTTTTCCACCAGAAAAGGAAATCAGTACAAGCCGTCTCTGGTGTTCACCATTATTATGATTGGCGATATCATAACCCGGTGAAATATATTTGCTGTTTATTCTGCTAAACAGCGGGACCGGAGCCCTCTTCGCAGCCCATGTAAGTATCTGGGTGACATCAGAGGGAGTACCTGGAAGAAGACCTCAGGGCATTCACAACATATGCTCGGATTATCCTTAATGGTCTAATTACATAAATTAGGCATTCATTATACGGCACATCATCTGTAACAGATATCTCAATTGAACAGAGGCTGGGACATCTAATTTAATTTGTCTGTGAACAGTTTCATCCAATTACTCTGTGTGAAAGACATGAAAGGCAGAAGAAATATTGATCACTATTGACCCTATTTACAGATCTATCTATCTATCTATCTATCTATCTATCTATCTATCTATCTATCTATCTATCTATCTATCTATCTATCTATCTATCTATCTATCTATCTATCTATCTATCTATCTAGTTTGTAAATTGTTTTTTTTTTATCATATGAAAAAGATCACAATATCCATCTATCTACTGTATCACTATGAAACTGTGTCTGCAGGCACAGGAGAGTGAGTGCATGGGTGTGTGTGTGTGTGTATGTGCGCGCATGTGTGTGTGTAGGAGGGGTGTCCCAGTTCATTGACTCCATATGGTGAGAAACAGCAGGACTGATGAGTACTACCTGAGGTCCGTGTTTGTGCTGTCGACTGTAACCAAAACAGAGGCCCCTGACCCCCCCACCCCCCTGCATAATTCATTACAGACAAGACAGTGCTGCTCACACTCTCATTTCATCATTTAGCTTTTTGGTGACTGATGACTCTGGAACAACAAATCATCCTATTAAATGACACATGATACTTAGCCAGCTGACAGATATAAAGAGGAAGGAGCAAAGAGCAAGAAGAAAAGTCGCTACAAAGATAGTGAAACAGAAAAAAAAATGTAAATGGGAAAAAGATGAGAGGAGAAGAAAACAGAATAACAATATGACAGAATCCATTTCAATATTGAGAGAAAAATGTAGAAGCCCTCATTACTATACTGCGCATTTCTGTATAATGAACTAGTTTCATATGAACAATAATCATGGATATTCTCAGTTTCTGTATATATTGTTGAAAATGAGAGAATAATGCAATATTAAGAGATGTAAGGTCATGATATATTAACAACAAACTCAACAGAAGAGTGAACTTTCACTCTGAAGAAGAAAGATTAAAGAGCTATTATGCAAAAAAAGAAGTATGAATTAACATAGTTCAGTCACATACAAAGAGTTACCTTTCACAGAGGATTGAAATGAGGTGGAAAGGCCTTGAGATGGATAACAATGAATCTGTGCAGCTGCACAATGAAGAAAAGATCATAGGATGAAGTCATGTTAATGGAGGTAAAAGCTGAAGGGGGGAGCGGGGGGTGGGGACTCATACTCTGTTCAAGTGTGTTGTGTTATATGTCATTAAACACTGATGTGCAAAATCCCCAGACGACAGGTGGCACATTAACCAGAGAGTACTAAATGGATCAATATATCGGGTCACTTTAGGTGACATTACAAGCTCCCGAGGTCAAAATTGTAAGTTTAACCTATAACCTTTAACCTCTCCGTTTGCTCGTAGAAAACAGTTACCATCCTTTAAGCTTTTAACTATTTGCCCCAAATTAATTAAGTTTGCAAGGTATGGAATAATGAAGGATGAGAAGCTTTGAACTCTGGGATCAATTCACAAGAACGGTGACATGTCCTCGGCAACACCACCAACAAGTATCTCCTCCTTTGGGGGTTAGCGTGTGAGATGTCTAACTGAGACAAATCCCTTTTTATTGTGAGCCTGCGTGGTTGGAAGGCACGGTCCTTTGTGTGGCATGCTCATGTTCATCCAGACCTTGGCAGTGATCAGAACACACTTAACCAACTGGGACCAAATGAGGGGCATTTTGCTCTGTCTTTCATCTTATTCATCAGGGAAACACTTGGTCTCCAAGGATGGCTAACAGAGCCAAAGACCAAAACAACACAATACGCAGTGACAATACAGCAGTGTTTACAACACAGATAAACAAAAACATAGGGCTGATGCCGGGGACACCCACGGGGAAGGTAACCGAATGAATACGATTTTAGTGAAATTTTATCTTAAAAGTTTGCAAACAGGAACGCATCTGTGGACACCTGAGCAAAAGAGAGACAAATTGGAACAGCTACATTTGGTGTCGCTCTTTCAAAAACTTCTTGAACCCGGGGGCCAAAAAATATCAGATATCGCATGTTAGGCGGCCCCGACTGGATCTGCCCCAAATTTGAGTATGTCATTTGGCATGCCATTAGGCGCCCTCTGTAGAAGGTTTGGTTTAATTCGGACCAGTAGTTTTTGGGTAAACTGCTGACAAATTTTTCACAGCAGAGTGAAAAATTTCTTGACACCAGGTTCATAAAATCACATTTCAGCCGACCCTCCTGGATCTGCTTCAAATTTGAATATGTTGTAAGGCACGCCATGAGGTGCCCTATGCGGAAAGTTTGGTTCAAGTCAGACCACAATGTCGACAATGACCAATTACTAAGTGCCATTTCTATTGATATATTTTAATTGGTATGTGATATATGCTGCTGTGAGACCCACATTTGCATTGCTAAGCATAAACAAGCCTCACAGTAAATCACCGTGAGCTTTAAAGAGAAACACAAACAAGCAATGTTGCATGGTGCAATGCCTTGCACTGCTCCTTTATGGGTGACCAGCTCAATGTGCCTCCTGCTGAAAGGTAATATGCATGACACATTTCCAGGCACTAATTCATTTGTTTAGTAATAAGGGAGCTAACCTGTGCTGAAAACATGGGTGCAGTGAGGAAAACATAAAGGTCCTGCTAATCCATGGCTAATCAAAAGGGCACAGGAAACAACCCTGCAGAAGGATTTTGTCATATTAATTAAGGTGAGGCTTGAGTATTTGTGCGTCTGTAAAAGCATGCTCATAAGACAGGGCATAGTGCCGACTCGGCATCATTATTCCAGCCGAATACTGTGACACCGACAGTATGAGGATGCAACCCTATGGCTGGCAGCCAGGGACCTTGGAAAGCATGGCTAATATCTAGAGAAAAATGTGTATTTATGTGTCTGAAATCCTGTTGATTAAGGGTTCTTGAAGCAGCATTGTAACTGATATAGGAGAAGATTTATTTTTTGAAGGCAAGTAGGAATAGAGCTGATGAACTGTGATGTTGATTACTAGACCCTTAAGGGTTTACACTTGAAAATAATGTTGTTGACTCTGACCTGTTCAGGAGCAAGTACTTCAGATGTGACAGAGCATTTGAATTATACAAAGGACATGCACATAGACTGCATGCACACAAAAGAATGCAATTACATTTCTATCAAACAAATTTAATCTAGAGTTGAGGCTTTACAATGCACTGATGGAAGAGCACATGGAGGAATCCTATGAAATGTCAAGTACTGCTGCACATCAGGAGCAATCTTTATCAGTCGCTGCCTCTGTGGGCACAGACAGAGTATTAACAGCCTTATCAGCTGGGGAAATGCTCAGCTCCCCTGCTTAAACCAAAGCTATTACAATCCCAAATAATTAACTTTCAGCAGAATAGTCAGTTGTCGTGACAACTACGATCAGAAGATCTGCATGGGGAATAATTTTGATCAAAAACATGTGCTTTGTAATAAAGAGAAAACAATCCGTTGCTTTGTTGAGTTCTTCCTCTCACTACATCTGATAAGTCTTTTCACAGACTTCAGGCAACAAACCAGTTTTCACGTGAGAAATCAGTGTTATTGTTATTGATGCTAGCAAGTCCTCAAAGGCAGATTCAGAGCTTTGATATTAAAGAGTTCACCTTGTTCACCAATAGTTATAAAGCTGACACACATGGTCTCCCTGCCTTACCAGTGTGAACTATTAATGAATGTAACATTACACTATTATCTCTGCATAATTTTCCACTTCTTTTCTGAAACAACCCACAGGAAACCCACAGTGGTCCGAATTAAACCAATGTCTGTTTAATTCCCACACCCTATTTGCCTCCTGTAATACAAATGCAAAAATCTGTACACTGGAGCTAATAAATCAATCAATGTGCTAATCAATGAGCTACTTGAAAAAGTGACCATGTCTTATAGCTTGTGTGATGTGTTGACATGTGACATTTGTAGTGAATCATCCATTTACCAAACAGTTTTTAATCACCTGTCCCATCACTGTTTTTGGAGCAACTTTGGAGAAGAGGTGAAGTATTTACTGTGTCCTAATACAACAGGTGGGAGATTATCACTCAGGATCAGGAAACACTTGTCTTAAAATTCACAAATAATAATATATATTTTTTAAAACTCCAAAAAAGTACAGCTGAAAGTTGACAGCCAAGGCAAACTGTCTCTTTTAAAGTATTTTTCTTGGTTTAATCAAAGTGTGGAAAGTCAGCTCCACATCTGAACTGCCCGCAAATTAGCACTGTTATTTCATCATTACTCTGTTTATGTCCTCATCTCACTGTCAGACTTCAACAGGCGTTAAACCAACTCAGGTAATATGGCCTAATAAATCGGGACCAATAAAAAGCATTTAATCGTGAGTGTCAACATGATTAATTGTGCACTAAAATCCATGTGAGACCTCCTAGTCATGGGGCCAGTGAAAAGGCATTTTGCATTTCAGCATAACTGGCACCAGGACAAGCAGCGAATCTATCCATGGGATGGTATGAATATCAAATTAATAATTAGCCTTGTAATTTCTCCTCAGGAATTACTACGCCTCAAACTGGTTGGTGAATTTAATTATTAGCAGCCTTTTTGTTTCCATGTCCCTCTCATTACTGTCAGGATTGATGTAACGTAAACTTCATTAAAAATTAAAGCAAGAGTCTTAATTATGAGGCTACACTGACTGAAGTTAGAATTAGCCAACTCAGTGATGTGCAAATGAGAGCATTATTTAAGAAACATGCTGGAAGTAGTTATGCTAATTTCAAGAGTTCACAGTAGCAGACCTTTTCACTTGCAGTTGCATATTCATTAAACACACTATGCAAATTTAATGTAGCAGTCTTAGTAATGCCTTGTTAATTTATTCAGATTTATTGAGTACGACTTGTAAAAAGTACCAATTTAATTACCCTATCTCCTTGGAAGGTAAGGGATATGGCCAAGGTTTTAAACTGTGTAAATCAGGATTAGTGTGGTTTGATGGAGAAATAGGGAATGAAAGGACGCTGCTGTTAATAGCCATGCTTGAAAGACATATTGATTTACTTAAGACATCATCCAAGTAAAATTCTCCAAAGTGCACTCAGCCAGCCAAAAAAAGTAAAGATGAGCAGCCTATGTGCTGTTATAGTTGAGGATGAGTTCATCATGCATATCTTCATGTTATATAGAGTATAGTGTGAGTGCACTGTCTCCAGAGTGAGCTCGCTGCTCGCTGGAATATGAAATAAAATTTGAAACTTCTGATTTTGTCAGTGAGGAACTTCTGAGGGTTTTGTACAATATAACCACAGTCCTGTACAATGCCTTGATGTCTCGGATTTACTTGCATACCATTTTATTCTATATATGTACGTAGATTAATTAAATCAGTAACAGAAATAAAACTTCCCTCTGATATGCAGTGGACTAATATCTGCATAAATCACCTTACAATATGAAAAAGTAAATACAGAATTGTTTTTGCCCACTTGCATCACTTTCCTTATGAGTTGCATTCACATTCATTTAATACGTAAATATTCTTTTATTTTACAACCCGAGTCTCAGTGTTATAGTTTCAGTTAATAATACCATAGACAACCTATGCATAAGGTAGATAGTGCTGTTGCAAAAGAAGAGACTCCATAGAAAATAACTGCAAATTGTGAATGAAAAATACAAACTTTATAACAGTTCATGTGACAGTAGCAACAACAGCGACAACAAAAGCTCTATGCTCTCTTTGTGCAGGACTTTGTGCAGGACTTTGAATTAACACACACATTGAAAACAGTGATACACATTAAGCAAACCTGCAGATTGAAGCTGGATGCAAAACACACCCCTGATGAATATGCAATAACTGCACTTAATTCATTAAGACCTTGCTCTTTGTAGTTGAGTTAAGACTGACTGTGATTTGTATGTTTTTGGCCTTGGTGGAACAAAGTGCTTGTACTGCTACTTATACAATGACAGAGTGCAGAGTGCATTTTTGGCCATGCAGTTTTGCAATATTGCTTTTTGGGCAAGCAGTGACAATAAGGCTTGTAAAATAAAATGTGTTTTTTTCCACTGTGTGACAGATTGTAGTCAGCAGTTATCAAAACTTTTCTAAAAACTGGTCCACAGGAGTTTCAAGAGAGCAACAATGGTCTCATCCATACTACATCTACATATAGCGTAGGAACCAATCCCATCAGCCCGCCATGAAGAGGCATTGGGAAAATAAGCCCTGCAAGTAGGCCTACAAATAAAGAGTTTTCCCTAGCATAAGCACTAACAACAGTGTCAGCCGCTGCCACTAACAAGCTAATAAACAATATAAACAACAGATGCTGACTAAGATGCAATGTTTCTTCTAACATTAGCCATCTTGATATGCACTGTTTTCTTCTTTGTACCACTGTCTAATTTGCAATCCATAACTTTTGTGTCAGAGCATGTAGTCACCTTTCATTGAACCTGCATTTTACAACATGGCAACATTTGCATCGTAGACCATGTTTACTGCATTGGACCAAATCCAAATATGAAGAATTACTGCACAAAGGGATGAGTGTTAATTAATATGCTCTTTTAATTCAATATATAAACTCCTTACAATGAAAATAAATATGTCTGCACTCGTCTGGACATAGCATGTTTAATATAGTAAATTCTTGTGGGGCAGATTTTGATCTCCATTCGAACAACAAAACAATGTGCTCTTAGGTGACTTCAAAAATAAGACAAGAGAAAAGGGAGCCTCTACAATATGCAACCAAATAATCTAGTTTAGTTTCAAGTGGTATGGTCAGTTGTCAGTTACTAGATGCTAGTCCTCAGGGACAGAGTTGAAAGACTGAACTGGAGAAAAACATCCTTGGGGTGCGCTGGGAAGAAGCCCAATCATTGTAGTGGTAAAAACAACCTGCAGACGAGCACTGAGGGCCACACAGCTCTGACCGTGGCAGAGCACAGACTGACTACTTACACCACTCCAGGAGATAATTACAGTGGCTGGGTGTCTGTTCTTCACTCCCTGTTGTCCCACTGGAGTCCCTTGGGGTGTGTGTGTGTGTGTGTGTGCGTGTGTGTGTGTGTGTGTGTACTGGGGACCCTACAAGCCGTCAGGCCAATCCTGAAGTCACCTCTTACTGCTTTGCTGAACAAAATTTAAATGTACATGTGTTTGACGCAGCCATCCAAACAAAAAAATAAATAATGACATGAAACCCGTTAAAACAGACTCTGCACAATTAAGCTGCTCGAGGTTATATTTATTTTGAACCCAAGGAAAAGGCCAACTTGTTTTTTTTCCCTTTACAATCTCCATAAATAAAAAAGGCACCCAGAAGAAGCAAATATAAGTGCCTGAAAAGAGTGCACACAGTATAAACTACCAATGAGTGTAGGCATTCACGCTGCACCACAAACACCTCTGAGTTGATTACATAAATACTGCATTCAATTATTTATGTGTTGTTGTTACGGTGCCAGGCTCGCCTCGGCTCTTACTAACCCAAAACCCCCTCCCAAAGGCTAACCCAGCACCTAACGTCAGACCTACCAGTCCCTGCGTGATGCATTAACGTGTAGGTGAGTCCTGTTTCCCTGGGTGAGTGCCAAAGTTTCTACCTGGAGGGGGAAACGTGTGTGTGTGTGGGAACTCACCCAGGTGGACGGTGCGCGCTCTGTTCGTGGGTCGGCTCCGGCCGTCTCCTTTGACTTTGTTTTCACGGCCAGCCCGCTCTTGGTTTAGTTGGTTTACGTTCATTAAGTGTGGGACAAAAGAAAAACAAACGGTGGTGTGGTGGATGTCGCGTCAGTCTCTCAGTCTCCGGTGCGTCGTGAGACACCTGCTCCCTGTGGCGTCTTCCTCGTGGGCCTGTCGCCGTCTTCCTGCTTCCGGCCCAAAATCCTGACTTCCCGCCCAGGTGCGGCTGCCACCAATTTTGAGAATCCCCAACACCACGCCCCCTCCTAACGTGTATGTCAGTGAGTCCCTAGCAACCACTCTATTCTACACCCCACCAGACTGACTCATAACATCCCTCCCCCCATAAAGAGAAAAAAAAAGAAAAGAAAAGTAACACCCACACTATGATTAGTTTTTTTTTTTTTTTTTTTTTTTTTTTTTTTTTTAACAATTTTTCCCTTTTTCATAAAATCTCCACACCACCATTCACAAAGACATAAGTACACAAACATTTTTCCACGGCAGATTGACTACTTTTTCAAAATCTGCCAAGCAATCAGGTTACAAACACATCCTCTACTTTGAGAGGGAAAACCTGAAGGTACTGACCAAAACAAGAACTAACTACTAGGCCTTCAGGTGGGCTCCCCCACGGGCATACGAGACAGTGCATCGGCCAAAACATTATTCTTCCCTGCCACATGCTGAACCACCAGGCTGTAAGGCTGTAGCACCAAAGCCCACCGAAACACTCTCTGGTTTGATGTTTTGAACTTGGCTAGGAAAGTCAACGGATTATGATCTGTATACACAATGACCTCTCGGCCTGAATGAGATACATAGACTTCGAAATGCTTAATAGCCAAGACAAGACCCAGAGCCTCCTTCTCGATTGTGGAATAAGCCCTCTGATGTTTATTAAGCTTTTTCGAGTAGTACGCAACTGGCCTGTCCAGACCAGCAGTGTCCACCTGCAAGAGCACTGCTCCCACACCAATATCACATGCATCCACAGCAAGTTTGAATGGTGCTTCAAAATTAGGTGCCAGCAACACCGGTTCACAGGCTAATATAGCCTTCACACTGGCAAAAGCCTGCTCACAAGATTCTGTCCACACAAACTTTACATCTTTCTTCAGAAGGTTTGTTAACGGCTCAGTAACGGCAGCAAAATTCGGCACAAATCGCCTGTAGAAACCACACATGCCCAACACCCTCATGACTTCTCGCCTACTCTTTGGTGGGGGGAGATCGAGAATAGCCTCCACCTTTGCACGTCTAGGCATCACCTTTCCCTGGCCCACATGATGCCCAAGGTAAGTCACCTGACCCTTTCCAAACTCGCACTTAGGTAAGTTCACCACCAGCCCGGCCTCCTGCAGCCTTTCAAAGAGCAGGCGCAGTGAGGTGAGATGTTCCTGCCACGAGCTGCTGTGAACGACAACATCATCAATGTAGGTCACGACTGAATTCAACCCATGTGTAACGGCGTTCATTAATCGCTGAAAGGTAGCGGGTGCATTTTTCATGCCAAAGGGAAGCACGTTACATACATACAAACCATCAGGAGTTACAAAGGCCGAAACCTCCTTAGCCCTTTGAGTTAGCGGCACCTGCCAGTAGCCTTTCAATAAGTCTAGTTTCGACACAACTTCAGCCCTGCCTATTCGGTCGATACAATCTTCCAGTCGAGGAATTGGAAAAGCATCAGCTTTGGTCACCTGATTTACCTTCCGATAATCAATACATGGTCTCACAGTGTTATCTGGCTTGGGAACTAGCACTACCGGAGAGCTCCACTCACTCTGCCCATGCTCCACTGCCCCAATCTGCAGCATGTAGCCCAACTCTTCCCTCAGACTGTCAAGCTTGGAAGGAGCCAGCCTATATGGATGTTGTTTTATTGGCACAGAATCGCCTACGTCTACATCATGAGCAGTTAAGGTTGTACGACCTGGGACATCCTGGAAAAGGGACGAAAACTCAGCTATCAGAGCTTTAAAATCAGACTGCCACTCTGACGGTAAGTGCCCCAGCTGAGCATCAAGAGATCTCAAAGCCTCAGAGTTTCCCAACCTGAACCCAACAGTGTCAACTTCTCCACTGACATCCTCCTCTGTCACTCTCCCCATAGCCACACAGGCAACAGCTGGCTCACGTAAACGAGTCTGGTACAGTTTTAACAGGTTAATGTGGCATAATCTGGTTTTACGTCTACCCTCAGGTGTGCTAATCACATAATTTTTGTCGCCTACCTTTTTCATAACAGTATACGGACCACAAAATGATGCACTCAGACCCGACATTCGCTGTGGAACTAGAGCAAGGACTTGGTCCCCAACAGCAAAATGGCGATCAACAGCCTTCCGGTCAAACTGAGCTTTCATATGGTTCTGGGCTTTCAGGAGATTTTCCTTTGTCACCTGACACGCAGCCCACAAGCGGTCCTTAAACTCAGACACATACTGGAGCACAGTTGTCGCAGGCTCAGGTTGAAGCAGCTGTTCCTTTAATAACTTCAATGGACCTCTTACCTCATGACCGAACACCAACTCAAAGGGAGTAAAACCAGTGGCCTCACTCACAGAATCTCTCAAAGCAAAAAGCAGAAAAGGGAGCGCAACATCCCAATCTCCGGGAAACTGAGCACTGTAGGTTTTGATCATGGTTTTTAACGTCTGATGAGCCCGTTCAAGCACTCCTTGAGACTGGGGATGATAAGCAGAAGATACAACCTGAGAGATACCAAGCTCACTCATGACCTCTTGAAAAACACCAGACACAAAGTTAGTCCCCTGGTCATGCTGCACTTGTTTTGGTAACCCAAAGCGTGAAAAGAAACCCACTAAAGCCTCTATGATGGTTCTAGCCTTAATATTTCGAAGAGGGACGGCCTCTGGAAAACGGGTTGTCACATCCATGATGGTCAACAGGAACTCATTTCCTTTCTTAGTTTTAGGTAAGGGGCCAACACAGTCTATAACAACCTTTGAAAAGGGCTCTCCCACCACCGGCACAGGGGTCAGAGGAGCAGCAGGGACCTTCTGATTAGGTTTTCCAACCATCTGACAGGGATGACAGGAACGACAGAAAGCTACAACATCCCGATGAAGCTTGGGCCAATAGAAGTGTCTCATAATCTTAGCCTGTGTTTTTCTAATGCCTAGGTGACCAGCTAATGGGGTCTCATGTGCTAGACGCAAAACATCCTCACGATAGCCCTGGGGCAACACTATCTGATGATGCACACTCCACTCATCAGTAGCAGGACGGGCCGGCGGTCTCCACTTTCTCATAAGCACATCCCCTTTAAAGTAAAAACCCTCCGCCATGTTTTCACTCTCCTCAGCTGTACAAGCGGCCTGCCTAAGGGGGCTGAGTGAGGGATCCTGTTTCTGAGCTGTAATCAGTGTTTCTCTGTTCAAAACTGGTAACTCACTCACCCCACACCACTTAGCAAAGGCAGTGTCTGCAAGATCAACTGGGGGCAGGTCGCTTGCCCCTTTCGCCTCCACAACAGATCCTTCAACCACTGCATCGTTGCCAGCGGTGGACTCTGTGAGGGCTTGTGCTTGAGACCGGGTGACTGCACAGACTGGGAAAGCTTCCGGATACTGTTCCTCTAAAGCCTTGGTCTCAGCCACATCGCAGGGGGTTGGAGACAACAGGGGAGTCACCACTACCTGTTTGTGAGCCAAATCATTTCCCAGTAAGAAGGTCACCCCCCTCACTGGAAGTTCAGGAGCCACTGCCACCTTGGCATAACCAATGAAGATGTTAGTCCGTACAAAAACTCGATAGAGTGGAACAGCACTATATGCACCACCAAAACCTTTAATAGGCACAAATGTCCCCAATGCAGAGGTTTCAGGCAGATCAAGGGTACCTGCTACCATAACAGACTGACCTGAAGCTGTGTCTCGGAGAACGGTAACCGATGCCTCAGTGCCCCCCTCTTCAACTGCGACCCTCCCACTAGACAGGAAACCATCAAACATCTGTAACTCAGCTGCTTCCACATGCCGGTGGGCTGGATCCAAACTCATAAGGTTACAGGGCACTGAACGTCCAGGCTCCCTTCTCCAGCCATCTTTCCTCTGGAGGGCTGGACAACGCGACTTAATGTGACCAGGCTTACGACAATAATGACAAATGATTTCTCCCTGAAATGGAGAGGGCTTCGGTGGACGCCCACTAGTCTGGGAGTTTACAGAGGGGCGCCAACCCGCGCCAGTTTTGTCACCAGGACGCCTGTCAAGCTCCCCCGTCCTCTTACTTTGACAACTTGGTTTGTCCTGCCACGAGTCCTTATGAATGAGGACGTAGTTGTCAGCAGCCTCAGCAGCCTTACACACAGTTTTGGAATCAAGATCATTCAGGTAAGTCTGCATGACTTTCGGCAAACTCTGCTTAAACTGTTCCAAAATCATCAGCTCTCGCAACTCCTTGAAAGTGTACACTTCACTTGCTCTCATCCATTGGTCAAACGCTGCCTCCTGTTGACGGGCAAAGTCTAGGTAAGTCTGTCCTGAACGTACTCTCTCAGTCCTAAATCGCTGCCTGTATGCTTCAGGAACTAACTCATAAGCTTTGAGCACTGTCTGTCGGACCACATCATAGCTGCCAATCTGAGCGAGGTCTAAAGCAACATAAGCTTCCTGAGCTTTTCCTGTCAGGGAGCCCTGAATGAGGGTCACCCACTCTTCCTTAGGCCACGCTCGCTGTATAGCTATTTTTTCAAACATTTCAAAAAAAAATTCCACCCTCTCGGGATCAAACCGTGGCACCAAAGAAAAACACTTACTCAAATCAAAAGCTTCTCTGTGCTCCTGACGTCTGTTGTCCAAATGTAGTGGGATGAGCTTTTTCAGCTTTAGTCCCATGTGGTCGCGCCGCTTTAATTTGAACCCAGTGTATATAAGGAGGAGGGACGGTTAGTGCTGCCTCTCTGCCAGCTGGTCCGCGCTTCCCTTTCCGGGTTACCTGTCTAGGTGCTGCAGACGCTCTGCACGCCTCGTTCTCCTCCGGTTGCGCAATAACTCCGACAGCACAGACTCCAAATGTCTCTGGCTCGTTCTGGTACTCAAACTGCATCACACTAAAAGGTATGTCGTGTTGGCCCCCCTAACCACCATTATTGATAGCATACAGTTTCTAACTTTTACCTCGCCCTCTCTCTAACCACGCTCACAGCATCGACGCTGGCTGCACGCAAAATGTTTGTTTTCCTCTCTTCCGTTCCTCCCGGTGTTTGTTCCACGCCACGCTAACGGGGTAGGTAATGTTTATGTTCGCCCCGTCAACATCACAGTCATTCAGATTTTAATTAATTAAACTCACTTACAGATAGGCCGTGGGTCTCGGCGCTGAGCCGGCAGAAGCCACGCCGCTTTGTACCCAGGACCGCTGCTGCTTTGTTGGGGGTTCAGTGTACACATCTAAGTGTGTTCCCGTCTACTGATGAAGAATTAGAAGACTATTCTAGAGCTGCCTATGCGCTGCTCAGGTTTATTATTTTTCTTTATTTTGCATTTATGTTGACATTTTCTTTTTCTTTCACCAGTTAAAGTTTCTTTTGTTTTGCTCCTGATTTAGAAATTCCTGGTTTTGGGTTTATGATATTTTGATTTGTGTTGATTTAATTGATTTAATTTTTCTTTTGGTCTCCTGTTTATCCCCTTTAGTTCTAGTTCTATTGTTTGCTTGTGTTAACCTGAGCGTGCCCAAGTCTCCACGGGTAGCCTCCGTTTTAGTACCCTTAAGAGAGGGCTAGTAAGTGGGGTTATTTGTCTGATTTCTGTTTCAATATTAATTTGTTTTGTTATAGTTTGAGTATTGTCGAGTTTGCTTTAATTGTTTATTTTCTTGAATCATTGGTTTCTTTTGGTTTCATGCCCCGCTAATTGTCCCTCTCTTTTGTTTACCTCCAGGTGCTGTGGGCCTCACTGGTGACCTACCCCCCCCAGTTTGGTGATGGTGTCCCTGTGTGTGTAGTGCCCTTCCACCCTTTTTTTGGCTTTGCCCTTGTGTGTGTTTGAGTGTGTTTTACCTGTGGATTGTGGTACCGTTTTAGTTGACACCCTCACCTCCCTTGCACTCACCCTAACCATAGCGGCCCCAGCCCTGGAAGGAGCCCAGTTCTTTTCTTGTTATTAATTAAAAAGAAGATTCAATTTTAGGGTAAAAAATCCCATTGTTTTACTATTTATAAAAAATAAACATTTGTATATCTTTCGATTTGGAAACACGTCTCTTGCCTTTTCAGTATAACGAACTTGTGTTGCCTTTGGTTTAGTTATTTAGTTCTATTTCTTTTTATTTCCTTATTTTTCTTTTCCCCGGGTTAAACCCCGGGGTGGCGTTGTTGGTTCTTTTCTTTATTTTGTTTAACTACAAAAAGTAACCCCTCGCTCGCCACAAATTGGCGTTGTTGGCAGGATTTACTGTAAAATCAAGGCTGAGACGTGTGTTCCATTGTTTGTTTTTCTGTTTGTTTTGACATTGATACAAAGCAGCAGCGGCTCCCCTGTAAAAATGGAGGAGGAATTGCAAGAGTTGCGAGATCTGGTCTTACAGTTGAGAGCTGACAATGAGAAGTTGCGCCAAGAGCGAGCCCCTGTGGTACCACCCCCTAGTGTCACACCTTCAACCTCATCAGCACCGCCCACTGCCAGCGCCCCTGCAGCCGAGAGGTTAGTGTTTGTGCCTCGAGACAGAAAGTGCCCCATGTTTAGGGGAAGGTCAGGGATAGCACTGAGTGAGTGGCTTGAGGAAGTGCAGGCATGTATGAGGGCCCGCCATTTGTCCCCAGCTGATCAGGCTTTCTTTCTCTATGATCATTTGGAGGGGGAGGCGCGGGACGAAATTAAATACCGCTCGAGTCTAGAACGTGGGGATTCAGCTAAAATAATGTCAATACTGGAGGAACTTTATGGCTGCTCTGAATCTTACGTGGCCTTACAGGAAGCTTTCTTTTCTCGTAAACAACATGAAGGAGAAACGTTACTTGAATTCTCCCTTGCCTTAATGAGTCTGATGGAAAGAGTAAAGCAGCGTGCACCAGCAGGAATGCTTAATGTAGAGTGTTTATTGAGGGATCAGTTTGTTGAGCAGGTGTTGGACAGCACTTTAAGACGAGAGCTTAAACAGTTTGTGCGTAGCCAACCTACAGCTACACTGCTTGATGTCAGAGGAGAAGCAATTAGATGGGAACGTGAGGGTTTGCCCAGCGCCTTTAGAGGCCGTAGTAACTCTGTCCCTTCCATCAGTGGCATTCAATATGGAGTCCAGGGTGCTCATTCTGTTGCTAGCATCCCCCATTCGTCTGAAATGAGTGAAATGAAAGATATGTTGAGGCAGCAACAAGAACAGCTTAATCAGTTAACCCAAACTCTTGCTCGCATGCAGCGTCCTTACGCTCCTCATGCCCGTAGTTTTTCAGCTCAGCGTGGGCCTCTGGTATGTAATCGTTGTCAGAGACCTGGTCATTTTGCTAGAGAATGTGATGGTGTGCGTGCTTCCCCCCGTCCTCAGTTCTCACAAGTTTCCCAGTCCTCTGCCAGGCAGCCAGAACCTAGCGCGGCCCCGGAAAACTAGCACCCACCAAACTGCAGAGCCACAGTTTGGATGGGGCCCCTACCGGCTCATGTTCCATGTTAGGTGAGTTGACTCATGCTCCAAAACTGGTTTCCTCTTGTCCCCATTTAGAGGTCGTCATGGGTGGAGTTAAGGTGCCATGTTTAATTGACACTGGTTCTATGGTTTCTACTGTTACCGAGAGCTTCTTCCAAAAGCATTTTGAACCCTGGGGCCAAGAGCGACTTAAATCCTGTAGTTGGTTACAGTTAAGGGCGGCTAATGGGTTGAGTATTCCCTACCTTGGCTACTTGGAGCTTGATGTTGAGTTGTGTGGTAAGTTGATTGTACAGTGTGGTGTCTTGGTTGTAAAGGACCTTCCCAGTAATGCTTCTCTCCAGGCCCCTGGCGTGCTGGGAATGAATGTAATTCAGAAATGTTACCAAGAGCTTTTTGTGCAGCATGGTGTGTCACTGTTTAAACTGTCTTCTGTCGCTCAGGCCCCGCAACCTGTCACACAGGCGTTGCAGAGGTGTCATCAGGTAACCACGCAGGCCCCTCGTGAGCTGATAGGAAAAGTAAAGGTCAGAGGTAAGCGTGCACATCGCATTCCAGGTGGTGTAATGAAAATAGTGGCAGCTACATGCTCAGAGCCGTGTTTTGATGCTACGATGTTGTTTGAGCCCCCGGACTCTGGTTTACCAGCCGGCTTGCTAGCTTCTCCATCTTTGGTCAGTGTGGTCAGGGGTACAGCATTCATACCTGTTGTTAATGTTGGTTCCATTGAGGTACTGTTATATCCACGCACTATTGTTGGCACCCTGGAGCAGGTGAATGTTGTGAGCTTACCTGTAGGAGTCACTGAGGTTCCAGCCACTGTAGCCACAATAGCATCTCAAACAGCTGTCCCCACAGTGCAGGACCAGATAGAGGGTGTAGATCTGTCTTCATTGTCCTCAGAAGAGCAGGGTCAGGTGAGGTCTCTCCTCAGGCAATATACATCTGTCTTCTCTGCTCATGACACCGATTTAGGGTGCACCAATCTAATATCTCATGACATTCCTCTTGTAGATGAGACCCCTGTTAAACAACGCTATAGACGTGTCCCCCCTTCAGATTATGAAGCCGTTAAAGACCATATCAACCAGCTTCTTAACGCACAGGTGATCCGAGAGAGTTGCAGCCCCTATGCCTCCCCCATTGTGCTAGTTAAGAAGAAAGATGGGAGCCTCCGCATGTGTGTTGATTACCGGCAGCTAAATAACAAGACCAGGAAGGATGCGTTTCCGCTGCCACGCATTGAGGAGTCGTTGGATGCTCTCACAGGGGCACGCTGGTTCTCCACCATGGACCTGGCCAGTGGGTACAATCAGGTCCCAGTCACTGAGGAAGATCGGCCCAAAACCGCATTCTGCACTCCATTTGGTTTGTTCGAATGGAACCGTATGCCATTCGGACTCTGCAACGCCCCTAGTACCTTCCAAAGGTTAATGCAGAGAATCTTCGGTGATCAACAGGGCCAGTCATTGCTCCTCTACCTTGATGATATTGTTGTGTTCTCTTCCACTGTACAGCAGCATCTTCAACGGCTCGATGTGGTGCTTGGTCGGCTCCAGCAGGAAGGACTGAAGGCAAAGCTCTCTAAATGCGCCTTCTTCCAGCCAGAGGTGCGTTATCTGGGCCATGTAATATCTGCTAATGGTGTTTCCACAGATCCATCCAAGATAGAGGCAGTGGCAAAATGGCAGCCCCCCCAGACAGTCTCAGAGCTCCGGTCCTTCCTGGGTTTCGCGAGCTATTACCGCCGCTTTGTGGAGGGCTTTGCAAAGCTGGCAGCCCCCCTTCACCGACTGATAGCCGAGCTGGGAAGCACCAGGACGAAGCAGCGGCCCTCACCTGTCATTGGGGACTGGACTGAGGAGTGTCGAGGGAGTTTCGAAGCACTGAAGACCAAGCTCACCACTGCCCCTGTGCTCGCCTACGCAGACTTCTCGCTGCCCTTCATCCTCGAGGTCGACGCCAGCCATGGGGGGTTGGGAGCGGTGCTCTCACAGGAACAAGGAGGCAAGGTGAGGCCCATAGCTTATGCGAGTCGAGGACTGAGACCCACAGAGCGTAACATGTTGAACTATAGTTCGATGAAGTTGGAATTCCTGGCCCTTAAGTGGGCAATGACTGAGAAATTTCGAGAGTATCTGTTGGGCCACCGCTGCATTGTTTACACAGACAATAATCCACTCAGTCATTTGTCCTCTGCAAAACTTGGCGCCACAGAACAACGCTGGGCAGCCCAATTGGCCTCATTTGATTTTGAGCTTAAATATCGATCTGGCCGAAGTAATAAAAATGCAGATGCTTTGTCCCGTCAGCACTCACCTGGCCCATCAGACATTGCAGCCATGCTTCCCGGCACTTTGCTCCCCAAACCTCTCCAACAGGCCCTGAAAATGGACAAGACGGTGGTAACTCAAGCGACTGTGGCTGTCTTACCTGAGAAGACTCCTGACGACATCCGCACCCTGCAACAGGCTGACCCAGTCATCCAGGAGGTTCAGCAGTATTGGGAGCAGAGCCGGCGTCCCAGTTATGCAGAGCGGCAACAACTCTCCTCACCTGCGTTGATCCTGTTGCAACAATGGGCCCGGCTGGTTAAGAGAGGCGACATCCTGTATCGGCAGATCTCCCGCCCTGATGGTGCCGAGCCCATTTTCCAGCTGCTCCTGCCTGCGGTGTTAATCCCTGAGGTATTAACACAAGTTCATCAAGAGCACGGTCATCAAGGTGTGGAACGGACCTTAGCTCTCCTACGATCCAGGTGTTACTGGCCAGGTATGTCAGCAGAGGTTGCAAAATGGTGCCAAACCTGTGAGCGGTGCCAGGTTGCCAAGGACAACCGGCCTGCTGCCCGGAACCCCATGGGACACCTTCTAGCATCAAAACCAAATGAGATTCTGGCCATTGATTACACCCTGCTAGAGCCAGCCCGAAATGGCATGGAAAATGTCCTGGTGATGACCGACGTTTTCAGCAAGTACACGCTTGCCATCCCCACCCGTGATCAACATGCTTCTACTGTGGCCCGTGTTTTGGTGGTGGAGTGGTTTTCAAAGTTTGGAGTCCCGGCAAGGATACACTCGGACCAGGGACGCAACTTCGAGAGCACACTGATCCAGCAACTTTGCAGTCTCTACGGCATTCAAAAGTCTCGCACCACCCCATACCACCCAGCAGGTAATGGTCAGTGTGAAAGATTCAATCGGACCCTCCATAACCTGCTGCGCACACTGCCTCCATCCCGAAAACGAGACTGGACCTCCTGCCTCCCTCAAATCCTCTACTCTTACAACACCACCCCCCATCAGACCACTGGTGAGTCCCCATTCTTTTTAATGTTTGGCCAGGAGCCTAGACTCCCCATTGATTTTCTGCTGGCCAGAGTTCAGGACCCCGTCAGTGGAGGTGTTCACGAATGGATACAGGAACATCAGGCACGATTGCAGATTGCTTTTGATGGTGCGAGAGAACGATTGAAGAATGCTGCCGAGCATAGAAAGACTGTTCATGATCAACGCCTTCGAGGAGAACCACTCAAAGAAGGTCAGTTGGTTTTTGTGCGTGATTTCAGCGCCAGAGGGCGTCACAAGATGCAAGACCTCTGGGGCTCCACTGTGTATTCTGTCCTCAGAGCACCTAAGGAAGGCGGAGCTGTTTACACCATAGCCCCAAAGGATGATCCGTCTAAAATCAAGCATGTTCACCGTACCTCGTTGAAGGCAGTGATTGGAGCAGAGTCCCCTGTCCATGTGGTAGCCCACCGTCCACCTCCACGTGACAGACAGGCATCTGAGTCCTCCTGTGAAGGAGATCTGGTCCTCCTAATCCCCGATGCTGCTCCCCTCTCCACCTTGCCAGCTACCAGGGCTGTAGCAGACACTCAAGCCGCCTCTCAGGTGCCACATCGCCCAGCCGGCCTGGTACCCACTGAGCCAGGTCCTTCCAGGCCCCCTCTGATGGCCCCTGCTCAACCATCTGCACCTCTGGTTATTCCATCTACCAGCTCCTCTGATACCAGCACTATGGCACCACGGCGGTCTGCACGCTCAACAGCTGGCCAGCATTCCAACGTCCACCGTGTCCCAAGGCCAGCGGGGGATTTGGCATTGGGTGCTGCAAACTCTCAAGGTTCTGTATCACACGCCGTCACTGCACTGTTTAGACCTTGGAGTTAGTTGTAGTTGTTTTTGTTTTGTTTATCATCGGGACGATGATTCAAAAAGGGGGGGTAGATTGTAGTGGGATGAGCTTTTTCAGCTTTAGTCCCATGTGGTCGCGCCGCTTTAATTTGAACCCAGTGTATATAAGGAGGAGGGACGGTTAGTGCTGCCTCTCTGCCAGCTGGTCCGCGCTTCCCTTTCCGGGTTACCTGTCTAGGTGCTGCAGACGCTCTGCACGCCTCGTTCTCCTCCGGTTGCGCAATAACTCCGACAGCACAGACTCCAAATGTCTCTGGCTCGTTCTGGTACTCAAACTGCATCACACTAAAAGGTATGTCGTGTTGGCCCCCCTAACCACCATTATTGATAGCATACAGTTTCTAACTTTTACCTCGCCCTCTCTCTAACCACGCTCACAGCATCGACGCTGGCTGCACGCAAAATGTTTGTTTTCCTCTCTTCCGTTCCTCCCGGTGTTTGTTCCACGCCACGCTAACGGGGTAGGTAATGTTTATGTTCGCCCCGTCAACATCACAGTCATTCAGATTTTAATTAATTAAACTCACTTACAGATAGGCCGTGGGTCTCGGCGCTGAGCCGGCAGAAGCCACGCCGCTTTGTACCCAGGACCGCTGCTGCTTTGTTGGGGGTTCAGTGTACACATCTAAGTGTGTTCCCGTCTACTGATGAAGAATTAGAAGACTATTCTAGAGCTGCCTATGCGCTGCTCAGGTTTATTATTTTTCTTTATTTTGCATTTATGTTGACATTTTCTTTTTCTTTCACCAGTTAAAGTTTCTTTTGTTTTGCTCCTGATTTAGAAATTCCTGGTTTTGGGTTTATGATATTTTGATTTGTGTTGATTTAATTGATTTAATTTTTCTTTTGGTCTCCTGTTTACCCCCTTTAGTTCTAGTTCTATTGTTTGCTTGTGTTAACCTGAGCGTGCCCAAGTCTCCACGGGTAGCCTCCGTTTTAGTACCCTTAAGAGAGGGCTAGTAAGTGGGGTTATTTGTCTGATTTCTGTTTCAATATTAATTTGTTTTGTTATAGTTTGAGTATTGTCGAGTTTGCTTTAATTGTTTATTTTCTTGAATCATTGGTTTCTTTTGGTTTCATGCCCCGCTAATTGTCCCTCTCTTTTGTTTACCTCCAGGTGCTGTGGGCCTCACTGGTGACCTACCCCCCCCAGTTTGGTGATGGTGTCCCTGTGTGTGTAGTGCCCTTCCACCCTTTTTTTGGCTTTGCCCTTGTGTGTGTTTGAGTGTGTTTTACCTGTGGATTGTGGTACCGTTTTAGTTGACACCCTCACCTCCCTTGCACTCACCCTAACCATAGCGGCCCCAGCCCTGGAAGGAGCCCAGTTCTTTTCTTGTTATTAATTAAAAAGAAGATTCAATTTTAGGGTAAAAAATCCCATTGTTTTACTATTTATAAAAAATAAACATTTGTATATCTTTCGATTTGGAAACACGTCTCTTGCCTTTTCAGTATAACGAACTTGTGTTGCCTTTGGTTTAGTTATTTAGTTCTATTTCTTTTTATTTCCTTATTTTTCTTTTCCCCGGGTTAAACCCCGGGGTGGCGTTGTTGGTTCTTTTCTTTATTTTGTTTAACTACAAAAAGTAACCCCTCGCTCGCCACACAAAGAAAGTTTAGCTTTCTCCAAATTGAGTTTCATCCTCTCATGCTCCCTCTCTTTCTCTCTCTCCTGACGCTCAAGTTCCTTCTGCTGACGCTCAAATTCCTTTTGCAGTCGTTCACGCTCTTTATTCTCCTCTTCAGGATTGCAATTGACCAAAATGCACTGCAAAAGCTCGGGCTTCTTCGCCTCCTCCGAGGCCTCCAACTCCAAATACTCCATCAGTTGCCACAATTTAGGTTTATCTAGCTTGGCTAACCGAGTGCGCGTTACATCTGCTTCAAGAAATACTGCTGGCTCGAACTCCGCCATTTTTTCAGCTACACAAAATATGGACGGCAAAACACCAAAAACAATAATGCCTCCACTATAGACCAAACAGCAAAGCCCAAAAAGTCAGCACACAAAAGCGGCTCTCCAAAGCACAACACCAAAGCGCCACACGCGCCACAAAAGAGAGCAACAACCGGACGACGCGTCACGGTCACACTACAAACGCGCACGAGGCAACGCAGAGCAAACTATAAACCACAGGGGATCAATCAAAACATAGTGTCCACAACACACAAAATTTCCTCCGCGCGCGACACCAACCACGACACACGACGCAAACCGCAACGCTTCATTCACAAAACCAACATGGACGCGCTAACGCTAACTGTCAACAATCCCGGACGAGCCCCCAATTGTTACGGTGCCAGGCTCGCCTCGGCTCTTACTAACCCAAAACCCCCTCCCAAAGGCTAACCCAGCACCTAACGTCAGACCTACCAGTCCCTGCGTGATGCATTAACGTGTAGGTGAGTCCTGTTTCCCTGGGTGAGTGCCAAAGTTTCTACCTGGAGGGGGAAACGTGTGTGTGTGTGGGAACTCACCCAGGTGGACGGTGCGCGCTCTGTTCGTGGGTCGGCTCCGGCCGTCTCCTTTGACTTTGTTTTCACGGCCAGCCCGCTCTTGGTTTAGTTGGTTTACGTTCATTAAGTGTGGGACAAAAGAAAAACAAACGGTGGTGTGGTGGATGTCGCGTCAGTCTCTCAGTCTCCGGTGCGTCGTGAGACACCTGCTCCCTGTGGCGTCTTCCTCGTGGGCCTGTCGCCGTCTTCCTGCTTCCGGCCCAAAATCCTGACTTCCCGCCCAGGTGCGGCTGCCACCAATTTTGAGAATCCCCAACACCACGCCCCCTCCTAACGTGTATGTCAGTGAGTCCCTAGCAACCACTCTATTCTACACCCCACCAGACTGACTCATAACAGTTGTTAATTAAAAAACATTTTACTTGAAAAGGAAAATATTTGTAAGTAGAATCACAGGACTTTAGTGTAATATATTGAAGCATGCTTTAGCAGCATAAACATAGATATTATCATTCTGTATACGCTTGGGGTTAGAAATGATACCAAACAAAGATTTTGAAATCCAGTAAAACAAAATAAATTTTGTTGCTTTTTCAAAACGGGACTTGAGTTTTATAAATTGTAAACTTTAGTAAAAATCAAGTATTAGAAAAAGCAAAAGGCTAATGTCTGTGATACACACACACAGACACCCAGATTTAGATATAGAGTCACTTCTTATTATCGCTGTTTACTTTGGTTTTAAGACAGGCTTGTGAGTTTTCTGCTGCGATGACAGTAAACATTGGTATTGTCATGTCTGCTGTGTCTGTTTTTCCACATTACTCTGACACTCACACTGCTGGTGTCAAAATTAAAATGCTGATTGTATTCATCCCTATTGAACCTCCAACTAGAAGATGACTTAATATACATCCTTTATCATCTTGAGGGCAATCATTTCCATTTTTCTCACTAAGAGTGACAGATGTGAACCATCCCATTGACCATAATTAATCTGTGTTTAAAATGAACAGGCCGCATATAGTGGCGGCATAGCCCAGGGTCTGAGGGCTCGTGTCACAGTGCTATCTGCATCTCAGTGTAATTATCCCATTGCCATGAATAATGGGACAAGGGGGATCCGAGTGATGCTTTGATAGAGATGAGATTAGTTTAATCAAGTTCATTGCTTGGGCTAGGCCACCGAATCTCATCATCCCTCCTCTCAAATCACCAGACCCTCACCCCACCCGCCAAAGCTCCCTTTACGCCTGCCACATTAGCCCGAAAAATTTATGACATCGTTAGTTTTAAGTGCTACCTCTGTTAGGACAATGCATACTTAAAGCAGAACCCTTTGTGACAAAAGGATTCATAAACGGGGCAAAAGCTGGAGTCCTGAATCTGTCGGAGGTACTGATATCATATGGTCTCAAGGCACATTTACAACACAAGAAAAAAATGTGTACATATCACAATGATTATATTACACTGTATAACAGGCCTAGTTGTGCTGGACCCCCCCCCATAACAGTAAAATTCAGTTATGCAGTTGGTATATGGCATATACAGATATATCATTCAAACCTTGGTCAAATAAATGAACGGTTTTGCATCACATTTAAAATCATTAGAAATAAAAACTGTTGGTTTTCAATAGTTTAGGCACCTCTCATTAGAAAGTCAAACATGGGATTCATCATTGTAATGTGTTGTGCCCCTGAGGCAGATATTCATGTAAAACAGAAAGAACATCAGAGGGCACTCTGTGTATTTACGGACAACAAATCATGTTTGTCAAAACTGACAAACCCAGCATGAGACAAAGGCGGTGGACTCCTATAGTGATCCTAGCTAGGAGAAATCCATAAACACGTTCCCTGCAGCGCCCCATCAGTCTCTGCAGCCGGCCTGACGTCAGAGGACGGGGCTTAAACTGTCCACAGAGGACAACAACTTTGCAAACAAAGCCCCAAGTCCAGCCGTTCGGAAGTCCCGACTTTGACTTTCCCCTCGCATCGTGTCAACACACCTTTCTGCAGCCCCCTCCACAAAAATACCACTGTTACAGCACAATTTGGGAGTCATTCATCAAATAAGACATAGGATTAATTAAGCCTGAGGACTGAATTAGCCTCCCCCTTCACTCATCAAGGTGTACCCTTGGCCTGGGGTTGGAGATGGGGGGGTGGGGGCTCCATGCTAACGGTGAGGGGTTGGCTGGGGGCAGGGATTTCATATCACTAGCATGTGTTTAGTACACCGAACGTTCACGTGTGGACACACAAAAAAAAAGATGAAAACCCCCTTAATCCCCAATTTACATATGATGTATGACAATAAAAAAACTCCAGAGGGGAATGCTACCGCAGAGTTGTTCATTACATATTAGCTTTATACGGCAATATATTTACCAGGATGAAAGGCCTTAAAGGAAAAAAGTTGGCCCTATAAAAGATTGACTGACAAAACTTCTGTCCCTGCAGGTACTTTCTCTACACTCGAACATAAACATCCATCAGTTTCATGTGTATATTGGCTGCTGTAGGCATTTCGTATCCCCCTAATACATCACAATAACAGTCTGCATTTAATTGTTGTTTTAAGCTGAATTATCTCCCATCCTACATGAGGACAATGACAGTATACAACATCTCTGTAATGATATATGACACAGGTTTGGTTTATGTGTAATGATGTCCCGTAATAAGTAAAGATTCCCTCCCCTGTGTACAGAGATATGACACACATACGTTCGTACCGTGCACCGAGTTCATTAGTCCATAGCATCCCGTCCCTCACTGGAGAGGGTCATGCCTTTGATGAATGGACTGTGTACCATGTAGCTTCAGGCTAAGATTCAGCACCTCAAGAGGCAGAGAGGAACCAACTCCGGTTAGAGCGAAGAAAGAGAAGAAAGGAAGGAGGAAATGAGAGGGAAAGAGAGAGAGACAGAGACAGAGATGAATTTGGATTACCCAGGAGTTCTGTCTCCCCCGAGTCCTGCATCCGAGAGACATTAGGAATCTAATGTGCTATTATTCTCCATCACCCCCCTAAGCCTAAAACATCTGTCCTTGGGGTGTCTCCGGTAATAGACAAGGGCTTTCGGACCCTTCACTAAGACAAGATAGCAGCTTCTACAAGGGCCCTTGACGTCCTGCCGACTTAATCTGCAAGTACTTCCACAAAATTGACATTGCCTAGAGAGTAAAGCAATCAGCGGTGTTACAGAGCATTTATATTTCAGTGGTGCTTCCACAGACAGTGAAACCTGACCTTTAGGAGGCCTGACAGAGAATTACATGTCTTGTCATTGATTTTTCTAACTTTTAAAGATTTTTTTCTTTCTTTTTTTTATTGCCATTTGAGTTTCTCAAGGTTAGCAGTAGGTGACTGAATGCTTGAGTATCACACAAGTGTGACAGCAGTATTTGCATCGTAAAAGGTGATTTTTAGGAAGTGTAGGTAAACCCAAACTCTTTCGCATATCATTACAATATATGCAATATATATATGTGTGTGTGTGTGTGTGTGTGTGTGTGTGTGTGTGTGTGTGTGTGTGTGTGTGTGTGTGTGTGTGTGTGTGTGTGTGTGTGTGTGTGTGTGTGTGTGTGTAATATATAGCCTAATATTTACAGGCCTATTCAGACTAGTCATACTTTATGAACTTTTAAAAAGTTTAATATTGTAACAGGAAGAATAGTCGCGGCTGAGGCTGTGACTAATGGGGATCTATAATAAACTTAGGATAAGTCTGGTAGTAGGCTACTCTACAGTTTTCTTACTGCTGTGCAAAAAAAAAACAAGGCTAACAATTCACTTGTTCTATTAACAAATATGCAATATACCTTGGTTCTGAAAACTATTGGAAACACATCCATTACATTCTTTGTTTGTTAAAATGGCTATACCATGTCTTTATTACAAGGAGCATGGGCACTGTAGCTTGTTCTGAGACACAGTTCTGGCGCTGTAAATAACTCATGTGCTCAAAGCAAAGCTAACCTACAGCTGAAAGTGGTTCAATAATTTACTTCTGTTTGCGTAACATTTGCTACATCGTCCAGCTGTTTTAGGTGATTATATGTCACTTTTTTTTCTCTTAAAACAATGCAAGCTACACAGTGGATTTTGGAAAGTTTAATATTCAAACAATGACACAATGATGTGGACTTAACAGTCTCTGATCAAAAAATCATTGCTACCTGTACAATAGTGAGAAAATTCTCACTGTCTGACCCCCCTTTCTCTTTCTTTCTTTCTTTCTTTCTTTCTTTCTTTCTTTCTTTCTTTCTTTCTTTCTTTCTTTCTTTCTTTCTTTCTTTCTTTCTTTCTTTCTTTCTTTCTTTCTTTCTTTCTTTTTTTCTTTTTTTTGTATTTTCAGCATCAGAGAGTAATTGTCTTCATATGGTCACAGATACAATATTCATGATACTCATTTTTAACATGAAAGATCTGTTAATGGAGGCATAGTATTTGATGTTGTATTTCTACTAATTGAATTAAATCTAGTCAAAGAGCAGAAATATTTGTCTTAAAGGCTTTCAATGCCCCAAGCCCCGATTATAAATGCGCCCCGTTTAATGAAAAGAATATATCTTGATTCATTAATAATTAATAAGAGGGAGAAAAAAATACTATGGGTACTCATTAATTTAAGAGAAATAATGTCCCATCGTTACGCAGGATGGCATAGCAACTACTCTGCTATGAGAAAGTCCCAATAGGTCCATCACACAGTATGATGGAAAACCATGCAACCTGTTTAAATAGGAAGTTTCTTTGCTAAAGAGATGGTGTGGGCTGAACAGATGGCCAAACCTGTGTCTTTCACTACTGTTTCTGTTGAGCAATTAAAAGTTTCTGGCTGTTTTTCTCCCTTCCCCCCAAAGTACAGATTGCAAACATGACAAGAGGTCAAATATCTGCAAGGGAAAAAGGAGTGGAACAACTGTTCCACCGAGCTGCTCTGGCCTCAGCTGGTGTGCAAGCGGACGTGTATTCACCTGAACGAGGACTGGTAATCACCCCACACCGAAGTGAATAATTAGTGTAATAATTACCAGGCTTAAAATGAATCTGCGAGCCACCCTTTCTCACAATGCCATCAAGAATAACAGGTGTTGAAAGTGCCTTGAAGGGACAGAGATTAAAGATTATTTCGTTATCCTCGGTCTCCTTCAGGCACAACTGTCTTGTGTTTTATCCTGTCATCCACAGTGAGGGTCATGTGGGGGCTCATTTTCCTCTGGCTTGGCAGTTTTGGGAGCTAGGCATTTGACAGAGAGTGAATGTTGTTTAATCTGGGAGTGTGAGCCGTCCTTGAGTTTCCTGGACACTCCATGTCCACATAACCTCCAGCTACATGGAGTTAGGTTGTACCAGTGGTTATTATTAGCTGCCGCACTGGCTTTTACATGGCATTAAGGGGGAAAAAAATCCAAGTGGTACTGGTTTATATTGATATATTAAACTAGAGTGAGAATGAAATGGCAGGATTACAATCCTGGCGATAAATCTAAATAATTACACAATCATGCTTTAGTATATTGATGTGTGTATAACTAGATTCATATTGAGTGTACAACCTTTCCAACAAGACATTAGCCCATATTTTTCTCTGTCATAATCTAAATTTTCTCATTAAAAGAGTGGGCACTACTTATCTGATTTCCTTGGCAGCATAGTGTATGTACTCTCTGTTTTGACTTAAGCAATGAAGCAAGTGAGCCTAGGGGTGTTTGTTCTTGTAAGAATTACTTAAAGACTTGTCAAGATGCCACAACTCGTGCTTCAGTTCCCAGGCTCTTTCGGTGTTTGTTATTCAGACTTCCTGTGTGTTTTTGAAATTGCTACAGCAGGTGTAACAGATCTTAGACACGGCGAATTAAATATTTGTTTCCAATGCTTAACAAAGTGTATTTTGTGTTTTAATTACAGTGGAACTGGAATAATCCCAATAGTATTACAGGGCTATAAATGGTCATTATATTTCCAGAATCACTATAATAATGTAGCCAGGGATCATATTGACATGATATTCTGTCGCCACACAAAAGAACCCAGCTGCATAAACAGCTTTGTTTGTGTGATTCCTCAGTATTTCCATCCAGCAGAGACGAGAATATGTGAACGTCTATGCAAAATCAAGACAAATGTGGGGTTGTTACAAACATCGGTTGATTACAGTATCAGTATGACATTCTGCACTTTATCTTTTACCCTGCCCTGTTGTCTTATAATGTTGTATCATTAGTTTCCCTGACAATGATTTAGCGTTCAGCCATCTACCCCACTGACCTGTGCTGTGTTTAAATGTAACCTTCTTTTAGCCCTAGCCATCATTTGTCACTTCTGAGCTGTCAGATACACACAAATTGGCCACAACCTGCCACGGCCAGTGACAGCAAGACACAGAGGGGCGGCAAAACAGGAGCGGGGCAATCAGCTGCATCCATTACATTTACATGGTCTGGGAAGGTTAGCGAGTTGTTCCTGAAAGATTACCACCTCTAATTTCTTTTGGGAGGATGGGACCTTGGTTTTGCTGCCAAGCCTGCTTTTCAGGTCAGGGCCCCCTGAATGTTAACTAAGACCCAGGAGCAGGTCAGCAGGCAGGCCAAGGGACCAGAGGAGAGCCTACGTCTTTCCCTTACATTGGTGGCCGGCAAGTCGAGCAGAAAGTTCCCATCCATCTTTGGCACAGTGCTAATGATCCATTCTGGGAGAGGTCTGTGCATGGTTAGAAAAAAACTATCCAGGTAGTTCTCCACTGGTGCCTCCCTGCTGCTAAGCGCAACACCAACTCTGTAATCTCTGCCAGGAAAAAGACAGGCTCGCTTACCAAAGACTTCTCCAGTATTTCTTCAATAAGAAACTGAATTGTTTGATGTCCTCACAACTGATCCTCAACCCTCTGGTTGTCTTCTCTAAGCTACGCTGCAAGTACATTTCATGGGGTGCCACAAAGGGTGCCTTGTGCTTTCAGTTCTTTAACTTTTACTTTGATCTACATTATTAAACAAGTCCATCTCAAGCTATGATGAGAAGACTATTGCAATGTGTTTCTGCAATTCTTGTAGCCTTAGATCATGTTTTGAATGCTACTCAGTGTTACCATGGCATAGACAACTAGGCTGCATAAAACACACAGGTACATACTGATTTATCTCAAATATTATCACACTTGCATCTGAAATCATACTGGCACATAAGCAAACAATAAGTGGTGACAACATTAATTATACTATTATGTGCATGTCTAAACAGAGTCACCATATGTAAACATGAAGAGACATACAAAATTATGAAATTTCTGTGAAAATAATGATAATAATAGTATAATAATAGTAATAATAAAAAATGAACCCCAACTAGCTGTAGTGAAAATGAACAAACTAAGTACAACAAACTAATAGTAGCCTATTTTAGAAATGTTATTGAATTTTCAAAAAAAAGAAGATATTGATCACTAAAAAAATTAAAACATTTCTTGACACAACATAAATATATATTTACATTTTGCACCTCTATGTTATCATGCCCACCTATAACAAGTAGCCTATGTCACAATAAACACTGTGATATTATTCATGCTCACACCTTGTAGTAAATAGATATATTATTTGTCAGGTCCCAGAACACTCTCTCACATTAAATCATATCCTTTATGTTTGATGAGAAGTATATAATATTATTTATCATGACCATACGTCAAAGGAAGAGAAGCCAATACACTGACTAACATTCTCCATGTCATTTTATCTAATTTGGTTTGCCATGAAATGGCCAATTAAAAATAACTGCATTACTTTGTTAATAAAGCAGAGGACTGACTCAAGGGAACATTTCATTGGCAGTTAATTATGCAGTCTGGTATTCTCAGACGTTCTCTGCAAATGTACAGTGAGAATATAAAGCTGTTATTGTGCTCTGGTTCCATTTCATATTTGCATAACAGAAAGAGCACCATGTGTTTTGTCGCTGCTGCCACATGCAAAGCCTCAGCGTGTTTAGAAAAACACTGTATCTGTAGAAGCATTTAGCATTCAGTTCCTGTGACATAAGGTAGTAATCCCTAATGTTTGATTTTCAAAACATGAGTATAATTATACATTTATGCTATTGACGCGCTGTAATCCACAAGTACACACAAAACATTGAAGAATTCATGTTCAAAAGAGACTTCAAACATCTCAGTGTTCTATCATATGGACCACTGGGATCCTTTATTTTCCTTATTAAGTTGTTTATATAAATAAACAACTTAATAAGGACAATAAATGAGTTACAATTCACCTAATTCTATTGTCTATGAACTGAACTACCTGCCCTCATTCAGTTGTGTTGTAAAGCTCTCTGTTTTCATGCCTTTCTGGGGTAAATGATGCTTGAACAGCTGGGAGATCACTCACTGTTAACCATATGGTTTCGTGCAAAAGGTCACCAATGTTTCTGGGGGTTAATATCAAACGCCCAAACATAGACAAGAGGGACCTATGCATATTAATGACAATCTATATTCCCTTGTGCAAAGATGGCCAGGTATAGCAAATCTGTGTTTCTTTAAGACAACAGTGAATGTACGTTCACGGTGTTCACAGCGACGGCGATTAATAAACTGAATAAGCTCTTTCAGTCTACTCTAATTACCTGACTAATAGATTTTCAGACTAATCTGCAGAAGTCATTCTTTACTAATGGGAATAATGGATTTTTGTTTTACTTCTCTTGCAATGTGTCAGTTATTAATACGACAAATATCATATCAGACTGAGATAAACTGAAACTGACTCATAAAGTTTAAATATTAACTTCACAAAGAGTTGCATTAATAAGTTATTTTTCTCCTAGGTATGATTTCCCCACTTTCCTTTGTCGACATTTCTCTTTACATTGACAGTGAGTGGGATCAGTCTCCCCTCAGCCATAATAAGAAATATTGGCTTTTAACCATCACATTAAAGCATATGGATGCTCAGGGCCATACCAACATTGCGCAAAAGCCTAAAGGGATTTATACAGAGTGTAGTTCCCTCCTCAAATCTGCAATTCGCACCAAAACAACTATCACTTTATGTGAGAATTAGCAAATAGTTACCATTTCTATGACATAAAAAAGGTCCATGCTAACATGCACTGCAATAATAAAATATTGAAACGCCTATGAAACATAAATGTGAATTCTTGCTACATCTGTCTCTTGCTAATTGAGTTGCTACCAAGAATGTTAGTACTCTGGAGAATAATTTGTCAGTGCAAAACATCGAATGGACCAATTTATTGGTTGCTGCAGGCTGTGGAGTTCCAACAGTCTTTGATCAACCTTTTTAGGTCAGTATCTCTCGAAATACAGAGAGGAGAATTACACAGCAGAGAAAATATTTCATCTTTTCAAAAGACAAGGAAAAGTATTTTTGTAGTTACACTGTTTGGCTGTAATGGTGAATAAATTCTTTAGAAGGCTCGCAGCCAGAGTGGGAAAATAGCAGCTTTTGTGCACAATATTTATTGTTTTGTGTGGATGGTAACTTAAACATTTATCATAAAAAAGTGACAAGGAGAGTAATTATAAGTTTTGCTTTTACTCATCACTCCCTGGATCTAAGATGCATGCACTGACAGTTACCGGTAGACTTCTCTCACACACTAAATTAAAAGGGTGCTTCAAAGAGCTTTGTGTTGGCTGAGGGGTTGATCAAACTTTGATTTTGAAAGATGCATCTCACTTTGACAATGAGTGTACTAAAGGTTGTTTGATAGCTCAGGCAGACGTCAAAACTCTGTTTTGCTTAAATAATATGATAACACTTAACAGAGTTACAGGAATTGTGCTGATCACCGAGTGTCCTCAGTGAACTCCATCTCATGGCAAAATCATTAATGTGTCGATGGTCCTGTATTTTGATGCATAGGACATACTCACCCAACATATGCATTTAGCTAATACACACTATAAACACATTTTTATCATCAACTCCCTAAGTGACTACAACCTAAACCCTAATTAACATAACACTGCCTAATGATATTCATCCTGTAGTAAAGTTGCAAAGCATCAACATCTTCATGTTTAATCGGATCCAACAATAAAAGTTGTGTTCATCATAAAATATTATGCAGCCTGCCATACTGAGAACATCACGTAACAATAGTCAAGATTTGCAGTCTCGAGGACTCATGGTACAGAGTGGGTTCTTTAAGTACCTTCAGTCTGTATGATCTGAAACTCAATGAAAGGCTGATTTATTTGTCTGTTTTGTTAATGAATTCACCCACTGACCACCCAAGAACCTCAGCTTTTTCTCCCTAACAACCTTTGCTCTTTGGGTGCGTATAAAGACTGTTTACTATTTGTAAAGACTCCGCTTTACCACCAGGCACCCTGGGTCTTGTTACCATAGAGTCAGACAACAAACCCTATTGTGACTTTTTAAGCCTTTTTCCCCCTGTTCAGCCTCATTGTAACATTTTACAGTAACAGGAGACAGCTGGTTAAAGGCTAACATAGTTCTAATGTACATAATGGCAGGGTGCGTTTTCTGGAGAAACAACATCTTATACATGTTATGTGACATATTGTGTAGTGATAACTTACAGGTACAGCTGGCCTTTCACTTACTGAGCAGACTTTGGTTGTAAGCATCTATGCTGATCTCCACTTCATCCCATTCATTATACCTATGAATGGTCCCTTGGTCACATTGGCTGGAAAACGGCAATTATGCTGGCAGTAAAAGGAAAAATTGAGTGGTATAGTTAAAGATGCTGAATTGCATTAATTAATTTGGAAATAGTAGACTAGCTAGCGGAGGCCAATCCGTCTGTGTCCCCCCAGAAATGCTGCCTCAACACCAGGCCATTTCTTTGTTGGTCTGCACACATATGGAGCCACATGTTTGTTTCTTTCTGCTGGAGACATGTAAAGAGACAGTTATCTGAGATTTAAGTCTGTTGATACACTATGAATTATAATACAATATAATAATAATATAATAATCATGGAGAAAATAAGAAACTGCACTAATATTATGTTTCTAATACAGAAATGCCGGTATTACAAAAAATGTTGGTTCATGTATAGAAAATGTCATCTTTACCAGCTGAAAACAGACAATAAACTAAAACATGTTTGCTTGGAATGTATACACACTCCATAATAGTGAGGTCATGTAATGCATTTCTTTTCAAAACATTTCAACAAGGCCCTCAAGATAAGATATCAGGTTGTACAGCACCACTACTACATCATTATCACACATGTGCAGCGTCTCTGAGGACCTTTAATTTGTGTAGGAAAAGTCTGTTCCTTCACTATGAGGTTAAAGAGTGGGTGACAAGTGAAGAAAATCACAGTGGAATGCATTAATTAGGTAGACCTAAAAGCATATTTATCAAAGGCTAAGCCTTATGGGAATTATCTCGGAAATGATCTAATAAAGACAGGACAGGTTAATAGAATAAAAGGCCTTGAATAGAATGTGTGCTTATACATAAAATATCAACCTGATCTCACACGTAAATGAATCATTAGGATGTAACGATTAAATGTTATGGCAAGCAGATCCTTAACAACTGAAATGACCCTCATATGTGTCGACAGTGAGAATTGCCTTCTTGTGTTCACTCTGATTAAAATGTCAAAGCCTCTGACTTAATTCATCTCGGCATTTGCGAGATTCCACATGAAATGGCCCAATATTTACTCAAAGACGAAAGACAGATTACATGAACTTGACTAAACTGATATCAAAAATAAATATTTCATGAACTCCCTTAATCAGAAAACAGTGCACCGGTCCATAGAGGAAATAAACAGCCTACTGATTCTGTCTGAATCATCTAAATGGTGTCAATCACAAGTGAATATGGAGGGGGGCCCCCCGTCCAGGCTAGTGATGACTGATGGCCCTTCAGTGGTGACTGAGACACACGGAGCTGATTGAGAGAGCTTATCTTTATGGTGGAGCCATGGAATTGTTAACAGGATGTGATGGCTTGCATCCGCTGAGTTGAGCTGGGAAATAAAGCTGTTGGGCTCGGGCTGCCTCGCCATCATTCACAGAGGTAATGATCTCTGTCTGGCTCAGAAGTAAGTAACAGTCTGCCCACAGGTTAGTGAGGGCGTGACACAGCGTCGCTGACAAAGTTGAACTTGGACAGATGAGCACAGGTCACGACACTGCTATATTTTTTTGAGACATTTAATAGGCAATTTAATAAAGATTGGAATATATTGTGAAAACCTAAGGTTCATGAAGTTTAAGTAAGAGACGAGTGGCCA
Organism: Decapterus maruadsi; assembly: GCA_030347415.2. NCBI lineage: Eukaryota > Metazoa > Chordata > Actinopteri > Carangiformes > Carangidae > Decapterus > Decapterus maruadsi. The sequence goes on along the minus strand of CM064893.1, from coordinate 12,495,944 downwards.
TGGACATTTTTAGGTTTTTCCTCATGGTCCAAGAGTAATGTGGAGTAGCAGCAGGGCTTAAAAAAAAAAGAATTCTATATTGCACCATGGCATTTTTTATGATCACAAAGAGAAGTGTTCCCATTGAGCACATATTGTAAAGGATAGTGGAGATGATATTCTTGTTGAGATCAAAATGGAGGCAGCAGTATGTTGAGAGGAAGCAGTCAAAGATCTAGCTGCACTCAATTATCTTTAGCAGGATAATTAATCAATTCAGTATGCATATCCAAGTCTCAGAGGCGTCTTTGAGATAATTGTTCTCATTGACTTGAATAATTATTTGTTTGCTGATTTAATTATTTTCGCATTTGGAAAACAAATGAACGTGAGCTGGTACATACTCCCTTTTTTAACGTTTGTTGTTGGAAGGTAACACTCACAAAATGTATAGGTCTAAGTATCAGATTGAAAGTATGATGTCATGATAAATCCTGATTCAGAATATCTCGTGAGAAATGGACTGCAACCATATTTACAATTTATGAGTGGATTTTCTTTCTAGACCTCTAACCTCAACTTGGAGAAGGTCAATAAAACATGAATTGTTTGTGCCTCATGGCATCAATACAAACTGCACGGAATCAAAGGCTAATATTTCTCAGCTATGAGGTCAGCCCTGGGTTACAGACACAGTGTCTTCACACAATGACTGGCAAGTTGAAAACAATTGTTGGAGTCCTGAGTTCACTCCATTACGAGTATGAATGAGACCTTATGGCTACTGCAGCAAATAGCACAAATTATGAGGGCCATTTTAATGGCACTCACTTGTATTTATCATGCCGTTTTAAATGTTTTGCTCATTTGTTTCCATTAAATATTTCATCTTCCCTTAAATATTCATTTAACTTCCTCTTTAAATTTTTTACCAGTCTCTTTGCAGTTGCTATCTTCTTGCCTCCCTTTTAGGCTTTGCAATCATAAATAATTATTCATCTACACCCAGAAAGAGATTGCATAAAACATGCACATGAATCCTTTTTGTCTTTTCTCATTAGTGATATACTTCGAGTAGCCTAAATACTTCCCGCTACCCCACTTATGGAAATTGGTTGAAGAACCTTCCTAATGATTCTGCTTCACAAATAGGTTATGCCTCCATCTCTGATCCTAACGTTCATCCTTCCTTTCATCACGAAAGGAGGGGTCTGCGACAGCATCTGAGATTCAAGTTCCTATATTACTTTTAAAAAAGGAATGAATTGGCTGCATCCTGAATCAGACAATAATAGGCTTTTCACTGCTGACCTGTAGAACTTATTCGAGTGTCATTTTGCTTTTAAAAAAAAAAATCACATGATCACCATTTTATTCATATTTAGCTTTGTTAATTAGTCACCTCAATGATTAAAATAAGGGGAGGAAATTTTCATTAAATTGACGACGTAATGAAGTTAATTTTCCAGAAATGCTCAAGACAATTTCGTCTATCTGAGTAACATATGCTAATGCTATAGCATGGCTCAACAGATTTATCTTGGCTAAACAGGCAACATTTGTCTTAATTTGTTAGATAATTGCAACATGACTCATTAGCAAACAGCACCATGGTGGAAGGTAGAGAAGCATAAACTCTTAATTTGACTGGATTATCCTTTTGTGATGAGGCCTAATGATCCACCAGAGTAAATAGCAATGTGTTAATTAGAAATCTCCCTGAATTATCTGCTGCACACTGAGGAAGTATTAACCAAGCAGCATCATTACATTAGATCTATGGAAGTCTTTTCTTTTCTGTCTGTCTTTCTTTCCTTTTTTTTTACAATGAGGTCTGAGAATACAATGGCAATTATAACTACAACCAAAAGATAAATTATAGTCCATTTGTTGAGGCTGACTTACTTCTGTCTGGAAGTTGTTGAGGGACTTTATTCATAAATATGTCTGGAGAGAAGAGATCTAACGCTCTCTTCTCTCCATATTTATGAATTAAGTCTAACCTGTGGGGTGACGCAAGAATATAAAGTGAATTGACATGTATTTATTTGTCACTAATGAAGAGATTGCCAAATTCAGACAAATACAATTTTCAACTGAAAATTAAAAATTGAAATTAATAATTGAGTCTTGTATGTATAATATTTTTAATTTGTTGTTTGAAATCTATCTTCTCATTATGTCTCAGGCAGAGTGCTTTTTAAAAGGGTTTGAGTTATGGTTTTTAATCAATGAAGAACCTCATAGCCTACTGCAGCATTTAAGTAATCATCTGCCTCCACCTAGTGGCTGAAATTAATCACTGATGATAACGTTACACTGCCCTCTGAAGTGAAAGGTGTAATCCTGTCAAAATTAGGCTAAAATTATATTGGTAAACATTATATAGACAATGTCAAACAGTTGTTAATCTAATATTTTGTTGTGTTCTATAGGCTACTATCAAGATATTTGTGGCTATGTCCTATTGTGTATTTTCCTACCATCTCAGAGAAAAGTCCACACTCCTAACAGATTATTACACATGTATAACCTGTGGACTGCCAGTATACACTGAGTGCTACTTGCTTTGGTCTGACATAGACTTTTGAGTTCTACCAGACTTCTGGGGCAGAAGTAGGCTACTCGTCATTAGCAGCAAAAGTAGTTCCTGACAAATCATTTTAACTACTTTATTTCGTAGTTCAGGGTTCAACTTATTGTTATTTGTATGCTTACACACAAAACAAAATTTGTATTCAGGACCTGCAGCGTAACAGTCCTATAATTCCAATAAAATAAACAGTAAATCAACACAACTAATTAACACTGAAATGCAGTGTATTGTAAACAGAACATGTTAGCATGTTAAGAGAGCAGAGCAGCACATTAAAATAAACATGCATGTTAGCAGCACAGCAGTGTCAGTGCATTCAATGAGACAGTCTGACAGCCTAAATGCCTACCTATCTTATTTTATAAAAGGAGCATATGTCATCTGTAATTATATACATTTGTTAGTTTACTTCACAGGAATGGGTCCATTACTAAATTTTAGGGGTCTATTTTTCTTTACATAAATATATAAGTAAATGAAACGTGGTGTTTGTGTTCTGGCTGTAGTAGCTGTAAAAAAAAAAAAATAAAAAAAAAAGTTAATTTCCACTGTCAGCAGAGGGCAGTGAAACTTAGCTGAGGCTGTGAATCCTCAGCAAAGTTTCTCAAAGGCCAAGATTGTCAAGGTTGCCAGGTTTGCTTAAAGAGCCGTCAGAAACAATAGAATTGAAGAGGGGTAGCTTGGTTTTGCGAACGACAGTAAAACACAGCAAAGCTGCAACAGGGATCAGTTGAGTAACAACGGGTGCTACTCAGGAAATGTCAATATGCCTGTGTGCGTGTGTGTGTGTGTAATATATAGCCTAATATTTACAGGCCTATTCAGACTGAGTCATACTTAATGAACTTTTTTAAAGTTTAATATTGTAACTGTAGACCCCAGGAAGAATAGTCGCAGCTGAGGCTGTGACTAATGGGGATCTATAATAAACTTATGAACTAATAATTATCGTCAATAATATCTGTGTGTGCTTTCCTTGGCTTTTTGCTTCATGGTGTGATTTCATACGTATCGTACGTGTCTGAAGGAGACACAACTGGCAACCTGGGGGCTGTTCTACCGCTAGCTGGAAACGCAACAACTGAATGTTTCAGTTAGCTGGCGTCGTTAGCCAACAACAGTTTTATTATCGTAACATTGCCGAGGTTACTACGGGAGGACCTGGCTAATTAAGTTTTCGGATACTCACTTTGTACTGTAAACTGACCCATGGAGTTGTTGTCCTAACTTTTTCGTAGCTGACGACTGTCTCACAGTTGTATGGGTAACAAGCCGGCGGCGTCAACTGAAGTGGACAATATTATTAGCTCACCGTCTTCCTCTGTGGCTACATGAGCTAACTGTAGCCCAGGAGCTAGCAGCGTGACCACCGTGTGTTAACGTCCACGGGAGGAGACCATAGGAGGAGACCCACTCTGGCTTGGAGGAAGGAAGGAAGGAAACTGATAAGTCGGATCACCATTGCTGCTTATGCAAAGCTAGCGCAGTTTTTTTGGGCTCCCGGGATCACACCGTGACGCATTTAGAAAAAAAGTGACTTATCTGTTCAGCCTGTGTGACATTTAACAGATTACTTTGGTTAATAAGAAATGGTGTTAGTTGGAGTCGCTGGCTGTCAACATCAGTCTCCCTGGCTAGCTGCACAGCGGGAAGGAGCTAACACGCTAGCCACAAACTTTTAAAAGAGTTGTCAGATTCAGCTTTCAAAGTTAACTGGGTTTGGAAAAGTAGCAAAACATCCCTTTTCCCTTGAAGTTTCAGCGACTGACTCTTTATTCTGATTCGCTTTAGCGACAGGAGAAACATATGGCATCGGATGTGATTGAGAGCGAGGCGGTGCTGAAGGGTGTAGGTGATATGAATTTGAACAATAGGAGCCCAGATTTTGTCACACCCAGGAGGACTAACGACGACGAGTTGGGCAACGGCCAGACTCCCAGCCCCTCGTCTTCTGGGGTATCGGGAGAGGGTGATGACGAGGAAGAGCTGGATGAATTACAAAATCGCGCAGCCTCTATGGTTGAAAATGGCGAAGGCGCACTTCAAGAGAGTCCAACCAAAACAAGAGGTACGCCACAGGAAAGGACGACTCCAGACAATGAGCAGAAACAGCCGGGAGCAAGAAGCTCTACCCCGGTGAACCTTCCTCAGCTGCGCTCACCATCTGGAACGACAGGAAGGTGTGTGTATGTGTTTGCGTCCTGGCGACTTATAGCTGTTTGCGAGTATCTTGTCTTCGTTTCATGAAGGCTCATTTCCCAAAGTACAGCACCTGATCCAGACGACAGGCTGTGTGTGCAATTGTCTGTGAATGTTTTCCAGTGCACAGGCCAGAGAAACTACAGAGTTATAGCTAATACTAGTGCTAATTGCTAATATTTGCTTTATCAGACCAAAAGTGAAGGGGAAGTCCCGTCCAAATATTATAGTATTCTTCTGGGCAATAGATGAGGCAATGCACAGCAAGCCTGATTGAGGCTGGTATAACATTTATTTCCACAGCATTACTGACATAATAACATGAACACCTGTACAGTGCTATGTTATTTTTTTCTGTAATATGTTATGTTATGTTTTATTTATTTGATATGGACATCACAGATACATTGAGACTGTTCCAGAGGACAGACCAGATGCTTTGCTAGGGTGTGTATAGCACGTGCTAATTTTCAACACCAGTCCATAGGCGGCTAATCTAAAAGTACAGAACATATTATCAACAGTATAAAATAAAAAAAGTGCATGATCAACATTAGGACAGTAGCATACTAAGAATACAGGGCACAGGATCAACGAGATGAGATTGAAATCATGATTGTAACAGTAATAATAGTAACAATGAAAATAATAAAATAGACTAGCCTGTAGGATCATATTACATGTAATGTAATCCAGCAGATCTTTTCTGGCACAATCTAAACAAAAAAAAGTCACATTTTCAGAAATGTATTACCCTGCAGAGCTTGTTAAAGGACTGACATTGTTCTGGTGAAACTATCCTTGGCCCAAGCCTCTGTAGATTATATCAGGTAACATCTGTGGGCAGTTCAGCAGCATCACAGAGCTACACCTGGCTGACCTTTGATTAACTTTTAAAAGAGAATGACTCAGTGATCCTCTGCAAAAAAAAAAAAAGTGTAGCCTGCAGGGATGTGCTCATGCAAGTCTGAACACATCCCTACAGATGCAAGGTTAGAATAGAAATGAGTGTAACATCTGGACAGAAGTACAAGTTCATAAATGTGATTTACCATATGGAGATGACCTTTCATTTTGTTATAACCCCCAGGAAATATCCTCAGGCTCCACTTGATCTATGTTTTGAATGATAAGGTGGGAGTATGGATTTTGCTTTTTGCCTTTTTAATCCTTATAACCAGCAGCTTTCTTGACAGAGAAATTGGAAATTTAAACATAGGGATCTTCACTTATGCCCACACTAGGACATTTTCAGTCTGACAGATATGGATTCATGTGTTATAGATTTTTTTACGGACCTGAGAAGTGCAAGGGAATGCAAGACTTTCTTTTCTTAAGTCTGACCAGTTTGCACTGTAATGCTATGAAGGAATTAAATATGAAATTAAGCAAATATAGAATCAAGGATTGGCAATTCTTCCCATGTGTTTTCATCACAAATATGGGATATATGAAGAGCTTATGGGGAAAACAGGTCAAAATCTTCACCCAGATTTGCATGTCGTGATATTACTTGGTACGAAATATTGTAATATGTGAACTATGAGCTTTGGATGGAGGTCATGACTAAGAAGTGTCATAGTCATAATCAAATGTTCCCAAACTACCCACCACTGACCTGTTTCTTCATTCAGCTTGCATTTAGTGCATTATTATTATAGTTTTAAAACTGTCATTTATTTTTCTCTTTCCCATCGATTTTCTAATGTGGCCAATTTCACTTACATGGAGCCAGGTCCCAAGTCTACTTTGATTTGCAAGAATTCCTTTTCAGGAAACCACATTCCTGTGGCACTCATACCTCTCTCAGTTGGATTTGAAATGTAATGTGGGGATTAGCGTTATACATAAGCAAAGCGCTAAACTGATACATTATGAAATGTTGAGCACCAAATGTCCAGAATGTTTGTGTGTCTGGGAGCACAAATACAGTCGTGCATGTTAATAATGCATCAAAGGGAGCTCTGTACAGCAAAGATATAGATACCATAATCAGCATTAGTAAGTAGCCTTTTGGTTTATAAACTAAGCCCGTAACACAAGCTCGTAGGCTTTACAAGAAGCCAGTGATCTGATTATGTGGCCAGCTGCAAGCCTAAACTCTCGAGGACACGCTCTTACTCTAGTCTAACTCTATGCAATGTGCATCAGCTTTGAATCGCATGGTGATTAGCACTGCTGCACAAATCGTGTGTCTGTTAGCTGGTGCAGTGAATCCGTCATGGCTGTTTCACATTTATTATGCTATGGGGTTAGGGTTATGGTATTACTGATGGTAAAGAGCAATGCACAGCTTGTAGACAATCAAAAATTTCCCTTGCTAACTTAAGTGGTAAGTAACTGGCAGAATTGACAACTCCAGACTGGATTTAAATGGATTTATTCTGCAGACTAGCCGTGAGGCCAAACAGTCATCTGCCATGTTGTGTGCATGATGACCAAAAACGTATGTTAAGTGATGCAAATTGATTTTGGGCGATAGTGACAAAGTTGTCACTAAGCCACTGAACAATTACACAACTGTTCACCTACCATAGGAAGTGTATTATGAGCCATAACATCAGCAGAGCATACAATGACAGCAGCTTTTGTGCTGCTAGAATCAATTTAGTGAAAATGTGTTCATTATCTTCCAATGATCCATCACCATATATGTCCATATCCAGTAACTTAATCAAGCTTTTTGTAGCTGAGGTATTAACCTAAGAACAAAAATTGCCTTTGACTCTTGGTAAATCAATACAACTGCAATGTTTCCCCCATAATCCTTTGAGGATTGTACAAGTCACAAGCAAGAGTTGACAGATAACCAATTGTATGTGTTTGGATTTCGTTTGTCACGGATAATCTTTGCTCGCCCTGCTCTGGTCCTTAATAGATTTGTAGTACAAGAGACTCTTTTAGCAATTAGAGATCATTAAACATAAAAGATAGCATAACCTTTTTTGTGTTTTTTTTTTTTTTCCCAGCCTCGAGCGCCAAGAGTCAGTCGCCACAACAGAAGCCCGTCTAAGAATGGAAGGGGTTGAACTTAAGGAAGAGTGGCAGGATGAGGACTTTCCACGGTATTGTTTTTATATATATACAATGATGTGAATTATGTATGGGTCCTGGCTAAAAGCATTCCATCACATGATTGTGTTTTGAACGTCACATGAAGCATAGACCTACTGAAGAGTTGATCACCTCATGTTTGCGTTTTAGACCCCTACCAGAGGAGGAGGAGGAGCTTGAAGACGAGCTTTTTGCCGGGACTTCTGAAGACAGAGACCCTGGTAATTAATAATAATAGTATATGGTGCATTACCACAGTTACGTAGGAAGGAAAAAAAAAAATTTAGATTTTGTCAAGTCTGTCTTCAAACTCACATGCCCTACATATACATTTTGGAAAAGTACTGGTTACTTTAATCATTCCTGTTAATTCTTGTTCAGTCTTGTGCGAAAATTCATTTGAAAGTTCACCCAAAACTAAATAAGGCTTCAGCAGTATGACCAGCTTGCCAGTTCAATGCACTCTGTGCAAAATCTGCAAGGATAATTTTTCATTGAATAGCTCAAGTAGAGGGAGAATAACACAGTGAAAGAATCTTGTAGTAAAAGACAAGCACTGGAAGATTGTTCTTGATTTGTGTAACTCGGACTACTGAAGCCTCACAAGCTGGATTGTCCTAATGTGATGGGAAAAGAAATCATGGATGTGAGTGTTATTATAGACCTGAAAAAATCTGAACCTCTATTATGACAGACAACATTAAAACCACTAATGTCTTGGTATCTACCCAAGGCTACGTAATGGACCACGGCAAGAAGGCAAAGAAGAAACTTGCAGCTCCGGACATCAGTCTGACACTTGACCGCAGTGAAGGATCTCTTCTCTCTGATGACCTGGATGACAGTACAGAGCTGGACCTGGACGATATTGATACACCGTCAGACAACAGTAATGAGTTTGAATGGGAAGGTAAGGACCTCACATCATGCAGTGAAAATGATAACAGGTTTCAGTCTCTGACTATGTATTTAAGTCAGTAAAGTTGACTTAATGAGGCAGGAGGTGCAAAGATACTTTAGATAGATACAAGTCTATGGTGGCGTAATTTATTTGTCAAAAGATTTATTGGTCTGTAACACGAAAACAAGAGTATTATTAAACCAGTCTTGTATCTCCTGGTTCCATTGGCATTTTTCTTCCTTGATTTTACAAGTTATGGCTCACTGGCCAAAGTGTAGTTAAAATATGCTTTGTTGTTTTTGTGTTTCCACACTGCTGCCTTCCTCTTTTTCACTTGGAAGAATTGTTTCCATTCACTGCCTGGAAACAGGCTGCAGGCCAGCAACAGGTTTCTCTCTTCCCTGTGGTAAGGTCTCCTGGACAACCCCGATTTTTTTTTCTGCCACCCATGAGTCAATCAACCTTTATTGTCCAGATTATTTTGTCGTCCAGATAATCCGGGGATGTTTGATGTTTCATATCTTTTCATTTTCCATTTTTGTGCATGACATTTTTCCTTTCCCTGATTTTTTCCTTCGTTTGCCAAAACAATCAAGCAACAACAACATGTTGGGTAAGAAATTGTTTAATAAGCACCGTAAAGGTGCAGTGATCGAATAGGAGCCATTTTAACATTCACTAATGTGCGCAATGTGATGCTTAGTCAGAGTGACACATTAAACAGGATATTATGCATTACACGAGATTGCACAATAGATGAATACACGATAGGACAATAAAAATATGATGAATTTAGCCTTTCATTGGAGATGCATTATCTTTATAATATTCTCTAGGAGTCCCGAATCTTACATTATATGATTTTTAATTATTGATTTGGTGGACGATTTCATCAATAACAATCGTCTTCCACCTCAGTGTCCTCTAAGGCAAGACCAAACTCTCATTCAGTTGAATGGGATGCTTTGAATACATAATTCGTGAATGTATGCTTTGCACACATGACGCACTGTGTGATCGCCACGGTATGTGGACAGTGCTCTGAAGAAGAAACACAGATCAGTGTGTTTGACTCAGTATATGAAGCTGGCCCACTCACAGAACAATCCTCATAAAAGTGTGTTGGTGTGATTTTTGTTCCCTAATTCCCTTTTCAGTTCTGCCTGTTGCATGCGTTACACACATGATCATCCGAACACTTTGCTTCATGGATTTCTGATGTGCAGTCATCGTGTGCATCATACAGCTGTTGTACATTGAACAGCAAAAGATGCTCAGCAATCCTCGGGTGTCTCAGCAGTGATGCATTACTGACATGAAAGGATTACCAGTATATTTGTTATACTCTGACGTGACAGGCTTTCCCCAGGAAAATTCTATATGCAAGACAAGTAGACCGATGGAAGATGAGGTGTGATTGTTGGCTGTTGATTTGGAGAGGAAGCATGCCATCCAGCTACAAGAAAGAAATGTGAAAAAATTGAATGTAAATGTTACTGCTCACTGATTAAAACGCATGTGACGAAAAAGGTAAATTATGAATTGACTGATCTGAAAATTGTATCAATTATATGATCAAATCAGATCTCATTCGATGCAACCACACAACCGTCAGATCCAGTTGCTACAATATCCAAGCTGTGTTTTTGAAATGCCTCTTCTCCTTCAGATGACCTCCCTAAGCCAAAAACCACAGAGCTGCTCCAGAAAGGTGTGGAGTCTGTTCAGGAGTTCTCGGCCTTGGAGGAGAGGGAGGAGGGGCGACGCTGGAGGGTGTTTCGCATCGGAGACCAGGAGCACAGAGTGGACATGAAGGCCATCGAACCTTACAAGAGGGTTATCAGCCATGGAGGTTTGGAGCATTACATATATTATGGCACAGTCACATAAAGACAGTAATTTTAAGTAGTGCGTCTGTAGAATGCACCAGTCTATTTCATTTCTCTTTTGATAAGTGTGTGTATTCAAAATAAGAGGTAAAATGTTATGAAGAGTTATAATGGAAATAGTGTTTTGAAACCAAAACATCAATTTTTGACATCTGATTTTTCACTCCAGGTTACTATGGGGACGGCCTGAATGCCATAATTGTGTTTGCTGTGTGCTTTATGCCCGAGAGCAATCAACCAAATTACAGATACATAATGGACAATTTATTCAAGTGAGTGCTTGTTTGAATTCCTTCGGCCTTGTGAGTGATCATTTCAGAGTAAATACTAATGTTGTTTTCCCATCGCAGGTATGTCATCGGCACACTGGAGCTGCTGGTCGCCGAGAACTATATGATAGTGTACTTGAATGGGGCGACCTCTCGGAAAAAGATGCCTACTGTCGGCTGGCTCAGAAAGTGTTATCAGCAGATTGATAGGAGGTGAGTCACAGTCTTCAGAACAAGAAGAAAAGACATCATTATATTTGGGCTGCAATTTTCTCATCTCATTTTTTTCCTGCAGGTTAAGGAAGAACTTGAAGTCTTTGATAATTGTTCATCCTTCTTGGTTTATTCGCACCCTGCTGGCACTCACAAAACCTTTCATAAGGTAACCAGTGTTTCATGTCATTAAAATGCCAAAAGGAGGATCTTCTTCTGTAATTTGACATTTTCTGCCTCTCTTCACAGCTCTAAATTTAGCCAGAAAATCAAGTATGTGTACAGCTTGGCAGACCTTGCAGAGCTTGTTCCAATGGAGTATGTGTCCATACCAGATTGTATCAAACAGTAAGTACTATGTTGCACCCAGCCACAGCACCACTCTTAAACTTCTGTTTTGACCGGCTTGCAATAAAAATGAATGTATACTGAGTGTCAATTAGAAATGTATGGGTGAAACAACATACAGCTCAAGTGTCTTTTTCTATATATGAACCTAGTGATTGGAGATTTTACAAGTACAAACCATGCTGCAGAGAATGTATTTGTGGCTGCTCAGCTGAACTAGTAAATACAGGAACTATGACTGCCTTCCAACCTCCCCTTCAGTATGTTTCCTCCCGTCTTTACACACTTGGTTCAAAGTGTAGCTAAAACAATTCCTCAAAATTCCTTTGATGTCCCTTGCCATTTTTTCCTTTTAATTGGTTCCCAAATTCTAGTGGGCGTGGCTGCGTATGGGGTGTAAACTGCCCGTAGACGAAACTGCCACAAACATTTTGTGCATGCATCAGTACTGACTTATCCTTCAAAATTGTATTGCCTCAACACGCTGCTTTACCTGTGTGTCCAGTATATACAGGTTGTCAGTGGTGATAAGTCTGGCTCGTTTTACATTTTGCATAATTCATCTTAATATGAATCATATATTTTCCAAAACCATGGCTGCTAGGTGCTTAATGCCTCCAAGCATTCTTGTCATAGGTTAACTGTGATCACAGAGAAGAGACTAATATTGAAACACTTAAAGCAATATAAAAATGTTTTTTTGTTTTTTTTCTCGAATGTTGCTGTTGGCTGTGTATTTCTCCTTTCCTTAACTCAATTTCCCTGCCCCCCTCTTAAGGTTTGACGACGAAAAAAATAGGATAAACCGTAAAAGGTATATGCACTTTCACTTAGGATGAATTTCAGCACTTTTTTTTTCATTTGCATTTCACAAAACTAACAACAGTATTATGTGTTGGCTTTTAGAAACGCACCAATACACCTTAATTTATTCTGTTTGTGTATTGGATGATAGCTTCTGGCCAATATCCACTTTCCTTCTCAGTGCCCCATATTTTCCTCATAGTGGATTTAGGACATTGCTAATAAGCAGACGGAATAGCTGTCTGATTGATTTCCAAAAATAGGTGGCTCAGTGATTGTTTAACCAAATAAATCCCATTTCTAAACCAGTTCTGTGAAGTTCAACTCAAAGCCAACCCTTTTTATTTTTTATTTTCATTTCTTTTGCAAGATGCTTCACTGTCATGCCAATTCAGTAAGATTCATGAATTTATGTGAAGACATCAGTTTATTGCATCAGTGCTTTCTGAAAATGGGGGCATCAAGTAACACTTATTTGCATGTGTCTTTTAAAAAAAAACAGGTTTAGATTTTGATGTTTTTGATGGTGGGTAAGTTTGTTCATGTTTGTTCAACTGAATGGGGTGGAACTACAAGGAAGTAGCTCGTCTTAGTCACTGTGGTGTGTGGTTGCACTGTAACCATGTCCTCGACAACATGGTTCCCCCTCAGTAACTCGCCCTCACTGAAAACTCGGCTTGTTCACTCTCACAGCTCTTTGCATGACTCACTGCATACCCTCTCCCTGCTGATGTTTGGTAATCGCCACAAGCCTCTTGTCAGCCTTGCTCGCAGACACAAGAGTATTTTGCTCATAGTGAATGTTCAGTTGCTGAGGTTTATTTGCAGATATGTCGTAGGATGTAAGGACATTAGAAAAGTGTAATGATGTGCCATTGTAGAAGAAATGTTGTCTTTTTTTGTCTGTAAAATGATGCCAGCTAATTAGCTGTACTTTCTCCTCTTAGTTTATAGGTTGTTTGACAAACTTGCAAGACAAATGCACTAAAACTCACTGATTGCCATGGAGTTCAAGCTATTTCTCTCTGACAGTATTAACAAAAACTGAAAAGTTAAACAGATATGTTTAATCTAATACAAGATAACAATTGCATTAGAGTGTTCACATGTTTGCTTGTTATGCTATGTGTTATCCTACCTATACGTATGAAATATACTGTTTTTTGGAGTGTGCTGCAGATATTGAAAGCAGTCTGTATGTTGACACGAAGTTTGGTTTTCTACAGTACACATTGAAGTTCACATTGGTGCATTTATCTTACAAGGTCTCAAGGGAAGTAAGACATTGACATTGATAGTTTGTATTTCCTAGATATCGTGTTTTCAGTAAAACTAGCATCATAATAAATGGGAGAAGTTGCCATGGGGGGAAAATATAAATAGACACATTTATTTAATTTGTATTAGGACACATATTCTGGTAAGTCAGAAAGTCACGCTTTATATTTATAGAAATATTCTGTCACATAAAGGAATTCCTTTGTGATGTTGGACATGGTGACATTTATGTATGATGTATCCCAGCCCTGTTATATGTGAAACCATCACACCGATACAGACATCTGATGATTGTCCGATCTGTCTGCAGGATTGACCAGGACATGCATGGCAAAGTGGAGGTCGCTGCTGCTGCTGTTCCAGAGTGACCCCTCTCACACTTTTAAGATGTGGAGGGGGAGCGCAAAGAAGAATGTTTAGACGTGCAGCCACTCTTATGTTTATGTTCTGGGCGACGCGACTGGAGACTTAGCTCTTTGCATCAGGAAAGTGCCTTTTTGAAACTATGCTGCCTGTTACATTGTGGAACTTTTGCTGTGTCAAGCAGCTTGATCTTCAGCATTTTTTTCCACATGCTGTCTGAAATGTTTTAATCCTTTTTATTGACTGCCGATATATCATGTCAAACTTAGTTTATTGATGTTCCTTAGTTACTGTTGTATCTACACTTTATTTAAGGCACTCTGTTATAAATGGTTGATGCATGCTCTGCTTCATTACATTTAAATATATATTTATATTCAAAAGGTGACAAAGGAGAGAAATTAATATATTTTTATGGTTGCTCTGATTTTAAACTGCATTTTAGGTCTCTGACCCACCCACTGAGTGGCATTTCATAGGACAAGTTTTGATGGCACCTTTTTCACTGTTCACTGCTGACGTTCTCTGTTAAAATCCTGCCTGGGGAAAATAAAGTTTTGTTTTTTGCCCCTCACTTGAATGTGCCCTCTGAGTTCTGGAGGGAGAACATTTGTGAGAGCAGCAGTCTGAAGTGAAGATGTAGGTCATTAACTAACATTATTTCGTCCAGGACAAGTCATGGGCCCAGTTCTTCTGTGGCTTAACTAATTAAGACAGAATGACCTAAAATAGTCCAGATTATTCACATTTGATTTGTGAATTGTGCATGAAGCTGTCTTAAATCATGGTGCACTCATATTTTGAAATGGAAGAAAATAACTACAGGGTTGACACCATGATCGTGAGTTGTATAGTTGGTGGTTGATCATGTGCAAATATATGATGTCGGTGTCAGAGAGATAATCCTCCCACCACACTGGGGTTGTATTTCGGGTTTGTTCTTCTGTTTTATTCTACATTGTTCCCCTCAATGTTTTCATAGCTCTCACTCATAAACATGAATGGTGAACACGATGAGACCACTAAATGTTGTTACATAGTTGTTGGTGGTTCACAGTGGTGGGTGGTAATAAGATGTCTATTAAAATAAAAATCTCACTGAAGCGCAGTTTTTATTTAAGTGAGAACTAACAGCTTACAATGTAATGTATTTTAGTTAGGAACTTTTAACAGTGGGTACCATGTGGTCACTATTTTATTCATGGTTTATCAGATGTAGGCTACCTATGTGTTAATTGTACAGATTACTTTTAAATGCACCAACACATCGTTAAGAGTTCTAAACAACCTATGTGTACCCACAAATCATATTTACCCTTCAAGGGGAAGACAGGGAGATCACAATTGTGTACATCCACTGCCTACATATAAGACCATTTAAAAAAGGGGCAGAAGTTTGAATAATAGAAAAGAAGAGACAAAAGAAGCTGTGCTGTCTTCAGAAGTGTTGTGAGTGCACGGACTGGGATGTGTTGAAGCACTCTGAGGATGGGTTGGCGGATGTGATGTGCTCATATGCTGCGTTCTGCAGAGACATCATTATCCCTCGCAAAAAACGCTGAAGTCTACACCAGCAACAAACCAGTATGAATAGCTGTCTTAAATTCTGCATACAGGAAAAAAAAAAGCTCCTAAGAGGGGAACAGTCTCGGAGAGTAGAAATTGGAGATTCTTCAAGCAAAACATAGATATACTGATGATGAAGATGTCTGCAAACTGTCTGGGCACAGCCTGGTCCTGCCCTGACCCTAACCCAAATTTTAGAAGGATGCTATAGTAGTCCCAGTCCCCAAGTCAAGTCATACAGGAGTAAAGGACGCTACTGTTACTTTGTTTCACATACTTTTTAAACACTTGGAGGGAAGTGGGTCTCATGCTCGACTCCTTTTTGACCTTTTATTGTTCAACCCCACATATTGGCCAGACTGCCAGACCTTGATTTTACTCTTGGGTTGGATTTAGATTTCCTCAACAATAGAACACAGGGCTAAATGGAGTATTCGCTGGCCAACTATGATGTTATTTGTACTGTCCCTTTAATGAATCTTTTTTTTTATTACCTTTTTTCATGGTGGCAACGGTTTGGCTTTCTGTGGACAGGAACACAGTTACTCAAATGGTGAAATGGACCAGAAAGCTG
This sequence comes from Decapterus maruadsi, assembly GCA_030347415.2. Taxonomy (NCBI): domain Eukaryota; kingdom Metazoa; phylum Chordata; class Actinopteri; order Carangiformes; family Carangidae; genus Decapterus; species Decapterus maruadsi. Next base: position 12,479,911 of record CM064893.1, on the reverse strand, counting down.
TGAATTCCAGCTGAGCCCGGTGCCCCTGGCCTGTACAGCAGACAGGTACAGCACATAACCTAATATTAATTCCATCTTAAATGGCAGCCTCCACCCTTTGCACAAAGAGTTTTTACGTCTCCCTTCTCAATAGAGGTTTTTAATCCAAGGTGAGAAACTACGGAAGCTTATTGCATTCATTCAATAAAAAAAAAATACAGATCCTGTTTTTCTGAGTAATTTTTTCTGTTTTTCTGAGTAATTTTTTGGGGGGATGAGTTTTTCTGAGTAATTTTTTCTGTTTTTCTGAGTAATTTTTTTTGGATCAGTTTTTCTGAGTAATTTTTTCTGTTTTTCTGAGTAATTTTTTTTGGATCAGTTTTTCTGAGTAATTTTTTCCTGTTTTTCTGAGTAATTTTTTTTGGATCAGTTTTTCTGAGTAATTTTTTCTGTTTTTCTGAGTAATTTTTTTGGATCAGTTTTTTTGAGTAATTTTTTTCCTGTTTTTCTGAGTAATTTTTTCTGTTTTTCTGAGTAATTTTTTTTTGATCAGTTTTTTTGAGTAATTTTTTTCCCCTGTTTTTCTGAGTAATTTTTTTCCCCTGTTTTTCTGAGTAATTTTTTCCCCTTGTCAGTGCCCGATCCGTACCCGGAACACAATCCGTCCCAGGCGCTTTTATTGCATGCGTGCTTTTCTACGGCAGCCTGAAGGCAGCAGACAGACGCCGGGCGCCGGCAGACACCGCGGATATATGCTTAAAACAGAGACGTTTTTTGGGGAAAACAAAAACACGCCAGAATTTCCCTCTATTCTATTTCTGATTAAATTAAATTTAATGTAGACCGATCAGTTAATTTAAAAACATTTATTTATTGATGTAAATGTGGTGATTTCTGCACATACAGACAGTGCCATGTCAGTGCTGCTCTTCTGACCAGCACACACCTGAAGCTTCGCTTTTCATTTAGGCTACACAAACTAATCAATGAGGCCATAAATTAATCTGCTCGCTTTCCACCGGCGTGACGACGTAAGATGACCGGTCGATCACCTCAGCCGGCCGGCTGCTGCCTCTGAGATGAGCCGAGCAGCGAGCTAACGTTAGCTCCCAGACAGTGGCTGCTCCCAGGTCGCTCTGCACTTCTCCCAAAACGCCGGAGCAAACTTCCAAACAAATGTCAGTCGGATAAACTGACCAAAGATAGGACTCTAAACTTCTCGCATCAAAGAAATATTTAAAATCAATAAAGTGACGTTTTAACGACACCACAGTGGACTTTTAATGGGACTTTTTTTTTAGCATTCGCGTTGTCTAACATGCGCAGTGAGCGTGTGGGACGGATTGTGTTCCGGGTACGGATCGGGCACTGACACCCCTTGTTTTTCTGAGTAATTTTTTCCCCTTGTTTTTCTGAGTAATTTTTTTCCCTGTTTTTTTGAGTAATTTTTTCTCTACTTCGAAATCTCGCGATAACACCTCACTTGCAAGTGACTCCTGCAGCTCCTGCTATGACCCGTCTTCAGCTCTCTACTGCACCGGAGTACCAGAGCAGCTACGGGTTTGAGCTACGCCTGAGCTTGAGTCTGAGTCCAGCTCTTATCTGAATGTCTCGGATACACACTGAGCAGTGAGGGAAATATGCTGGGACCGCTGCTGTCAACACACGAAGCGTTAGCTCGGCTCGGCTAGCCCCGTTCATCCCGAGCCACAGTCCAGCCGAGCCACTGCAGCACCGAACCCACGGCTCACCGCCACAGCAACGGGAGGAGCCTTGAAAGACAGACAACAATGAGGGCTGCCACCGTCAGCACAGGACGAACGGACCAGCGTTAGCCGCGGAGCTAACGCTAGCCGTCGATAACGCTTGCAGCTCTCCCCTGCTGCTGACGGCGGCGGCCCTCAGTTTTGTTGCCGGTGAAGTCGTTGCTGTGGCAGTTAGCTTGGGGCAGACGCTGCAGAGGTTCACCTGGATGTGGCTGTTTCGGCTTGAAGAGTTTTACCCCCGGGCGCCGGCTGGTCCCTCTGTGGGAGTCTCACTAGTTTGTTTGAATTAAAAGTGGAGCTTCGTGTTTCACATGAGAACAGCGCTGCCACTGGGATCTGTACAGACTATGTTCTAATAACACCACATTTACATCAATAAATAAATGTTTTACCATGACCTGATGAATCTGCATTACATTTTATTAAGACAGAGACCATGCTAGTGGACTGGTAGCTCTGGTGAGGCAAGTTACACACAGGGTATGATACACATGATTTCAGTTTAGTTAGCCGCTAACAGTTTTGTTTCCATCATGCCGGACAGTTAAATTACTCAGAAAAACAGGAAAAAATTACTCAGAAAAACAGGAAAAAAAATTACTCAAAAAAACTGATCCAAAAAAATTACTCAGAAAAACAGGAAAAAAATTACTCAAAAAAACTGATCCAAAAAAATTACTCAGAAAAACAGGAAAAAAAATTACTCAAAAAAACTGATCCAAAAAAATTACTCAGAAAAACAGGAAAAAATTACTCAAAAAAACTGATCCAAAAAAATTACTCAGAAAAACAGGAAAAAATTACTCAAAAAAACTGATCCAAAAAAATTACTCAGAAAAACAGAAAAAAATTACTCAGAAAAACAGGAAAAAAATTACTCAAAAAAACTGATCCAAAAAAATTACTCAGAAAAACAGAAAAAATTACTCAGAAAAACAGGAAAAAAATTACTCAAAAAAACTGATCCAAAAAAATTACTCAGAAAAACAGAAAAAATTACTCAGAAAAACTGATCCAAAAAAAATTACTCAGAAAAACAGGAAAAAATTACTCAGAAAAACTGATCCAAAAAAAATTACTCAGAAAAACTCACCCCCCAAAAAAATTACTCAGAAAAACAGGAAAAAATTACTCAGAAAAACTGATCCAAAAAAAATTACTCAGAAAAACAGAAAAAATTACTCAGAAAAACTCATCCCCCCAAACAATTACTCAGAAAAACAGAAAAAATTACTCAGAAAAACAGGATCTGTATTTTTTTTTTATTGAATGAATGCAATAAGCTTCCGTAAGAAACCAAGCGTTTTTGTTTTGTTTTTAAATATTCTTGGTCCAGCTGCTACCACACTGATGAACAAGCTATAAGAAAACATTGTACAATGTACACATTTATGTTGTCTCTTTGAGGCTGTCTGAAAAGGATGCTTTACTCTTATAAAGACGTTTACATGGTACAATTAGGTAACCTGAACCTTCATATGAATCTAAGAACATGAGACATGCATATCTGAAAATGAGTAGCCTACATGTTTGGGCCGGCGTTCATCCCAAAATCTGTTGTTCAGTAGTTAGTCACTCTCAATAACCTGCACTTCTGTAGATTTTGTGTTGAGGATTTTACCAAATAAAATCCAGGTTTAATGCCTTCAGCATTCACATTAATAACTATACAGCAGCACTCAAATTTTATACCAATGTGTGTTTGATTCAAAAAGTAATACATCAACTTAAGTTAATGGAGTGTTTTTTTGTTTTTGTTTTTAACTCAAGTTAACTCTTCCTCTTAAAATCCACTAGATGGCACCATACTTACGTTTATAGAAGTAATCCCATCACCCATCAATACTGTAACAATAACATTAAAAACCCTAAACACAGATCATTATGACAATTTTTATAATAATAAAAACATGTCCACAGAACATAATATTTTTACATGACAGAATATGCACAGATATTTAGTTAAAAGATTCTTAACAATATTTTAAGGGTGGATTCTCTTTACATTATAATTAATATTACTAAAACAGTTGATCTGTTATCAAATGGTCATAGCCTAAAGCCTTGAAACGCAGCACTGTCTCCATACATCTAATGGCAACATCATCAATCTCCGGATCAAACTTATTTGCAATCAGATGGTGTTGTTTTAGGAGCCACTGCATGTCACCAGCTCCGTACACACAAACGGCTCGTCTGTAAGTACCAGTGCAATGATCGTATGGGGCTCCTTTTCTCATGTCTCCTGCCAAATAGCTCCACTTTACCACACGAGCAAAGGCTTGCATATCTGACACATCATATTTACTGTTGGAAGGAACTGATCCAGGAACAGAGTGCATCCTCTGCAGTGTGGCCCACAGGTGCTCGTCCGGACTGTATGTGTCCTTTTCCCACTCCAGCAAATTCTGAACCTCCTTGTCCTGCAGCACATGCTTCACAAACGCTCTTGTGACCACAAAGTAGGCATTTCCCGAGAACATAGGGCTGCTAATGGGTGGGGGACTTTTCTTCACATTTGTCCTGACAACAGTGTTGGTAACATTGTGATGATACTGCCAGCGGCCTTTCTTGTAGTCATTGGTAGCCTCGGTCTCCATGCTGTTTCTTCCTCTCAGCGCCTTCAATGACTTAACCATCTCTGCATTAGTTTTAATGGGGAAGTCTGTCCCACAGGTGTTGAGCAGGTACCTCCATTGGATGTCTGTGTTCACAAGGTCTTTCATGCAGTTCAGATCTGCCTGCACTCTGGACCATGAGGCATATACCACACTTTCTAATTTACTTGCAATAAACACATTGGGAAAGCATGAAACGATGGCCTTCACAGCCAGCTGGAATTCTTTTGAGGATTTTTTATCCATATGTACACAGTAGATATTCTGCGGTGCATAGATTGCTCGAAGAAGTCGTTCAAACATTTCAATCTTCTCATGAATCACCATGGAGTAGGCAATTGGAAAATCCCTCTCCTCTTCACTCAGAGGCACTGTAAAGAAACCTCTCTTTTCAATATAGGCTGGGCAGTCCTCTGTCACATTTAGGTAGAAATCCTCAGATAGACGATTCCGCCTGGTCCTTGATTTCAGAAGCATTTCTAATTTACTTTTCTTGCCATCTATGTTTCCACTGATGATAGCTGAGCAGGCGGGCAGGTCCACTGAGAACTCCCGCGGTATGCTGATATCCAACGATGATTGTCTGTTAGATCTAGCTCCCCAAAGTGCAAAGGAAAGGCACATACCTATGAGTATGATACAGAGGAACCTCAAGAGTAGTTGCCTCCTCCACAACCATGCCATGGCTTGCAAAAGTTCTTCCTATAGGCTCGGTGTTCTTGTCTTCAGAGCAGGTTATACATTGACCAGGGAGAGGCTGTTGTATTTCATATTAGAAAGGAACCACACCTTCAAACAGGTGTGTCAAACCAAGGTGTGGAAAGGGTGTCCATACAAGAGCATACAGGCCATGAAAAGGATCTGATCTGCATGTCCTGGTAGATGAAGCAACACCTCAGGTGTTTGCTTTAGTTGTGCCTGTAGGCAACATTTTCATGAGGCTATGCCCCTAAAGTTGATATACACTACATTTTTCTGTATCATTTGATGATACTCTGAATACTGATACTGTGAAGTAACACCATCAGTATAGCCATTATTCTTTTTTTTTATTTACAACAAATCATGCAGATTTTAGTAATTATATATGATCACTTCACTTTCACATTTTTTCTTAACATCAATTTTAAAAAAGAGAGAGAAAGGTCGTAGCCTATACATAATAGGGCTGTCACTTTTTTTTGAAAAATTATCTTGAACGAATATAAAATGACCTGTAATTTGTTTGGATAAATTCAGCTCTGTGTGTGTTCATCTCACTCGCTCTCCGTTTGAATAAACACAGATAGGCTACAAACGCACACATATTGTATATTCTGCCCCTCAGCTGTGTGTGCAGGGGCGCTGCTAGGGCTTTTGAATTCTTACTGGGCGGGTAATACAGTCAGCTGGGAGGCGGGCTGTGTTTGATGGTATTTTTGACTGTCATATCCATATTTGCGAAAAAAGAAACATCATGACAGTTGACAGGCAGGGGAAGCACTGAGCACTCTGAATACAATGGAATTCATTTCGATTCATTTATTTGCTGCAGCATTAACACACTATATAAAAAAAGTATATAGCCTATGCATTTTAAACCATTAACATTGTTCAGAAAGATTTTTATTTCATTTATTTTAATTAATCTTTTCCATGATAATAGATTCAACTTTTATATCTTTTGTGTGTATTGCTTTTTGTTTTTATCTGAAGCCACTGGGGCTGGTTCAGAGGAAGGTGGAGTTGGGGGCTGACAGCTGCTGTTGCTGCACTTGACGTATCTGTTTGGGAAAAAAGCATCATTTTGAGGGGAGGTCAACTGATTGGATAGCCTATTAACAGCTTGCTAAACGTTTGACTGCATTGATTATTTAACTGATAAAACAGTGAAATGTAAAAAGAGAGAGAGTTTTCTTCAGAAATATGAGAAGTGAGCTAGCAGACCACGGACAAAGTTAAAGGATAACTTTCGTTTTTTACAACCTGGACCTTAAAAAAGCATCATTTTGTCAGGGGATAATGCGAGAACACGGGGCACCCAATGCAGCCTCTAAATAACACATTATCAAAAACTGATTGGTTATTCCCCTCCGAGCCCGTGGTGGCATGTTTCAACAGCTCCTTGACCTAAACCTCTGATCTGGATGATGTCATTTAACGGTGCCCGGCTCGTTTGATAATAATCATTCCGCTTCGGCATTTGGGTCCTTTTTAGCTCAACTAGCCAGAGCTGTAGTGAGGAAAGTCAGAAACAGTGAAATGTAAGCCGCGCCGCGCCGCCGTCGGAGATGACATCATCCAGAGGAGAGGAGCAGGAGTTTTCTTCAGAAATATGAGAAGTGAGCTAGCAGACCACGGACAAAGTTAATATTCCATAAATTTCCACCATGAACCACTATCAAACCCACCTTGCTTTTTGAAATTTTGGGTGACATATTTTCGACCCTTTGCTTCTTTCTCCTCTCTTTCCAGCCTACATTTCGAGCAGATCATTGCCGCTCGAATATGAACTTTTCACCCCACGTTCGAACAGATATTCGAATATCGAATAAAAAGTGACAGTCCTAATACACAAATATATGTAGGCCTAATTAGCAGTTTTTTTAATGCCTCATCTAATAATGTGACTTATAAACATACAGGCACTTTGTTGAATAAAACACCCATACTTCTAAAGAAACATACCACTATATTCCATTCTAAAAATTGACTGAAATACTTTCACCTACCCTGTCAGTCATGATATTGTGAGCAACCACAATAAATCCCTTAAATACAGTAATATCTGCTTTGGATGTATCTAAGATTGATTGAGACAAGTGCTCTCATCTGCATCCTGGTCTGCATCAGTGTCCTGTTCATGGATGAAGCTGTAGCATCGATAAACTGTTCCACCTCTGCTGGTGTACACCACATCCACCTCGTCTCCGCTGTCTGGCTCAGGCACACCATGTGGCATGTTGACAGTGGCACTTCCACTCAGTCTTTCATAGCTTTGTCTCCAGCAAAGCCTTTTCCTAGCATGAGCTTTTACCAAGGCAAATACAACCAGAGCCAATCCGAGTGCTAACAGCAGGGTAATAGGTAACACAGCTGAGGTGTGATCCAGAGTTCTGGAAGACGTATTCAGGTGTGTCACCTGTTCATCTCCTGACTTGCGTTGGGGGGTCTCAACACACAGAGCTAGAAAGAGAAAGAAAAATTCAGTGGATTGCGGCATCTAAAGAGTCCAGTGTTTCTTATGATAGGATAATCTATACCTGAGCGGCTGTCGCAAACACAGCAACCTGTGTCATTTCCTCCATCCTGGCAACAGCGGGCACAGCGGTTCTCCACAGCGTGAAGAGCAGAATCACGGTGACAAGTCAGACACTGGTCAGCTCTGGGCCCGGTACAATGCCTACATGAGCTGTCACACGGCTCACAGGTTTCCTGCCATGGTACAATTGACCAAATTAGTATACAGAGCAAATAAAAGTCAAATATTTCAGCTGTAAAGTCCACACAGAAAGGCCCCAGGCCCAGGAACTGAACCGAGAACCTTCTTGCTGTGAGAAAACAATACACTCCACCACCATGCCACCCTAGTAAGTCTTCATAGCATAAAATATTCATTATGAACTGGATAACAACCAGAGGCAGCATTTAAAAAAAAAAGAAACTTACTATTTCTTTAAGCATTTCACACCCAAGTTATTCAGTTAAAGCAATTTTCTTCATTGGAACAACAACATGACAGACATCACAATTAACTGATACATTATTTAGAAAACAAAGTATGTGATGTCACATTAGACCAGTTGAATCAGGACAAAGCCCAAAACCAAAACCACAAATATGGAAACATCTGGAATAACCACAACTTTTTCAGTCATTTTACACAATAAGAAGCTGTATATGAAAATGTTATATGTTATAGCTGGGGCAATATCTTTTTATCATGTACCTCTTCAGAAAAGTATCGCCCTTCCTCACAACGTGGATAGCAGACATTTTCCTTCAGAGTGCTGCCCCAGTCACATGTCAGGCAGCTCTGAGGCGAGGCATCTGCAAACACATATGATTTCACAGCTTGCGTGAAGTGAAAAACAAATGAACAGTGTTGACACGTTATCAAGAGGTCGATCTGTTGGATTAACTGATATCAGATGTGTAGTTGCTTCATCTACCTGTGCAGCTCTGACAGCTGGTGTGGCACTGTTTGCAAACGTCGCCAAGCTGATAGAAGCGGTGTGGGCAGTGCTCAACACACAGCTTGGTGCCTTGCAGCTCCAGAAGAGGAGGCGGACAAGCTCTGCAGGACTCTGGGCCTGGTCCTGTACACAGCTCACAGGACTGGTGACATTTCTCACAGCGGGAGCCCTCTTTGTAATACCTGATCAAATGTGTGAAATAATCAGTATCAACAAATCAAACATGTACAAAGACTATTAATTCATCCAGACATAACTTATGGTTTACAAGACTTAAAATGAATTCTATAGAAAGGTAAATATTAAATGAAAATCATAATGGTAACACCTCTCTCTGGACTTTGACATTAAGGAGCTGTCAATCTCTGTATGTGTGTGTGCTTCATTATGCTGCTATGTGTATGAGAACACTGACCCGCCCTTTAGGTCAGAGAGACAGAAGGGCTGTAGGAAACAGTAACAGCTCTCAACCTGAAACAGAGCTGGTGAATGTACAAGGGAACTTTAAAGCTGAAATAACAAATACGAAATCTGTTGTCCTTACACCGTCTGATACCCAGAGTAGAACCGATAATGTCAAGTGGTTCTTGCTGAAGGATTAAACTTGAATATGAGTTTACTGAATTCTTTCAGATTTTAATGCATCACAGATTTCCACGCATTTTTATTTCCACATCCATAGGCAGAGATGTGGAAATATAGAAATAACTAAATGTTAAAACAAAGAAATAAATGAACACATTTTACAGTAGGTAGTTGAGATAAATAACTTCATATATCCAGGATTGATACAGTATTTGATGATAATATATCTATTCACAGACATGTGGCTGGATAGATATGGGTAGAACAGATCAATCTATAGTGTCCTATGTTGATGTATTGGATATATGACCTACGTACAACTTAGGACAGACCTGCTCAGGGTAGTAGGCTAGGGCAGGTGGAACTGGGTTGAGTTACTTATCAACCTAAAGATAATCTCGTGACACACTGCTGTCTTACCCTGTCGGGCAATGTGTCACACAGAGTTGAAGGAGATGCAGAAAACCAGGGGAGCAGGTGAGACAATCTCTAGGCGATGCCCCCGTGCAGGTGGAACAGACGTGGTCACAGGGCAAACAGAACCCCAGCTCCGTTCCATCAGCTTCCTGCCTTGTGTCGTACGTACCGGCCGGACACTCACTCACACATGTGCCATCTAGAAAGCAACACACAGATCAATTAAGACCCACTCATGCACTCTTTCTACTTGTGTCGTATCTGTATTTCCTGTTCATAGGCATTGTTTTGTCATCTGACCAGTCTTACACATACCGTGTAAATCAAAGGTTCAAATTAATTAATTAAATAGCATAATAATAATTTCTGCAAAACGCATTCTGAAGGCTCTAAAATTAGAAATTTCATGAGCTACTATATTTTCCAATAATAATATTCCAGATAAAGACTCATATTTAAATTTGGGCACACATGTGTACGTATTATCATCATCAACATGAACGTTAGTAGAAGTGGCTCACTGTTAAGGTATTTGGGGATAGCACATGTCTGGCATTCATTGTTGCCCGGCCCCCTGCAAGAGTAACAGTGCTGGTGGCAACCCATGCAGGTGAACTGGTCTTCATGTAGGTAGGTCCCAGATGGGCAGTCTGTGTCACCTGTCACACCACACAACAGTGTGTTTGGATCCAACACGAGTCCCTTCTCACACTGAATGCACTGGTTTGGGCCTGGGCCAGAACAGCTCATACAAGTCTGGTGGCATTCTGCAAATAATCAAAAGGAAGACTCAGTCACTGAAACGTGAAATCACTGCAATTAAAAAAGAGAATATAATTGGCACCATTATTTTAAAAGTTGTCACTTTAAATGAAGTCTAAGCGGGAGTAGGCCTAACAGATAAACCATGATAGATGTTACAGTCAATGTTGTGTTTAAAGGTTCCCAGTAAATCCAACTTAATAACAGAAATGCAGTTCTCCCAGTTCTGTGAAAGATTGTTCCCTTCATTCAGCAACACTTTATTAACTTAATACAAGTCCGAGCAGATTCTTGGCTGCAGCTGGACCTTCCCGGTATTGTGGTTTTATCATTACAAGATGTAACACTTAGAACAGGCTGGCAAACAGCAAGTGTTGTATTTGTACAAGCTAATCCAGTCATTAAATCTCTTAAAATAATTTACATGTAAATGTGCTGTACAAATATTTGATTGGATTTGCTTTGACTTAATATTCTTCGTGTTATGATATTTGATTTTGTGCTACTCTCTCATTTGATTTGTTTTCCTATGTAACCTGATGGTTTCCAACAAGCTATAACCAAAGCTAATAAATTCAGCCATCCTGAATCTGACAATGTTTCAGAGAGGTGCAGATTCATCTGATCATTTTGGAGGCTGCATCGCCACAGACTACATCCGCAGAAATGTGTCCTTAAAACAGCTTCATCAAAAACTGAGCCTTCACTGCTCCGTTTCTGATAAACTTGAAAGTGAGAGCGGTTCTCTTGTGTTGTGATCCATGTATATTCAGCAGTGCCTCAGGATCCAACCAAGTCAAATCTATGAATTCAGGGGCTCACCTTGACATTCCATAGCTGCAGTTTCATAGTAAGTACCAGTGAGGCAGTCTTTGGAGCATGTACCCTTATACAGTTTGGGGCTAATCGTTGAGCAGGTCTCACAGTCATCTGCCAAGGGCCCTGAACAGCTGGCACAGGTAGGGTGGCACTGACCACAGCGGCCCTCCTCCATATCCTCATAATAGCCCATGGGACAGCTGGCTTTGCACGCACCATTCAGCATTAAGTAGAGGAAACTGCACTCTGAAATGATGGAGGATTTGTGGTGAAGTTGTACAAACAGATTCCAGGATGTGGTGTCGGGTTTGTTATGTGGGCATATTATGTTCTCTTACAGTTTAACTGGTCATAAAACTAATAACTCACTGAAACAGGTCATGTCATCCGAGCAAACATCACAGTGGGAAGGGCAGCGTCTGCAGGTGCCATCATCTGCAGGGTAAGTCCGCAGTGAGCAGTTGAGTCTACACATGCCGCTCCCTAAGTAATAGCCATCAGGACAGGACAGACACTGGGACTTGATGCCATCACATGTCAGACAGGAGCTGTCACAGGCCTCACATGAACCCTCGGCTGTCTCAAAGAAACCTCTGGAAGTGAAGTCAGGAGACAGATGAGAGGAGGGGTAAATACAGTAAGGGACATACACTGAGATCAGCCAGTTGCTTACTCTGGGCAATTCGACCAGCACTTTCCCTGGTGGAGAAAGAGTTTATAGCTGCCTTTTGAACAGCTGATGCAGTCATCACTGGTGCCCATGCAGGCCTCACAGTTAGGAGAGCAGTCCTCACACAGCTGCGTGGCAGAGTTTGCATAGGAGCCAGGTGGACATTGTGCAACGCAAGAACTGTCCTGGTCCAAGAAATACCCTGTGACACACACACACGCAGACAAAATCAAACACAGCACAATAAGAACTGGTGATTACATTTACTGACATGTGACACGGTCCCTGTTGAACTCTATCTCTAACCTGTGGAGTGCCGATGCCCTTATTTGGATGTCCTGCTGATCAGGCGCACCTGGGCCCTGTGCTGCGTGTGGCTTTAAAATCCAGTCTCCAGCGCAGCGCTCACTCTCTCATCCAATTTGTCTATTTAAACTTTAACTTTTGTGTTGAATCATTTTGTTTATTGGCACTTTGGTAGTCTGTGGTTCCTTTGCCACAGCTTATGAGCCAGGTTATGACAAGACAATAAATTGTTTTACCTTTGAAACAAGTTGAACAGTCCTGTGCTTGAGGTCCAAAGCAGCTCTTACAGGATGCATCACATGTGTGGCACTCACTGTATTTCCCTAAAATGGAAACAATAAAAAAAACTTTATCTTGTGCTATAATAAAATGTCATCACTGAAAGAACACAGAGAGAGGCATTAACCACTTCATCACTAGAGGAAAGCATGATAAGTTAAAGTTGTAAAGTGTGACTTCAGCTTCAATGATGATTGATAAGGAGAAGTGGACAAAGCACAAGCAATAAATACATAAGCAATAGATATGCTCCAACGAGTTTAACTACAGGAGTACTTGTGTACACGTGTACAATAAATGTCATAGTGTTATTCAGTTCACTGACACGTGAAACCTCCAGGATATTACCTGCAATTGAAACCTATACATTGGTCACATTGCTTGGACCATTGTTACAACAATGTGAAAGTGAATGTGCGACTGTGTGTGTGATCTTCGATGGATATTTAGGCAATAAATTATCTTTGATTTGTGGTAGCACAATGAGCTACAAAGGCCAAACTTCAACTGAAAAAAGTGTTCACAGTGTTCAGCAGCTGATGACGCATTCATATCCGGATGTTAATAATTGTATGGGTGAGGCAGAAATGTAAATGATTATTAGCCTGGAATCCCTATATGGTTGCTGACAATGAATTCTGTACTTCAGCACTGTTGACATGGACACCAGAGAGGAAGCAGATAAAGAGCCACGTGCTTGAGTGAGAGGAGCCTTTTGAAATTGCTCCGATGAAATGGCTCTCAACTGAAAGGTGACGCAATAGATGCACAGCGAGGTGACACAATGAATAGGAGATCGTCCTTCAACCTAGAGGTCCTTCAACAGGGTTCAAGCCCCCATCTCAGCAGCAACCGTCTGCTGTGCTAAAATGTCCTTGAGTAAGACACTGAATCCCTCCAAATTCCTGGGACACTGTACTGACCTCTGCCCCGACCTTCCATTACAGACAAGCAATTATTCTATCAGCAAATCAACCAGTCAAGGCAAGGGTCATATTACTCGGTATAATCACAAATTCCACTTTCATCACATTTGAGTCTCTGTACTTCGCTCATCATTTCACAGTATTTCACTGGAATACAAGGAACTCACAAAAGCCTATAAATTTACACCTTGTTTACACCATGTTTTTCTTTTTCTTTTTAAAAAAAAATAAAAATTAACAAGTGGTTCCTCATACCATCAAAATACTGTCCCAGTGGGCAGTTGACCAGAGGGCACTGGCCATGCAGAGACGGACTCCCACTAAGACAAAGATCACAGTCTGTTGAACGAGGCCCGTGGCACGTCTCACATGAGCTGTGGCAAGGCTGACAGCGCCACCCACTGGAGTCACTGTAGGTCTGCTGTGGACACTGTTTAATGCACTCACCTCCTGACAGGGCAGAGCAGTATACAAAGAAAAGGTATGTTATTTAACAGTGTACAGTAACACGTCATCTGTATGTCAGAAAATCCAGAAAACACAACATGTTAAATCAGTGGTTTCCAACCGTTCTAAAACTCAAGGCCACTTGAAAATCTCTAAAACGATGGTGGCCCAGATCCAACGCCATAATGTTATTGTGGTCAAATACTGTATTCTCAAAACACATTTTGGTGCTTCAGTTTTAGCCACGGGTGAGGTTTAGTGCACAATATAGTTAATTTAATTCAGTTGAAAGCCTTACTGTCAGCTTCTCTCAGACTGGAAGACAGAGAAAACACTCTTACTTGCTGTGGTGTATTGTCCTCCTGCACCTTATTCTGAGCTCTTAGAGGAATTTTCTGACTTTCTGTCAAACTTAGCATTGAATTCAGACAAAGTCATTATAGTGGGTGACGTTAATGATGATTGTCTGACTCGGACTGTCTTCTTTCACCTGCGCAGTGTAGCTAAGATCAGGAATATCCTCTCTGAGTGATGCTGAGTGAGAAACTGGTCCATGAATTTATCACTTCTAGGCTGGACTACTGTAACTCTCTGTTGCCAGGATGTCCAAAAAACTCTCTAAAGAGTCTCCAGATGGTCCAGAACGCTACAGCGAGGGTTAGTAAGGGAGAACACATCTCTCCCACATTAGCTTTTCTCCACTGGCTTCGGGTAGATTCAGAATAGACTTCAAAATCCTTCTGCTGACTTATAAGGCTCTTAATGATAAAGCTCCATCCTATCTGAAAGACCTCATCCTTCCTTACTGTCCTACCAGAGCACTTCGCTCCCAGAAAGCAGGTCTTTTAGTGACTCCCAGTATCTCTAGAAACAGACTGGGAGGTAGATCCTACAGTTACCGGGCTCCTTTACTGTGGAACCAGCTATCTCCATGGGTCAGAGAGGTAGAGACTCTATCTAAATTTAAATCTAGGCTCAAGACCTTCCTTTACGACAGAGCTTTCAGTTAGCTCTTACTGTATAGCTATGCTGCTATAGGCTTAGACTGCTGGGGGATACCAGGTTACATGGAGCCCTCTCCTCTCCTCTCCTCTCCTCTCCTCTCCTCTCCTCTCCTCTCCTCTCCTCTCCTCTCCTCTCCTCTCCTCTCCTCTCCTCTCCTCTCCCACATTTTGAACTGTCATCTTTATCTGTTGCACTTTGTAGTTTGGCCTTGGTGTCTTGCAGCTTTCCGCACCAACCACTGCCTGCATCGGCCCCTTACCTCCCTTTCTCCTGCTGTTAAACTGGCCTGCCCTTCCTGCCCATGAACCAGTCTGCCATCCAGTACTGTATTCCCATTGAGCTGGCCTGCTCTTCCTGCCTTTCCTCCCACCAGAAGCTGCCTTCATCAGCTCTCGTTAACATTTCCATGTTTTGCAGTTTCTGTGCTATAAAACTGTTTTCTTGTCTGTATACAGCATCTATTGCACGTCTGCCCGTCCTGGGCGGGGATCCCTCCTCTGTTGCTCACCCTGAGGTTTCTCCAATTTTTCCCTGTTAAAAGGGTTTCCAGGAGTTTTCCCTCAGTCGATGTGAGGGTCTAAGGGCGGAGGATGTTGTTATGATGCTGTGTAAAGCTCTTTGAGACAAATTGTTTGTAAAAATGGGCTATACAAATATAATTGCCTTGCCTTGCCCTGACCCATCGGCAACCACTGTGGTAGATCATATCTATTTTATTATTCTACTGTCTTTTCAGTATGTGTTTTTAAGTTTAAATAACTCTCTCTACCTTTCAAATTCCTTTCATGCTTAAAACAATCACCGAGATCTTGGAACTTGTTGGTAGAGAATGTATGTCGGTTTAAATCCCATCTGACACAATGATTGATCACAAGCCAATAAAAATAACTGAACATGTTAGTCATTTTGATGGTGTGGCAGTGTTTGTGTGCTTACTTTTATTTAAATAGCTAAGAGATTTATTTACTATCTCATAGCTTTTATTCCGACGTCCATAGAGAGCACAACCTAACATCATCATAGGCTACTAATTCCCCTGTTTGCATAAACCATTCATTTGCATATCTCATGTTACAGATTTGCTGACACAGACATGATTTGCAATCCAAATGAAGACTCAGAGTGCCATCAATTGTCTTTTACAAGAATGATTGATTAGTTTCTCTTATACAGTGATTTAAGAGTATATTAAAACACACACACCCTAATGACACTATATAGAGCAAAATTGCCATCTATATCCCACTATGTTAGTTGTTGATAAAAGAAAATGTGATAATTATTTGCTACTTGTACCATTGAGGAAGTAACCAGTCTGACAGGCAAGGCAGCGTGCGTTACTCCTACAGTCTGTGCATGGTGTTGGGCAGGGCAGACACACACCCCTGCCCCAGTCTTCATAGGTGCTCTGAGGGCAATGCCTGCGACACTGGTGTCTGAAACTGTAGAGAGAAAGGTTATTTCAAAACCACAATCCCCTCGAAAATGAGATGATTCATCTCAAGGGGCAATCCTGAATAAATAAATTCAAATAAATTCAAATATATCTATTGATATTCCATAACAATTTGCAAAACATGTAAGTTGAGCTGGCCACGGTCTGCTAGCGTGAAATAGGTCAATAACATGTTGACTTAACCTGGCTGTTGCAGCTACTAAACACAATGAAGCTCTTTTTCTGTGTTGTAAAGCAAACATGCAGAATAAAGCTTCTGAAATATCAAAGAGCCGATCAAATCTATTATGATTTAATGGCACGTTCAAAGCCTTACAGTGGAAGACAGATGATGTTGCTGCAGGCGGTTTCTGCCCCAGTGGGTGACTCTGAGGCTAGACTAAAGTGAAACCAGAGGAAAGACAAAACACACCGCATGCAAGAGGCAATCCCAACATGCAGTGTCTCAGTCCACAGCACACCTGCAGCTGTATTGTTGACTTCAATGCACTCCCGGGCCAAAAGGTGCACTCAATCAAACATCAGTGAGGACGGGACACAGAGATGGAAAAAAAAGGTGCAGGCTGCTTTTCTTCAAGCTTATCGTGGTTCTACTCTTCTCTTAAGGCAGAAAGTTAATTGGTGTTTTATTTGTAGCCCAGAGGCACGGGGAGATTTCTGTCATTAACCTGTCCTAACTGAGCTATTAAACATGAGACGGCTTTTAAAAAAAAGAGCTCAAAGCAGCCCAGATATTGAGTTAGCAAAGATGTCACACATAAACCATTAAAACAAGACTGACTCCTGCTTTGAACGCTTCACTTTAAATTAAACAGGCTAAAAAGCAATAAACCTCTAACGTACATAGTCCAACATCTTATGCTGCCATCTCATCTCACTGTTTATTACATCTGCCATACGAGAGAATCTGACCACTGACAGCCCAAGCTGCACTTCCTACTGCGTTGCCGTGGATTTGGTGCTAAGATGTGGTGGTTGTTTGAGGAGGAACAGCTGGAGGCGCCACACTAGATCCATCAACTCGCTCACAATAGCAGCTGGCCTGGAAACAGTACGCTACTTGAGAATGTGCGGGATGTTTAAGAATCCCTCTGTGCAAATATTAGACAATCCATTCCAGGAGAGCACATCAGTATTTCCAAAGCAACTTTTGTTTAGGGCATTTACTTCTTGAATTAGTTAGAAAAGGTGAAAGTATGCTGCAGGTGGTGGCTCAAGTTACGAAGTATTAAATAAATGAATTGTATGAATTGTATTGAGGAAAGAAATCACAGCAATTTTTCAGTTTAGCTGAACTTCGCTCCTCGGAGAGGGAGGTAAATGCCAATAAATACCAAGCATCCATCATGCTGGGACTCTTTCAATAGGGGGTGTTTCATGTGAGGGTAACACTGACCCCAACGATTCACACCTATGCCAAAGCTGTCTAACGTGAACATTTTTCATTACTACAAGCAAAACTTCAAATAATGGAATTTCTGTTCGTTCTGGAAATCACAGGGAAACTCTTCCTGCAGTTCATTATCGTTCCATGCTCTGCTGGATTTCTTTATTGGTCCTTGCCTCTCGTGGTAGATGTAATAAGTACTGCAGCCACAGAAATGATTGAGATGACCTGTCATTCTGAATCTACAAAATCATGTCTATTAAAGTAAAAGTTACACAAGTAGATTCTCAATAGAAGGTTGAGTACCTCGGTGCACCTATGTAGCAGCAGTAAAAGGAGGTGAGTGCAGTGAAGCGGCAGATTTTCCCTCAACCCTCCTCTGCTGTGATTCATACAAGCGGTCAGAGAAGTCAAGATGGTGCACCCTATATAATCACATCTTCTACAGGCTGTGTGTATGCATGTGTCTGTGTGTGCACTGCTCTGCTCTTTGTGTCTCCTTTCTCCTTCAGTCCTCACATATACCATAAAAACACACTCTGTTGTATCTCACTGAGGCTGACCACTGTTCTGTGCTCAAAATGAGGCTCAGGTAACAGTGTATGACTCAAAATGGAAGGTAACCTGACTCACACAATACCACAATACCATTGGGGCTAAACTCAAGGGAGAGGTGCACAATTGGAGGTCTGTTCTCGCTCTGTAACCTGTGTCACACACTGGGTCTGAGTGATAAGCGTGTGTAAACAGAAATCCAGGTGAACTGTAGTTTTTTGTTGTGTGAGAAATAACTAACTAACCAATTTATGGAAAGGCACAATATATTACCACAGATGCTGCATTTTGAATTAGCCTGCTCTTTATCTAACAAGACAACAGAAATGCAAACAAAGACAAAAAAAAGGTCGTTTTGAGGTTAATTATTTCTCGGTGGCATATTTAATGTCCATAATTTTGGAAAATGTATGAATAAATCATAGCCCCAGACCTACCCCAAATCAAACAGATGAATTCTACTGTATTAAGTAGCACTCGCACTAACTGTGAGCTGAATGTCTTTCGGTTTGGAGAACAGGTCAGACAAAACAAGCGTTTTGTATATGTCACCGCGGGCTCTGGGAAACTGCAATGGCCATTTTGGGGAACATTTTATAAACCAACCAATTTGCCAGTTGAGAGAATATAACAGACTAATCTGAAAAACTGACACTCCTAGTTGCAGCCTCGGTATTAAATGGCGTCTAAAATGAGAATACATTTGATAACATGCCAGACATGGGATATGGGAAGGCAGAATAATAAAACAAGGGAAGAAAACTCACAGGAAGTAACCTTCAGTACAACTGTTGCAGATCTCAGGGTCCTCTGTGTAAAAATGAGAAAAGATGATTCATTAGAATTGATGGACAGAACAAACCTGCTCTGTGCACCATTATCACAGGGCTTTTTACAATACGTTAGCCTGATACAGTACGTATGTAACCTACCTGTGGAACATGACTTGCAGCCCATCTCGCAGTCAATGCACTCTCCTGTATCAGGGTCCTGCACCTGCCCTGAAACACAGGCCCCCAGTATTATAAGCCTGAGCAGCTTCCTCTTAAGTTACAGTCTAGTCAGAAACTCTGCTTTACATTTACCTATGTCACAGGACGCCGTTTGGCAGACCCCATTCTGGAGTTTGTAGTGCTCCCGACATTTGGCACATATGTTGCCATCTGTGCAGAGTTCACAATTGGCTATGCAGGGCAGGCAGGCATAGTCACCCCTGTCAGGATAGAGTCCCCGGGGACAATGCGTCCGACAGCGACCTTGGTGGAGAAAGCGCTCCTGTCCATCTTCATCTAATGAGAAAGAGGTGGTGGGCACAGACGACTTGTTAACATACAACCTACTCTATTTTATACCCTGATGAAGATGCCACTATCCATATGGAACTCCTGCCAAGATAGGGCCTTTTTTCAAAAAGAAAATCTCGACTACTCTGGAAGTGAAAATCAATGGGCTTCTCATAATAAATACAGAGGTGGAGCCAAATGGACCCGACAATTACATGGGATGAAGAAAAGAGGAGAGGTCTTGCTGCCAACTGTGTGAAAGTTCAGAGCTCAAAGCAAATTACAGCGCTGACACATATTGCCAGAGATCAAATTTATTTGCTTCAAAAGAGAGAAAGAGAGAGATGTCAGGGAGCTCAGCGATTGCATTTAATAGAAAACTGAGGGTTCACACAGCATGTCATTACTCGTGCATCCTTGACAAAAAAAATATACCCAAAATGCATGTCAAACTCACAAACGACATCACAAACTGATGGCTGCTGCCCAGCATGCTGGCTGCAGGCCTGCAAATAACAGATCCCCGTGTGAGATCACTGACTGATGATGCTCCAACTATTGTAAACAAGAGCAATCAGAGGCAGATGAGAGATCAGAGCTGAGGGCAGAGACAGAGTCTTGTGTTGGCCCTAATGATTAATATTCTGCCACCTGCCGCACTAGCCTAGCTGTGGCACCTTAGGCATCTCTGGAAGCAGATGAGTTACAGCATTGTCTCATCTGCTCAGCGCTGCAAAGAAGATGTGTGAGACAGGGAGGAGAGGGGGGCCACAAGCTGCTTCTGCCTTTCTAAACCTTCCACTTCCCAGAGACGTAATCACAGCACGCACAGAGAAACAAATACAAACCACAGAGCACGAGGAATGGAGCTGAGACTTTCCTTCCACAAAGAGCATCAGTTACCAAGATCAAATGTATACTGAGGTATACCGGAGTCTACACAACAAAAATATCTACAGCAGTGTGAATTGAGATAGAGTCAGCAGAGGGAGAGATGCGTGACTGTGGCAGTGTCAGGAAGCATATAGCTACTATGGGATGTTTGTGTGAGGGAAAGGAAAAGAGAGAGGGAGGTTTGCAGGTTTTGCAGGTTAAGCCCAGTGAACTGCAACAGTAATACTTCCAGCCTGAGGGGATATTTTTTCTCTTTGCCTCTGATTAACAATGGGCCCCATTCTGACATGATCAGATTACACTGTGAAAACTAGGGAGAAAAACGATCACACCTTCATTTTCTTACCAATTTCAAAGGTCCCCTGTGGGGGGAAAAAAAATCAACAAGTTCCACAGCCAGTGTCTTGATTGTTTAAGGGTAAATGGTAAACCAGAGTTGAATGCTCCTCCTCTAAAGCAAAAGCATTTAAACAACTTTGCTCTCTGTGCCCATTAAACTGTGATGCTTTGAAAAAAAAAAAAAAAAACTCCACCTCTCTTTCAACTGGGTTACTGAGTCTGTGACATGACTTTGTTTGAATCTCAGATCTGTTTGGCCAGGTTAAATAAATAGATTAACTGAGGTAAAAACAAACAAAAAAGCAAATGGAAGGCACTTTAGTGACAAGGAATCAAGACATAAAGACATGCTTCTTTTTTTCTCATAACTTCGATGAACCCTTTGTAAAGCTGTTGATGATTCACAGAGAAACTATAAAGAAAAACATCACTTTCTAAATGTTTAACGCTCCTGCCCATAATGAACATACAATTCGCCTTTCCTCGCAGAATACACTGCCATCATTTCACGCCGCGTTATCTTACTCACCAACTCCACAGGTAGTGCATTCGAACAGCTCATGCCCGTCGCACTCGGAGCAGGTGGGATGACAGAGGACGCACTGGCTCTTCAGCATGAACTGTCCGCTCGGACAGGGCGACGAGGCTTTACACGCGATAAATCCGACACAGCAGAGAAAGATCAGAAAGGCTGCTGCGACGGACCTCATGGCTGCGCCCGAGGACTTCGACTGGAAGACAGCGGAGTGGGGAGCAGTCAGAGGGCTGTCTCCGCAGATGCAGTGTCCCTCCGTGCGGCAGGTAGCCTACACTGGCTGATCGATATGGTGCTCTGTGAGACACCAGCCCTCAAATAACTTGCCGGACTAGTTTATCCAAGTGAAGCAGTGGACAATGACTGCGGTCAGTACATGACAGAAAAATAAAGACTCTCGGTTAGTTATTTACATAGATAGATAGATAGATAGATAGATAGATAGATAGATAGATAGATAGATAGATAGATAGATAGATAGATAGATAGATAGATAGATAGATAGATAGATAGATAGATAGATAGATATTTTACACAGTCCAGACTTAAAGCTAGTAGAAACCATAAACAACTCACCTCATAATTTCCCCTCCAAAAAACAAAACAACAAAACATCTCAATGGAACTGGTGCTTTCAATAGGCTAGGTACCAGTGTTTCGCCTAAAAACAGGGAGGTTCCGGATCTGATAACACCTGACTCACCAAAACACCTGATTGGCTAAAGACTCACCTGTGGCTGCAAAAAATCGATGCCCTAACCACTGTGAAGGAGGCTATACTGATGCCGAGGTCCACGTCCCTTGGTTAAAGGTAGGCTATAGCCTATTTTAACTCATTTGTTTGATTAGAAAATGTTGGTTTACCAACCCTCATCTATTCATACGTCAGAAGTGTGGTCAGTAGGCGAGAGATTTGCACGTAAGAGGTTCAAATAAGGAGTAGCCCATAAGACAACTTTTATTTATTTATTTCTCATTTAAGACGCCTTTTTGGCATCATAGGCTACATTGATTGATTGAATTATTAGCATATGTAGCACCTTAGGCAGCCTATAGGCTACCTAATGTTAGTAGTAGGCTTTTGTCTTGTTTTGGTCAACTTTTGAATTCATTGGCCAGATCCCTATAGTGTATGAACACTGAACTTTGTTGAAAAGGGCTGAAGAACATCTGGATCAAAATCCATTTAAAAGTCTGACCATTGTTGTGAGGTCAGACACACCTGGATTACAGTTTGTCCAATAATGTAAGACAGGAAATAAAGGAGCTGTAGAGCTGTGCGTAAAGCCCATTTTGGTTAAAAAAAAAAAAAAAAAAAGATGGAGAAGGAGAAGAAAACAGTGATTTGTTTTTGTTGGTTTAGACACAGCGGCCTCTCGCGGTTCCGGACTGGACGTGTAGCCGACAGCCGAGGGCGTGAGCCAACGCTGCTCACCGGCTGACGTCAGACGGCAGCGGCGGTCGGAGGAGGCGTGGCTTTGTTCTGCTGCAGCGGAGAAATATGACATGGGGATGAGCGAGAGAGAGGGGGGGAGAGAGTGAGACAGCCTGGTAGGAATTAACGGTTCGTCAGAGGTCTGGACCCACAACGTTACGATGGGGAGTAATGACTGAAAACACCACGGTAAGACTCAGACCTGCTTTTCTTTTCTTACCACCCTCCTCTCCCCTCCGCGACAGGCCGATTCATGGCTCATTTGGTAGTGAACACAATAGGCTGCCACTGCAGACAGGTGCACCTGCCTTTATGCGAGTACGTGCCTCGACGCATTCAACTTCAGGTTCCGTGCGAATACCTTTATTATTATTTTCAGGTCGAAGGCAAACATAGTCGAGGCCACACATCTCATCGACGGTCTCGGGATGAGACGTGAGCCGGGGTCTCACTGTTAAATGCTGTAAACATGGATGTGCTCTTGAATCTGTATGCTTAGTCACAGACCTTTGTGATGTAGGAACCAACAGTGGCAGTGTAATGTATATATTCGTATCTACATAAGACAGATGAGTGTATTTTATGATGGCACCTTGTCCAAAAATAAGTAGCCTATTATATTGTAGAGGCTGTGGAGCTTTAAAGGCTGTAGTTCTTTTTACACACATGGAATATTAATCATCACAGTGTATTTTGGGCCATATGGCTTTACATGTAGAGAATGAGAAAATACAGCATCTTTATCAGAGAGTAAATCTGGTCTGCTCATGTTGAAATAATTGCACATAGCCTGCCACTGTCTGGTTTGATACTGGTGCCCGAATACGTTTAGGTTTATTGTTGGCCTGGTTCTCAATATCTCCCGATTATGCCTCTATGAAAAGATGGTGAGGGTACTAATTCATTGCTATGGTATTTTTACAAAAATAACACATCCAACCCCCTCCCCTCCCCTGACAAAGACCTACATTATAAACCTTTAATCTATCATTAATATCAGCTTATATTTGAGCAGGGTACAACTGTAGTGGAATAAAGTCTGCCACAGTTTCCTCTGGGTCATTTGTAAGCTGATGATGTACATCTAATCAGCTTGTTTGCTGTCTTACCTTTTTTACAACTCGTTCAGCCACCATTTACCCCTCCCACCCACCACCCGGTCGAAATTCTTGACTCAGGTTCTTGAGACGGGCGGCTGACTGTAGTTGAGTCTGATTTGGAGACAGCTCGAATAGACGGGGCAAAGCTACAAAGCAGGGCCCGTGGCTGCCCCGGCCAAGCCAGGGCCATGCCAACTCCATAGAGGGCTTCAGTGCAGCAGGGCACTGGGGAGAGGGCGCTTGGCACCTGATCAGTTACCACAGTGAATTCTGTTCCTGTCACTGGCATTTAGCTACAGAAAAGCAGAGCAGAGATGACGGTTGTTGTTGAACTCAGTTGGGCTTTCATGTCACTGTAGCAGTGCCGCCTTATCAAACTGCCTTTCCACTGATACAAAATGACATTCCTTTGCAAACATCTGTGTCGATTGCACACAAACCACTTCAAAAAAGCCAAGCAGAGAAATTACCCTCATAATGTTTCATTGTTTATAAAAGAAAGGAAGCCGAATGAAAACATACTTTCAGTTTATATTTCATCACATTTTCCACCAGGGTGCTGCTGAACAGTTAGGTTACAGTACTTTTCTTCCGGTGTCATTGGACAGGGATCTAAAGAAACGATCAAAATAAGCACCTGCGAACTGGGGCCTAAACCTTCTGTTTCCTTTCAAAAGAAATTCCATGTCTCCATGCCTGATTCCCCCAAAGTTTAGTCCTTCAGATGAGATGAAATGAGTCAAGGGCCCCTGGTAATCACGGTCCAATCACTGCAGGGCTTTGAAGTGGGCCCTGTTCCTCAGACATCTCTACAGGTGGGGAAGCAATGTTAAGTGCTCTGTCTGCACGTGGACGGAGGTCAGCTAAAGGCCATGCAGGCAGCCAGAGGGGCTTCTCTCATGCATACTATAAAATTAGTGGAGGGTGAAGGGGACCACTGGTCATTGTCACCAGAGTCACTGCACCATGGCCACATGTGAGGCCTTGATGTTTAAATGTGTTGTCTCCTAAAGGGAAAAACCCACCTCAGGTTTGTTTGTGAATAAAGACATGAACGCTACCTCCAAAATTACTGTCAGTCGCAGTAGTAAGCCTCGTGCCATAAAGCTGTCATAAATCTTTACTCCAGTATTCACTTTCACGCAGTGGTAGAGGCTGCAACCACAGAAGTGCTATAATACGTCCACTGCAGGAACTATTTAACCATTGATTTATGAACTTTGTTATAGTGAAGCTAAATTCGCAGGTGTTAATCTGCAAGTCAGATTGTGATGTCTGTGATGTACATGAGGAATCCCCCCGTGGCTTGCAGCCATAATCTTTAGGGAACCATGAAGGTGGAGATATTTGAAAGACTGGACATTAGCCAAGTCAACTGTGGGAGTTACTGGAGCTAGAAAAGTCTTAATTTGAGCCACAGTGAAGAAATGAGCACCTCCTTGACAAGGGTGAGGTGGGATGAAGAAGTGGTCGACTCTGTCACAGTCAAGAAAACAACTTCCGACAAACATGGGCCTCTTTCATCCGCAATCTTCTAATGAACACCTATGAGTGTCATTATCTATCAATGCTTATTTGAATAAATGTATTTCAAGAGAGCATTAGGAGGTTCTTTTTTAAACATTAAACCCAGACAGATTTTGTCTAACACTCATTAGATGAAGTCTCTTGTAAGGTTACAGCATTCAGTCACAATGGCTGCTGTCTGATTTCTGAAGAGCCCGGTCTAGTCCTTTTCATCTGACACTTGAGCAGCAAGTTGTTGAATCCAGAAACTGAAACCTACTAATTTAACACGCAACCAAAAGCCTTATAATGTTTGATGATCACTAACATTTAACAACATTATCTTGCTCTCAACAACAAGATAGAGCTTTGACATTCTTGAGTTGCATGATTGATTAGCTATACGTATTGATTTGCACTTTTTTTCGCCACAATATAATTTCAAGGTTTTGAGGTTGAATAGATTCAGAAAGGATTGATATGGTAAAATGTATTATGAGGTTCTCCTGGGAGACTTCAGCCCTTGTTGTACCACAGCCCTTGTGTGATTGAGGTTATTAGATTCAGGCTAATAAGCAATAACAGTGGCAGTTAGACTTCCGGTTAACCCTTCTTTTTGCAATGGAAACTGTTAGCCTGGCATTTAGAGTCGGTGCTTGTTGGATTAAAACGTGATACATAAGATGAAGCTAAAAGCATATTAGCTTTGTCATGTAGTCTTTGTACACAGAGACAAAACTTTTGTCACCTATGAGAAGGTGTCGGGGCTGAGAGGAAGAGAGACCACAGGTTGTGTGTTTTATGTGTGACAGACAATGATTTGTTTGTCAGCCTTTATCCAAACATGACACAAGCAGCAACAGGAGTTGGATGTTGTCTTGTGCCAAGACCATATCCTCCGTGACATCCGTAGCTTATAGACCTCCATAGCTTGCAAAATGTGTGTGTCTGTGTGTCACACGTGTATGTCTGCGCCTCCTGCACCTAATTGCATTTTGTGTTGTTTCGCTTGTCTGGTGCTCAGTCTGGGAGCAGGCTGGCTGCTGCAGACATCAGCCATTGTAACATTCTCCCCACTAGGCCCGACGGGCACAGCCATCCCCTGTCCTCCCTGGAATCAGCAAGGGAGCAGTTTCTAAATCAAACTGAACACTGTTGCACAGGATACCCTTGGTGACTCAATTTAGATTCATGCAGGCCCACAGTGTAGGTCATTTTCATTCATTCAGAAAAAGAGGTCAGGCCTCCTTTTTCTCTGCGAAACTCAGCTGCATTTGTTGGAAACTCAGTCTGTCTCCATTTACCGTTGCTGAGGAAGACATTAAAAAGGAAATGCAGGTTAGACACTACCCAGAGAGAAGAGCAGCAGAGCTGTTCAGCTCGCTCTCTACGTCATTCATTTTCTTAAGTAGAGAAAACAAACGCTCTGCTGTCTGTCACTGTCACTGCCCTTTCTTTCATCTTCACTCTATACCATGCAGCACATTCTCATCAAATGGCCAACAAAATGCATCTGTGAGTAAACTGCCCCTTTCTTTCAGCTACAGTAATAGATTGCCCATCTCCATTGTCTCTTTTTTTTTTGTAAGATGAAGATCTAAGATGACTCAAGAGCTCCATGATGTAAATTTGTGTTTGCAAAATGTTTATCTTGTGAAGTTTTGCAGGAAACATATTTTGACGTCACGTGCGTTGGTCGCCAGCTGTGTAATTTTCTAAAGAATATGCTGTTCTCATTATTCACCCCACTGCTACTTCCTCCTACTGCTTTTTTATGCCATTAAGAAACAAGCTATTTGCAGCCCTCCATACTTTTTGCTATAGAAAGCACAGGTGTGTGTCATGCTCATCTTGAAGCTCCAGTTGTTATTAGTAAAGCTCAAGGTTTCAATTGTGATTAGCTGTAACAGAAAATGCAGTTTAAGACTATGGGGCCCAAAATTCTGGGTGCAGCAAACATCCTCCATCCATCCTAACAAGAAAAAGCATCACATAGAGCTGTCATTACAGAATATAGATAGCTCTTTTCAGAATGTCAACCAGATGCAGCGTAAACAACGTTGTTCGATTTAATAAAAACTTTAAAATTGGGGTTGAGGGTCTGAATAAGGTCAAGAAGCTCTGCACGTATACAAGAAGCTGAATTTGAAACTCAACATCTGTGTTGGGGTTTATTCTACAACTAACTGTGATCGGCTAATGCCACATCCGTCACTAGACATCATTCCAAACAAATGCTTTTCAAATCCACAAAGTGGTGGATGGAGTTTGTGGTACACAAATTACTCCTGTTGAACAGACACTATCTTTTTGGCTATTTCATGAAAAACATGGCACAAGAAACTTCTATTAGGAACTTAACTGGCCTAAACCTGACAATTAAAAGTGTATGGAATAATAAAACCCTCCATGAGCTTAATCAGACCACAAAGCCCTGTCCGTGAATCACTTGCTTCTAATACACTTTAATGTTTTTGTGGAAGTTCTTTGAACTATAAAAGGGGAAACATTTGCATGCATGCATCACCACTCACTACAACATAATTAATAAAATGTCAGTTACTGACACTTCACATCTGAGTATGACACATCTTTCCTACACAGTGTACCCATGCATGCCCACTGAATGCCCTCTTTGTGGGTGCACTTGAGGCCAGTTTGAGAGTGAGCACACAGACAAAGTTACTTAGCCCAAGATTTATTTTTTTATCCAAGAGGGCAGTATAAAAGTAGGTATCAAAGATCTTAGATCCATTAACCATTGTTTGTTTCCGATGAGAGATCGAACTCCATCCTGGTTAATGGGAGTAAATAAATAACACTTGCATCAGATTCATAGTGTCTGCTCTTCTTTTGATGCCTCTACTAATTGGTGGCTTGTGCTCTGGTCAAGTATCCTCAAAATGCGCAGTTTGAGTGTTAGATTAAAGTGGGTGCAAGAAGCACTCGTGGACCTTTGGTTCAATTTAGGATCATTTTTAGCTTCCCTCAATAGTTTTTTTTATTTTTTTTATAAATGTCACACAACAAGAGTGAGCAGTGCATTCTGTTTTCTTCATTCCAGTGACGTTATGTTTTCGGGTTGTCCAACCATCTCTCGTATGCTCGTAAATTTGATATGTCAGGGACACCTTAAGGAGATTTTTCTCAATTTTAGTACAAACTTTCACAGGTCAAAGGTTAGGGTAACTGTGATGTGATCATAACACACATTTTTGGCCATAGCTGAAGAGTTCATTCAGTGATTATTTTAGCAGCATTTCACAGAAGTGGATAAATATGCACAAGGTCAAAGGTGAACTTCACTGTGACTCAGTACGACCTGCAAAAACACATCCACCTCTCATTCAACACCACAGCTCATCAACTGAAGGCAGGTTACATCTTATGTGGTGCCGTATATGTGCGAAACATCCGTGTTTCGAATTTCTACAGCTCCTTCGCAGCAACATCCATATTTAAGGCATCATCTGTTGTCATGGCTACAGCTTGGCAAAGTATGTGAACACATACAAGGTACTTGATTGTGTGTGTGTGTGTGTGTGTGTGTGTGTGTGTGTGTGTGTGTGTGTGTGTGTGTTAATTATTTCTCTCAATGGACGAACACAGTACAGCAGTAGATATACAGCAGAGTGGAACAACAGTCAACAGTCAGTTCAAGTTTTATGTACATATCACAAATCACACCCTTTATTAAATGCCTTTACAGTCTTCACTGCATGAATTATATGAGACGAGACAGACATGGAAGTAAACTGCAACTTGACTGGTCAGCAGATGCTTAAAGCGGTGAGGCAGTAGCTCCAGTTATTTATTGGCTAGTGCCTTTACCATTATTAGCATCTAGAAAGCCTAGGTTTATGTCTGTTACTATGGATAAGAATACATTGGCCATTTTTATGTTAAATGATGTGATGTAGGTCGCATTTTCTTTTTCCATCACAGAGAGATGAGTTCATTTCAAATTCAGACATTAGCCTATCCTGCCATCAGATGTTGCAATTCAAGCTCATTTTACATAATCTAGTTGGCAGGAAAGGTGACTAACTCTCAGGGCCTGATCTACTAAGATCTCAGATAAGGGGCGCTAAATTGCGTGCTCCTGGTAAAAATTAGCGTGTCTGGTTAGCGCATGAACAACAGGTGATCTACTAAGAGTAACACGCTAAATGACAGCACACGCATTCTGCAGTATTTAAATGAGGGTTTGCGCATGGTAATGGTTTCCGCGGTGGACAGAGAGCTGGATGGACACATAGAATTTGATCCGATGGATTAATAGAGAGCTCAGGTGGGACACTGAGGACACAATGACCAGAGGGATCAAGGACGGGGTGAAGACAGAGGTGACTGACGTTTCGTTTCGGACCCGCAGCTGGGCAGCCGCATACTCCAGTGGGAGGAGATCATATAGGAGGAGAGACGTGTGACCTGCGTGCTTAAATGACTTTAAACATGTGAAAAAAAAAACTGCTAGTTTGCTGGAATGACTCCGATGCGAGGAAATGCAGAGATGTAAGAGCTTTTGCCCTGGCAGGTATTAAATCAATAAAAGAAAAAAAGCCGCGTCAGATAACACTTGCCTTTCAAACGTACTAAATAAAGACGCAAAAACTTCCACCGCAATCTGCTTCAGGTTTGTTAAATCACGCTGCGTGTGCTAAATTAATCTATTTGCATCTTCTCCTCCCAATATTTTGCACGTTCTGGCAGAAACGCCCATATTTGCATATTCATCAAGGCAAACGCGCTAAATACATCACGCATGCTTTTTTGCCCGTTTGAGAGACGCAATCCTCAGTGCACCCGGTTAGTAGATCAGCTTGCACATTTTTTTGCGGGTGACATCATGTTTGCACACGTTTTAATACAAGCAAACCTTTAGTAGATCAGGCCCTCTGTCTTAATGTGTGACTGTGCAGCTGTGCATGTCAAATAAACTTAGTGGCAGTGTCATAAGGCCAATGGTTTCCATGAACCAAATCAATGAATTTTGAAATTGTTTCCTTAGGCTTTCCTTTTTGTGAGAGCAAATGCAAATAGATTTTTTCTCCTTTAGACAGTAAACATGCATGTCTCCCAAACCATGTGGGAATATACAAGCAGTGTCTTTGTGCATGTATGTCTTTGAGTGTGTGCAGGTTTGAGGTGATTGGTAACTGATTGCTGAACGATCACCGTCGCATTCTTGTTGTATAGCCAGAAACGCACAGCTTTTTTGATTTTTAATGTCTTTTTCTTCAGATTCTAAATTAAGAATAAGGTTATGTGATGTTGCTCTTTCCACCTACTTGAATGTACATGCACAAGCATGCAAGTACCCACGCACAGAATCAATCCAATAGTGGTGCCACACTGTACAATACAGGTATTGTGAGATGTAGAGTCTGAGATATAACAGGTGTCAAAACAAGCTCTTCTTGTATTTCCTCTCTTGCTGGCGTTTCGGAGGAGATAATAAAATTCACATTTTCAAGGGTCATTGTAGGGCGTTGTTGCTGACTTTTTGGCAAAACAGATATTTTCCTCATATTTTCCAACACGTGTGATGCTTTTTTAAAGGTACACTGCAACACAGCACAGTGTCCATGTGTTTTTTTTAGTTAGGGTTGAGAAAGAGAGTCAGCCTGATTCATTTCAGTGAATCCAGAGTATATATCATCTTAGCCTACTTTAAACATCCTCAGGGGTTAGATGTAAAAAATCTTGTACACCCCCAATTTGCCACTGGTGTGTATGTGATGATAATCATTTCAGATGAAGCTGATTCACCATCATATTTACTGTACAGCATTAGCACTGAGCCACATGTAGGTCTTTGAGTCTGGTGCACAAACTCAAAGAGGAAACACCAGCTGGCCTTAGCTACTGGGTTTATCTAATGTGAGATCAGAAGATTCAGATTCTGTAAACAAGCAGTTCTCTCCTGTTTCTCACATCTGCGCTCCCTTCCTTGAAACAAACGCTTGTCAGTCTTGTCATTAATACACCTGACACAGGCTGCTAAGTGCGTATTTTTATCCGGAGCATACTGTCGATGCCTTTTCTCTTTCTCTGCCATCTTCTTCAAATCAGCAGCGAGTCGGGAACCTCTGCTTTGGTGAGGCCTCGGTCTGTAATCGCAGCTGTCTGCTTGTGGGGAAGAGAGGTATTGGCTGCTGTGGTGGGGGCTGGGGGGGATTGACATTTTAAGGGGTTATGATCTTGTTCACTGCCCCTCAGCAACCAAATCTTTGTTTGGGTGCATGCTGCACACACAGCTGAGCAGCTCTGCTGGAACTAGAGGTCTGACTTGACTGTAAGGTCACCGAAGAATTACCACTTGCTTTGTTACATGGATTTATTAGTAGTGTAAATACTGAATGCATGTGTTTTGAGGGATATATGATGTGCAGCCTGACCGTTTTTCTTTTGTCTGTAAACAACTGGTCATAGGCAAGGCAGTAAAATTTACGGCCACGATGTAAATTCAGATTCTAGTGAGCAAAGGGCGAGTGTTTTCAAGAAAACACTGGTACTATACCCTCGGGTGTACACGCAGCACAGTGCTCACACTGTCCACTGCCGCATTAATCAAAATTTACCTCAAATATTAATGTGATGATGCGTTTAGTGTAAATTAACAACTCCCCACTCCATGCATATGCTGTGCTGGCAGAGTGCAGAGCAGCAATGAGATGTAAAGTGACATTATTGCTTCCGGCAGCATCTTTCTCAGAGCATGTGAAAGGCTGCTGCGCAGAAGCTTGTCTGTTTTTGTTTTTTAAAAATTTTAGAGAAGGTTTAACAGAGTGAAAGAGAAAGTATTTACTGTACATGAGTGTTTGTGCATGGCTTCATCAGAGAGGTCACAACTTCAGAATATTACACTTGCTGTCTGCTGTGCATTAATCAGGATTGCTTAGTGTTTGACTGACATGGAGCAGAGTCAGTCCGTCCACCTTCTTGGCTTTCTCTCCGTTGGTTTCTCCATCGTCTTGTCTCTGGGAGTGGGCCTCAGCAGTCAGAGTGCCAGGGTGCTCTGAGGTCACAGCAAATAAACGCCTTTCTGTGGGACTTGAAGACAGGGTAGATCCCACCAGTGAATAAAGCATAATGGAGGGGGATGAGGAGGAACTCGGTACACTTCCAGGTGGTGACTGGAGAGACAGAGAGAGAGAGATGGAGAGAGACGGGACACTCAAAAATCAAAATAGCTAAACTTGATGAGGCTGAAGAGCCCTCTCTTGAACATGTCGTCCCAGGCGCTGATTGAAACGCGTCATTTGTTCCACAGGCCGCCCCCTGATATTGCCTGGCATGTACAACACTCATGCACACTTTCACTGCCCCTATATGCTTCTTGCTGGTGGTGCACAAACACAATCACCACAAATACAAGCTTGCCATTGTGGCTGCAGGAGGAGAAGGAGGAGGAGGAGGAGGAGGAGGAAGAGGAGGAAGGACAGAGATAGAGGCTGACTGACTGATATGAAGGCTGAATAGCAAGTGGTGCTTCCACTCTCCATTGAAATTCACTGATTGAATCTTGTGCTCTCAAGCAAGGACTTTGAAGTTTGTAGTTTGGTGAGACATTATAATATCCCATTACATGAATTTCCTGTGCCACTTAAGTGCGCCGTGTTATGAAGCACGCTAATGGATTGTGTTGATTATTCACTATTGATGCAAGGTGGAAATGATCTGTTTGACTGGAATTGTGCTCATTTGTTTTTCCAACGCACAATTACCCCAGGTCTAACACAACAGTAATTTCCATTGCTGCATCTTTTTCCTGTTTCTGTTTTTATTCACTGAATCACATCGATAACAGCCGCTTTGAAACCGTCGTCTGGCTTTAGTGTTTCCATTTTGTGCGTTGAAATAGCAAAGCTGTATCCATTGTTGTAGAAAAAGAAAAACACGCTTTTTTTTCTCCCTCTGACCATAACTGAGAGGGTGGCTAAGTTGACATTTTGCTGTGCACAAGCATGTGAAGAAGTACTAGAGAAGAATGAACGCCATCTTTTATTAGCTGTCTTCTGTGTTTCGGCAGCCCATCGTGGAAGCACTTGCTCTGTTAGCTTTAAGATGGGTAAATACACTGAGGGCACACTGTAGCCAACATGCATTTTCTTTTGCATACACACACACACGGTACAGATGCATGTGTGTGTTCTCACACTCTCATGCACCATAACACCAGGAATCATAGGATGTTTAGCACAGCGGTTTCAGTGTGGCGTTGCTTGGCCCAGCTCGCTGCAGCTCAGCCCAGCTCACATACCACTGATGAAGCCACAGTTGGCCCAGAGGAGCTGTTTGTCCGAGCCAGAGTCTACGGTTTTATTCTCTGCTAGGCAGCGAAGAATCCAAAAAATTCTTTCAAGTAGACGAGGGATAAGACTTCAGTAACTTAATTTGTGTTTAACCAACAAACCCTCATCCTCTGTCCAGTCCTTGCAGGACAGGTCTTTCGCCACTGTTTTGTAAACCAGGCTCAAGTTTCAGGTTTCAGATGTTTTTGGCACCACTGAGCCCTACTATACTGGGTGAAGTGTGAAGGTGAGCAAGTTCAGCATGCATTAAATCAAATCACTGATATTGACCGTCTCAGTCATAAATGCCGTTAATACTGCATTTAATTCCTTTTTATTGACAACAACACGCTGGTAAATGAATGAGAATACCTTAGCGAGGATATACGTACATGTGGCTCCAGTGAGCTGTCACACATCATACAAACAGCAATCAGAGAAATTAAAACTTGAAACAAACCAATCAAACCAAGATGTGTAGCAACTAATGACTATTTTCATTGTCAGTTAATTTAATTGCTGGTTTTTGATTATTCCTTTAAATTTGTAAACTCCTATTACAATTTCCAGGTGATTATTTAAATGGTTTGTTTTATCTGTATGATAAAATCAAGAAGAACCTCAGCAGCTGCTGAGCCTCCTCTCCTCTCCTCTCCTCTCCTCTCCTCTCCTCTCCTCTCCTCTCCTCTCCTCTCCTCTCCTCTCCTCTCCTCTCCTGACTGGAGGTGGGTTGGAGGGCGACCCCAGATGTTCTGCCACTGGCAGGTTCGGCAGCAGCTTGTCACAGTGTGACATCTCGTCTCTCTAAAAAGGTACAATTCATCCTCCACCATCAGACCAATCAATTTTACACTCTGTCAAGTCGAGATGGTCGTTTGCAGCAGGGTGAGAGTATGATGAGACACAACACGTCCTCATGACAGGATCTCACTTTATGTTCAGTTTTGAGATTGTTACCAACAACATTTTCCCCTTGTATTTTACAATGAGCACTGTAAGATACTGTAGAACACGCCAGCAATTTAACACTAATTATAACATTATATAACATATATAATATTTTTATTAAGTTTTTCTCCAGAGCAGTATTACGAGTAATAGTAAAACTAAACAAACCAACGCAAAATAAAAACTAATCAGAACCGAGCCCTTATTTATTCAGTGTAACTGGTCCATAAGTTTCTTCTTATTAATTTTTAACTCTAATGACTAATGGTCTATTATTATTATTATGGAATATGTTCAGTCTTTTCTCTTACGTTGTCACTTATTGCAAACAGGATCAAAACAGTCCAGTCAGTGGAGTACTGATCTACAGTACATAACCTCACATTTGTAAAATATAAAAAAAAAAAGTCAAAATAGAAACAGTGGCATAAATAATAACATAAATGAGATTGTATAGACCACCATTAACCTTGGTGGGCATGTGTATGGGATTTACTGCCTGACCATGTTCTAGCTCTGGAGGAGATGCAGTGCAAAGACTAAAGTGTAAGTGTGTGTACAGTATGTTCACCTCCCACCTGCTGTGTATCTGCCGTGCATGTGGGCGATCACCACTCACTATGGAGACAATTATCTCAGCTATAACTCATACCATTATGGTAAAATTGCTGCATATGTACATCATGGAAACATAGCCTGTAGCACGTTTGCTTGTTATTGGTGGAAAGGAGAATCGGTATTAAATGACAAATAAGCTCCTGTCAAAAGGGGAAGCAATTGTGCATCGGTCTTCCTGTGATTATCTGTATTGCGTTGTCGTGAAGTATTCACAGACTAAATCCTGCAAGCCTTCATTGTTGAGTGTTGTAGATCAACTCACAGTAAGTTATTTCACACTTTCTCATTAGCCAACTGGTTTACTGGCAGTTTACAGAAGCAAAGCTTCAAGTGTTGAACATAAAAAAGGATGTGGTGGGTGGGAAGCTGTACTGTACAGTTCATAGTGTTGGGTGATTTTTGCATTTAACAATATTTGAGGTCAGGTTAAAAGCAGCTTTGTTCTTAAGCTTTCTTATTGTAGTGCAGACTAAGAAGACATACTGTAGTTCTCCTCTGAGAAAGGAATTCAGACTTAATGATATGATCTTGATTATGAATAATTACGAGTACGGTCTTTCAGTGTTTTCTGCAGGCAGATGATTAAGTAAGAAAATGTATGTCTCTTGTTTTCCACCATCAACATGTTGCTCCTTGT
This sequence comes from Decapterus maruadsi, assembly GCA_030347415.2. NCBI lineage: Eukaryota > Metazoa > Chordata > Actinopteri > Carangiformes > Carangidae > Decapterus > Decapterus maruadsi. The sequence goes on along the minus strand of CM064893.1, from coordinate 12,444,167 downwards.
GAGTACGGGGGGACTGGCCAGTGGTCAATGCAAATATGTAGACAATGCAGTGTGTGTTTGCCCATAAGGAGAATACATAACTTGATTGTGTAACTTGTTCTGCTACTAAGCACTTTGTAACTGTGTTTTGAAAGGTGCTACAAAGTTTATTATTGCTACTACTCTGTTTGCTTCTATATATGTAACAGGAAGGTTGTATGAGACAAGACAAGAGTGGAAATAGCTGGGTGCAAGTTTCTCTCAGTGGTCTCAGTCTTGTGTTTTGCATTGAAGCCACAAGATCAAAGATAAAACCTGCACCGAACATCACCTCTTCATCCAAATTTGCTAGCATAGAGACATTCAGTTCTGTGTGGTGTCCACATCTGCAGTATGTGCTCTCAATATTGTACTTGAGCAGTTCAATAACAATTATATGTCCACACATAAACTGGGAATGAAAGAACTCTGTGATTGACTTGTACATAAAGTTAGCACATAAATATGTTGTCAAATTAGAAGACTTGCATTAAGATACAGTGAAGCAAATGCTGAGATGTTGAAAACAACATTAACTTAAAGTAGCAAAAGTCCTAATTTTTCAAATGATACATAATTTTATTGATGGATGATGAGCATTTCATCTAACTGAGAGCAGAAAATGTGTTTTGCACGTATTTTTTATGAACATGAATCTGAAGAGTAAACTGAGCTATGAAGAGAGTAAAGTGGACAAAGAATACAGTGCAGTAAAGTTTTCCCTCTGAAATATAGAAACATTAAAGTGTAAAAGAGCATATGATGGAAATCCTCCCTCAGTGAATATACTTTGTTTCTTTTCACCAATGAAGATCAGAGCAGGTCCGGTGGTCTAGTTATGCTGAATATGTTAAACAATCCCTGAGCAATAATGTTAAACTTTAAAACTCAACACAATATCTTTTTTTGTTGTTGTTACTGTATAAGGAAAAGACGTTCACCTCTTTAGAAATGACTAAAATGAGGAAGTCATGTGGTTATACACTCAATGTTCGTCATAATCCAGCAAGTGTCTGTAATCAGTGTTACCCGGGCAAACTTCTATTTTCAAACTTCTGCTTAATTATTTTTAACACACATAATCTCACTTTGACTTGAGGACAGCATGAGTCATGTGACCTCTGCCTCTGGAGTTGAATATCCTTGTACTATTTCTAGAGCTGCTGATTATTAGTGCTTCTTTCGATTATATCTCTCTTACAGAAAGATATGTTCGTTTTTCTAGGGGCAATGTCTGAAGTAGTGATACATGTAGTTGTTTGTCATATTTCAGGGCACGCTGAACTATATCAACAGGCATGTAACCGACGGGTAACTCCAGTGGTTTCAAACTTAGACTTATATTTCTGTTACTTGAAAGACAAATGTCTGATTTTGAAGGCGATGCAAAGAGTTGCACAGATAAAGCCAGGACAGATACAGTACAAACCTTTTTACTGTTCATGTAAATTATGTAGGATATTTCAGTCCCACTTAGGATGGCTTTGACACTTACCCCTCAGCACTTGCCAGTATTCTGCTGAAAGGGTGGTGTGATCCACTGGGGAGGATGGCAGAGTATTCACTGAGTTTCCACTGTGACTGCTCTCACACTCTTCTCTCACTCTTTCCATGTGTGTTTGTCTCCATACACACACACACACACACGCTACATAATCACACATCTCTTCCTGCTGTGTCATGCAGGATCATCCTGGAACACAACAACCCACCAGTGACCTTCTCTGCCTTTACCGCCATCAACAGTGTTAGCATTTCATTACGTAAAAAGCAGCGATCGTGAAGCTAACGCTGCACTTTCTTTACCGCGTCGGTGGTGGTGGTGGTGTCACATAAACACCTGCATCTTAGTGTGAGAACCTGAAAATGTGATTACGCCAATGTAAATAACTTCAGAAGGTGGGGGCTTGGGGAAAAGGTGCAGCCACTACCTAAAGGTCCGGTTGTTTTTAGCTGTTGTTTGCAGGTATTTCTGAGGAAACGATACTGCTCATGTGACTTTGACATCACCATCTGAAAAAAACATCTGGCGTCATAAAAATAGAGTCTAACACAAAGTGATGCAATTTCATAAAATACATTTTTATCAATAATCAAATAATAATGAAATGTTAACCACTTGACTGTAATGCTCTGCCAGTTGGATGAATAGTCAGACAAAATGTTATGACACATGATGAAAGTAATGCCTTGAGGGGTAATTTTGGATTAGTGTATCAACACTGATGCGGTCGCACATGTGTGTCAGTTGGGTGTTTTACAGCTGCTTCAAACTGAGCCCATCCAATCAAGTCAGAACTAAGGGCCGTAACATACTTTGTCAGGGCGACATCTTTGAATATTTCTGTCTCTGCTTTTCAGGGTTCACTGCGTTCCCAGTGTCTTCCTCTGCACTGCTGCCTCTGAAGCCATGGACTAGAGCTGCATCTGGTCCTGACAGTCCCGTGGTCATCAGATGGCTTCTCAACAACCCTCAGCGAAAATACAGAAAGTATGTTTGATTAAAAAAAAGTTGAATTCTAGATAGCGATTTGCAACCCACAGTTACTAAATTACATTTTTAGTTCCCTTTATTTGGCAGGAAACATTTAATGAAAGAAAATGTGACAGGGAGGGTGCAAATGACAACAAATACAAAAACAGTTATAGAAATGTATTATGTACATATTACAAGAATGTAATGTGCATGGATTAAGTCTGAAATGTGTATCAGAGTGTGTGTTGGGGGAAGTGAAGAAGAAAGTGATAACAAATAATGTAAACTCAATGTAAGGGTTGAAATAATGGACTAATAAGAGCAATAGAAACATAATAATCTATAATTATCCTGCATACAACCTCCTGGACAATATTCAGATGTTTTACCTAAGTACAAGTGGCAATACAAAATATTTCATTACTTACAACCAGAAAATTACAAAAATCTTATAAGTAGAGGGTATAATTAGCCAAATGTACTTAAAGTATTGCTGTATTTGTTATTCAGACAAAGAGCATGTACTGCATTTCATGGAATTAACTGAACTGCAGACATAAGTCGGCATCATCCTTATAAGTAGATCATTTTTCTAGTTCACTGTGCTGCCTGTCAGTCTGTGTCGTAGAGACTGTGTTTTGTTGAAGCCTGATACATCATGTGTGACAAATATGCTAATTGGGTTTGTGAGTAACAAGAAGCTGGACAGTCCCCACTTCCACACAGTTTTATGTCAGATAGAAGAACATGCATTAGGGGCTTTCTGAGTCATAATTACCTCCCACAGGGACAGCGATCTGAACAAGGCTCATAGGGAAAAGATTAGGTCATGACTTAAAATATTCAGCTATTCCGGTGACTTGCTCCACAACACTCGACTCTGAGCTTTTTGTCCAGCAAAGCAATATTGTGATTTTCACTTGCAGCCTATTATTCTGTGTTAGGGAAGCAGTTAAGTGTGCATCCCAAGAGAGTCTAATTATGCATATATGTTGTCACTTTGGTCCTCAAAGAGGGCTAATACCTCACAGACGGAATTTCCTGGAAGAGGTATCCAAGGCTTTTATATAATGAAAGCAAATATGAAGAGGCCCAAGTAAAAAGAAACTCACTCCCTTCAGAGATACGTCTGGGCCACGTTTATACCACATAACGTATTATGCATCAACCACAATCTCATGATCTCTGACAAACTGTGGTTGTACAGTAACAGCCAAGCACCCTGTGTTTCATGTACTTTCCATGTGCTTAGATTCTATCAGTACAATAACGCACATGCAACACAATACAAATGGCTGGCAAGTAAGTAGGTCAGCTAAACTACAGCTTAAGTGCAGCTTTGAGTCATTAATAATGTACATGATAAAGACTAAAGTTGCCGTGTCTTGAACAAAGATATTTTTCTCTCTGATGCCAACAATCAAGCGGCTCTCAGTCTTTTTTTTTATGTCGTGAGCTTTTAATTTTCATGTAGAGATAAAGTCAAATCTGAGATTGTACTGTCGAGGCCAGCAAAAGAAAAGAAAAGGAAAATGACCTGATGTCCTGTTCGTCCTGCCGTCAGAGTAATACTGCGCAGCCTCTGAAAACAGCAGCATTTGTTTTGCGTCAGAGTGTCTGTCAGTTCCAAACACTCCAGCCAGAACTTAATGGACGGCCATGTCACGCGGTGCCTCTCACCTGCCTTCTGCTCGGGAACGTGGGCAGAGCATCTCATTGTCTCTGGCGTTGCTCTCCCTCCTCTGTAGGTCACATCCACAAGCCCGAGCGTCCCCTCAAACCTCCGGTCCGCACACAGAGGCCTGGTGTCAGAGCTGCAAACCTGTGGGTGTTTGTTTCTTCGCTGACAATGCCGTGAGCGCGGCCTCTGGAATGAAAGCTATGCATGGACTCAATCATTCCACGGGCCGAGGGAGTGAACGCGTCTGCATCGTAGAAGTGCTTTTTTTAACGACCTAACAAGGCCACGCTTGTTGATTAATTAGGACCCTTGTGTTATGAAGCCATGATGTAAACATGCTCTCTAGCTTACATCATACAAAATGCCATCACAATGAATCCCCCCCCCTCTAACTCCCAGGGACGGTCGCCAAGCCCTCCTTCCTCGCTGTCCAGCACAGAGTACTGATGTGGTTTAAGGTACTGCATCATTCCCAGAAAGCACTGGTTAACGCTCTGTGGCAGGAAGAGGGTTCGCGTTGTTATGATGATGGGCGGTGGGCCAGAAGCTTTGGAGATAGGCAGGTGTGTCCTGGATACAACCTCTGGCTGTATTGTTGATATTACATCTGTGCCACTGGATGTTATGTTATGACTGTTAGCAAGAGCTGGGAGGAGCGCTGGGAGTGGAGAGCTATTCACACTACTATGAAGTATCTGCTCTATAAAGCATTACACATGAGTACAAGCAGGCAGGGGACTGAGATGAGAAGGAGAGAGTCCAGTGAGTTTTTAGCGAGCGATGGGTTGTTTTTGTAATGTTTGGATTTACTGCAAAACTGCACATTTTTATACTAACCATTGTGTCTCATGTTTTTTTTTTACCAGATGAGAACGTGAAGGCTGGCGTCCACCAAGGCCACCGCTGCACCTTGGGCAGCGCACACACATGATCACATGACTCTGGACATGGACGCGGTCCTGTCAGACTTTGTTCGGTCCACGGGGGCAGAACCGGGTCTGGCAAGAGACCTGCTGGAAGGTAAGAGATCACCATGACGCTGAGAGACATCCGTCCCGCATCCTCAAGGCCAGAGACAGACAACTGAACTGTTACATAAAAGACCGGATATTTTCGAATTAGTGTTTTGATTTGGCTGCTCCCTGTTGTGCCGCGGTGGCTGCCCGAGTGAGCAGAGCAGGGAAAAGAACAGACGAGGAGGAGGAGGAGGAGGAGGAAAGGGGAAGAAAGCAAAGGAAAGGAAACAAAGGAGAGGAGGAGAGGAGCGGGGCCTGCAACAGCAAGCCAGCTTGCTGATTTAGAGGCCAGTGTGACGGTTTTACGAGTGCACTCCCCAGGGAGAGCTTTGTGCCCATTCATTGGAACTCATTGAGGAGCAGAGTGCTACTGGCACTTGTATAGCTTACATACAGTGCCACTTGGAAAAAACACGCACACACACACACACAAGAGAGCAAAAGTGCACACAGCGACAGAAATCCGCTGCGTTGGATCCGTCTCCTCATCTAGAGGCTGTAAAACGTCATGTTTTCTTGTGGTTTTCCAGTCAGTTTCACTTTGACCAGAAACATGTGCATGCCAGCATCTGTTGAAACTGCAGTAAAGAGGCACAGGACTCACTGCAGATACAGTTTTGTCTGCTTTTTTTTATGCGAATAAAAGCATGCAGCACACTAATCAGACTTCCATTAGGGGGATGAAATCCTCGTAGAGTGTGTTCGCAGTACCTATGTGTCCTGAAAATATTTTTGTCTCTGTGTGTACATAATGCAGCCAGTGTCTAGTCTGATATAAGGATTAAAGTGTTGGGTGTCTCTCTCTCCCGCCCACTCAATTCTTCTTTTTTTTTTCTCGCTCTCACTGATTCTGCCTTGGCACCAGGCCACAGGGGAATACGTGTGACACTGACAGACACCAAACAAGACACTGCACTCAAGACAAGACAGACACAGGCCTGGATGTCCTATTTCAGTATTATGCCTGCTGCTCCGCTCTGATGTTAGCCTAGCTCCACAGACCTGCATCAATCAGCTGCTCCGCTAACCTCTGCTCAGAGTCAGGCTGGTGTGCGGGGGACAGACGAGGGGCGTGACAGAGAAATATGACAGCACTAAATGTGGTGCTTCCCTCTAGAGGCCAGTTTATGTACTGAACCTACACCACTGCATCTGCTTTGAGGGAGGGAGGAATTTCACATTTACTCATATCTAGGACATTTAGGGAGTTTAAGGGTGAGAGTTTTTAATTTTCACAAGGAAAGTAAAAAGAAAAAGGTTAAGAATCTAATTTTGGTGATTTTTGCCTAATTAAAGACAGTAGATATCAGGGCATAGCTTGCTCATAAAGATCTACTTCTACTGTTGCTTTCCGGGATGAAAATGGTGCACTTTTTTATGAGAAAACAGAAGTCCGGTGAAGCTGCATAATAAAGGTAATGAATGTTCATACCGCAGATTAATTTATCAGGTTGCCTTTTGCTGACGACAGCCATTACAAATGAAGCAGCGGAGACAATGCTTTTCATGCCACGGTAATAGTGGGCTTATGTAGAGGCATTTAAAGAGCACCCATTAGGTGCTGAGTGGCTGCAGAGCCGGACCTTGAGTTGTGTTCCCGTTGAGATCTATACAGTGGAATCAGTTTTGCATCGATTGGCATGAGAGATGAGTGATTAGCGGTGCCGCGTTTCATGTTGAGACTGCTGAGAATCATCATGTCTGGAGGTCAGGGGGAGAGAGGACGACTTCCTCCAGGTCTCTTCCACCAGGAGTCCATTAATGAACTCCCTCTCGTCTCACACACATGCTCAAGTTACATGCAGACAGACACCCAGTCCTCTTAGTGTTCGCCATTGAGGGAGTTTATCTGAGTTTTATAAAGACTGATTTTCAGACACGCAATGTGAGAAGACACGCTGAGATATAATAAGACTGAGGCGTGACTTGTGTCTCTTCAACCTGGGAGGGATTTCTGTGAGAGAGACAGCACCCAGAGGAGACAACTGTGTCTTCTCTGTGGGTGTGTTTACGGGCGTGCATGTGTGTGTGTGTGTTTGGGTCCCTCCTGCCCATCAGGATATTGCTGTCACTCTAGTACAGGATCTGTCTCCCTTCACTATCTCTTATGTTGTGTGGCACTACCCAACGTCAACCTCTGGTTTTCATGTCATGATGCAGCATGTTTCACAAGAGCAGTGTTTGGCCTTGTTCCACATGCACTATAGACTACTACAGTATGGTTGAACTCAGTATTTTACATTTCTTAGAAATTTGTGAATTAATTAATAAATACAGTCAAAATAAATACAGTTAATCTTGTTGAAAATGAGATACCAAGTGCACTGATTCATGCATCAGTCTTATCTGCAGGATTTTACTACTACTACATTTTCTGCTTCTCACTTGCATTTTCTCAGTTTTTCCTCCATGAGATAATCCTGTTTACTGTAAACTGCAGAGAACAGTGTCCTGTTGCACCGGGAAAACAAACAAAAAAACAGTTTTCTGCACGCAACTCTGCGACAAATGAATTGAAACCACATGTCTGATAATAAACTTGTGAAGAGAGACATTTATCCTTCATGTCCATTATCATTATCATCATCATTTCTAGTGTCTCTAACCTTCTTCTTTGTGTCCTGCAGGTAAAAACTGGGACCTCAGTGCTGCTCTAAATGATTATGAGGAGCTCAGGCAGGTCCACACTGCCAACCTGCCGCAGGTCTTCAACGAGGGCCGCTACTACAAGCAGCCAGAGACACGTGACACACCAACCCATGTCAGCAAGATCGACAGGCCGTGTGCACAGAAGCAGGAGGACAATGCACAAGGTAGAAAGGGGCCAATCTCGACAGAATATCGCCACCTCTAATGATCTCAGCAGTTTCCTTCACTTCCCACTCATTCATTCTTCCTCTTCCTCTCGGCCCTTTTTCTCCCCTTCAGAGAAGCGTCTGTCCCGCGGCATCTCCCACGCCAGCTCTGCTATCGTCTCCCTGGCGCGGCTGCAGGTGGCCAACGACTGTACCAGCGAGCAGTTCCCTCTTGAGATGCCCATCTACACATTCCAGCTGCCAGACCTCAGTGTGTACAGCGAGGATTTCAGGAGCTTCATAGAGAGAGACCTGATAGAGCAATCCACCATGATGGCTCTGGAGCAGGCTGGTGAGTTACTCCAATTAGATATTACATTGCAATACATTCACTTATCATGTCCTCCATCTACAGATATGAGATAGGACTCCTCACCATTTAGGCTACTTTATTTAGATTTCACTGAAATGCAGATGTCCAACAAAGCAGCAGTGTTGAGAAATTCTTGTGAAAGTCAGTGACACAGACAGAGAAGAAGGGGGAGAGGCTGAGACGGAGGAGATCAGACTAGCAAGACGACAACAACTAATTCAAAGCATCCTGGATCCCACGGGGACCCATCTCCCAGCTGAAGCTTTGAAATAATGAAGAGAAACGAGTTAGTGAAGTTTGAAATCTTCCAGCAGACTTTCCCACACAGAGTGCACATGTCGTAAAGCCTTTCTCACCTAATTGTGTTCAAGATCTGAGTACAGTCAAACAATAGGAATATTGCATCAATTAACCATTGGCAAATTAAAGATAGGCTGTGTTAATGGTCTTAGAGACATTTTTGTGTACACAGGGAAGCAAACTGTAAGGTTGAAGCTGCTACAAGAACTGAATAAACAGATGGAATAAAAAGGAAAATGTAACTTATTAGACTTATACTTATCTCAGATGGTCAAAGCAGAATAGAGATACATTTATTTCAAATGAACACCCTGATTACAGGTGGTGTCAGTGGAAATGTACTAAAATGATGGGTGTGTATATTACTGTAGATATAAACAGTTGTGAGCCACTGACCAGCCAACCAGTAGATGGCATCTGATCTCCAGTGATAAGTGAAGAATTTACAATTGTAAAATAAATTCAATCAAAATGACTGAATCTCAAACTGTGGGTAAGAGCAACACTGAGACTGAGGAAATAAGAAAAGGTGCAGTACTGTAGGTAGTTGTGTATTAGCTTCACTTTATGGTTGAGTCTTGGGCATGATGGTCCATGTGCTCTGCAGATTGATGTAGCATCATTGAACACATGTGATGGCAGCTCAGTCTTCTAGAGAATAAACTTAAAAACGTCACTTGAAAAACTAAAATCACTAACTGCAATCTGATGGGAAACTTATCCAACACTGTTGGGTAAATCACTCACAGGCCGCCTCTGTGTTTACTGTTGTTGAATAAATGATGCAGTCAGATCAGCCCGGACTCAGAGCAGTGAGGCTGCCTGCAGTAAAGCAGCGTGCAGAGCCCTGGGCTGTGAAGCCGTCGTTTTTCTCCCTTAGGGACGCAGGCAGAGCGGTGATGGAGCAGAAGCTGGAGATACTGTTAAAGTCAGGCTGAGGAGGAAGATATTCAAAGGTTGTTTTTTTTTTTTTTAGAAGGGAGGGGGAACTGCTGGGTATTTGACGGTGCAAACATATGGCCTGTGCTAATCATTGCCTTCAAAGTTCAGCTATCGAGGCTAATTATTCTTGTTGGCTAATTGTACTCAATGGGCTGTTACTGGTACCTGCTCCAGTACTCGACTGAAAGACATGACGTTACATTTGAATACTGAGGCTCATATGCACAAGTGAAGACTTCTGTTACTGTAAGTAGATGGGACTCACTTTAATTAAATTGGATCTGACAGAAACTATTCTTACTAAAGGATTTACACAATGTGATGTTGAAATTAATAGAACACTTATTACTTTGATTAGTCTCTTCAGTCTGCATTTCTATTAGAATAATGTACCATTTTCTCTTCATTTTTTAAAATGGCCTTTTCCTGACCTTTGGCTCCTGTTATGTTGTTATTTTTTAGGCTGGAATAAAATGCCTTCCTCTTCTCAAAGTTCTATTTTTTGTCTTTTCAGGCTTTGTTGTTGTTGTTGTTGTTGTTGTTGTTGTTGTGGATCGCCATCATATTCCCCATTTGTCTGCAGAATTTATGCATTTGTCATTATGTTATGTCACATCTGTGTGCAGGTCGTCTGAACTGGTGGTCCACCATGTGCACCAGCTGTAAGAGGCTGCTTCCTCTGGCCACCACAGGAGACGGGAACTGCCTTCTGCATGCTGCCTCTTTAGGTGAGCTACTGCAGCATATACACCATAATATGCATCACAACGTCAGATATTAGGCTTTGTTTTGGAGCAGCTGTGCAAGTCAGGAAGCAGGGAAAAGAGGGGAGAGGGAACTGACCTATCCATTACAGCAAACTAAGCTGCAGAGTTTGCAGGGTTCAGTGAGTGGCAGCATATTCAGGTCTGTGCTGAAGGAGATGGTTGACTCCCCTGTGTGAGGCCTGCTGGAGCAGCAGAGGGTTAGAGGCACTAGAGCTAATGTAATCTGTACTGACAGTCAGATAACTAAGTCCCTTTGATGAGTGATGAAAGACATTTTTAGTTAAAAAGCTGAGGTCACCTCCGAATGATTTATCAACATAATTGTAAGACTTGCAGCTGAAAATTTCGACTGCTGGTGTGTAATGTCTTATTTCTATATGGGTTATTGTAAAATCTATAGTTAAAAAAAAAGAGCTGCAGCCTCTTATTTTGATCAACTGTATGTGATAGTGCTGATGTTGTACAGGCTTAGTCTTAACCTGTAGTAACAGCTTTGTTTGTCTGTGTTGATCAGGGATGTGGGGTTTCCACGACAGAGACCTAATGCTGAGGAAATCCCTGTACACCATGATGAAAAGCGGGGCAGAGAGAGATGCTCTGAAGAGGAGATGGAGGTGGCAGCAAACCCAGCAGAACAAGGAGGTTGGGACGACGTCCATCACAGCACGCCCCACCTCTTAAACGCATCACATGTTCTTCTACTAATGACACATTAATACCTCCAGGGGATGAGCCTCTGTGAATAAGCGCTGATTTTTTAGCTTTCTTCCTGGGCTGCACATTTGGATTTCTGCTGCAAGGAAAAATAGTCTTTCTATGATACCAAGTGTGCATTAGTAGCAGCGCTGCTAATACTGTCAAATCCTCTGCACTTCCTCTCCCTTCTGTTGATGCTCGTGGATTAAAGTATTTGCCAATCTATTAGAAAAATTGTGTCACCAAAGATAGCTCAGGCAAAGAAGTAGTACAGATGCTCATGTTTTAAAAATGCCCAGGGCGTCTTGATGGCCCAGTGATCTAAGACGCAACCCATGTTAAACGCAGAGTCCCAGTTTGAGTCCAGGCAGGGACCTTTGTTGCAGGTCAGCCACCTTTTTTTTTACTTACCATATTTCCTCTCAGCCACCTCTGCACAACCACCTACAGTATTAATGTCAGAAATATGTGAAAGTTACAAAAAAAAATGCCCACATGTGCAGATGCATGATGCTCCAGGAGATAACCTTGCAGATGCAGTTAGGAATAGTGAAAATGAATTATAATAGGGATTGTGTGGGTGAGCACGCTGCACATGTTTTATCAGAATTTCCATTTCTGTGTGTGTGTTTGTGCAGTCGGGGCTAGTGTACACCGAGGAGGAGTGGGAGAGAGAGTGGAACGAGCTGCTGAAGTTGGCCTCCAGTGAGCCTCGCACTCACCTCAGCAAAAACGGCAACAACACCGGAGGGTAAGCTTCGACTCTCACATTATACACATTTACACGTGCACATTATACACTGAAAAAAAGCCTACAAGCATGCACAAGTCTCAAGACGCAACACATATTACATTCATTTATCCAGCACCCAGCAGCGTTTGTTCTGTTATCATTGTGTAAAATGAGTGAAACAAGAGCAGCACTACAAGTTGTGCAGCTTTCATCCTGCATCACACATTGCACCGCTCCTGCTATGTTTTAACGCCTCATGCGTTTGAAACGCTGCAGGGAGCCCACAGTGAAAACAAAAGTGACCTTCTTGCTAAGATGGATTTGTCAGGGAAACCGCTCCCACTTGGACTGTTGCTCCCTCAAATTGCTTCTTTGATTTAGTGGCATTGTTGAAGCTCACGGGTGAGACTGTGCCATCTACTGGGCGCTTTCGGTATCAGTCGTCTCCTCTGTAACAACCCCTCCCATGAGCTGTGGGTTATTTTAGCTGCTGCAGGTGATGTGATTCACCCCCCCTCGTTCACCCCCTCCTGGTTTATAAACAAGCGTAAGAGTGGGTTTATCTCAGGCTACAGAGGCAGATTGGAAACTAACTCTGGTTATCGCCTCCTACGCACAGAAACCTTGTGGTTTTCTGTTTCCATTTTCACTGTAATGAGCGTATGAACTTTCTCATGTACGCGGTACGTATAGCAGCTGATGTGGTGGAGAAACTAAGAAAACAAAATTATGACGAGCAGAGGAATCCCATAATGCTCCTGCTCTATATTGAAACACCATTTACCTTCATGAAATGTCAAGTGTAAAACCTGCAGAAGATAACATGTAAAAATTGATTCAGTGTTTCATTGTTAGGGTTTGCACAAAACCCTCTATCACTGAAACTATCCCTTTAAAGGGCATAATCTGCTCATTTAGTCTGGTGGTTTTAACCTCTCATTGAGTTTGACTGTAATACAGTAATCAGGTTAGGGGTGTTTGATGATCCAAGTGTGAGATGAGCCTCTAAATGGGATGAGTGGGATTCACATATTAAGAGGCTCTTTATTAGAGTAAATGTGGCAGCGTGGCTGTTTGTGTGGCTGACAACTTAATTGTTGCACATCCTCTGGTTCCCTGGTGGTTGCATGGCTGAGAGCTCTGCCTCTGCTTTTTCTCTCTGTCTCTCCCTCTCCCTCTCAGTAAAACACATATGTGAACAAATAGATCTTTGTACATTGTCGTCTGTTAACAGCAGCCAGAAGCCAAAATGGATCTAAGTGGTTCGCATTATTAGGTTACGCAGGCACATGATTATCACATACATGCACTATTTTGACTGCAGATGTTTTCAGTCAACATCAATTCAAGGACATTTTCAGAAACAGTATCCCGCAGTGTTACATGTTTTTTTTCTTTTGTTTTTTCTGTCTTTAGTGTGGATAATTCAGAGGATCCGGTCTATGAGAGTCTAGAGGAGTTCCATGTGTTTGTGCTGGCCCATGTGCTGCGCAGGCCGATCGTAGTGGTGGCTGACACGATGCTCAGAGACTCAGGAGGAGAAGGTAGACGTCTGCGTCTTCTATATATTCTACAATACAGTACTGCGCGCGATGGACTGACTCTAAATGCAGTGTTGTGACTTAATTCCAGCGTTCGCTCCCATCCCATTTGGAGGACTCTATCTGCCCCTGGAGGTGCCGCCAAGCCGCTGTCATTGCTCCCCTCTGGTCCTGGCCTATGATCAGGCTCACTTTTCCGCACTGGTGTCCATGGAGCAGAGAGACCAGCAACGAGAGCAAGGTAAGCAGCCATGCACCATTGACATTACCAGGCAGCTAGTAATATCTACAGCAGTTTAAACCGTTACTTGACTTCTAGCTTTTAAAGATCCAAAGTTTCACCATCTAGTGTGCAACAGCCAAGCTGTCTTTGCTTTTACCTTAGTGCGTTGATTGCGAGAGTAAGAGCGAGTGGTCTGCCTGTCCTGCCAGAGGTGAATAATGTATGAGACAGCAGTCTAATTACCTGTGATCCATTATTAAAACAGGCCAGTTGGCAGCAGGGACCAGGGAGTGGCCAACATGGAGGGAAAGTGGACAGCAGGCTCCTTCTTACTGAGCACTGACCAAATAATTCAAGCCTGCGTGTTATTCCATGTCTCCGTCTCTGAGGTCACTGTCAGTTGAATTGAGTTTGTCAAAGTAGGTGTGTCTGTTTATGCTTCTGCCTCGTTCACAGGAATCTGTGATGTGGTTCTGTTTCGCAGCATACTGACTGCGTTAGGCTGCGGCGAGAGAGTGTTGATTTTCCGTTGTGTCGAGCGACTCTTGTTTTTGTCTTGTTTTGCCCCGTTTGGATTCCATCGCTCCAAACTGGGGATGCATTGCTTATTTTTTCGAGGTCAGAGGAATCCTTGCACGGAGGTTCTTTAATTGACAAATACAGAGGATCTCCTTGACAACCGGCCTTAGTAGTCACGGCACTCTTCTCTATCTGACTCAGTGGGTGGAACTCGCTTGTCATTTGCGTGGGCAGCCAGCCAACTCTGTCTCTGTCTCTTTTTCTCACCCTCAAATACAGATGCACTTACGGAAACTGTTTCTTTCTTCCTCTCTCTGTCTTCCTCCTTCTCTCTCTCTCTCCCTCTCTCTCTCTCTCCTTCTCTCCTTGTGCTTTTCTGAGTATATAAGGTCCTATTCCAGGCCTATAAACACCAACCTAGTTATTAAGTCATTGTATGACCACTGCAGACTAGCAGACAGACATGATTACTAACCTACCATTCCTCCCTTCAAGTCATTCCCTTCAGTACCAGCAGGACATCAAAGCCAGCCTGTTCCACAGCCCATAACCATTCAGCTCTCCTTGTATTAGGGTGGTTTTGTTGTGGCAGAGATGGGTGGGGGGGTTCTCTTTTTGTCCACCAGGTGGTGCCTATGTCCAAAAAACATGCGGTAGCTCAATCACAACACCACTGCATGACTGTACTTTTTCATTCTGGTACATCGTGTCCTGAGATAGGGTCAGAGTGCGTTTTGTCTGCAGTCTGTCTCCAGGTTGTTATGAAAACACGTGCAGGCTTTGCTCAGTGCAGTTGCTCATCATGTGATGAATTACATTACACGGTTATGATACAAATCTGTGCTGCTGTTATACTTTTGGTTTATTTTCATTTGCTAAACCGATATAGTTGTGTGTTTTTGTTTGATGTCAGGGTGAAGTGGGATATGTTCTTGTTTCAAGGGAAGTACAACCTTGCCTCGCTGGTTTGTTTCTCTGAACAGATGCCAGGGAGACAAAAGGAGGGTCGGACAGACAGGGACACAGAGACACAGACAGTCCGACCTAATCTTCCACCATCAATTAGGGCAGAGTAGCCCCAGCCGGCCCCTAAGCCCTCAACCACAACACCACATATGGGCAGGGTCCCCGGCTGGTGGGGCCCCGACAAACCAACCCTCTCTCCTGACAGTCAGGCCACTGTGTGGACGTCTCAGGTGGAGGGCTGCTCTCAGTTTCCCCCAGCACAGCGAAGAGCATCCGAGAGGCCTTTGGTCCCGTGTGTGTTCAGGTGCCAGAGGCTGGGTTAGAATACTGGCTCTTTCTTCAGCCCCTCTGTATGGAAGATTATGGCGGAGTCCCTCCCAGTAACCTGATTCTAAATCACACTGACACATCACGCCACTGCCCCCTTTATGGCCTGCCTGCATCGCTGCTGAGGCTGTCTTGATGTTGCGTGGTGAAAAAAAACAAAAAAAACAAAACAAGGGAGGGGCAGAGGTTATTGCTAAGGATCAAAACTTTTTTTATTTCTTTATTTGTGTGTTTTTTTAGTTGTAGAGAAGTGGCTCTCCTGGGCAAGGCAGTCAGGTGAAGCCAGAGTCCTGTGCATATGGGTATGTTTTCTATCAGCCCACTTGCTGCTCACCTGCTGCATGATAATTACTGGCTGCTCAGTAGACGCCGCTGACCATGTCTTTTATCAGCTTGTTTGTGCTCCTGTGGTTAAACAACATGTGAGTGGAACTGGCCCTTTGGAAAACTCTGGAGCTATTTCAAGCTCCGGTCCCAAGACCAAAACACTTCCAGGTTTTCTTTGGCATCCCATCATCAACGCTCCGACACCCATGTGAATGCAGTAAATGGGCGTCTTTTACACAAAGACCACCATCCATCCAGCCCTGGCAAAGTTTCACCTCTCTATCTGTTAAAGACACCCAGCGCGTTACTCACCACCTCGCAGCCTGCATAATTAGATCAACATGGCAATCAGGTTTAAATTTTTATTTGCTGTGTTTTTTTCCCCTGTTACTTCAAATGTGATACTCTTGTTATTACCACCCTGGTTCCGCCGTTAAAATCTGTGGCAAAAAAAAAAGCTCGGCCTTGTTTATATGCATGACTGCTGTTTACTCTGGTGAATTGGGCCCTTTAAATCTGCAGCTGTGCAGAGTGACCAAAGTCAGGAATTCAAATTTGTGCATTTTCCAGACAGTACAAATTGTTCTTGAATCGCAAAACAGAGGAAACATTGGCTCAGTGTTCCTGCTGTGAATTAAAGCTTGTAATGGGTGACTTTGTTCTCAGAAGGGGGAGTAAAAGAGGAGGGAGAGTTCACTCTCACTCTACTCTCGTGACACATGGCATCATGTAGCCTACTTGAGGTGCCCATTTTGCGCCAACTGAATCAAAAAAGGGGAAAGCAAGGATATTTAATGCCAGTCACATCATGTGAATAAATGCTTAGAAAGGTTATGCACCTCGTTTCCAACAGCTGTTTCCTCGCAGGTTACACCCAAGTATCCTCCCCCTCCTCTCTGACCGTACCCCCCCCACTCCCCCACCCCACCGGCCCTGAATCAAAGATGCAAACTGGGCAAGGCGAGGCAGGCTGTGTTGCTGAGTACACAGCTCACATACCACAGAGGGCTATGATGTCATCCATGCATAAGCTATGGGAATCGGTCATTCAAGGACAGCAAAACAAGGCTGCCAACAGGGATAGTAAATACATTACAGCACCCTTTAGTCCCCCAGTGCTCAATTGGCAGTGTTGAATCTCTGAATCTGGACCGAGCCCAAGTGGGAACAACAGCACACACAGCACTTTGGAATGGGGGAGAAAGGAGGACAGCTGCATCGTGGGAGCCAGGACGCCACCCCGCAGACCTCCGCTGCCTGCTGCATGACCCGAGTGGGAACTGAGTGGGAGCTGCTTCGCTGTCTTCTGCCTGTCTGTGTTTGTGTGTCTGTGTGTGTTTGTGATTATGACTGAATTTTTCTGAGCTGGAGTGTTCCACGAATGACCCCTCTTTAAGAAAAGCTCTTTTTTTCCCCCTCCCTGTTTTCAGTGCTTCCATGCCAATGCTTTTATTACTGGTTGACTCTGTGACTGCAGATATTAGTCATTCCTCTCTTTTTTGGGAGGTGGATGATTTAAAGTGCATTGCAATGTGCAGGTATGACGCAAACACAGGCTTGGCATTTTGAGGACGGATTTCTGGACAGGCCCAGTTTGCCAGCACTGCTGTTAGTGATGCAGTTTGTTTACACCACTGATGGAATTTGTTTGCTGATGGTGTCAGATGCAAATAAGTAATTATGTTAGCGTTAAATGTGCTCGTGTGGGAGTGGCTACACTTATTCTGTTTCCAGAACTAAAAGCAACACTAAAATTCACCAGCAGCACCACCAATATTTTGACAGTTAACATGCTTCATCATGTACTTAAGTGAGCGGAGGCATTCAGAACGAGGGGGCAGAGTCAGGATGTGACCTGCAGTTTCATCATGGACACAGGCAGTTGCTGCTGGTGTCACTGTCTCTATGAAGCCTGCGGAGCAGAGCAGCCTATTGGCAATGGAAGAATTGATGAGGCAGGGAGGAGACTGTATCTTCCATCTGGGGCTGACGGCGAAGGCTGGAATGTCCTGGGCCTGAACAGCCTGCCTCTCTCTGCTGTCATGTGGACAACAGCCCCCCCCCCCCCCCCCCCCCCCCCCCCCCCCCCCCCCACCCCCCACCCCCTCCCCTGTAATGTGGGCTAGTGGGGTCTAGCTGGTCCTCCTTTACAGTCTTTGTGTTGAAAGGCAGCCATGCTTACACACAAAGACAATCACGTACACACCCGCATCATGCACACTCACCATAAGCAGAGCACTCCTGCCACAAGAGGAAGCTCGGGTGGGTGTCTGTTTTATGTTTAGTGTCCAGTGATTAGTGTTGAAAATCTCTTCCTGCTTGTAAGTAGCTGATCATATCAGCAGAGGATGAATGAAATTATTTCAGCAGCCCTGCTCTTATCCTGTACCGCTGTGCGATCGCACTCTATTACTAAACTTAATCACCACGTACAGCCCCGATCAGCTGTAGAACCACTTGGTTCAATATAAATCCAAGCAGCAGCGGTCTCTTCCTGCCATGTTTAGACAAACGTGTCCACTATTGTTAGCTCGGGGGCAGGTCCAGTTTAGCACAGCCCGGGTCTGGGAACCCGGCGACATCGGCGCATCAGCCAAGAGACAGTTTTTAAACACAATCCCAAGATAGTCAAACAAAGACAAACATAAAAAATTATGACCCGAGCAGGCAGCTGTAAACATTCATCAATAGGAAGGCCGACTTCCTACTTTCACTTTGATGCAACTTACTTTTAATACAGATTCTGTGTGCATTGAAGGATTATCACATGCCATTTTGATGTGCGCTTACTTTGGTTTAACCTCTTAATAGAGCCGTTTAGATTACTCATATGTTTGTGAAGATGTCAGTCATCCCGGTCATTGTAGTTCTAAGCGCCATATGAAGGTAACCTGACTTGTTTGATCTTCTTGAAGATGTGTCAAGTCAACCAAACAGCCAGATGAGTGAAGCGAAACATGCAGTTCAGCAGTTGCATAGCTCTTGGATTAAATTTGTTGACAAACTGACGCGATTGTCTAAAGTCCGTGTGTTTGTTGTAGCTACATTCATGTTGCTGTGTCTCAGTCTGGCTGAAATTACTCTGATAAGTGCAGTGTTGTTGCTGATAAACACATTTGGCCATGAGAAATAATAACTTCACCACCCAGTCGTCAAGCAACTGTAGGTATTCAATTTTCCATTTATGCGTGTGTGTGTGTGTGTGTGCGTGTGCGCTTTAAGGACATCTCATCCACGTTGGTTTATAAAAGTTGAGACTGGAGATGAATTCTTGACCTTGGCAAACAGTAAACTTCACAGACAGAGCAGCTATGAAGCAAGTTGTAATACTAGACTAGACAGGCCAGGACAGTAGCTCAGAGAACCAGAGATCAGTCTGTGTTATAAAAGAAGCAACCACTGAGCCCTCTCTGTCTGGATGAGTCAGTGTGAGTGACACTCGCTGGTCACAGTCACTTCGCTGCCTGAAAAATGGATGGCAGATAGAATCCACCCTCCGGTATACTTTACTCCATGCTGACAGGCATCTGGGATAATTAACGTGGCATTATCCTAGTGTGCCATTATGGTGTCACTTTAGCTCTGACACCACGGCGGTCTTGAGGGGAGAATGGGTGGCGTGCAGCGCAGCCGTCCTGTGGTAAAACTAGACCAAACTAACCTTTTCGATAATCTCATCTCTTCCAGCTGTTATCCCTCTGACTGACTCGGAGCACAAGCTGCTGGCTCTCCATTTTGCCGTGGACCCTGGCAGGGACTGGGAGTGGGGGAGGGACGACAACGATAATACCAAGCTCGCCAAGTAAGTCCTGCATAGTATATCACCGGGTTTTGATGCTTATCAACAAGGCAGACACCAGGCACCAACTACGAAAGCAGTCCCCCCGGAAAAGGGTGAGAGAGAGAGTGAAAACTGCAGTTCAAGGCAGTTCTGTTATTCTACACACAAGGCTGTATGTAGGAGGGGGGGGGATTTAACTTTGATTATGGGTTGCAGGTTCAGGTTACATCAAAGGGCGATCTGAGAGAGGACAAATTGTGAGTCACGTCAGTCATCCATAGGGTTTCCCAGTAAAGGCCTCACTAAAGCAGCAACTCCCTCTATGAGTTTATGTAAGGGTTTCTGTTTCACATTCCTGCCAGTCAGGGCGTTAGCTTATCCTCCAACAAGCTGCAGTGTGAACAGTGCAGATACACAGAGAAAAGATGCTCCAACCACTTCTTAATACTACCCTTTATACCCTTTATACTACCCTTAATGTGTTGCAGGAACTGTTTATACAGGGGTTCTACTTAATACCCATGGCGAACAGCAGGGTTCCGTTGTTTCTCGTCTCCCCAAATAGCTTTACAGAGTTTTATATTAGAAAAGTTCTCATAAAAAATGTTATATTAGGCCCATAATCTCAGCGTATATGTCAGAAGGGCCTGGTAAAGTCGTTTGTCAGCTGAGCCTGCGATGCACCTCTGCTTGTTTTTAATCACGTATACCTGCTCTCCCATAGTCTCATCTTGTCTCTGGAGGCCAAACTCAACCTGCTGCACAACTACATGAATGTAACATGGATCCGAATTCCATCTGAAACAAGGGTAACTTTTTCTTACATGTGTGTCTTGTTGGTCGTGGCTAATTCACCTCTTGAGAGACTCCCACATTCCAGATGTTCTTGAAACCACAGAGTCCAATCAATCAGTTTTATTTCCTGTCAGGATGCAAATTATCAGTCACTTATGTGTGCGCTGACGATGAATCATATAGAAAGTTCTTGTGTGTGTGTCTGTGTTTTCTTCATTACCATTTGTGCTTGTGTGTCTCTGTGCAGGCTCCCTTGGCTCAGCCAGAGTCTCCTACAGCCTCTGCAGGTGAGGACGTCCAGTCTCTAGCTGAGTCCATGGACTCTGACCGCGAGTCTGTCGGCAGCAACTCGAACGTCAACATGGGCAAGCCCAGCAAGGAGAAGGACAAAGACAAGCAGCGCAAGGACAAAGACAAAAGCCGGGCTGATTCCGTAGCCAACAAACTGGGTAGCTTCAGCAAAACCTTGGGAATCAAGCTGAAGAAGAACATGGGAGGTCTGGGTGGCCTTGTGCACGGCAAAATGAACAAATCTAACTCTGGCTCAGGTCGTAATGGGGAGAACGGAGGGGAAAAGACAAAGAAGAAGGAGTCCAAGACAACCAAGGGAAACAAGGAGGAGTCAGGTCAGTCAGCCAGCTCCACCTCCTCCGAGAAGGCCACCAGTCCCTCTCCTACAGACAGAGACAGACCCTCGAGCTCCTCCCCCACCGAGAAACAGGACAGTGCGGGGAGAGGCGCAGGGGACAAGACCATGGAAAACTGGAAATACAGCACCGATGTCAAGCTCAGCCTCAACATCCTGCGGGCCGCCATGCAGGGGGAGCGCAAGTTCATTTTTGCGGGCCTCTTGCTCACCAGCCATCGACACCAGTTCCACGAGGAGATGATCAGCTACTACCTGACCAACGCCCAGGAGCGATTCAGCCAGGAGCAGGAGCAGAAGAGGAAGGAGGCCGAGAAGAAGCCCCCCGCCACGAACGACGTGGCCGCGAAGAAGCCCGAGCATGAGAGTGTCTTCCAGAGGGAGAGATCGGACAGCTCGCCCCCGGAGAGCTGCTCTCCCATCCTGCCCCACCACACCCACACCTACAACCACAACCACAACTCACAGCCCCCGCTGGGTCTTAAGATGCAAGGCAGGAACAGTCCCACCCCTGCAGCCTCCCTGGTCTCTGTCCCAGTGCCTCCACTCACACCGCCAACAGTTCCCCACCATGTGTCCCACCCAGCCCCAGCCCCTGCGCCTTACTCCTCCCCCAGTATTGGTGCTAAGAGACCTGGGCCCGTTCCTGTGTCCGCCCACTACAGCCATACACCGCCCATCCAGAGGCACAGCGTGATTCACATACAAGATGTCAACATGCAATCCTCCATCTTCCAAGATGACCCCTATAAGCCCATGGTGGGCACCCTAAAGACATGCGCCACCTACCCCCAGCAGAACCGCACACTCTCATCCCAGAGTTACAGCCCCGCCCGCCTGTCGGGAGTCCGCACCGTCAACACCATAGAGACGCTGTCCTACAATATGCCTGGCGAACACAAGTCCCACACCTACACCAATGGATTCGATGCGGGAGACATTCAGGACTGCCTAGAGTTTGCTGATGAGGACAACTCGTCTCACACCTGGCTCAACCAAGACAAAACCAAAGGGCGGAGCTCTGGAAGCCCTTTGTACTGCTTTCAGCAGCGCCGCTGCAAGAGGGAGAACTGCTCCTTCTACGGCAGGCCAGAGACAGACAACTACTGCTCCTACTGCTACAGGGAGGAGCTGAAACGCAGGGAGAGGGAGAGCAAAGTGCAGAGGCCTGCATAGCCATCACCGCCACTTCAGCCACTTGTCAGGAAGGCCGCAGGAGACCTGAGGGAACGACACCATCTGCACTCTGCATTTAGAACAACATGATGGCAAACATTTTCCTATTTTGTTGAAGAATGCTCTTGTATTCCTGTCACCCTCCCCTTGTTAGTAAAGATTATTACTTTATGATGGGGGAAGCAGAACTTGAAACAGTGAGCAGCTTTGGCCAGATAATGTGCTACTTTGTTTTATTTCTGTCTCATTAAATTTAGTCTTTTACTTGTTTTAGAGTAAAAGTCATCTCTGTGATGTAACTTCCTTTAAGTGAGGGAAAGTTCTTAATTTTTCAAAAGTTCAAAAAAGATTTGCATCTTATCTGGAGGGAACATTTTAGCTCTTTTAATCAGTTTGAATGCAATACCTCTGCTTGGTTCTTCAAAATCTCTGTGGAAAATTTGTAGTTGTTTTGCAATCAAAAGAAATTCAACGGGAGATTAATATTAGACCTTAAAGCAATAAATTGGTGATTTTCGCTACACCCTCTCCCAATTTTGTCTATGCACCAATAATATAGTTACTGTAGGTTAACTGTGTCTTGTAAATTGTAAAGGATTGTCACGGTGTGCTTTTGTAAACAATTTGAACTACAGGAATTAAAATGTGTAAGCATTATAGATTGTAATGTCTGATTAGGATGAAATGTAAAATATCTCATTTGTTAAGTGTACCTTTGTTCCTACCACGATACAAGGGTTTGCTGTGTCAGAAATTGGACTCGAGATATTGTGTAAGATATCATTTCACATTTTCGCCCATAGACAAACCTCCTTAAGACCACAAGCACTGCCAAACTGGCTTCTTCTTTGAAAGGAAAAAGAAAAAATTACTCAAATTTTCAAATTGTTTTTCGTGCCAAACACTGAACAATGTGCATAGGACAAATTTGCTTCTCAAATACGCAGTGTTTATGGTGTGTTTCTCTGAGTCGCCTGGTAACCACTCTATTCGGTAAATATGTTAGTGGAGAAGAATTTGCGGGGGGGGGGTGGGGGGATTGAGAAAGCAGGTATGCATATTTGTCCAAAGTGTGATTATGTGTCCCCCCCTCTCCCCCACGCGCACACACACATACACACACACACACACACACACTATACGACGTGCAATCATGCTACTAGCACTATGTGGTGACCTGCAGTATAGATGTGTCACCGACCCAGTGTGAGATTGTCTGTTCTTCTTCCATATCTAGAGGCCGTTAAAAGAAGCACCTGCTGCTAAGAGCACCTCAAGCCTTTGTGATCATCAGTGCTTTAATCAATCAGTGGGTTTGTAAAACCCCAGGCCTCCAAGTGCTTTCTGCTCATTCAACATGACTACTGTAAAGACGCAGTGTTTGTGTTGCTGTTTGTTCTGGTGATGCTTGGATAATGTACCATGCTGTCCTTAACTAAGTGTGTCCTGGCCAAGGATGTCCACTGCTCCCTCAGTTCGCTTCTGTCTCTCTCCTGTACACACTGCAGTGTTGCTCCTCTTTGTTTCTATGTGACCTGTCCATGGACTCTCACCATGTTAGAACTGTAAGATATGATTTTGTATTCCTTTAAGAGTTTTACACTACTTTAAATTATTAATTTGCACATTAGGTACAGATGTAAATATGAAGAAAAAAAATAGTTTATTGTTACAAACATGGTGTGTCTGTGTCATTTTTGTTTAGTTTGTCTTCAGGCTGGGGAATTTTTTTAATCAGCTCTGTGTTCTCTGATTTTACAGGTATTTCATAAGAATTCAGGGAGCATGTTTTTTTACCATGTATTTGCTATAATTGTTGGAGCAGGGCCTAAAAGCAGATGAAAATGGGTGATATTACTGCATTAGTGTGCCAGAACTAATGAAGGCTGAAAATGGTTGTAAGAATTTACACAACATACTAGGAAGAGACTGTCATCTGAATCTTTCAGCTAAGTTAAAATCAGTGCTGTTATGCAACATCCTTGAATGGATCCCCCACCATATTAGTATTGCATTTCAATAATGCTGGGGGACTAAGAAAGATTAAAGAGGCACTCCAACGATTTCACACCTAAAAGTCACTTTACTCATAATAGAGAGCAGTACTCAGCCGAGGGCTGTTACTGAAAACAAGTGATCATCAGTGCCTTTGGTTCGAAACAAACCAAGTCAGAGAGATTAGTTTTAGCAAGCAAGGAAGGTCTAATGAAAAATGAAATTAAGTCCCATTAGGAATTAAAAGTCAGGATATGTCAGCCCATGCTGCACTAATTTTTAACAAAAGAAATTGTTATTAGAAGTAATGAATTGTTACAGCAGAGCCCAAATATCCTGATTTTAAGTCACTGAATAGGGGTAAAGATGCAAAATGTTTGGGTCATACAATTTCCATAATACATCTTTGTAGCATCCTTCAGAGCCCTGCTTAGTAAATAATTATTTACACACCTGCTTTTATGAAATCATTACCCTCATGACATCACTGTGACATTACTGGGGTTATTTTCCCTTTTTTCCCCTGACAAAGCTCTGCCACTGCCTCAAAAAACAAACATTTTCACAGGCTGTAAAATTCTCCCCTTGATGAATAAACTGTTCTCCATGTGTATAATTAGGGGCAGTGCTCATTTAAGAGGCTATCTGAGATTTTAAAATAGGGCACACACTGATTTATAACACTCAGCATTAATGGAAAAAGGTAATTAATCTTGGGTCAGCTTATTGAATGAGACAGAACTGAATGAGGGGAAAATTCCCACCAAAATTGGTCTGAGGTTACAGAGTTGAGATTCTTAGGCACAAACTGCCAAGTAGGGCGGCATTCCAGACGGAGAGCTGTAACTCTGCTTTATTCCTCCAGAGATGCTCGCTCACTGGCAAGAGGATAGACGCCTAGCAGCGAGGCGGGTCTTTGAAGAGCAGCAGAAAATCAGCAGAGGTGTCGTCGTCTTCCCAACTCCAGTTAAATCTGCTGGGGTGTGTCTCAAACTGAGGCAAAGACACAAATGGTATCAAAGTTCACATAAACATGATTAAAGGGATATTTCAACATGTTTGACAGATTCGCTTATTGCCATAATCTCTGCCTATAGCTTTAGGAGTATAGGTTCATCATTAGGAATTGTCGGTGCAAGCTTTAGTTTAATGAGAGAAACGTGGAAATACCATGCAGCTCGCATCTATGTCCCGATCTAAAAACAGCTTGTACAGACAATTAATGAACCTATACTTTAGGGATCATGGCAAGAGGCAAATTTGCCAAAACGTTGAAATATCCCTTAAAGAGCATATTCAAGGAGAGGTTTAGTCATGTATTGTACACCATACAGTGGATTAATTTACTTAAAGCTTTATTTAATCTTCTAAATGCAGAGAGAATAGCTCAGTAAGACGAGTTTCATCCGACTGCATTAAAAGCTGTTTCCAAATTAAGGCTTCCGGTCAGATTATCATCACTGATTTTGCACACAAAAAAATGTGAAAATGTAGTCTTTTAGTTTTGTTTCTTTCATTTTTTTTTAGATTTATATTTTCTGTTATATCCATGGCATCATGCTATTGAATGTTTCAGCCCATCTTTGTCAGACTGAAATATTTCAGAATCAATAGCTTGGACGAATAATGATATTTTTACAGCAAGCTATTAATGGTCTGCACAGGTTGCAAAAAACTCAGTAATGACTTAACTTTTCATAAGGTCAAAATTAGCCTATAGGCTGCTTTATGGACAAATATCTGCAAGCAAAACAATTACATGATCCCCATCAACTGCACCTGTGCTAGGTGTTTAGCACCAAGTGTTAGCATGCTTACATACTAAACTAAGATGGCTAACATGGGTAAACATTTAGCTGCCACACATGAGCACGCATGCTGGCGTTATCACTGAGCTCAAAGGAACACTAGTGCCAAAGTCCAGCCTCACAGCTGCTACACTGACTGTAGACTTATTAGACCATGGAGAGATACAATGATCTGTAGCAGGTGTGAAAACATACTGATGAATCTGTTTGTGAGAAATTTCGGATACGCTCACGCGCATCAGAAGATCTTTCAAGTTTCTGTGCCTTTTTCAGTAAACAACCTATGAGTATGATCTGAAGTAAAATTAGTCTTCCCAGTAGCAGCAGGCTGAGTTGGTGGAGTGAGAGTGAGGCGGGGGGCGTTTGCTGTGTGGGCTGAAGCCTGTTCTGTGTGGGATGGATTACATACTCCTGACTGAGTGTAGGATAGTCTCGTGATTGGGCTGCTAAAGATGACAATGTGGGTTAGGCTCACCTCTCCAACTGTTGCACCCTGCCTCAGACTAGGGTTGTGAACTGCAGCTGCTAATAATATTGAGTGACTTGTTAAGTTTTGAGGATGAATAAACATCCCCACGTGATGTCTAAAGTTAGTCACTGAGGGCTCCTTTCTTCACAGCGATAACATCCCAAGCTCTTGTTTCCTGCGTCTTCAACAACAAGTACTGAATGAGACAGAGTGCATTGTCTACTTTCTCAGATCCTCTTTTCTCAGAATTTCCTTTGAATTTGCATGAGGGACCTCCCTTTGCTTTTCTAGGCAACAAAGAACTCTATCAGGCATACAGCAGTCGTTTGGCAGGCCTCTCATCCTCTCCAACAGTAGAGCAGAGCCTCCATGTTGTCAAATTCACTCAACTCACGTCTAAGTCCCATACACACACACACTGAAATCACTAGGATACAGTGATTATAAACCTTTTATGCCCTTTATTTCCCTTTCAGATGCATGTGTCCCCTTCTTCTCATAATTAGAATCTATTACAGGCTTTAACATAACAAAATAGTTCATAAATATTGATTTTTTTTTATAATAAGCATCTGCCTCATTAAGAAGGTGGAATTAAAATGTGGGACGATTATGAATATCCATGGTTGTATAAGGTCAGTATTTAGATGCTCTTTGCACTATTCTCATCAGCAGACTATAAGCAACTCTACCTGGGAATATTTACAGTGCTGTTGTGTTTTAAGCAGGATTGCTGCCTTTGATGTCTCTGCTGCAGTGAGTGGTAATGCCAACCCCCTCCCCACCTCCCATAGCTAAGCCTTGTTCTCAGCCAGTGCCAGCCTCCAATATCTGAGCTCATCCCACCCGCTCCGCAGGATCTAGCGCCAGCCCTGCCATGCACTGCACTCGAGAGTGGGTGGCATCACATGGCCCTTCAGCTCTGCCTTCTGGGGCTTGGCATGGTGGAAGAGGGGCGCGCACACACACACACACACACACACGAGCCTCAGTGCGATTAAGACCACTACTGCTGCTGACCACGTCTCTCCTTTTTCTGTGGATTAATTCTACTGAATCTCAAAGTCAGCTGTGCCCACACACCTCAGTGGAGCATAGACCCTTTTCCAGCCCGCAGAGCCTCCCACGCTCTAGACTTTGAGTGTGTCTAGCTTGGTTGCACCAATCAGCGCCTGGTAACACCACCACCCCCTCATCCTCATCTTCCATCTCTCACACACTGTACTGTACTTTCTCCGAGACAATGCATTCAAAATACCTCATGTTTGTGGTTCTTGCCACTCTGTAAATAACATCAGAGAATTTCACCTGGAGTCTGGGTGTTCAGGAGCTGATAATCCAACAAAAGGTGTGACTGAGATAAATCAGTCAAACTGAAACCAGCTCCTCTGTCCCCACATCCTGTCTGTAGGGTGATACTAACAGAGATGTGCGCTCGCTGCTCATATAATTGTCTGTACTTTGCTCTGCATCTGCAGCAATATAACTCACTACGTAGGAGAAAATGTGTCATCTTTGAAAAAAAAAAGAAACACGTGATTGAAAGACATGCAACCCAGACAGAATATGTGCCTCACCCACACAACCAGTAAAGCCGAGATCTTTCTTGTAATACGGCGAGATATGTGTGAATTAGCTCAGTCAGAGGTCTTCACAGAGTCTGTAGTAAAACTCTGCTGTTGCATGAGCAGAAGCTCCGCAGGATTTTTATACTTAGAAGCTCAATTCTCTTTAAGACAATGAGAAAATTTGGGTTCACATTGAAAATAACTATGCAGAAGTCCCCCATGTTGCAGCGCAAATATGAAAACAAGCTCTGGGAACATGCCGGCTGTGATGGCACATCAAGTTGTGTGGTGGTGCCAGGGGTGGCAGCTTGTCTGTTCGTGTAGCGTGGTGTGCTGCTAGCTCCAACCTGCCTGGAGACAGGAGGTGTACAGATTGAGCAGGGAGAACACCAGGCTCCTCATCAAGAATTTTAATGCCTTGGTTCTTTCTCTTCCTTCCTGTCTCACTCCACATCGCATGATTCATTACGAGCAGGAAAGGCCACGCCCGTGATCTTTCACAGCAGCAAATGCAGAATGAGTGCGAAACTTTGCTCTGGATTAAAAGAGCACTTTTCACAGTGGGAGGTGTAGCTTGTAGTGAATCATCCATTCTTCTGGACCGGGGCATGTGCACAAAACGTCACACAGTTTATGGATCTATTTGGCTTGAAATTCTCTGCAACATGGACGGAAGGAGAACCCAGCATTCAGTGCCCCACCTATTGTTGATACCCCAGCAGTTACTGTAAATATTTGCATGGGGGAACAAGGTGTACTTCCTGTTGCAAAAATAATACTGAAGTGGCAGGCATGTGAGAAAAGGCTGTCTGACTGAGGAACATGGCCCCTTTCTGTATTTCTCTGATGTGACTGTAAGAGCCTGCTTTAAACTTTGAAATGTTTTATAAATGCAAATGAGGAACTTCAAAGGGAGCTTGCCCAATTCTGATATTAAAGCAAGATTATGTAAAACACACCCACACACACACATAGACACACACACACACACACATCCTTCCAAATGTAAAATTTAATTCACAAGCAGTAAAAAAAAAAAAAAACTCCACCTATGCTCAGTTCAGTACAGTTGAGACTATTGCCTGCAAATTTGACATTATGGAATCAATTCCCTAAATTAAAGGACTAGTTTGACATTTTGGGATTCACTTTTTGCTGTAACTTAGATTAAGCCAGACCAGATTGTTGTTTTGACTCTTTTTGGGAAGCTAAGGTAATTTGACCTTTAGTGGCTTTTTCTTTAACAGAGAGTGGAATCAATCTTTTCAATTTACTTGGAACAGGAAGGTGAATAAGCATTCTTCTCATATAGCTATTTACAGTATTTACTAATGTTCCTACAGTCATCTGTAATCACGTGCTAGTTCCTTTCATTGTAGCCACACTGGCCATAGTGTTCAACAAAAAGCATCCTGGTGTCACCTCAACAGGAAAAAAAAAAAAACATGAAACAAATTTTAGCTGCTTATTTTATGAATTTATTTCCAAATGTAAACTTCACTATTTCATGCATACAAGTTATGACAACATACATTATTCAACAATCTGTTATTTTTCATATTTGCATAGGACATGGTCACAATATATTGTCTAACATGTAAAAAATAATGCCATAAAAAGGTACAGCAGAGCAGCTAAGACCAGCACATTAAAAGTGTGTAGAATCCAAGGAACTGTACAACTGTAATACTTGAATGTAGTGATTTTGGTTTGCTGAGAGAAAAAAACAAAATGACACCTGAAGGTTAGAGTGAGGTCATTGTAGAATGTACTGGCCATAGCTGAGTCGAGAGTTATTTACAGATTAGATTTTATTGGTGCTATGAGGGAGAGCAGCACCATGGAGTCACTACAACAGGCAACTGATGGTGATGGGCAGAGGAGAAACACACAGAGGTATCCAGAGAGCAACATTACACTGAGGAGGTACATTGAGGACAAACAGGTACAGGAAACAGAATCAAAAGGCCCTTTGTAATCAAAGGGAGGTCACTGACAGCACTTTGTGCAGCATAACTTTGAGCAGACAAATCCTTTAAGGGCAAAAAAAAAAAGAAATATCCAATGCTTGAGTAAAAGGCTTGCTTTTTCAGCATGCTTTTATTCAGTAAAGAGCACACTGCACTGTCAGTTCTGGCAGTTAAGCAGGACCACACGGTCAGTGAAGGGTACTGACAGATGTGTCCTGCGAATCCGCCATGCTGCACATCCCTGCTGCTCTTTTACTCATTCAGAATTTGTTTGCTCGTATGATTTCATGGGTTTTGTTCATTCAAGTTATTTTAGAAAAAGGAGAAAAAAAAAAGAAAGATTTTCTTATTTGAGATGTAGAAAAAGGTCCATGATCAAGCACAGCATCCACTGATCAATCCTTACAGAACATAATGTTGAACCCATGGGTCCAAATTGGGTTTGGGTTCAAAATTACTGCAACATTCATCTTTCCCCTTCAAAGCCTTTGGTAACAACTTGTAACTGTGGCGCTTCTCAAGAGCTGCTACTCAACTCAAAAGCCCCATCTCACTGCTCAAGAACCACTCCATCCTTTCATTGCTGTCTCTTAAACATTATCCCCACCTTACAAAAAGCCCCAGGCCTTTGTCATGAGGGAAGACATGCTCAGTGTGTCCTTAACTTTTAAATATTGCATGTATGATGTTCATTGGAATTGGCTTAGTCGACACAAAGAGCCCACAGAGAAGAAAGGAGAGATTAAACCTGGGAAATGTTGACAATGAGAAACGTACCTTGTGCACAACTCACAAACGTGTAAAACCTCACAGTCAAGACAGACTTCTATTCATAACCTACTTAAATGCATCGGGTCGATGTAAGCAGCACATTTATAGCAAATGCATTTCTCAATCCTTTGGAATGGTTGGGCGTTCATTATCAAGATTGTTTATGTCAAAAATACCTGTAATAAGCCATTATACATTGCTTGAGTATTGTACAGCAAACAAAAGAAGAAAAAAATTAAATAACAGGAACCAAATGAAAACAAAGCTACACAATTAAAATGTTTACATTAAGCAGAAAAGAAATATTTAACTTAGAACACTTGCATATCAAATATGCAGAGTTGCTTCATTAAATCCTGTACATAACATAAAAACATGTCACACTTTATAAAACTGTACAAGTTTGTTAAATGTCTGCTTTTTGTTTGTTTTGTTTTGTTTTTTACATCTTTCAACCTCCGTGTCATCTTTATGAAGTTACCATTATGGTTTTGGCACACAATTGCATCAATCATGCTTTTACATTGAGATCAGTCACAAAGATTTCATCTGAGATGGTTTCATCTGTGATATATTTATGTCATTTATATGAATTTTTAAATAAGGTTAATGTTAGTTCTTTACACACTAGGCAACAATCAATTCTCTTTCATGTATTGTACAATTAGAAGAAGAAAATATTGACTGAATGCTTGTAGAAAACCTTGTCATTCAATTTTGTCATTGTTTGAAGTCCTCGTTGAAATCTGTAATCTGACTGGGATTACGCTCGTGAAATTGGATTTTTAGAAAAATGCTGAAATGCCAAAAGAGTTTCACACCAGTTTACAGTTGACAACATCTCTTTACATGACAAGACAAATATGTGGAGCTCGACTGGAAAGAGATGGTCTAAATATTTTTGTAACATAAAATAATAAAAAATATGCTCTTATGTTTTTCCCCCGGAAAGATTAAGTTTTCAATCCACAAGGATGTGCAGGACCCTGACATCATGGGATGGTTATATAAAATGTAGCCCAGTGTTTTTGTCTTTTTGTTTTGTTTTTTACGAAAAAGTCTCTCTTTCTTTCCTTCGTCATTCAAGTAGGGACAAACAAAACCACCAGTTATTTGTGCTACTCATCAAGCAAACATAAGCTACATGATGGATGCTTCGAAAAGATATGAAGGTACAACAAAAGTCAAATATTTCGAGAGGTATGATTTCTGAAAAATATATAAGCTTAAACATTATATATGTGACAAAAAAAACAACAACAATAAAAATCGTGACTACATTGCTAACTCACAATGCTGTGGTCTCTATTCTTATGGAAAACTTTCAAAAGAAACTAAATGACAAAGAAAAGAAGTCACTCCATCAGAAATCAACGTACATAGAGGTCAGGAAGGTCCCTCTTTCTTATCGTGACCCCAAACAATCCTTTCATTTTTGGATAGCAGGCTAACTGGAGTAACCTGCATCCTGACATCAACAGAGTATTAAGTGTTTCTGATTAAAGGGGTGAACCCCAATGAATGGGGTCAAAATTATGCTAATTTAAGCAATAATAGTGCCTTTATATAGCCTGGCAAAAACAGTCAACCTTAATGATCAATTTGAAAAAAAAAACTGCTGAAATGACCTGAAAGACAATGGAAAATCTAGAAGAAGAAGAGGAGGAAGAAGAAGAAAAAAAACACAAAACAAAAGAACAGATTACACCTTTCTCCAGAGAGGTTAATAATTATTTGACATCAAAAGCAAGTACAGTAAAAATGGACATGTACAAAACTGTGTTCAATGGCCTTTTGTGTTGAATTATTCAAGTAGATTTGGTACAGTGAGAATAAAAGTTATGAGACTCTCTGCCTGTGGAGGCCTATGTCACTGGAGCAGTCTGGATGGATGGATTGACTGGGATGTTTACACTGTCGCAGTCAGTTTGTTTTCAGATGGTTGGAGCTTCCTGTCGCCTACTGTACAGTAATTCCTCTGACACAAATGGTCAAGGGTCTTTAAAGGGGCTTTTCAGTTCACCAAAAAAGCTGCACCCAGATCGCCCAGTGCTTACTAAGGCGAATAGCAGGACTGTTGACTGTTATGAGGAAATACTAGGCAGGAGCTGGGCCCATACAGAGGCATTCCTGTGTCTCCAGTGTGGTAAGACACTGACCAGCAGTGAGCACTAAGCACCCAGGAACACCATGAGAGGCTGGCAGACATATAAGTGCAGCAAACTGATGTTAAAACAAAATCCACAAACTGTCCCGTATCTGCTTTGCGGATGTTGACCCTGAGGTAAATGTGCAGATTATGGATTGTGATTCATGAAACCTGCTTGAGGGTGAGCCACTCAGATTTTTTTTTCCTTTTTTTTTGCAAAAGAAAGTTACACTACAAACCAAGTCAATTTTACTATGATAATAATAATAATAAAAAGCCATGGATAGAATAGATACCACAAAAAGCTGCTCAACAGCAATTTGAAGCACTTGTTTGTGAAAATCAAAGTTTTTTTTCTCAGAATTGGTTGAAGTGAAACCCTCTCAGTGCTTCTTCCACTGAGAGCTGCTGATCAGTGGCATTCAAAGTGTCATCTTGCAGCCTGGAAATTTACTTTACATCTCGCAGAGGGTTGTTTGGATGTGGGGGTTTTCTTTTGAGGAAACTACAGCATTCGATCTAAATAAGGGATGTTTTCTTTCTTGAGGATGTGACAGAGCTGATTCTTCACAACTTTAAAGAGAGATGGTTGCTGCAGAGACCATGGTGGGGCGGGTGGGGGGACGTGGTGGTAGGGGGGGTACAAGGCCTGCCATTCATGAACTTACACCTGCCAGACCGCCTCAAAAACCCTTCTACGCCTCTCGGGGCCAAAGTTGTTAACATGCATATAGCGTGAAGGGGCTGCAGGGTGAGAGTCAGACAACTTGTTGGTAAGATTAACCTAGCACAATGCAATTTCATGATGACAATAGTCTGAAGGGGACTGACAGGACCACACCACACAGATGAAACTATTTCCAACCACAGCGCTTGTAAGCATTAAAAGAAAATGTAGGCATAACACAGACTGGTGGGGCTGCAGCAGTTTTGATAGTGGTGCCCGTTTCCATGGAAGGTTTACTGTGCCTTTTGCCTGACTTATTGAGGCATGTCTGTCTAGAAAACACAAGTCAGCTTTCTCACGGGACATATGAGCTTCACAGGCAGGACAACGTGAGGCTGGTGAGCACTGCACTTTGCTGATATGTTCATTTTGGTTCAGATGTTTTTACAACAGTTTAAAAGCCCCCTTGTTGTGAGAGAGAAGTTTGAAAGCAGCTGTTTCGAGTGCTTGGGTTCATTTGGTGTGAATTTGGAGCAACGTTTTCCTTGGCATTGTGAAATCTGACTCTCCAGTAATGGAGTAGTGGATTTCTCCCTGTGCTTCGGATGGAGTTGGGTACATCCCACCCACACTGCCAACATTGTCTAGGTAGTACTGTTGTTCATACTCCTCTCTTTCTACTCGTATCCTACAGGTTGGATCAAACCACTAATTACAGCCATTTTTTTCCCCTCTCACGGTTCCTACAGTTGGAAGGAGGAAGGGAGTTGGGGGGGAAGGAGGAGGAGGAGGAGACGGGGAGGGGGGTCTGCGACTGTGTGTCTCCTCCTCTGTGCTGCTCAGCTCATGATAAACCTCTCCTCTTTTATCAGGACCTTCCCCCTCTCGCCTGTCTTTTGCAGATAGCTGCTTTGTTCTCTCTGTGCTCCACCATGTTGCAGCCCAGCCCAACACTCTGCCTCACACTCTGGCCTACATTTGACTCCCAAAGTTGGGCGGCCTTACTCAATTTTGGCAGGGTCGGAGCATCGCTGCTTCCTGGCAGCACAGGTAGAGCCAGAAGAGTGAGCGAGGGAGGACTCCCCGGGAATGGCATGTTCACACTCCTCCTCCTCCTGCGGGCTGTGAATAGCTTCTTGTGGGATGCAGCTGTTTCCTCCAGGGAGGCCACAAAAGGCAGAGGCAGGAGGAGGGAAGTGAGCAGGGCTGTCTGGCTCTACCTGTGATACTGCCAACCACCAGCCCCAGGCCTCAATGAAGGGCGGCTTTACAAGACTGAGTAGAAAGCTTTCTTTCACTCTTGTCTTTGGTTCTTTTTCCTATGTGCTTGCGAGATGGATAAACATTGTTTCAACTAAAGTCCCTTTGTGTCCCATTTTGTGTGAAATACCGGCTGATGATACAGCACTTTTTTATTTAAAAAAAAGCATGAACAGCTGCTTTGAAACTTAACTGTCTCTATTTAAAGGTTCTAAAGTTTCTTCAACTGAGTATATTTATAAAAACTGTTCACCCAATATAATCCTGATCCTCCCACAGTGCAGATTTACACAGTATACTGCACACTGCTGTTTAATGAAGTACATATTTAACCCAGTGTAATGGCAACTAAATATTAACATCGCAGTGGAGGAACAGATGTATTTTGTTTACTGAGGCGAGGGTTTTGGGGATTGATTTCATAACACACAGCATTTACATCACATATGAATCCCCAGAACATGAAGGAGAACAGAACATGAGTTTTGAACGTGTGACCGTAGGGCTAGTTTCCTCGAGTGCGAAAACTAACAAAAAAAACGAAGAGTGCAAATTGTGTTGAGTGTAAGGCTGCTATATATGTACTGTATGTTTCTCTTCACCATGTTCATTCTTTCAAGCTAACAAGGCCATCCCTGAGCAGGGCGTAAAATTCAACCCCTGTTGAATTTCAGAGTAAAGTGATGAGTATATTGTGCAGTCAATGTGAGTACTGTTAAGTACTGTGGTATTACAGAAATAGCAACTGTTTTCAATCCTGAGGTGTGTGTGTACCCCTTCTCCTCTGTTAAAAAAAAAAAAAAAAAATCAAAAATCAAAACAAACAAACAAAATAGATTTTGATAAGACTTGTCAGGGTGTCTTTTCTTTTTCTTCCAAACCTTGTTTCGCTGACTGTGTATGAACGTATATTGGACAACTAGCCATCATCAGAAGCTAAAAAAATACAGACATATGGTACAGAATGTAAATATTGCCATCTGGGAAAGGCATTACCTTCTTTTAGGATCACACAAGTAATTGCACTACAATAAGCAGTTATGTACAGTATGGTACACCACAGCAAGCGTGGGGATAGCAAAGGGGGGGTTGCTGACAACTGTGCAACACAAGTGTTATGACAAAAACACAGGCCTCTCAGGTCAGAGGCGGAAAGTGCGACTGGGTTTCAGTTTAAGGCGAGTTGGCTGGGCTGAGGGTGGGGCTGAGGGTGGGGCTGGAGGCATCTGAGCGGCTGTAGTCGCTGAGGGAGCTGGGACGTGTTGTGTTGCTGCTGCCGCCGCTGCTGCCGTGAGGCCTCTTCAGCATGCCGGGCTGGAAATCTGAGTGGCGCCGGGCGTGCTTCATCAGGTGGTCGCTGCGCATGAAGCGCTTGTCACAAAGCGGACACCCAAACTTTTTCTCGCCCGTGTGGGTGCGGTAATGGCGGGCCAGCTCGTCGGAGCGAGCAAACTTCTTACTGCAGTCTGGCCAGGTACATGGGAAAGGCCGTTCTCCTGCAACACAGAGAAGGAAGGAGAGATGTCGGTGTATAATCACACAAGAATCACAAGACCATAGCTGCATGGTTTTACTGCCCATTTTTATGTTTCAGCCCATTTACCATCAGATCACATGTATTTTACATTTGGGCTGGGCACTTTTTTAAATCCCTGACTGTATTTTCCAAGCAGCCATCGTTTTCCACTCATTATAGTCTGATATAAAAATACATTTGTAAATGTTTTGAAAGGATTTCATGCTAATTTTAACACTGTGCTGGAATAAATGGAGTCAAGAGCTGCCCAGAAGGTTTAAACATGGCAAACTGACTCACTGAATCCACCTTAAATGCTTTTCTGTACTGTGCACAATAGGAATCACATTGGCATTTCAGATGCTTTGATTGTGTCGCTGAACATAACATGAAACGAACAAAACTTATTGATGCGTCATTTGTTTCACACTCTGATCACAGAAGTTCTACCACAGTTAGAGTAGTGACTCATTATGAGATGTTTACACGTTAACAAGTCATGAGCGCTGCCGCCGCACACAACAGCAAGCAGACATTTTTTCCAAAGAGGACAGGTCCTGCTGAACAAGACTGTGCTGTTTTCTGTACATAGGAACTGTGAGTCATCCAGGAACAACACTGACAACAAGGTTACCGCTCAGCCTGACAGGTCAGCGAGGAGAAGGATATCAAAAACCACTCATCTTCAAAAATATTAAAAATGTGAGACGTGAGGGCTGTCAGGAGCCATGGGACTCTGGGTAAATCACCTAAAAATTGGCGCTGTGCTCAAGGAGCAGACACAGTTTAATTATCTGAGCTCCAGATGCTAATCACACTCACAATGGTTGCCCAGCCCATTTTCCGACATGCAACTATCTGTGACTCGGCACATGGGAAATTACACCCTCCCCCCCATTCCATCGGGCAATAAAAGTGGGCTTTGACACAAATATACCCAAAGCCAGATGGTACTATATATCTTGTGGTTTCCTTTCATTCTGATGTGGAAACTGTGTGCATGGAGCCTAAATGTAGCGTTCTGCATCCACTGGCCAATGTGTCTAATACTGTATTCATTTAGTTCCATTTCACTGAGTTTCTGCCTGACAATAGCTACATCCAGAATTCTAATTTTACCAGCATGACCTTGCAGCACTATAGCGAAGGGCGGTATGTATTCTTTTAATGCTATGCATCTTCCCTGACAGTAAGAACAATCCATCTTCTCGTAAGCCTATGTGTCCAGGATTCTAGGTATGAAAAGGAATAGATGTTGTTGAGATGTGTTAATGTTTATTGGTGGCATGACGAATGAGCACATAGGAGAAGGCTCTGCCAAATACTTTCTTTGTTCTGTGGTTTCCCTCAGGGCCACAATGGAAACAGTGCTGCTCAGCATCAAACAGTCATATGCTACCTGATTCCAGGGAGTCTCAAAAAACAAGAACTCAGTGCACAACTAGTCTCGGCAACACCCCCCTCTCCACCCCCCCACACCTCCGACCCACCCACCCCCACCCGTACTGCATGGTTACAAAACATGCAGACAGACAGAGCAAGTCTAG
This sequence comes from Decapterus maruadsi, assembly GCA_030347415.2. Classification (NCBI taxonomy): domain Eukaryota; kingdom Metazoa; phylum Chordata; class Actinopteri; order Carangiformes; family Carangidae; genus Decapterus; species Decapterus maruadsi. The sequence continues at coordinate 12,406,349 of CM064893.1, read as the reverse complement.
ACAGCCCAGTCTGTGTTCCTGCCCCTGACGCCTCACCTCAGCTCCAGACAAACTCAGTCAGCCCTGCCCACTACAGTTCCTCAGGGTTCATTCAGAGCTCAGTGCATGTAAACTCTGTAACTGACATACAGATATTTGCATGTTCAGTGCAGAACCTTATCTTTTAGGTTTGGCAAAAAAAAATCTTTATACTTTCCTGCTACGGATCACACAAAAGGAAACACACATCATCATCAATCCTGCATAACGTTGGAGTTACACTCCATGTTTGTTTGACCTTGTTTACATATCCTGGATAACACCCTCTCCGGAGAAAAGCTCCAGCAGAGAAGGGAGCCTGCGTAACTTTTCGGGCAATCACCTCTTTGAAGTGACTCATGATAGTCCAATTTCATCCCTTATTAGCAAGAGCAGCAGCCCCTGTTGCCACCTGGCTGGTACTAGAGAATGAGTTACTGGCTAAAAAAGAAGAGCTAAGATCTGCAGGCTGCTTAAGGCTAAATAACCAGTGTAACGGATCCAACAACATTAATATTTAACCAGACACCAGAGAGCTAGGCTGAGATATCCAGTCTAACAGCTCTTATACAGTGATGCAGTCATAGTGGAAGCATCAGGTATCCAACATTAACTCACCGAGACGCATCAAATTATATAGGGCTCTGTGACTTCTTAGAAAATGCCGCATTGGTTCATACGCTGCCCATTTTCACCTTGTGCTAAACTGCTTCTGGCATGTAGGTCACCAATATAATCATATGCATTAAACTCCTGCTGCTTTAATGTAAGCCTCAGAAGCTTCACTTACAGACAAAAAAAACATGCAATGCCGCAATTAATACTTTGTTTCATAACATGTAGATAGGGAGGTTTAGGGAACAAAGACTTTGATCCTGAGTGGAAACAATGATAGGGGCTATTACCCTGTTGTGGTAGGAGGATGTCACTCTCCAAGATATTTCAATAGACTGCAGCTATTACTCAGCATCTCCAAAGGAAAAAAAACAAAAGAATGCAGCAAGCTACTCCCCTTACCCTGCTGCACTTCCCATCTAGTCTCAGTGTTGTCACGGCAGGGCTGATGCTCGGCCCCACCGACTGGTTATCCCATATCTGGCAATGCGCCACATCCAGGGTGTGGTTTGTCTTTCTCAGAATGTGTCAGTTGCAGAACGCGAGGTGGAGTGGGGGTGTAATGAGGGAAGCTTTTCCCTAATGAACACAGTGACCCAGTTACCCGTAAAGTGAGTTACATCACGCACGCAAACTGTACCTCAGCTAAGCACTAGTGTCCCCCCTCCAAGGCGATGCGATTATGTCACAGGTACTCTTGTTATATAATTGTTCTCTCTGAGGCCACTGGGTCAGTAAATAAACAGCTCATCTCTGCTCCTCGCTCTCCATTTCCCTCTCATTCATGTCCATGAAGTTTGGCTCCTTGGCTTCTGCAGAAATGGCTACAAGAAATGGAATCTGTCTCTCCCAGTGTAAAGGGATGCTTTCTGTGAAGCAGAGATCAAATCTCTTTTTTGACGTGAGCAGCAGCGCAGGAACTTGGCTCGGTCACCTGCTCCAACAGCAGAAACCAGCATTTCAAACACAGATAGATAACATTCCTGGTGTGTCCTCAGGCATGGGCCAAACTCACACGGTGTACAGCTACAAACTCTATGTGGGCCTGTCATAAGAGAGCTTGAGTAAATAGCTCTGCAGGGTGAGAAGGGCAAAACAAAAAAAACAAAAAAAACCCCAGAGCTCCAATAAATACTTAGAGATCACCTTGAAGTTAACTTAGTCCTGCCTGTGCAGTGAGAAGCAGAACAGGAAACGTGGTCTCTTACCGAGCTCAGAACAGCATCAACAACAAGATGCACATGAAACCCTGTGAGGACTTTGTATGTGCAAACAGCCAGACAAAGGGAAAGTAAGGCTGCAGTCAGAGTGTAGATCAGAGCTCATTAGAGTTGGAGCTACCTCACTTCAGTGCTGGCTTAGTGGCACAGCCAGCTTGGCAACATGAAATGAGAGGGACACCACTAACTCCAGTGGTAGGGCTCAGCACAATCCTGTAATTTGGTTGCATGTTTACAACAGACTATGACCTGTAACCAACCAGGAGCCAGCTACTCTGCCAGGAGACATCCATTCACGGGATTTTGGGTAATGCTAAAATGACTGCTGAGTCCCTGATCAGCACAAACCACTGGAGCAGACAGGGTTAACTAACTGTGGTTTGCCTCTCCCTCCACACGCACCATTACATACCCAGATGATATAAACACAAGCATGTGTGTGCAGAACAATAAATATACATTAAGGTTTTTCATTGTTCATGCAGCAGCATGCAGACTGTGCATGTGCAAAAATAACAACAAAGGCTCACAAAGTTCTATGGTCTGTAGAAAAGGAAAAAAACAACATGCTGTTTGATTTGAAATACATCTGAGATCAGAGCGCCTGTTTACGTGGCTGTTTGTCTATGAAAAATCGACTCAGTGGGAGAGGAGTCAAATTACGGAGAAAATCAGTCAGTCAAAACATGTTTTCTCAAAAGCTCCATTCAGAATCTGCTGTGAACAAGTAGTCATCGTCTCTGCAGGAGCAACAAAGGACCCTTGGGTGGGTCAGGTACTCGTGATGAGGACCGGCTCAAACTTGTCAAGGGAAAGCTCCGAAAACAGGGAGCATTTGATCTATTATCATCTTTTGTCTTTATTGTGAGGGACCTTGCTTGACGTTGAATAGTCGGGCTCCCCTTGTGGGCCTATAGCTGTCAGGTTGTGAACAATAGCAGCAGCCTCGCTCCCAGCGGGAGAGGCACTCCTGTAATGCATTTCAATCAGACAGGCTGTGCGTACTAACCGTAACTCACTCCCCTTGGTCTGCACTGCACAGGGCTATTGACATTCACCCGGAGACATGCAGCGGGGGTCGAGTGTGACTGTCTGATTCCTGCACACACTTAGCTATACATTACTTCATCTCAAGTCTTTAAGGGAAAGGCCAGCATGGCTTGCCTGCATTGACCAGATCATCACATTTGCCTCAATTAGTTAAAGTGGGCACTCTCTTTCAGCCTTGAGTGCATGTTAAAACAACCTGCAGCCTTGATGTGTTGCAGGCAATCTCCTTATCTTTTAAACCCTGGTTAACTAAGGAAATGCAAAGAGCTGCAGCCATTAATGGCTGTTTACAGTTGGTCCGTGAGAGCAGGTGGAAGCAGGGATGCCCCATCATCCGTGACTCTCACTCATACAGCACAATGTCATCTCACTCCACTCATGGAGGTTGACACCATAGCTTGCATGAGATAGACATGCTTAGTATCCAGTGTCAAACAAAGAGCCATAGCTCTGCTAGATCCTGCGAGGCCTCACCATGCTGTGATAAGAGGAGATACAGGCTGGAGATACTGCCAGCTGTCCCAGTGTTATACCTGATACTCTGTCGGTGAGTGGAAGAGAAATACTTTCATGTCTCTCAGGGAAAATGATTATGCCCACCTTCCCCCCCAGGACTGAACAAAACACTTCTCATGTTGTGCCGAGGACCACACCCCAGTGTGTCGTGGTCTGCCACAGTCTGATTTATCACACAGAGAAAGGCGACACACCTTACACACTGTAGGGAACATAAACAGCCCAGCTAGAGACAAAACACTCCCCTCTGACATTAGCTCCACAACGATTTTCAACCATTCCTCTCTTATTCAAGCTGTGCTGAACACGACACAAGCGATCACAGTGGGTCTCTAACTCTCAGATGGGACCCTGTGAGCGCCGGGCTGACAGGGGTGTTCTCTGCTGCAGAGGTCACAGCCCTTCAAACGTTAATCAGATTAGCTGCAGATGCAGCTGAATAAATGACCTACATCAATGGAGGGCATTGACAGTGAATATCCTAGTATCTAACCCCACCCCCACCCCGCCACACTGTATATTCTACATCTTTGTACTGCAGAACCCTCCCTTGCGTGTTGAGATGCGGTTGGTGGCTGTTAAACAGTAGGAGCAAAAAAAAAAAAAAAAGCACAAATGTTCCACAGGTCTGTATTCCTCTCTTCCTAACGCCAGTAATCAACACCACGCCACAAGCCATGGCCGGAGCTTGGCCTCGCAACACAACACGCTTCAGCACCTATTTTGCTATGCAGGCTGGAGAAGGGTGGGAGGGGCTTGTGAGAGGAATAGACAGAGTAGCTTTTATAGTAGTACTCCAGAGCTAACTGAAGAATACATGAGCCCTGTGGGCCATTGAAAGGAGCCCAGCCAGGGAATTGCCTGACAGGGGCCTTTCAGTATTATGAGTGTCCACCATGCATGCCTATCTACTAAATCACAGTAAAATCAGGTTTATATTCCAATATATTAAATCAGGACCTATCCTACACTCTACTTTACATGTCTAGGGTGTGCACCAGAATGTATCTCTGTGATGTCTTTTATGAAACACTGCACCAGAGGATTAGAACAGGCAAGATGGTGGCTCCACTTTGGTTTTATTTACAACCCCGAGGATCAAGTAGGTTTAACTAATGCCTTGTTTCCACTGCACATACTATACTGTCCTGCTACATATGGCCTGGCCCTATTTCATTCACAATGTCTTATCTCACAGCATGAACAAGAGCTACAGTATAGGCTCTGCAAGGCTTTACTTGGGGCGCAGTGGTGCTTTAGGCTAAACTGACAATGGTGGCATGCTCAAGATAAGCAGATAATACTGCATGTACCACGTTGACCATTTTACCAAGCTAACATCTGCTTATTATTACTGAACACATTGTGCAGCTGAGGTTCAGAAGAATGCCATTCGTTTTTATTAAAAAAAAGAAAAAAATAAGACATTACACTTAAAACTACAAATGCAAATTTGATGGTGGCACTGGAGGACAAGTTGCATGATAGACAAAGTCATTAGGTTTCATGATTGTCTTTACAAAAAAAAACCTCATGGCGGTAAATCCTGCAGTCGTTAGTCTGGACCACCAATGAGGTGGATGCTCGGCCCCACACCGCTAGCATGGCTACAAACATACAGTACAACTTGTAGGATCAGGAGTGGAGATAAATGGAAACTGTTGAACATCTCCTGGCAGGGAGGCTTTATTTTATTAAATGTCAGCAGAAATATGGCTCAACTGGGAGGGATGGTGGAAATCCTGCCGTGTGGCATGTAGACACACTAACCTCTTGTGCCCCAGTAGAGTGTTTGCATATTGCTGTGCCAAGGTCAGGCTCAAGTAAGAGCAGGAAAACCCCATCTCCACCCTGCTACCTCATCACTGCCACCAGCCACACAGGAACACTGTGCACTCTGTGTAGCAGTGCAGCCAAATATAAAACCACTGGCAGAGATGCAGTATATATAATCAGAGACTCCTGTGTCTTTTTTCCATGTGGAATTTGGGATAATTTCACGTTCAAAAAAAGTGTCATTAACCACAGTTATTTGACCAAAAATAGAAAGCATACATGAATAACTGGTTCTACATCATGGCAGTGGAACTGTGCTGCCAGGTGGTGCCACTTATTTTTTTTTAGGACAGACAGTAAAGGGCTTTACAGCCATCTCACAGTATTAGAGGTACCCCCAGCATAACACAAAAGGGACCCAGACAAAATGTCAAACCAACTGTAAAATATGTCATTAAGCTCTTTGTCTTTGAGAAATATTGACCCTGTTCCTCCTGGTGATTCAAATAGTTTTCGAATAGGTCTTGAACACTGACAAGATGGCCTTTTGTGAGGCCCAGCTGTGGGGGGGGTAGGGTAGGGTTTTGGGGCACACAGAAGGCCTGGGCTGTTCTTTCTGAAGAAGACATGACTTGTAATGAGCTTGTCAGGGGCCATCTCTCTTTTGGATATGGCAGTCTGCATGACATGACCAAAGCAGAGTAATGAGGCTTCACAGAGAACACCGTGTACTCGATGACCTCAAGACACCTCTTGGGAAAGTGGGTCTTCATCGTTAAGAGTCCGTTATACTCTTAACAGAGAGAGTCATGAAAGAATGAATGAAGGGAAATCAATTGGTGCTGATAACGACCCACAGTTGGTTATGTAGTCTTTGTTTGCTCCATTTGACCATAAAACTGAGTTCATCAGCACAACGGCATTATGTGACTGCATTTTCCATACTGCAGGATAAGTATGTGTCAGAGTAAAGCCCCACCTCCCACACCGGGAGATCAGACAAATGCTGTCTGGTAACCTTAGACCCCTAAACTGCTGTGGATTTGTCGCCATCAAACTCAGTGCAGTATAATGAGTGATTTAAATTCAGCATGTTCTCCCATGTCTGCCACATCAGTGTCCCTCTACTGTGCTGGAAGAGATGAAGAAAAGCAACCTAAAATGAAACCACTGACGAGACTCTTAACTGGGAACTTTTTAATACCTTTAAAGAGATAAATCTCCCAGTTCCTTAGGATAATCCCCAGATCTTGCTGTGGACAGCTTTTCCACCATGAAAACCACTCACAGTGAGGTTTGTAAATGAGTCTGACTACATTGTTCCCTGAAAAATGCATTGCTGTTCAGTTTTTAATATGGAATTTTTAAATGCTTTGAGCACTGTAAATGAACTTTCATTCACCTCCATCACCGGAGTGGCATCAGAAATCTTATTAGAAAAAAACTGCAAAAACATAGGCAAAAAAAAGAAAAGAAAAAGACCCTGAAACTACTTTTATAGCATAGGTAATCATTACTGCAGGGTGAAGTTCACTTTGTGCTTGTAATGGGACTCATATTTTATGTACTGTAGACATTGCACAAGAAATACACCGTAGCTCAGGTTTCAGCTCCTCTTACACTCTGACAAATCACTCACACAAGGGTTGCAAAAGCCGGGATCATGAGGCTTTGGGTGCTGTAGAAGTCAAGTGAGGACGCCTTGTCCCTAGCTCTTTGTTTAGTGTCTACAACAGTGTTTCCCCCCTCAATTAGATAGCGGTGTTTGGCTGGGACTGACTGGGCTCCCATCCATTCTCTCTTCGCTCTACTAGTAGGGGCTGAGGAAGTGCACTGCCAGAGTCTGGCTCTATGAAAGCACTGCAAGCAGCCTGGCTGAACTCAGATGACCCACATTCTGGGACTATCCAATCAAATAAGCAGGGAGAGTCATTATTATCAGAATTTATGGGACACAAACCAATCGTGAAGCCAGACGCCGGAGCATATCCATACAGAAAAGGCAGGCGAAAGGAAACGCTTAATAGGCAAAGAGACAAGGGCTGGGCTATGGAGCAATAAAACTGCACTGAAAACACATGGTTGAGGCTGCAGGGAAGTGCACTGTGTGCTGGAGGCTGGCACACTGAGAGCCCTGCTGCAAGTTTGGCTGAGACCAAGCAGCTGAACTGAGATGACTCACGTTTTGTGACCGTCCTTATTATGAGAAATTATAGGACACAAACCAATCACAAAGCCAGGCACAGGAGTGTATCTCTAAAGAAAGGAGAGGCTTAATAAGCAAAGAGACAAGGGCACGGCTGATAGACTGTGATATAACTGCAATAAAAAAACAAAGTGTCAGGAAGACACGAAGGCAGTTATCAGCACCATGACCCATACATGAGGCTAAATGTTCTCTTAGCTTCCTCTTTGTGCTAAACGATGGTTACACACCACAGCTGTCAGCACCAAGATGAACAGACATGTACAGAATGCAAGACCCAGACTGGGTCACCACAAGAAAAAACAGCATATAACAGGCCAGTACAGTCTTACAGGTTGTACTTTCTGTTTACAAGTTAGGTTTGTTATTTCAATGGCATATGGCATTCATATGAAATGCTTGTGTGGGACAATACATCTGGTCATAAGTATACAGACAGTCACAAAGCCAGAAAACAAAGACTATCCCAACAGATAAGGCAGGGGTAAAAGAAAAGCTTTACAGGGCAGGCTATGAGACAAGAATTTACCCCTGTAAAATAGGGCCACAGCTGTTTCATATGTGAGACAACTACAGCCTGAGCTGTGCTGTGCCGGATAGAGTTGTGCATTTCACACTTGACGATAGGATCTGTAAGGCTCAAATATGTGTCAAGTGCATACATGACGTCTCTCTTACGTGATCCAGAAAGGTCTGTTTTGTTTCTGGTCTGTCAGGCATGATTTGTGTGTGCCTATGTGTGTGTGTGTGTGTGTGTGTGTGTGAAGAATGGTGGATGGTGGTGGGAAGAGGGAGTGTGAGCTGCAGTCTATACAGAGCAGAAAGCTCCTCAGTCGAGGCTCAGCTAGCTGAGTCTGTTGCTGGCCAGATCAGCTGGCAGTCTGTCTTGTGGGGGTGTGGCACATCACAACAAAGGGCTCTGGGCAGACGGACGACTGCACAGCTCTTATCAACCCCCCAATTTGAGTCCCATCTACATCTTTTTCCCCCCTCTCTCTGCTGTAGCCTATCCTGCGGAATGCAAAGCGCAAATAATGGAGGTAGCTACGGTCCTTCAGGAAGGTCAAATCTAACAGACAGCTCATCTGGAGCGCACCTCAGAGCCTTTCTCTCTGCAGTGTGACGGTACATTCAAGTCTACTGGATTGATGTTGAAAACTTTTTTTTTTCTTTTTGCATGCCCCGGTTTTATTTACTGCACATTGGGTTTGTTCTGTTCAAGCGTGCACATCACACGCCGTGAAGGGGATGGGAGGGGTGGTGGATGGGTTATCTATCGCCTCATGTTGCAATGAAACAAACCAAACTTTACTTGTATCAATGTGCGCAAGAAGAAGAAAAAAAGCAAGCTGGAAATGTGATGTTTCGCGGTTCCTGCATTTGCACTGCAGTTTCGGTTTGTACACACTGTCCAATGCGGGGTGTGGAGGGGTTGGGAAGGAGGGGGGGTTGCAAGAGGAAAGCCGTGACAAAGCTCAGAGACTTGAGTGGGAGTGGCACTATTTTCGACTCCCCACCACCTCCCTCCCTCTCTCCCCTCTGAAATTAAAAGGACATTTGCAAAGTTCACTCAACTCAACGGAACAATGCAATTATTAAGATTATGAGCCAAATCCGCCTCGGTTTCGCAGTCTGTGCCGGCTACTTCCATTTAAGGTGGATTGGTGAATATTTACACACGACTCGATGAAACACAGTCACCGTCCTCTGTAATATCGCTTTGAATGTAAGAAGCCACACACTTCTTTTGTTTTTAATCAGTATTCTCTGTTTTAATAATCCCATCCGGTGTCACACAGGGAAGAGAAACCACATTAAGTCATGATCACAGCAATAAACATTTGCATCCATTGAAACTGACCTGTATGTGTCCTTAGATGCGCTTTGAGGTGGGATGATTTGCCATAAACTTTTTCACAACCTGAATAGTGGCATTTGTGCTTTTTCTGAGGTGATTCCTGCTCAGTTCGACCTCTCGATCTTTTGCCTCTTTGTTTGAGCGAAGGATCGGAGATGGTGGTAGGTGTGGCAGAGTTTCCATCATCTGTGAGGTTCGGCATGCTCTCATCCTTTATTATTTTTGCCTGCTCGGCAACATTGTTTGGAGTCTGCTGGTTAAAATCCGCCAGAATCCGCGCCACCACAAAAAGAGATGAGTTGTCTTTCACCAGAGGCTCTTTGATTTCCTCTCCGTTCTTGGAGGAGGACGGGATTTCTGGTTTAATCTCCCTATTCCCTTTGGGTGCGTGAACAATTGCACGACTGGACATTGAAACAAGGCACTCTGCTGCAAAGTGATCCATTTTGTCTTTGAAACAGCCCCCTCTGCTTCTTAATGACATTCAAAAATAAAAAAACAAAAATGAAATAAAATGATGGCGCGAGGGGGGTAAAAAAGTACTAGTTCCGTGGTTCCCTTTGTGTTGTGGTGATGGTGAGGAAGAAGAGGAGGAGGAGGAGGAGGAGGTTATTCTCATCAGAGAGAAGTGACTTTAGGATCTTACCCGGCTTCCCAATATCATCAACATCCTGTGAGAGAAACGCCTCGGACAGAGAAAAAAACGCAGACAAGCTCCCTCAGATGGAGAGAGAGAGATGAAAACAAAAAACAAAAAAAACAAGAAACCCAAAGTCTTTGTTTAGTGCAACGACGCTGGTAACAGGAACTCTAGAAACTTGGATGTGTTAACTCCCATCGCGGCTTCAAACACTCTCCAGCATAGTGAGTGTGTCTCCTGAGCGCCTGTTCCTGCTGGTTGTATCCTTGCTGGGGGCGTGTCGACCGGCAGCGCTCGGCAGCATCGTCAGAGTAGCCGCTCATTCATTGGGCACGGCGTGTCCCCAAATGCACCGAACAATACGAGTTCGCTTGAAAGTTTCACCACAGGTTGCTCACGGGAGTTATGCATTGCAGAAACGTTCAAGGAGAAAAAGGTGCAATAAAATAGAATTTATTTTTGTGTGTGAGCGTGTTAGTGTGTGTGGGGGTGAGTGGGTGGCATTATTCTGCAGCATGCTGTCTTTGCCTGCATTTGCATGATTTGCACTGACATGTTTTGTTTTGTACCATCTGAATAAAGGAAAAGAAAACGACTACTGATTAATTAATACAGTATTCTGCAGATTTTTTGATTAGAATATCCTACAATAGGCTATGTGGCATTTTTTTTTCACCTAGCCTAGTTTAATTTACCTCAGTAGCTATAAACGATGTTTGGTCTCCCAACAGTCCACACCATTCAATTGAAATTGCTCAAGTATAACTATACAATAAAACCTGAGAAAACCAGGAAATCCTCACACTGAAAAACAAGCAACCAAGCTGCAGGTTGAATTTTTGTGACACCCAATTGAAAATATGGGTTTGGTTTCTAAGGATGTTGGTTTATGGAAGATCAAGGAGTAAACATTGAACAGTAGTAATGTCCTTTTTATGGACAGGATTTTTGTTTTACTACAGTATGAGGTAACCTGACGAGGTTAATCTCTGAAACCGCTGTGCCACTGCACTTCCCCATACACAAATTACCAATCACAAATGGGAGAACAATAAAGAAAAAAAACAAACAAACACAGAGGATCATTTATGAAGTAGAGTTGTGGAGTCTGCAAAATAGGGGCTTGCAGTGCATCATCCCTGGTTCTTTGAATATCACTCTGTCACCTTCTTGGAGCGAGCACACTGTGGGGCCTCTGGCCAGCGAGCTGCTACACCAACTGCTAACAACTGCCAAATTATTGGCTTTGCCCGCTGAGATTACACATAGAGAAAATAAATCTTCCTCACACACACTAAAGGCTTTTAATTACATTCTAGTCATGGAAGGAATAGCGGTGTAAACATGACTGGCAGTAATTGTTACAGTTGTTCAGTTCTTGTCGAACCTGTTCATTAAACCTTCTTTTTAATGGCTTGCAGAGGGCACTGTGAGCTTTGTAGAGTGTGATTATTTTCAATATAAATGCACATTTAAAGACAGAAATGGAATGATTGCATCATATTTGCACTGTTGCACTGCCAGCTCTAAAATGGTATTCAGGGGCTGATATGTGTGAATGATTATGATCCATTTTTTGAGTATAATTTTCTGCTAAACGTGACATCAGCAGCTAGTATGTTTTTTGGGACGATGGTGGCTTTCTTTCAGCAAACTAGCAATTTACCTCAAAACCCTCCTCCGAGTAGCTCTGTTGCCTCTGCCAACTGAAACATAGCCAGCTACCACAAGCAATGTCTTCTTCAGTTTATCCTCAGGCCAGAGACAAGTGACACCATTGTGGAGAGGAAAGAGTCAAGATACAAAGCTGTGTGATATGAACGTTTTGTCATTATTCAATAGCTATGTCATGGTGTTTTACACCACCAACAAGATTTACAGCTAAACTAGTTTGATGACATTTTCATAGATTTCAAGGTTAGGTATTGAAAAACAAAAATGCTGTAAGATAGCGTGTCATCGGTTACAAAGTCCTGGCAGAAAACAAACCAGCTGATGCTATTGATTAGCAGCAAGGACACACTTAATGCCCCTGTTAACCTCATGCAGCCGAATTAATCCCACTGTTTATATCCAAGATGTTTTCAGGATGCATTTGTCTCATATTAGGTACAAAATAAAATTCTGCTTTGTACATAATGTTCTCGGAGTTCCGTGTCTGCTACAGTGCAACTTTTTCATCCCTTATTTACCCAGCTCGAAGCCCAGTTGACAAAAAATGTTTGATATAAACACATTTATTAAGAATAAGAATAAACACACACTCCACTGATACAGGATTAGACCTGCTTCCCTGCAGCAGCTGATGCTCTCCTGTGAGAATGAATGCACACTTTCAGCACTGTGCACAAAAGCCCACACTAGAAAGTTCCCAGTGTTCAGTGTGAGCAAGGCGATGTGGCATTCAGAAGGCCATCTGGCTGTATTATTTTACATATTCTTTCACCACAAAAACATGGTGTTCTTGTGTTTCATGTGGTGCTTTGGTGATCTATTCTAACGAGAGCACGTCAAGAGGGTTTAGTTCCTCTTTCACAGGGTTATTTCCCAGAGCTGTGTAGAAACTGCAAGTGTTTATCAATTCCCAGTGGGTGTCAAGCACTAGAAGGCCAAAAGAGACAGTGAGGAAATCAGCTGCAGCTTATACAACTGAACTTCCACAAAGGTAACATGCAGCAGTAGTGATAATTAAAAAAAAACCCATCTCACTCAGGGGGAAACATTGAACAGTCTCTCTCTGTAGCTGCAACAATCTGATGATTCAAGAGACTTTTTGTACATTCCCAAATCCCAGCACCACTCCCCCAGTGTGCAGAGTCCAAACAGCACAGTGTCTGGCACTGGCATAAAGTTCTCAGGCGGGAACAGTGATTTGATTGGCCTCTTCACTTCTGTTTGTAATGGGAGAGATCCTCTTTAAGCACAGGACAGCCTGACCACTTTAACAATCTGGCTAGCCTGTTGTGTCAAGGTCAGGAACTCAAGGCCAAAAGAAAAAAGAGAAAAAAAACAACCCCTAAAGACATAGGAAAGCATGAAACCCCACAAGTGGATTTAGATTTTTTCTTCCTTGCAGCTGATGTTCAGTGGTGGACTCAGAACCTTGGCTTATGACCTGAGTTTGATCTCAGTGTTTGGTAAAACATGCCGTCAGACACAAGGCCGTCATTAACTCAAGACAGAGCACTGCATTGTTACTTTATGCATTTAACCCAGTGAATACATGCTAATAGTACGAGACAATGTCTAATTTTATGTATTTATTTAAATGTTTATTTAACAGGCACGATACATAGCTACAACATTGTCACAAAGAATGACAAATGCGATGCATACAAGACCTCTGGCTTCAGCTAATTTGCAGTCTTTTTTTTATATTAATGACAAAATCCTTGTTTGGGATATGCAAGTTGAAATAAAAATTAACTCTGTGTTATAACAGAATACAGTCCTGTACCTCAACTCTGCACTCAAGTATTTATTCCATGGTGAAGCTGTGAGCACAGTGCTCTAAGCTACATGCCAACATCAGCGTACACTAACATGCTGATGTAATGTCACCAGTTCCACCATCTTAGTTTAGTGTGTTAGCATAATAACATCTGCTATTTGATGTAGTTTTGCAGGTGTTTGGTCATTTAAACCCATGAACAAAATAAAGAAGTCCCTTGATGATAACGAGTGATGACGAGTATCACAAAAAAGTCCTAGCCATGTAGTTTTTCATTACAGTATAACTTCTCTTGTAAACCTGATCATTTATTAACTATTAACAGTTAGTTACCAGGCACACCAGCTTGACAGCCTTCCCTGAAGTGAAAATGATTCTGTTCTTATCAGCACAGAAAAAGTAATAAAGCACTTAAGGGTGTTTTAGTGTGGAGCCAGTCTTTCTGGAAATGTCATGTGTCTTATCAGTTATTGACAATTCACTTGAATGATAGAGATTTCAAGGAAATCAGAGACAGTAGTTCACACAGATTATAATTAGCACTAAGTTATTGGAGTGGTAAGGCCTACTACACTGTCTGAGTTTTTGTTGTTGTTGCTCTAAAAAGATTACTCATCCTTAGTTACACACCAGCAGCAGTTGGGCCTCATGACTAATCATGACAAAACAGGCCGTGATTTCACCTGCATAGAAGAAAAGAGGATTAGTCAGACAGAAGATGTTGTATAGGTGTTACAGAGTCAACATGCTCAAGTCAACAGCAGAGGCACTAATTCTAACTCCCACCTCCTGAGTCTCGCTGCAACAATGACACACATGTCCTGGTGTTTAAATAAGCCACAGGTAAAATCATGGTCCTTGTTTCTTTCACAGAGAAGGAAAAAGAACAGCAGATATGCAGCATGTGCGGATGCAGTAATCAAGAAAGGCCAAATGAGTCAGTCAGGTGTAACTGGGTCTGGGATGAGTAAACAAGTCCAAACTATGAATTATTGTAACAAAGTGCAGCTTCCCTGTTGTCTGGCAGGATATACTGGTTACAGCATCAATGGGTCCTTATCGTCAAAACTCTACTGTCTTGACATTACCAATAGACACACAAAGTGCAAACAGGAGACTGAATAAAGACTGCTGACTGCTCAGGTCAAGAGTGAAAGCCAAATAATTACTTGGCATTTGTACAAACAAGATCACATGTCTTTTCTCCTTTTTCCTTTCCATGCTACTCTGGAAAATCACCAGGCTTTATTCAGACAGGAATCAGGATCCTGTCTGACACATAAAAAAAGGCTTGATTCCTACTTTTTCTAGATGAACTTATTTTCAAGTTTTTGATTTTGTAAAGTCTTTCAAAAGTATGCCAAGAGGAGCTTGAGTTTAAAGGAAGAGTTTGACATTTGAGGAAACAGATTTATTGCCTTTCTGAGGTCAGCAAGAGGATCATTACAATTCTTCAAAAAATAATGCTGCAGTCAGCACCTAGTTAGCGTCTCTTAGCGCAATGCCTGGAAGTAGTTGGAAACAGCAAGCCTCTTTCAGCTAATGTATTGTTTACCATTTATATGGGTCAATGTGAGGCTTAAACAGCAATAAGTCATTGCATACTGTACATCTCATCTAAGAAGTCAACACATTACCCCCCACACACACAAATTGTCATATTTACATGCATTAAACAAAAAATACAATGTTCGAATTGCTGAGCTTTAGTGGTATTGGTGGTCTCTTTACACAGAGTCCCACTGTCTATATGCTAAGATAAGCTAACTGTCTGCTGGCCTTGGGTCCATGGGTCCTAAATGTTGAACTTAAGTGTGAAGTGTAAAGGGTAAACTATGTGTAAACAGCTGGCACATGCTACTAGAAACTGTTAATGCTTCATGTAGCCTGCAAGAAAACAATTATCTGCAATTAGGTATGAATAGTAGAGTAGGTATATGCCAGGAATTAGTCTGGCATGTACCTCCCTGTAAACAAGGTGTTATACAGTATGTGACTGGATTAACCTAACCAAACAATAGGATGTTTTAATCACAAGTTTTACAGTTGCTGGCAGGTGGAATTTATTGGCTTTTGGACTGAGTTAGGCTACCTGTTTACCGGTGGCAATGACCTGCATTGGTATGTGCAGTTAAGATAGCTTGCAGATTAACCCACAAAAGCAGTACAGGGAAGGTCGTGTAGATGCTGCCATGCAGATGTCGCTCAAAACAACTAGTAACTTGAGATTGGAATGAAGACAAGGAGGTCTGCACAAAGGGGCACTCAAAGGTGCTGTGCAAAGCACCTTGCAGGAAGGGGGTGGATCCTGAAAGGGAGTCCCTGCATCAGTTCAGAGAAGGGTGGGAGGTGTTGTTGAAGACAGAGTTCAATTTGGTCGTCATCCTCCCTCTGCCTGTGCCTCCAGGCTGTCCATGTTCAGCCACACAACAGAGGCAGCCTTTTTCACCAGTATGTTAATCCTGCCTGCCTCCCCCGCCTTGGTGCTGCCTCCCCGGCACACCACCACAAAGAACAGATTGCTGCCCAGCACTCATTGATAGAACACGATGAATTGTCTGTTACATAATATGAGAAGAGAGGAGCCTCGTCAAGACAAGTACTCGTATCAGATGACGTGAAAGTGACGACTGTCATGCGTGCAGAGTTGAGTTCATAATCACAAGCTAAAAATCCACGTCACTCACTTGACCCCAGGCTGACGCTGAGCCATGACTATGTACTGCCATCATTGTCCCTTCACATCACAGCGTGGTGGCTTTGTCCACGCCACACAATACAGCTCAAAAGAGCAAAGTGAAGCGGACACAGTTTTGTTTTTGCACTCATTTGCTGGTCAGTAGTGGTCCTATTCAGAATGCATTGATCAGTCAGTGCAGTAGCTGTGGAGCGATGTGCCTCACAGGCACTGAGGGGAACTGACTCTGAAATTCACCATTCAGCTCGGCGGGGAGTCCGCAGGCGCTGCATTAACTTGTGGGAGCTGATGGCGTGGGGACAAGGATACCTTTTCTAAGGCTATTCAACGGAAGCACTTACTGGGCATGTCATCCATGGAGAACAAACCTGGCCCAGGCTTGAGTTTATGCAAGACTGAACACTGCAACACAACAATCACTTGATGACGTGAAGACTTGATATTTAACATTAGGGAAGTGACTGATGGTTATTTTCATCATTGATTAATCCTTTAGTCACTTATGAAGATTCCCAGACCCAAACGATATTCAGTGTACATGAACACTAAACACACAAGAGGAGCAAATCTACAGTTCTTTTGATCATTGATCGCCCTGTACTTTGTTCTAATAAATAAGTGACATAACTAAACACATGCATCCATGACTTTTTGTGACTTGCCCTCATTTCCCCTTTGCAAGTTAATTTTTACTCTCTTGCGCAATGTGTCTGATGCAAATCCTGACATTTCCATCTTTTCTTCAATTTTTGTCGATTGTGATTCCTCTGTGCGCGGCTATACTCCCGTGTTATTGAAGTAGAGCAGAGTAGTGCTGCAAGTTTCAATCCTGTGCGGTGCAGGGAGAGTTCAAAGAGGAGAGAAAAAGCAAGGCTGAATTTCAAAACATACGATTTCCAAAGAGGTAGTCTTACACCACATGGCTGTTTTTACCGCTTCGACTAGAGTGTGCTCTAAAAGTCACCGGGTTCACAAGTGGGCGAGGCTCCACACAGACTGTTAGCGCGGTGCACAACCTCGGGTCGGTGCATGAACCAGGCTGACCGCGGGCATGCGCCCGGTATGAGCGAGGGAGGGGGGTTAAGGAGTAAAGTAAATGAAACGGGAGAAGTTGCGGTGTCTCCCTTCAAACTCCCACAGCCTGCTGTTTCGTCGCGCTCGCCACAAACGACACCGTCTACAGGGGACGCATGTTGTTTATCCTCGAATGACCCCAATGCTGAAGCGAGAACATCCCGTTCCTGGGATATTAATAGCTCTCCTTGCGTCACCAAACTGTGGCGGACCATTTTGCTAGACACGCAACGGAGCCACAAACTGTGCCAGCAACACATTCTCCTCCAAAGCAAACATGGCTATAAAACAGGTAGTCATCATTCTCCACCAGCTGTCTGCCGGTCCTTCCAGCCAATGTGATCACCACTTGAATGTGTTACACACGTTGTTACTAAGGTGGTGAGAGCTGACATCAACTCAGCCAGTGCGCACTGATCTGGCAGTTTAGTGTCAAACTGAAGGGCGAGGTATTTGTGTTTATGTAAATGTGTCAGTCTCAGAGGAAGGTAGTGGGGAGAAAATAGGATACAGTGCAAAAATAAATGTACACAAAATTTTGCAGAGCAATTTTCCAGCCCAACAATCCAGCACAGTGTTGTGCCAGGAGCAGAGCCAATGTTGTTGCTGAGCTGAAAGCCATAGCCTACAATGTACAATAAGCCATATGTTATCTCACCCCCCCTCCCCAACCCGCTTCCCCCCCAATCCTGGAGCCAAGTGAGGCTGGAGCTACAGAGCCTGCATAGCTCCAAGGGGGAGGGAGGGAGAGAGAGAGAAGAGAGAGGTGGGGGGGAGAGTTTCTGTTGCTATGTTCTCTGGGAGTCTCCTATCTGGAGGATCCATGGGCAGGCTGATTTTGAGGGCTGACATAGCAATGTTGTATGTAGGTCAGCACAGTAAAACTACTTAGGCAGCCTCAAAAGCACAAATGAGAAGTGTTTGTGTGTGCCGCCGCAGCCTACTGTAAATCTTTACATATTAGCAGGGAGGCTGACAGCCGGCCATGCCTCACCGAGTCTCCGTGAGCAGTCACATGGGCGGCTCTTGTGTTTAAAGCCTCACGTTTTCCAGTTTCATCCCTTCCATAAAGTGACAGCATAGCACCCATGCACCACACCTGCATCCACAAACACAAGGGTTGAGGCGTTCACCCTTGGACGACGCTTGTTCTCAGACGCCAAATAAAACATCCTGTGGAATTTTTAAAAGTATGCCGATGTGTGCATTGCATAAGCTCGCAAGGAGAGAAATGAATAAATCTGACATAAACAAACTTGAGTTTTTCCTCAACTGCCATGAAAACATTTAAACTCTGTGAGATTTGCACGAGAACCTTTGGGTCCTCTCATCCATGTTGACTTGAATTTGAGCTTTGCCGGTTCACTCTTGACCTCCGGAAACAAAAACAAACACATTCTGTTGATGAAGACCATGTAATACAGTCGAAAGCAAACCATCCTTAAGTCAAATTTGTTTTTTCACCTGCTGTTGTCCAAGCTCTTGAATGAAGTGATCTTATACAAGTAAAGAGCTGCAATTCAATTTTAAAACAGGGAACTCCTGATATTGTGGGAACAGCCATGAAGAAATAAATCAATTTCATGAAATTTTGGGTACTTCGTGTTTCTACTCACGAGTCTCACATCTGCTATGTCTCAGTCAAACCCTTCCTTCCTGTGTGGGTGTGAGAAAACAGTTTGTTTTGAAGGGAAATGATGATTAGCACAGACCTTAAGAAAGACATAGTCTACCTGTGAATATTTTAAATGTCAGACTGACTTTGGGACCCAGAAATTCCCTGGCTATGAAAGGTGCCTTGTTCCACGACATGTGAATGAATGATAGTGGATGGAGTTGACAGGGTTAATGAACTCCAAGAGGACATGACTTTGGGTGATTCAATAGTCTGTGGCTATTTGATTTACTGCTTCCTCGGCTCACATTTCAGAGCTTCATTCACATTTATAGTTGTTACATAGGGAACAGGTTTTTTTTTTTTTGACAATATGTCTCCAGAACAAAGATGCCTCAGACTTGATTCAATCATTTCAGTGTTTAGTCGGGTCTTTAAAGATTTGTCTGCTCCTGCAGCCCCCACCGATTACCTTGCTGCTGTTTGCTTAGTCTCCCACCACCATCTGTGTTTCAGATCATCCACGGCAGTTCTAATTACAGTCACAGGCAAGAGCCCATAGATAATGACAATGCTGCTATGATCAGCAGGATTAGACAGGTGCTTGTCGACTTGCTTTGACTTGGGCTTTTATGGTCTGTAACAGGCTCCTGGACAATCAATGAGGAGATGAGAACCTCAGTGACTCTTTGTCTCCTGCTGACACACACAGTGCAATTTCCTTTAACAGACGTGTGTTTCTTTTCCACAAAACGGTTGTATAATGGTGGTTTGTATCAGAAATATACATGACTGGTTCAAAGTTTTAGAACACCCAAATCTTTCCAGTTTTTATTTTAAATGTACGCAGCTCAATACCAAGGGATAATCTGACATGGTACAAAGCTGTGGTAAACAGGGCAGGGGGGAAAAACAGCCACCAAAAACTGTAAATTTCATAGGAAAAAGCTTAGAAAGTTCATGTAAACAGTTATTGACTTCCAAACTGAGACTGTCTGTACAAAGGGCCTTGTTGGAACAAACTGTGTCATTATGCACCGTCTGATGCATCACTGGGACAATTCTGTCCCACCACTGAAGGAAGCAGTCCTGTATATTGCGATCAGACTGGTGAGAAAAAGGCCAGTAACAAAGGAAGCCAGGCTGGGTGGTCAAGGGTTCATGCTACAGCACAATGACCCAAAACATTAGAAGTAAAGAACGTGGGGAGGGGCTTCAAACGACAGAAGACGGGGACACAGTCTTCAGTCTATAACTAGCTAATGAATGAGGCAGACATATAGATAAAGTTTTGAGTTTTAGGGTTATCCTTTAATTTCAGACATTATGCTGTATTATTCACACTGGTCTGTTAATATCTAAAAGAATAAATCTGAGCCAACATTAATATATGAGACCAGTTTCAACTGATGAAAGCTGTTACAGCTTTTTGTTTGGACACATAATTTTAAAGGTTTGACAATTTGTTCAAAAGACCCATGAAATCAAAATGAATTATTGCTTGCATACATTGCTTACATACTTTTACACAGATCCAGCACACTGACCCACATTCAGTGCCTTCATGTATTTAGCATAGGCTACACGTCTGCACCACCTTTATGTTTTAGTCAGTTGAGAGCGGAACATTGTGGAGCTCATGACTTTCTCATACCACATAATACTGTGTTTTTTGTGTGACCCGGTCATAGTAACGTCTCTGGGGATTATCCAGAACTAGCATAGCATTACCAACAGCCTGTGGCTCAGATGAAGCGCTGAAAATATTGACTGTTTTTGGCTCGTAATACACAGTAATCCCGCTCACAGCAGCGAGTAATCAAACAAGCACAGCAATGACTATTGATTTTACTCATTTACATCCAATTCTGACATTCATTTGCATCTGGCTTTCAAACTGCGGTCATGCTCTGACGTAAAAGATGACTGGATCATGAAGCTTCAGTTCCTGGTGCGAAAGTGTTGATCAGCAGTTCTATGCCTTTTGTCTGTCTAGCTGTCTGTTTCCCTGAGTGTTAATGCAGGGCAGGACAAATATTTCTTTTATCACATGTCAGTCTATTAAATAAAGATCAGGAGAGGTGTAGGGGAAAAGACAGCGTTCAAGTGTGAACCCTACATTTAGATGTTGGAGGATAAGTTGATGTGACTGCAGGATTCAACCCCCCCTCCCAAGTGAGAGAGATCTGCTGTGGATGGGCTTATGTGCCCCCCACCCCACCCCAGACAGCACAGGCTCTGCAGTCATAATTTATGGAACTTCTCTTATCAAAGGAAAGAGCCACTGTTCAGTTCCGTATGACATATTGTAAAATGGAGTTGGTGGTTGGAGTAACTTCCTGCAGGTCAAGAGAGCTGCTATTTTACAGCCCCACTGCAGCATATGGATTCCCTGTTAACCTTTGTGTGGGCCCCGGGTCAATCTAGGAAATGCCTTACGCCAGCATGTGCTCGCTGAGGAGCAGAATAGAGATATATAAACTGGTCTGCAGATTAGCTGCTCCATGCAGGACATTTCATGGAATGCATTTCTCCCCAGGGGCGGGTTTCCAAGAACAGTTGTGCTCAAGTGGTGTGCAATGAACCAAGTCTGTGAACAGAAGCAGACACGAGCTGGGTGTGCACAAGCCTGCCCTGGTGTTGACCAGCAAAGTTTCTAGCCACAAACAAGAGCTAAAGTCTGCCACGCCTCTTTCCTGTCTACTTCCCTAAAATCTGTTTTCTGCTGACAGTGTAGTACAAAGAGACCACTCCTCTAAACATATGCCTTATCATCAGTGTTATCCTCATAAGCTGTAACCTTCACAAGGACCTATACTGTTCAGCATGCCTGCCCATGCAATTTTACCCTTCACCCCATTCTGTCCCCTCCTGAGCCCCAGAAACTGTAAACATCCTTTTTCGAACATCGGAGGACTCCACTGAGACTCCACACCCTGCAGCTCTGAGACATGACCCAAAGGGGGCTTCCTCCTTCACCTATAAAAAACCTCTTTCATATCACTTACATGACTTCACCTCTTCAGCAAAACAGGTTTGATGAACAAAATGATTATATTTACAGGAAGAAATCGTGACATTTTTACCCTGACAAGAAGAGGTAACAGCTCTTCTGCATTTCCAACTCTTAGGAGTTGCCAGAATCTGCTTTTATCTTTCTGTGCATCTTCAGTTGTGAGACTAGACGGCTTCAACCATTTTCCTGCAATACAGCAAACATTTGTGGGCTGTCATATTGTCACACAGTCACTAGAGGATTAGACTGTTGGATTAGATTTTATTAGTACAGCACACAAACTGCAGTTTGGCACCTGACCAGACAGGGAAAACAATAGCAAAAGTGCATCAGCTACATGTTAAGACAAACACATAGAGTGGACAATATTTAAAAAGTAGCAAAAAGAATGTACGAAAGGTTCAATTTGAGTTCAGTTTTGTTTAAACAGTAGGCTATAAAATGTGAGGCAGTTTGCAAAATGTATGGTATAAAGAGGACAATAGTTGCATATGGTCAAAAACATTTGAAAATATGCAAAGGCATAATCTGAGTTATCCATCAGCCAAAATTTATTTTTAAAATTTTCATTTTTAAGATTTTACAGATGATCAGGAAATGAAGCTTTAAATGAGAATTACAGGAAAATGCTAAAGGCTCATATGTAGTGTAATAAAACACAAGCAAATAAGAGCAATAGGCTAAGTGTCAGCAAGCCTCACATATTCTATGAACTTGAAGCAATTAAAATGTCTGAGTTTCATCAAGGGCATTTTTTTTATCATCATGAATTCATAAGAGACCTTTGTAAGAGACTGGACAGTAATAGTAATTTTTAACAATATCAGTGTGTGATGAATCATGATCATTCAGAGACTGATTTTGGACTTACATTTGAGTTTGAGACGTGCAAGTTTTTACTGTGTCTCGTCTGGTTATTATGTGGGGAACTGAAGGTGCTACTACTACATGGACGAGCAGAGAGCTGAGAGGACATGTCCTAACATGACCTACTCATAACAAACCACTAAAGACTGTTTCCTGCCCTTAAGTTTAGGCAGAGTGTTTGGTCTGTCGAGAGAGATGAAATGTCAGCACACACGCATCCACACACGCTGATCTTTATGGTACTTTATCTCCTTCTACACATGTAATATAGTGTTTTTGTAATCTAACCCTTTCACTCTTAATCTATCAGACCTGTACACGTTGTTATCAGCAGTGTGTTTGTCCTCCCCTGCAGTACTGAGGGACTGAACACACCTGAAGCACCAAGGTCTCAGGTGAGGGTGTAGTCCGTTGCCTTAGCAACCAGGAGAAACACTGAGAGTTCACTGAGTCAAAAACACACAAGTTTTTTTGTTTTGCTGCCACAGGTCACCACAGATCACCTTGATAAAAACATGCGCATGCAAACAAAAGCAGACGTACATGCAATTGTTTGTTTTGTTTTTTTCGCCCGCAGGTTTCAGCAGCACGCTTGCTCCTTACATTTAAATGTTTGGGTTTCCGTGCCAGGTCTGGTGCCTGTAAGCACTTCACGGGAACAAAGACAGTCTTCCACAGCTCAGTTGAACTGCACAAAGTGAAACATGTACTCTCCCCTTGAGTGGTGTCTGTTTCCAAAGTATCTCATGTGGAAGTCGTTTCAGCTTAACCTGCTTTCCAGCTGTTGGCTTCATGCCATCTGGCTTAAGTGATGAAATTAGTCACACGAGACATTTACAAATTATCAAGTAAAACAACTGTAGGGAAACTGATCCTGATGGAAAGCAGAAGACCAAAACAAAACGATGAGCATGGGAACCAGCACACCCTTTGTGTTGTGTTTTCATATTTCTGTCTGTACTGATGGATCTAACATAGATAGGCCTATAACACCTGGGGCAACCTGAGAGTATAGCAGCACAATCACTGTGACCCCATGAACGCTGATGTGGAGTCCATGAGCATACTGTAGTTCAGCACGCCCTCTTGTGGCTGATTGTTAGCATTACATGCTTTAGAGGCACCTGTGCCCAGAGAGATGTTTCAAGTACATAGTTGTGGGGTTGTAGTACGCTGTACTGTTAGATTATCTATGCAGATCTATGCAGAGGCCTTATATAAATCACATTAACGTGACACACTAATTTTGATTGTTGATTTGATTATTCAAATTAACTGAATTATAACATTACAGAATATAATTTTTAATTTATTTTACTTCACTTTAGCACAAGTCAGCGGAATGTTTTTGTTAATATAAGTCCTAAATAGTCCTAATTTCCGTCAGCAATCACTTACATGGAGTGTTTTGGCTGAAACACGGGTCTCTCCGTCACTCTGCTCTGCTGTAAACCGAGGAGAAAACTTTCCTTGTGGGATACAAGTGTTATCCAATGAGGAGAGAGAACGGCATGAAGGGCTATGTGTGCAGCCAAGGGATGCGCATGAATGTGGTGACGTAGGGACGAGGACCAATAGATCCATGACGAGGGTGGGGGCTGCTAACTCATGGTGCGTTCAAGGCAACCCGTAACTTGTGTTTTTCCGACCTGTGAAGTTCTACCAGTTCGATCTGGTACGAGTTCACAGGTCAGAAGTTACGAGTGGCCGTTATAGTGCACTTTCACAGGCAACAGGTCAGAAAAACACGAGTTACGGGTTACCTGGAACGCTACAAAGTTGTAAGTCGTGACTTGAAGCCGTAATTTACGGTTTCAAAGCCTGCCTGGACCGCAGCATTAGCCAAAACAACTGGATCGCTGACTTATGCTTTAAGTCTCAAAAGTGCAAGAACCACACTGCTTTGTCAATGTTACAGGGATCTCCTGTGACAAATCTGAGGGCAGAAGGATGAACTGAGTCGAGGAGGCTGCTGGATGTCTGATGACAATGTCATCATGATCTAGAACTGATAGGAAAAAAAGAGGGGGGAATCAAACCAGGGCTGGCTGCAGAGGCTGTAGTCTCTGCACATGGGGCGTCTCAACCCAGTGAGCTCTACAGTGCCCCCAAAGACACAATTATTGAGGCTCGCAGACAGACCCATCGCATGGCTAATGCCAATAAGATATCAAGCATGCTAAATATCTGGTCACCCACGAGCTAGAGCCAGTGGGAGTGCAGAACATGGGATTGTGCATGATTGTGGATCACTACTCAGTCACGATATGTTTCTTTTGTTTGTTATGCTTTGCTATTTGTGCAATTGTTCTTATAGGTGAGGTTTAAATATAAGCCCGTAATGGGTTTCTACCTCACCCGCACATGTATTCTTTGTTTGCTTTTATTGTTGTTTTTATAATCGTGCAAATAAACATAAACATAAAGGTACTGTTAACTCTTCATGACTTCAAGCCTGCCCTATCACAAGTGAGTTCGCTTTAGTGTTGCAGTACAATACAGAACAATATCATCTGCATAAAGATGGATATTACAGGGAGTAGAAAATATTATTTATAAAGGCTGTAAATAGAGCAAATCTACAACCATAGGTATATTTTCTTGTGCTGCCGTGGGTGTAGAACTGATCCTTATTTCTGACTACTGACTGGAAAACTGCTGCCTCACAGATTCAAATCAGGTTGGCGTGACTTTTGAGATAACCTTGCGCTTGTGAGGAAAGATATAGAGTATGTCAACATCCTATGATATTTTTTGTGTGGGCTGCAGTATCCTTTATCTTGACTGCAGGTATGTGACAGTGGTGATGAATTTTGCAGAAAATCTGTCTATGTCAACAATTCAACATACAGAAAATCAAAACTACAGTTGTACCAACTAACATCATCAGCAATTACATGTACTTAAAATGCAAGAATGGTTGCTTTAATTTATGCATGATTCTTGAAATACATACCAGTTGACTTCAAAGAGTGATCCAGATTGTATGCATCTTTGGTTGTGTGAATATAATCATTGAAGGCAAGACTGGCAGCTTTCCTAGTGCATGTTTTCTTTGGCCAACCCAGACTTTCTAATCAATAGCCCTCCTCACTTCCGCTTTACTCAATGCTGCACCTTCTCCTGCAGACAAATAATCTCCTTCCCTGACACGCGCAAAGCCACTAACAGATGATAAAGCTCATTTGTGTCTGCTTACGAGGAGAAATTAGGCATTATCCATTCTTAGAGACAGCACTCAGCCACATGGCTACAATGGAATAGAGAAAAAAAGGAAATCATCTATTTATGGTTGACTTTGATGGAAACATCTGACTTTCTTCACTGACTACGGCAGGTACAGTTGTCTCCTGAAGCTCATGTCAATAACACGATAAGAGTTACTTGGTTTCATATTGTGGATTAATAGATTAGTTACTGTCTTGCTTCACTTAGACACGTTTTGTCTGTAGTTTAAATTGCTGCGGGTTGCCTCTGTGGGCTTCAATTGAAAGCACAGGAGGTTTATATTCGTCATCTGATCTGTCTTTTTCATTGTGCAGCTGATAAACTGCTGGGAAAGCTGTCACAGACTTTCCTGCTTCCAGCAATAATGTATTTTTCTCGACACGTTTTCTTGACAGTTGAATGTTGCTATAGAAATTGTCCTTCTCTCATATCAACAGCTCCATTTAGTAACCAGCAGAGGGAGTTCCTGGATATCTAATTCAACCACCTAAACTACTTTTTTTTTCTCTCCATCTGCTGCCGAGACATTTTCAGATTATTTACAGAAGGAGAACTGCTATACACTGATGTATAATTAAGATTAAGATCTATAGATGTAGAGAGATCACAATTTCTTTTCAGTTCAACATTCAGTAATAATAACAAGTCATAATGGAAATGCATGACTGGTTGCAGTGATAAATTCAGCATTAAAGTAACAGAATTGCTACGGTTAATGGCTCGATTTTTTTTTACTGCTCAATTTTTTTTTTACTTGCAAAGCTCTGTTAATGAGTAGCGCAATATTTGCCTCTTCTTTTTTTAAGGGTTAGTCAAAAGCAAAGTGGAATTAGGCAGTAATAGTCATATTTTCCCATTAATTGTGCTGGTATTATGTAACAGGTCAAACTCTTAAAAAATACTTAACATAAACTGGCTCTACATCTGTGCTGTGATACTCGTTCATGTGGGACAAAACTACATGTTGCATATGAAGGGGAAATGAGAGATTATCCACCATGCATTGCACTCTAAAATACAATGGTACCAAAACTATAATAACCTACACAACATTTAGCTCTGGTATTAAATAATGGTTGAGTGGATGGGTCATAGAAGGTGTGCCTCTAGCAGATGCATAGTATCGTCCGCAGAGTTAATTCTGGGTTTTGCCCGTGCATCACAGCTTGCACTTGTGTGCATACCTTTGCGTTCACACACTGATGCCCTCCTATCTTCCTCTGTCAGACACACTGAGCCTCATCTGGTGGGACAACCTTTGGCTCTCTGCCGGCTAACTTTAGCCTCACAGCTTGCATGGTCTCTCTCTAAGCCTTTTTTGGGGTTGTGGTGTGCCAAAGTAGATTTACCTCCAATAACCATTTATTAAATCTCTATCCATTAGACTCTGAGGCTTGTAAGAGCTGGCTGCATTAAGCCTGATTATGGGATGCCCGGCAGAGGAAAAGGGTCTATGTGTCAAGTGTGTCATCGAGTGATTTATATCCCTGGCTGGGATCTCTGTCTTGTCAGTTGGGAGTAAGCTGCAGAGAGGAGAGAGAAGCACTGAAACCTCTAATGATGGTGAAACTTTTTACACTTTGATCCAGAGGTTGCTGTGATGCAGTGGTTTTGTAGTGGGCCTCTAGGGTTTCTGTCTGTTTCTGGTGTTGATGCTGCTGCTGAACCCTGACCTGTCGCTGCTCTCCAAGGATTCTTGTCTAAGTCAGTCTGACTTAAATCCTCAGTCTACAACATGGACAGCAAGGGTGCGGCTGGCACCTTTAAAAGGTCTTCCCTCAAACGCAGTGCATCTGGCTCGCAGAAGGTAAGAGTGCAGTCTCACATTCAACAGGTGATTCGGTATTAATCTATCGAGTTGGCTCGAGTTGGCTTTGAATTTGTCTTTAAAAAGTATTTTGTGCTATCTGAGCCTTAAAAAAAATACTCATCACAACAGGCAATTTGCCAATATGTTTAATGTAAATGACTGAAAACTGCAATTTACCTGAGATGCTTTTTGAACATTTGGTAAAACACCAGGCACCATATGATTTTTCGGTGAATGACTTGCGCTGCATGGCTTGTGTCACATGGAACCGATACTATGGCCTACGAGTCCTAACCAATCATTTTAGAGCCTCTGTGTCCTGCTGGCTGTACATTGGTGAGCACATGGTCTGCAGTCCCAGCCCCGCAAACGTACTGTTAAGTGGTGTTTGAAGCTGAGCAGCTGCTTGCTCCAGTACGGCAGTTTAATCCCTCATAATGGCCCAGTATGGACAACCATAGCCATGACAGATTAACGACTTTTATATCTTTCTAAAGTCTGCTTTCATGTGATTAACACACTCCTGTTAACATGTCCTTGAAAGCAAGAAAGACACAATTTTATATACACGCACGGCACGCCTCTCAGTCCAGTGGGCAGTCTATGCTGGGATTAATGTGCACACCACACACACACACACACACACACACACACACACACACACACACACACACACACTCACACAGTACAAACAAAACTCTTTCATCACTTTAAAATAAATAAAAGTAAAAGTGAAAGGTTAAATAATTTTTTAAGGAGCCGGAAAAGATGAAAAATACATTGAATTATAAAATAAAAGAATTCCTTTATAGTTTACATTACTGTAAGCGCATATCTGAAATTTACATGAAAATATCTACGTGAATACATATTCTTTTTAAATACCAAGGAAATTGTTCAACATGTGGCTAAACCAGCCTACGGCCTGATGTATATATCTACGTACAGTATATCTGATGCTCACATCCTTAGCAGAATTTAGTGTGATGGGTTTCTATGCATCAGAGCAGGCATTATTTAGAGAGATTAATATTCTTTGTATAATCCACAGCCTTTTTTATGAGGTTTTCCTCTGTGAAGCAATCTGAAATGTCATGGCTCTCAGCTGAACAGCACTTCACTTTTAATGAGATCGGTAATGTTGCTAAATATAAACTCATTGACTACATGGATCAGACGGCTGAGAGATAACGCTCTTTTTTTTCTGATCATACACATTTGCCATGTAGTTAAGACAGTCATTAATCATGGATTTATCTGCTTTATTTAAATGATATGTGAACACTTCATTATTTACAGTGGGTCATGACATGAAGGAGGATTTATTTTTCATCAGAAATAGAGTACAGGCACCAGCTCTTTGAATAGTTTGGATGGGTGACACTTGATTAGGAATGAGGGTAAAAGTCAGCTTTACTTCTGCTCTCTAACAGAGAGCACATTCAGTTAAATATGTTCACGTGATGTAACCATGTGTGTTACCATAAGTGAACTTAGGAGAAAAAATCACATCTCTCCTTTCTATGGGTAGGACTCCACTGACCGTTTTCCTGTTTTACAAAGAAAGTATGGCTCACTCTTCAATACAAATAAGGAGAGAAACTGGTTGAAAGTGTCACTAGCCTGATGGACTCCACCATTCACCATCAAGTTTAGTACTCAACCTATCAACCTCAACCTTATGAACCAAATTATTGATGTCAATAAAAACATTAACATGCCAAAGTCGATGAAAATGTGACTGAGAAATTCTATGAATGTAAAATCATATGACTGTGTGATGTAAGCATGAGGCTCAGATACGGTGAAAGCCAAGAATGCTGGAAAGGCTTTTAGACTCAGGTCAGGAGAAAGAATAAATGTCTGGTGCACAAGACCAGCACCAGGGCTACAGCCGAACTATTCTATATGTGCAAAGGTATGTGTGAGTTTGTAAAGTGTGAATGATATCAAACAAATACTTTCATCAGATTATGAATCATACCAAATGGATATTACAAAAACTGTGGGCAAAGCAAAAATAAATTCTCTCAAAGGTTAAATGGAAAAAACTCTTGCACCTTATACAATTAGATGTCAAAATAAAGTATGTCCCGCTAATCGGCACTATATTTAAACTCAGAATCATAAAAAAAGGCTCAGGATCATGTCTATTAAATGAGTGTTTCATTTTTTAAAGAAATATAAGTCCCACATTTAAATATAATAATAATAAGGTCAAAACCACATTACAACTAATGTGTGACCTGGTGTCAAACCTTATCTTTTTACTTTTAAAAAATTCCATTTTGTGTCTTTTTCAGTTTTCTCTTTGGGGAAAACACAGGGCGTCTTTAAAACATGTCTTATGACTCCCTCAACTCTCGGGGATAATCAGTGACATGTTGGACTCATGTGATGGCTAACTGGATTTTCAAACCCAGGAGGACAATGAGTGCATTTACAAACAGGGCTGACTGAAAACAGTTAGCTTCACAGTTAATGCAAATTTCC
Source organism: Decapterus maruadsi (assembly GCA_030347415.2). Lineage (NCBI taxonomy): Eukaryota > Metazoa > Chordata > Actinopteri > Carangiformes > Carangidae > Decapterus > Decapterus maruadsi. The sequence continues at coordinate 12,376,198 of CM064893.1, read as the reverse complement.
CTATCCAGCGTCTGTAACTCGGGTTGTGTCTCTTTGCCCAAAAAATCTTTCCCCTCAAGTGAAAATACGTAAAAGGCAGATTGTTATTTGGTCCACGTGGGATTGACCATGAGTCTGTGATATTTTTTTAGACAGCAAAGGAGTGTAACATGGGTTTCCTTCATGTCACATTGCATCAAACTCTAACCGCGTCGCCTTTCAATACTGAAGTCGACAATTAGTTGGTTTTATCTTCAACCCTGGTGACATCACATTCCTCAAAGGACCCCCAAATCTTTTCTGATCCATTTCACATGTGTGGTGAGGCTTCCATTGTATTAAATTCAGTACTCAGAATAAAAAAATATATACAGTATATTTACAAAGCTGCCGACATTAAATGCTTACAAAAGCAATGTAGACCAGGTCAGATGTCAGCGTACAGGGATACAGCCATCTTCATGCATTCTCCTTATGACTGTTGGAGGCTGAATAGTCCATGTAATCGTTGCTGAACCGGAACAAATTTGCTGTGATTTAGCTGCTCACTAAGCTGCGGGTCAGGAGACCAGGAACATGTGATTCAAGAGCAAGAAGGCATGAATGTATAGCTCACAGTGTAAGTGGGCTGTAGCTGTCTGAACTACTAAACACGTGGTATCTGCAACAATTCTTATTATAGAATTTGATAGAATTTAGGACGGAGTGATAATGCATATTTAACCAGAGCAATGCAGTGTGGTACGGCATGAGGCCAAAATTTAAGTAAGAACATTATTGCATCAGTTGAGCTAATTAGTGTCCTCCTCCGCCGTCCTGCACTTATAATTTTCATCTCACACAGTTGTCTTTTGTTTTGAACGGTTCCTCAGATAATTCTGCGTGTTGGAATGAATGTTGTTTATTGTTCTGAGGCTTGTCTTAAGTCTGGTTAATTTGCTTGGTGTGACACAATCTGATCCTGCAGTATCTAATTCTTTGAGGTTTTTGTTGTTAAGTGCTCAGAGGCAGCTCTTAACGAGGCAGCTGGTTGCTGACTGGATTTTGGTTTTAATTGCTGTGGTTAATGAGTTTAAGTAAGCTGAAATAACTGCGTCATACTGGCCAGACCCTTCTGGAAAAGCGCTTTGTTTTCTTCAGCTATAATTAACAGCGGCCCATGTGCATTTTTTCTGTTTTTCTTTTTTGTAGAGTAGGACCAAAAGGGGGAAGTTGGGGAGATGTTAGGTTTCTGTCTCTCTCTCTCTCTCTGTGTCTTTCTGAGTCATCAACCCTTGTCTTTTCGCTGAGAGTTACACTCAGGCTCAAACTGCTCACTTCAACCATAAAAGGAGAGATTATCAAACCCTTTCACATGAGGGAGGTTTTAAATGAATGTCTACGAGTTTGTGCTTTTTAACTCCATCCCAGCTACCACACCTACTGCCACCTTCCAGTTATTCAAGCATGCCCACAACAACTTTAAATGATCCCAGAATTACTACATTATGTTCACAATGAATAATAAACACAATTCATGTTAAACTCATTTAAAGATCAGATTTAATTTATTCCTTCCCAAACATAAGCCCAAATCCCTTTTTTGAATTTTAGTCTACACTCTAAAAAGTTGGATACCAAATGGTACCATCCGTTTTCAGCCTGCTGTGAGGTTATTTATTATAACAGATTTTATATGCAAATCCACTTAACACTGCCAAAATTAAAAAGCAAGATTAAGAGAATATTGAATAGCTGGTCTGTTGAGTTTTCCTTCCCTCCACAAAAACAAGGTGGGTGGAAATAGAGATTAACTGCAATTAGCATTGACTGACCTTGCCCCCAACTGGAGACCAGTCATGTCTTAACAAGGCGCCTTCCAAAAGAATGCCTGCATCCAATTCTCTCAATTATGCAAATTGGGTTGAAATCAAAGTAGTTGGAGGGGGTGAAAATTTCAGATGAAAAGTTGCTGAGCCTATGAACGAGACTGCAGTCGTTTTTAGCTTGGCCATTCTGCTCCGTCTTCTCACACAAGCTAAGATCTTCCACACTATGAAGTGAACACAAAGAAAGGAGTTTGAACAAATTGGGAGATTAGGGGCCGGTTATCAAAGTAGATTTATTGTGCCTTGTTCAAGCGAAGGATGAAAATACCCTGTGGGCATGGAGAAGGGGGTCATGGGACTCCCAAAAGGATTACCTTGAACTGGAGTCATGAGACTTGGGTGAACAAAGACCCTGCTCACATGCTCATCATATTAACTGGCCCTCATAAAGTGAAGAAGTTTCATGTCCCTGTGGGATTCATTGAGAGCACTTGACTGGGAGTGCAGCACCAGGAGAAAGCTCTGGTAGAGGAGCCGCAGAGTGTAGACTTAAACTCTACTCTCCAGCCTTAATCTCCAGCAGCCTTAGAGACAGGACTCCACAGCTCGGACTGAAGACCATGTGTAAGTGTATCTACATTCTGTAACTGCAACTTTATTTAATCACTTTTTTCAGCTTTTGTTGTTTTCAATGGTCGGAGATGTGGTACAAATTACAGACAGATATGAGCAGGGCAGCACTCGATGGGCTGTGTGCTTAATGATGCATGATAAGACTGAGATGGAAAATTGCTGGGGCATGTAGCAACAACCTCACTATTCCTTGAACTTTCTGAAAATAAGTGATACTATTTTTACCACCCACAGATGGTAATACTGGTAATTAACATACATTGACTGAAACTATCTGCAAATAAGTAGTCTAACATTTTAAATAGGGAAAGACAATGCTGAATCTAAATAGGAGTATAAAAATGTTTTATTTTCTGAATTTGTAAAACATAACTTACTAACAAAAGCTGTTTAACGAATTTATTGTCCTGTCAAATCATTAAAAAAAATGTTAAATGAGTTTGGTAATAACAGAATAGAATATCAATTTATTTTACTAACAATATAAATAGGCAAATACTGAAGTGCTACATATAATGCAATGGCTGAAAGGTGTGTGCAGTACTGTTGAGATCAACAACAGAAAATAAAAAATAATTTTGTTATAGTTATGGTTAAATCTTATGAAATCTAAAATAATAATATGCAATATTCTTATACAGCATTTACAGATGTATTTATAGGCCATTAATATGGATTCATATTGTTGACAGACTCTAAAAAAACTATTAACCTGATCAAATAATTACAGAAATCCTAAAATCACAACTAAAATGTAAATATGTAATGAAAATATGTTTGAAGATGTAGCTTGTACAACCTACAAATACGGAAAAGGTCTCTTTTTTTAAAAAAATGTTGAACAGAATACAGGATAGTTTGTGGTGTCACAGCTACCCTCCTGCAGTTCCTCCTGGCTGAGGCCAGAGAGAGAGAGAGAGAACAATAACTGTACTGTGTTAGGGGCACTAGCCACAGTACATTACTAGATTTTATCTATGATGTTTCATTTTTTACTTTAGACTGAGGTAAAGTTAGAACAAAGATTTTTTAGAACATGTTTCCAACTAAGAACTTTTTTTGTTACTATTTTAGTGTTTCCTTGGAAAGATTTACTTCCAGTCCCTCAGTTTTAATTGGGCCTCCACTGTCAACAATGGCCCTTAGAGAAACTTTGCTTTGAACTCGGGTTATTTTTGCTCATCACTGGCAACAGTGTGATGCTCTTTTACTGGCTGCTTATCAAACTTAATCAAAAAATAAAAGGTGTCTAATACCACAGTTGTTAGTCATCACACCGCAGTAATAATCTGAGGAATAACAGGACATGCTCGACCTGTGTCATACAGCGAGTCTTTGCCTGTTGATTCTAGTCTCTGTCATTTGTTGGACACAAAAGATCCTCATCTTTAACCAGGATTACCACTACGGGAGTGAAATTCAGATATCACAAAGGATGAGCTCCCTGTGACTGTGGTATGACGGAATGTTATGTCAACTAACTTTTTTCTCTCTTCACTTTTTGCTTTACAGGCACAGAGAGCCTGGATTGAGAGGACCTTTGTTAAAAGAGAATGTATTCACATATTTCCAAGCAAAGACCCGACCAGGTAATTAATGTCTTGAAATACCCTTTTCATGGTCATCACTTGTGGTTAAGGTGTGGCCTTAGGCTGCAGCTAAGTCATTGTCATTATAATGAGAAGCAACAAAGACTTCAGACCTTATAAGCCAAATTTCTCAAGTTTTGCTCTTTTTTCTTTTCTGTGAGTTTGCCAAAAAATAATTTGGATTAGAATTTTTGAATTAACAATGGCCAGAATGTGAATCCTACTTTAGATATCATTTGAGCCCTTTGTTAACAAAATGTGTAACTTATGACAGTGTTAAATGAAGTAAGAATTTAATAATGCTCTATACTCATTATAAGAAATGTTTTATATGGATTAGGAATTATTTGTTCCCGTTACTACATTCATTTACTTAATTGTGACACCTATGACTGGAGGTTATCAGACAGATTAAAAACACTCAGAGTGTGTTGTTGGACATGGTTGCTGTCCAGGGCTCTGAGAACAGGCTGAGAGCAGCCAGGCGGTGAAACCCTTTGTTCGTTGAGGCACATATTTCCCAGAAATGGGCACAGTCATGGAAGAGCCTGCAAGATGTATGTGTCCATGAAAAGACAAAGCCTTCATGTGAAAACAAAACAATAGTCTTTGACATCATTCACTTCTAGTCATAGTTAATATCCTTAAAAACATGATTATAATACAATGATATAGTATACTGGATTTCTATGAATAACCATCCCAGTTTTGAAGTTTCAAAATCAGGGACCATTGCTGATGTGATGACTGAGTGATTCTTGTTCTGTGATCTGTGTAGATGTGCCTGTGGTCAGCTGACAACGCAGCACGTGGCCATCCCCCCTGGTGCCAACTCTCTGGAGGAAGCACATCAGCTGGTGCAGATCGACACCCCAAAGGATAAATGGACTGTGATCAAATACACCAGAACATATCCAACCGATTCCTATGGCCTAATCGAGTTCCAGGGTGGAGGATTCATCAACAAGGCCATGGTGAGTCTCAGTTGCTTAAAAATGTCAATGTAGCTAGTCCTGTAAGAGGTGGCTACTGCATACAAACAAAGCGACTGTGTAGTTTGATTAGAAGTAATATAATACTCACAATACACTACTGCTCCATTCTTTTCTTTACTAGTACATCCGGGTTTCCTATGACACCAAGCCTGACAATCTGCTGCATTTGATGGTGAAAGACTGGCAGCTGGAGTTGCCCACATTGCTCATCTCTGTTCATGGAGGTCTCCAGAACTTTGACCTACAGCCCAAACTCAAACAAGTGTTTGGCAAAGGCTTGATCAAGGCTGCTGTCACCACTGGAGCCTGGATCTTCACGGGTGGAGTCAACACGGGTAGGACGCTGACAGTTCAGAATAATGCTTTTAATCTTCCCTTAACAAAAAACAATTTGTGACATTAGAAGATTACTTTTGCTCTAAAATGTTATTGCATAATACATATTTTGCAATTTCCTGGGTGAGATTTGACCAACCTATTGTCACAGGTTTAAGCACTATAATTAGAGCTTTTGTTTGGAAAAATTAATCGCAAATGATAATCTGTGTGGATTTTGCGTGCAGTAAATTGAGTGTGCCCCATGATGCTGCCCCCTTAAGCAGCTGAAAGAGTCATTATCCATGAGGTTATATTTTGCTTATTACATCTTAGGGGTGATCCGTCATGTCGGAGATGCCTTAAAGGACCACTCTTCAAAGTCACGAGGGAAGGTGTGTGCAATAGGAATCGCTCCATGGGGAATCCTGGAAAACAAAGAGGACCTCATCGGAAAAGATGTAAGAACATTTGCAGCTGCATGTAGTCTCCTGGAATAAGACGTTTTCCTCTTGAAACATTTCAAACTTCTTTCTCTTTCTTTTTTTTCAGGTCAACAGACCTTATCAGACAATGGCAAACCCACTGAGCAAGCTGGCTGTTCTAAATAACAGCCACTCCCACTTCATCCTGACTGACAATGGTACCTGCGGGAAATACGGCTCTGAGGTCAAACTGCGTCGACTGTTGGAAAAGCATATCTCCCTGCAGAAGATTAACACGCGTAAGTCACGCAGTGCGCACACACACACACACATATATATCATACTCCATCCTCCATGGTGTGCGAGTGTGAACTGATGAGTCTTGTTGGACTTGTGGATGGAGAGTTCCTCTGTGACCTGTGGGCTTCCCTTTGTCATCCTATGCCTGGAGCTCGGATAAGGCAGGGACAGCAAAGGGATGCTCAGCTGTCACCACTGACTTCACTACCTCCTTCCTCCGGCTTTGCCTGTTGACACATCACATCGACGTCTTCTGCTCCAACATTTCATTCTCAAAGTTCTGTGATCATAAGGTGACATTTGAGCGATTTACTGGATGGATGGGTTTCAAGGACATTTTTGCTGTTTCCTAGGTTTGGGTCAAGGGGTTCCCCTGGTGTGTCTGATAGTGGAAGGCGGTCCCAACGTCATCTCCATTGCTCTAGAGAGTCTGAGAGATGAACCTCCCATCCCTGTGGTGGTATGTGACGGCAGCGGTCGAGCTTCTGACATTATTTCCTTCGCGCACAAGTTCTCAGAGGACGGAGGGTGAGATGACGATTTCTGCTTCTCTGTATTGTTATTAATCTTCTGGTAGAAAGCCAAAATGTCAACCTTAAATCTCCACTTGCAGGCTGGTTAATGATGACGTCAGAGACCAATTGCTGGTGACTATTCAGAAGACTTTCAATTACACCAAAAGCCAATCGCAGCAGATCCTGCTCATGGTAATGGAGTGCATGAAGAAAAGAGAACTGGTGAGTATAATAAACTAAATAAAAATTATCATCAAAGTGATGTTAACATCTTTAAGTACTGTGTACTTGCACAGTTATCTTGTATTTGAAAGTAACATGTTTGTGTCTATCAATAAATCATTTTTGAGCTGTGAAACATCTGGTCTCCATCGTCATTCATCCATTCACTCATCTGTGTATTTCCATTAACATATTGAATAAACATAATCCCATCAACCTGCCTGTCATTTCTCCTTCTTGTTATGGTCATCTCACATAATCCAGGGCATTCACAGCTTCACTGTGGACCATAAATGCTCATGTGTAAGTGCACAGCTGGAAAGTGGTGGTGGGTGTTAAAACTCTTAACTTTAATGTAAACAATACAGTTAAGCACTCTATGATGAAGCACACAACCTGGTAAGGGTCCTCAAAGATTAATTCCAGAGTGTTTGAGAGTGTTTGCTGAGGACCTCTGGACATAAAAAGCGTCAGCATTTGTGCATCTTCAGCAGATTTCCGTAGGCGTAAGTGATGTGATTAGTAGTTTGTAATACCCTGCACATATAATCTCCAGACTCTATACATTTGGGTGGGAAAGATCAGAGCACCACTACCACCTACTTAGCAGAAGCTCTTACTTCATCCATTCACAGTATCCATGCAGCACACAGATGGAAGAGAGGATCCATCTCACTAATCCCTAGCCAGGTTCCCCTCTCTCTCCACTCCCCAGGCTTTTTTCTCAGTGGCCAGAGTGCTATCACTTCACCAGCAACACTGCACCATCTATCCCCCATGTATTAGACGCCCTAATGCCCCAACACACTCAGATAAGCAATTTAAACTGCTTTTTCAAAGATCATACCGCTGTTGGCTTTTTTCAGTACCATTTAGTTCTCACTGATACCCAAGCCAGACAATGCGACAGAACTTTACACACAACTAAAAGGACACACTATTGCCTGCACTTAATCTAAAGTGCCATGACTAACCTACAGGTGAATCAGTGTCACTGTCTCGTCTCCACTTAATCCTTTCATCCTAAGTGCATTTCATGTGAACAGCTGGGTTAGATGAAGAAAAACACTGATTTAGAGAGATGAATTTTGCAAAGATGTAAGCCCAGCATACCACATTGAACTGAATTAGTTCAGTATTATAAAAGTCTATGTTTTTCAAAGCGCACACAGCAACCCAACAAGTGTCTGAAAGAACAGCACAAGTTTTGGGCCTTCGCACTGATGCAGGAAGCTCATTATCAACGCATCTCGAGACCAGCTCTGAAATCTCTGGCACGTTGCCACACATTCATGCCAACCTAATCCCATTTACCATGGCTGCACATGTGACAGGCCCGTCAGCGTAATTTCATTCGATGTAGTGGAGTCTATAACAAGGCAAGTACTATCACCCTGTCTGACAAGTAAATTGTCCTTGAAGGGTCAGACACAGAGAGCTACAGTGAGAGGTCCTGCTGAAAGAAATCTCCCACCAGTTGATACCACATGTGCACAGCTACATCGAGAGTGCCAATACACCTGGCACAAATTCATTTGTTTATTGATTCATCTATTCATTTTTATTATTTCTGGCAGATTCCACCAATATGTCACTGCATACCTCATTCTTTTTTCCCTTTCACATGTAGATCACAGTTTTCCGAATGGGTTCAGAGGGACAACAAGATATTGAAATGGCCATTCTCACTGCCTTATTAAAAGGTACCGAATATATCAAGAGTTATTTGATGACAGCAATATTATTTTTGCAACAGACTACATACCTCCTCTTCTCTCTGTTTTCCTCCGTTTCCTTTGCATCAGGCACAAATGCTGCAGCAGCAGATCAGCTCAGTTTGGCTCTGGCCTGGAACAGAGTGGATATTGCTCGCAATCACATCTTTGTTTACGGACACAATTTACCAGTGAGTGGTGCTCACATAGTGTCAGTTAATCATTCCACATGATTGCACTGCATTTGCAAGTTACCATTGTTGTATTTAGGTCTGAAGGAAAAGAATTTGTTTTTAAAATTCATGTTACTGGACTATGACAGAATTGCTACCAACGTCAGAAGGATAGAAAAAGCTTGTTCGAACTGATCTGTGATTCATATATTAAAATTTTAATGACTTGATGTGACCAAGTTATAGAAGAAAGAGGAGACTCATATGTTGATATCTAATTGAAGAGAAGCAACAGCTTTCCTCCCCTTGTATTTTTATCAGCCTGCTGGTGCTATTGTCAACGCTACAAGCACTGCAGCACCAACACAGGAGAAGCAGAAAAGTCCTGCCACCGCTCCTCGCAACAAGACCCGGGGAAAGAAGGGGAAGGGAAAAGGAAAGGCAAAACCAGAACCTCCAGAGGAAACAGACCCCAGGAAGCTAGAAATGATTCGCTGGGTAAGAGGATTCATGAAAAAAAATCTCAAAATGTTAATTTGAGAATAAAGAATGAAGGCTGTATGGTGTAGATAGCAACTAGTCTGTTTGCTTTATACATAACCTTTTTTAGGTGAACTCTCTGGAGCAGGCTATGATGGATGCTTTGGTGCTGGACAGAGTTGACTTTGTCAAACTTCTACTTGAGAATGGTGTCAATATTCACCACTTCCTCACCATTCCCAGACTGGAGGAGTTATACAACACGGTGGGGCCTGAGTCACTGCAAATTAAAAAAGAAAAACAAAGACAGACTGAATACCACAAAACACAGATGTGACAAATATGACAAAGAGTTGATGCTATGTTATTTCTATCCTTTCTCCTCCTGTCTTCTTTGTTCTTCTCTCAGAAACTTGGCCCAGCTAATACACTGCATGCTGTTGTTAGGGATGTCAAAAAGGTGATATGAGTTTTCCCACAGTATCTCGATGCATCATGTCAAGCATTTCAGACTATTTAAGATTTATGTCATCCTGAAAGACCTGCTTTGTTATATACAGGGAAACCTTCCTCCAGACTATCAGATCACTTTGATTGATATTGGTCTGGTGCTGGAGTACCTCATGGGTGGAGCGTACAGGAGCAATTACACAAGGAAGGCTTTCCGCAACCTCTACAATAATTTGTATGGACTAAAAAGGGTACGCATGTTTGGAAGAACATAAATGATAATGACTTGCTCAGTCACATTTTATATTAATTGACCTTTTTTCTCCTTTTGCAGCCAAAAGCTCTAAAGCTTCTAGGAATGGAGGTAGGGTCTTCTTTTTACAACAAAACACTGCCAGTTAGTTTAAATACTGTGACTCACACAGTAGAATAAACATCATCTTTTTTTTTTTCTTGTAAGGATGATGAACCTCGCACAAAAGGCAAGAAAAAGGCAAAGAAGAAGAAAGAAGAAGAGGTAGAAATTGATGTGGATGACCCTGAGGTCTGTAGATTCAAGTTCCCCTTCCATGAGCTGATGCTGTGGGGGGTGCTGATGAAGCGCCAGAAGATGGCGCTCTTCCTCTGGCAGCGTGGAGAAGAGGCCATGGCGAAGGCTCTAGTGGCTTGTAAATTGTACAAAGCCATGGCCCATGAGTGCTCTGAGAGTGAATTGGTGGATGATATTTCCCAAGACCTGGAGAACAATTCCAAGTCAGTACATCTCATTAGCTTATCCATAACTTCAAACTCTGTAAAGTTCTGTATAGAAGTGATTGTTTTATTTCCATCTCCTTCACAGAGAATTTGGCCAGTTAGCCTATGAACTGTTGGACCAGTCCTACAAGCATGATGAACAGGTGGCCATGAAACTCTTAACATATGAGCTGGTTAACTGGAGTAACTCCACCTGTCTGAAGCTGGCCGTGGCTGCAAAGCAACGTGACTTCATTGCCCACACCTGTAGCCAGATGTTGCTCACTGATATGTGGATGGGTGGCTTGAGGATGGGCAAGAACCCTAGCCTCAAGGTTGGTATGATAAAAATGCTTTCCTCACCAACAACCAAAAGTTTCAAAGAGAAGGCAAAGACATCAGTGGTTGTTAATACTAAACAGATTTTTTCAAAGTGAATTGCAAATAATTCACTTAACAAAATAAATATGACTGTATCTTGAACGATGTATAATTTTCTCACCTAGGTTATTTTGGGAATCATATTCCCTCCACTGATTCTACTGTTGGATTTCCGTCTCGGAGATGATCATGCACCTGGAAGCAAAGAGGAGGGAAAAGACAAGGATGATGACACAAAATCGGGAAAGGTACTGGTTCATGCTGATTTTGTAAGATAGAGTTGTTTTCACATCCTGTAATTCAGCTATCTTTGTCAAGAATGAAAGATAAAAGGCTAAGAGTTTACTGTTACTTTGTAGGACCCTAATGCCGACACAACTTCCCGAAAGGGAGATGAAGAGGAGGGTAGCACAAAAGTCCGCAGAATCCCCATTGGCAAGATGTTCTTTGAGTTTTATGATGCACCCTTCACCAAGTTCTGGTTCAACACTGTAAGTTCCTTTCTTTGAAAAGGTTTTAAAGAAATATATTGAGAATTATTATTTTATTCTAAATGACTGTATGGCTCTCTTTTTCCTGCAGATTTCCTATCTGGGCTATTTAATGTTGTACAATTACATAATCCTGGTGAAGATGGAGAGGTGGCCAACAATTCAAGAGTGGACTGTCATTGCATACATCCTCACTCTCGGCACTGAAAAAGTTCGACAGGTAACGAATTTGATCAATTTGATCAGATAGTAGTCACTTTGTATATTAATGTATGGACTTTGCATGACCTTGAAATCTTGGTGCATAGATTCTGATGTCAGAGCCAGGGAAGCTGAAACAGAAGATAAGTGTGTGGATGGAAGAGTACTGGAACATCACAGACCTGGCTGCCATCTCCACTTTTCTTCTTGGCCTCATGTTACGACTGCAGCATGAGCCTTACATGGGCTACGGCAGAGTCATCTACTGTATAGACATCATCTTCTGGTACATTCGGGTCCTGGACATCTTTGGAGTCAACAAATACCTGGGACCCTATGTGATGATGATAGGCAAGATGGTAATGACATAAAAGTATTTCACTTTGAGTTAAACAGATCATAGGCAGTAACAAGACAACTAAACTGACATTGCAGAGGTTCACATTGAGTTCAAATTGACTTCAAATTTCAAATTGATCTTTTTTTTTAGATGATTGACATGATGTACTTTGTGGTGATAATGCTGGTGGTGCTCATGAGCTTTGGGGTGGCTCGGCAAGCCATCCTTCATCCAGATGAGGAGCCAACCTGGCGCTTGGCCAGAAACATTTTCTACATGCCCTACTGGATGATCTATGGAGAGGTTTTTGCGGACTCGATAGACCGTAAGACTAGAATTCATAGTAAGATTCTGTTTCCTGATTCTGGGCAGATGATCAGTGTTACATTAGTTTTTCTGTTTTAAATGCTGTGATGTTTAGTAATAACAGATTATACACTGAAATCCCTCATACTTTGTCTCCCCCTGCTGGTAAATTTATAATAGGCTTTTTTGTCAATGTATTGCAATGTATAAGTTGTGAGGAAAAGTAGAATTGGTATCGTCAGTCTTAATCATGATCATCTGCCTTCTAGTTTTGTTCTGTCAGTGTTTCTTCTGTCAGGGTGAAGGCAAGACGCAAGTATTGAGAGAATAAATTTAGAAGCTCATTTAAAGTTTTCAGAAGAAGGCACCAACACGTTTGCTTTGAAAGTGAAGAAGGAAAGATACATAAAGCAGAGCAATTATTTTTATTGTTTGATCACTGAAAAGTCGGAGGAACATTTTGACAACACTAGTCCAGTCTTTCATGGACATCAGCTTGACCTTGACAGAAGTATGATTAAAAATCCTAAGTGTATTGATTTTAACGCTTTCTCCATGTTTCTGTGTGACTGTGCTTTTTAAAATTTTTTCTCATAGTCTATGCAATGGAAATCAACCGTGAGTATTTTTCAAGTAAAGAATGCAATTCAAATCAGTTATGTGTAGTCCTCAGAATAAATTCAAAAGTTTTAATATCCCTTTCCCTCAGCTCCATGTGGTGAACATTTATATGATGAGGATGGGAAGAAACTGCCTCCATGCATCCCTGGCGCCTGGCTCACACCTGCTATTATGGCCTGTTACCTTCTCGTGGCAAACATTCTTCTGGTCAATTTGCTCATTGCAGTGTTCAAGTAAATATATGTTCCAATGTCTGCTACTCTATTATTTTACAAGAAAAATCTACTGTGCTGTTACAGTTTGTTCTGACTGGTCGTGTTTCTTCTGCAGCAACACCTTCTTTGAGGTTAAGTCCATTTCAAACCAAGTGTGGAAGTTCCAGAGATACCAGTTGATCATGACTTTCCATGACCGTCCCATCTTGCCTCCACCTCTCATCATCTTCAGCCACCTCTACATCCTCTTCAACAGGCTGTTTCGACGTTGTAGGAGGAAGAGACAAGAGGGAGAGCTTGACGAGAAGGATCGAGGCCTTAGTTAGTTTCCTCTCATTATACATACATTACACTATATTATCATACATTAAACTCTACAGTTTTGCTAAATGGGTGATTATCAATGAATAAACTCTGTAACTGGCTAATTGACAGATGTGATGTGTACTTTAAAACCTTTCAAATCAGGACCAAAAGTGATTTAATTTAATCTTATCCCTTTCTTATGTTTCAGTAAAACTAATCTTACCATATTTTAGCCCGTTCCCGAAAATGTTTCGGTCCTGACTTTTGGCTGACGAAACAAACAAACTGAGTTGTTGATGTGATTTTGTCCTACCAGAACTTAGGCTGAATCCAGAGGAGCTAAAAAATCTGTACGAGTTCGAAGAACAGTGTGTAGAAGAATATTTCCGTAACAGAGAGGATGAGCAACAGTCCTCCAGTGATGAACGCATCAAAGTTACCTCAGAAAGGTGAACCCCCTTTTCAACTGTAGTTCTGACGTCTCAGGACGTGTTAATTTGAAGTCATAGTTACATTAATGAATTTTCTGTTCTTCTGTTTTTGGCAGAGTTGAGAATATGTCCATGCGTCTGGAGGAGGTAAATGAGCGGGAGAACACTATGAAGGCCTCCCTGCAGACAGTGGATCTACGCCTGGCCCAACTGGAAGAGATCCATGGACGAATGGCAGTTGCCCTGGAGAAGCTAGCAGGAGTGGACAGGCTGGAACTAACCAGAACCTTTTCACGTAACTCCTCTGTGTGTGACCCTTCATCTCTCCTTCGCCAGGGCAGTATTAACAGTGCTGATGGTTACAGCCTTTACCGCTTCCACATGGACATGGAGGAGTTTGCATCAAAGCAAAAGGACGCAGACGACGCAGCAAAATCTGTTCTGGAGAGACAGAAGAGTCTGCGACAAGCCGCTAAAGATGGTGGGCAGACCTTAGAGGTTGCTGGTTTGGATAGATCGCGTCCCAGCTCTTGTGTGGACATTCTTATATCTCCATGTGAACAAAAACCTGCTTCTGTAGCATCAAGTCAAGAGACCATAACCAACATAAAACAAGGCAGCACCTTGATGCTCGACAGGCTAACAGACAAGAACAGACTAAAGCCTTCTTCCCCTCCAAAAAGGACTAAATCCTTAAAATACTATCCAGTTGAAGAAGAACTAACTTTAGCTCTGACAAAGAGAAGAGCTATGAGTACCATCATCGTCGGCCCTCCTGATGAACCACAGGGAGTAATGGAAACCCCACAGAAAGCTCATGTGCTGCTGGCATCCTCCTCTTCGCCAAAGAGGACTGAATCTTTGAGATATGTTCCTACTGAAACACAAAGTCAGGCTTCTCCTATCACAAAGAAGAGGGCTATGAGTAGCATCATCTACAACCCAGCTGAGGCAGGTGACAGTACACTGCAAACTGCAGACTACAGGTCACTGGTGGAGCAAGTAGCTAAATCACCAAACCAGTGGCCAGACAACTTGGAATATCAGGTGCACCCTAGCACTTTTGGTCACATGCCCAAGGTATCAACAGTGAAAGGTCTTGCCATGCAGTTTCAAAGCAGCACTGCACCTGTAGAGATCAAAAAAGAAGAGAATCAGGTCGATAAAACTCCTGTGGAAAGTAAGGGAATCCCTCCAGGCACAGAGTGCAGGGCAGATGAAACAAAGATGAAGGCTAAGAGAAACCTCTCTGACACTACCGAGTATCTGACTGTTGCTGATGAAATGTGTTTGCCGTCTCAAAGGTCACAGAGCTGGAATGCCAGTGAGAGAAAAGAAAAGTGCTTCATGTTTACCAAGGAGCCCAGAGCCTCTAGCAGTGAGAAAAACCTTGCTGACGTCTGCAAGGTAGCAGCTGTTGGAGGGGAAGATGTGGGAAAGAAGATGGAGGCAGAGGAGAGAGAAGATGATGCACAGGAAAAGAAATGAGCCACAGACGAGTGGCTGATTAAGGCGGCAACAGAGGATGCTAAAACGGAGAGAAGAAGAAAATTACTATGTTCAAAAAACAAGAAGGAGTGGGCGATACCTATTAAATGTAAAATAATCTAAGATTAGCTGTATTCCACAATCTACTGTTTTGTAACAGTTTTCACAACAATAGCAGTATGACAATGATTTCATTAATCATACAGTCAAAGTTAGTTGTCAATCCAGAACAGTAAATCACCACCACAATATTTTCTTTTGGACATTCACTTTCTTTACTGTCTTTACTTTTCGTTTGTGTATCATTTAGTAGCTTACAAAGACAACCCTTCACATTACAGCTTCCCCACGTCATTGTGTTTTCATGGTGGAGATGTTCTGAGGACCTTTTAGATGTTTACAGTTTAAGGTGGAAATAAATGACACACGCTCTGGTAATTGTGCTTACATATACACTATGCGAACAGCAAAAACATGAATTTCCTATACATGGTTGACACTTTGAAATACAGTCTGTAAACATTTTCCTTTGAAATACTATAAAATGTTCTTAAAGGTAGGGTCTGGAGTTTTGTCCCTATCAGTTTGTAAACAAAACAGTGAAACTCAGCCCCTCCCCTCAGGCTAAGCTGTGTAGCCTCCTGCTTCTGACAGCAAGTTGTCATGACCATAAAGGAAAGGAATTACAGTCTGAAAGAAGTGCTGGAGCCGCGGACCGATAAGCCGACCTTTCGCGAACACCGGGAGCCTCCGTGTTTGTTGTTATGCCGTTGTATTGTGGTGAACTATACGGATGCTAATCGCGAGCGCTAGCCGACGTTAGCATCATGTTAGCTCACTAATATGGTCCTAATACTTGTTACCAGAGGTCGGGAATCGGTCCGCGGCTCCAGCGCTTCACTCAGACTGTATTTATTGTTCTTTGTTGTCCTGACTGCTGCTGCTGAGAGAGATAGAGACTCAGTAGCATCAGACAGCTAGCACAGCTAACAGGCCTGAGCCTCCTGCTGCAGGTAGCTCCACCTGAGCTCCGTTATTGGCTGGAGGATAACACAGACTCTCTCACCATAGGTGTCTCTGCTAATTTGCGACTCTCTAGCTCCACCTAGAAACGGCCCGTGCACAGCAAAACATGAGTAAAACAAAGCAAAAAACCAAAATACAGGCAGGGGGAGGAGGGGCTGCAGACAGAGCCCCCACCACACAGGACTAGAAGCCCATAGGTGATGATTCAGACGGATTTCATTTGTTAAAGTCTAAAGTTTATTTTTAGGCACAAAACTCCAGACCCTACCTTTAATAATGATGACCCACTCAGAAGTATCCCTACAGCTTTCATGCATATACTGACAACTGCATAACAATATGTATCGAGTACAGCTTCCAAGCAACAAACAACCCTTTCACAGTTTCATTTTATCACAGAAACCTGTATGAATAAAGGTTCCATTTAAAAAAGAATAAATAAAAATGAGAGAATACAGTAGGCTGCATGTATGTTTTCACATACTTTTGTCTTTTCTATCACAATACTCAAACCTTCTAGGCACACATGAACAAGCAGATATGTTGCCAATGCAACTGGAGACCATAAGCCTATTAATATACATGACTTCACACAAATACATACAATCAGTGCTGAGATCTGATATGTCTATCTCACAGATTCATCATAGTAAATATGACAATAGGTAGTGTGTATAAAATAATGCTACAGTATATGAAAAACAGGAGTTTAGTTGTCATTGTTTAACATTTATAAGACAACTATGTGTGTCTGAGATATTTTCATCAGATTCATCAGAGGTATTAAAAATGCCAACAGAATCACTGCCTCCTGTGCACAGACACTGCATGGCCAGCTACAAACCGCTGCTGACGACCATGCACAAGTCTTTTGCATGAGCGAATATACAATATCAAGCCTCATTCCTTGTCGATGCTCCTCTGGTCAGCAGATCAGGACGGCATCTCAACCACTCATGAACCTGTGAGCTTTAGCTGGCAGTAAGGCCCTCTGATTATGATGAGTGCCGCCACTGCTGGGAGGACGTTCGAGAGGCAGTTACCCTCCAAAACGACAAAGTCACTCTAGCTGTGAGCTGTGACCACTAGAGATGAGCAGCCTAGAGCAGTGAACACTTGAAGAATTTAATTCTCTTTGACTTCTTCTCTGTGATCTTGACTGGCTTCCCTGACCCTCCGGCATTGTTGTCAGTCTAGGACAGGAAAAAAATCATAGGGAAGAAATGTAATAAATTCAGTATTAAACAAGCGTGCCTTCACATAAAGTGTACCATCTCATATAACTCCTCTTGACCACTTACTGTCTTGGAGCTCAGATTGTTTAGGATGTCTCTACCCATAGTATAAAAAGCCTGGAATGACAGAAACATTAAAACAAATGTTAGATGAAAATATTAATAAGTCAGGGTACATGACACATTCAGGGTTAAACATTTCTGCTTACCTCTTCTACATTTAAGCTAGACTTTGCGCTGGTTTCCAAGAACTTAACTCCATAATCAATAGCCAGCTAAGTGAGATAAAAAAAAAAAAATCAATGTTAGTGTCACTTAGTGCAAATTGGAAGAGTGCACATTTCAGTTTGCTTGAGACTGTTTTTTAGCAACGTTCAGCTGCAGAGACTCACCTTTTCACCTCTGTCTTTTGACACCTGTCTCCTGTCAGTCATGTCACATTTGTTACCCAGGATCATCTTCTCCACATCAGATGAGGCATGCTGGCAGAAATTAACAGATTGCTCATGTGTAGTATGTAACTCTCACTACATAATTATGATATCAAACGACAACTTGAATATCAATTTAATCCTTACATTTTGAGTAAAAATGCAATTTGAATTCAAACCTCACCTCTTCAATATTTCTAATCCAGTTTTTTATGTTTTCGAACGACTTCTCATTGCAGATGTCATAGACCAACATAATACCCTGTGAAGAAAAACATCCATTTTTACAAACAATCTTCTAAGTACAAAACATGACCTGTGAGAAAATAGGATAAAGGGAGGACTCACCATGGCTCCTCTGTAGTAGGCTGTAGTGATGGTGCGAAACCTCTCCTGTCCTGCAGTGTCCCTGTCAACATTAAATCAACATCAATGATAAATTTACAGTTTCATGTCAATCTGAAAATATTTTTAAATACCGTAGGTCACTTACCAAATTTGAAGTTTGACTCTCTTGCCGTCCAGCTCTATTGTTCGGATTTTGAAGTCTATTCCTGAGTTTGAATGAACAGAGACAGAGCTGTATCAGCTGCGCTTTCTGCTGTGATACATGATATGAATTCACATTTCTACAATTTGTAGTAAACTAACCACGTTTATGATCAGTCATGCTGCTTTGTATACTAAAAGACTTGTTCTTATTAACTGTTCATCCTGTGTCAAACTACTGGAGAACTAATGGCACAGTGAAAGAAACTGCATGAGAATATTATAAAGCTGAGCTTAATGGAGGCTATAACAACATAATAAATGCTCTTCAATGCCTAATATTTCAATTAGGCATAGGTTTCCAAATTAAACATCATTATTATAGCTTTGATCTCATTCTAAATTTAGCGCCAGTGCCTATGAACCATCAAGGACATTAGATCATCACTAACTCTCTCAGTCCCATTGTCTTATGTTATGCCCCTACAAATACTCTAGGTCTGTATTGAACAATACAAACTGATCATATGCTCTTAGTATTGTTATATATGTTGACCACCATTACAGCAATGAGAGTAAAACAATGAATTCTGTAAATATGGACATACATTTTGTGTGATTTATCCTGAGGGGCGGCTGCAGGAGGGTAGTAGTAGCCTACTCACCTATTGTGGATATGAAGGTGGTGTTGAAGGAGTCCTCGCTGAATCTGAAGAGCAGACATGTCTTACCGACTCCGCTGTCTCCGATGAGCAACAATTTAAAGAGATAATCGTATGTTTTCGCCATTTAAACACAACGTAGCCTCCAACGTTTCGATATCGCAAGGCCGAGCCGGGATCCCCCGTCTGGAAATCCTCAGCTGTCTGTATCAGACTGGCAGCAGACCGGTGCCGAGATGAGTGACGTCACGTTCTGCTTTGCATTATGGTCCATGTAGTTTAGGGATGACGAGGTGAGCAAAAACTATGTAGGCTAGATTTCAATTTCCTCCTCTTCTTCTTTTTATTTTGTTTATTTTATTTGAAGCTCTCACTAAAATAAGTAGGCTACATTGCAAGCACATAGGCGTTGGTTGAATGCTGGTATGCCTTATAATGTGACTGCAACTTATGTTATGACTAAATAAACTATAGGACAAACAAACAAAAAAAACTTGCTTTTCCCCTGTTAACCTACAGGACGCATGGTTCTTCAAAATTTTGTTATCATTAAAAGTTTGCTTTGTTTTATATATATATATATCAGTTAGTATGCACAACACCCTCACTTTTTCATACAAATACATTAAAATAGTTTAAAGTCCGCTCTGTGTTGGGAAGAAACAACAAGAAAAAAACAAAAAACAAAACAAAACCTAGGGCAGTTGCAACAGGCTATAGTGTTGTGCCCAAGACGAAACAAAAAACAAATTCCAAGGCTGTTCATGGTTTTATGATTACAGTGATATCACAACACCCCTACCACCCTTCTGCCTGAACTGCAGTTTCTGTTTCTCATCCAAGCAACCCACGTATATGCAGAAAAGCTAAGCCATCACGGGGGGAAAATGCCTGTAAGTTACGACGTTTTGCGGTCATTCATTGTTAAGTTTGTGTTTTAGTTGACGTGCAGTATTGTCAGCTGTCATTGCTTTTTTTTTTTTTTATCGTCAACTTCTTACCGTCACGCGGTGCACTATGAAGTAGTGTTGTTGACATGTAGCAGCACCACCACCACATGAACAGGAGTCAGCTAATATCTGATGTGGCGGCGACTACTTGCTGGAAGGCAACACTATCGAACTTGCATGATAAATAAAAGCGGGCCAAGATACAATCAGTATCCGTGTTTTCATTTTCTTCAGTATTTTCCGGTTTCTTTCACCTGGGTTATTTATATTTTTTTTCAAACAGAGATTGAATTTAATTAGCATTATTTTTGTGGAAAACTACAGCATGTGTGCTCAAGCTAGCCTTGGTATTGCTGAAGCTGTAGCTAATGTCGCGCTTTCAACTTTTCAGAAACTTAAAACACAACACAACCTCTTAGCGACATAAGAAAAGAAAAAAAAAACACTTATATTAGTCCCTACCTTGCATAAGTCTTCTTCTTACATCTGTCAAATTAAATGTCACCTTTGATTTGTAAACTTTAGTTGGCCAAAGACCTACTTCATCCGACCATCGACCACGAGAGACGACAACATAAAAAGAAAAGACTGGTTCAGAGCCCTAACTCCTATTTTATGGACGTGAAGTGCCCAGGTAAGTTTGATGACAGTGGATAAAAGTCCCTTTGGTGAGCCCCGAGAACACATTTCACACAAGAAAAACTCTGTGGGGTATGAAGTTGTGTTTTTAGGCCAACTGAGCTTACGCTTGATTTTACAACTGATTTAGACATTGATTATTGTACATAAATGTTTAATTTTTTTTTGCTACTAGGCTACATTGTACATGACTAGGTTTCAGAGAGACACACAATGCTACATTGATGTAATAGCTGTAGTTTTTGAACTGTTTGTTCAACGTCCAGAGATGCAAAATTGTCTCAGTTTTAAAACTTACAAACACTATTAATGATTAAAACTGTTTGCATCTGGACAAACACTAATGTATATTGTCTAATAATATAATATTGATAATAATATTAATCAACCACCACAATTTATTTTGCAAGTAATAAGTACACCTGTGATACCATGATCTTGCAGTCAATAGTAGTTGTTTTTTAATGTTGTCTGATAATTAAAAGGGTTTTAGTTCGTCCTTTATCACTGATGATGGATCATTTGTGCATTTGTATGTTGAACCTAAGGGTTGTTTACTGTTAACTGTTTCCATGAAGGTTGCTACAAGATCACCACTGTATTCAGCCATGCACAGAGTGTGGTACTCTGTGTGGGATGCTCAACCGTGCTGTGTCAGCCCAAAGGAGGAAAGGCCAGGCTGACAGAGGGTAAAACATCCTCATAATAATATCTTGATAGTGCTACATACTGTAGAAATTATGAGTATAAAGCTTGGTAGCACTACTTTGAGCTGACATTTCCATACATTGCAACTGAAGGGCGGTCTTAACTCATTTTCATTTTTGCTCCACAGGTTGTTCTTTCAGGAGGAAGCAACATTAAAAAGGGACTTCACATTTGATATCTGTAATCTTAAGCCATACTGTTGAAAAATACCTTATTTTTCCACTGATTACATTGTAGTTGTTCATTTACTAATGACACATCCTGTCACTGTACAAATGCTCAAACTATGATAAACTAACAAGCACACTTTTTAACATGAAAAAATGTGAAAATAAAATCATGTCTTACTAAATCAATAAAGAAAGTGGTAAAAAATAAATAAATAAATTGAAGCATTCTGGGACTTTTATTGAGAAATAACCAAAAATGTTTTTGATGGCTGAAATTACCTTCACAGAAAGCATACAAGTAGTCCTTTCAGCCTCTGGAAAGAAAATAGTTGTGCCATTGGTTTCTTAGGAAACACAAACATAAAAAGACAGATTTTAAATAGAGAAAACGTGACAAAAATACCAGGTACAGTTTTGATGAGTTCGTGAGCACAAATATGTGAAATAGGTGTTCCACTTGCATATTTACTTTTCAGTAAAGTAGCACAAATATTCTGTTGGCAACCGTCTTAAACTTAATATGATCCATTTGTGGTGCATTACTTGTGACAAACAAAACTAATGAAGACGAACAGAAATCCAAAACAATCACAACAAAAACCCCACATGCTCTACAACATTTGCATCAGACTGAAATCACTGCGTCTGACATTGCACGCCACCTCTAGAACCTTCCTCATCCTCTTCGTATGCTTCCCTACTGTAGTCTCTCTGTTGTCTCTGCACGTCCACCTCACAGAGGTCCACCTCCTCCATCTCATCAGTAATCATCACATCCTCCCTGGGAGGAAGCAGCCTTTCCAGCTGGTACATGAGATGCTCTGGTAGCCAGTCTTTCTCTGGAAACTCCACCTGTGGGGGTAAAAAAAAAAAAATCAAGATTAGTTGACCTGATCCCTTTCTTAAATAACATATGGATCTAATAAAGATATGCTAAAACAAAGCTGTCTCTGGTGAAATTTTCTGTGAGAATTGTCTCACCTGGAATTGAATAATAAGTTGTCCTTTGTCATAAGGCTCCCTGTAAATTGGCATGCCCTCGTTCTGAACACATCTGACGTCATTGTGCTTGATTACTTCACCTGTTGATAAATGAGTAAAAGAACATTTATAAAATCTTACAGTTATTCACCATAAAAAAAATCAATAGGAAGCCAGGATTGAAGACCAGCTGATTTTTCCCAATTACCTGGGATGGAGTTGATAACGAGAGTTCTGTTGTCTAACGTTTGAATGGTCCTCTTGAAACCACACAGGGCCTCGGCAAGTTTGATTTCCATCTTCATTGATAAATTATCGTCTTGTCTCTGGAAAAGAGCGTGCTCCTTCTGATCCAGCACAATGATCACATCCCCCGGCTCCAGTCCAGGTTCCTGGTCACCTTCACCGTGGAATGTAATTTTCTGACCATCTTTCATGCCTGCACAAGACATGATCTTAGGTTTAGTTTACTTTGTAAAGCACACATAAGTACAACTATAAGAAGTTTGAGCATTCAATATGGGGAGAAAACCTACCTTTGTCAATGTGAACTTCAAGAATTTTCTTCTTGCGTTCCACTTTGTTTCCATTGCAGCTCTTGCAGCGGTCCTTGGAGTTAAATCTCTCACCCTGCCCCTGGCAGTCTGAACACATGCTTTGGATTTGCTGAATCATGCCTGGTCCAATCTGCTGCACCTTGATTTGTACACCTCTCCCTTTGCAATTTGAGCACTTTTCCAAGGCACCTTTCTTGCCACCATAACCTGTGATGATAAAAATACTGTAAATGAACTGAACCACGATAGGGTGTGGTAATAAAAACAGAATCACAATGCATAATACGTACCTTCACATTTTTCACAAATGATATTCTTCTGGAGTCCAAGCTTCCTCGTGGCGCCATTGTACATCTCCTCAAGTGTGACACTTAGCTGGTGGACTACATTCTTTCCTATATGAAAAGCACATATAGACAACATTAAAGTTATACATATTGAAATATACGACATGAACTTACAAATAGCTTACAGGAAAACCGCTTATAAAACTAGTACAATTCAAAACTGACCTTTTCTTTCTCTTTGCATCCGCCCTCCGCCTCCAAAGAACATGTTGAAAATGTCCATTGGTGAACTTCCTCCGCCCGTGCCTCCCTCTTTGATGGCTTGTTCTCCACCCTCATCGTACAGATCTCTCCTCTTTGGATCCGACAGCACCTCGTATGCTTGAGATATATGCTTGAACTGTGTGTGGGAATAAAAACTATTAATTAAACTCTGTGAAGTAAGACTGCATTCGAGGCATTCATTTATCAACACATTTCTCACTGTAGTGCTCACTCTTGTAACAGTGACATTTTATACATACTGCCTAAACCCTGGGATAATCATAACACACGTCACTGCAGTCTGTATGCCAAGGTTGGGCAGCCCTGTCTTTCTGTGAAACATCAAAAAGACTTGTTTTTTTTTATTTGTTTATAAAGTTTTTATTGGTATTTTTCCTCGTTATGTCAACTCACTGCTTCTTTAAGTACAAGCTCTTGTCATACACAGGTAACTGGAGCACTGAGTGGGTGCTGACTGTTCTTACTGTGCACCTGCAACATTTAATAACTTATCATCAGAGCAGATATTATTTAAGTACTTGTTAGGATCTTTTTTAATGTATTCTTGTGTTTTTGTGGGTCTCATTGTTGTTTAACCTCTTAGCACCATTTTACTGCATTTGTACTTCCTTATGTAACCTCAAGATTCTTCTTACTTGAGTCTATGACCTTTAAGGCTATCTTTTGTTTGGCTAAAGTTTAACTAAGCAATACACCGAGGTGTCTACCTAAATGCATTGTCAGATAAAAAGAAAGAATGAATGGATATCGTTTTTGTGACCTTAATCAAGAATCTAATCTTCATCAATATTACATTACAATATATTTACAATGACACTTACAAGATTAATTATGGGCAGGCCCCTGAAATATCAGGTCTGTAGGCCTAATATTTCTTCAGGTCCTCAAGTGTTCATACAGTCTCCAAGGACTGTGATGATGACCAACTGAATTCAATATTGTTTTTAAATATTAATTGCACAGCCTCCTGTAACCGTTAGGCCTGAGGCATTTCAGAGGGCTTATAACCCTGACATAGGAGCTGGATCTTTCCAGAAACTTCCTGCTGTCAATTGAACAAGCCAGTTTAAAATTAGAAAGAGCATTTTCAGCAGTCCATAAACGGCTGCAGCAGGGACACCTGGAAGTCCTCTCCGTGTCACTCACCCTCTCTCCCTCGCTGGGGTTCTTGTCCGGGTGATATTTAAGTGCGAGTTTCCTATACGCCTTCTTGATCTCGTCCGGTGTGGCTGTGGGCTCAACACCCAGGAGATCGTAGTAGCCGGTTTCATGAACCATGGTTAACGGACCTGAAACACAATGACGCACAAACAGGCCTATTACAAAATACAAAAGATAGCTCCTCGAAGCGTTCTTACCGTTTAGCCCATGCGGGTTAACGCAAGAAACTCGAGGCTACTATGTAGTGTTAGCGAGGGGAGCCTATGTAAAAAGAAAGAAAGACAAAGAAATAAAATGAACTAGGGTTTGTTAATCCCCGTATCAAAGTTCATCTTAGTTACAAAAACAGCGAAAATGAATTGTATTAGCAAAACCATACACGTGCCTAAAACTGCTAACGTTATTACCGGTCGCACATGTGATTGACCGGCAACTCCTGTCAATCATACCTACTTATATCACGACAAGTTTGAATTAAACATCTACCACAATAAGCCATACCGTTAATTATTTTCAAACGCGATATTACAGCGTAGTGACTTACCAGGAGGTGTTAGCTACTATCCTAGCTTTGGCTCGGGTGTTTCTGGTGGTGTCACGGGAAGAAGATGGCTGGCTCTTATAGCAGCTACAGCATGAGCTACAGGGCAGAACTTTCTGGAGAGCTCTCGCAGAGAGAGACCGGATGTTTCGTTGGCTGAGACTGCAGTCTTGGGAGGGGGGGTGGAGGGATCTCACCGGGGGGAAAAAGGGAAAGAGGCATGGTGGAGGGGGAGGTAGGGTCAAACCAGTTACCAGTCAGACCAGTTTGTTCCTATGGCTTGCAGCTTTCCTCGAAGTTTATATTGCTTTGTTTTCATATGACATAGTTGAAAATGGCAAAGTAGGCTATTTTATGAAACTGTTCAATTATGGTGTTTTCCCCAATGTATCTGTAAACTGAGTTGGGGAACTTACGGCTACAACATTTCCAACAGAGACTTATTTTTGATGATCCTAGGTTTCCTGTGGCTACAAATTCTAGGCTCAGTGGTTGTCAAAATTGGGTCCTTCAGGGTTCAAGTTGGTATGGTTGGTAGAAATAGCCTATTCGTCATTTCGAGAACCCCCTTCTGAAGAAAAAAAAAAGACATTTATTTCAGGTGTTTTAAAAATTTGATTTAAGATTCACAACATATTTTGCATTACAAGACTAGGTTTTTTTTCCTGAAGTAGGCCTACTTCATTATGGGTCTTGGTTGTTTTGCTGCTTAACCACGTTCAATGATTGAGCTGCTACTACTGACATTTGCTTCCATAATTTGCTATGTTGTCTAGTATCCTCCCTGTTGTTTCCAACATCACTGACTGCCACATCTCAGTGGGTTAACTGGCCCAATATGCCCAAAGTATTGGACCACACCAATACTTTTGTGATTGTAGGTGCAAAGTTAAATTCATTAGTTGTCTAATGTAGCTGTAGTAGGCTGCAGATATACCCAACTGGCCAAGGAGCTATAGTTTAATGTATGTGAATGAATGCCAAAATGAGAAGCAAACAACAGAGAATGTCAGTAATGCATAAGCCACATCATTTGATCAGTGTTTGGGATGTTAAACTCAAATATGAGCCTATTCAACCTAAACTAATACTCATTAAGATAGATTAGCCTGAAGGTGTATGATGTTGTGATCTGGTTTTTTAGCAATCTGTTTGTGACTTAAGGGAAATTTATAACAGACTGTTTTACATATAAAAAGACAGAGCTAATTTAAATTCAGGACATGGTCTTGAGCTAGTGGTCCAATACTGTGCATGGACTCGCTTCCATTAACGACTTAAAAAGGCTTGTTGAACTGCATGTCTTGTCAGTTTTTTAGTTCCTCGAGAAGACGTGGTACTTAGGGTCCAAACTACCAGGAGAACAGCAGTATGGAATTTATTGATGGAGAGAAAGTAGACGATCAACCTGAAAGCAGGTAAGCAAACAGAAATTTTGTTTATTTAGTCCAGAGCATCAAGAGATGCTATAGTTTCACAATACAAATAGGCCTACTTAAGCAGTGGTTAACAATTGATATGTTAATGTTGCAGTGGTATAGCCTACAGGTCAGAATACTTTTCAGTTAAGCCTGATAAACCAGATCCACCGGTCACCACGAAAATTTATTGTGACCTTTGCCAAAGTTGTTGAATGAATGTTGCTCTCCACTTTGCATCAAAATGGCCCCAACAAAGAAAAAAGACTTAAAGTCAATTCAGTATTTACACATATGCCAATGAATGGGAATGAACAGTCTTTTGGCTTTCATTGACTATGCTCTGTCAAACAGAGCAAGTTGGCTTTAGCTGTGCCAAAAGCCTGACACTGTTGAATAGACAATGTTGCTGAGAGTTAGACCCATGTAATGAAATCAAAACAGCAATTGGCAGAATATGAGGTGGAGCATAGTGTACATGAGCCGTTTTCTCTGTTTTTTTTCAGTGTTCGGGTATTTATGGCAAACATGCAGACAGATGGTAAAGAACGTGCCGCTGTAGGTGAGTTTGAGTTATGAGCTCTCCATGTGTACATCCACTGAGGTGCTGGCATCATGGTGGAAGTCCTTGATCCGTACACTGTTGGTATTGAATTATACTGAGAGTGAAACAAAAATTGATTTAAGTCTGATTGAATGACTCCATTTGTTTCTTGTTGTTTTTATTTATTTATTTTTTGTCCCTCATATCAGGAAAGAAAAACAAAGATCAAGAGTTAGCTGGCCTTGCCACCTCTCTTGCTCCAGCTCATTCTCTTTGGACCACTGACGCTAGAGGCTGCGTCAGACTGAGAATAGAAGAAGGGTGTCCAGAGGAGCCTATCACAGTTCACCAGATGTTCAAAGATTCCGTTGAGAAATATGGAAACATGTATGCCCTTGCCAGCAAGAAAAATGCTGAATGGGAAAAGATAACTTTTTCAGAGTATTATCAATTCTGCAGGAGAGCAGCCAAGAGCTTTATAAAGGTATTTTATTCAAAAAGAAACTGTCAACTATTGGATTCCAATAAAGGTCATATTGTTTTTGAACAACAGAAAACATACAAAAATATGTGTTAACGTTTGCAGCTCGGCTTAGAGCGATTCCATGGAGTGGCAATACTAGGATTCAATTCAGCAGAATGGTTCTTCTCTGCAGTTGGTGCCATCCTGGCAGGGTAAGGAATACACATCTGATGCATACAATGTACCTGTTGCAGGTTCTCACACATTCATTAACTTCATTCTGTCTCCAGTGTCTATGACAATGTGTATTCCTTACAGAGGGATAATGACAGGGATTTATGCCACCAACTCGCCAGAAGGATGTCACTATGTGGCTAGTGACTCCAAAGCCAACATTATTGTGGTTGAAAACCAAAAGCAGCTGGAGAAAATCCTACAGGTATATTAGATATGCACAGTTCTTTTTTAATGTCCGAAACAATAAACTTCTCATTCTTTGCATCATAGGTTTGTGACAGTCTGCCCCATTTGAAAGCCATAGTGCAGTACAATGGGCCGCTCCAGCAGAGGCTACCCAATCTTTACTCTGTAAGTCTGTCTGACAGTGCATGAAATAATAGGCTATACACCAAAAATTATTGATGAGTTCAGGACCCAAGCTGCATTTTGCCATTGGATTTGGATAGTGGGAGGATTTCATGGACCTTGGTCTGGATGTTTCTGAGAAGGAGCTAGATGACATCATCAGTAGCCAGAGAGCCGACCAATGCTGTGTCCTGATCTACACGTCTGGTACCACAGGCAAGCCAAAAGGGGTCATGCTCAGTCACGACAATGTACGTAAGCTTTCATGTGACATTAGTTATGATTGCAATATTTGTAGAAAGTACATGTTACACTGTGGTATTGTAAAAGGCAGGTATATTAAATCAAGCCTTTTTAAAGTAGAAGAAGGAAAATAAAATATTTCTTCTCAATTTTATTCAGATCACATGGACTGCCGTTCATGCCAGCAGGGCTGGGGACATGCAGCCAGCAGACTTTAAACAAGAATCACTAGTGAGCTACCTGCCTCTCAGCCACATTGCAGCTCAGATCTATGATCTCTGGACAGGCATCCAGTGGGGTGAGCTGGTGTACTTTGCACAGCCAGATGCCTTAAAGGTAGATAAAATGTCTATATTACCAGTTGTTAAAAAAAAAAAAAAAAGTTAAATGCCTGTAACCTACTGACAGATTGAATTTATGTTTTTAAATTCTGTATATACTCAATTATCTAGGGAAGCCTGATAACAACACTGCGAGAAGTTTGTCCTACATCCCATATGGGTGTCCCTCGGGTGTGGGAAAAAATGATGGAAAAGATTAAACAGGCAATAAATCAGTGTGGATATGTAAAGAGGAAGCTGGTGACATGGGCAATGTCAGTCAGCCTGGAGGCCAATCAAAAGTGCATGCAAAAGTAAGTGCTGTTTAAGATTTTTCATTTTCATTTTCAATTAGAAAAATACATATTCTTTTCCAAGAAAGATGATTTATTTGTACTGCAATTTTACCTATCGAAAATGTTTTTTTCAGTGAGGATGAGAAATCAGTCCTGTTGTCCCTGACTGACAGCCTTGTGCTGCAGAAGCTTCGGGCTGAGCTGGGTCTGTCTTGCTGCCAGAAGTTCTTCTCTGGAGCAGCACCAATTAGTAGCGAAACTGTGCAGTTTTTCCTGGGACTAAACATTCGCTTGTATGAGGCTTATGGCATGAGTGAGAGCACAGGACCTCACTTCATGTCAGGTCCTAAAGTTTACAAATTGCCAAGGTAAATATTTTATGGGTCAGAGCAAATCTAAAAAATCTAAGATGAAATCTAATGAATATCAACTAAGAGAGAGGAATGTTTTTCTTATACAGTTGTGGTAAGGTGGTGCCTGGCTGTCAATGCAAGTTGGTCAACATGGATTCTGAGGGGACAGGTGAAATTTGCTTTTGGGGACGCAACATTTTCATGGGTTTCCTCAATATGGAAGACAAGACACGGGAAGCATTGAATGAAGATGGGTGGCTGCATTCTGGAGACCTGGGCAAGATCGATGAAGAGGGGTTCTTGTACATCACAGGGAGAATTAAAGGTAGAGCTACTATATCTGAGTTTTGGGAAAATTGCTTATCTTACGCCATGGGCCTTCATTCCACACATTATCCACACTGGAGTGCTGCTGTGATGTCAGTGTGCCCCCTCTCTCTCTCCCCATTCAGAGTTGATTATCACAGCTGGAGGAGAGAATGTTCCCCCTCTCCCAATAGAGGAAGCAGTGAAGAAGGAACTACCTCTCATCAGCAATGCCATGCTAATAGGGGATAAGAGGAAGTTCTTGTCCATGCTTTTAACCCTAAAGGTAATTTGCCATTAGTTTTTCATTTCCACAGCACCAAATTGGAGTTATACTCAACAGTCTCTGTATGTAAACTTTTGAATAACGTTCTTTTCTAAAACTCATTTAAATGCAGCAGCTTAATTCTAGTGCTGTGTTTTGCATTAATTCTCTTCTTCTCAAGCTCCCTTGAGAGATTTGTAACAATGCTGGAAGTATAAAGGAGGTGAAGCTATTAAAGGAAATTGTTCCACAAATTACTTCAAGTGCTCATTCTAAATTGCGATATCTTATGAGAAAATACACAAGATCCTTGGGATTTCATTCCTTGTTTCAGTGTTGTACCAATGCAGAAACAATGGAGCCAACAGAGGAGCTTAGTGTGGAAGCTGTAGAGTTTTGCCAACAGCAAGGAAGCCAAGCAACCAAGGTGTCGGACATCATTGGTGGAAAAGACAAAGATGTGCATCGGGCTATTCAAGAGGGAATCAACAGAGTCAATTCTGCAGCCACATCAAATGCCCAGCGCATACAAAAGTGGACTATTCTGATGAAGGACTTCTCTGTTTCTGGAGGAGAGCTGGGTAAATTTAGAAGACTGTCTATCCATAAGTGATATATTTTGCTTGAAACCCATGCAACTGCAGACTGCAGTAAGTTACTGCTCATTTTTCTGTTCTCTTTCAGGCCCCACAATGAAGCTGCGTCGCCTCATTGTGTTGGAGATGTACCACAAGGTCATAGAGAGCCTCTATCAGTAGTAGTGGGACACTTTCCTCGAGAGATGACTGTATAACTTTTAGCATGAAAATCACATCACTTGCATGCTTGTGGACAATGTAATTTAATAATATCTCTTGTGTACAGAATGTAAAAATAACAGAGGAACATATTTAATTTTTTTTGTAATATTTGAGATTAAAACAAATACTGAATAATACTCACACCATCTTGTCTTACGCAAAAATATTTGTTCATAATTTGTTTTATTGCTAGTAAACACTAGTTACTTTCATCACAGGATCTAATAATGTACTTTGTAATCTAATAACATGGATCGTAGTGGTGTCATCATAACACATCATTTTAACAACAAGGATAGTCATTTGCATAATAAATAAAAGACTGGCATTTTAAATGTAATATTCTTTGTCTTTGCTATACATTTGTTACAGTAGAAGCAAACAACACTGATATGAAGAGAAGACTTACAGCAAGGAATGCAAAAATATTTTTCAAGTTTCATGTTATGGAGTCAAATAAAAGCTCCCATCTGAATGTGTCTTGACAAAACAACTGTGTCAAAGACATTGGACAAGAGGCCAGATTCAGCCAATAAATAGACAACATACACCATAGATTTAGCAATTAAATGCACATATCACATATATTGTAACTGTTGGTCAACATTTTTAAAACAGTGCTTTTGGGTGTGCAGAAAATAAAATACACAGGATCTAAAACTCCTGAGTCTTTTTTAAATACATATTTTGGTTAAAAATGTGCAGATACACCATGAAATGATGAAGTAAAGGAGCCCAAACGTAGCACTTACAGCCATGTTAGCTTCCCTTTAGGCCAGATCGCGCACTCTTTTACATATTTCTTCGGTGAATTCAGAGCACTTTGAGTTTCCTCCCAGGTCTTTTGTTAGAACCTTGAAGATGAAGAGTAGAAGCATTGGAAATAAGAGAGCAAATATATAGCATGTCTACTGTACATGTCTACATGTCTGGAGAGGAAGATTACCGTTTTGTCTCGAATGGTGTCAAAGCAAGCAGTTTCGATCTTCTTAGCATGGCCATGCAGACCCATGTGCCTCAGCATCATGACTGCGCTGAGCAGCAAGGCAGTGGGGTTGGCCATGTCTTTTCCTGCTATATCTGGTGCAGTTCCATGAACCTGATAGAAGATATTAATCACACTCCATCACTATCAGAGACTTTTTTTTTACTTTTCTACATTTCTTACATAAATATATTTTATTAATCAGAAATAATCATAAGTCTCCACTGTGCAACTGCGATTATGGGAGAACTGTGAAACTTGTGAAGAAAAAGCACACATGACATAAAAACAAACATACCGACTCAAATATAGCAACACCATTGGTGCCAATGTTCCCACTAGGAGTCACTCCAAGACCTCCAATCAGTCCAGCACAAAGATCACTGTCATGGGAAACACATACAGTTACCTTGAGTAATTCCTGTGTAGACACTTTTACCATGTTCATTGGATGGACAAAACACAATTCATGTACTGTACAAATATGGAGGGTTTGCGTAATGAACAAATACATTTCCTAGCTTTGTAATTTAATGATCTTACCTCAAGATGTCACCATACAAATTTGGCATCACTAATACATCGAACTGTGTGGGATCCTGTACCATCTGTAAAAACAGGTAGCGATAATACCACTGTTACATAAAAATATGCATATAAAACATTTGGCACAGTTAAGTAATTCATATTAAGACTTACATTAAGACACACAGTATCCAAGTACATTTCAGTGAATTTCACATCTTTGTGCTTTTCAGCGGCCTCTCTGCATTTTCGTAGGAAAAGTCCATCTGACATGCGCCTATAAAAAAATGTTGGAAACATTATCATTTCTGCAACAACTTTAAAATAACATAGTATTAAAAGTGATTTGCACTGAAGACAACTTACATAATATTGGCCTTATGAACAGCAGTAACACTGGCCCTATTATTGTTTCTGGCATATTCAAAAGCATACTCTGCGATGCGTTCGCTGGCTTGCTCAGTGATGAGTTTAATACTCTGTACAACTCCATCAACAATCTGAAATAAATAGTATGGATGAGAAGTGAATGTGGATACGAACTGAATAATTTCAAAAGTGCAAAATACTGTATGTCTGATCTTGTTTTTTCTTGTACTGATCTAGTGTGTAAACAATACAATTGACAACTACATAAGAAATATGTTGAAGGTTTAGTTTGTTTGTTTTTTTACCACATGTTCAATTCCACTGTATTCTCCCTCAGTGTTCTCCCTTATGGTGACCAGGTTTACGTCAGTGTAGGGGGTTTTGTAGCCCTCAATGGATACACAGGGGCG
Organism: Decapterus maruadsi; assembly: GCA_030347415.2. Classification (NCBI taxonomy): domain Eukaryota; kingdom Metazoa; phylum Chordata; class Actinopteri; order Carangiformes; family Carangidae; genus Decapterus; species Decapterus maruadsi. The sequence goes on along the minus strand of CM064893.1, from coordinate 12,343,080 downwards.
TACATTCGCATACAGGTCAAAGGTTTTCCTTAGCAGTAGGTTCATAGAGGGGTGACCAGCAGCTATTGGTGTCTTCAAAGGACCTGTGATTAAATAATTAATAATTATTTTGTAGTGCACCACTGTTTTTAACAGTGGTTAACAATCAGACATTAGTTATTTATCTACAAAACAAATCATCCAGACGAAGGATAAAATGATTCAAATCTCCAAAATTTCCCAAACATCAACTTAACAAAACACCATGAGCAAACCATTCAATTATTTTGTGAATATGATTGAAGTTACCTTTTAGACCAATTAAATTCCTGTCCATTGATTCTTTGGCATCAGGAGGAATCATCCACTTTCCACCAGGTCCTTTGATGGCAGTAACATTTCTCTCCTCCCACTGAATAGGTGCCTAAAAAGTGTACCAACAACAGATGCAATAGATTAGCTTCCATTAAGCTATGTTTGAAATTTGACAACAATGTTTTCCTGTACTTACTTCAGCTGCTTCAAATATTTGCATGACAGCATCAGAGATCTCTGGGCCAATGCCATCACCTGGGATTAAGGTAACAGTTTGGATCTGAGAGGGAGATCAAAGACAAACAACATTCAGTGTCACAAGAATAAGTATGCCCCTCAGAACATGCCACAATTCATTTCAGGCATTTACAGAAAAATCTTTCAACTAAAGTATTGGTGAATCTTCAGAGTAACAAATACCCCACGGATGAATGTCCTGGGTTGTGGCCTCTCCTTCATCAAGGTTCCCGCCACCCGGGACACCTGACAATCAAAAAGGCTCTTGTTTTAATGGGCACATAATCAAATACAATGAACTGAGCACAACTTGCTGAAGTAGTGAACATACACTAGTGAGCACTAGAAACAGAACAAACCCAAGAATTGTGCACTCTGATGTTTACCAGAAAAACTCATGTGTTCTGGACAACTGTTCATGAGTACTATATTTTTTGTCCAGAAACGTTATCAGTTATTGATATGCCAATCCTTGCTCACTCTAATACCATCTGCACATGAAAAGCAGTACAATCACATGGAGCACACAGATAGACAGGCAGAGAGGTGGAAAACAGATAGGTCTGCAATCTGCAAAGGACATTCTGGAAGAAGAGACTGGTCTATGTTAAATAGCATGTGCTCTTGTCTCCTTTGCAATGGTTACATGCTGCCCCTGAAAGGCCTGCAGTAAATGCAAGAGTGAAAGGGTTAAAATATGTACTTCAGCAGTAGGAAATGCAAAGCAAATTATGTTTTGATACAGAACTGCTTAAGCTGCAATAAGGCTCTGTAATAATAATATTACAAAACCAAACAACCAAACAAAAAACATGAGGCGAAACAAAATGCCCATTTCAGATTAGAGTGACATTACTACTGTGGGAAACTGCAAGCTAGCTCTTCCCCAAACGCACCGTGGACAATCAGCTGTTAATACGTATGCTTAACTTACTTCCTGTGCCTTGATTATATCCTTGTCATTGACCGATAAACCCCACTTTCTTAGTAGATTATGAATCTGTAGATGACAGACATTTGTTGCCATAATGTACCTGTTAGAGAACATATTCAACTTGACCTATCTGCTATTAACTATTACAATTCATCATATAAGAATAATACATGTCTTACATAGCTAGCTAGCTAGAGTCAGGTTGCTATAGTAACTGCAAGCAAGTAGCCTGTTGGAGCCTAGCTAGTTAGCTGAGTGGCTAATGCCTGTCTGTGGTATCCCTGCACTGTTTAAATGTATGAACGACAGTCACAGAACCAAGGATTAGGTGGTGAGATCAAACTCAATGCCATGCGTTTGGTGCAACACATATATGAAAGATGGGCATTTTCCCCCGGTACATACCGCTGACCTCCACGCATTCCCTGCCATCCTGTTAGCCAAGGTCGATGCTGTAGCAGTCTATGGCAGTATCTGCAGTAGCAGAGGGGACAGCTGCTTGCTTTTCTTCTTCCCTCGGGTTTTATTGTTCCACTCCTCCTTTCTCCGTGTACTACTGCCACCTTCTGGTCTGAGTCAAACAATTTTAGCGTTTCCACTGTGTACTGCTGTGTGTCCTGCATGACATGACATGTAAAGTTTCTCCTGTCAAGTGTCTATGATCTGAGATGTTACTGACAAGTGTTGGCCATAGACTGCAAAAAGGTGTTGACATGTGCAGGAAAGCATACGAGCACGGCTTCCCCAGCTTCACTTACTTTTTTAGGGTGTGTGAGCAGTTTTACTCACATAAGGCAGACCCTGATGCTTGTTCCTTTATCTTACTTAATGTATGCACTTTTGGTACACTTCTTTAATCATATACTAAATAGATGGAGCACTTTAAAATGACACTAAGATAAATATTGCACTGTAGCTTACTGATGTCACTTAAAAGATATGGGCATGCTTCGAAAGGCTCTGTGTAAATGTAATATAGATGTGCATTGCAACATCTGTATATCTATAAGAGGATTCTTTGACCCTTCTGTAAAGTGTGCACATGCTCACATTCAACACACTGAAGTCATATGTTGCAGTGGTATTGATAGTTTTGCAAGACAATTATCACCAGCAAGTGGCGCCAGTAGACTGTGTCTGAAGGTTCACTATGTGCCACTGGGTGACTTCCATTCGTCACATCATAAATTTACATTTTCTCTGGCTCTGGATGCACAAACAGTACATAGTTGTGAAAGCAATAAGTAAAATCAATTAAGTACAACTTCACACCTTTATAAGCACTGTATTTTCAACAAGTTGGTCGTACACATAATAAAGTTTATGGTATAAAACAAGTAGAAACAGCTGAAACAATCATTCAATCACATTTTGCAAAATTTCAACATACCAAGAAAGCATACAGCATGGGACACATTAACTCCCACAATTATCCAGCAATGCAAAATGGAAAAGAGCTTGTAATTACTGAAAACCTATAGAAATTCTTAAGCAGCATAGCTCTCAGCATAAATGCAGGCTTCTAAATGGTACAAAATGCACACTGTGCAAGTAAAAGACATCTTTGAACCAAACTGAGGGATGTCAGTATGGATAAAGGCTTTCAAACCACTTACATGTATCATCAGATACCCAATGCATAGGATGCGATAAAATTTCAACAAATGCCTCACACTGCAACACAGAGCATGTGTGTCTGGCAATGGTACTTATCAAGCATTTGGATATAGCTTAGTAATTTGAAAAAACCTACAGTACATTAGCCATAGTATATCACACAACAAAAAAGTTGTTTAATGTGTCACACAAATCAGCTCAGTTCAGCTCAGATGGCATACTGCTTCGGCTGCTTCTTTAGGCTCATCGATCTTTCAGTTTGTGAAATGACATGCGTGGCTCTGTTGTTGAGGAGTCTGCATTCATGAAGAACGTCTGTAGACAGTAAAGTAAATAACGAGGGTTACATACAATACTAACAAGGGAACAAGGCTCACAACTGGTAACAGACACAGCTCTGTAGAGAATGTATTACCATTGAACTGTTTGTAGGCTTCTTCTATAATGGCATTGTTTGATCTCTTTATCTCCCAGTAAGTATCTTCCACCCACGGCTTGCAATCAGGATGTTCGATAAGCTGTCCATTCTTGTATAAACCAGCTAAACATTCAAAGAAATAAAGACAAATGTGTTGCTTTAGCACAGACCTTTTAGTTTAATAACATTTTACTTGACCAGGAAAATGCAACACACACACACACATACATAAATGCCAGTGGATAACATTATGAAAGCTAAATACCACATCTAACAACTTAATTTGATGTACCTTTGATGGTTTCGTCAATGTCTTTGCACAACTGGTACAAGTCACTCCCACGTCCAACAACTCTTTCACCTATAATTTCAACAGAGAGCAGAAATTTAAACAGAAACAATAGGATTAGAAAACATTTACATCACTGACTTTCAATGTTATGCAAAAGAATAGATGAACAAAATATCTCACCATCTAGCACCTTAATGTTGGGAAACATCTCCAGAACTATGTTTCTATATGAAGCGTTCCTGCACACTGATACAGACAGGGACACCATGAATTAACACAATCACAATTTTCTATCCATTACATATATTTTCAAATAAAGTCACTGAAAGTTACCTGGATTGGTGTAATTGTAAGTGTTGTCTTTAAAACGTATATTTTCTAGCTTCCTCAAAGATTGAAGGCAGTGAAGGCTCTCAATACTTTTGAGAAACAAAACAGACAACATAATATTACAGCACTAATTCAAAATATTGCTCCTACAGATGTTATTAGAAGCAAAAAATGTTTCAACATCACTGACATATGTGTGGTCTGCTGTGTAGTTATGTGTTCTGTTTCATTCTCTAGAGGTGCATGCTACCTCTCCAGTCTTGTTCTTTGACTCTCCACAGGCAGAACCAAAATTGTTCACAACATTATGTATAGTAACATTAGTACATTTAGTTAGTGATTATATAATGATACCTGGGTATGATATTACCAGCCAAGTTTAAGTGCTGTAAACTGTCACAACTGCGTAGTGGCTCTGAAAATACAAAAGCAGTCATACAAAATGTTTTTAAAAAAGTACCAATAAGTGAGATACAGCATTAAAATAAAGACCTTATTGTTCCTGAGGTCTCACCTAAACTGGAGACCCTGTTGGCAGACAAATTGAGTACAGAAAGAAGCCGCAGAGATGCAAGAGCAGCCAAATTTGTGACGTTATTTCCCGACAGATCCAGTCTCTCCAAATTTATACACTCCCCAATGCATCCAAGGTCATGTATTCCTAAAACACATTCAATAAAAAATGAATAAGAAACTATGATCCATTTTTGAAGACTTAAATACTGAAATATTAATTTCATCTCTTACCAAGACCTCTCAATTTGAGGAACAGGATCGACTCCAAATCGAATTCTCCTGTACGTGACTTGAGCAGCACGGCGGTTATCTTGTCACATTCTGCATCTGGAAGAATCAGAGCACTCCAACTGCAGCAAAGCACGCACACTTTTCTATTCTTATTTGTGAGTCAGCACTGCAAAGGGAGAGCGCCGTAAGCGCTGTGTCTCTTCTGTTTGCCCATGCAATCATCTCTAAATAGGAAATACCACTTCAAGCAGCCTCATGAATTCCATATCAGTCCAGCACACTGAGCTTTTTCCTCTTTGCCAGCTCCAGGGGGGAGAAAAGGGTCACAAAACAGTCTGATGATGAGCTGCTCCGTGCAATGTGATTGTACTGGCGTGCCAGCTGCATGCATGAGTAACAACTAAGGGAGTTATATTTGGTTTAATTTCCTTAGGCAGAATAACTCCCCAACTCTTAACTACACACGAATACTCCTCCATGAGCCTGCTCAAATAAAAATCCTAATTCCCCAGAGAGAACAGCATCACTGGGAGAGGAGGACTCAGGTTATTCTAGGGTAATGATGCTGGGGTTTAGTTTCATGCTATTATAATTTCAGATTTACATCCACATGGGTCCTCTTTAGTACACTTTTAATGCAAATTGGGTAAGGACTGGCTGGTGTCTATAACAGCATTACAAAATGGGGGAATTGGTTGTGGGTGGGATAAGTATGGCGACCAATAGCATATTTCAACACATTATGGTAACATCTGCAGAAATACAGATGACGGTTTTTGGTTTATCCTGACAGTCTCACATTATGTGTTGTTAGCTGATGGTGTTGATAGCTACATGTATTTTAGCTACGACCGTCGTGAGGAGATGGATGCGTGATTTCACGACAAGGATTCAGCAGCCAGGATGAAGAGTGGGTGGGTTGTTTGATGAAATGGTAATTGCTTTGTTTTCTCCTTCTCTCTGATGATGACACACGTAAAAAATGTTATGTAACAAACGATACGTTGTTAGCTACACCTTAGCATAAGCCACGGCCAGCTAGCATAAGGCGCTAGTGGCTACAGCATAGCGACGTAGCAACAAGCTACAGTATCCATCACAACTTACCTTGCTCTTTATCTCGCTTCGAGTCCATCGTGGGCAACTTTGCTACTTGGAAAGCTACCTACCGCGATTAAAAAAACAAGAGGCGAAGCTGTTTAACTAATGTAGTGGAAAGGCAAAGCTGTGGTTATTTCTTTTTGGGGGGGATGTGAAACTGGCATCTGTCCTGGGGTAGTACAGTTGGGACACGCTCAGTGTACTGTGCTGCAGCAGGCAGCACGCAGGTGGATGTGGATGAGACGGACCTCAGTCTGTCTCCGCAGTCAGTCCAGCCCAGTATAAGCAAAGAGGGAGGCGGTGCGCACGGTGTGCCGGAGGAAGAGTCTTGAGGGGAAGAAATAAAAGAAGTTCCAGTATTGGTTTGATGTTGCTTCCCGAGCAACAGGTTCTGCTTTCATGTTTCAATTCAAAGTTACTGTTTTTTTCTATTCGCCTACTAGCTGCATCTTCGACATCAAACACTGAATGACACTAACATAAAGCAGCGATCACATATCATGTTTTTTTTTTTTTTTTAATACATATTACCAGAGGCGGAAACTAACTTAAATATATTTATTTGAAATGTGGACAGCCTTGACATCTCGTTTCTAGGGGTCGTGTAATCTAGCCTAACTATTCCACTAGCCTACTTTTCAGATGTTATGTTTACTACCTAGCCTATTAATGATAACAATAATAAGAGCCTAATAAAAGGCATTGTCTTCTTAATGCATTTCCACCACTGTCTTAGGCTATAGATAGCTACCCCTCACCAGCAGGTTCTTCTTCTTTATTTATTTATTTACCTGAGATCCTATTGGTTTTGTCTTGACTCCGGGACAGTGGCTGAGAGCTTAGACAGAGGCAGATCAGTTTGCGCTCCTTGGACTCTACACTGAGCCTCAATTGGCACCCACACCAACTGGATAACTGTCTTTCACTTGTAGCTTTTCCTCTCTTTTTGTTTTTCAATTCATTCGGTATTTGCAGTCATGGCAGACACCTCCTGGACGGAAAACAATAGGCTAACCTTTTTTAAAAGAGTTTGAAACGTCCTAGCCTATCCTTTTGTCCGGAGACTTGGACTCTGCGGACCCACTAAATGCCTTTTATTGAGAAAAGACTTCGGACGTTCAGTTTGGTGAATGTGTACAAACCGAAGATTACTTGATTAAGATGGGTAATAAGCAAACAATATTTACCGACGAGCAACTTGATGCCTACCAGGTAAGCTTGAATGCTCCCGACTACAGCATATCTATACCCAACTCCAGGATGAGGTAAAAAAAAGAAAAAAAAGAAAAAAGTTTAAGCACTCTGTAAACTGACCTTGAGTGTTTCAGTTAATAGGAAAAAAAAATAGGAGAAAATATGAGTAAAAAGCTCATCACATATGTAGAGAATTAAGTTTATACAGTCCATGGATTTTTATTATTCTGTAGTTATAATTATCACTATTTCTATTAAAAACATGTGTCTCTGATATTGACCTTTTAACCCCTGTGAGTTTAATTTAATAGAATAAGAAAAACATACTAAACATTTTGTGGGAGAGATTGAAAAGCAATTGGACATGTTCAGTATTGATCATTCACACAACTTACATTTACATCATTAATACAACTCAATGTAGGAGTAGGTGGTTGTAGATTCCACATCAATTAATAATTGGCAATAATCAGTTACCAGCTAGAGTGCCATGACTCTACTGTTTAAATATTGACAATCTTGATAAGCAGAAGGTTTTGATTTCACCGCACACTGGAGCATCTAGTGCTCATTGCATTATCATCTGAAGATCTCACCTTATCTTCCCTGTAACGATAATCCAGGTTTTCCTGTGAAGTTACACATCTTCATGTGCACAGGTTTATCATGTGATTAGGTGTGGATTTAATAATTGATGCCAAGCTGGTGTGATATGCTGTGAAACTCTACTCTCAGGAGACAGTTTAGTTCCCAAGAGCCTCTCTGGTTACTCCTACTCTCTACAACTCCTTCTTACAGAACAGTTGCTTTCCGTTTCTTCCTCAGACATTATTGAGAGTTGATTGCTCTTGTTTTTCTAGTTGTTTTTTAAGGATTATTCTTTCCATGTAACACCCATAGTGTATTGAGGAGCAACAGAAAGAGTGTTTTGTTTATCCCAACACATTCAGTGCTCAAGTTGTTCATCTGCAGTTTGTTTATGTGATGGAGACTGCCAGGTTTCTGATATTGCAGCCAGACATTGCTTCAAATATAGCTACTCATAGGCTACCCAGTTCTAATTAACCTAGATATTTCCAGGAGGGTTGTTTTTGACTCGAGTAGTTACCCCAGTGAATGAGGTTCCCAGGAAACCAATATTTTACCCTTTATTGTTGGTGGAGCTCAGCTGGCTGCCATCCTCACACTCAGCTCAGACAGAGCGGATACAAGAGCAAATGTAAATTGATGTGCTCTCAGTGGGGCTGTTGGGTAATGCGTGTGCCAACACATGCATGTCAGACAACAGCAGATCATGTTCCCCTGCCTCATTCTTCCTAATGCAAGTGGCAGGTGACAACACTTACACATCATCATCATTTAAGAGAAACCAGATGCCTCGACTCGTGTCTTACAGTAAGGCTTGTTCAGATGATGCCTACTGACAGTGTTTATATCCATTATAGGTTATGTAAATAACTACTGCATTTTCAGCAATATGTGATTTTTTAAAAACTTGTATCTTATCTGTGTTTTAATAAGCTGCTTTTCTGTCATTGCAGGATTGTACTTTTTTCACCCGCAAAGAAATTCTGCGGTAGGTTAATTCACAGTTTTGATTCTGATGCTCACAGATGTACTGAAGATCAGCCGCAAACCACACACTTCACTTCATGTTGCAAAACAATCATCATACATAATGAACACCAAAAACATAATACATAATGAACACCAAAAACATAATACATAATGAACACCAAAAACATAATACATAATGAACACTCTTTCGTTCATCCTTTTTATGCCATGTAGTTAACGTGTACCTGAAATGACCTCTGATTAGACATACAGCTGTGTGCATTTAGTCATACCATAATAAGTCATACAAGGGCTGTGAAAACCTTAACGCCGCATTTGGCTCGTGTCTGTGTGAATCGTGGATCGTCCTCAGAATGGACTTCTTCCCACTTGAGGAAACCTGATACTGAAGCTGATTTCATTGGGAGTGTGAGCTGCCAGCGTACCAATAGTTGGGCACTGTTCAAACAGGGAGTGTAAAAAAAACAAAAAAAACACATGTTTGCTTCTGATTCTGATTTGATTTTCAAGACTCAATTTAAAATGGGACTGGGTAACTGGGAAATGTGGTAGGCCTACTGCTGCAGGGTAAACAAAACATTTTATCACATGCACTATAGCCAAATTAATATGTATCATATACGTATGTATATGTCAAGTTTTACATTTTGTTAAGGTTATGTCCATATTCTTAAAATTTCAGTGATCATGAATTCAAAGTGAAGCATAGTGGCTGCTAAATTTCTTTGTACAAACGACATCATAAATGTTATAATGATGCTCTTCTTCCACTGATCTGCAGACAGGCAGCAGCTGCCAGATACATTGATTACAATATAATGTAATTACATCTATGAGTGGGCATAGGGCCGGCCTGTTATTATGTGCAATATAGAAAAATCTGTCAGTGGTTCACCAGTGAAGATGCACAGTGTTGTGTCATGCAGCAGTGACAATATGTTACCTAAACCTTTGGAAGTCATGCTGCCCTTTTGACTGCGGTGTTGCTTTCAGTGTCACGTTTCTGCTTCTTTCGTCATGTGCGGCTTTAACTTAGAATTACATCTGGTATCATGACCCACAGCACATGGCATAATTTCTCACCCCCTGTCTCTCATTCCCTGGATGACAGACATCAATTAAACAAATCGCTTGCTCCTTTTTAAAAATTGAATTAACCAGTGATGCTCATGTTTCAGTATCTGTTGTCAATGGGTCTAGATGTTGGAAGATAGCAACTTAAAGAAATTAAATGAAGATGCTCAACAGTGTTTTGGGGTAACATTAGATAAGGGATATGTGATGAGCTGGGGTTTGTTGATTTGTTCTGTGAATATTATTATTTTTCAATGTTTAACAATGTCTAACAATGACACATTTGTGTCTGTTGGTGCATCTGTTATTATCTTCCAAAATTATCTGAGCTCTCCAGAATTACTGAAGATTCAATTCCACAAATTACTCAACTTCTTACTTTGATGCTACAATTTTTATTTTAGGTTTTGTTTCTCTTTTCTGCCTTTCCACTCATTAACAGATTGTGTCTGCACACGTTGCTCCCATGTGATATTGAATTGACTTTGATTTCAAGGCCGGCACTTGATAGGAAACTAAATTGACAATCAGTAGAGGGCGTAATAGGGTCCTACACTTTATGACCTTCATAAAACATCCTTGTTTCTGTCCCCAGCTGCAGCTGTTACAGCACAGTTATGCAACATGAAAGAAGTAGGTTAACACTATCTTAAAGCCTTGGGCCTTATGTCATATCCCATTTATACTAGAACATAATGTTTCACTGTTTTTGTATCTTCCTATATGCAAAATGTAGGAAAATGAATACTGGTATTAATAGGCCAATTAAATTATCATCAGTACGTCTTTTTTATTTAAGGTATTACAGTTGAAATTCGGAGAGACTTCAGAGCCAAGGAGGTCAGAAAAGCTGTATGTCCCAAACACTTTCAAGCCAAGGGTCGTGCTACTTATACAAAAAAAGTTAATCTTTTAAGACCAGCGTCCCGGCTAATAAGTGGCTCTGCTCTGCTAACAAAGGTGACAGGATTAGTTGGATGATAGTGTGAAATTGGGTTAGGGTTATAAATAAAAATTGTAAGGAGGCTGTCCTTACAGTTTTTATTTTTCTTTTTTTTTATTTATTTATTTATTTTTACATAATTCTCAATAATAGATTACATAAAATAAAGGATTATACACTCCAAGAAAAAAGAAGGACATGAGAAATTGCTTTTTAAGAATGAATTGATTGTTCCTATCGAGTCTGTTAGCACAGCCACCTTTCCACAGCTTCATGTTTAACTGTAGGGAACATATGATTTGCTTCTTGATTTTTCCAATATAACCATATTCCATGATATATATCAGTATCTGTGCTATATTCTTACAACAAATTCCTACAAATTTCCCTGTGTCTATGGGGTTGCAGATGCATATTGTGTAGAAAACATCGATTTGCTTATTGTAAAGTAAATGCTCTTTATGATCTGATTCCAGGTTGCATGGCAGATACCATGAGTTGGCTCCACATCTTGTACCAATGGACTACACCAATGAACCTGATTGTAAATTGCCTTTAGCCTTGATAGTCAACATGCCAGAGTTAAAGGTAAAAACAATCTCCTCAAATCTTCAGAATATAGTCATAACTATATCCAAATAACCAGGCACTTTCACCCATTTGTTTTTCCCCAGCTGTATTGTCTTTCCTTATTTTGGATTGTACTATATCTACACAAACATGGCACCCACTACTCATGTGGACCGACACCTACAATCAATACTCGCTCTCATCCAGAGGACAGAATTGATTTTTAACCATCATCATCACAGATCTGATTGTATGACACAGCGTATCAAAGTTAATGTGCCATGAAATGCTCTGCCTCTCTATCCTGACAGATGCATTCCCTCCTTTAAGCACCTGCCATTTGAAAAGAACATCCAAAAATTTCAGAAATTGCATGTTGCGTAACATTACGTCACATCCTTATTATCTGAGAGGCTCATAATGTGATCTTACTCTGGGTGTAATTGGCTCTTGCCTGTAAAACTGCCATGTGATTGCAGGGCTGTAAGGAAGGCAAAGGGAAGACAGAGGCAGTCAAAGCAGGATTGATGAGGCCTGGGCCAAATACACAGTCCTCTACAGCTTCATTTCCATAAATACATTCCTATCGGGACTCAGCTTTAATGAGCTATGTTGAGTTTACTGATTCAGGGCCCACTGACATGTCTGAGGATGTTTACAGAAATGGCTGCAGCTCAGCTTACCACATTGAGTTCAAACATACTGTGCTCAGAACAACAGTTTTACTTACGCTGCTTACGGGTATAGAATTTGTGAGAGTCTAAGTCTCCTTTGATGGCCTCCAGTTCAGTGTAGATTTATTACAGCTTGTGTTAACTCAGCTAATTACCTGGGATATAAAACCCCTAGTGGCAACTTATGGTTGAGCAACAGAGGAGAAAACATTGTCTCAGCCATACCAGCAAAGAGAAAGAGTCAGCCTTTCTCATATGAACCCTGTGATCAACAGAATGTATCTGACAGTTAGAACCACTGCAGCTCATATGTGAACCTGAGCCGGAGTAGGTCAAACCACATGGTCATGAAACCTAGGGTTTGTTTCTTTTTCATCCAAACTAACAGGCTCTATATTATGATGTGTTGCATTACAGTAAATTATACATTTACATCAATTTACATTTGTCGCCTTCATCTGTAGGAAAACCCTTTCCGCAACAGGATCGTAGAGTCCTTCTCAGAGGACGGGATGGGGAACCTCAGCTTCAATGAATTTGTGGACATGTTCTCAGTCCTCAGTGAAACGGCTCCCAGAGAACTCAAGGCCATATATGCCTTTAAAATATATGGTAATTCAGAATTTCTAAAATGTACATACTCATTTTCCAAAGTGCCCATATTCATGGCTATTGACGATACTGTTACCCACAGATTTCAATGTGGATAATTACCTGTGTAAAGAGGACCTGGAAAAGACACTGAATAGGCTAACAAAGGAGGAGCTGACTCCTGAGGAGGTGGACCTGGTGTGTGAGAAGACCATCGAGGAGGCCGATTTAGATGGAGACAACAAACTCTCCTTTGCTGATTTTGAAAATATGATATCTAGGGCTCCGGACTTTTTAAGGTAATTAAATGCATTAAACTTAAATACAATTAATAGATAGCATAGCTACAAAAGCTTGTGTACAAACCATTGGAGTGGCATTTTAAAATCACCTTATTACCCTCTTATGCTGCAGCTATGTGGGATATGTGTCCCTGGTTATTTACAGCTTTAATTTCCCAGATAGCTGATTATCATGTCCATCATTTAACTGTCACCCCAGAACCGTCACTTTAACCCCAACACCCATTCAATTACATTTAAATTGCATCACCACTGACTGTCCTCCTGATTTCTGTTGTATTTACATGCACAGTGATACTGACACTGTTTCAGTGCTGCTTGCTCATATTGTCTATTCTGTTATTTCAGTACTTTCCATATACGAATCTGAGAGGGCTCCGTGGAAGGTTTCCTAGGTGGACAGTGTGATGAACCTCAGGAGTCTATCTACACCATTTCCTGGCCACAGCACGGCGTCTCTCTTCCTCTTCCATCATCAGAAATAACACACATTAGTGCTCTCCATCCTCAGTTAAGTCTGCTTAGTGAGAAACCAAGCGTTAACTTGAATTCCCAGAACCCTGAATATCTTTACTGTAGATCAAAATGTATTTTCCTTAAAGGGCTTGACCTGGATTGGTCTCTTGGTGGGAAAAAGTGTCACTCTTCCCCATTTTGAGTTTGAAAAATAGGAAATGAAACAAGCCTGTAATGAGCCAGTCTCTCGGTGGCCTCAAAAATGCATAAAATGCTTATCTACCTACAGTATATTGCACGTCTTACTACAGTGACACACTAGATACTGTATAAGCTTTAGGGTGAAGGTTGGAGAGAATGAAAGCACACTGTTGGGTATACAGGTATTCTGTGTAAGCTATGCAATATTTGTACATGCAGTATTGCTTTTTGTCATTTTAGCTTGTTTTTCGCTTGTGGAACTTGAACATGATGACAATCATATCGTACTGTTCTCCACTTAAATGAAGGGCTCTGTTATCTAAATTTATTTTGGTAGCTTTCATCTGCCTAAGCCATTATCATGAGATGTTAGTTACAGCCATCTTTTGGATATACATTTTACTGTATTTTATGTAACTTCAGGTATTTGTCTTACCTTAAATAAATGTTGTTGTTTTTTCCTTGTGTTTTGAGTGAATTATTTGTGTGTGTTTTTGAATCAGTTGTTCTTTCACGCAGCTTGAATGAGCTCAGCAAAACCCTGTCCTTGTAACCAGTTCACCTCAACCCACTCGCCTATGATGATCAAGGAGTGTGCACAGTAAAGATCAGGAAATGCATGAGTGTGCCTCTTTGGAGCCCATCGTATGAGATGTAATAACTTGTTAAGCAGGATGTGATCATTAGGAGCGAGCTGCCTCAGCATTCACAGGCATGATTACATCCTGCACACACAGTTAATCTCAATGGAAAGCTGGAGGAAATGGCTTTGGTCATGCTGGTTGATGATTGATGGCTTCTGGTTTCCAGGCTCTGGTGCAGATTTGCATCAGGTGCATAAGGAGCGCAGTGTACGTACGTTGTTGATTTTGTGCAGTTAATGTTTTGAGTGCAGGCTGTGACTGTTTCCAATCGAGCTACATTGATGAATGGTGTTAGTGTTCATACAGAAAGTCCCAACAGTGAAAAATGAGAACTTGATATTGAGTGTCAACTGAAGCTATTTGATGGTGAGACTTGTTAAACAGTGTGCAGTCTATGGGGCAGCCAGTTAATTCATTCCATTATCTCCAGTTGCCCTTTATGAGGACAGTATCAAATATTCAGGGCAAGACAGCGCTGCTTGTGTGGCTTCATTAATTACTGATCTCCCCAAGAACATCTGTTAATTATGATTCCAGCAGAGAAGCTCCTGGCACACTGTGATACTGGAGCTGTAAAGGAACCATCACTGTGAGCAACTGTCTCTGAGGCTGAGAGGAGACAAACGGTGTGTGAAACTCACACTGTTTTCCCTTCATGGGATCTTGTCTGGTTTCATTTAGGCTGATTTGAGATGCTGCTTTTGGCTTCCACAACATGATGGCAGTGTAGGCATTGCAAGTTTAATGGCAGAGGGGATTCGTTGTGTTGTATTGATGTTATGTAGCGAGAATTAGAGGCCAAGGCCAAGATATTGCAACCCCCAGCCTTGTTAAGGACATATTCATTTATAAATACTCATACGAGTGAGTGCATCTGTTGATAAAGACCATAACTTAAAATCCTACTAAAAATCCAGGATCAAGAATAAAAAGTCAAGCTGCAGAAGGTCTTCATGAGTTTCAATACATTTAGCTTAAAAAAAAACAGTAATTGCCATGAAGAAAGAGTACACAACTTTTTAAAAATTTGTTCACAAATTCATAGATAAATTCCAAGAAATGTCAATGTATCCACACTAACTGTGTTTTCTAAATGATTAATTAAGTGTTAATAGGTACTAAATTTGAATTCAATTCATTTTAATTCTCACTTCCACAGTACAACAGTACTGTTGTGGAAAAAGAAAAAGATATGATTCTGTTACTGATAATGCTTTTACACAGCTGTTGATACCTTCTGATAAACAGTCAGTCATGACATCATGTTTATCTCTGATGAGAAGTTGCTCACATTACTTGTTTTCCAGTGACACTTTATCATCTGGATCTCTGTTGTGAAACACTGTGTCAGAAAAGAAAAGAAAGTTAGAATACTTTTTAATTCATTTTTCTGAGTATGTGTGTACATGATACATCTGTATATCTGTGTGTGTGTCTGTGTACAGACAGGCTATTGAAGTTTATCTCTACAGTAGTTTAACTGAGCCCACTAAAACTGCAATTGGACGGTAAAAGGGCAGCAAATGATAGAAGGTAATAAATGACATTTCATCGTCTTTGACTCACTTCCCCACTGCTGATGTACACAGACATTTGAAATCTGTATGCAAATACGGTTTCCTGTAAGTGAAGTGCAGCGCTGATGGTAACAGCCAAAGCATTTTTATAGATGGAGATGTATTTCCCTGTATGAATATGACATAATCAAATTTTACTAGGATGTTTTAGGAAGTCACTGAAACATACACTACAGCGCAGTTCTTGGAATTGCAGTGGAGTGGAACTATCTCTCTGTTTGTTGTGCTACCTTGTGTCATTTGCAATATGTTTCATTTAACACAGAATTGAGCTAAAATCATTGTCTTAGTGACACTTTCTTAGGAGACTTTGTACCTGCACAAATCATTCTCTAGCAACCCTATTATGTAGCATTTATAATATTTTACTATAGCATAGCATTTAATCTCACAGCACAACACTAAGGTTTGTCCCCGCTGACGAGTATAGTTTCTATCAACATAAACTGCCATGCACTGCACTTCACAAACTGCATATGAACAGCATATTCTTTCCTCATTATAGCCACTAAGTTTCACTGCAGCGGCTGAACTTCATCACCCTGTTTCTTTCAAGTTGGATTGAAATAATCATGTCGACAGCCTAGTGTAGGCAGCCCTTATCAGTAGAATACTAATGGAGTGAGGTTCATTAGTAGGCAGTGATCAAACTGTAGATGCTGTTTGCCTGAGCGCTTCTGAACATCTGACCACCAGCCTACCATCTTTATCAAACCACACAGTATCCGTTGAACATAAACACAGGCTTTTTGCTGTAAACAGCCCTTAAAAAAATGAGTTTCTTTGCAGTCTCTCATTTATAGATTTGTATTTAATGACACATGTTATTTTGTGAGATTTCATTGTACAGTTTGTGTTTAATTTAGCGCAGTGAAAATGAACATTTAAATATATTATCATTTTAAAATAAATACATTATAAAGCAAAAATACAGAGGATGACATCTGGATATGAACATGTAAGCCTGTGTTGAGTATTTAACAGAGGTTGCCACAGAGTGTATTTTAGTAGTACACAGTAGTGTCAGATTAAAATTAGTGAACATTTCCTTTAGTAGCTGGTAAGGTAAGGTCTTCACCATTTCCTCTTGATTTCAGGGAAGAGCCATTTCCATTTGTCATTCTGCAAGAGGTAAATAATAATAATCATCATTATTATTATCAAAAAAATAGTGCAGCTTTTTGGAGAATGAAAGCATTTTGAATACATAACTCACCTTTAGTGCCTTGGGTCTGACGTCCTCTAGAGGCTCGTAAGTGTTGCTGTTGGGTTTAGGTTGAGCTCCATCCTCGTGCCCAGGAATCAGCTCGTATGTATTGTCTTGAGAGAAGCGGTTAAAAGGGGCTTCATTGGGGACCTCGGCATACACTGAATCACCATGCCGGTCTAATGCCAGTGAACCATCAGATGATGCGGTGTGTGGGCTGGTAGGCCTGCCTGCCAGGTGGTAGACAGCGCTGTGACTCATGTTGTCTAGACTAGTCGATGTGCTGTTTAAGTCCGTCTTATCCGATCTGGGGACACATCCCGCGGCTTGTCTGCTGGGTTTCGGGGAAAGTCTTGGTGGTGTGTGTGGCGGGGGCACGCTCAGCCTGTAATAGTGCTCTCCATCAGAGCTATTGTCCAGTAACGGTAGAGACCTTCTCTTGCTGCTCTCCTGCAGATTGAGCTCAGAGTAAACTGAGTCTGATCCAGCTGGAGGACTACTCCGACTCATGCTCTGGTCCTGTGCGGTGGATCTCTCGGCTCTCCCTGGATTATCTCCTGGTAAATGACACTGGAGGGTGTGTTGGGTTCTTGGTGTCTCCCTAGGCAACTGCTTCCTGAGCTGAGCATAAAAAACTTTGTCCTCATCCTGCTGGGGGGGGATATCAATGTGCCTGCTCCTCTGCGGCAAAGGTGGCACTTCCTGGTTGATAAAAAGAGACACAGAGTTTAAGCATGCTGTGGGATAGTAATTTAGAAACAATTTAAAAGTTTCAAACTTTACTTAGATCAAGTGTCTGAAATGTACAAACTCTACTCACTTCTAGTGTCCTGTTGCTTTTGGGTGGTCGTGTCCGCGGCTGCTCTGAGCCCAAGTTTGTCTCTTGTTTTCGCACATTCTTAGTAGTTCTGGCAGTCACCACAGGTTTTTCTTTAGGGCTGATCTGGATGGTATCATACAGTTCTTCGTTCACTGCCTGCATGAACGCAAAAACAAAATTCAAGTTGGACCCCCGTGCTCAAAAAGTGTTACTTTAAAGAAAGTGACTTAAAAGGGAGTTTTGTCATACCTCAAAACAAGAAGATGTCAGGTACTCTCCAAATGGCTCAATGGGACTTGTCCTGTAGTACTCTATTAGATCAGGCACAGAGGCATGTCCCTCGCTGTCTCCACAGACCACAAACTGACCATCTTCACTCTGGTTTATCACAAAGTGTCTGCACCGATCTCTGCCTCTGTAAGAAGATTTGAAAAAAAGTTTGTGAAAACCCTGAGTCTTTGAACATACCACACATCCCTGTTTGCCTCATGTTAAAAATTCCAAAGTAGAAGAAAAAGAATGCTTATTTTCTCAACAAATACGGAATTAATGTTGATTTATTTCAAAATGGTAACAATTTTTTTTTTTCAAAATACTGAAATAAGATCTATAAGACAAATTGAAGACAGAACAGTGTATCAGTCAGTGTTAGACTGAATGAACTGCTGAAACATCCCATCATTAACTAATTTGGTGCCAGCCAATGCTTATTAGCAGTATTAAAAATCAAAAGTTATGTAGTCCTTACAATACTGATTGCGTTTCAAACTCATAGAAGCAGTATTGATAACAAATATATATGATCAGTGAATAACTCTACAACTTCCTCAGACTCAGCCAATACTCACCTATAGGACAGTATGTAACCGATGGCCTTATCGCTGAGACGGATCATGAAACAGCCCAGCTCCTTTTCTCTCAGTATTTCTTCAGCATCCCTGTAGATTCACAAACAAGAACTTTAAAATCCAAACCTCAACACTTTCTATTTTCTTATTTTTTAGCAAAAGCTCCCTCACACAAGTTTAAAGGAACAGAGCGGAAGGTAAAATTGTGCAATTCACCTTGGAAATTACACTGTACGATAGGAAAATCCATTTCGTGACATGACCTTTCCATAAAACCATCGGGGCCAAAACTTGGGGTGTGACGCAAACTGTCCTCTGTACTCTGTGCAGGTGTGTGTAGGTGTGTGTGTGTGTGTGTGTGTGTGTGTGTGTGTGTCTGCCAGAGGAAAGGCCAGTAGGTCAGAGTGGGTGTGTGTTACCAAGTGGACACTTTCCATTTGAGACAAAGTTTATGCAAACTACAGTACTGGCGCTGTAAACATTTGTGGCAAACAAAACTGTCCAAAATTATAATGTCAGTGCATCTGATGGGCATCCTGACTTCTATGTTAACAAATCTCTGCTTAAATAAATGTATAAATCCATGGCAGAAATATGTATTTTCATATATTCTTCATATTACAACAAATAAAATGAAAACAAAAAACAATAACAACACAATTTAAAAAACAAGAAGTTCTCAATAAGAATCGGGGGTTTCAGCACAAAAGACAAACTGATATCCTGCTTTTTACCAAAAACATAAACTAGTTCTGAGTGTGGAAATTAAGTCTCAACATTTAAAATGGTTTTCACTTACTTTCTGCTGATGAAGCCCAGGAACCAAGTGGGGAAGAAGCCATTGTGGACAATATGCTGCACTTGAGTCTCAATGAACCACTTTGATGCCAGTTCCCTGAGTCTTCCTTCAGTTAATTCAGCATGAGGATCCCTCTGTGGCTCTCTTTGCTCCATCCTCGCTCGGTCCTAATCAAAGCCGCACAGACGTGAGTCCTCAGTGAGGACAAGCAGCATTTGTTTTCCCAGCATATGCAGTGAGGCTGTACTTAAACTAATTTGCTTATTTTCCAGGAGGTGTCAACCACAGAATAAAAGCAGCTCAATGTTTTCATCAGCAGGAAAAACCTGGTTACTCTAGTCTTTCTTACTCATGTGGATAACTTTAGTGACTAACTGTACAACATTTATTCACCATTTCAATTTCAATAATATTACAGTGTATAATAATTTAAAGTTCCTTTAAAAAAAGCCACAATGTATAAAGTCCATTCCGACTAAAAATAACACTGTTTAATCGACAAGACTTTTATTTACATTTGACCTGCTCTTCTGTTGAACAAACTGTACTTTGCATGGAGATATGTGATTAATAAGTTAGTCATTAAAGCAACGAAGACCAATTCTGAAAATAGTTCTTACCTTGAAGCAAAACTTCAGAGAGTTCTTTAAGGAGGGTGATTTTGGATGTTTCTGGTTCTTCTCAGATCTGTGTGTCTGTCCGTACAGTGCACACCGATTTCTTTCAAGCCCTAAAACAGAATAAAATTAAAAGTAAATCTTTCTTGTTTGAGGTGTGAAGCTCAGACCCTGGTACGGTACGTTTCAGATGAAGTACATACCTTTCCTTGAGATTAACAATGTGTGATGTGACCCGGGTGTCATTTCAGCAAACATTAAAATGCTTCTCTCAACTTCTCATCTGTCTGTAATCTCTCGTCAAGGCCGGTCTGAAGGAGTGTGAACCTACATGGGAGATATAGACAGATGACATTTAGAATTACACACTTTTTTCCACCGGCTTGGAAAGCAGTGGGGCTATGGCAACGGCAAAGCAGAGTTCATACGTCTCATTTGCATGAAAAAAGACGCTATGGGCTGCTGAACAAAACAAGAGCTTCCTGAAGAGAAACGGAAAGTAAGCTGTACAGAAACTGTGGTTTGAGTGCACACGAGTGCATTGGTTTGCAAGAGGAGATGTTTTACCCACAGATTGTCTGATTACTGTAGTAATGGGAGCTCAGTTGCGTCAGCAGTTGGTTGTTTTGTGTCTTCTGATTGGAGCGTGCAATGAATTCTGATCATCTGAGTGAATGTGTGAATGGATGGAAATATTTTGGGAAGACCTGCAGAGATTGTTGATTTTGGAGGGGCACAAACAAAGCCCCAATAAAATGACTTGTTTCCCAGCATTGGCTGTGAGTGTCATAAATAATGGCTAACTCATACCCCCCATTGCTAAGACAGTTGTCATCAAACATCTATGGGTTTTCGGCTCCGTGGTGAGCAGTAGGAAGTCCCTGTGGGGGAGAGACAATAACCAGAAACAGTCTGTGTCATACTGAGCGGGATGAGACTGGATCGCAGCGCTCCCCATTGTTAACAGTAGCCTACTCCAGCTCTGATCTATGAAGACACACTGCTGCTGTTGATTTATTCAGCTGCTTATATTGGGATCAGTGTGATTATAAAGGTGTTAAGAGTTTCTAAGATCAATATCCATCTACCCTGTCATCTTTTACCTAATAAGTCTATACAGTACAATATGTTCCATGTATGACTAAGTACTGATACAGTGCCACGGCCTAGAATTTCAACATCATCTTAACGGTACAGTCTTAAATGTCTTTGTGAGTCATTATGTGCTCCTCTGGGGGTGTGGACAGTTTTGGGGCCAAATGTTATCTCTGGTTCCATGTTTGTATAGACTCCATTACAGTTTAGAAATTGAGCCACACAATGAAATGTTAACAGTGTGTGAGCAACATATTAAGTTTTTTGTTGTTGTTGTTGTTGTTGTTGCAATAGCTGTGATAAAGTGGTCGTAAAGAATGATGCAGATTTCAGTTATCAGACAGTTACCGGGCAAAAGGATCTGTGAGATCTGTTTTCAGTCTTGTGGTGACATACTGATGAAGGGGATGTGGGTCTGTAAAAGGTCACAAGTCAGTTGACGCCTGTAAAATGTCATTACAACAGAACCACATCACTTTTGCTTACACTTTCCTTTAAACCTCAGGGTGAAACCAGAATCCTCACAAACAACATAAAATTATTCTTACAAATATCATTATGAATCGTCTCTTAAAACACATAACTAAGCAGATAGTTACTTACAAAAAGCTCCAACCTCTTGTTTAATAATTGATATACTTCCAAACATAAGAACCTACTGTATCTATTGTTAACTTGCTGGGGTTCACATAGCCTATATACACATGCATCATGTTATAACATGTTCAGATCTGCAACCATCAATCAGCCTTAAACATGATGTACAGTTTATTTTTCTGTCAGGCTAACAGGAGATGTTCCAACAGGCTAAACTATGATCTCTTATAGGGGCCCTCTATAGATCTCTGGTCTGCCTTTTTCGTGTTATTGTATGAGTCACACAGTAACTCATGTCATCACTGGTGACTGGATTGATTTATTGATCAATGTTGGTCCAACAATGAGCTGAGACAACAGTATAAGAAACATGGGGAGGAGGAACAACAAAGCAGTGGTTAAATTGTATGTGTCTGAACCACAAGGCTTGCAGAACACGCAGCATTATATTTTCTGCCTTAGATTATTATGTCTTAGATTATGACACAACATGCAATCGTTGATCCTGTTTGTTAAATACCTGGAATCTCTGAAAATGTCAACTTTTGCCACAATGCATTTTAAGATCAGATAAAGATTTCTCAGCCTTAATTTGGAGACATGATGGCAGTAACCTGACAGGCTGCTGTAGGCCACTGTGACTCACTGTTTAGTTGCAATTAGCACTACAGGAGCGAAATACCAACCAAGATGAGTCCCACATTATTGTCTCATCTTGTTCTTGTACTAACATGGTTGACAGACATGTCTGGATCCTAGACACCTCTGTCTATGAGATAAAACTCATCACATTCCTCAGATTATGCAAATAAGTAAAATAACAAGGTTGTCAATATTTGTTACTTTATACAGAGTAAAATATTGTGTCTAAAAAATATTACTGTTACTTTATACAGAGTAAAATATTGTGTCTAAAAAATATTTATTTTACAGATGTACAGTAACTACTAAATTCATTTGAAAATGTAGATCAAACTACCAAAAAGTAAAGATGTTAAAATAAGCTTCATGCTACAGGTGCAGATGCAGTTACAATTGAGAATAGGCTAGTGACACTGACAGGATCCCTTCTGTCAAACAAAGTATTTTCCTTTTCATACTTTGAACACATTGTAACCTTAATACTGATGTAATTTTTATAGGCTATTGTGAATGCAAGATTTGTAATTTGGAGCACGTAGTATTGAAGCTGCCACCTGCTGCACTGTGCAGAGGCCTCATGCAAACCTATCTGACATTTGAGTGCTTGGGTTTCAACAGGGCCCAGCAGTTTCTTTTCAATCTTTTTTTTTTGCCACAAGATTAATCTTGTTGCATCTAGAGGTTTGGATTGATTGATTATTTATTTATTTTTTACCTTTACTTTCCCTAACTATTTGTCTGCTTGTTTGCTGTCTTTTTCTGGACTGTCCATCCACTTTTTATTTTATTCTATTTTTTAGCAAACTTGTATTTAAGGTAGCCTACACCTTTATACTATTGTTGTCTCTTCTTAATCTGTACACCACTGTAATATAAATATAGTATTTACTTTTCAGAATAAAGGAAAATGACTATTTCAATTACATTCAGATTGTAAAAGTCTAACTTAGGATGAGTTGGAAAGCAATACAGGCCGCATGGTGCCAAATGTCAGTTTTATATGTGAAATTGCATCGAACATAACACAAAAAACAATAACTGCGATTTTCCTATTTGTTCACCAGTGTGATTTGTGAATGAATTAATGCATTTCAGTGTCTTACCATTTGCAGCAGGTAAAGTTGCACCACTCTCTGGGTTTATGCCTTCATCTTCCTCCTCTTGTCAAACACCGCCACCCAGCGGTGCTCCTGCTTTACAGGCACGCACGCGCGAAAACACACACGAGCACGCGCCAACTTGAAAATAAACTACATCTCCCGTGCTCCCTTGTCCGGGGAGGCAGGCAGTCATGCGGATGGAAACAGCACTGGGCATCCGCTGCGCTGCACGAAGAAGAAACTTCGAGGAAAGATGCACGAAGAGGAGGATGGCAGCGAAGCAAACTCCGGCACAGCTCCACGGATCTTGGCCGCCAAGTCCGTGGATGTGGCCGAGGTCGAGAGCGCGAAGGAGCAGGCCTGCAAGCTGTGCGGCTACTTGAACAAACTGTCCGGCAAGGGGCCTCTGAGAGGGTACAAGCCGAGGTGGTTCGTCTATGATCCGAGGAAATGTTACTTGTATTACTTCAAGACTCCCCAAGATGCCTTGCCGCTCGGACACATAGAAATAGGCGATGCGTGCTTCAGCTACGATGTGGAGGGGGAAGAGGGTCAGTTTGAGATCCGCACGGCCGGGAAGGAGTTCCTCCTGAAGGTAGAAACTTTTCCGGCATGTGTCTGTGACTGTTTTTGAGTCTGTTTTTGCTGTCATTTGTGACTTCCTTTTCTCATTGTGGAACAAGCAGACACACCCATTCTAACTTAACAGATTTACCACGAGCTTTGCTTTTAGTCACACATGTAAATAGTCCTGCTAACATGGACGTGGATCTGATTTGCACGTTTGTAAGAAAAGCTGGCGTTTAAAAGAAATCACCTACATGTGCTGGACGTTTTCTCGGACATCAGCACATTACTCAGCTGAAAGTCACTCTCAGCACACTGTTTACATTCTTTAGGCTTTAATGATTTAAATGCACATATGGGCTCATCGTCCTCATGACACCTCAGCCCAGTGAAGGGTCACAACAGCTCATGTGATGGTCTCCTCTCGTCATATGACTGTGACGGCTCCAGTGCCCAAACAGGTGCCTCTGGTTTCACTCAGCCTGGCAGCCTGTCAAAGGTTGCCACAGTTTTTCCAGCAGATGGTGTGAATGGTTAATACCAAGCAGCTTGTGTGGCCCGAGGCTGGAACTGAGACTGAAACCAGCGTCTGTGCTCGTTCACATGACCTATCTTTATAGTAACTTGCTATTTAAAGTGCTTTTAAACTGCTTCATATGTTGTGTTTGTATCCACAGCGCTTAATGTGGAAAACCAGTGTCACTCCATTCATATTGATCTCTGAGTTGTCATTCAACCTTTGATCTCGTCTGAGGCGACTTGTGTCAGCGTTTACAATGCAAGATAGTGACAGTAACGTTGATTACGTGGGTTTGTTTGTGTGTGTTTTGTATTTCTAGGCCCCCAGCAAGCAGGTGATGCATTACTGGCTGCAGCAGTTGCAGCAGAAACGTTGGGAATACAGCAACACACGTGGCTCCGGCCAGAGAGACAGCTGGAGCTCCCCGACCTTGGCCCATCCTCCCACCGGCCTTGTAGGGAAAGAAAATGGTAAGCAGGTACACATGCACAAACACATATACACGTGTGAATTCCCATTCCATTCCAATTTGTTACATCCAGACACCAGCTGAAAGTAAACACCTGTATCTTTGACAAAAGTTCTGCAAACACAAGTCAAGCTTTTTGTTGCCAGGTTCCCGAGTTTCTACACAAAGAGTTTGTAGGAGTGGTTGCGTTAAACACTGATAAAATCAGAAATCAACAAAAGGTCACCCTGCTACTTTATCCGGTATTTGTTAGTTATTTTGATGCACTATCTGCCGTGCTGGCTGGTTTCAACATCCGTTGGCTTTCACAACACAGTATTCGTACAGTGTACAACATCATTTTCATCAGAGCTAGGATGTTCTTCTTTCTCGTTAACCAGCTGTTTCATCTCATCATCAACCAGCATGTCTGTTAACTGCTCTAATGATCAGGACCAAAAGGAGCTCATACCTGGTTGCGTGTGTAGTGTCTGGACTGTGGTTCGGTTTTGTCATGTGGTTCAGACAAGTTAGATTAAAAGCTATTTGGGATAACTTGGATATGAGGCTGTTGTGAGCCCAGAGTTTATGTTTGACAGTTTACATTTGAGTGTGTGTCTGTGGTACAGTGGATAGCACTGTCGTCCGACCACAAGAGGGTTCTAGGTTGGACCCCTTTTGTGTGAAATTTACTTTACAGGGTAGGTAACGCAGAAACTATAAAATTACTTATTTTTAGATCATCTTAGTTCTCATAAAAAAAGAAAAGCTACACGATCTGTTTCAGCTAATAAGAGTCTTGACTGATAAGCGACTGAGCAACTAGCGTGCAAACACTGAGACTAAAAGGTTAATATTATTACAAAGTGAGGCATTCTATGAGAACTTTGTAACCATGAAATCAAGAAATAGCTCTTTGCTTTACTGGTCTTAAAGTGGCATGACTTGTATCATCTGCTAAGTGAGGTGTGAATGCCTCTTCCTTTTCCTGTCATCAGACACACACCTAATAATACTCTCTTTCAAAATGCTCAGAGTCATTCTACCTTCAAAAGGCACAAATTACCCACCTCATCAGTATCAGTGTACACGTATCAGTTAGCCTCTTACAAGATAAATGCTTTTCAATCACAAATTGTACAAAAAAGGGCTATAAGCAACTTATCTGAATAAGTACTTTAACCTAAACTACATTATTTTATTTTTTTAAATGCCTTTCCTCCCCATTTCCTGGTTTATTTCCATCTTAGTCGCCTAGTTCTTGAACTTTTGTCAGCCAGTAGTGTTGAAATGTGTGGAGCAGGAAACACCAGTAAAATCTTTCAGGAACGTCTCCCAAACTGTGAATAGACCATTAAATGTTATATGTAGCTCTTTTGAATGGCTAGTAGAATATTTTATGTTTTTTTTCTGTTACTAATAAATACTTATTATTAGCTAATAATAATAGTTACTGTAAAGGTTTAGATTCAGTATGTCCAGACAAACTGTAACATTGACTTATTTGCTTTACTTATTAAAGCTGACATACTGTAGGTTTATAGAGCATAAAAAGATTTGATTCCTGGTCTCAATATGCAAATTGAAAGAGCAAAAAGTGTCAGATCATTGTTTTTGTCGGCTGTGTGTTGGTGGCTGTCCTCGGCTTGGCCCCAAAAAATGTCCCCACACTTTTCTATTTCCAGCTAATTTCATACAAAGGGAAGATATATATTTAGGAGTCCGGGCATAGAAATGCTACATACTGTATTTTCTGATGGTTAGAGAACTGCCCACAAGCATCCTTCTTTGTGGTAAATGGCATTCTGGGTAACTCCAAGTGTTGCCTCACTTTGTTCTGGAATCCACCCAGGATCACTACAGTCTCATTTCCTCTACTAACAATAGATATACCCATGGTCTTATGAAAGAAAGAGTGTTGTGGTGATATGAGTAATGCTGTGTTATTACGATCTTATTCTAGTTTCTCCGTGTTTCGTGTTTTCAGATGGCTGCGTCTTTGAGAAGCCAAGTGACAGCATGGAGAAGGTCCGCAGCGACTTTGCCATCGACACAGAAACAGATGGTGGGGGAATGGTGGGGATCCAGTCAGCCCGAGGACCCTCTGCTGTGTCCACAAACCCCCTCAACTCACTCAAAAACATTGGTACAGAACTCAGGTAAGGATAAATGGACGAACAAGGGAAGTGTGTGTTCAAGCCATTGATTTGAGTCCTTGCTAAACAGGCACAACTAGTTGATCTGCTACAGTAGAGCTTTGAATAGTGAGGAAACTAAATACCTCTTCACTTCTTCTTCTTCTTCTTCTTCTTCTTCTTCTACTGCAGTAGAGGAAATGGTTACACTCGTAGCTCACTAGTTGCTCTAGTTGATAAGCCATCAGCAGTTCCCCCTCTGACAACATCTCGATTCAAGTGGTACAGCACACTGAAATGCTAAAAATGCGACATGTGGATTGGAATTTGTTTTTGTATCCGTGGTGGAAAGAGAGTTCACTTATAAAGGTGCAGAGGAATCTTGCAGCAACCAAGCTGCAATGCTGCTTTTTTTGTGCCTCCACAACACACACACACACACACACACACACAGCTACTAATAATCTATAACCTACCAGTCCTGTGTATAAATAAGTCAGTGTATCAGCAGTTTCTGCACGTAAAGCTCATGTGCAGACGTTAAAGCTGAAGAATGTCGCTGTGACAGGGACGTGATATTAAAGACTCTGACAGGCCTGCACGCTTATAACGTGTGAGTTGAGTGTGATTCGCTACGTGGCCTCTGTATTTGGCTGCTTTCACACTTGTTTGTGGACACAGAAAGAAGTGTGAGGTACAGGAGGTGAGAACTTTATTCTGTTGAACCAAACAAATGTCATAATGTGAGGCCATTATGTCAAGGTTGATTTACAGAGGTCTTTCACACAGAA
The DNA here is from genome assembly GCA_030347415.2 of Decapterus maruadsi. NCBI lineage: Eukaryota > Metazoa > Chordata > Actinopteri > Carangiformes > Carangidae > Decapterus > Decapterus maruadsi. Next base: position 12,315,120 of record CM064893.1, on the reverse strand, counting down.
GACATATGGTAAGTTAAAGCCCTGTTTATATTAGAGAATGATTTTTGTATGTCTAAGATTCATTATTTTTAATAATGATTTGATGAGTAGTATTTAGTTTCTTTTGATAATCCACTTTGCAGGGCACTACTGTTGTTTGTTTGTTTAAATTTCTCAACAGCTGTCTTTCTGTAGTTCTTCATGATGTATGGGTAGTAAATTATGAGCTTAACAAAAGCCACACTAAATATAATATAAATATGAAGACTTTTACCTTGTGAAATTGGTTTCAAATTGACATGTTGGCAAAAGTGAAAAAACCTCAACAAAGAAGGTTTTTGTGCTCTTGTTACAAAGTTGTAAGTTGTCCATGATCCATGTGGATTTTAAAATAGTAGCGATCGCTTCCAGCCCAGGATGTCACAGAAGCTCCACTTTCTGCTTTCTGTTCTGTCAGGAACTCCATGTCCTATCTGCGGCAGGGCCGAGGAGTGGAGGGCAGACGCAGCGTGTTTTACACCAGTAACAGCAGCACAGAGGAGTGGGAGCTGGTAGACGCCCCGCCCAAGGACTTCCCTGAACAGAAGCATCATCCAGACACTCACAGACGTACGTAGACTTCCTGCTGCCTCAGCCACCCACTTTCTACTGTAGCTAGGATTTAATACTCATACTCATCTTACACAGGATATGCTGTGGCTTGCGTTATCCCATTTACTCATCGCTATAACAAACAGACAGTGCGCTTTGCTCGTTGACTTAATGTTTTGTTAATTTCTGTTTCTTACACGTACAATTTAAAGCTCTAGGTAGGGTTTGCAGGTAGCGAATGGTGAAATTCTCCTCTCCCTCAGATTCCTTTGGATCTGCATTTACTTTCGACTTTGTGCGCAACTCAGCACGGCCTAAAAGACCTTTGCTGCGAGACATGATGGGCTCCGGAAGATTTGGGCGCAGCTCCGAGACGCGCAGCGCTGAGAGCTCCCCAGTCGAGTGCAACGGCAGCAAACCTTTGGAGATGCAGCTTCGCCTCCAGAGCCAGCAGGAGGAGCTGAGCCGCATGCAGCAAGAGCAGGCCAAACTCAGAGAGGAGCTGGCCAGTCAGAAGGTACAGATTTATCTCTCTTGCCATTTCAAACAACATACAGTGATAGCATTTAAAAAGACAAACATGTAATACAGGCAGCGGCTATACTGTACCACCAGGACTGCCTTAGTGCTGAATTATCTCAAGCACTGGATGAATTGTCTGATACTGAGAGCAGTATGCACATTCATGCCCATATCACTATTAAGAATATTCACTTCGTCCTTTCTTTTAGCATCATTATCAGAACCGTACCTTCAAATTTAGCCAATACTGTATGACAATACTCTATGACGAAATAACCACAAAACAAATGAACTTCTGTTTACCTTCCTGTAGAGCTTGTAGATATGTTTAACCATCATGTCAGTGAATGAAGCAAAAGCCTGAGGTTGTGGTGTCATTCTGCTGTGTTCACTGGTTAAGGAAGACAGCAAATGTTTAGTCATGCTTAAACCAGAAATAAGAGAAGAGCAGTTTCCTCACAACAGTCACAGCTGTGCTGTTCCTTGGCCTTACTCTCTGTTCTTGTTTTAGTGTTCGGAGACTTAGCTGATTGGTCACAATGGTTGCAGCGCTGGCCAGATGAATAAATAATGTATGTGTGTGTATGCTTCCTCTGTTAAGTGCCAGCTCCAAATTTGGCAAGAAGTTAGTGAGGAACTCTGAGTCACTGATCCAGCTGGTTGAGTCTGTAACTGCTGTTGGAAATATTCTGTCAGTGTTCAGGTCAAATGGACCAAAGCTGAGGTTGAAGTATTGTTAATAACATCTGTGTCCTCCAGGTAATATTTGGTCTAGGTTAGGGGTGGGCGATATGGCAAAAATATCATATCACGATTTTAAAAAAATAAAGTCACGATTTCGATTTTATCACAATCTTAAATCGAAAAAAGAAAAATAGACAGTTTAGGCCAAAGAACCTTCCTGAACAGATTTTAATCTAAATAGTTGCAATTTTGCCAACATTTGCAAACAACATAAACATACTAAAAGATAAACAACACTCTGATAAAGTGCACTCTTGCAACATAAAAGGTAGCTTTCAATAAACATTTATTCAACACAGTCATTTTAACAGGATTTAAGTATATAAAAAAGGGTCGAATAAAAATGCAAACTAAAGTAACTGTGGTTATCTCTTATAGCAAACTTTGCCCCAGACGATCCTACGATCTCTGCACTTTGGCAGATCGTCTACATGCTCTAATCACTTCACGATCTAATATCGTCATATCGCCCACCCCTAGTCTAGGTTGAATTCATTAGTCACATTATGCTTTTGTTAAAAGCTAAATTAAGTTCATCCACCTAGCATGGAAAGATACCAATGTGCCTTGTGTGATCACAGAGTTTTTATATAATATTACAATATTATTTAATAATATGAAATAATCTGTCGGTGTCATGTCCCAGTTTGTCTGCATCTCTGTAACCACATGCAGTTGGGTCTTTTTACATGAGCACACACAGTCAAGTGCAAAAGCATGAGCTGAGTATAAACATTTTGGCCATGTTTTCTCAGTGCAGCAGATTTAATACCTTTTTGGTATTGAACTAGATGAAGTGGGTTATCTTGCTTTACTGATCTCAGAATTAATATGGGTACAGAAGCTTAAGCTACACTAAATATAATATAAAGAAATGCATGAAATTGTGTCTTTTTTTTTACATGTTGTAATTGTTGTGATGTCCCAATTCATTGGGAGAAGTACTGACTATTACAGATGTTTGTTAGAAGGACAAACATAAGTTTATCGCTACATTTTGAAATCCATAGTAGTTGTACACTGAGCTACAACGGATTGTGAAATAGTGACAAAGATGAGACTTTGTTTTGTTGGCTATTGCAAAACCGTGGAATGCAACTGGTGTATGACTTTACACATTAGTTTCCAAGTTGATAATACAAGATCATATGAAACGTACAATATTTGAGCTTTAAGCTTTATATACACCACAAGCACAAAGATAATTTAGCTCAGCAAACACATGTTTTCTTTGACTAAGGCAACTTCAGTTAAGCATATCCTGATTATCTGCTGACCAAAGAAACTGTCTTTATGTCCCAGGAGCTGGTGAGACTTCTGCAGCAGACTCTAAGGACATCTCAGTGTGAGAGGCCGACAGTGCACCGTCCAGCCCCAGCTCCAGATCCCGATCCATCTGCAGACTCAGACCAGGTCCAGCCCTCCCAGGCAGTAACCCAGGAAGAAATCACTCGGCTGGAAACCCTGCTTCAAGAAAGAGATGGACAGATCCAGTCCTTGTGTGGCCACATGGAGCGTCTATCTTTGGAGAAAGATAGCCTGCAGCAGGAGCTGAAGGGCCTGAAGATTAAAGTGGGGGAGATTAATGACCAGCTGGGGATGCTGATGGAGACCATCCAGGCTAAGGATGAAGTCATCATAAAACTGTCGCAGCAGAGCTCAGAACAGAGTGGAAATCCAAATGATGGTGGTTCACTACCTCCCGGCAAAGAGCAGCAGGAGCTGGACATCCTCAAGGTGAAGAAAACAAGACTCCAAAGAGATTTATACAGTAGTTGATTAAGAGAATACAGCTAAGTTTGAATGTAGAACAGCAGAAAAGTTTATATCATATTTATTTCTGTAGTCTCAGTTTAAAGGGATAGTTCACCCAAAATTCAAATTTCACTCATTATCTACTCACCCTCATGTCACCTAAGAGCTGTGAGAATTTTCAGAGTCCTCTGTTACTTCTCTGAGTTACGGGGGGTCCATATAATGGTTGTCAATGGACACCAACGTCCAAAAAGACACACCAAAAAACATCCAAATACCTCCATATTGCTCGTCTGTAATGAGTGAAATTTGAATTTTGGGTGAACTATCCCTTTAACATAAGATTATTCTTCATGGTTTGTTTTTGCTGTAGTTCAATTCTCACTGATTAAACTAACACTGTTTGTTTTTCCCTTTCAGGACAGTCTTCAAGGCTACAAATCCCAGAACAAGTTCTTGAATAAAGAGATCCTAGAGCTTACAGTATTACGCAGAAACTCAGAGAGCAGAGAAAAAGCTCTAGAAGCAAAGGTACCATCTTGTTCATCATGTTTTGTTGACTAATGGTGCATTACATAACAGAAACGGGAAGTCTGAGTAACTTTGGGGGGAGGTTCAGCTACGGGAAAACCTCAGCTGTTGCCCCTGAAACCTAAAACACAAAAGAGAAAAAATGAATACCAAGCTGAAACTCAGTTGTAAAACCTCTCTCTTCTGTCTTTGCTGCAGTACACGGCCCTGGAGGCCAAGCTGTGTCAAGTGGAGAGTAAGTATCTGGTGCTGCTTCAGGAAGTGAAGACTCCAGTGTGCTCGTCATCAGAGCAGAGTCCTGCCCGCGAGGTCATTTCCAGATTATTAGAGGATGCGCTGCAGGCAGAGGGTCCTGACCAGCAAGACCACCCCATCTTCAAGCCCAACACTGTCAGGTAGGGGCTGTGCAAAAAAACAACAACCTGTGAACAGAAGCCTTTGTGTTATATGTGTCATAGAACTAGTTTTGGAAGGCACAAAATATTTTAGATTTTACCTTAAAATTTAAATAACTTTAACTTAAATATCAGAAATCTGTATGTGTAAGAATTAATAACTTGTCGCAATGAGGATTTTCAAGCACAGCTTTATTGTAGTATTGCAGAAATAATATACTGTCTGAAACATTGGAGGAATGCAGTTACATGTAGACGTCGAGGAAAATCCATTGCTGGAGTGAAAAAGACACAGATGTTCCATGAGGAGCTTTAGTAGACCCAGATGTCAGACTCGGAAAGCAGCTCACTAGATCTGTTTTACTTTGATTGACAGCTGCACCTAATTTCTCCAGACTCTTCTAATTAGTGTGTCAGACATATGTACAAGCTCCGGCACATCCTTTTTGGAGCGTGTCAAAATCTATTATTAGGAATTCAGGTAATCTCTATGTGATGCAAGTGTGAAGGCAGGCTGACAATGACAGAATGTGACCCCCCCGATGATAATTTTTCTCCCTGCTGTGATCCGATGTTAGTGAGTATGACGTGTATGGCTTCAAGACGGTGCCCGAAGAGGAAGAAGAGGAGGAGAAGCTGGTTGCGAAGGTGAGAGCTTTGGAGCTGAAGTCCCTGTCCATGACAAATCAGGAAGTGTCCGTGGGAGTCAAGTGGGAGAACTATCTGACCAGCACCGTGAACAGAGACTTGGTGCGCTCTCCTGAGCTCAAAGCCCTGATTCGCTGCGGTGTTCCCCACGAGCACCGCTCCCTGGTGTGGCGCTGGTGTGTCTCCTTCCACGTCAAGAAGTTTCGGGACCACTTGGCACCGGACTATTATGAGACCTTACTAAATGTGGCACGGGAGAAGCCCAACCCAGCCTCGAAGCAGATCGAGCTGGACTTGCTGCGCACTTTGCCAAACAACAAGCACTATGCCTCCCCGAGTGCAGGCGGCATCCAGAAACTCAGGAACGTCCTGGTGGCTTTCTCCTGGAGGAATCCAGATATCGGCTACTGTCAGGGCCTCAACAGGTAACAGGAGGGCGCCTGGTTCCTCTGATTCTCTGTTGTTATGCCTTGTTGTGACAATTAATTTTTATTGTATGCACTTTTGACAGGCTGGCTGCCATTGCCTTGCTCTATCTGGACCAAGAAGATGCCTTCTGGAGTCTTATAGCCATCGTGGAAGTCTTCATGCCAAGAGACTATTACACCAAGACTCTTCTTGGCTCACAGGTATATACAGTATTTGCAGCACTTGGGAAACACAGGGACTAGTTCCTGCCTCAAAGTGAACAGGTTTCTTTCATGGCTGTGATGTAGGATTCATATGGCCGTGCTGTTGATTTAGTAGAGCAGGAATGCAGTGAAGTGGTCAGCATCCTTTGCTGCCTTTTGCCCTGTTGGGTATTGTCTCATCTTCTCCCCATGGTGTAAAGGTCTTTGTTGACAGTTAAAAAACAAATGGTTGTTGTTGTGCCTGTGCAGGTTGATCAGCGTGTCTTCAAGGACCTGATGAGTGAGAAGCTGCCCCGACTTCATACCCATTTTGAGCAGTATAAGGTGGATTTCTCCCTCATCACCTTCAACTGGTTCCTGGTGGTGTTTGTGGACAGTGTGGTGAGCGACATCCTCTTCAAGATCTGGGATGCCTTTCTCTATGAAGGTCCAAAGGTAAGAGGCCGAGGAGAGAGAGAAACTGTGATCCTCTTATCTCACAACGTCTTATTTCTGTCCAGACATGCTCAGACATGCTCACAGAGATCGAAAACAAAGTAAAAATGAAAGGATCTCAAAGAGTGATATTGCCAGTTTAGTTGAGTAGGTTTAAATTTACCTTCCTCTTGGTATGTGATGGTATGATATGGGTGTAAACAAGTTCCCACGTGTGCATTTTGGTGGTACAGTATTAACCAGCCTTAACTAACCAGCACTTGTTTCTAAACCCTTAAACCTCTGTGAGCCTGAATTAAAGTTCCATTATTTGTTGTCTTAAGATTTCACTGATGTGTCATTTCACATTAAATCAGCACCCAACACTGCACATGCAAAGCTTTGTAGCCTGTCGTAGCTCTTTGTTCTGGTTTTATGGTCTGCAGGCAGCGCTCTCGTAAAACCTCAGACGGCTATTTTCAGCAAAAATATTTTGACCACAATCTTCACAACACCAAATCATAGACATAAAGTTAGCGACTAGCTGCTGGAGGAAGTCAAACACCCAGCAAGTTAAAGATGACAATATTATTTATCAGGAGACCTCCAACACAAACTTGTGTTAATAGTGGACTTTAATTTTCCATGTTGACACAAATACGACTTCAGACGAATGCTAATACAGCTCTCAATGTCTATATTAGCCATGTTTTTGCTAGCTTATTAGCAAACAAAACAACAGCTAGCTAGCTATAACCCTACACTAACTTCATTTTGGCCATTTGAAGGCAGAAGAGTGAAAAAAAAGGCAAACCTGTTAGCAAGCATGTTGCTACACATCCTGCATCCTACTTCTGTCCTGCAGCTCTTGCGGTTGCCTTTGGTTTTGTTTTTACGCTCCACCACCTGGAGAGGAAGATATTTAGCTTTTGAGTTCCTCAATGTTCCCCTGTGTTCACTTGATGGTTACAACAGTAGATTTTTATAGCGTTTGCGCAGAACTGCTGTGGTTTAAAACAACACTGTTAGGGTAACCTGAAAGTAGCCTAATGTATTCAGCCAGAAAACCAAATTAAGTCAGAATATGCTAGATACTCTGCAGAGCTGAAGGGTATTGCAGAGTCTGGTGATGATGCCAGCTAAGTTCATCACTGCAAGCGACACATTTCACACATAAGTATCATCACCGATTTAGTCTGTAGCCTGTTTGGAGTTCTGTCAAGTGTAGTTTCAGCTGTAAACTCAGTAAAATAGTAGACAGACAGCTATTTTATACTGTGCATGTCAAAGATGATTATACTGTCACACAAAAAAAGTCATGAATTTCACGGCTTTGATGATTATCTTCCTCAGATCATATTCCGCTTCGCCCTGGCTCTCTTCAAGTACAAAGAGGAAGAGTTTTTGAAGTTGCAGGATTCCACAGCCATCTTCAAATATCTTCGATACTTCACAAGCACAATCCTCGATTCGAGGTATTCTATCCTGGTGTCTCTGTGTCCATGCACTATTACTGGGCTTTGCTACTTGTTGTATGACGGGTGTATGAAGGCAAACACAGACTGACAGGGTCGCCTTTTTCCTTTTCTGTTTCCTTTTTTTCCAGGAAGCTCATGAGTATCGCTTTTGTGGACATGAACCCATTCCCCTTGAGGCAGATCCAGAACCGCCGCTCCTTCCACTTAGAGAAAGTCCGTCTGGAGCTGACCGAGCTGGAGGCGATCAGACAGACCTTCCTCAGGGAGAGAGAGACGAGTCAGGATGGACGGAGCTTTGTCAGCGATGATGAGGAGGACAACTGACCGTAGACTTCAAAGCACCTTCCCAGGCTATGTGTGCCATCTGAAGACAAAGAGGTCACCTCCACGCCGCAGTTGTAAAAGGGATTTTTTTTCCTCCTTAAGAATAGTTGGAGTTGGTCTCTGCATCAAAGAACAATCAACTTTCTAAAGACTTTTTAAGTCAAATTGCATCAAAGGACCAAAACATCGCAGGCCAAATCAGTATTCCTGCCATTTATTCTTTAAATGCTTTATTTGCTGTATGCTTGTTGGTCTTTGTCATGGTTAAAACAGTGCATTCGTCTTATATATCTTCCTCCTCCAATGCTGAACGCAACACTTGCAGTCCAAATCAGTATTTTTGAAAACAAAACTGTGATCCTTTCATGGTTGAAGGAATTATTGTATTTTTTTTTACTCTTTGATTATTTTTTTTTTGCTTTCTCCACCCCACTTCCTTTCTTAAATGTCTGAAAGTTGTTTATCTTTTTTAATACATATTTTCCATAGTGCCACTCAACAACATGTTGTGTGTTTGATCCCTGAGCTTGAATCACCTATGCTGAGAATCAGTTTACTGAAACCTAAAAAGTCTTTTAAAGCTTTCTAATCATATCATTCCAGACTGAATGTGGGTCAAAATATTTTTTTTAACTGAAATGTACTACCACTGATGTGGAACAGGGATGCATCCATAAAGCCTCTGTACTACAGTACTGGTAGTGAAGTGGTGGTAGAACAGGATAATGCTGGTGAGATATTTGTTATCTGGTTGTATTTGGCAGAATATTTCACAGGAACATCATTTTTAATACTCTGAAATTATTTTTATGCTTAAATATCACTCACTGCAATTACTTTCAGAGAGACATGCGATAGCTCACCTACTAACATTTATACTTAAACTTGTACTATACTGCATATAATGTCCACTGGATTTGGTTTGGAGGGAAAAATATATATTTGCTAAATATATTTGCTTTGACTTTAAAACACCAAATTTGTAAATACCAAAAAATTACCTGACTATTACTGCATAACTACTCTAAAATACTTATTTCCCTGTAAATGGCCTTCCCACAGAGAAGTGCTCCAAACTGTGTTTTTCTGTCACTTTCCCCTCCATTGATAAGGGATATTTAAAGCGTTAACACGAATGGATGTCCCCCTTATTAAACCTGCTCCGAAAAATATAAAACATTATGTACAATGCTTGGATATCCTTAAATTGTGGATGTAATTGCATTCATTGTCCTCAGTGTGGCAGTATAACATTTGTTTATCCAGCGTGTACAGTCAGTCACAGGTACCATTTAGTATGCTGTATGTCAGCTCTGGGTGAAAAGGCTGTGTAGTCTGTGCGTCAGTGTGATTGTTGTGTGAAAATGAGGGCGATGATGGTTTGTTATGTATGAGGGATGTATTTCAGGAGATTTCTTGACATGGAGACCAACAAATGTCTCTCTTCCACATCCAGGTACTCACACATGATGGTTTACTTCTCTGCACTTTGGCCATATTCTTCGTGACACCTGTTTTGTAAAACGACAGGTTTATATTGGGTCAATCAACAGTGTTAAACTGCTCTACGACAGGGAAACAAGTGTTAAGTTTTCTCACTTAGCCCTTTCTCTTTTGTGCTGATGTATTGTTTACAACTCATAACTTTTATTTACTCTTAACTGTTTACAGAGATTTCTTTGCTGTTTGTAACAAAATCAACCACTTTTTCTCTGCCATTGTTTTGTCACTGTTTTTGTTACACCTTCTTGGGAGCAAATGGCAGTTACAGTTGTTTTGGTGTTGGAAATGTAAAAAAAAAAAACCTGTAGAAGTTACAATTTAATTTGTTTTCCTAATGAGAGCAGGTCTCTCTTGATATCAAAATGTTCAAACTTGATTGGTATAAGGTAAAAGTATTTTTTCCTTAGGTCCACTCATTTTGTCAAAGGGCTCATATAGTAGGTTTTAAGGGTTACTTATATTTCAGTACCCAACCTCTTGTTCTAAGGTTGGTTTGCATGCATTTTTAATGTTATGTTTTATTTTTACATTGAATAAGCTACATGTAAAACTATCAATATATTCTTTCTTTCTTTTGCTTTTTCCAGCATTATATTGCACATGTGTAGTGACAGGATGATATCAGAACATTATAGGGCACTTCACTTTTTTTTTTGTCTATACAGTATCAAGTCAATTGTTAATCGGTTTCATGTTATGATGAAAAGTGCAAAGCTTTTATCTTAGAAAAATGAGCATACCATATGCCACTATGTTTTTGTAGTACCAGTTAAAATAACAACAATTCAATAAACAATGGCTGAGTATGTGAAGGCTTGTCTGTAAGTGTTCATGAAAACCGCCCGTGTAAAGTAAAACTCATTTCCTTAATTGCTAGATCAGACCAAACACCAGATGATGTTAGTCACCTTTATTGATAGTCTGTCTCTCTCATGCTACAGTTTCATAATAGAGCCATCAGGGGGCGGGCCTTCTGCAGACTGCCGTATGTGACGGAGAACAACAGAGACGTTAAAGGGGCAGTTTTGTGACTGAGCTGCAGACATGTCAGGAGCAGACCAGCTGTAGGAGACTTGGGAACTGATGCAAGTTTATTAGGAGCAGCTCGGACAGAAGGTAAGACACAAGATTTAACTGCAGCCAGTTTCACACATTTCATGAGTGACATGAAACTTACTGGATGGGAAGTTTGTGGTATTTCAGTTAAGTTTTTTTCTTCTTCTTCACAGTTGTATGCACATACAATGTGCCCATGCTTACACTGTATACAGTTGGTTACTTTTATATTTACCTTATTATGTGTGGTAGGGATAATGGTTATTTCCTAATATTTGAAAAGAATAAGCTTCTGCCAGCATCAGCCTGTTTGCCAGACAAAATGTTTCACAACAGATAGCCTGCCCTAATTACCCAAAATGCTCTTTTCTTTTAATTTGTAATCCCGTTATAATCATGAATACTGAAGTCTGTCATACTGCTCAGCTTGGCGGAGTTTTGTGAGTTGTACTTACTGAATTTTTAAGCCAATAATCAGTATTAAGTCCAGTATAAGGCAGACGAAGTGTACTTTTTATTTCCTTTGCAACTGTTACACTGTTTTAGGCTTTGTATACAGGAAGGAGAAAGCAGGTACACGTCGGAGATGGAATGCCCTGCTGCATGCTGAAACCTGCCGCCAATATTTTCACTGCTCATTTGTATCCACCTCTTTTTGCCCATAGGGTTGGACTTGTGGAGATAGACAGGCTGAAGTGGTGCATATCAAGGAGATAAGCTACATCGATGAAGACACCTGGCATGGCGGTATTCAAGCAACAGAATGTGGATGATTTCTATGAAATTGGAGAGGAGTTAGGCAGGTGAGTGTTTCTTAAATCTGTTATTTGAAGATGCTTCTTTCCAACCACAGGAAATGTTTCCCCCTCACTTTGTTATGAGTCACAGTCTCCCCCTGCATGCTTCACAGGACGGCGGTCCACGTGTTTGTATGTATATAAGTATGCAAACAGCTGGCGTGTTAATACTTGAAATGGGGAGTGTCGCCCTGTTTAAGTAGGTTGAAGTTTACAGCGAGAGTTGAGGTTTCAGAAGTGAGTGCACTCCATGAACACAAGCTCTGTTTGGCCACTGAAGGTTTGGTCCAGGAAGGAGAAATAAATTTGAGCTGATGTTGCAATTCTGGGTGATTCTGGGCGGTGGATCACTGTGTTGAAGGTAAATGTTGAGGAGGAGTGCTAATCAAACCTGTGCAGAGCAGGCATCAAGGAAACTGTTTCCCATGGGGAAATAGATTATAGGAAGTTGGCGAGTGCAATATGGATTGAGGAAGCGACAACCTCATTTTGAAAGGAAGGACAGTTTGGGCATATTCACCACTTGTTAATAGATTGAAAGGGTGTGAAGTGAAAGCATCTGACCTGTAACATCTCATTACTAATCAAAATATACACTATGTCCTTTTGTCTGCTGCGCTTTTGCTCCACAGCCTCTTTGACACACCCTGTGTGTTGAAATTTGTGCTCTAGCTGCATTTGCATGACTTTAGAAGACAGGTTTTGTTTCCAGCATTTATACTTTTATTGTGTTTTACAGTTGAATTAATCGTGTTTTTTTTTATTTAATTAATCTGTATCTTGGACGTTTGTGGATTTCTAGACATTCGCTGTTAATGTAGCCTAACCTTTCATTAATGGCAAATTTTAATTAAGTATCATACTATTTATAACCTGGCATCTCAAAGGGTGGTCTTAATGATGTTGACTTATGCTGACCTACTAAAATAAGTGATTTTTTAATATTGATATCAATTTAGTTAAACATTAAAAAAGAAACTTCATTACATTTATTTTCTAAGATGTTTAAATGTTGGTCTAGAAAGGCTAAGGTTGACATTATATTTTGGCTGATTTTGAAATGCTGAAAACATGTTGTTTGAGGGTGAACTGAACCTTGTATCCGTTGAGTTGAACTGTCATGAGAAACAGAAACTCGATGCTAAAAAGCCACAGATGTTTGTGTGTGAAAACCACAAGAACTTTTCAGTCACAGGGCGCATGGGAGAATTTTATCATCACCTCAACAGCTGAATTTTATGCTCGTATTACTTTAGCTTTGTAGTCAGTGTTGGGGGGATACGGCCCACTCCACCCACATGTTGTCAGAACCTCATGGGTTGAGACCTCTCCGTTGTGCACCACAGTGGAACTGTTACTCAATTGTCCTTCGAAGAGGGTGGGGAAATTTGATGAACCGGGTCAAAAACGGATTGGTCTGGAGTATCTGATGTTCTGTGCGCCATGGAACTGTTGAGCCATTCATCACAGGAAAATCAATTCATCATACACATGTCCCTGTTGACAGGTTTTAATGTCACAAAAACCCACACAGTTGTAGTCGGTGTTTCTTTCCGCCGCTGACAGAGAGTTTTAGGTAAGCCTGTAAATCTGTAAAACAACCTTTCGCTTGAGACGTGAGGCATTTACTGACAACTGTACCTGTCTTGCCACCTGAGTGATGACACTGATGATGACATACAGTAGGAAGTATAGGGCCAGTGTTGGCCCACAGCTGCCATGGGCACTCCCATGAGCTGTTATGCAAGTGACCATCAAGGCAAGGCTGAGAAAGAAGGACCTCTGGACAGATGGTGGACTGTGTGAACTCTACCTGTCAACAACACATTCATACTTGTCCATGTTTGGTCATGACTGAGCGCATGTTTGGTCTGAGAACTCTTATAGTTTTACTTCTGCCTTTTACTAGAAGCTGATATTATCACGGCCGCGCAACACTTACTGAATGAAAATAACATCATCATCTTTCTTAGTCATCGTCAAGGAACGGGGTGAGAAAACACAGGATGCACTATTGGAAAGGAAGCACTATTGTCTGTGCATGCCTGAACAAAAATAAAAGGCTTGTAAACTTCCGCTCAATTTTGAAATCTGTGGATACTGATCTTGCATCATAGTGGGTCCACGGTGACTCCTTCTCACATTGGTTGGTGTTATTAGCCACACCTGCAGCAGACCCCTGTGATTTACAGATCTTTAGACTGAAAGTCCTGAATGAATGAATTAAATCTTCAGCAGACATTCATGGTCTCCAGAGGCCAGATCCCACTGACTTTGATGATCCCCTGGCCTTTCCTTCAGTGCCACTATGAAGATGACATTTTTAGTTTTTTTTGAGACTCAACAAATGGTAAACTACAGATGGATTGTCATGACATTTACAAACCCACATTGGGGTGAATTATACTCACGTTTGTGATCCCTAAACGTTTAATCTGGAGCTGCCATAAGGTCAAAATTTGAATTTGTGATTTACAGTCAAAAGGTCGCTTACAAATCAAACAACATTCTCATCAGCCTCAGCTGTACTTTGAACCAAATGTTAGCATATTAACACGCTAAAGATCGTTGACATTTAACCTATTAAACATCAGTTAAATTAGTAACAATGAAAGCACCAGTGTCCCTCATTGTCAAAGAGCTGCTGTCATTGTTACTGTATAGTCATTTTCCATTAAATTATTAAAATTCCTAAAGCAGGAACTTGGAAAAGGTCAGACCTCACCATACAGATATGCAAAGAGTGTAATTTCTAGAAAAAACAAGGAAGTTGATCAGGCAAATGTTTTGAAAGCTCAGATGTTTGTTTTCCTGGATGAGGATGCGGGGAGGGCAGCAGCACTCACATACTAGATGTGTTGAAGTGGAAGGAGCTGACAGTCGGCAGACAGGTGCTCCTGATGAACGTAGTAAAGTGCTAGAATTTCTCCAAAGGGATTTACAGTACAATATTTATATAGCAAGGAGAGTAGACACGGACAAGGAGCAGGTCAAGAATGCATGTAGTCAGCTCTGAGGAACACACATTCCTGCTGTTGAGTGGGTGAAAAATGTGTTTATTCAGTGCAGCCTGGCGGAGGGAACTCCATGTCGACCTCTCGGACATTCCCAGAGTTCCTGTGTGACAGAGGTCACCCCGTTACTGTCAGCAAACACCCATACGGCCGTGCTATACCACAGGTGGTTTGTTGACATTGGACCACTTCAAAACCAGTGGGGATCTACTGCGTCCCGAATAATTTCTGGACACGAATGTTGATGTATAACAGCAGATGAAGTGGTGTAGCCTACTTGTGGAAATTTGGATGTGGATTTATTTTTTTCCCCCCGATATTACAAAGTAAATGATGTTTTCTTACAATGATGACTCACTTTTTTAGAGATCTGAGCTGCATCCCTTCTCGCTGGCTGTACAGATGGTAGAGGTGGTTAGGGACAGGGTTTGGTCAATTATGAATCTGGCTCTCATTGTCACGCCGTCCCTGAGGTTGTTCAGTTGAGAAATGTGTTTAAATATTGGGCCGGCGCCACTTGTCCGAGCATTCCTCCAACCTTGGCTGTGGATAATAACCTTCAGCTGTTGGAAGTGGAAACTCTGTGGAGAGATGGTACTTTCAGCCCCACTGGCCGGCTTAGGGCTAAGACAGCCGGCACGCCTGGCCCGTTGTGGAATACCACTCCCAGCATCACTTCTCTCGCTCTCTCTGCTGTTACTGTACTCCACACGTCCTAACAACACTAAAGTAAAGCCCCGAGACCTGACACCGACATTTGCGTTGTGTGTGTGCTTTCTCGCATTTGGGCTACAACTGGCAACACGAGGGTTTGCTCTGTTCAGTCTTGCTTAACAGGCAAATCAAGGACACTGTTGCTGTCCTGCCATGTGACTGCTCCTGCTCCTGAGGGTCCTCGCAAGTGGAATTCATTGTGTGACTTACCCTCCTCTTCAGTTAACACATTATCATAGTCATCTTTAACAGGGTCAGTCTCTCTGGGATGTCTCGGGGGTGCACATATCCTGTGAATAGAACATTCAGAGGCACCGTTTGAGACTCCACGTTACTATGGTCCATCACCCCGCCCTTGCTGTTTTGATTTTCCCTTTGCAGTGTGTGTAACTCTTTGTTACGATGAACATGCCTCCCCCCACTCTCTCTCCCTCTCTCCTGCATTCCCTGTTGGGACACGTTCACAAAATCTGGTTCTGATGGTGTGTTGTTTTTGCTCTGATACAAATGAAATGATCTTGATAGGCGCTTGGGGCTTTGCAATTTATGAGATACCTCTCTAAGCTATACTGAGTCATAAACCTTGAGTGTTCAAACAGTGAGAAAGACCTGCACAGACTTCACCACTCACTATTCTGCAGTGTAGCTGTACATATTTGCATCATAATAGATGTTCTCCCTCCAGTGTTATAGATAGGCCAGTGCTGGTGAGATGAAAATACACCTCAGTGGCTGTTGTTTTGTTGTTTCAGAGCAAGGCAAATCTAATATGAGGCCGAGTGCTCCCACACGTGATTGTAGGACTGAGTAAGCACAGGACAGGGTGTGTCTCAAAAAGAGCAAGCTAGTACACCCATCCCACAATGATGCTGTTAAATTAAGTTTCACAAGTCACTGTGGCTGCTTTAAACCACAGGGATGATCCTGTCACTTGATTGTACTTAATCCACGTATTTGTTAGGGGATGAGCTGGAGCTATCTCTGTGTAAGCCCTTTTTTTGAAAGTACAAGTGCTGGTTGAAATGACAACAGGGCACTGAGAGAGTATCCGTATGTTTTTACCCTGTTTTCTTTTATCCCTCTTAGCACTCATCCTTTCCACAGGACTTCTCGTTTCACTCCTCCAGCTCAGCAGGATGTTTCTTTCTCCCCAGCAGCAGCAGCAGCAGCAGTGGAGAGGTGGCAGGTGGAGAAAAGCAAGGCTATTCTTAGCCCCACTAGACACCGTGATGATAGTGAACACAGACTGGGCAGCCTCTCACAGCCACCCTGTGTGGACAGTTATGTCCAAAATATATGAAATGCCTGCCAGTTATTATCTTGTCCCCCCCCCTCTGCATGTTCTTTCGCAGTGTCTAAAAATACAAGGTGTCTCTGCTGCTTTGGAGAATTTGCAAACTCATGGGTCCATTAGCTTAAATGTGTCTCGTCTCCCAAAGACATCGCTCATTCTCCGTACACAGACAATCTTCACTTTCTCTGACGCTACACTCACTTTCATGTCTTTCTGTGCCTTATCACTAACTGATGAGTGAGTAATAAGAGGCTTATTTTTACAGTCTATGTTATGCATAGAGCGGACAGGTCAACCTACAGCAGCAGGAAGCATGTAGGAGTGGCAGCAGGCTCAGTCAAGTCTGAGATTACAAGGACTGGTCTGATGATAAAGTCGTGGAGACTCACAGCATATATTTAACTGGGCGACAGACGTGCTGGAAGATGTTTTCATTCAGCCTGTCAGTGAGTCAATTACGACTGAAATGACTGTGTAGTTATGTTAGGGGACAGTGACAAAGATGGGAAATGTTACACATAGTCAAGCTGTGACATACAAAACAAGAGCACAGTGAAAAATGAAGCAATTCTCCACTGAGACATGGTCTCCAAGCCACACCTCTGTTGTGAAATATTCAGAGTTTCTGGGATTTTTTCGCTTGAGGATGGCCAGAAACTTGGCAGGAAGGTTGCTGAAGTAGGAGGACAGCAGCTCTGTCCACACTGCTGGCCCATCTGATTGTTCTTTGTCTGGGTAGGAAACAGGAAGTGATGAACTCTACCACAATATTTCAGCTGGGTTTGACGTGGGGCTTCCTTCCAGACATCTGTCTTCACCTGTATCCTGTGGTTGAGAATTTTTGTAGAATTTTGATTCCACAAAACTTCACACAAACACAAACACAAACACTATATATAAATAGTAAGTAATGTCTTTTTTTTTGTCTGCAGTGGGCAGTTTGCCATAGTGAAACGCTGCAAAGAGAAGAGCACCGGCACCGAATATGCTGCCAAGTTCATCAAGAAGCGCCAGAGTCGGGCCAGCAGACGAGGCGTAAGAAGAGAGGAGATTGAGAGGGAAGTCAGCATCCTGCAGGAGCTCCAGCACCAAAACATCATATCGCTGCACGATGTGTACGAGAACCGCACAGACGTGGTGCTGATTCTTGAACTGTGAGTCACTGCACGACTCAACAAAGTCATGATATCCAGATGCTTTCAAGAATCCAAACATGTACACATAATATGATTCATGATGTTATTGCACATTGATTGTTTGTTTGAAGCCTTGTACCAGGAAACACAAGAATGTTTTCAAAAAGAGGCCTCAGAGGGCCCCGTCTGGGTCCAGAGAGCGCCTGGGAACATGGAGGGCCCCAATTAGGACTAATTAAAAGCTCAGTCCAGTCAAAGTTTGGGTGAATTGACTGACAGACTGTTAGCTGCACACTGTGTATCATTCAGTCATTCCTCTATTATGTTTCTTTGTCTGAAGGTAAAGGAACATCATGCGTATGAGGCGCCCAGTGGTCAAAGGACACTTCATACCATTTGCAGCTCTTTATGAAGTTTATGTAGAACTACAATGATTCAAAAGTAGGACAAAATGATGTGAGGCAGACCCTAATCTTTACACAACAAACATATGTAAGGCATCCGAGATAAGCCCATCCACATCCTGAGAACACACTTCAGATAAAATTGAAGAGACCCCGGCTCCAGATTATTTGAGCCCACAGGATGAGTCACTAAGTGTGTGTGTGATTGTGTGTGTTTGTGTGTTGCAGGGTTTCTGGGGGAGAGCTGTTTGACTTCTTGGCTCAGAAGGAGTCTCTGAGTGAAGAGGAGGCCACTCAGTTTATCAAACAGGTCCTGGATGGCGTCCAGTACCTCCACTCAAAGAGGATCGCACACTTCGATCTAAAGGTACAGCTTGCTCCGTCTGTGCATCACACGTACAACTATATTTGTCTTGTGTTGAGAGTTGAAATCCTTTACCACCGCAACAACTGCACTGTTATGTACATGCAAGGACGAGCAGGGGCCATGTGACAAATACATACATACAGTATGTACGTATATATAGCAGGTGTCTGATATACGTGTCAGTAGAGTCTTGCTTTTCTGAATCACACATCCTTCCTGTTTTCTGTGGCCGGGGTCCAGACTCTCAGATGCAGACACCAGCAGGTTATCTCTTGACTTTCAGAGAGCGTTGCCACCCACACTGCTCTGTGAAAGTCACTGTCCTTGTTTATACACAGCTACAGTTCTTCATCACACACTCTTGCCTTTCACAGTAACACGGTAAAGTCTGAAGTTCTGTTGGCAAAAATGAACCTTAATCGCTTTGAGGACATTCATTCTCATTTAGCTAATTTGCTTTCTTGCTATGAGTTAGATGAGAAAATTAAATCTTCTCATTGAGATGATTATGTAAGACGTAATAACCATCGCAATGTTTTTCTTCATGCTTACGCAAAAGGTGGCTTCAATCAGGTAACTTCTGTAATTTAGTGTTCTTTGTGCATTACCCAATCTTGGTAATAGTGGCAATCTTCTGACAAACGTCCCTCTGTTGTTTGTGCCCTTTCAGCCTGAGAATATAATGCTGCTGGACAGGAACGTTCCTCTACCCCGCATCAAACTCATAGACTTTGGACTGGCACACAAAATAGAAGCCGGGGCAGATTTCAAAAACATTTTTGGCACTCCTGAATTTGTTGGTGAGTGTTTTATGTGAGATGCACTTTGCACTGAAGAACATTTTAAGAGGAGGCTTTGTGTTTGGCCTGTTTGTAAGACAGGAGTGCGTGCTGTCTATTTTCAGCTCCAGAGATAGTCAACTATGAGCCACTGGGATTGGAGGCAGACATGTGGTAAGATCCTTTAATTACCTTTGACTCTGCTGCCTTCCATACAACAGGTTGCAGTGCATAAGTTTGGATTAACCTTGTGCTGTTTTTCACAGGAGCATCGGAGTCATCACATACATACTGTAAGTGGGGGTGATTCATGGTTATGAATGGGGAATCTTAATGTACCTAAAGAGATTATCGAGCAAGGTCTTAGTCAGCATGTGAATGTCTCCGCTGTTCTTTCAGTTTGAGTGGTGCGTCGCCTTTCCTCGGTGATACAAAGCAGGAAACGCTTGGAAACATCTCCGCCATGAACTACGAGTTCGACGAAGAGTTCTTCAGCAATACGAGCGAGCTGGCCAAGAGCTTCATCAGGCAGCTCCTGGAGAAGGACACGAGGTAAAATAACAGGGCTCTGACAAACAGCTGAAGGCCAAAGGTCAAGTCTGACAATTCCAGTACAAAGCCCCAGCATTAGAGGTTTCGCTGGCACAAATCCTGAGTGCATAAAATGTGAAATCCTGATCCAACTGAGAATGAAAGGCCAATCAGTCCACAGAAATCTAGAGCAAGGATTTGGGTAGACGATGTAATACACTAAAGAAGATAAGCTAAATAAACATAATTTACCCAATAAACGAATTACCTCAGACAGCATGTTACATAACACCTGTCTTTCTCTGTACCTTGTGATTCTGCTCTTATTGTTGAACATGTGTTTCCACTGAAAAGACACCAAATATTCCCATGAAAGTGATACTGGTATGCAGCATACTGTATGAGACTCACATCATATTGCATGACTGACCAACACGCCCCACAGACGTGTATTTACTCAGCTGCATTTTCTTCTCTCTCCCATCATTTTAGAAAACGACTGACCATACAAGACGCCCTCAACCATCCCTGGATTAAGGTACACTTGATTTATGTTGGATTGTAGCATGTTTTTTTGTGTTCTTAATAACTATGGTCAACAGTAGTCCACCCACCCACATGAAACACAAGGTTTGTTTATAAAAACAAAATGGGAAAAGGTGTTCCCAAACTTTGACTTAAGCCTAAACACTCGCTGGAAATGCTTGCTGGGAAAAAAATAATGTTTGTAACAGTTGCTGTACAGTGTATTGTTTCCATCACAGCCCCACCAAGCCTCACACCCCTGGGAATATTCTCTCCCTTTTCAGTTATCAACACAAGTTAGCGTGACACATCTTGTACAGCTGTCTTTTTGCAGTCTGAAATAGTCCTTTTGTCTTGACATGCAAGTGATAAAAGTGACACAACATCTCATTAATTGTGTTTTTTTTAACGGCATGGACATTTAACCCCCCCCTCCCCCCGTAATCTCAAAGAAGTCCACTCGGATACTGGCTGCTGAAATGCATGGGAAAACTGTTTTGCTGTGGAGTCTTCATCCTGTTTGGATACATGAGCATGAAACCAGGAAACTTAACACACTCAACTGGAATGTCTGTTGTCTTTTTGGCACTTTTACCTGCAATGGCTTTCGCTGTAGGGTCACACACTAATCCTACAGTGCCAACTCTGCTGGGGTGTCCAACGCTACGTGTGTTTCAAAGACAATTAGTCAACAATGAGACAGCATCTCACTCAGTGTCCCCCCTCCACCCTTCTGTCTGAAGTCCTCCGGCCACGTGGAGGAGGACAACGCCGCCCCTGAGGCTGAGAAGAAAGTGGAGCCACTGAAGACGAAGCGTCTGAAGGAGTACACCATCCAGCAGCATTCAGGCATGCCCCAGAACAACACATATGCTAACTTTGAGCGTTTCGCCCATGTGGTGGAGGACATTAGCCTGATGGAAACGGGGCTGTCAGAGGTGGCAGGGTCCCACCACGCTCTCCAGGGAGACATAGAGTCACTGCTTTCCATCTACAATGACAAGGAGACCTGGTACAAGGAGGAAGGTGAGACTGCAAGGAAGCAGCTCTCCCAGATCCACTATGAGTTTCGTAAAGTGGAAGCCAACAGGAGGCTGCTGCAGGAGGACATGAAGGCTGTGGATGCCAGTCTGGAGAGCATTAGTGGAAAGTACAGCCAGAGGCAGGCCCAGCTGGACGCTCTGAGGCTTGAGCTGAACTCTGAAATGCAGTGGCTGCAGGAGGTGATGAGCTCTCTGCACCCAGAAGGAGCCAACAGCAGCATCCACGGCAGCAGCCTGAACATGGACGTGAAGCAGGCGCTGAAGGAGCTGCTGCATCAGTCCTGCGGAGGGGAACTGTGTCCTGAGGCCAAACAGCCCCTCACAGAGTCTGGCTAACGTGCACAGATGAAGATACATTTTTATTAAACTTAAAGCTCTTA
Organism: Decapterus maruadsi; assembly: GCA_030347415.2. Taxonomy (NCBI): domain Eukaryota; kingdom Metazoa; phylum Chordata; class Actinopteri; order Carangiformes; family Carangidae; genus Decapterus; species Decapterus maruadsi. The sequence continues at coordinate 12,293,564 of CM064893.1, read as the reverse complement.
ACATGTTTTTGAAGATGATTTTGGCACATTGATTTATTTTTTCAGCAACACCATTTTTTTTGAATGTATAGCTGTGTAGTCTTTAGCTACATTTACTTTATTGCTTTTGTGCTCTGCAAACAATACTTTCCAGTTAAAGGAAGAACTGGTATTCAAGTGCAACTTTGTGGAAAAACACGAAGTAGGCTCGACTTATTCATTTCCTTCGCGAGTTAAATGAGAAGTTGAATGTCACTTTTGTGTAGTACAAACAAAGCTACACACGGTCATGAAACAGCTAGTCTAGCTGTGTCTGCCGTACTTTCTCAAGGTGCAGTGACTGATGGAAATACACTTTTGTTCTGATATGACATGTACTTGTTGTTACCTTTGCACAGGCTCAGGCCAGCTGTTAGCTTAGGCTCCAGTGACTCCTGGGAAGTTTTTAGGTTGTAGCTGAGATAAACACCATATGGCTGCAACAGACAAAAACAAGTGGTATGGATCTAAACTTTAGCCAAGAGAGTGACGCACATTTCAAAAAACATCAAAAATGTTCCTTTAGGTGGCAAACTCCAATTGTGGAACAGTATTATTATTATCATCAACTTCACGTGCCACCAAAGATGAAACTACTGCTTTCTCTGATGAAGCGGTTTGATAACTGTTTATTTTGGCAGTAAGGGTATGATGATGGTAAATATTGGTTCCAAATTGTTTCAATATGGGTGAGACAAGGACAATGACAATTTTTCTCAATGGAATGTAACAGAAGTTAACAACTTCTGCTTTATTTTTTCATTCCAGTCTATTGAATTAAACTGTATATAAGTGTTTTTAGTCTTTTATCCACTTGTAAAGTAACTTTTGTGATTATAAATGATTTTTTCCCCAGATTATTTTATATAGACCCAAATGTGCCCTATTAATGAAGGTTACATGTATTTATTTATTTCTTTTAAAACCTTTTTTATTATTATTATTTCTTTCTTTGAGATGTTCTATGACCCAACAGGAAAAAACAACATCTATGATAAGATCCTGTGTGTTTTACATTATGTGTCACCTTGCTATCAATGTTTTTTTTAGCAGCTCAACAAAGCAGACACTTTTTGGTTGCATTTGACGTGCACACTGACAAACTTTTGTCAAAACCACTGAAATAAATGTTGATTATTTATAACATGTTATATCTCATTTCTAAACTGTTACAATGCTCAATCTGTGTAACCTCAGTTTATTTCCTGTTGCATCTGAGAACCTATTGTGAAACACAGGCCCGATAAGCATTCTGTTGATCATCTTAATTTTCAGATTAATATTAGAGATACTGTTTCTGTTGTTTCATCCTTCAATGTGTCTCTGCAGCCTCTGAATCCCAGACAGGCCATGGTGAAGAGGTTGTCGGTGGTCAACCTGGAGAACTTTAGGAGACAGTATGCCAGACGCAGGTGGAAGGTAAAGTGTAGCATTCAGGGTTCAGATGGATTATTTCCTTAGAACAAGTCAGAGTTATATAAAGATATTAATCTTGACTGACTCTGAGACTTCCTCTTTTACAGTTGTCATTCAGAATCGTGGCGCTCTGCAACCACTTAACACGGATCATGAAGAAGGGCAACAAGCTACCTGAGCAAGATGGGGTGAGAACACACTGTTGTTTAGATGGCCGCCATGGCTTGGTCTGGATGCAAGAGGTTTAATATTTTAGAAATTTGCGTAGGCCTCCTCCACACCATTTTGAGGATTAATACGACTTTTACAGTACAATATTTACCGGCAAGTTAGCTTAGTGTAAAGGAGAGGAAATAGGAAGAAACAGCTAGCTTGGCTCTGACTGAAAGAAACGAAATCCAACCCCCCCCAACTATCACGTTGTGTTTCCTTTGTTTAATTACTACAAAAAACATGGGGAAAAAATAAAATTTCTTATAAGGGATTAAATTTCATTCGATTTTTCTAGTCTGAATTTCAATTTTACACTTGGCACAAAATAAAAGGTGTTTATTTTTAGCTTTGGATTTGCTGACAGTTCGGGCAGAGCCAGGCTACTGTATAGCTGTCCCTTTCTGTTTCCAGTCCTTATGTTAAGCTGCATTGACTGGCTACTGCAGCAGTTATCTATTTATTATGCAATGTGAAAATGATCAATTAAATAATAAATCTCATAATGTAAGTCTTGTTGAGGAAGCGAGTACAAATATTTGCATTGGACTCCCAGCGCTACATTGCAGCTCTTTTAGAATGCAGCTACTAATTATTGTTCGATAAAGTTATGATTTCTCTGTAAAGAACTGTGACTGAACTCAAACACTTTTTTCAGAGGGACTGTGAAAGTGACCAAGAGGAAGAAATACTTAAAAGAAGACCGAGGACCAGAAAGAGAAGCAGCACTTCCTGAGATCAACAGCCTGCATCAAGTGTGTTGGTTGACAATGTTCCGGTTGCAAAACAGTGTGACTTTGCACCTTTTTGACGCACACTCTGCAACTGACACTTTGCACTTATAATGAACCAGCTTCAATATCTTTTTAAGTGCAGCATTTTCACTGGTCAGGGCAACATTGTTTTGTCTTTTTCACCAAAACCAGCAAACAATAGATGCCATTCTGACATTTCTAAATTTGAGCTATTGGTTTCTGGAATGAGACAATACAGCTGTATTATTACTGACAGGAACTGAGAGGCCGATATTAGCACATACACAGTAAAGTAGGCAGCTTCCTCTAACAGCTGTGTGTGAGAAGTAACACGAATTACAAAATGTGTATTCTCCAAAGTATTGACAGATAAAAGGGTTTAGTGCTGCAGGTTGACAAGATGGTAGCAGCTGGTCTTCATAACCAAATGTTTACATGTTGTTCTGCTTAACTTACAGCAATGTCTGTGTGAACACAATGTTTACTGTTAACCTCTTCATCAAGAATAATTACCTGAAACCTCTACCCAATACAGATCTATGTGTATTGTATTCCGCATAGGACATTTCTATTTCTGTAAATTACTGTCTAGGGGATGATAATAGCATTTCATTTTATGTCTATATAAAGAGTAAATACTCTACGTGAAATCGATTTCACAGTCGAACTTTAATGGAATTGTTAGATCTTGTTAGAGTCAGTCTGTTTATGGTGTAAATATACAGTACAAGAAAAGTCAAATGTCTTAAGTTCAGTTTTACTTGTATCTTAGTTCAAACATTTACTGTTTTCAACACACAAATACATTTATTTGTGTTCATTTGTATGTATTGTAAATTGATCTTTTGTTTAATAAATTAATGAACATGACTGTTTAATTTATTGAAGTCCAAAATCAATGAGATCATTATAGTTCAGTGCAGATGTAGATCATGAACACCCTTTTTTTTCCCTCAAGAGCTGTCATGTCATAAAATGGTCTCTAACTGTGGTGCTATTGCCAAGGTGTAATCATTGGTCATTTAGCACATACAAGAAGACAGCTATGAACAAGATGTATGCAGCTTTTTACAGTATGAGTAATGTTTGTGGTCATCAAGTAACTCATTTTTTAAACTAATTTTTTATGTGTCCACTGGTCCATTAAAAGTCTCACAACAGTAATGTTGTTTGGGCTCAGCTGGGCTGAAAGAGATTGGGAGGGATAATTTGACCTGAACTAAATACATTTTTGGCAGTGACACAATGTAGGCCAGTTCCACACAGATGGTAAGAAAGCAGTCATAATCAACAAGTGGGTCAGTCTGAGATCTGTAAGCCTGTTTGTGCTTCCGTAGCCTCTCATCCCATTACAGAATCACTGAATGAGAATTACTGCAATAAGAACACAAGGTGTTTTACACACTCAAAGAGGCATAATAATAATTTATCACTGAACCTCTATTAAGTTGTGTGTGAAATGAAGCAACAGAGGTAAGGGCATCCTGATTTTAAACTACAGTGTGGGTCAAACTCCAGCACCAACAGATTCTGTATTTGACCATGAGAGTTTCTCAAATACTGTGCACCCAGTTTGTAACACACTGTCTTTGTTAAATGTATCTAAGTCTAATCAGGTCATTTCAGTAATTTGTTTCCAAGTAAGAAGAAATTACAAAGCTCCTCCATAGTTATGTAAGGTACAATTGTTTTCACAGGCTGAGTATTGCTTATTAAACGGCCTTGGTGGAGTGCCTGTTAAAGTCCAAGGAGAAGACAATATTACACAGTTGCAAGTCCTTATTAGAGCATCTACATACTGAGCAGTGACTCTGGGTACAGTGGTGTTTCTGTTCAATGACAACCTGTGAGTTACTGGCAAAAGATGAGATTAGAGAAAACATTTAGAGCACGCTGGGGTCACTCGTCTGTATTCAGATGATGGAGTCTATCCCCCGGCTGGTGACTGTAAATATTTCAGCCATGTCTCACTGTAACATGAGCTGAGTCCTTTGTAACTTTGTCATCAGTAGAGAGTGAAGAGCCATGCCTCCCAGCCATCCATTACAGTTAGATCTGAAACATCTCATGTAACAGAGTCACAGCTGGCATGTTGGGATCAACTCTGTGGTCGGCCAGTGACTGGGTTATGGGATCATGGGATTCCAGCAGACTTAGGCTGAGAAGACCTGATGGACGGTAGCATCCACACAGACTGGCGTGCTGTCAGAAATCTTATGCCACATGTAGGCATGTAACACAAAACCTTGTCCTTCATCAGTACAGATACAGATGTCTTTGAAGCAGTGCTTGACTCAGTGATGTGTCAGGAGGACAAACTGTAATGTATGACGTGGTTTGAGAATGAGTCAATGATTCTTCAGTAAAATTACTGTGAATTACCTGCAGGCGAATCATCAGTGTGAGACAGCTTCTAAAACCACACCATCAACTTTCATTGCTAATCATCTATTTGACAAAGTGTCCAAAACCATAAGATTATTGTATGTGGGCACCCTGCATTGGACGGTTTCCGCACTCCTGCATATTTGTTGCATGGCTTTTGCACACACATACCTCCTCACTTGAGAGTGTTTATTTGGCTGATTAAATTTGAACAGAAATAAAACACAAATCTTTAGAAGTTATAGCAGTTGATCCACTGACTTTGTTTTTCTTTTACAGCAGTGCCACCTTGTGGGGAAATTGAAGAATTGAATTGATCCTTATTGTCAATAAATTACAAAAGATAGTACATACATAAATCATCATTAAAAACTAAGAATGAATGAATGTGAAATACAGAAAATATCGATGATATCTGCATATATATAAGAATAAATGTAATTTCAATAGTTGTTATACAATGATAATGCAAAATAAACTAATGAAAAAACTGAAACAAGTAAATGCACAGTGAAACAAATGTGTTGCATATCATTTTTTCACATTTTATGTATGTAAATGGAAAACAGTTAATGGTGTTGTCTGCAAATATACAGATGTATTGAACAAAAAAAGAAATGCACCTAATAAGGTGAATCTCATACTGATTGTGTATGTATGAATCTCCCCTGTCACTATAAGTGAAATGAAGTGTAGTTCTGTTCAAGAGATTGTTTTTCTATTTCCTATTTACAACACCAGTCACGTACATGTCGTGTGAATCTAATTTGAGTTTTGTGAAGATATTGTATGCACATAGACCTATCCAGCTATCCAAGTGTGAAATGTGAGAAATGTCAACAACGCATCTCACTGACTCATAATGTATCTTATTTCATGTGAGCATCTGATGCTAGGAGCTTTGGGAACAGAGGATCTGACAGAGGAGGCAGCGTAGCTCCTTAGACAGACCTGGGGGCATTAATCATGAATGTCAGCCTCTCACTTTATCTGTGTGATCATTGGGCCATACTTTAGCATGATGATCACTCTGGAAATGAGCTCCTGGAGGCTGCTTCCATTATTCATACCTACAAGAGCACAGCCTGCTCCCTATTCTTGGAAATTAGATTTAATGGAGGGTGGCCATATTTAGGCTCTGTGCTCTTGATATGTCACTGAGTGGTAAGTCTGTATTAGTGGTTCCATCCCCCTCTATGCCTCATCCTCAACAATCAGGATCCCCCGTACCTGCATGATTAAACCCAAGGGAGGTGACGAGTGCTGCTCATTAGGATACAGTGAATGACTAAGACACCCCTTTAAGGCAATGCCTGTCATTTAAACGGCTGACCTTTTCATCAAAGTCACGTTTTGCCACAAACAACTGCGAAACACTGACTCGTGTGGCAGTGAAGTGACAAAACACATTTTTTATTCTTACCTATAGATAGCGTGTAGTTCATGCTCTCTTTTCATACGTAGTTCATCATGATTATCCTAAATTCAGGACATTTGTCAAGAGTTGTGTTAAGTAACTACATAAGTTGTTCCATGTGGTCCATATATCCAAATATCCCCTCTAGTACATCGCTATAATGAGCTTAAACACCTCTTGTTTGTTTTTTTTAAGGCGCCTTTCATGTCTTCCTGGAATTTCAAAAGCCCATGAGAACCAGTTCTGCTCCTGTGCTACAAGAGTAAGTAGAGGTAATTAACTGGCTATATGTGACTGGTTATGGTATGAGGACTTGATGATGCTGATGATGCCAGCCCCATATAATTGGTCTCTTAGGGGCCAGCATCTATAGCTTGAAAAACTGCATTCAAATTACTGTAACCTGTATAAGAGGATGCTTGAGTCAGTGGCGACAGATGACCACACCATGACAAGGCACCAAACAAATGTTCGCGATTGAAACATGGCCATGTCAACATTGTTGAATATTCATCATTCATTAATTCACTTGGATTAAATGTTTAATTATCTCATTTATGAATTTCATCATTTCTGCTGTGAACACGCTTGGTGAAGAATTTATTACAGCTTTATTATCCTCCTCAACAACAAAATCCTTGTGTGTGATCTAGCTTGTACATTATAACTTTTCACAGGCTCAGGAAACGGATGTGATTGAGTCACATCCGTTTCCAGTGTGTGCATTTCATATAATATAATATTTGCTGTTTGAAATATCAAAAACCTATATCTGAAGATATATGCAGGATCAATGCTGGAAGACCCACGCAGAATAGCAACGGTGCTCTTTGAACAATATTTTTTCTCCTAAAAGGGCTGAGGATAACCTATTGGAGACGGCAAAATCAATAGAACTGTACTCAACCACAGAGGCCACTGCAGTCTGTATCCGTGATCAATGTACTTGGTGACCACTTGGCTCCGGAGACCACAATATTCCCAATGCAGCATGAGGATGAAATAGCAGCTAACCTCCTTTATGAGGAATTGATTTGTCCACATCAATATATGCTGTGGAGGTAAAATGAAGAAGTTTGTTTTCAACATGTCCATATGAACTGACATGTTTCTACAGTGAACTAAAGCTGAGACAAAGACTGACCAGACCTCAGACAGTGTTTATTTAAACTGCTCAGGAGTTTGATCGTCCAGTGGAGACCCTCCCTGCAGTGGAAAGTAGCCGCAGATTGCGGTGGCTGTGTCATCATTTGTATAACCTGCTCTCCTAATAATTGAGCGGGGGATATTTTGAGTTCACGGTTCTCTCTTAATTAAAGGTGCTTAGTCCTCTGACAGATGAGACCATTATCTCTGTAGGGTGTGAATGATTCATCTGTACAGTCCATAATAACATAATGAGCTGCTTCCTTTGCGTTGCAGGCGTCAGATCACATGTGAGACATCTTCGTGCAGAGTTGCTTAGTTTCCTGAAGCACATAACTCTTGCTCCTCTAACAACCTGTGAATCATCACAGAAGCAGGCAATTAATTTTTGTTTTGTTTTGGTGGCGAAGGAAAAAAATACATAACATTTAATGAGGGAATCAATGGGCCTCGATTTTGTGTCTAAAATTCAAGTGACTATTAAGCTTTGGACCTTGATGCTTAATAATAGAGCAGCTGATACTCTGTCTGTGCTCTGTCTGGCTCTGAGATGCTAACAGGTTGCAATCTGGTGGTAGCAAATCAGTTTTGGTCACAGCATAATTATGCTTGAGATGACTGTGTGGTCGTGACTGCCTTTGAAAATTACAGGATTAAAAATTACAGCCATGGTTAACATTAACATCAACCACCCATCTGTTACATTACAGGAGAATGTAGTTTGTAAATAGAGCCTTTCAGCCAGAAGAACATTCTACAGGTCTACAGAAAAGGTGCTGTAATTATCTGCCCTCAATTCGCTATCTGCAATGAGCAAATTAGACCTTTTTATAGAACAAAATGAGACATAATGTTTTTTTCACGTGAAGATTTTTACGGTTTTCATTTTCTGATTGGGTAGTTAGCTGTTAGCTGCTGCTTTACATCTCCCCTTTTTTTGTCTGGGAAGACTTGAAAAATGAATTGCTGATACAGTATGTATAAATAACTGCAGCAGAGAGAAGCGCTGCCACCTTGGCTCCTATTCAACGCCACACTGCCTTGTCATTTTACACTCAGCTGGAGCTCAAATCAAGGCCAATTTACAATGAAAGGGTAGCTGGAGAGAATTAAGCCCTATTTATTATTCCTTCCGGCTTTTTGCAACTGGAACTATGGACCTGTCCTCCTCCCTCCTCTTTTTTTTTCTCTCCCACTCGCCTTTGAAAGCTTTCAACAAAAGGCACCCATCCCTGCTCCTCCAGTAATGATTAGTCTTTGTAGATTTGCCCACACTTGGCCTCGGTGTGAAAAAACAAAACAAAAAACACCGACATCAATCAATCTTGTACATCATAACCTCTGTCAAGCTTTAATATGGAAATGTGATTTCTTGTCCATGGTAATATTGGCCCATCATTTTACCAAATAATTCTAGAGCCACTTATGTAGTTAAACACGTTATTGAATGAACAGGATTTCATTTATCATCACTTATGGGTTTGTTTGTTTTTTGGTGCACGTGACACATTTCACAAGGTTCCTTTAATGCAAAACTGGATATTTTTGTCACTTTTTTTTTATTTTTACGAATACACATTTTGTAATGACTAAAAATATATACTTTTTTGATCACTGCTGATATTCATTGCTGTTTTCCAGCACATCACATGTTCACTGGCATCCTTATCACTACACTGCGTAATTTGGTCCAATTCCCTCAGCGAGCTCTATGAGAAAGGTGCCTTTTTGTTGATGCAGCTCTTCCTATCATTCATAACAACTTCCTTTTCCAGGGCGAGTGTGGGGCAGATCCGTGCCAGCTGTCTGGATGTGGATGCTGTCAGGTCTTTTAGTGCACGTGAGTCCAGACCATTAGCCTTGCCCTGGGAGATGGAATCTGGGGCGGCAACGCTGAAACAATGCAGTCTGGATAATTGACCCCTGTACCTCCTGCCAATCACCCCTTTTAATCTGGAAAAAAGAGACATGTGACTACACTGTGCAATTCAGAGAATGACAAATCAAAAAAGAAAAAAACAGAAAAAAGGTGGTAGACGTCCTTTTAATCTCCTTAACCTCCTGACAGATTGTTTTCCAGGCCACAGAAATACCACTCACCCTCTAAGAATACACTATGTTCTTAAACTGACAGAAGAAAATACAATGTCAAGGATGGGCTGAATGAGAATGAATCTACAGTTAAGATACTGTAGTAGTTTTGCAAGAAAAAAAGTGTATTTCCCATATGAGAATGACTTTCATGATTTGCAATGTTAATGCATGGTATATAGTATGGTATATTTTCTGCACAGTAGGGTGAGCTCATTATGTTTACATTTTCACCTATAGATGGCAGTATTCTGTTTTAGATTTGGAAACGCTAGTCATCTCAACTTGAGCTGGCAGAAATACTGCATGTCTTATGACCTGTCAAGGTGATGGTTCCTTATGAGCAAAGCTAATGATGTGGCACTAGGTAGTAGGAGTAGTAAATGGTGCCTTGCATCACTCGGAGTGGATTTAACTGCTGATTTTAGGAGTAAAAGCTTCTACAGCACAATCAAAATCCATTTCTTCTGTGAAGTGCAAATCTGCAAAATGTTAAAATCTGCCAGATATTTCGCATGTACAGAAGCATTCCAGGGATTTTTTTCTCGGAAAATGATGCTCATATATCCATCATTACCTCTATTATTATCATTCCACGAGTTGCCATTGTTTGTTTGTACAGGCAGGTCGCATCATGGTTGTGGCTCTTCTGCCTGATTTTCCTACAGCCACATGAAAATAGACCTGTGTACGTAGTGAAAATTACCTCCTGCGTTCCACAATAAATCTTATTATTCCTTCAGGAAGTAAGCTTCCTTAGAGTGATCCCGACCCACTCAGCCTGTAATTGGTCAAACTGTGAAATAAATCAGATAGCACCCTGTCTTTGGGGGTCTTTGAAGCTTAAATTACTGGTTAAGACTTACAATGGGCTATTTCATAGATTCCCTTTGCTGACACATTTGGTCTTCTCTATCTTGTGTTGTGCCTATTAAATTATGCCTTTTTATAATGCTGCAAAGTGGTAGCGAATATTTCTGTCAAAACAAAGGTGAAGGAACTGAGTGGAACATTGGAGCAAAGGTTCATATAAATAAATAAATAATCATAGCAAATTCACTGTGAGAAATGTTTCAAACACTGAGACCCATTGGGGAAAATCTTTTTTACACAAAATGCGTGATTGTAGACTCTCTTCATTTAAAAAGTTAATTGTCCCCTTCCAACACCTTTTATTATGTACAGTAGACTTGCAATAAAAAACAATCTGTAGGCATTTTGCATCAAACAAATATAACCACATTTATTTTGAAAGTATAAAATTTCACACTATAAAGGCCACTTTTCAGGGTAAATCGACAACCTTTCCGTAAGATTTACACAGAGAAATACCTTGTCCCTCCCTGCTGGTCTAGCATACTGTCCAGTTCTGTGGCAAAAAAACAAACAAAAGAATTGTTCTACTCCACCACAGAAAGTAGTTGGCAAAGATCTGAATAATTTACTCAATACAGGAAAATGGCAGGAGACTGAGAATTCCTGATTTGTACATCCCACAGAGGAGCAGGTATTCTGAATGGTTCTCTCTCTTTATTAAACCAGCTTACAGGCACAGCTTGACATTACAGGCACTGTTTGCCTTCTACTGGGAGACTCAAAAAAAAAAAGGAATCTGCAGTTGACATTCTTTACAATGGCACCAGTCAGGCCATAAGAGCATCCCCATGGAGAGAGAGCATCCTCTGTTAGTACAAGCAGGACGACTAGTACTGCAGACCTCGCTGTCAGAGGCCGTTTGGCTCGCTGCGGATCTGGTTGAGGTGTCCACACTTTGAGCGTAGCGTTCACATTCCTACTCAAAAACCGTGACGTGGTGCCCACTGAGGTAGAACAGTTGTACCAAAAAGACTTATTTATAAAGTATACAAATGAGTAACAGTCACATCAATAAACTTAAAAGTGGAGTCATGGAGGGGAGGGGATGGTGGGAAGAGGGGAGGGGAGGGGAGAAAATAACATCACATTTCACCCACGTAATCAGCACAACAATATGTAGACCACTGACATGTCTGGATTTCTGAAAAACTCCCTTCCTGCACTAACTACCCCTGCGGTTCTTTCCCTTTCAGGCAATAATGGCGGTTTTTCACAGATACTCAAACTATATTATTGCATCTACAAGCCAGCGAGCAACAATTCGCCTGTGAGATCACTAGCTCTGATGATCACGGTATGTGAAATCTATCCTTCCCACTCTCACTCACGCTATTCAAGAGTGCAAACGAAAAGAAAAGAAAAAAAAAAAGAAGAGTCAACAAAGGGGAACTAAAGCGGACACTTGTCATGTCAGAGAGGGCACATTCCCATACAGAGAGTACAACATATTTGTCGACACTCCTTCCACATTAAAGAGGAGTCTGTGACGTCCCTTGTGAAAGCGCTCGTCTCCCCTGAAGGCTGGAATGGGCTAAGCAAGCTGACTGGCTCCAAGTGTCGGCAAGGCGAGGCCGTGCTGTGCGGTGCTTACAGCGGGACACCCGGCCCTCTGTGTGGACTAGGACCAGCTGCTGTCCATCAAACCCTGTGTCTCCTTGCGGGTGATGATGCTTTCTGTTGATTTTAGGAGCCTCTCTAGACAGGGCGCGTTGATTTTGCCTGGCGGAAGGCCTCTGGGCACCGAGTCTGTCTTAGTGTGGGTGTCTGTGCTGGACGACACAGCGTTATCCTGGGTTAGGTCTCTGTCTCTGGGGGACAGCAGGTGCCTGGGGCCAGCCTGGGCCTGCTCTGCTGTGGGGGAGCAGATAGGTGATGTGTGGAGCCACTTCAGGTTACTGGCGGAGTAGGCTCCCGCAGGAGTGAGGTCGGTGACTCTCAGGGCTTTGGCACCGACTGGAGGGTCACTCATGGTGACGGGGCTCACGGCTGCAGAGGTGGTCACTGGAGATAGCTGTTGGGGAAGAAGGAGACATGGTTTAGTTTCATTCATCTAGTATTTATATTTCAGGATCAATTAATCAACAAGAATTCGTGAGCTTAGAATTATAAGGTTCTATCTCCGTTTTGGGTCGTTACGAGATATTGAGCATCAAAGTTCCAACTCGGCTTGTGTTTTGGTTGATTTAACTTATTAAAAAATGTTGAAAATTTAAAAATAACACCACACAGGCATTAACAGATCACTAATGGATGATATTATGCAAAAAAATTCAATTTTGAAAAAAATGGAGAGAGAACCTTATAATTCTAAGATCACGAAATCTCTAAAACGGTCATTAGCCAAGGGTTTATGGCCAAGTGAAAAACATAACTCCAACCATTTCTCTTCTGTCTTCTTTATTTTGGTCTCTACCGACTCCAGAGAAAAATACCTGGCTCTTTGCTCCGCTATGTTCACTAGCTTTACTAGCTTTGTTGAGGGAGCACTAAATTGAATACGTTAACACAAAGACATAAGCAAAAGGAGCTAGAATGCCATTTTAATACAATAACATGATAATAACCTGTGCATTTATATCACCACAATGAATAGTCATTTAATCTGAGGTTAATACAGAAGTACTGATTATAGGAGCTTTAAAATTACTGTTACTTTTACTACAATCTACAGAACGGCTTCTTTGTGGTGACAGAAACTAAAACAGCACCTGGTTATTGGAGGGTGTCTTGGGATTAGCTCCAGAAATAAACCCTCACCAATTAAATGTACAGGAATGTTCCGGTGTATTCTGACCTTTCTTATCCCCGTAAGGGACACTCCTCCAAAACTACCTTTTCTCCTTGGTCATTGTTCCTAGTGAACCTGAGACTGCAGTAATACCTCAGTAAAAATAGATTTTAATCCTCCCTTCTCTATCCCAGACCTGTGATTAAAAATAATAATGGATATTCTTGTCCCTCCTTCTCTGCATCGTCACCATATGTTCCTGGCAGCAGGCCCTGTTTAACTCAAGAGCTCTTACACAACAGTTCTGCTTTTTTATTTTTTTTATAACAAGTTTACCTTCGGTTTCTTGGTAGGAACGGCTTCCTCTGTCTGTGCGACAGCAACTTGGTCTTGGAGTTTTACATTAGGGAACCAGCTCTTCAGCATTTCCTCCATTTTAAGAATGATATTAATATATTTCTCCCTGTTAAAAAGGAAGAAAGGAAAGATTTAGAAATATTTACTCAGTCATCAATGAGTAATCTACCAAAAATCTTGCCAACCTGTTCTCAGAAATCTTATCTCTCCATCAAGCTCACACAGGAAATGTGCAATCTTGAACAGCGCGTGAAACACTCACTCAGCAAAGGCTGCGCTCCATGTGTGAGCGTGAGTGTGTGAGTGTGAGTGTGTGTGTGTTGGGGGGGGGGTTGTCTTAAGCACATTTCTCACATGTTTTCAGCTCACATGTGGCCTTACGTATAACAGTTCTGTTCGCCTCTAAATATAAACGCTCAAGCCACAACGGTCTCTAACGGCGTCATTGTGAAAACAAACTAAGTCGCGCTGACGCAGTTCTCGTTGGAGGTGGGCAAAGAGCGGCGTCCCATTAACTCCCACCCTGTCAAACCCAGATGGTGGGTAGGGATTAGCCCGTGTCATATGATCAGGACCATCCTGCTATTCTCCATTCAGAGCATGTTAAATTCATGTGAAAGATTATCCGCAACAGTGACTGCTAAAAAAGTCACTTTGATCCTATCTGCCATTGTGTTGCTGCTGGGGCTGCCAGCTGGCAACACAGAGCAGGCACAGGGAGTGAAGGAGAGAGAGAGAGGGAGGGAGGGAGGGAGGGAGGGGTGTAGTCCACCTTGCAGCCTCGGCCCGGCTGTCTGCAGGGAGGCTGCCACACCCACTCTTTGTCTCCCATATGAGCACAGCAGCTGGTGGGTGAGGACTCCAATTAGTTTGTGCCACACTCAGCAGCATTGCGCTGGGTACCAGTGAACCCCGATGCAAAGCCTCACAGTGACGATCTAACCAGCACGACGCACTTTGCTTTCCAAACACGTATCTGGTCAGAAGTGCTACTTTAAATTCCAGACTCAGTGATACATGAAGCTGCTATTTTCTTCATAGACTTTTACTTAATTGATATTGTATTGAGATCGGCATTATTTGCTACTGTACAAAAGGTTTTTGTTATCCAATTTAGCCCTGAAAATGAGTATATTTATTGTATAGTTACTAAGTCAATGAAAATGTGTTGTGATATCATTGTAAATAAATTGCATTGGGTTTTTATCTATTGATTGGCCAAAGCATAGTGTCTTGTCTTGTCTATTCTAGACATCTATCTATTGGAATTAAACAAAACGAGAAAGAGAAAAAAAATATTTTTCTCAATTAAATTATCATTCTTTATGTATCTTTTAAGGACATTTTATCATGTAGCTATTTTCATCAGAAAATATTCTTATCTTTATCATGATGATTTCAGCTACAAATCTTTAGTTCTTAGCTTATACAAAATCAGATGGTAAAGCGAGGATGAGGATGAGAGCCATTTGCTATTTTTTGTGTGTAAAAATGATTCAAAATCACCATATTACTGGAACTGGAATATTGTCTCTTTTAAAAAAGGGTGATATCATACTCCATTATACCGTCTGACCAGTGGAGATCTAATCAAGTAGACATAAGTGTGCTGCTCCCGCTGTGCAGCCTGATACATTTTTAACAAGATTCCCAGCTATAGCGAGATGCGGCCACCTCTGCAGTAAATTTATCTTGGATGTGTGGGCGTAGCAGCTCTTCGCAGGGCAACCTGCTGTGAACCATGTGTCATGGACATGTTAGAGACCGCTTTGACCCACTGATAGTGAATACCATTTCTACCAGCTGTAATGTGTATTGTAGTGGCTGAATGAGTGTGTGGTTGTGCTTGTGATCAGATAGGAAAGACAATGCTTTGTGTTTCAAAGTATAATATGCAAAAAAACTGAAGCTACACACATGTCTCAAAATGTATGGAGCTCACTCAACCATGTAGAGCTGTATGTGGGTCACACTAAGGACACTTACCCCATGCAGGGGTTTTGCAGGACACCCATGATCCTCTGAATCCTGTCCATAGCCACGCTCTCCTGGAAACTGCTGAGTCCTGGAAAAGAAGAAAGTCGGTCGGTGAGCCACATGAACTGTGTTGACAGCAGGGCTGAGCGTGTGCAGCAGATGGGTGGTGTGAAATGTGTGTGTGTAAGGGAACAGACTCCCTGCCTCTGTGGCCAGGAAGTGTTGGGTCACACAAGGTTTTGGTTTGACAAAGATCCCAAACTAAGCAGTTTCAGCGCCTGTCTGAACATGGCGCTATCTTCCACCTGTATAATGCCGATCAGACTGGAGACATGGCACAGTATGTTCTCCCTGCTTTTGCCAAACAGCTCATTTACAAGGAAGTCTGAAATGTGGCATTTTTTATTCTTGACTGATGAAAAAAAAAAATTAAAGAGGTAACTTAAAAACATAGCCAAACACTACCTCCATTATAAAACATAGACACACACACAGGAAATACTTGTGGTTACTTGATAGCCTTACAACAATGAACGTTTCAGACATCTCAATCTAAAATCTTGGGGACACAAATTCCATAGAGAGCGGTGCTCTATGCAGCCTATTGTTTTTCTCTGAGACACAAGAAAGACAAGGGCACACAGAGACAGACAGGGATGTCTTATATACATACAGTAACTGGTTGAGTTAAACAGCGTGAATCAACTGAGATTTTTCTCGAGATAGAAAGAGGAAGAAAAGATATGAAATGAGTGACTTACGTTCTCTGTATCTCCCTGAACGAAGGCCATTCAAGATTAATGACAGTGGATGAATGTAGCATTGTAGCTCCATGCACTGAAAACAACAAAGAAGTGATATCACTGTCAGGATGTGTTGGAAAAGCTGATATCATTTTAAAATATAAAACTCCCCCTGCTAGGCTGTTTATTAGCTGTGTTTGACTTCTGATGGAGGAACTGTAGCTCCTGAGAAAAAAAGCATGACTAATTCTGTTTAAAGAACTACAGGGAGGGTCAACTTTACTGGAAATGTCGTACGCTGTGTAAAAACCGACAGAGGAGTCAATCTAGTTGACACAGGGCATGCTCTAGTTTTGCTGACACTGTCAACCACCTGGGAAACGAACACGAGCCGCAGAGGTTTCTCACCTTCCTGCTGAAAATTCGGTCTTTCTCCGACATGCTGGAAATGAGCTGCCGTTCCTTGCGCTGCTCCTCCTCCGCGGAGATGTGACGTCTCTTCAGTGCTTGCTGAGTGTTTTTGCCATTTATTTTCTCTCCTTGTGCTTTGCTTAGTCCAATGGCGCTGTCATATGTCTCTGTGCAGCCGGGGGTAGCTCCCCAGCTGGAGGCCTCCCTGACCTCGCTCCAGTTACCGTTGCCCTCCTTCACCTCACTGCTCCGGAGGCAGCTGCCGTCAGATGGGCCCAGGTGTGGCGGAGCGCTGGGGGATGGAGGAGTCTCTGTCTGGCTGTGCTTTCTGGTACAGTCAGACTCCCATTCACTCTCATTGTCCTCATTGTCACTAGCCAGCCAGTCAATGGAGTTGTCCGAATCTGTAGCAGACATCCTCGGCTGCAGGCTCTAACTAGCACTGACCATCACTGACCTGTGAGAGAGAAAGTCATTGTTAGTGTTACTAGTGATGAGGAGGAGAATTCAAGCCCTATACCAGCTGAAATATATGCAGCAGCAGTCTGGCTGAAAAGAGAAGTACTTAAAATATTGACACACTGAAATGTACTTAAGCCAAAACCACAAGGTTCGTCTAAATTACACACAAAAAAACACTGCACCTTCAACCAGGCAGACAGACAGAGCGTTCTGAGCAGGTGGTGGCTATGAGAGCTAAGGTGTCGAGGCCACAACGACCTGTTTGTTTTTCAGATGCAACACCTGAGCCAGTAAACACCAGCCCGCGACCATCAAAAGCAAACACCAAACACCCCAGTGTCCACAACAACAGGCCTGCTCGGCCCTCCGCAGCTCAAGGACGGAAATCTTTTATAGTCATTGTAAATCTCTGCATCGTGACGTCACGCGGGGACAAACGTCTGTATTTTATCTGTATGAGCTGACGCCACCACACTCATTCATGCTGTTAGGTTGTTTATTTAAAAAGGGAAGGGTGGTGGTGGTGAGGGGGGGGGGTGTCCTCCACCATGACAACCAGTGCCTCAGACTGTGCAGACCTCCCATCAATACATGGGACACTTATGAGAGGGAGGACAAAATATAAAAAACAAGAGGAGGGTGCTGTCTTTTCATAACGTGAAGACCAAAGGAAAAAAAAACTCCTCCGATACAAACGCTCGTCACGGATGCTTAATTGCTTGTGGGATCTTTGCATCTCTCCAACATGTTTCCTCAGTGATTAGAAGATAAAGGAAGTGAGAGCAGCATTTTCGGCACAGAGATTATTTTTGGGCTTTGAATAGTTAGCGCCTGCCATGTCTCCCGTTTCCTGTGAAGTTTGAGGGTAGGAGAGTTAATTGCTCCCTAGTTCTTTGTCTCAAGACGACCACCTTGTGATCTTATTGTTACAAGGGAGGGTGGAGCGAGATTTACTGGTTTACAGGCTCTAATGTAACACAAACACACAACCCACACATACACGTGCATAAAAAATTGATGTGTCTGGTTGCTGGTTACTGTGTTATTTATAATAATAATAATAATATTAAAGTGGGCAGTGGAGACAAAAGAAGTGCAAAGGAAAAGGCTTGTGCAGTTGCCAAAGAAACAGATATGATCAAATCCACGGTATATATTACATTAATTATTTATATAGTGAGTTCAGATTTACATGGTATGAGAAATTTAAGAATTTCAGACACAAAGATTTCAAGAAACTGATATCTACTTTCCATACTTACATAAACACCACACAATCAAGTAACAGAGAATCGGGTAAGTCAAGGAGAAGCCTTAATCTTATCCAACCTGGTTGTAATTAAACTTTTGAGGATTCTCATATTTTACTACAAGCTAAAAATATTTCATTAGATCCTATAATAAGATGATGCCCTCAGACACGTGTCTGCCTTTATAAGAAAAGCTACTGATGCAGCTTCAGAGAAAAAAGCGACCACTTGTCCTTTCACTTCCCATTTAAAATCACATTACGTAGGCCTTCATTCACTACACCTGAAAAGATGCTGTACATAGACCCATGAGCTGTTTCCCTACTGATTTGATTGTGTAAGTAAAACAACACACACACCAGCACCACACTTATACATCATTTGTCCTGGGCCTTTGAATGCACCATACACAGGCTTACAGTATCACAGTACAGAGATTCAAATTCACATGTTTACATGTGACACACACATTTCTTTGAACACACCAGATAGCATTCATGATGTCCGTGTGTCTCCATCTACCTGTGTAGGTGGGGCACCTGAATAGAGATGCCCACCACTGGACAGATGGAGACTAACTCAAAAAGGTGATACAAAGGAATTATATGGGTGGAATTTCCCCACATCCTCTAAAGAAAAATGTAAGAATTATTGTCATCGGATCTAGTGGATTAACGCAGGGTGCAAACCAGTTGTGTAACAGACACAATAGACTTCCTCATCAGTCATAGTAAATTTGACAGCATTCTCACTGAAGATGAATTATAAGTGGAATCGCAGGCCTATGTGATAATCACTGTCACCTAAAGTCGCGTCATTAATCCCAAGCAATAACACACAGAGCTACCTGCCCGTTTCCTACCATCGAGCCCGGTGTCACATTCCTCTGCTTGTTTTTTATAGTGTGTATTTTTCTTTTATATAATAAATTCTTCTCTGCGCCTCACGCGTGAATCCGCGGCGTTCATCGGGGCGGTTTGGTGATCTAATCTTCAGTGAGATCTGCCTCAGCTGACGGTGTCTTACCTTCCCAGGATGGAGCGGCTGGTCCTGTTCGCTTCCTTTGTTCAGCGGGTAAATCCAGCAGGTCTGTCGGCGTCGGGGGGCAGAGAGCAGCTGATGTGTTGGATGTGCGGTGCGTGAGCGAGGAGGCAGAACAGCCAGTGATCGGCCCGTGTTGCTTCTCCCAAGGCAACGTGTCTGGAGGGGCGGGACCACGGGCCTCGTGCTCGCCCATTCGCTCCTCGCTCACCGCCGACCGACAAATCGGCTCGTGCTCTGACTGCAGCCGCCGAGCAATAGGCGAGGGCGGTTTACATATGCAAATGATATGGTAATGACACAAACACGTGGACACGCGGATCGGTTTCATTTCAGCAGCTGGGCGAAAAGTCAACCCAGGGCTAGTTTTGGTCATTCTACAGGCATTCTTCCTCATTATATCATCTGGACGATGATGCCTGACTTGTGGCACGTCAGTAAGCTGAGCAGCCTGGTGAAGGCGCAGTCAGCAATTTCAGGAACAACTGCGATAGACAAGAGTTTGCTCAAGGACAGTTGAGCAGACTATATTTAAACAAAGACTGGCTGCATGGTCTAGACGGTCATTTTGTTCACTTTATAATAATTATTATCGTCGGTGAGTATTGTTTACTATAGTGAAAAACAGCAATAACACACTGCAAACAACACTCATTATACAGCAACGTTTTCAAATATCAAAAGCAAAATTATTATTTTATTGTTGACACAACCAGCAGTTAGATTTACAGTTGGTCAAGCCAGAACCAAATTTGTTCTTTTCTTTTGGTATTTAATGTTTTGTGTGTAAAAAGTTGTCTCTGAAAATTGAGTCTGTGAAAATGATAATATATCACACAAGAGCTCTTTTATCAAGGAATATAAAATTGCACATTGTTACGCAAAAGTGCAAGTAGCTTATAATTGTCTTCAACTTCAGTTCTTGCTGACATAACAGTTTACATGAATGTGAGTCATTACAGTTATTCTGAGTTGAGAGTGATTGGATTTAGATGGATTCTAATCAAGTTAATTTACAACAACACAATGTTTTTCATCTTCAAAAGGTCCAGGCTTGAGTGAATCCCCCTACAAGCAGCACTGGTTGTAATTGGGGATGCACTTGACATGCAGAATGTGTTCATGCTGGACTTTTTTTTTTTGCTTGTTTTTTTTTTGGACACAGTGACGGTAAAGGCATGACTCACAGGACCTCTGTTTGACTGCCTGAGAGGGTGGGATTAGGAGCACTCTGTCAGAGCCAGACGAGGATCCTGAGCCCGGAGCCAGTGAGTCACGAACCCTCTCGCAGCAAACGAGATCACGTGTGCTCCGGAGACACCCACTCAAACTCAGAAGGCATAACCAGCCTCTCCTTCCCTCTCTTCTCCTCATCTCCCCTCAATTGATAATGAGGACAAACAGCATTTGAAACAACACATTTCTTCCTTCTCCTCTAACTGCAGACTGAGCAGGTCACATGTGAGCAGACGCTGGGAGTTGTTTACAGAGCCAAATGCTGCTGCCCAGACTGTTTTAACAACTGGGTGCAAATCTGTCTGACAGAAAATGCAGCAGGACTTCTTGGAGTGTCTTCTGTGCCTTCTATAATGAGCTTGTGCCATGGTAATTAGATTGTGAGGACGTTTTATGGTCAAGTGATCATAGAAGCGCATGTGGCTACTTTTGTTTTATGCGCAGCTGTTGAAGGAAGAAAAACGAAGGCCGGACAAGGGCACCAGCAGGCCCAGTGTCCCAGCCGGCGGTTTACACTCTGCTGCTGTTCTTTATCCACATCCTGCTGTGAAGAATGTGCAGCACATTCACCACAGCACCCATAAAGCCAGTCGAGGTGACGGGTCTTGCTGGCACGCTGCACCACAATTTTTTTTCCCCCCTTGCTTTTCATTGTCCAGTAAGCCATTAAAATCTTTTAAACATTCAATAACCATTCTCCTGGCCTTTTGCTACCCCGGCCCAAGATCCTCCAGTGACCCCAGACTTTGTGACGACTAGAGCTTCCTACAGTTTCCCAGCAAACTCATTTCCCTTTTTTGTCTTCCAGGCTTCCCTGTCACTGTGGAATACATCACATCCACTTCAAAGCACAGGAAACGGACATCTACATTTTTTTGGTGGGGGGGATCAAAGATATATTTGAGACACATGCATGCTGCACTTTAAACTGTACACACACGCACTGTCTAAAATGTAGAGAAAACAGGGTCTGTGTTTACATAAGAAAACTGATTCTCACAGCTGCTTCATTTTTTTAAAGTGTCATATAGAGCTGAAGCACAGATTCTTCTCAATATTTCAGTAAATCGTCTGCATGGTCTCCTGGAGAGTTTCACTATGGACAATAATCCGGCTCCATTCTGTTACGCTGCAATTTGTCATCCGCATAAGGACCAGCAGCAGCAATTTGCAATCTCCTCACAAAGGGAACTCTTTTATCTGCGTATTCTCCTGTCAGGATCCGAGATGAGTCACACGGCACAAACTGGCACTGTGATTTTCAATTTGTCAAAGAGGCTGGCTGATTCTGTATCCCACTGAGACTGGATGTCTCCGGCTCTCATTCATAAAAAATAAAAGCCAAATCAGAGACTCACTCCCACTTTATTATAGGACACATACTAAACATCTGTCCTGTAGAAAAATGCAGCACATGTGCGTGGGTGCGCATCAGTGCCAAGCCTCACCCTATGGCTTGAGAAAGTATGGAAGCCTTCTGGGACATTTTTTATGCATGTGTGTACAATTTATTGCACTAGACGTTGCAAAATGTGTTTCTCGTTTTCAGACAGGGTGACGTGTTTAATGCAAGAGCTGGCCTATTGAAAACATTCACTGGCCTGTGGTGTTCGTTAACGATAGCCTGAATTGACCTTTGTTTTGCATACCGTGCTATGTAACGAGAGAACCTGTTCTTACCTGCATGTATGCTGCAAGTTGATATGGGCGTACATGTAAGAGTGTTTGGGTGCTGTTGGCAGGGGAACATGCTTGGGTACATGTGTCTTGTCTTACTTGCAGCTGTCCCCTGCTGTGCATGAGCTGTGCATATGACTCAGCTCAGTGTACCCTGGCTGTGGGCCATATGCTGTCCTGTACCCAAATCTAGACCTATGGTGACGCTAGTGTGCCTGCGTGCATGTGTGTGTTGGTGCAGGCTCTACACCGAACCGTGTGTCCCTAAATTGGGACACCAATCAGCAGGCTCTCCACAGCATTGCTCACATTATGACTGTTCACCACTAATAACCAGAGTGCTACCCAGGCACGGGTTTTGGTTTGAGTCGGGGAGGGAGGAGAAGACTGACTGGAATGTTCATAACTGTGTTAACGACAACTAAGGCTGCTGCAGGGAACACAAACATAAACATAAACAGGTGAGCCATGACAGTGTGGAACAGACCATAAAGACCATCTGGCGGTAGTCGATGATTTCGATGTTGAATATTTAGTCATTTCACCGTATTGTAGATCGTAAACAACATTACATAACTTTCCTGTAAAGTTTGTGAGAGCCTGGACCAGCTGCTTCATTTGTCATTTAAAATAAATTGAGCGTGTCTACCTCTACAATGTATTTAAACCTTATTGGATTCATCAGTCAGAGCTAGTTAAAATAGAATTTTGTAGCTTGGATCTCATGCGCAAAGTTTTCAACACAGGAAGAAAAAAAAAAAAACATGATCTTGTTTCATAATGATCTCCGCATGTTCCACATTACAATCACAACAAGAAAAACTCAAATTCACCACAGATTGAATCTGTGTTTCTGGCATTATTTGGGCAAAGCTTTGCTCAATCTGGATCTTGTAACTCTTGTTAATCTTGGTTAGAATGCACGTCCTTCACTTTACACTATTGTAGCTTACTCCTCCAGATATGTCATCCTGTTACAGTAAATGTTAGTTCCACCGAGTTAACCCCGCCCACACACCACAAATGTGACTGCACGTAGTGTGGGCATGCTGCAGCAGTGTGGGAAAAAAATGCCAGTTGTGTGTGTGGCAAGGCTCAGCCAATAGCGTTCAGAGTTGGTGTTGGAGGTTATGTAGTCAGAGGAGAAGTGATACTGAGCGCATTTTTGTGACTTTAAAGGGTTGGACTTCCGGCACCCCGTCATGTACCCTCCCTCTCCCTTTGTGGCTTCTTCTCGATCCAGCTCCAGTCAGTCACATGCACTTCACTCCGAGAGAAAGCTCCCTGACCATTTTCCACACAGACAGTTCAGTTCACATGCAGGCAGTTGAGAATGTCTGGCAGCGAATCACTGTCAAATCTTTTATGGCTCTATGTGTGTGCGTATGTGTGTGTGTGTGGGTGTTTATACTCTCTGAACGGCTGCCAGAGCAGCTCAAGCGACAGTGGGATATCTATCTGCAGGGCTGAACGTTACATGTGACTGGGGTATATTTTAACTGGGTTATGTAAGTGCTCCAGCCTGCGCTCTCCACGCACAGATGAGGAGGTCTACGCATGATGCAGAGGACTGTGAGCTCACCACAAGCAATGCCTTCGCAGCACATTGAATAATTCCTTCACTAGGCTGCAACCTGGGCCAATACACACACTTCACAGAAACTGCCTTTTCAGTATTCGCACCGCACTTCAAAAACACCTTTGAAGATGGACTATACTCTCCTGTGATTCTTATTAAAGCTTATCAGGAATGTGTTCATATTGATTTCAGGTGATGTAACAATTTGAGTTAGTTGCATTATAATATAATCTTATTGTGAAGGTTAGGGTTACATAAGGGGATTTATGAGAGATTTAAAAAAAAAAAAAAACTGGAGTCAAAAAATAGAGAAGTGGATGTAAGCACTGACAGCTCCACTCAGACTTTTCTGTCACTGTTGAATTGAGATTCAGCTGTGGATTTTGGTCAAGTAGCGTGAAATAGGCAGATAATTGAGTAGTCATAACATGTAGACATGATGCAGACACATCTTGATGGGTTGACCAAGTCTTTACTTGAGTCTCCCTGTGGAGAGCTGATGAGATGGCTGACAACAGGCTAGCCGCCAAATCTATGTCCAATGTAGAGCTACCCACGCTCCCTCTGCTAGCACTTTTATGGGATCGTTATGTGGGCGTTTTTGGTGTGAGATCCTATCTAGAAGTGGCGCGATATGGGCTGATAATTTCTTAGTAGGCAACCATCCAACCTCACTCGCAGAGGAGCCGATGATGATAGTTAGTTCATAGCTAACTTTGACCTGATAACTTCATCACAGGCCTGACGTGTCCTTTTCATCAGATTGGGGAGTGTGTTTTTTTTTTAATTGATAAAAGCATTTTGTTGTTCACATGCTAATCAACTGCTGTTATATTTACTCCTATAAAGAAAATCATGCCAAAGGTTACAACATTTCAAAAACATGCAGTGACTCATGCTCTCTTGAAACCAAATAGTTTTTTTTTTTTTCTCTTTTTTTAAGTTTGAAAAAAGAAAAGAAAAAGAAAGTCCCATTGTTTAAAAAATTCAGAAATCACTGATTATTTTATCTTATTCCCTAGTTTTTGTTGGGGGTTTTGTTGTCAGCCTTTCTGGTTCTTATCCTTAAAGAAAACAACAGTTTTCCTCAGTGAGTAACAAAAAGCATGCTCATCTAATACACTGGAGTTGTCAGCACATTCTGGGCTTTCTTTTTCTGGAGTGATTAATCTGTTGAGTTTCTTGAGTAATGGTTTAGACTGTAAAACACAAGAAAAGGCACAGAATGTTCCATAACCTGAGTTGATGTCATTACGAGACAAAAGCAACACATTTTCACGTTTGAGATGCCTGAACAGTTTTTCCCTAAAAAAAAAACTTAATTAAACTGCTTGACTCACTATTTAATTAATTGTCTGTCATTCTACTAATTGTTAAATTATATATATTTTTGCCGTGTTAAAATTTGAACAGCACGATATGACATTTAAAAAAGAACAAATTGAACAAATCAGCTTATTTTTCATTGGACAATCAAACTGAAACTTTGTTATATTTATTAGAATATGCAGCTACACAGTTACCTCTTATTGTTGTTTTGGATTTAATAAGTCACTCTGCACAGTCATTTTTCTACAGCCGCCGATCAGGTGATTCATAACGAAATTTCCAGCTAGACATTGTGTCCTTTTCCACCAGTGAAGCCTGTAACGTTTACAGTTATATTGAATATTGGTAAAATGTTTGTCGTGAGAGCTGACGTGGAGCATTCACCCATTGTGAGACCTTAGAAATTTCCATCCAGAGCGGATCTTTAATAGCAGAGGTTGTTTGCGGCTAACACGTGTCCTTGGCCATGCCCCAGGTGTGAGGTTCCTGCTTTCCTCATAGGAACAAAAAAGCTTCAATGTGGGCTTTATTTATTCTCTTTTCTTGTGTTATGCTGCTGCAGTCACTACACTTGCATAACATGAGGCCCACATTAGGACTACAGCTCTTTTGTTTGGATGCCATCCCAACCTTTTAAAGTGAAAAAAGTACCTGGCATCTCTCCAATCTTCTTCTGAGAAGCAGTGCTGAACTTCAACGAGGGCCACGCAGAGTATGCTTCTCCTTCATCACCTCATTTTGAGACAGCAACATCAAGGTGGCACTTAAGAGTGGTGACTGTGCCCTGTACTTAGCAACAGGACACCTACTGCACCTGCTCTTATGCACGAACTGAGATTGAGACATGTGTAATGGCCTAAAATGTCAACAGCATGCTGTGCATTTACAGTAAACCCTTTCTGCATAAGACCATATGCGCCGGCAGTAAACCTGTATGCAGAGAAAGTCGCCTCTCTAAAATGTTTAGCAGGCTGAATCATTGCATCAAGATGGTACTGATTTGTGGTATAGTGGTGTGCATGAGGTGTGCGAGTCTCAAAAGAGAGCTGAGGAGCAAGAGGAAGAGGGGGAGGGGTGGTGGCAGGCTTAGATAAAGAGAGGGGAGGACAGGTGTCAAAGTGTGGTGGTTACAGAAAGTACATGTGGAAGGAGCGTGAGGGACCTGAGGGACTCTAGGGTCTGACTTGCTGCTGCTGCTGCTGCTGCTGCTGTGTCCAGAGATTGGCCCCGGTGCAGCTCTGTGCTTATTCTGGGATACACGTGACATACTCTCTCTCTCTCTCTCTCTCTCTCTCTCTCTCACTCCCCTGCCCCCAACTTTCTCTTTCTCTCTTTACACACACACACACACATGCCTCCCATCCCTCCACATACAGTACACTAATCCTGTTCCTGCCCCCTCATACATTTTTTATCTTCCTCTCTTAATTCCTTCAGTGATCTTCCAGTCAGTCACCTCAGCCTCTTCCGACGCCCTCCCCCCCTCCCTCTACCTTTTTCTCGTGTCATCCCCTTTTGCCCACAAGTACACACATGTGCAAACAGCAGCATCCCTCCTCCATGTGATGACTTCATTGAATAAGGCATCCAATTTTAGTCTTTCATAGATTTTTTTTTTTTTTCAGAGGGACCCAGCATCCACAGGAATGTGTTTTTCACTTTCCCTCCAACTGGTATTTTTAGACACATTTTGAACATTACAACTTCACTTTCAAATTGCAGGAAAGTGCTGTACGTAAACAAAGACTTCATGAAACTGTTGAAGAGAATGAATGTGACACTCCACGCAGTCCTCCACGGGGTCTAGTGTCTATTATCATATGCAGAGTGGTGAATGAGTGAGAGAGGGATTGATTTTCGGACACAGGTCAAGATCCTGTTGGAGGTTTGCCTGAATAAACTTTCTTCTCAGAAAATATTTCAACATGTATGAATTGGTGTAAAAACCACTGATGACTGATTCTGCTCCGGTACTTCAGTTTCAAGGTCCTGGATGTAGCTATGCTCAGTTTCACATGTCTTCTCCAGTGAAAAGGGCCTATTACGTAAATGCAGTCATTGTTAATTTAATTGATTATGTCAAAGATTATGTTGTCATTCTTTTGACACCTTTACCTTGTGTGACGGTCCAATACATATCTATCTTTTACTGAATATATTTTCAAGGACATTTCATTATTCAACAGTGTTCACCGCCCACTGTCAAATCAAAATGTAAAATGTTTTTGGTGCTTTTACACCATCATTTATTGTAAATGTTTCCATATTTGTCAGAAGTCTAGTTTACTCCGACTACCGAGGCTTGAAACAGACCACAAGGGACAAATCTAACCTGGTACAACGTTAATGTGTTATCAAGCTGTTTGTGGTTGTTTTTTTTTTCTTCCCCCTGCAGCAGCCTACATGCCAAAAATGTTCCCGTCATCCTCCTTTCTGTGGACACTGGCCTGGCCTGTGAACTGGGTGTGTGAAGTGTGGAAAATTCCAGGTTTTCTGGAGGGGAGCAGTTGCGTATGTTTACTCCTCCATCTCTCCAGAGACATTAACTAGGTCAAGCGCGAATGAATCTGCCAACAGCCTAAAGAGTGCGTGGTGACAAAGATGGGGTGAGAAGGAGGGGTTGGTGGTGGGTGGTGGTGGTGGTGGGTGAGGGGGCATTTTCTGGACTTTGGGTCTCAAATCTCATAGTCAGGATGAAACGCTGTTACCTAATTTTAGCTCAAACACCGCCCCCCCCCCATGGCCCATTAACTTTCCAAGGAGGTCTGGATTCACGCAGCAGCATCAGTTGGAACTCAGCTCAGTGGGATTCTGGTTAAACAGTTTAATGGTCACACAGCTAATTATGTACAGCCACAAACTAAGCCAGTCAAGGACACTGAACATTACAGCCATTTATCCTGCACTAAATCTGCAAACCCCAGAACGTCTGAATGATATGTTCTCTCTTCCCATAAAGCACTAAATTTTCCATATATGTTTTTGTGCATGTGAATCTGCTCCTGCTTATGATTTCATACTGTGTTGGCTGCAGCGCGCCCGAGTTAAGCCCATCCTCTCTGTGGTATTTTCATTTAGTCAATAAAACGTGACCGTGTAGTGAGACTGTGTGTTATTTTTCCAGATACAGCTCTACAGCTTCCTCTGTGATAGATATCTGTGTCTGCAGTTGTGACTGCTTGTCTCCTTTTTCAAGTAAGAAGGCCAAGAAAGAGCAAAAAACACACATTACAGTAGTACAACACCAGAAAACCAACCTGACATTTAAGAGTATTTTTTAAAGGGTTAAACAAGTATGTATGTTGCATTATTTAAACAATTCTCTGTCAGGAGCAGACATATGTAATTATGTAAGAAAGATGCATGATGCAATGGAAACTGATGTACGTTTCAGTTTCAAATCTCTCAGATGCACATGTACAGTGGTAAAGGGGTGTGATCTGAGGGGAAATGGCTAAGCACGTTGAGTCTGACAACTGATCCTCAGGAGGACAGGTTTCAGCCAAATGTTTTAGGCTAATTTACAGGTCTGCTTTTCCACAAGGTCAGTAGGTTCAGGGTGTCACAGATGGCTGAACCCAGGAGCCACGGAGCTGGTATTTCTTAGCAAAGAGAAACAGAGGGCGGGGGAAGGGCTTCCAGCAGGTCAATGAGTTTGTGTACTTTTGTGCGTGCGTGTAAATGTGGAGAGTGTGTAGAGCTTCGTGCCTTAGTGTGTTTGTATTAGTGTAGAGTAACCAATTAGTGGATTAGCGTGTATTTCTGTTTACAAAGAGTAATTGCTAAACCAGAAACGACGTAGCCTCCGCTCAGAGTCGTCCCATTCATAAATTCATGTCACATGGGACTGATTTAAGAGTGAGGAGCACGACCAGAAAACACCAGCTCCTCCTCCCCCAAAATGACAAAAGACGCAGTGCGTCTTAACAGTATCTCTCCTGCACCTGACAAGGAAACACTTGAGAAGTAAAGTGAGCATGCACTTGCTGATGCTTAACATACAGTGACCTTTCATTGTCCTTGGCCTCAGTAGAGCTTTTTTTCTTTGTCTCCTATGAAAATATATAAGCTCTGGTCTGAGCCACCGCACACATGAAATTTCTTGCTTCTGCTGTGACTTAAGCGTCATTTGTCATGTCATTTTTGATTCAGTCTCATTCACTGAATGTTGCTTGTCAGTTTAAACAGTTAATGATATGTTGAATTCACACAAACAACTACATTAACAAGTAAAGTTGAACTCAGGTACCTCTTTAAAAATGTCTCCAGTCCGTTGTATTAGTGTTTATGGTTACACCCCGCCTTTCCGAAGCCCCGCCTTTCCGACAATAGACTTCCATTCATCGTAATAGCGGGGTTTTTAAGACTTTTTCTAAAGACATTTTCGAAAAGGCTACTGGGGGAAACCCTAATTTTTATTTATGATCCTTATTTCCTTTTTGGAGTCAAACGGATCATGTGCATAATAAACTGCAAAACAAGCAAATACTTCATATTAATGACATAAAGGCCTAACGTTCATTCTGCTTCTAGCCTCTAGCCTCTACCTGATCTTTTTACTAAACTTAACCAACTCCTTTCTTCATTGCCTAAGCCCAACCAAAGCATCTCCCTCAGTCAGCTGTCAGCACAAGTCATTTGCTGCAGATTCAGTCTCATTCACTGTGAGCTGTCGGAACAACGGTGTTTGTCAACAACGTGTTTAACAAGTAAAGTTGAAGTGGAGGTGCGTCGGAATGGAGAGCTGTCCCCAGTGTGGTTATATGGCGGCAAATGGTGAGCATTGGTCTCAGAAATGTCCAGTATTTGCTTCAAAACTACACATGTCACATGCTGTCATTAATATTTTTTCATAATCACTAACATGACAGTATTATTTTGTGTCTAGTTTATATTATTTCCTACTGGCATATCGTTTGTAGGTCATGTATGACAAACATTATGGGACATTCTGGCTTTGCGCTTTTTTTTTAGATGGTGACAAAATCTGTCTTCAAATCATGTATTTAGCTGTTGCAACACTCCTAAGGCTTTTCCCAGCAAAAAAAGAAAAGTAATGCGTACTTATGCACAGTGCATTTGCACTAAGATGAATTGAGTGACTGACACAGTTTGGGATATTTTGAATGAAAAGACCACAAACCCTCTTTCATTAGTGAAAGAGTACATAAACAACCTAACCCTAACCCCTCATAAACATTAGCATGTCATTAATTTATCTGTGGACTCAATTTATAAACATCTGTCAGCATGACTAGACATGTGTTTATTGCACTTAGTGCCTTATGTTCACCCAGTAAGTAATACTACACTGGAACAAAACTCTTGAATGTTGAAATGTCAGTGCAGTTTTAGTCAACTCACAAGGAAAGTTTTGTACATGCCATACAATTTTGCTTTTTTCATCATGAAACTTTTAACCGATGTATTGAAACACAATAGGTTAGTGCAGAATTTATTCCCTATTCAGTCCATTGAGCTTCTGCAGGAAGGCTTTAGAAAACCCTCCCAGCTAGCCTATTCTTACCGCACCTGACCTGACCTGACCTTTGGCATCTCCTTTTGAGTTAGAATGTAACAAGACACAGTGTGAAATGTGAGGTGTAGTTTGACCTGTCACAGAATTCATTTTCTAAAACATTCACGCAGAGCCAGCTAAAATGTCACACCTGAGCCATACAAACGTACATATCATCCTGAAAATCATGTGAATGAGGTCAGAGGGGCCAGGGTTCACTATGGGGCACAGATTGGTGACAAATTGAAGGAAAAAAAAACAAAAGAATGGAAAAGCCGGATAACAGTGACCCTGCCCAGAGGCCGTCAAGGGTCACTAAATGGTTAGATGAGTATAAATATAGTTTGAATCACACTCTCTGGCCTTCAAAATGAGGGAGCGGGACAACATTTTTGGAAGGAAGGTGATCCAGAGTTCAGAGACCTGCGGACTTCATCAACCATCCAGTCTTTTTGATGTTGCTGTTAGTGAAAAGTGAAGTAGCGTACATTCACTGAAGGGTTGTGTCCTTACTTGCATTTCTCATCTTTCTGCTAAGTTTAATAGGGAAACACCGTTCTGTAACATCTACTCAGTTTTCAAAATTGGGGCAGTTATCGGTCTGAGAAGTGAAGCTCACTTCCACGTTCAAAAAGCTGCAATCCCCTCGGCTTCCTCTGGGGGCTGGCTCCAGAAGGAAGCAACTCTCCATTGACTGCCATGTTAAAACAGCCGACTTTACAGCTTAAAAAAACATATTTACAGCCTGGTACCGCTGCTTCGAGGCCAGTGGACGGGTTCTCGGCCGGCCAACCGCCAAACCTCTCCAAATATGGCAAGTAAAATCCAACATGGCGCAGTACAAACCCCCGTAGTAGCGGCACAAAACAGACTCCTCCAAACCAATGGGTGACACCACGGGTGCTACGTCCATTCTTTTTACAGTCTATATTTTCAACCTGTTGTGTGAACTTTTTCACAATCATCCCTAAAGAAATGTATTTAGATTTGAATTTTCAACAATTTGAAATTGGTCATTGTTACTGCTCTGTAAAACAAGCTTTTTATTAGTGGTAATAAGGATATATCTAAAGTCATAAAAGGGGTCATTTGGCAAAATGAATACTTTTAGCTTAGTGACATAAATTGGATTTTGCCGGTAATACCTTGGTACCTTATTATTGGTAGTATTGGTCTTTCTATTCTTGAATTGGTGCAATGATCTCAGTATTTCATCCAAATTCCTCAATTTGTAACTCCAATAAAGGTAAAGAGGTCATAATTAGACAGATTAATGTCAAACATGAATGAACAAAGACAAAGAATGTTTTTTTTCAAGAAATTCTGCTCAGAGATCAATGGGGTGAATAAATCCAGTTTATTGTCTCTTCAGTCTGTCTTAGAGCAGGTAGCTGCTGCTGCTGCTGCTGCTGCTGCTGCTGCTGCTGCTGCTGCTGCTGCTGCTGCTGCTGAGCACATGTTCCATA
Organism: Decapterus maruadsi; assembly: GCA_030347415.2. Taxonomy (NCBI): domain Eukaryota; kingdom Metazoa; phylum Chordata; class Actinopteri; order Carangiformes; family Carangidae; genus Decapterus; species Decapterus maruadsi. The sequence goes on along the minus strand of CM064893.1, from coordinate 12,261,476 downwards.
TTCAGCCTCTAACAGAACATATAGGCAATATTGAGCTTGCCTAATGATACTTTACTCTTGTTCACCAAGGCTGGAAACCCATTGGTGCTCTCTCTGTTTCTGATGCCTTCCATCCATGCTCTCCCTGCAATTTGAGTGCTGACAACAAAAGAGTGAACGCATTATGAACTCAAGTTGAAAGCCTGTCATTATAAGTAGCACACTCGTGCCCATGCTGTGACTCACGAGCGTGCTTTGTTCAGCTTCCCACTCGTATTTGCACATGTCATCTGCTGCTCTGTCCTCCATCCATGCTCACGTCATAGGAGGCTGGCTGTCCTCCTACATCCCATGCAGAGTGTGTCCAGTTGGGGAGGCAGCCCAGTCCAAGTAAGCAACCTCTCTGTAGAGGCTGTGATCGACAGACACAGAGGGCCTTCATACTGCCTGTCTAATTACCAGGCCACATGGGGGAGAGGCAAATGGCACACGGTGTACGATATCAGCTCAGTGAGCTCCTTCACATCCTGCTCTGTGTTTGATTCTGTCCTTGCCTAAAGCCCGGCCAGAGAGCATCATCAGTGTCTTTACTGTCTTCCCCTTTAGTGCTCCAGTTACTCCTTCACATGCGCTCTGGCCGGAGCTCAGCAGCCTTTGTGGATGCTCTGGCAGACAGAAACAGAAATAGCTCCACAAATAGACCCATCCTTGGCTCACAGGGGAGCAGTAGCCCCACTTCTGTGTGCGCTTGCCTCCTATTTCGTGTGTGCCTCGGGCCAAAACAAGTTAGCTAAGAACCACAGGGAAATCAAATTTGGAATTATTAGATCGTAGGGAGAGTATCGAGGGAGAAAGAGAAATGTGTGCATAAATACATATTGTTATGAAAATAGGTTGATTTTTGGAGCGGTCTGTCAATAACACAATCTGGAGCATCTTAATTTGAAAATATGCCAAAAGTAGGCGGTTGGATTTACCTCACATTACCTGATGTAACTTCATGTAACCTTCTCTTTAGACATTCCTAATGTCTAGAAATAGGTTTGGTGTTTGCAAATTTGATCAGTGTTTGTGAATTATCAAGCAGAAAAAACGCAATTATTACCCTGTGAAATGTTGTATCTGAGTAGCTTTCATTCATAAATATGATAAATATACATTTTAAGTGTAAAATAGTTGACCTATTCTAATTGCTTATGATGAACATAACAAGCAAATAGAGATCATTATAAGTAGTTTGTATTATTCTGAAAGTATGTATTTTTGAAATGGACAGAGACCTCTGGTTTCTGACCTTTGAATTCATCCTTCCAACCATCATGACCTTGGGTATTGTATCATCTGTCTGTGGCAAGAACTCTATCCATCCATCTCAAACATCTCTTATAGGTCAAAGATAATGGTGACTGAAAGAGATAAAACAGACGTGTGTGGGATTTGCTGTCTGCCTCTGCACAGCTGAATTAAAACCAATACACTATTCCTTCTATTCTTCCATTTTTATTGTATTCAGTAGGCCTTAGGGATGATAAGATAAGATAAGGTTTTGATCAGAAAAATGTAAAGGCACGTGCAGCGCTGTAAACCAGGAGACAAATAGCATTGAATAAAATGAGTGAGTAAATGAGAACAGCCATTTATCTCCTCAATGCCATTAGCGTAGCGATTGGATTACTCAAGACCTGCTTTTTTCAGTCAGATATGTTATATGATGCTTTATGGATGATAGGAAGGAAATGACACTCGCGTCATGAAAATATGTGGAAACTGCAGTCTGCACACCAGCATAATGTGGAAGATGGAAAAACGAATTGAATTTAGATATAGTTTCCTCAATTTAGTGGGATTTAACTGTTAGGAGAGAGTGTTCGTTCAGTAAATCTCACACTGAGAGAGGATTAATACTGAGTTCTCTCAGCAAGGGCTGCAAATGAAACTGGAATAAAATGTTGATGTAGTTTCACCACGTGTGAAAGTGGGAGGTGAGAGACTGCCAACCACTGAGTCAAACCTCCTTCTGTGTGTCGGCTCCCAAACCATCTCTTTCTCTCTCTTTTTTATTTTTTTTAAATTCATTTTGGTGACAGACACAAACACTGTCTCTTCCCTGAACTCCATGTGTTCTTGAGCCACCGGCCTTTCAATGTCTGGGAAGGAAGCTACATCATCCTTCCTCACTGTCATAATGTGTGTTGCAGAATGTCTATTGTTGCTATAAGAAATATGTTTTTTTTTTCTCATTCTTCTCTTTTATGATATAAATAAGCTGTGTAGCCTATATTTGAGACATAGAAGACTAGAGCTCTGTAAATAATTCACAGCTGTGGCCTGAGCTACAACGAGGACTCCTGAGACTCCACCCAGGTCTGAGTTGAGAAATATGAAGAATAAAGTATCCCAGGACAAGAGAGGAGCATCAAAGCACTGCTCCATTATTAAAATGGTCTCTCCATCTGCAGACAGGGCCCTAAGGGCAGACTCACACCTACACAATCAGGTGCCCCACATGCGCACACTGAAGTACACAGATGCAACAAGCACTGAAATGCCATTAAAATGAAAGATGAGAGTGAAGTATTCTGGTCGTATGATTACTGTTAGCTCTGTGGGTACATCTAAATGTCACACAGACATCCTGAAAAACTGAAAAATTGAAATTTTCAGCTTGTTCCGTGTGTAACCAGACCTGTAACCCCCCCATCCCCATCCCCATGTGCAATAACCCCCCCCCCCAATCCACAACTGCACTATATATTTATTTAATATATTTTTTAATATTCTTGTTACCCTTGTTACCCCATATATATATATATAATGTGTTTGTATGTACTGCTGCTGTGGCTGCAAATTTCCCCATCGTGGGATGAATAAAGGCATACTTTACTTTACTTATTTGCATTTACACTTGACAGATATTTGGCTGCAGTTAGTCAGCTCAGGTGGGAAAGTGTAAATGTGCCTTACATGAATATCTGCGTCTGATAATAGTGGAAGGAAATGAAGAATTGACAGCTTATTTATGCCTCGTCTAATGCAAGAGAAGATAACATATGCCTTGGCTGTCTAGACTGCATTAGTCATTCTTGCTATAGAGTTTAAGGTTACAGACTACACCCCAGACTCTCATGCCATAAATCTTTAGGTCATACAAAGTAGCACATTTATTTGTGACTCTGCATCGCACAAAGGCTCAGATGTCCTCTGCAGTGAAAAGTATCAACGGAGCCCCTCTTTGAGTCTGGCCTGGACCAGCACTCGATCACAAACACAAAGTGCTCAAACACCAAAAAAACAGAATCCCTCCCTTATTTCCTTTCCTCCCTTCCCTCTCCCCATGTCTCTACACCCCCTCCTCCCTTCTATGGGTGAGTAATCAGTGGATGGATACTGGAAATGCCTCCCATGGCTGACCTTATAAGGCTCTCAGGAAACTGCTGATTTCAGGTTTCAGGGCTCAGATAGCTTGCCTTTTTACCTCCATTGCTCCAGTCTTCCCCCCGCCCTCTATTACCACCAGCATCCTGTCTTTATCAGCTCATATTTCACACAGGGGAAAGGCCCGCGCTATACTCACTCCACAAAGGCCTTCTCGCAGCATGAATCCTCAAGATAACACATTGGATCTTTGCCTGCTGGCATACTGGAAGCGTCTATAAATTATAATGTGGATCTGCTCTGCTAATGGCAGGGTGCAGGCTATATGTTACCCCCCCACACCCAAAAGGTCTTTGTACTTTGTGTCTAACATCCGTCTTTCAAGGCCATTCACAATAATATTAACTCTCTGTTCATATAAACTCGGCTGATAGATGATTAAAACCAATTAAAGAGTTGTTTACAATGATTTGAAGTTTATTAAGCAAGTTAATAATATCTACAGTATCTCACCTTCATTGACCAGGGTGAGGCTTCCATGAGCTCAGGCAACTATTTATTCTTTCTCTTCGCCTTATGGTGGGTTCACTGTTACTGTTGGCTATCTTTGGAATGAAACCCCAGCTGCAATAAAAGTTGTCAAAACCTGATTGACAGCATGGTTTGGGTATATTTTTACATACAAAGATATGTCAGGCGGCACTGTGAATTTCCTGTTTTTGAAAAGCAGATTTGTCCTTTTTGGGGGGTTATAACAATTGGCTCATTGGATAGTGTTACAGCTGCAGTAGGAAGATAAAGGTATTGGTTTTGAATTATGGTAAACTAACATTTAAATAAAGGGAAACTGGTATTACTCATGCACATACTGTTCATGAGGAAGTGCTACAACATATAGGAAAACAAGATCTAGATAGTCTTTTGTGGCCCCAAGAGGGGCTGTGCAAAATCTAATGAATGGCCTCAAGTGAGGATGGGGATGGCTGGGCCTGAAGAGTACAAGTTTGAACATGAAAAACTCAGGGAGTGTGAGTCAGAGAGACGCAAGCTTATCAGGCCTTAGCAGACCTCTGTGGCCACCTCTGCCTGAAGCAAGCAACTCGAGGCTGTATTATCTGCTACCCCCATAAAACACCTGGGTCTTTCAAAAAAAAACTATCACAGGTTGTGTCGCATTGTGGGTACTGTAGCTGCCAGTTTGTGACGGGGAAGAAAATGCACAATTCTGCTGCATCGGCTTTGAACATCCATTGTGAGTCTCAGAGGCAGAGCAATGCTAAAGCAGACTGAAAAACTGTGAACAACACCGAGTAACTCGAGGGTCCTTTCCACCAGTTTAACATTCCTTTTCGGCCTGAACGATGGCCTGTCATTTGGGGAAAGTTGAGGAACTAAAATAAACAACAGTATCACTGGGAAGAGTTTAAAGGGATATTCCAGCGAGAGATGAAGTCTGCTGACCGCTAGCTTCTCTAGTTGTAGCAACTTTAGCAAGTCTATTTTTCTCCACACGCAAACCGCGATCAAAAAGCCACTCATAGCCTCAAACAGAAGAGCACCAAATGTCATCAACAGTAGACAAACAGGGTCCCAGCACGTAATACGAGGCATCAAACATTTGTTAGCTTTGCCTGGTTTCTATTGAAAAGAGACGAAAACAACTCACCCACCTCTCCTTCAGTTATACATTATGCAGCAACTTTCCGCGTCCAGGTACTGACAACACACGTCCGAGTCCGACTGGCACCACTGACAAAACACATCTGAGTCCTCCTGGCAGCACATTCAGCATTCAGTTTCAGCAGCCATGGTCAGGCAGTGAGCACACATGACCACTCGAACGCCCAGGCCCAGCACATAGACTCCACCGGCAGATCTGCCTCTTTCACTTCTCTCCTCCATTTCCTTCAGCCCGTCTTCGGTAAACTCGGTCGCAAACTGATAGGGGCGCCCATCGAAATGAAACCAGTCGTTGTTGTTCTCAAACTGCCTAAATTCTGCCCAGGGTTGGGAGGGTTACTTTAAAAATGTATTCCAGTACAATTACAAATTACCTGTTAAAAAATGTAATCAGTTACGTATTCTAAGTACCCCAAAATTAAAGTAATGTAACTGATTACTTTTAGTTACTTTTGGATTACTTTAACACCAAACATATGCAAATTAAGTCACGCAGCCATCACGCTTCAATTCACGATGACCATAGATGTAGGCTATTATACATCCATAGACCGTTAATATAATAGCCTACATCCATGCCATAGACTAGATCACTCTGGAAACAGGAAATGAAACGCACCGAGCATCCGGTAATTAAAGTAAAACACAATGAAGGGGAGGGTAGCTTATCACAGTTTATCGCGCAAGAAAGTCACAACAAACAGGTTTTGCACAATGGTTTGCACTTTGCACAGATAAGCTAAGTCTTAAAATTTGTGCAACACCTTCTCATCACAATCCACGCCATCTAGAAGCCTACACAGATCAGCTGTTATTTTAACCCAACTCATCCTGATATTAATCCACACTCAACCGAAGCAACAGTAATGTGAACTGTACTCAACAAGCTATGATTACAAGGTTTACAACAGTGACAGACATGCTGTGCAGTGTGTGTGTGCGCGCGTGCGTGTGTAAGAAAGAGAGGGGGAGAGAGAAAGTAGGTAAAAGCTGCTAACTGTTAGCTGACCGTGCTACCGTGGCTCAGGCGTCGGTCTCGTCAGGTAAAAGCTGCCGTTTATTCCTCAGATGAAGCTCATTAAGTTGTTCTCCGGTACAGTTATCCACAACTGCTGTTGAATTAGCCGCTAAACTGCTGGACGCTAAAACCGAGAGGCCGTCTCTGTGTTTACATTCACGAAAGCAACGTAAACGTACGTGCCGTTCACAATCAGTAGAGTTACGTAATGACGCAGCGTAGTGCAGAGCTCCGTCTGTGATCACCTCTGAAATAGACGGCGAGTGGCTTCTACGGCCGCTACAGCCCGTGGTTGATTTTAAAAATGTGAAGTAATCAGCTAAGTAATCTCCGTTTTTGTCAAATGTATCTGTAATCTGATTACAGGTTTTTTTTTCTGTAACTGTAACGGACTACAACTTTACCTTTACCTGTAGCCTATCCTGATTACGTAACGCCGTGCGTGTATTCCGTTACTCCCCAAGCCTGATTGCTTTATTAGCCTATGTTACAGGCAGTCTCTGTTATGTCGTCCTGATCTCGAGTGTGCCTCGCGTCTAATGTGCTTGTTTGCATGATTTTGTCCCACAAATATCAAAAGTTGCAAATGCCCGAAATCCGTTCATTTCCCTGTGAACACTCGATAGTAACTTTTATAAACTGAGAGGCAAAATGCACAGGAACTTTGACTGCGTTGCATGGAGTAATAATCACACATTTTCATTTTTGAGCTGCTGGACTCTACTTGACCCAATAGTCGCTTCCATGCCAGCTGACTACCACTGCAGTAACAAGCAGACGTCACAGAAGGGACAACACGGCTGCTGAGTTTATGCAGTTTGAGAACAACAACGAGAACAACATTTCGATGGGCGCCCTTATCAGTTTGAGACGGGCTGAAGGAAATGGAGGAGAAAAGTGAAAGAGGGAGAGATGCCGGTGGAGTCTATGTGCTGGGCCTGGGGGGTTTGAGAAGTCATGTGTGGTCACTGCCTGCTAATGGGTGCTGAAACTGAATGTTTGTGCTGCCTGTCAGGCTCTGACGTGTTTTGTCAGTGCCTGGACGCTATGCTGGACGCGGAAAGTTGCTGCGTAACGTAAATTAAATTATTATAAGTTAAATTTACACTGGAATATCCCTTTAAGGAGTTTGAGACCCAACTTTCCAAATGGCTTGGCTTCTTAGATATACTAAAACCTGCAGCCTCTCTGGATTCCTGATGCTGCTGTCACTTGCCAGGAAGCTTAGCATAATACATTTTAAAATACACATTACACTCAAATAAATTATTATTAGAAGATACACGTCTGTATCCCATGATTCACATTTAAATTTAATAAGCATCTAACTACATGCAAAAAAATGCCACATCATTCACATTATTCAGTTTAACAGTCTCTTGAGTCTCCATGTGATGCCACTTGTTGAGAGCAGAGTAGCTAATTAAAATGATTAGAGAGGTAGCGGCTCAATTTTTTTTTTTTAATGAAATTTGTTATTCTAATGCAGAGAAATTAATCAGTCCCTTGGAATTAGCCATTTTGTGATTTTCTGTCAGGACCAATTGAAACCTTGCTGTTCATTTGGTTCAAATGTACCATGTGAGCATGCATCCATTCCTGCAGGTTGGTATTTGATCATTGGACTAAGTGCATTTTATGTGCAGTGCTAATACACAATTTTGAGGCAGTCTACATCACATATATTCTGCTTCGTACTTTTTTTTATTTTGCAAACAAAACACAAGATTTTTAGATGCATTGTTAGCTCTTTTTTTAAATAAACAATTTAAATACCTCCTCAAACACTTGTGATCCAGACGTGAGCTATTTGGATGTTTTATTTAGCTGAGGTATTACGCAAAGCACATCATCAAACAAGGAAATTCCACCTCAAAAATAATTTTGTGTCCTCATTGGTGGAGTTATACTATGATCATAGCCAAAAAGAAAGGTGCTTTTTTTAAATGTGTTTTCTGAAGCTGTGTCATAAAGATAAAAGGTTTCATCTTGATTGATGCTTCAACCAGAGAGCAGTTGGCTCGATATTCAGCTTGAGCACTTCTGAACATGAACCCAGACTGTTCTCATAAAGAGGGGATATAATTGCAAAGCGTGGTTTGTTTGAAGGCATAGTTATCCCCTGCCCCCAAACGCAGTCTGCTCCACCTCAGGGAAGGTTGTTTAAACATTTTTTTTTTCTTTTTAGGTCCTTAACACTCCAAAGTAGAGACAGACACATGTGGGGGTCCCCATTTGATCTTGGAAGATTTAAGTTATACCAGTTCTCGCATGACCAGTCTTTTTTAAAACTAAATGAGCCCAACAGGAGGACAGGAGACTTTGCTCAAAGTAGTAGAGAAGAACATTTATACAACATGAAGCGTCTGAGAGCTCAATGGCAGTTACTGTTCATTTCCCTACAATACATTTATGAGCTTGCAGAATACTTTGAATATCAAATCATTCACACAGAAAATGGTTGTTTAACTCCGAGCCACTCTTTTCAAACACAAGCTGGCCTTTTGTTAACCGACACGAATCATTACTTTTCTCTGGATTCCATCACAGTGAAGGCTGTGCCGGGATACTTTAGTCTCAATGCAGTTATAATGAAAGAGCTGCAGTCACACAACACATGAGTACTGTTGTGGTAACAAAAAAGTGCTACAGCTGCCTCACACTGAATGGCTCACGCAGCAATAGTGCTTTTAAGGACACGCATCTGGGCAACAGGTCTGTCAAGACCGACATCTTTTGAAATCAAAGGATCGAAAAAGAAAAGAAAAGAAAGACCTGCCCCCAGAAGAAAGCATGCAGAGTAGTGACGTCTTGAAAGCGACGCATTGTTACATGTCTCACTCCTCTTCTTGTGGTGTAGTGCTATAGGCAGCCGGATGGGCCTCAGGAGTTTCCACACCTGGAACTCATAACTCTTAATGGTCTATTGCGACAACCACTCTGCCATTAACACATGTCTCTCTGATACTAAATAATACAGCATTTGCTGTCTGGCCTCTGTCTCAGTGCAATAACAGACTTATATTTATCTAGTTTGTTTGGGGCTTTCTTTGTAGGAAAACTACACATTACTTTAAAACAGCACATGCTGTATTATCTCCACCCACTGTGTACTGCACTATATTTCACTAAGTCCGGTATATGAAGTGTAATAGGGATCCACGTACCTGTAGCGAGCTGTTACAGTGAGAAAGTGATCATGTTTCTAATTTGAATGTGTTCTGACTCTTATCGTCTCAGTATGCAAAGATGTGGTTTTTACTGGAAAGATGAAATTGCTGTTCACAGCGCTCATAATGCTCGTCTAATGACTTAAAAGCAGAGTGGCTGCTTTTCAAATTGCTGCTAAAACATTTTGGATAATGAAGCGGAGAGAACTTTTACAATCATTAAGAGTACTTTAGCTCCACAATAATACCCTAACATAGATATATCTCTATACACATGGTATATTTAGATTAGATTTTGCCTCAGTAGTGATTCCACATGGGATCATGATCATTTATATATAAGTGATTGTTTTTGAATTATAGCAAAAAACAAACACCATCATTGAACAAGAGAGAGAAAGAATTTTATAAACCTGAAAACTGTGGCTTCATCATTGTGGGGATTCTGATTTAGTTTCAGAACAACTTTATTGTCCATCACAAATATAAACAATAAATATTTTAAAAAACACACACACAAGCACATACTCACTCACATACCTAAATTAAAACAACAACGGTATTAAGACCTTTCTTTAACAGCAAAAGTGAACAAAGATTTTGCTATACATACAACATTATATCTTAAGAGCACATGTCCTGGAAAGACTGAAAATCCTATTCTTCATTAAGGTGACCTTTTGTGAGAACATATGGTTATGCAGTTAGTATAGACGTGGAGCGCCCCAGCAGCCTGCAATAAAACTGTCACATGGCATTTACAGACAGACACACTCCTCTAATCAACCTACTTTCATGTGTCTCACAGTCTTATATAACATGATTCCAATCACAGCTCAGGCACACCGCCACTTTGCCCTAGGAGAACCCTTCCTCCCAGCACTGACATGTCTTACAATAACAGACACAGAGCACAGTGCAACCATGCAACCTCTGTTCTTTTGTACCATAGGTGTGCATAACTCCCTCTGGGGAGGTGGTATTTTAATTAAGCTATATTATTATATTTAAGGAATGATCTTTTCATTTCTGTGATTTATGCTTATTCACTTTTCTTGGTGAGACTTGGTACCACCCTCACATCTCCACATTAAAAAAGTTCCTTTTTACTTCAATCCTTTTCACAGTATTTGTATGGATTAAAACAAACAATACAGTGTGTTTATTACTGAAGTAGTGAATAAAATGGACTGTTAAATGACTTATTTATTTATTTTTACTTTTGGTTTCCTGTCATTGAGCAAATTGAATGGTATCAATAACTCTCAATAAGTAGGTCAATAAGAGCATTTGCCACAATGACAAATAGAATTTTATAATTATGTTTATTCATTATCAATAACTGACAAGGCCACCTGTTATATAAGTGTGTGTGTACGTGTGTGGAATTCCCTTTGGTTAGAGTAATGTGGAATCAAGGTTGAAAGACACATAAGGGAGATCCATATGCAGTATATGTTGTACAAAAAAGGTATTAAAAAAGGTACAAAAACACTTCTTTTAAATACAAATAAAAATCATTAAAAAAACACAGACAAGTCCACAAACAGTTTTTTCCTTGTGATCCATGTGAAGTTCTTTCTTCAGGAGAACAGCAGGACTTTCTGCAGCGTCCTCCTGAGCAGCACTTTCTCCACAGGCTTGCTATCAGGGATCATATCGGCGCTCCTCTCTGCACTCAGCTGGATCTCCGGCCTTTTCTCCCTGATAGCCTGCAGGCCGGCCTGAGTGACATTCCTGCAAAAGTCCACCTTGACCTCCTCCAGACTATTCCCATGAGCCACAACACCTTCCTGCAGGCTGCAGTCGGTGATGCGGACACAGTTCTCCAGGTGGAGGCGGCGTAGCTTCCTGCAGCTCTGCAGAATGGAGATCACATCCTGGTCAGTGATGTGTCCACAGCCAGACAAGGTTAGCTGGAGCAGGTTGGGGCACCTGTGTGCACACAGTGGTTGTGACGTTATTAACCAATGACAGGTTTGCACACATGTGATGAAGATCAACAAGTAGACCTGTTTTGAGTCACCCTTACTCATCACACCTTAGGCTATATTACACGACAGAATGAGTTTGTTTGGAGAAGGACTAGTTTTGAGTAAGCTATGCTGTTTGGCGTGTGGGAGGATGAATGCACTTCAGATCTCTTGACTAGGATCAGATAACAGAGGTGAACAATATACTGTAGATCAGGGGGTCTGATCTGAGCTATACGTGAATGAGATATATCCAACACCACTGAGAGGCAGCAACACGATCTGTTTAAAGACAGACGTTTCAATACCCCGAGCAAGCTATTTTTTCTTTACACTGGGTCCCACTGGGCTCATATGTTTCCGTCCTTTAACAAGCTTTTGTGAATAAATGGAGTATGTTGCTATTGCACAGAACAATTGCAGGATGTTTGATGAATACAGCATGTTAAAAAACAAAACAGAACAACAAAAAAACATTTTCTAACCCTAAATTTCGTAGGAATTACTTCTAAAAATTAATGTGAATTGTTTCTGTGAAAATGCATATGTGTAACTGCTTATTTCCACCCAGTATGAGGAGTGCACTGCAGCCTACTGGCAGGCTGGCAGTACAGAGCTGGCAGACAGACACTCAGATGGCTACGGACCGGGGATGTCATTCACGTTCACTGATGCAGATTACATAAAGACTTACATAATCTTACCACTTTACCACATGTGAGCCAAACATATTCCAGTTGCCTGCAAGTGTTTGAGGCTGCTGCCCCAGTAACCTCTGAACATGGGATAGCATAGTCAATCCACGTGCTCCGTTTCATTATTGCAATGGAGGCGGGGGGTTATGTGGGGTTTTATCAGCGATGTGACTGCGAAGTATTGACATTAAAAGAAACAAGGAGGAGGAAGAGCAGAATGACAGGAGCTCAAAGCTGGTGGCATTTAGATTCAGCTGCACTCTGTGCGCGTGCCTCGGGACTGGAGGCATAAGACGGTGGTGAACATGATAGGTGTAAAAAACATCATCAACTTTTGTTACATAATCCAGCCCCGACAGCCACTCGGTTTGCACACATACATTTCACAAGTGTTGTTGCTTTTAACACTCAAAATCAGGTGACTGCCTATTGTTTTAAACTATCCTCTTCAAATCCACTTGCCTTATTTTTTTCTCTTTGCCCTGCCTGTTGACAACTTATGCCACAGAAATGTCTGCATGTGTTTCCCTGTTTCCACTGAGACCTGATGTATTTCCCATTAAAACACACTACACGGAGGGGCAGTCTGGTCTGAGTTGAGCACAAGCAGAGCACCCCACCACTAACCTGTAATCATCTCTCTAATGACCTCTTTGGTTTCCTGACGGGTATTCTGTCTGGTCAAATTATCCAGTGAACTCGAAAAGGAACTGAGACGTATATTTAACACTCCCCTCACTTGCTCTTGCTAAAAGAAAATGTTTCTTTCGAACATCCTAAATAGGTTTTGTGTGTCTTTTTACTGTCTTAATTTGGTGGTGACCATTTCTAAAAGCAGCTGTCAGCTAATAATATGGTCAGAAGTCATAACTCATAACCTAAAAAATCACTCATATGTGCTTGTGTTCAGCTTCTAAGACAACGCATAAATTTATCCAAATGGTGGAATGAAACTACTCGGAAAGATTTAACCATTAGAGCCAAAGCTTCTTGTGCCACCCACTGTGCAACCTACACTACATGGCACGTTTAACATGTTAATTCATGTTACATAAGTCCAATGCTGTGATGTCAAGATAATCTAAATCAAATTACTGATGATAATTGATTAACTGCACCCGTTTTGTGCAAGAGGAGAGGAGCATTACACTAGAAACTGCACATAAAGAGGACCGCTGACATGCTATGTACAGTTTTTTCCATGGAGATAAAAAAAAAGAAAAAAGCCTGACATGAGCTTGGCGTCAGAGTTTGCGTGGAGTCTTATCCAGGAAGAGGCAGGCAGAAACAGATGCACATGTTCATTCCTCTGACAGCAACAAAGAGCCAATTGTAGGCTCCACCTGCCTGCGTAAATATCCAGTCTGCAGCTGACTAGGAGGGTCTGCAGCCAAATCACTCTTTATCACCCCCACAGCTTCTCTGTGTCCCCTCCCACTCTGTCACGTGCACTTGCTTTCTTCTCCCTCAGACTATTTGGGAGGGTTTATCAGTATGCAGTGAGTGTGCCTTGAGCGCGTTGAGATACAGGGACCCAGACAAAGTAGGTGGTTCTAGTTTTGACTGGTCTTCCGGCTCGCATGTCTTGCGTCTCAAATTTCACAATACAGGAAATCCTCACAGGGCCATACACTGAACTGCATGAGCCAGCCCCTCTTCCCTCCTCTCCTCTCCTCTCCACCCAGCCAGCTGCAGCGGCCATGCTCCCTCACATCAACGGTTATTACTGGCTACCTCGAAGAAATTATCCAGAGACCTCATTACGCCTCTCCAGGCTGACTCCTGCATGCAGCCAGCGCACGGGGGCCAAAAGCCAATAAAGCTACGTTTCAGTGGCCTATCAAATGCAACTGTCACATCATTGAATAAATATAATTTGATATCTGACCACAGTTATGTTAGTTAATAGAATTAGGCTTATGTCCCACAGATGTGTCATTTTTCTGTTTCTATAGCCAGCTCCAGATACACCATCTGGTTCTAATGATTTTCTTCCCTGCTGCCTAACACTTGACATGGCAGTTTCACTAATGCATGCTCCTCCAAATAGAAAATTATTTTGTTCCCTGGGGTGGGTGTGAATGATTCTGAAAAACTGATCATGCCTGAGACATGTCTGAAAAGAAAGAGAATTTCTAAACCAAAATTCAAAGTGATCTCCTGCAAGCATTTTCACATTACAACAAAGAAATAATAGTAGGGCGCCACTTAGCTCAGTGGGTAGAGCAAGCGCCCCATGTACAGAAACTACGGTTCTCTCTCCCCAGTTAAAATCCCACATCGGGGTGGCCCTTTGCTGCGTGTCATTCAGCCTCTCTCTGTCTCTCTCAACTAAACTGTCAATTAGAGGCAATAAGCCCCCAAACAATATACTTAAAAAACTAAAAATTGTATTGTGGATGTTTTAGAGTGGTGTTAATTAAACTGGTCACGTTTGATACCAGCCTAGTTGGGTCATGGGATAACTATGAGGGCTTGTATATAAGAACCAATGAGATTCAAGCTGAGGAAGGACGGTTTGCTTATTTTATATGACCTATTTTTCCATCTTCATAGATGTGAATTCCTAGCTGCAACCTGCACAGGTTACGACAGGTCATAGACATTGGTTTGTTTACATCACGAGCCAGAAAGTCACCAGTGCACCATCCTGGTGGTGTATTTTGTCACTGACCATTAAAAATATTGTTTTGTCTGGTGTCTTCTGAAATACATGAAAAAGTAGAGGGAAGCCACACAGAGACACTCACATGAGGCAGACATGGGCCAGGAAAGTGCTGACCAGGCTCTCATGTTTGCTGCAGATGTCCCTCTGGAACGAGCTCTTCATCCAGTCCTCGATGTTGCACACCTGCAGGACCCTGCTGGAATACCAGCAAATAGTCAAGTAACGCAGTGAAGGTCCCAGCACAAAGTTGTCTCTCCTCAGCTGACACGGCGAGCTGAAGCGGAGTAGATTCCAGAGGCCGGGGTCCAGGAAGACCTCACGCATATGGTGACAGGTAAAAGACAAACTCCTCCGGCTGTCCTTGTCCAGGAAGGAGAAGAGGTGAAGGAGACACTCATGGTTGAGCTGGGTGAGGTGCATGGTGAGCTGTCCCGGGACAGAAAGAGGGGCCTCGTCCCTGGGGCGGCAATAGGCCTGCTGGCAGACAGCAACAATGAGCCCACAGCCTGCATTGTGTGGCCTAGATACATGATGCCTTCTCAGGCACATGCTGGAGGCCTGCACATATAAGGCTGTGGAGTGCAGGCTATTTTGGGAAGACAACTGCCGGTGTAGTCAAAGATGGAAGTGTTTGAGCCATACGCTCCCTTTCCATCTGTCATGGCTCGCAACAGACAGCAAGCAGTGGAATGGGCCAGATGTTTACACTGCCCTGGCCTAATTCTCACATACAGACAGACAGACTGACATGTAAAAAGAGAAACACCCCCAAAATGCACTGTCATACAAAAACACTCCTCGAGTGAAAATGTGCAGCTGTTATTGAGACTTCAATCCCCTCCTAAATGTTTTGTGTGATTTCTTCACATTGATGTTTAACCTTCAGTGTGATATGTGAGGACAGTTTGACACAGGAAGGCTGTTTTTCAGCAAGGGAGAAAGAAAGTAGAATAATAATTAAAAAAAACTTTTAAGGAGGCAATTAAATTTGAAGGTCTTAATCTAAGAGTCCTAACACCTGTGTCCTGAGGGGATGTTTCAGTTGGATGCTGTTTCAGTTACGTCACACTTCCCTGTGAGGCAAAATAATGTAGGCTACTTCACACCCAACAGGGTGGCGCAAAACTCATATTTCAACACAAACCAGTGTCTGTTACTGTCGCCTGTACTGTGGCAGCTTTACGACACAGCTTTAAATGACCCATTTTTTTATGACGTCAAATGTTTCCCTTTGAAGACAAATACCGGTGCTAATAATTCAGACCTCACCTAAACCTGGTAGGCTACACCCTTCATGTGAGTGAAAGTCACGAGCACAAACACTGTTACGTAGCACTTTGCCTGAAGGAACACGGTGAACTATGACTCAGTCTGAAATTGCTCAATTGGAACACAGAGGACATACTGAGATGGCAAAAGGAAAAATACCATTATATACCAGTCATCAGTCCACGCTACTCTACTGGCTACGTTCTGTTCCACTTGTTATCATCAACCTGTGAAAAACACCCGGGACATTGGGAAATGCCCCCGTTGGGAAGCTGCTTTCACTCTGCACTCTGACGCTCCGTGTCCACGAGCACAAAACACAATGCAGTGTGTGAGCTCATTATTAGCAGCTGTGATGTAGCCTCTGAGAGGAAGAGCAAAAGGAGGAGAAAAAGGCCACTTGTGTCATCATTGAGGGACGGAGTATAGCGAGCCCACGGCCACCTGTGAGCAGGCGAGGACGAGCAGCTGTTCATCAACATACAGGAGCGCTTGTTTCTGCCTGAGCGAGAAAGCTGACTGGCTGGCACGTGTCCCGAGGGGAGCTCTTATGAATGTGTGTGTGTGGGTGTGTGGAGATGTTCGCTAGAGGGAGGGGGGAAAAAACAACAAAACATGGGCATGGTAAAAAAATAAAAAATAGTGCTCACTCTCTCCTCTAAGGTCATACTTGAACATATCAAAGCCTGTTTTTCATTACAGGCCATAATAAGGGTGATGGGCACATAAACACGAAGCAGCTTCTGGTGTGCGTGTGCCCAATAACATCCTATTACATCACAGGTAAACAAGTCAATATATGAAGATTATGTTTGAATTTGGAATATTTATCATTTTATATTTTTGATTTTAAATTTAGATAAGATAAAATGTATTTACAAAAAAAAAACCTCCAATAACTGTAATGCTACTTAAATCATAAGTAAACAATGAGTCCTTGGGACTTGTTTTTCTGGGTTTGGCGGCTGCAACCATCGATCATTTTCATTTCTCACTGGAAAATCATTTAGTTGACATACTACTTTAAAATAAATAAACACGAAATATAATTTCCCAGAGTACAAGATGAGGTTTTGTATAATAATAAATAACTTTTCTATCCAAAAACCAAACATAACTTCACTGTAATACCAGAAAAGGAAATGCAACAAAACCTCACAATTGAAAAAACAGAATGTAAACAGGTCTTAAACAATAAATCTGTTAACTGTGTAGATTATTATCATGCCGATTGACTGAGTTGAATCTGCCTCCACTGTTCTAAAGCTTACTTTTCAGTGCACGGCAAACTTACATCTGGGAAAACAAATTAATTGTGTAAGAAATGCACAAATAAACTCAATCTTGATCTAAACCTTGATATTTTTCTTTACAGTTCCACATCATTACCTAATGGATACAAAGGTTTCGGCTGCTAAAAACTGACTCAGTCAAGATAAACAACCTTATCTACCCATTTAGGTTTCACTGACACAGATTGTCTGGTTGTGGCAATGGACTGCCTGAATGACTAAAGGAGATCGGAGGAAGTTAATGAGTGTAGTTGTTGTTGTTTTTTAAACCAATGATTAAAAAAAAGAAGACCAAGCATTTGAAAAACAAAAAGATTCTCCTTCTGTATTTTGTCATGTTCACTTGTGTCATTATACAGATACATAATTTAAAAGAGAATTTAATCTGGGCTTGTCTTTCAGCCCATTTCAGATCAACATAAAATGTTAAAAGATTCTCCAGCACCGATACAGACAAACAAAACAATTTGAGAATGATCATTTCTTTCACATTGGTTCTGGTCAAGAGGTTAAAACAACTTTCTACAGCCCTAATGAGCAATTGTCAGTCGATAAATGCATTGCATTCTAAATCCTAATTTCCCCTAATACCTGGAAAAAAGAAACTATGAGATTCTTGAGAGGTGGAAAATATAAAATTAGAAACTTTAAAAACAACAAAGACTCCAAATATGTTACAATGACACACTGTCTGAATCTCATCAGTCTAGGATAAACATTGGACCAAGGCTAAAGCTTTACTTCATTACTTTAAACGATCACCTTTGGAATCTATTAGGTACGGAGAAATCTACCTCTCTGAGCAATATAACATCAAGGTAATAAATGTAGAAAGTCATACTAAACAAACAAAAAAAAATCAAGCAGCAAATTATACATGATGCCGTCATGCAAGTCATACAAACAAAATAGTTGCACATATATTTAACGTGAAAATTAACTATCGTAATCAAGCACTGTGAGAGATGTGGCCGAGGTGGAGCCAAGGTGGAGCCGAGGTGGAGCCCAAATGGAGCGAGGAGCTGGTCTGAGGCCGGTGAAGCCTGAGAAATCACTGTGCAACCATTTGTATAGCTTGGCTAGCTTCCTCCGTTGTGGTCTTGTCTGAGGTATCGCTATCTGCTTCGGCCTTTACTGACGCCGTGTCAGCTTCAGCCAGTGGAGCCACGTGTTTGCCAACATTTTCCAGCGTGGCATTATCTGAGGCTTTCTCGTCCAAGGGAACTGCGTGTGAGGCTGACGCATCCGTCAACACCCTGCCTGTGGCTACTGCGTCTCCTACGGCCTTGTCCTGAGCAGCCGCTTCTGAAGAAACACTGACGCTGTCCACAGCTGCTGTGTCCACAGCAGGTTTGTTTGTGTCTGTGCTGTTCGTGGCAGTCATGTCTGGGGCCACCTGGCCGGTCCTCTCCACGTAGAAGAGGATGTAGGCCTTGGCTTTCCTCACTGCATCCTCATTGGTCAGAGTTACTGTGCTGTCATTGAAGTGGTACCAGCCGCCCTTGTGGCTGCCATATGCTGTATAATGCCCCGATCCAACCCTGTGAACACAGACGTATACGTTATGTTCTGCTCCGTGGCTTCCGACAGAGACGAGATCTATTGCTGCTGAAGCGAGAATGATGCGCTCGGCTACGCAACAGTGCAACATCACCACTCGGAGGCCAAGGGTAAAAACAGCAGCACTTAAATTAACAGTTGCTCTTGGCATGTCTAAACACATTTTCAAGGACTCTCAGCCTAATGCCTTTCAGCATTTAGTGGCTTCATGAATTTTTAACCAGCAGCTGTCCACAAGGCTTTTTTACCGCGGTGGAGTGACTGACAGCCAACAGCAGCGGCAGGCAAAACTGATCAGCAGACAATAATGTACAGATTCACAGTTGATTTATTTATTTTTCCCATGTGGGGACACAGCTGTTAGTCGTGCTACCATGGTCACAAATGCAAATCTAGAATACATCCGATATCAAGATGCTGCAGCTTGAGGCTCTTGTAAAAGCTCATTAAAAAAGCAAATTAGAATTACACAGAAGACACTTAAATCCTGCAGCTGTGGATATCAATTATAACTTGTCTCTCTGTGACTTGAAAGTAAGATACTTCCCAGACAAGCACGTGTAACTAATATAACAGTTTCATACATTTTAGGCACTAAAATAAATCACGAGATCAAACCTGATAAACACTGAGGATCTACTCACCCAGAGCCATGATGCACGACGACAGCAACAAGGTCATACAGGCAAGTCCCAGGTAATGAGTTCTCTGGCTGCAAATGTAAAAGAGCGAGATGAGAAAATTCCTCTCTGAACTTTCAGTTCCACTCACACCACTGTCGCCCAAAGATGAGAGCAGACAGAGAAGAGGGTAGAAATACAGTGTATGGCTTTGAGTGGGCATACGAGCCAGAGGTCTCACTTCCATACTGGTTGATACATGAAAATAACGGCAGTCTAAAATCCAAACATCCTGGGTGGTATAGAGGCCTTATAATAAAAGACTGATTTTTTTTTATATGTGGAGAAGATGCTTAACTGACTTAAAAATTATACAACTTAAACAGACAGTTGAATAATGTGAAGGGGTTTTCTTTGTATCCACTGTAAAGACTGTCATCAACAGATTAGCTTTACAATAGCGCCCTCTGGTGCCTCTTGGTATTCACACACTTCAGAGGGTGAACGCTGGTGTCTGACACAGAATCTTAGTACATCATATTTAATGCTTTGACACAAATCTAGTAAACATCAATTCCAGCCCTGCTCACTTCCTGAACACTAAACAGATGCTCTTGACTCATCCCACATGACAGGCTGGAGATCTGTGATGCTCTTGATAAATAACAATTAGACTATAAGTGGCACTGGAATAACACAGGCCTGCCCATTATTGTTACTGAGTCCTTTAAAATGTAAATTTCTTTGGTCTATTTTAAAACATCCAATTCATTTGCGTGCACACAATGTAATTTTAAGACAGTCCCCATCATTTTCCAGATGTGGCCTGTCCCCGGTCAAGCAGAAGCCAAAAGTGACCTCATTGTATCATCTCATTCTGTCATCAGCTGACTGTGGGATGGAAAAATTCAGTTTCACCAAATCACCAGTTTTGCAAATGAGCCATTGCAATTTGTTCACATAGACAGTCCTTTTGTAATATTCAAATTTCAAACCGTCTATTCTTCATGCTGTCTGTGGCTGCTCTGTTTGTTCCGTACTTTCACCATAGTCTTTAGTCATCTTCCACGTTTTACCAAAGTCAGCTGTCAGGCATTTTCCTCATGATTTTTCCACGGTGTCACTAGTGGCTCCTGTTTTAAGTTACCAAACCATACCCCTTAATTACAAAAGGTTTAAAATTGGCATAAACACATTAGTTTCTTGTGGTTTTCTGACGGTCATTGCAAGTACAACTGAGGTAAAGCCAATAAAAATTTCCACAATGACCACTTCAGCAGACTTGTTTTTCCTCTTTAAATCTTTCCAAAGAGAGGATGCAGAGGAAAGTGAGGATTTATATGAGTGTTTGTTTGTGTTGCAGACTGTGGTGTGGGAACTGTCCGTGCTTTTGCAGGCCACAGAACTGCAGCTGATCACAGAGAAGTGGGATGAACGAGTAATTGACCTCTGACCCCTTGCACTACCTTCTGTGGCATTTGCGTGGACTTTGACCTTTGACTTTGTCCAACTACGCCACACCCATTTCATTTTGAGTTTATTATTCCATACTTGCCACGGAATGTCTACAATTCCTTGAAAATCCCTTGGCTGGACTACAGCTGTGAAAACCGATATCATGCATACTCTGCACGATTAGCGTCTCGGCTCACCTCAAGTAAGTAGCCCCTCATGTCCAGGCCTCTCAGTGGAAATTCCACGTAGGTATCAACCTTGTTTCTCAAAAAGGCTGTCCAGTGGAACCTTTTTAGGTGCAAACACAAAACCTACAATTGAGGTAAAAAAAAAAAAAAAAGGAAGAAGAAGATCCAGTTTCATTGAAGCACTTCATTTCACAGACAAGTCAGTCAGTGTAATAAATGAACTGAGGATTTCAGTCTCCTACCTTTGGCAGCTTCTGGACCCAGAACTTCTTAGTGGATTTCTGACGTTTCTTACACTTGTGGCAATAGTACAGCTCAGTTTCATCAAGTTCCTCCAGGTCAGTGAAGCTACGCAGGCAGTCTTAACAAAAAACCAACAAAATGCAAAATGCTGCCATTGAACTCAGCATTTGGCAAATACAATGTGATACTGCCAAAAACATCATGTGTTGCCTTTAACACTAGGAAACTTACCACGTAAGGTGCATGTCGGCCCTGGCTCCTGGTCCTTACTTCTCTTTTGTCTGAATTGGCTGGGAATGTCCAAAGACAGATCTAAGATTAAAAAGGAAGGAATAAAATCATTTTTTAAATGTTGTTGAACATCAGGCTGTATATCATGCTTGATAAAGAGATTTTCATTGACTTTGAGCACCACCATGGTGAGAGGTTTGCAATAGAAATGCTTTTGCTAGGTCACAAAAAATTTGAAAAGGAGAACAATTCTGCATGTTTCTTCACCTTGGTATAAATGATTAGTCACTAACAAAAACTTACCAAGAAATGGATCAAACTTTCGAGATTCTGTCCCACATATCAGGCAGTTGACTTCATTCTGAAGTATTCCACCAAAAATTGATGTGACAACACTGGCAGTCCCATTTCTTTAATGGATGAGAAAGGCAAACATAAAGCAGTTTTAATCACTTAATGTGTATAAATCTGCTTGCGTTCCATCAGTATAAGCATAGATTATACTATTGACCATCCTGGTTTACCTGGACATGTGTGATCTGCGTATGTTAACAGTCAAAAAATTAATCTGCTTTCGATATGAAAATTAGCAGGAAAATTCAACAGAGTGCACCCTATTGGCCTATTTTAGATAGCTATTTTAGAATAACTACTGCAGTGCAAAATTTGTCTAATTGGTTCATATAAATTCAGCTGAAAAACGGCAAAAACACAAACATGACTGGGCAAAAACAAGTGATTGCAAGGTTAGATGAACCTACATGCAGCATTTGCCCTCTCCTGTGGTGAGCCTGACCCCATCCTGAGATGGGACTTGGAGAGACGCCCCGTTCCGACTGTACTGGAGCTCCCTGTGAAGGTGGTCCAGCAGGTAGCGCATGAACTCATGGGCGTCCTGCTGCTGATAGCCCCTGGAGACACAAACACAGCTTGAAATTACACCATTGCAGTAAGTCAATATTTTCAATATTTCGTGTCACACTTCAACACAAAGACAGAAAACTGAAAGTGTTCAGTATGAAGACCTTAATTCTGGCAAATACTCTGCACAGTCTTGGCATACCTGAAACTTGGCATGATTTTCCATATGGCATAAAACAAGGAGTCTGGACTGAAGGCGGTCTGGTTCCCTTGCCACAGAGAACAAAGGGTTTTCCTGAACTCCTCCACCAAAGACCTGATCAGCAGAAAGCAAGCCATTTACCACAAAGCACAACCTGGCGCAATCTAACCCTAAAACATCTAACACACTCCTGAGTGAAGAAAATGCATCACTGCAAAAGACTTACCAATGCCTAATATATGAATACATCAAAATCTATAATACTACCTGAATCATCCTCTGCAGAAGCATTATGATAATTACTGTCGTTACGATCTTAATGAGAAAAGCTTCTGAGAAGTTTATCTTTCATGATTACTCACAATTTAACACATTAGCCAATTTCATACTGGCTGAAATTCATTTCACAATTAATTGCACTCAGCCCCCCCCAAAAAATCGCCCCTCCTCCAGAAGAGGACCTTACACACTGCTGTCCCCTTGGCTGCGGGTGTGGTACATCCTTCTTCCTGCTGTCTTACCACTGCGTAGAGCTACTGCAGGCAGCTCCTTGAAATAGCAGCTGAACTGCTCGATGTTGCTGTTGAAGAAACAGAATGTTTAGCGATAACATACATGACTCCTCAGATTTGCAAAATTTACAAAATGGCAACAGGTAAGAGGGCGATCATCAACTAAGTAAACTCTCCTCCTCCAGACCAAATCTTTTTTTTTCCTCAATTCAAATTGGTTTCCAAGCTTCCAAGCAGCCATTAGTTACTATTCACTCTCTTGTATTTTTAGTTGCAGATTTAAATCTTTTAGAAATTTGCCCTGTTATGTCATTCTTTTCTCTGACTTTCTGTTTTCTGAGTTTGATCTTCTGACAACACCACAATGGTTTTGGGTTGGCAACTCAGATTTAAGACAATGTAGCTTCCCACCAGTGCATAAAAATAGCATTGTGAGGCATATTTATATCTCTGCACTTAAAACTGCTTTGCCACAACTACTGTATCTGACTAAGGATTTCAGAAATCCAGATTCAGTGTCATTCAACAGTTCTCCTGACAATCATTTAATTTTATGCAACTATAGCTCCTTTATTTCCACTTTTAAAATCTATGGCATCACCTTTTCATTTGTACATTGTGCACTGAATCTGTACACAATGCAATCAGTGTAATCCTTTAGGAACCAGGCAAATGAATGTTGGTTGGAAAATCTGGTCTTTAACTGTGTCTTGTTTCCAAGCAGCCCATGTAATCCCCCTGACTGTGCCCCAGACTGTATTAATAAAGGATGACTGGTCGTGGGGCCCTGGGTTTACAGGGGCTGAGCTACTAAACCATGCTACAAACCCAGTTCACCACCCACGTACCTCATCTGAAGTGCAGAGCCTTACCTGAGGGACTGCAGAATGGCATTCATAAAGCATGTGTTGCCCAAGTTCCGCAGGCCTGTAGCACCTAAAGCTACTCCATCCTGACGAGGAAAAGTGAGACATATTATTATGTAGATTTATTAAACACCACACACACACATACATCACTGAGGATTTATACTAAAATTCAGAGATATTACAAAAACTTTGTATAGAGCCTCGTAAAAACATATTTAATTGGAGCCCTGTACTTTTGTAAAAGGAAAATATGCACAGTTGCAGGTGGCTAGTTGGCTTCTTCTTACAAAAGAAAACAATCAAAATATTTTCAGGCACTTACATTGTCTTTTAGCAATTTGCCGTCTGGAGCAGGGCTTTCCTGAAGTTTTCTTTTCCTCTGTCTGTCACCCATCAATACTGAGCTGGAAGAGAGAAGAACATTTTATCTGGACACTAACCCTCCATTAAAACATCTATGGGTCACCATCCATAAATAAATAACACTCAATTATTTATAGTCGTACTTACTTTTCTAAACTCTGAAGATGTTCCCTCACCTTCTGCACCTGTCCAGATTTGGTGTCATTGACGACAAACTCATCACATCTATAACTGTAAAATTCACAACAGACAAGACATACACCAACACCATAAAATTAAACATGAGTTTCTGAAACTTTCAAATTCTTGCCTAACAAACACAGTGATAATCAATTTATCCACATTGGGTCTCAATGTGATAGCATGTTGCACGCATGGCAGGTGTATAAATGGTGATAATGGTTTTCATAGAATATTGAATAATATAGTTTTGAGTAAATGTTTTCACTGGGGATGAAAACGTGATTGTTTGTGGCCTGAAACCAAAGAATGTTGAAGCACTTGCAAAGTAACTGATCAAGCTTCAATACATTACAGAGGATTGTTTAAAAAACATTTGGTTCCCATTACCGTGGAATAGCAATCTTTGACTCTGAAGCGCTTTAATGACCGCACTTTTGCAGGGCCCCACGGTGAGTCACAGATTGCAGACACAGATAGGTTGGTCATGAAGGACACTCACCAAAATACGCTGTAGTTGCTGCAGTCCATGCAGACGGAGTGATGGGATTTCTCCTTCTCCTGTTTTTCTCCCTTCCTTTGACTGAGGCCAAGGACTTGACTCTCTTCAAAATGCTTCTTTGCATGTCCATTGACATATCTAAACAAAAAGCACATTAAATTGTAACACAACTGTCAATGTGTATAGGCCTAGTTTATGCTCTCCAGAAAAACCATGACGCTTATAATACACTACAACTCATCTGTTAATTTCTTGTGTGTATTACCATTACACTTGAGTCAAATACATCAGCAGCTATCTATTTGACTAAAGGGAAAGCCCTTGTTGATCTTTGGAAAACTCACACTCCCTCGTGTTTTTCCACAATCTTCAAAGAATCATTTAACCATCTGGATAAAAATACAAGTTGTCTGCAACATAATGAAACTGATATTTCACCCACAAGTTCAAACAATCAAACCCCTCTCCAAACAACAATAATAACTGTAAATGACATAACTTATTACTTAATTAGTTGGACATATACCAAAACTTTAAAAAGTGCAATCATCTGTTAAATTTATAAATGTTTTATTGCACATTATTCACTATTACAGTATACTTATGTTGTACAGTACAAGGCATTGTGTCAATTTTTTTTTCGCTCTTTACAATATCAATTTTCTATGTTCTAAAAACGGTCCATCTTATCTATGTTTCTCAAGTCCATCATATAAAAATGAACACTTCACTCTGCAACATGAATTACATTTTAAGAACACCAAAAGCCGAGGTGGGCTTGACAGGAACTCCTGATATTCCTGCAGCTCTGTAATAATACTTCTATTGAATACTAAACCTCAGGGTTTGGGTGTTGTGTTTAAACACAGCCACAGACTGCAAAACCTTGATGTAGATATTGCAGCCTTTGGTCCTATGATTCACTTGCCAGACTAAAATGGCCACCAAAAGTAAAATAAGTAGGTCTTCTTGAATGCAGCTTTAGTTGCCACCAACCCAACTTACCTTCCACAATGGACCATCTGACAGATGAGGCAAATCCATGGACTTTTGTTAGACCTGCAAACTGGAGATGGAAGAAGAAACTGTCTTAGTTGTTAAGTTTAACTGTTTAATAAGACAAGGATATTGCAATTCGTTCCTCAGTGGGTAACTATTTCATGTTTAACGATGAGTGATGTTGTTAAGTATAAGTTGCCCTTGGGATAGCTGTTGTACTGTCTTGTAGCCGACACAGAAGAAGCAATGTTAATGGGTTGGACATAGGTTAGGACCCACTTCTCTACCTGGACATGTGTGATCTGCGTTAACATAAAACGTCGTATTTGGCGTCAATGTGAACAGAAAAGGGAGACAAACACAGGTCTCTTACCGGTACAACACCAGGAGGACGGGGTGCCGTGAGGAAACCTGGATGTATCGACAGCGCAGCTCACGTTTGAGTTCAGATGAGGGCACTCCATCAGCTCACAGCAGTGAATAAGTCAGCTAACGTTATCCAACACCACAACACCAGCGACACAGGGCACACGGCAGCTAACGTTAACAATAGGGAGCCAATTAACCCAAACTAGCTTGCTAGCGTTAGCTGGCCAACTACTTCTGTTCGCGGACGCACGTTTTCCTGTCTTTGCTAACGCTAATACGTTTGATAACTACAAGATTTCCTGCAGTTTTTCTTTTCTTTTTCTTTTTTACAGAGAACAAAAGTGTCCAGAAGAGATATGAAATGCAGTTTTCACCCGGACATTTTGCAAAAATTAAACGGTAACGTTATCTTTGGTGTACAAAAAAAGGTACTAAATGACTGCTGGGGTTTGTCACAAACAAATGGAAATAACTTGAGGAAGTGACGTCATGTCTGCCGGCTCGGCCGTGTGCCAAACTGAAAACAAAGACGAAAAATTCAGTGGCAGCGTTGGATTACTACTTCCTGCTTCGGTTACACTCCTCGTGTCGATTGGAAACGCTGCAAGTGCCTCATATTTTGCTCGACACCGTTTTCTGTCATATTTATAGCGCCTGACACTTGGAATCTCTGATATTTAACCAAATTCAGCCATATTGTGAAGTTTGTTTGGTTGGCAGCAGCACGCATGCGTAGTTTTGCTGGTGCCGCTGCTGTTTTTTTTAGTCTATGGTGCCGCTTTTCTTTTCTTTTTCTTTTTTTTAACAAAGTGAAGATTCAGTGAATCATCTTTAACGTGAAAATAGTAAATAAATAAAACATTTAAAAAGCTGACAAAGTTTTACCATAGATATTTAGCAAAATCGTATCCATGTTGAGTGTGTAGGAAAGCAGCACTTTCAGTACATTCACTGTGGTATCAATGTGGGCTTAGATGTAGATGTTCTCTACTTGAACATTTCCATAATCTGCTTCAAAATTGCTTGCTTCCTGTTCAGATTAATATTTTACAAAAGCGTCCATTTCTATCTCAGGTAAAATAAATACATAAAAAAAAACTAAACTTTTGTCTCCATGGGCTATGATAAGAAAAAATGAAAACAGTGACATTGCTGTCTCAAATAAAGCAAGCATGAAGTTTAGTGCAGCTGTTAAAATTCACCACTCGAAAGGTAATATTGAACAAATGTTAAAATCAGCCTTTATGTAGTGGGGTTAAGTCTTTTAACCCAGCATTTTTTTTTAAAATGTAGCTAATAACAGTGTGAGTATGCAGTGGACACTGCAAAATAGCTAGACAAAAATGGCTATAAATATTTGTTGCTTTTTGAATTGGCATATGCATCAGACTTCAGACAGTTTTAAGCAAGTGGTTGTGTCAAGTGATGATGCAGTTATATTTTGGAAACACTGACATACATGAGATCACTGTTAAAAATATTTCAGTTAAGTGTACAGGAGAGGATGAGTGTCCAAACCTAAAATGGTAGCTACTGTTTCTGAGCACAAAAGCGGGGATAAAATAAGATAAAATGTTTTTCTTGCCATGAATGATGTGTTTAAGGTTGTCTTTTTGACAAATACTTTTATTTGTGATTCATTTGTGTCATTTAAGACATAAATGGTCTATAAAATGTTCACAATTTCCAGCATTTTGTCCAAAAACAGTACAGATATGACTATGTTCACTTTGCCTTAAAAAACCGAGAAATTCTAACAAGAAAAGCCTAAAACAGAGACAATGACTGTAATTTTAATCAGATCAATAGACCGATTATTTGAAAAAAAATTGAGCTCTATTTTCTTTTTGATTACAGTTTAACAAGATTTATTATGATCAGTGAAAAAAAGCAACAAGTTCCCAGCAAAAAATACAACCTAAGAAACATTGCTTTGTACACATTGAGGTGAAACGAAATACAAAATTGAACAAAACTTTTATTGCTAGTAGAAAAAAAAATCTAATCTACATTGGACTTGTATTGTCATAATCAATTGATATGTTTGGCATCAAGACTAAGAGAGTCATAATGTACAATCAAGCATGTAAAAACAAGATGTTTCTTTTGAAATTACACTATTAACTAGTCCATTTCAATTCCCTGCTCCCGAAGAGGCGACTCAGCCCTGGCATCTTTATTTTTCCCCTGGTTTGCCTTCTTTTTCCTGAAGAAAAACAGAGGAAGATAATTAGAGTAGCCTAGTATGGTTAAATGGTGTTATTGCTTTGTAGTTGCAGTCTGTCATTCTTTATATTGTTCTAGACCAAGGAAAATGTCTTACTTTGACTTAACAGTCAGGACAATCAAGGTTATGATGAGCGCAGCAACAATGGCACCAATCAAAACTCCACAGATGATCGCTGTTAAAGAGGACAACATTGTAACCATGTAGATTTGTTTCATTAGGTTATGTAGCCTAGTGAAATCAGCTAACTAGACAACAATATTTTTATGCCGATGGTACAGTTTGGACAAAATGAGAAATATTTACTTGTACATTATGAAGACTGGTTACCCTTTCGTGGTTTTAAGTAAGATATTACACTGAAATTATTGTGTCCACTCACCAATAGGCGTGTCTGGCTCGTCTTCTTCCGGTTCATCACCATCATCTACAGGTCAGAAAACATGATGAAATGGAAATGATGATTAATTTGTTTTATTGACATACTGATACAGTATACTGTATTTACAACATTTATAATAATCAGCAACATGCAAGTGTAGGCCTACATAAATAAGAGACAGATTTGCCCTCACCGTGGATACCAGCACATGTGGCGTTGCACTTCTCCATGCTGGTAAACCTGTTTCCGTTTCCAATGCAGCCAGACCAAATGAACTTTTTGCATTTGTCATGAAAAGAATCGTAATAGTACCTCAAATGCTGACCACTACATTCACCTATGGCCTTTTTGAAGTGGCAAGCTCTGGATTCTGTAGAGAGAAAAGCATCATCATCATCATCATTAGTGGTAATTTGATTGATCAATTGATTTAGGGTCAAATTATTAACTTTATTTAGAAGGCTTTGAAAGCTTTGGGAGGTTTCATCCACTTTTCTGTAAAAAGAAGTCCTGCTCCCTCACCACTTGAGGGCGTATTGCTTATACTCAATTTGATACCTATTTCTACAGCCTTAGAGGAAACACAGTAATTACTCAACATGGTTGAACTCTTCATTACTTGATAACATGAAGACTTCATTATTACTTAAACTTAGGGACAGGGATCTCTGTCTAAAATCTGATTATGATGATTATACATCTCCCTGTCTTTGTCTCTCAGTTCCCCCTGCAGGAGCCCAGGTGATGATGTCGTCCTACCTTTCATCAACCTTTAGGTCATAAATCTCAAGCTCATTTGCAAGTTCATGGTCCAAAGTCCTTGGCAAACAGCCAATAAGCACATGTTTCTTTAGTCTGAGCCCATCGACTTTGTATAACTGAGGAGGATATTTGATTCAACAAAATGAATGATAGCATTAGACTGATAAAATTGTCTTACCATCCATGGGGTACAATTCATTGAACTTGGTGGAACAGTTTCTTATGCAGTCTCTTTCATTTTGAAAACGGTTTTCATTCCCCCCTTGGCCATGGTAGATGAATGGACTGCACTGATCTTTGGCGGGATCATAATACACAGAAAAGAAGAAGCCTCCACCTTCACCTGCAGCAACAGGCTGTTGACAGAACTCTGTTGGATGATAACAATGAATTCCAAGTCAGTCACAATTAACCGTGGGTGAGGAGTACTGTTGACTATCTAAGCTTCATGAGGTGACCATTGTACAGTGATCTGTACAATACAGATACAGTATGCTTCAGTAGAAACCATCAAGAGATACCAGTGATCACATATAGTAACTAATGTTTAACTAACCCTCATCACCAGAGACCCACTCCCTGTTTTTATGACAGCAATAAAAAATGGCAGTTTTCCTCCCACCCTTTATACATTTAACAGAAGGGAAGTGGTTTCGAATGCTCCTTTTACCACATACACTCGGTTTTGGAGGGAAACTAAAATACAAACTGACAAGAAAAGTCTGACTGCTTAAATTTTGAACTGTCCAATAATTTACACAGCCGTGAATCAAGTAGAGGTTGCAGGTTGACGTAGTCTCAGCTCATCATGCTCTGTCGGCTCAGACAGAAATAATCTCAGTGTTTAAAAGTTTAGAATTATAGAGGAAGGAATTGTCCAGTCAGCTTAGTGTGATCATTAGAAGTGTGTAAATAACATTTCCAGGGCAGTAAATGGAGCTTTCTTTTTTCTGGTCACAGCTAAAGACAATCATTGTTGGTTTCAGTTGCAAGTCACAGCATGAGCATAAAGTCGGTAAAAAGGTAAAATACAATTATATCCTGCTGAGAGACGCAATCTAGACTTGTATAATAAACCAAAACAATTTTCATCATGTCTAAATATGCAGGCATCATTTATATTGTGTATAATCAAGCCTGGTTTATTTAGTCTTTGGAAGGTCCCCATATCACAGGAAAAGTAAAAGATCCGAGCACCTGAGCGCCATGTTGCTCTGAAAGGGCCGAAGGTGAAACTTATTTCCCTTGATTCAGTTTCACTGACACATTAGACATGAACCAATAACAGGAAATATGTAAACCACAATATATTTTGAATTTTTACCATTATAGGCTAACTAACAACATTTTCCCTTTCAAAAAAGCAGCAAGACATTAGATTAAAGATGAGCCTATGTGCCCATAACCATG
This sequence comes from Decapterus maruadsi, assembly GCA_030347415.2. NCBI lineage: Eukaryota > Metazoa > Chordata > Actinopteri > Carangiformes > Carangidae > Decapterus > Decapterus maruadsi. Next base: position 12,230,422 of record CM064893.1, on the reverse strand, counting down.
CCAGTTATTATTACAGTACTAGTACAGATTATTAGTTATAGTTTTAAATTATGAATAGCTTCATATACCTTGAGCTGAATGGCTGATGTGGATTACAGCAAAAACCACTCCCCAGAACGGCAGGTGCTTCATCTTGCTGTTCATCTTCGTGCTGTCACTGCCGAAGTGAGTGGTGGTTGTAAACTACAACAGGGGTGGGTTGTCATAACTGACCTTTGGACAGTCATGTACCTAATGCTGGTGACACCTCTAATTGAAACAAATGATAACAGTTGGGCCAGACATCTTCCTATATTTATTACTCTTACTGAGAGCAAATAGCCGAAACTTCAGAGAGCTCGAAATGGAACAAACTCCATGTTAGTGTCTAACATAAGATAGTGTGTTATATTTGAAACATCACCATACGGTACAAGCTGGACTGAGACAGGTCAATAGAGGAAGAAGAGTTACACAAGCTTGATGTAGTGGAAAACATTAATAAACTTACTTTCAAAGCCACTTGAGTTACCAGCACTAGGCAGGGTAGGTCTTTTCATACATTCCTCACACATGAAGATATTCCACAAACGTTGCACAAATGATGCTTCAACAACTAACAATATTAAAAGGGTAACACAGTGCTCTCAACCTAGCACTACTATCCACTTTTGGACACATATATTGTACGGTGCACTGCCTTGCAATAATGGCATCTGTAATGGAAATTTTTATGCTTCAAAGAAAGCGCAAGTTGCATTGTCTGCCGTGCATGAGGCAGTATACTGTACAAGTGTCTGACTGGGTTCCTGTTATTTTATGACTCTTGAGTAGTTGACACTATATCCAAAACCACAATCAGATGTCAAAGAGATGTCAACTTGCTGAGTTGTGAAAAAACCACAACAGACCCCCGGATACAGACAACCACTAGCTTCCTGCCTTTATACAGTATGAGCTGATTTTCTAATAGTCCAATTATATGTCATGAGCGCTAAGTGCAAACTTATACTATGCAAACTTATTCTGCAAGAATTAAATAATGTTATTGGACAATGTATGATGCCACCTCCAAGGAGGAGCACATGGCTTCTTCCTGCTCTTGTGCCTATGCAACCTGACGTTACCAAATCTCAGTGTGCACTCTCGTACATACTTTTGTGTGTATAACAGTCCACCTCTTGCAAGATAAAATAAAAAGTGAAATACTCAATTTGCTGGACTTATGATTTTCTCTCTCACAAGTTAAAGGAAGTTTCCACAATACATCACACAAAAATAACAAAGTGCTATAATACACCATAAACACACTTGATTTTGCAATTTCATTGAGCATGTTGAGAGTTAGAGCGCCATACTGCAGTTTTTGTGCAAAGATCTTCAACAGTGAGATGAGAGCAAATGACACATATAACCTTTTGGCAGAGGGCATAGCTGTATCTCCATGTCACTGAGTGAACTCAGAGACATACTCTGTCCACTTAATGCATCATTTAGGATTAAATACTCATGTTAGGTTCTCATGGTGCAAAACTATGTGTGAGCACTGATCACCCTCATCATGAGCCAGTGTGAAAGGAAGACAACAACAACATAACTCGTATTTTGTTTATTGTATGGTAGATAAAGTAGCACAAATAAATCATCAAATATGCAAGTAAAATAGTGATAAAATCATTCTTCTCATTAACATCATCAACAACTCACTAAATATTTTAATGTTCTTACTCTGTATTTATCTTTGGTATTCTGTATCTGCTGTTTGTTTTGTGTTATGTTAAACAGTGTTTTTCATGTTTCTTTTATACACACATGAAATAAAAATTTCCACTGCTTTGTGCAGGGGACAATAAAGGTTCTCTGATTCTGATTATGGAAAAAAAAAAAAAAAAGAATTTCAAGGGAGCACAGGAACAAGGTTAAAACAACGTGTGTATACTATTTTGTATATTTCTATGTAAATAAACGTTTTACCACAGCCTACTTTTCACTCCAGAGGGTTGGGGGATGCCACGAGGCCTTTGAAGCAATATAGTCACAAGTCTGAACCAATTCAGTGTTAACAGCTGTTGCTGTGATATCTAGATGCTTAAATGCTTTGCACAGTTCGAAGTTTCCAACAACCTATAATTTGAAGATTGAGAAGAAGATTAAGTTTGGTGTTGTGTCAAATTCCGTTTCCCACTCTATGAGATATGGGTCTCCCCTTACCTCAGCTTCCCCTAACCACATATATGATTGACCAAAATAGGCACCGTCGGCTACCACTTATCCTGCACTAGGGTCATGAGTTGGCTGGAGCCTATCTTCAGGCTAAAGGCGCAGTAGGCTACATCTTGAACAGGTAAATTATGGAGGGTGTAAACTTTGACACAAGACCTGTTCAAATTAAAACACATCTAAAGTAGGCTATCACTACCAAGAAGACCAAATTTGTCCCATGGGTGGTATGGTTCATTCTAAAACATTATGGTTCACTGATTTCAAAAGTGCAGAGGGGCAAGACGAACTGCTTTTCTATCACCTGGGTGCACAGTGTCTAGTTTAACAGCAGGCTTTTATCATAAATGGTGACCCTCCATCGTGTTATATGGGGCCAGTAGTTGTGGCACGTGGAGCCTTCACACTTCACCTGTCAGTATTCGGTCAGCCATCAATCACTCATTTGACGTCACAAAATTTGAAGTGTTTGAAGTTTCTGCGTAACACCGTCTGCGCACGTGATTGCCGCTCAGCTCCTGCTTTCATCCGTCGGCAAATTTCGAGTCTAAACCCTAAATGAGTGACTTCGCTCGGATGCGGTCGCCTCTGTTGAGCTGTCACTCTCCGGTGACCAGATGACTCTGGAGGCTGGTTTTGTTGTTGCTCTGACGTCAGTGCAAGCTACAATGAAGCTGACAACATGAGTATAAAAGCCCGTTTGAAGACTCGCGCTCTGGTGCTCCACGCTCCTGCTCTGCCACCGGGGTTAACGTCAAGCTGCTGCACGAGGGTGGGCTGAGGAGACCAAGATGCACCTTCTAAACTTGACATCCGTCTTTCTGCTCCAGCTGATTTTCTGCGCTGTACTGCATGGTAAGAAGGTTCATGAATTCATTAAGATAAGAAGAAGAAAAAAAGTTTTCATGCACTTTTAGATTTAGTTTGAAGCAGTATTAGAAGATGGAAATAATTCAAAGCATGACATTTGGATCATTTTTGCACTATCTTGTGCAGAAGAGATGCAAAACAGGTGACTCCATCCACCTGTGAATGCTCACACTTTGAAATGATGACATGAAATGTGAGAAGATGTAAGATAAAAACAATTTATTTTATGGTTAAAATTGTTATAATATTAGATTGTTTTCTAATGTGTACTTGAATGTCTAGGTAGGCTATTATAATATCTTAAACACTATATGAAATGAGATTCTTTTTGACTGTTTCAGGTGCCAAATGGACATACAGTGGTAAGTGATATCTTCTCTGTAAACATAAATATACATTGATTTGCTATACCTACTGGAAATATCTATCTATCTACAGTGGCATGCAAAAGTTTGGGCACCACTGATCAAGATTTCTGTTAAAGTGAAGAATGAAGCAAGTGGAAGATGAACTGATCTCCAAAAGGCATAAAATTACAAACACATTCCTTGTAGCACCCCATTTGGAAACTATCACAGCGTGTAAATAGTACATAGCCTGTCTGATTCCTTGGTCAAAGTTATCTGAGAGCTCAAGCGTGCCCCATTCTTTTGCAGGGTGCTGCTTTCCTTTTTTCACTCTAAAATTCAATTGATAACAACCATCAAATGCAGTGCTCTCTGATCAAAAGGGGGAAAAACCCTCTTGTTGACCTCATAGCACAACCAGTGCTGACCACCCGTCTGTCACCTCATGTAATTGTAGAACTCATTATAGACTCTGCAGTCACAATAAGTGGCTGACTGTCTGCGTCATGCCTTTAGGTCTATATGCTGGGGCTTCTTGAACCATGACTCTCTCTTACATAAACTGTGCTCAGGGCATGACCTCTCGTCATTGTGTCATTGCTACTCAAAAGTCTGTGGCATTCAGGGACTGAATGTGAAAAGCAAGATAGGTGCAGCAAATCAACTTATTAATATCACAATTCTTTTGGTCAAATGATTTTGTCTTCTACAGTCATTGGAAACAAACGTACTGCACTATTTATGGTGTGCAAATTCTTAGACACATCAGTGTTGAATAAAAAAGTTATTTTCCCTGCACAGTAATTTATGGTCAAATGATTATAGTTAGAGGAGACGTGCTTAATTCAGACATCAGAAACGCTGATCCACTCTGTTTTTATTATAGCAGTGGCTTGGCGTTAATGGGAGTAAGTGACCCTTTGTAGAAACACAGTTGTTCATGGGTATCTAGACAATTTAAACAAGATCCTAACAAACAATGCAAAATTAGAAATATTTCTCAACATGTATCAGTATGTACAATGCTTAATGATAACTCTTTGAATTAAGGAGCAATGCCATTGTTTATGCTTCAGGCCTCCTCCTAAGTGCAGTGTATAGTAGATTTCATCCTCACTTACAGTCAAACCCTGGAGAGGCAGTGTCATAGTCAGTAGTCCAGAGGGCTGGTAGCACTTTCTGTTGATGGGGGCACAGCTGAGTCACACGATTTATCTCCACCTCAACACTCCACCCAAAGGACAAACAGTGAACCTTAATGCAAGGGTAAAAAATGATGCTGTTGATGGCTGTTGTAGTTTTGTCAACCTGCTCTGCCAATGATGTTATCTTCAGCGGTTTACTTTTTAGAAAAACCAAGTATAAATCTTTTCATTTAACGTCCCGTTTACATAGAAAAGGCCCCATATTTAACAAACCCAGTCATGTATGTTCTACCAAGCACTGCCAAGGGGCCACCAAAGGACACAGAAGGCCATTATTAAAGGGCAGGCTGGGTCTAATTAAAACTTTCTTTCTTATTATAGGGACTGTTTGCCTCGATTGAACTATGACTTTTGCTTCATACAAGTATTCAGCGATTTCACAGCTACACTTGATGCCTTTTGGCATGTCTTGCACAGTCAATTCACTGGGAACTGACAGTCGGGTTGGGGCAGGCTTCATGCTGCATCATTCATACTTAACCACAGTCAGCTGGAATATACTGAATGGTGGGTTTTTAGACAATTAACTAGTTGTAAATATGCAGATGGGATGAGAGAACTGGAACATTCAGGGCCATTCATGCCGTGTCACTGCTATTATGTTATTTCAGATTTGAGTCCATTCATTTCAAACTAGTCGCCTCATTAGATACTAAGTTTCACATCTCAAAGGCTCAGTGGAGGTCTGCCTGCAATTCAAGCACACACAGTGAAAATATCAGAAATGAGGAACTTCTGTTCTCACCAATCAGTTTACTATCACCATTTTCTTCTCTATTGAATTATTTCAAAGCCTTTCCCCCTCATTGCTTTTGCACTGAGAGACACCCTCGTGCAGCTGAGAAGACTTTGTAAAGTGCATGACTTGATTTGCAAATGTGGCCATTTTCACTGTCCTGTGTTTTATAGAAACCTCTCATTTGGAGAGAGACAGTGTTCTCACTGACTCTCCCCACAAACAGCAGCCTGGTTCTCACTCTCATTGCTTTAGAAAGGGCCAAGAACAGAGCCACGAGCCTCTCCCATGCCGCCTTGGACATAGATAATAATACTTCACTTTGATTGCAGATAAAATGTTTGGTAAGCCAGGACAAGCTCTGGCCCTCTTTGTAGCCACCCCCTGTTCTGTTTCATTCTCGGGCACGTACATTTTCTCATTTGCCCCTATGAATAGAACAGTTTTATATTTGAGAGGACGTAAAGATACATTTTTGATGGTTTAGACTCCATGTAGTCTCGTAGCCATTGCACATTATGTTAAAATTGTGACTATAGTGTTATATGAAGTAGTTATGTCTCAAAGGGATTTTATTGATAATGATTTACAATTATGCTTTTTCAGGACCAGACGGAGAGCACCACTGGCCTAAGAATTATCCATATTGCGGTGGGACTTTCCAGTCTCCAATAGACATCAAGTCAGATCTACTGCGGTTCGACCCAACTTTGCGTCCGATTGAGGTTCAGAATTACAACTTGTCACCCAATGAGCAACTCACACTTGGGAATAATGGACATTCTGGTGAGTATATCATTGCATTTATCCACAAAACATGCACTCATGCACAATACTTAAAATATAATGGGTGCTTTAAAGCTGGGGTCTACGATCCTGAAAACGTAGGGAGAGAGCTAGCAAGATTTGAAAATAGTACCTCCTCCTGCCTCCTCTACGTCCAATCCCCCTGCTCCCCCTCCCGTCAGTGTCTAAGCCACGCCCCCGCAAACCGGCACGCGCACACAACAAGGGAGAGGAGGAGAGCGAACGGCAGGGACAGAGGGGGGTGTGCGTGCAGAAGGATTTGGATTGGTTGCTCCCTCTCGGGTCTGGGCAACGTGAGTGGTGGAAGTTTTCTCAGCACTGTAGTTGCCAGACAGCACAGATTTTTTTCGTTCTTTTTCATAACGTCATAACGTGTTAATTCCTCTGGCAACAGAGGGACCGTTTCACCCAGTATAACAGAAAGTGCTTTTGAACAGGATCGTAGACCCTACCTTTAATTTGAAGGTATCTCAGGCAGCAAACCTGTGTCAAACTAAGCAAATAGTAAACAATGTTTTGTTTGGCTTAATATCTACAGCTTCTGTCAATGTATTCATTAGAGATGGCCCCACATGCACCTGGAGGAGTTTGTTCTTGCTGTACAGACTTAATTTCTAGGTCATCCCTAACTGAAATGATAGGAGGATCTTCTTTTTACATCTGCCACAGCAATTTTCCCAAATCACTCTCCTATTATCTTAACTGTCATTTTACTCAAAGAAAGAGCTCCATGTTTAGTCTGGGAAAATATGAGTAGGAGTTAGTCATATTCCCTGCAACTATGGAGTCTGATGCATCGTAACAAAAGAGCCAAGCCTCAGTTAAATGTTTTATATCTATTTACAGCATAGTCATAAATTACATTTTTAGATACAGCAATTAGAACAAAGATTAGCCTACTATGTTACTGTGCCACATATTTGGCTTGTTCAGACACATGAATGATCATTCATTCTTCTCTGTTGATGAAAGATACTGTCAGAGAAACATAAACTGAAACATTTGGCGCAGAGCTGGTGAGATAAGCATATAGACATTTATGTATATGAGGGATTTCAGTGTCAGCCAAAGCTGTAATATCTGTGTACGTAAAATGCTTATGTATGCACACCTGATGGGCCCCAACACCACAAGCTGAGTGGCATCATCAGTGTGACGTGTGTTTCAAATAAGCTGACAGGTGTTTTCCTCCTGTAAATGCTCATTACATGGTGACAAACATGCAGGAAGCGCCACGCGTCACCGTGCAGTTTCCTAAACATAGCTGTCTCAGTTTTCCTTCGAGAGCAGAGGATGTTTCATCTCATTACATGTCTCAATTTATTTATATATACATATACCTTTACATACAGTAAAGTTTCTTGATCACTGTAGTAACCACCCCCACCCACCCCTGATCTTTTATGTGTACCTGAGTTTCACTTTTGTTTTTGAACCACAGTGCAAATCTCCCTGCCCTCGAAGATGTACATGTCTGGCCTGCCTCATCGTTACACCGCAGCCCAACTTCATTTCCATTGGGGCTCTTCCAGCAGACCTGCCGGCTCTGAGCACATGGTGAACAGCAAACAGTATGCAGCAGAGGTAAACAAAGAATGCAGCATGTGCATTTATTCTAGTCCTCATTTGCACCTTTACAAATCCTTTACATCCTTTACATATTATTATATTTATTAGACTCTTGCAGATAACACAGTAAATACACATCCATAGAGAGATATAGATTGTACATATAAAAGAGTAAATACAATGTCATGCAACATTACATGAAGTTATTGATAAACCACGCTACAAATGACTTCACCCTAACAACATTAGAATAATGTTTACTACTTAATACATTACTAATAAATAACTGCTGAATAGCACATTTGATAATTACATACTGTAGCTCAGTCACTTATTTGCAGGGTCAGGCCACAACATCTCTGACTCCAGACAAATGATTTAATACTTCATGACTTAAATGTGTGACATTTGACTGGCGGAGAAATCAGAGCCACAGGCACACTTCGAGACTTGCAGACACTGCTTATAAGCTTAAGGAACTCTCCAAAGCTCTGCGTCTGCATGTTACTGCTCCACTTCGTCAGCATTGTGACAGGCATAGTTTTATATCTACCACTAAGACAATGTCAGCAGATGCCTATAGTGGCTTTTCCATTCCACCGTAACGAACAACTGAATTCTTATATAAACATCTGCTAATTTAAGACATGTTAAAATTTCTTTCTTACAATAAACATGGTTTAAGTCTTTAAAATCTTGACTACTGAGCTTCTGAAGTTGTTGTTGTTTTTGTTGTTGCTGTTGTTTTGCTATAACTCATCCCCAGCAAATTAGCATGTTTTGTCACTTAGTTGCACACATTAAAAGGAAAATACATAATCTCAGTCAGCCTCAGACAGCGTGCCTTACTTTTGAAGGTTTTAAAGGGATTAGAGTGCCAGACTATTATATGCTTTGGTTTTCAACCACCTCTAGGAGTCTCTAAGGAGTGGCTGTCTGTGCTGTTTAATGTGTTGAGCCCTGTAAGCAGTTTTCACACACTGAGAGCAGAAGATTTGATTGAAACTAATGAGCATGTGGGGATCTCTTTTATGATATAAACAAAAATAGGATTCTTTTTTATATAATTTGGTATCATTTGAATTACAGTGGGTGGAATCTGTAATGGTTGCAACCTGTGTGCTTTATGTGACCATGTCCCAGCTGCAGCAGAGCCACATATAAGGTGATGTGGTTTGACCTGAGTCTCTGAGTGGACACGTCGGGAGCATGCATCTTTTCAAGTCTCTCCAGACTACAGAACCACAGCTCCTTGATGACATGTTGTTATTGAGGGATGGAATGATGGGAAATTGAACTTTTCCCAAAAATAGGGCAAATGCCTACTGTACCTTAATTCCCAAGTCAGAGCAAAAACTGTAAATACAATTTCATCATATTTGACTGGAATGACCAACATAACAAACCAAAACAACTGTCAGTCTGGTATTATTGTATGCACCACCCACTAAAATGATAAATGCCCAGTGTTTCCTGTCTGCTTATGTCAAAGATATTTCGCTTATCTTCTGAACACTGTAAGCTATTTAAAATGCTACAATTAGTGGCAATTATCTGCAAATTTGTTCATGTGAAGATAATTTAAAAGGAATGTAAAGAGGTCAAATGGAGAAATGTAATCTGTTATCAATTATTCAAATATCTGTTGCTTCATGTTATATTTATATACTCTCCTTAGGTGTAATGAATCTATATTTTTCTAGACGTATTCTCTTTTTCTTCACAGATGCATGTGGTACACTTCAATTCAGACAAGTACCCTAATATGTCCATGGCTGTAGACAAATCTGATGGCCTGGCAGTGCTGGGGGTCCTGATTGAGGTGAGACACTGTCACTGCAACCTGTGAATATCAGTGGAGCAGAACTACGAACTATGATCCATCTACGCTCCATTTTTTTTCAAAACAGGTCGGAGAATTCAATCCTGCCTTTGAACAGTTTTTGAAGTTCATAAATGGGATCAAATATAGGGGTAAGTATAAAGTTACCTACTTACTAAAACTTACATACCAACCAAATCCTGGACGGACTGTACGCTTAGTTGCTTTAGGGTCAGAATCTCCATACTGTTTATCACCTCATTCATGTGACTGTTGAATTTTATTCTGACATAGATCAATACTAATTACTTCTCTTATTGATTTAACCTGCAGATCAGAAAGTGCAGGTGCCTGGTTTCAATATCAGAGCGCTGCTTCCTGCACGTTTGGATGAGTACTATCGCTACGATGGATCCCTGACAACTCCTCCATGCTATCCAAGTGTTCTATGGACAGTGTTTAGGAATCATGTGACAGTATCTCGCAAACAGGTGCTTCATCATGGACAATACCTTTTTAAACAGATGTGATAAAAAAGATAAACAGGCCACTGCAATGCAAATGTTGAATTGTACTTTTTTTCCAGACAGCTCAATATAGTTGGTTCCCTTATATTTAAATTTAACTAGTGTGGAAAATCGCCTTTGCGTTTGTTTTGTCTTCACAGTTTCTGGCCCTGGCAACAGCCCTCTACTCCTCCCATGCCCAGGACTCAGCCCCTGTGCCACTGAATGGCAACTTCAGGAAACCACAGCTCGCTGACAGCCGAGTTGTCCTGGTATCATTTAAAGAGGGTAAGTATGGCCTTCAAAAAGGGAGCGCTTTATTGTTGGAGCATGGGCACAAAGGTCACATATACGACATACTGACTGCTCTGCTTTAAATAGGACTAATCAACAGGTTTGAATGATATGGGGTTTTCCTTTGCAGAGAACAGGGGCTGATATGTTGGCTTTGGCCTGTATGGTATCACCTGCTTGTGGCTGAGCTTCTATGTTGATGTCATTATTTGTCATCTTCAAAGCTGATTGACTTTTATGACTTTGTGAGAAAGTAGGCCACCTTTGAAGGGGCACGCATGAGCTGTCTCGCTGACATTTTGTGAATGTCTGCAGTCCTTAAATTTGTCTTAAAAGGCTGGGTTTCATGTGGTTGACTGGTCTACCACACTGGTATGGTATTTAGATCTCTATAATGCTGTGCTAATGTGCATGCTTTCCTCATTTCAAAGCCTTCCTCTCAGAGCTTTGCTTTTCTAATGGCACATTTGTTTGGACATGGCAGCGTGGAATCTTCAGCTGCACAGCTTGTGCATTTAGCTGATCGCTACAGGCAGTGCTGTTGCATGCTGGGTGTGAAGGCCCAACGTTGTTCCAAGGAGTGCCCTGCAAGTTAGGATGTTTAACAAGTTGTGATTGGCTCTGTGTCCGGTGCAGGCAGAGGACTGCACGGTACTCTTTCACTCACATCTCCACTCACGAGGAAACAAATCGTTCAACAACTGCTGGTTGGCGACCTAGCAGACCTGGCTGATGAAGGGCTCTATCAGCTCCTTCCAAGTGGCTCAGAGAAGCTACATGCTGGCAAGAAAAAAGACCTCAAGAACCACCACAGTGTGTCTGTGTCCAAGTCCAAACAACAGATGCTGAATCCATCCCTGCGGAAGAAGAGCCAGTCCAACCACTATGTGGGAAAGTTGGGGCTGGCTGAAGATGCACTCTGCTATGTCTCTCTGGAGCACAGAGTTTTCCATCAGCTCAGACAGTCTCACACGGAGAACCAGCTGGTTCACGCTCTCAGAGACGTAGTTTTCCCTGAGCTCAACCTGAAGAGCTACCTGGAGTGCAAATCAGATTTAGCTCTCCCCACTATCAGACACATTCTCCGTGGACGGCCAACAGATGAGGTTCTTGAGTTGGATCGCTCCCTGACCAAAGCCTTGACGAATCAGAAGAAGACCTCCACGACACTCAAGCACAGTGCCCCAATAACAAAGTCTGGTAGTTTTTCCCCTGCTGCTGCTCCCAGGAAACCACACAGCCAAGGTTATCCACATCCTTGGCTTCTGCCAATGGAGTGGGAAGACTAGAGAGATTCCTGACATAACTGAGACTCACATTATGTCACTTTCTGTAGCAGACATCAATCATGTGTCCAATAATGAAAGACTAATTTCCATGACACAGCCTGCATTTTTTTGTTTCACACAAACATATTTAATATTTAAATTATTATTTCCAGTAAGTGCACATAATTATAAGTTCTACCAGAGAGGATGAGTTGTTTTACTCTTGTTTTTGCACACAGACTCATATGCATAACCAGTCATCCCCATGTGACTGTGCTCAGTGCTCTAAGCACATTCTAAAACTTTAAGCCAATCTTATATTGATTTTTGGTACAGGAATTTACACATAAAAGAAGTTGTCTCCTTTTTCTCAGTAGTCTAATGGTGTGTGCAAAACCTTGCACTGCCATCCAATGCTTTAGAATAGACTTCTTTGAAGCACTGTTTAGAAATATGTATGCATTGAGCTACGCATATACACAAAATAACTGGCACGGAACATGTTACACTGTAAGCCAAGTTCAGTTCTCTTCTATGGTATTTGTGAAGCTAGCTAGTCATTTTTGTCTTGCACAATATAGAGATGCAGCTAAACCAAAAGAATTTGCAAGAGCTTAAGCGCTTTACATAGCATCCCTGTCTTTGACAATTTGTACATCTGTTCAAACTGCCATCTCCGATAAGTAAGGAAACAGTTACTGTACAATACATTGGGAACTCTTTTCAATAAAAGCATTATACCCAAATTGCACATGGTAGATTTCTTCCCCACTGTATTTGCAGCTTTCACAATGAAATTATAGAGATTCCATAAATTATTATTTAGGATGTCTTTTCTCTGCCAGTGTAATCCTCTGCAAGGCCACATATGGTTGAAGTTCCCAGCATACACAGGGCAAAACACAGGGATAGACTGTGATATTTAACTGTACCCTTATGTTCTATATCTATACAGTAGAGTATATGAGGCATGTGAGACTCTGAGCAGCATATTTTTGAACAAAAGAACAGAAAAGAAGAACCGCCTGTTTCAGCCAGGTTTCAGGCGACTGGAGTTGTGTGTTGTGTCTAAAATTTAAGTTCTAGGAACCCAGGGGAGCTTGTCTTACATAGTCTATTATATATTCATCAATATGTTTTATTCAGACTTAAGTGAGGTATAAATATATATTTTGCTTTCACTACATAGCTAATATTAGGACAGGCAGTAAAGGAAAACTTTGGAAACAATAACACACCCACCTCACTTCCTTATTGGGTGTTATCAGTCATGCCTACTGTACCATGACTACTGCTGAGTGTAACCTGAAAACAAATAACAAGTTTTACAGACTTCATTGTCTTTGGTTGTGGAGTTAAATTCTCCTTTTACTGTTCCTCACAAAAAATGAAATGAAACATATTGGTATGGACGTTTTCAGGGCGTAGGCTAATGGGATGATCCAGTGGAACAGGCTAACTGGTTAGCATGTTAACTAAATTAAAAGTTTTAAGGTTGATTTATTTGATGTGCTTATTTTTTCTGTTATGAAAAATAACAGAAGTTTTTGAATGAATGTTACCACGTAGCCTATAAGGTGTCTTTCATTTTCTCCTTCTCCTTGTTTTTCTTTGCTAATTAGCTGATCCATCTTGGATGAACACTGGTATGTTGCTTTTCTGTCCATTTTCTACATTCTTCACCTTTTGTCATGTTGTCTTTATCTTGTCTTAACCTTCATCTCACACATGGACAATGAGAGATTCTCCCTCAGTGGGCCACAAACATGTTGTTTCCTTTAGTAGAGTTTAATACACATTGTAGTAGGCCTAACAGTTAATAAACATGAATGAATCATGGCTTTAAGTTAAAAGCTAATCAGTTACCAAACTGATATTTTTATAACAAATGTAGTGTGTTGCATAGAATATCCCATGATACAACGATAACTACTGTATACAAAATTACAACAAATATTCATTTTACCAAACAATGCCTTAATGCATAAAATTTTTTATTTATGATAAAACACTGTATATATACAAGCCCACATCCCAAATAAGCATGCAGAAAAACAATCCAGTTATCACGTAATACTTTGTGCCTCTTTTGCCCCCATGCCCTGCAGGTCTACTGGTTACCATTCTGGTGGGCTCTGCACTGGGAATTGTTTTCATTTTCTCTTTAATATGTTGTCTATTAAGGCAAAAACGGTAAGTAAAGGGCACAAACATAAGAAGACCCCAGTTATGCTAACTGAAATAATCTTCTGCACATAATACTTTATAATAGTTATAAAAGTTATAAAAGTTTGACCAGTTATGGGTTATTATGTACATTATTAAGTGTTGAGATAAATGCTTGAAGATTTCTGCATGTCTGACTGAACTGAAGTTGAAAGAGCTTAGCTATTTTAGAGGGCAAATTCATTGTTTTTTTGTTTTGTTTTTTGACTAATTTTGGAGGATGAGATATAAATATATTTGAAGTTGACAATTGCAGAGGATATTTCAAGAGAATGGCTAAACTTTACATCTTGGATTCAAAAAGGGAGTGATGGAGTTTACAGGGGTCGTGTCCTCATTAGTTGAGATTTTTGGGAATGTAGACTCACTTGTGCCGCTCTTAGTCATCCATGACAGTGTGACATGTAAATTTTGAGCCCATTTTGTATAATTGTGGTTCTCTATAAAAGATAATTGGTACCCTGGGGAATATTTTCTTTGGTTTGCGTTACTGTGTAATTAGAGATGTTTTATGGCACATAGTTAAGAATACATTTGAGAATTAACTTGAGAAATTAATTTCCCAAAAAATGAAAAACACTCTTGGAGAAAGTGCAACAATTACAGTGTTTTATGTGAGTTTGCCTCGCAGCAAACAGATTACTGAACATTTTTGATTCATTCAAGATTGTTTAATGATTGAACAAACAAGATGAGGCTAGTGTTAATTCTTTTTAGGTTTTAGTACGGGAGAAACTGTTGTAACCTTGAATAACTTCTGCAGGCAAAAGGAAAAGGAGGAAACACATATAAAGAGAACAAAACTTTATATACATGTAGGCCTACCTTCCTACTTCCCTACGGTTCTTTTACAAATCAGGAACTAATCAATGTACAAATGTTGTACATGTTGAATTGCGCAAGCCTTTAACTTTTAGTGAGACATCATCTCTTTACTGAGCAAATATTGCATTACATTTTTTTTTACATAGTCTATATACATAACCTGACAGTTGTAGTAGAATGACGTATTTTTCTGTAACTTACAGGGTTTTTTTTCTTGTTATCATAGGCCTCATGTTGAGTGTTGTAGCCATGTGGTATGTATGTGGGCATGGTGGCGTGTTTGGTATGTAAAACTCAGCATGATGTAGGTTTAGGGAAGAAACATCTGAAGAATTTTAGCAGACCAACTGGAACAGGGACAGCTACCTATAAGTTAGCCACTAGACTTTGCACTATCATGGACTTTGTTCTGAGCAATTGCCACTACCATTTTAATGAAAACTTGCGTATTAGCTTCAATGTATACTTCCGTCCTATGAGACAGTAATGAAGACTCATCAGTGTTGCTGCAGAATGATGTGGTTTGACACTCTCTTTATCAGCAACTGTGACTATTTCTACAACTTTCTACTGTAGCAATGAACAGACTAATGTCTACTCCTTTTGTGCCCACCTTTACTCAACTGTAAGTCTAAGCAATACAGTATAATGAAATATTCATAAAGTATGTAGCAACAAACGTTCATTAACTATTAACTAGGGATATCACATAGTGCCATTTTACCTAAAGAATATATTTACTTTTAGTGATCTGGATCTGGAGTTTTCAACAATAAGAATTTAAATGTATTCATTATTAGTCTATTAGATTGAATCTGCAGTCCCAAAACCAGAGTATTTGAGATGCTCTGTCTGGTTATATTACATATAATATACTGTATGGCAACATTGTAGGACCTATTACTCCTCAACACTATAATACTCTTATTGAAATAAGTTATGAAGACAAAACACCGTACAACGTTGTAAAGATTGTTACTGCAAAATACTATTGAGTATATTACTCGAGAGGAGAAGATAAATTTGATTTGACAGGTGGGGCAAACTGGTTGAACGGCTGAAATAGAGCAATCACTCATTGCACTATGGTGTGCTGATAATTCCATAGTGTTGTCCACTTATCTAGTTGCAGTTATTACCATAATGAAAAGACTCAAAATACCCCACGATTCACTGTAAAATACACAGGCACAAGTGTATTTTTGTTTTTTACCAGACAGTATCTGTATCCACCTAGCCATGTACGTAGTGCATCTCCATAAATATGACTTTTATCGACCAAGAAAAAAACTTATTTTAGATTTGACAATGACTGACATTATTTTTCTACAAATGACATGAGGTTATTTTTGGTTACGTTCTGAATACAGAAATTTGATAAATTCACACTATCCTTACTTATACATCGTAACCTGGATGCAGACTGTGCAGGTCGGAACTGTTATTACATTAAACTCTGTGCACTTGTCAAGTAGAGACTAGACCATTTAAGACTGCAAGTTGCATTAGAGATCCAGTAAATGTCTGGGTGAACTATGTTTCTTTTATTTCTTAGATCTGCTGCGGAACAGGACAAAGGCAAACATGCTGGATACAATGTTGGAGAGAGAGATGAGTACAGCTCAAGAGTATAGCTCATCTTCCAGGACCTTAATCCAAATGAACTCAATAACCATTTGTCCTTTCGCACCACCCATACTGTTACTGTTTGTGAAATTGTCCCATGGGTCAGTTTGGACATGTGGCAAAGGCACGCAAAGGTTTGACTTGATCTCATGATGAAGTTTGCATGCAGCACTGGGGTTTTGGGAAGTGGCTTGAGTTTTTTTTCTCAAGCCACAGTCTGGACTTCCTTTGCTGTGTTGTGGCAGGCAGAACATGATGGGTCTCCATGCTGGATGTTAAAAAAGTTGTTTTATGCTGTATGACTACGTCCTTAGAGCGAGAGGAACATCTGTCCTCTCTAATCCCCTTTTATTTATCTGACATGATGTGGTCAGTTTCCTGAGAGGAGCTCCAGGACACTTCCAGGCAAACGCAGTTAGGCCAAAGCTGAACTGGTGAGAATCTCAGGTCAAATAAGAGCATGGCACCCGCTCCCTAGGGCTGTCTTGGCATAGTGGAAAGCCCAACCACAGTCAAAACAATAGGGGGATAGGAGTCGACAGACATCTCTGATGGTAGGGTGGCCTGAGAGGGATGGGCTATACCACATTTCCACCAACCCTCTACTTAGAGCTGCTCTATGGATTTTATAATAAAAGGCCACTCAGCTCCATGCAAACACAGAAACACACAGCTCTTTCCCTGTGAATAATTCTCAGAAAGAAAAAAAAAAGCCCATTGTATTTTCAGAGTGTATGTGGGCTGACCCCTGACTCCTGTCCCCCATCTGATCACGAGCCTGACCTCCCAGCACTCCTCAGTGGGACTGCAGCCTGTAAAGTATAACCACAGAGTTCCCGGAGAGTTATTCTACATCGTTGTGTCATCCTCACAGAGTTTCGCTTCTGCATTTTATCACCTTGCCAGTATTTATCATATCCATACATGTCTCTTGGATCATTCTTGTTCCTGAGTGTTCACTGTATTTGCATGTTGATGGCACCAAACATTAGATACGAAACAGTACTGAATTGTAAAGAAAAACAATAAAATATTATTGTGTTGGGTTGTGTCCATTTGCCACAATAAAATGTTACAGTGCTTACATGGCTGCTGCTTCTGCTTGTGGCCTCATGTGGGATGAAACTGTTTTTTTGTGTGCCATAGTGTATTTACTTTGTATAGTTAGGTATTAATAAATGAGTAGGATAACTGTTATCATAATAAATAAATGAATATTTATGTTTTTAAATAAAATGTCTTTTTCATTGCATTTTTAATTGTCAGTTGTAACCTTTTTACAGTCTATGGTTGTAACGCTGAATAACTAAGACTTTCATCAGTGAGATTTATGACCTATTTTGATCTTAATTATGTGTTCCCAACCCCACACACCCGGACTTCTTTAATTCTCTCTCAAATATCCACTAGTGATAGTTTCACATTTCACCTGCTCTCTGTGAACTCTTCATGAATGAAAATCTGATGCAAGGTGTTCACTGCTGCCAGTCGTCTAACGCTGCTGCCACCTGGCGGCTGGTTACTTTAAGTGCAATCACAAAACATTCACTTCCGGGTCTCGTCTGGAGACTTGAGCTGATTGTTTGCAGTCAATAGTTTTTGAGTGTCCGCTCTTCGCCGCAGCAGGTGTTTGTGTGTTAGTTGTGGGGATGTATCACCAGCCTGTGCTGAAGAACAGGCGCACTCTGCTCGAGCGGGCAGAGAAATTTATCTCTGATATTTACTTCACAGACTGTAATCTGAGAGGACGGTAGGTCTTCAGTCCACACAGTTGAATTTTCTGTAACATGTCCTGTGTTGTTTCTTGTAAAAGGATTGTTTGGTAACCTGCTGCATTTATCCAGCATGTAAATCACAGTTTCACATCGTTCTGCTCTCAGTGTTTTTCTCCAGCTGGCCACTAGGCTAGGCTACATAGAAGGGAAGGGAAAAAAAAGAAAGAAAGAAAAACTACAGGGAGTAATTTTAAGTATTACAAAGTTAATAAATATGGATCTTTCTACTGTAAATGACAATTTTCCTATAATGATTGGATGTTGTCTTTAACTTTTTGCTCATCTTAATTGAAAGACTATTATTAGAGGTTAGGAAAAGCTTTCAAATGAAATACAGATTGTTTACTTGTTTGTGAATTTATTTGAGATGTAAATTTGCCTCACGGATGATTACTGTATTCCCTGCAGACTTTATGGAGACTCTTTCCCACTTGAATCCATCACCTCCCACTTGTCCTCTAAACGGATCACATTCACAGAAGCTTCCCAGCAGAACTTTGCCCCTTATAAAGTCGGCGATACCTTTGGACCAACGTAAGCAATACTGGCAGATTTTATCACTGTTGTATATTTTATTTTTACTTTGAATCTTGGCACTAAACCAAGCTTGATGCCTTTTCAAGGTGGTGGACTTGTTGGTTTAAGGTGACCCTGAAAATCCCTGAGTCCTGGAGAGGAAAAGAGGTCCATCTTCTGTGGGAAAGTGATGGGGAAGCAATGGTATGGAGAGATGGACAGCCAGTTCAGGTAACGGAGCAGCAGTTGAACTCACATCAGACTAAATTCTGCGTGTGTATCTCATTGTCACGTGTAACATGCTGTTTGGATTTACAGGGCCTGACCAAAGAGGGTGAAAAGACGAGTTACATCCTGTCTGACTGTCTGAAAGATGAGGAGCCACACTTGTCAGTTGCTGAAAACATGAACCTAGTGCTGTTTTTGTAACCAGCTTTGATCATTTAAACAAGTCTAACCTTAAGTTTTTCTCATTCGTTAGTGTCACGCTTTATGTGGAGATGGCCTGTAACGGGCTGTTTGGAGCTGGTCAAGGGTCCATGATTGCAGCTCCAGATCCAAACAGAAAGTTTTCTGTACAGAGAGCTGAGCTGGTGGTCTTTAACCGTGCCGTGAGGGAGCTGTTGACTGATTTTGAACTGCTTGTTGACATTGTGAAGGTACTTTCACACAGAACAATGCAGAACGTCTTAAGTGAAGAGGGAATTCAATGAAGCGAAACTAAATGTACTTTCGATTCCTTACTTTTTCCAAACAGGAACTAGGGGAGGGGGAGCAGCGAGGTTACCAGGCACTCTTTATAGTAAATGAGATGGTCAACCTCTGCGACCCCGCTGATCCCAGCTCTTTCTCCAAGTCACACAATCTGGCACGAAAGTTCTTCAGTCAGCGGAACGGAGAAAGCCAGCACACTGTCCACGCAATGGGTCACTGCCACATAGACTCAGGTCTTTGTTTTTGTTTTGTTTTTAACTGTGATTAGCCTACATGGAGCTATAAAACTGTTTTGGTATGCACATTATGTATCACACGATATTATGGCTAGTTGGATTTATTTGTCTTAATTTCTAGATTAGGTATTTCATGATTTCAATCATAATTTATGAATTTTATGACTGCTTTTAGAACTTTTAGAATAAGTTTTAAAACATTGATTGAAAATTATGTGTGTTATTTTGGGGAATAAGAGATAGAAAATGCACCTAAAATCTTGCAATATTTGAAAAGTGTTTCAAATTAGTTCATTTTTATGACTTCTTATCCATAGCTTGGCTGTGGCCTTATGAAGAGACCATTCGTAAATGTGGCCGAAGTTGGGTGACGGTGATTCGACTAATGGAAAAGAACCCAGAGTTTGTGTTTACTTGCTCTCAGGTAACTCTACACTATTATAGTTTTATAAGAGACATGAAGGTTCTTCAAAACTGAGCTGTCCTTTTCAGCTTAGACTTTTTTTTCTTGTTCAGGCCCAACAGTTCCAGTGGGTAAAGAGCTGGTACCCAGGACTCTTCTCCCAGATCCAGGATTATGTTAAGAAAGGCCAGTTCATTCCAGTGGGAGGAACATGGGTAGAAATGGTAAACCTGAGCTCAGAAATAAATAAATAGCAAGTTATTTGGTTTGCTGTTACTTATCCCCTTTTATGACATGTTATTAGGACGGCAATCTGCCCTCAGGTGAGTCCATGGTCAGGCAGTTTCTGGAGGGCCAACGTTTCTTTGACCAAGAGTTTGGGATGCAGTGCAAAGAGGTGGGGATTCATAAAACATGTCTACATAACCTAACCTCACCTTTGTATAAAATCTATGCCATACTTGTTTCCATGGGGCACGTAATATAAGGATCTTTTCTCTTTACTCTTTAGTTCTGGCTTCCAGATACATTCGGCTATTCTGCCCAGCTTCCTCAAATCATGCAGGGTTGTGGCATTTCCAACTTTTTGACGCAGAAGCTGAGCTGGAATTTGGTCAACACCTTTCCAGTAAGTCAGTCACATTAACTTAAATGAGAAAATACAGTGTATGAAATGTTATGATTTTCACTTCTGATTGCTATTTCCAGCACAACACGTTTTTCTGGGAGGGTCTAGATGGTTCCAAGGTTTTAACACACTTCCCTCCAGGAAATTCCTATGAAATGAAAGGCAAGATAGAAGACGTGAGTTTTGTTTCCTCTAGACATAATTAAATCTGTGATGGGAATACTTACAATTCTCACAAGTCTTCCCTCTGTCTGGGTTTTTTTCCCACACAGCTTGTGAGGACAATAAAGAATAACAAAGACAAAGGCAGAGCCAACCACAGTGCATTGTTGTTTGGGTTTGGTGACGGAGGGGGTGGACCCACACAGCTGATGCTAGACAGACTGCACCGACTTCAGGACACAGATGGACTTCCCAAGTAGGTTCTTGACAGTGACCAAGCCCAAACACGACAGGAAACAACTTTGTGGAATAACGGATACAAATACATAAATTAGTCAGTGGTCTTATATTTTTTTCCACAATGTGGGATGCTCGTGAATCAAAGGGTGTGTCAACACGTAGCAAGAGACCACCCCAAAAGCAATGAATACTAAAGGATGTGAGTGATGCCTGATGATGTCATCAATCGTGTGTTTTTACAATACTAGGTTATACAGTCATGTTTTAGTCAGAGTGAATGACATACTCCTAACCCTAACCAAAGATGACTTTGTACACTTCCGTCTCTTCCTTGTGTGTTTGTCAGAGTCCAGACATCCAGCCCTGACCAGCTTTTCTCACAGCTTCGGGCTAATTCAGCTCTGCTGTGTACCTGGACCGGAGAGCTCTTCCTGGAGCTGCACAACGGCACCTATACCACACAGGCACAGGTAGAATAGAAATCTGTATGATAGAATTGTTTGTTTTTTCGAAACAAAACTAACAGGGTTTCATAAAGCACACAAATTGGATAGAATAGACAAAAGAAAAAGAACAGTGTATGATAACGCTTCAAAGATCCAGAGATGCATATTTTAAGTAAAATAATATTTATATAGTGGATTGACTTGGATTGATACTTGACAACAGCTAGATTTAAACTCATTTCAGTAAGTTTATTAGTCTCTTCTCTAAAACACATCTCCACACACACAACAAAGTGGACATGAAATTTCGGCAAAGAAAATGTCATATTTAATACAGGGTCATGCAGGAAGTAGGAACTGTGTATAGGCAGTGTTAAGAAAAATTAAATTGTTGAATGCACTGAATTAGTTATGAAGTTTAAAAAGTTGACAGTTTAAATAAAATACAAAACAAATTTTTATGCTTGCTTTGCTGTCTGTAGATTAAACGAGGGAACCGTCAATGTGAGAGCCTCATTCATGACATCGAGGTGGCCAGCAGCTTGGCCCTTTGTCGGGACAGCACGTTCAAGTATCCGGTGGAAAAACTGCAGGAGCTATGGAGGTCAGGACATACTGACTAAGGTTTCAAAAAATCTGGTCTTTGATGTCATTGTATGAAAATAGCTGATGTGTTTCCCCTACCCAGGTTGCTGCTTCTGAACCAGTTCCATGATGTGATCCCTGGCAGCTGCATAGAAATGGTTGTGGAGGATGCACTCAGGTATTATGAAGGTACAGTTTTCATTACAGCAGCCAGTCAAAGCCATGTTGATATTTTGTATATGATTTTCCAAAATTAAAACTGTGCATAACAATGTGTCTTAGATATCCGTCGTGATGGTGCTGCACTGCTGCGTGATGCATGTGGAGCGCTGGGGTCTAAAGGAAGCTGTGCCGGAGTGTTCAACTCTCTACCATGGGAGCGCCGGTAGCACTACATAATACGGCCCGCAATTTACAGCGTAACTAGCGCTCTCTTGCCGCATAGGTTGCCGCTTATTTCACACAAGTAGTGAGTAACTGCGGCTGACTTCCCCCCCTGTTTCCCCCGTGCATTTACAGTGTAACTAGGCTGTGTCTTAGTGCGTAACTTACCTCCTGCTTCACACCAACTTCCACACAAGTACAGGGTAACTCTAGCTGTTTTACAGCTTAACTAGGCTGCATCTTAGCACGTAACTCCTGTCATACTTTACACCAAATTACACAGTAACTCTCGCTCACTCCGTCACTAATTAGCGCATTTTACAGTATAACTAGGTTGTGTCCTCGAGCGTAACTCCTGTACAATTACCTGCTACTTTGCCCGGACTTAAAGTGTAACTTCTGGTACATTAGAAATTAAATAGTCTAATGTAGGCTACAATATGAGCACAATTGTTGCAATCTATTTTTTCAATGTGTCAGCAGCAAAATTTCACCTCTATTTCAGAGATTTATTATTCATTAATTAATTGTATGGTTTGGATAGGTGAGAAATGGAGTGTGGAAATTTGCCAAAAAATGGCTGGCTGGTAGTAAACTTACCTCTCTAAAATGCACATCTATGAAAGTCTAGTTCTGTCATCCAAGGGCAAAACACAAACTATACAGTAATACATCCACAATAATGAGTCATTCAGAGAGTTAGAAAATGCTTTATTATTTATCAGCCAGAAGAAACATGACACATCCACATCCATGATCATTCAAGTATAAGGACAGTAAGTACTGTTAGTGAGCAATGTTACTCCCTCCTTAGTATCAACCTACACTCTAGTTGTGTTATAGTTACCCACTAATTAAGAAGTCGCGGGCTGTATTATGAAGTACTGACTGTTACTCCCTACTTAGTATCTACCTACACTCTAGTTGTGTTATAGTTACCCACTAATTAAGAAGTCGCGGGCTGTATTATGAAGTACTGACTGTTACTCCCTACTTAGTATCTACCTACACTCTAGTTGTGTTATAGTTACCCACTAATTAAGAAGTCGCGGGCTGTATTATGAAGTACTGACTGTTACTCCCTACTTAGTATCTACCTACACTCTAGTTGTGTTATCATTACCCACTAATTACAGGCTCGCGGGCTGTATTATAATGTACTGACTGTTACTCCCTACTTAGTATCTACCTACACTCTAGTTGTGTTATAGTTACCCACTAATTAAGAAGTCGCGGGCTGTATTATGAAGTACTGACTGTTACTCCCTACTTAGTATCTACCTACACTCTAGTTGTGTTATCATTACCCACTAATTACAGGCTCGCGGGCTGTATTATAAAGTACTGACTGTTACTCCCTACTTAGTATCTACCTACACTCTAGTTGTGTTATCATTACCCACTAATTACAGGCTCGCGGGCTGTATTATAATGTACTGACTGTTACTCCCTACTTAGTATCTACCTACACTCTAGTTGTGTTATAGTTACCCACTAATTAAGAAGTCGCGGGCTGTATTATAAAGTACTGACTGTTACTCCCTACTTAGTATCTACCTACACTCTAGTTGTGTTATAGTTACCCACTAATTAAGAAGTCGCGGGCTGTATTATAAAGTACTGACTGTTACTCCCTACTTAGTATCTACCTACACTCTAGTTGTGTTATAGTTACCCACTAATTAAGAAGTCGCGGGCTGTATTATAAAGTACTGACTGTTACTCCCTACTTAGTATCTACCTACACTCTAGTTGTGTTATAGTTACCCACTAATTAAGAAGTCGCGGGCTGTATTATAAAGTACTGACTGTTACTCCCTACTTAGTATCAACCTACACTCTAGTTGTGTTATAGTTACCCACTAATTAAGAAGTCGCGGGCTGTATTATAAAGTACTGACTGTTACTCCCTACTTAGTATCTACCTACACTCTAGTTGTGTTATAGTTACCCACTAATTAAGAAGTCGCGGGCTGTATTATAAAGTACTGACTGTTACTCCCTACTTAGTATCTACCTACACTCTAGTTGTGTTACAGTTACCCACTAATTAAGAAGTCGCGGGCTGTATTATCAAGTACTGGCTGTTACTCCCTCCTTAGTCTCAACCTACACTGAAATTGTCCTGCATATACACTGTACTTGTCTTAGAGTTACCCAGTAACTACAAGGAGCGGGCTGTATTATTAAGTATTCTTTGTTATTCCCTCCTTGGTGTGCAAATACACTGTAATTGTGGAGTAATGCCTGGAGTTACCCATTACCTTCTGTCTAAGTGGAACCAGTGAGTCAGAACACAGTTTGTTTCATAAGATAACATCATCTGAAAGTACAGTAATACAAAGACAAAACTAACTTAAAGGAATAGTTCACCCCAGAATGATAGTATACAAAATGTTATATTATTACAGAGGTGTATAAAGTACTCGAAAAAAGTAACTAAGTAAAAGTAGAAGTACCATAAATAAAAATTACTTTGGTAAAAGTAAAAGTCACGCATTAGAAAATTACTTGAGTAAAAGTCTTAAAGTAGCTCACATTAAATGTACTTAAGTATCAAAAGTAAAAAGTAAAAAAAAGTGAGAGTGATCGATCCTGTTACATGTTGAGGATCTTTGGAGCCGTCTGTGGCCACAGCTCTCCGCCGCTCCGGCAGCGGATAGTACCGACCGAGACGTGTGAAACCTTCAAATTGTGGGGGGTGGGGGGGGGGTTGCGGGGCAAGTCGGGGACGAACGTGACTATCGTCCTCCTCCGACGGGGCCGGGCGGGGAGGCCGTTTTGTGGAGAACTACGAAAGACACTGCCATATTTGCACGCAGGCGATCATTACCAAACAAGTAGGCTGATTATATTTCTATTTTAATTTGTAACGTGTAACGAGGTGGCAAACGTAAATGTAACGGAGTAAAAGTACATATTTTTTCTTTTAAATGTAGCGAAGTAAAAGTAAAAGTTCTGATTAAAAAAACTACTCCAGTAAAGTACAAATCCGAAAAAAAACTACTTAAGTAGTGTAACGAAGTACATCTACTTCGTTACTATACACCTCTGTATTATTATAATAACAAAAGCCAGTAGAAATCTGTTATTTTATGATGTCATGGACACTTAAAATATAGTTCACCCAAGAATGATATTTCACTCATTATCTACTCACTCTCATGTCGACTAAGGGCTGGGAGAATTTCCTCCGTGGCTTCACTGAGTTACAGGGGGTCTCGGCGTAGCAGTGCATGTCCATGTAACACTTGCAAATGGACACCGGCAGTCTTTGTTACAAAAAAAAATCCAAATACCTCCATGCTGCTCGTCTGTAATGTCCGTCTTGTATTGAAGCTTCAATATGAGAAAAAATAAATAAGTCCATATTTCAAGCTTTTTTGCAGCAGAAGCTCCTCTTCCCGGTCCGTCCAAATCACGCAAGATTTGCGTTGACGTCATTGCAATTAACTGCCACCGCCGCAAATCTTGCGAGACTTGGGCGGACCAGGAAGAGGAACTTCCACTGCAAACAAGCTTGAAATATGGACTTAATTTTTTCAGGCCAATTTCGTATGTCAGGGCTGCAGTACAAGACGGACATTACATACCAGCAGCATGGAGGTATTTGGATGTTTTTTAGTGTGTTATTTTGTGACGAAAACCACTGGTGTCCGCTTGCAACCGTTATATGGACATGCACTGCTTCGCCGAGACCCCCTCTAACTCAGAGAAGCCACAGATAACTCTGAAAATTCTCACAGTCCTTAGTCTACATGAGGGTGAGTAGATAATGAGTGAAATATCATTCTTGGGTGAACTATTATTTTAAGTGTCCATGACATCATAAAATAACAGATTCCTACTGGCTTTTGTTATTTACATTTAAGTTCATTTTTGTTCCTTCTGTAATAAACTGTTTAATTTAGTTTTCCATCTGCCTGGTCCTTCTAAGTCAAAGACAGTCAGTCAAGTCAGTTTCATTTGACAAAATGTACTTTCTAAGTTAGAAGTGTCAAGTGGAAAAGATTGTTGTGATACTACTATCACACCGCAGTGTGACACTCAGTGATGGACAATTGATGGGCTCCCCCCAATAAAAGGTGATCTTGATCTTGATCCAGCTCCTTGGGTCAAGGCAGAGATCAGGGCCATGGGTGGCGCGCCATCTCCCTCGTCGGGTCTATTTTCATGGCATCTCAAAAAACCTCACCTGTGTAGAAACATAATCATATCTTCTATCATCTCAACTTCATCACATAAATGCATCACTGTAAAACAAAGTGAGAAAATTAATAAAGGCTACAGTTTTTTCATCATGGAATAGCTACTTAATCCCAGTTTTTACCTTTCACATCATGAATCATTAGCCTTTTAAACCATAACTTGTGATTTGTAAGCACATTAATCAACTACAAATTATACATATTTTTTGTTTAACTATTGAGTAAATATTTTAACCATTTAGAAACCTTCAACTTAGGTACAAAATCAATGCCATTACCATACTGTTTCACAACTGTGTGCTTCACCAGTACATTAACTGTTAACGTTGCTCTTGACTGTATTCATCTTTAATAACATGTGTAACCAACACTAACATTAACTAATGGAGCCAATGCGTACAGTACATGGATGTATGGTACAGTACTATCTCAAATACAACCTCAAAGCAAAACAACCGCAGCACTAAGGTTCCCGGTTAGCGTGGTGCAGGGGAAAACGCACATTATCTTTAGCACAAGCTAACATTGCTAACTGCGTTAGCATAGCTACTTAACTCACCAAGAGGTTGATAACGCGGCGAAAATACCATCACACAGGTCCTGGGTTCATCCCTCTCGTCTCCCGGGGTCTTTGCTCTGTGTTTATATCAACATATCACATCGTAGACATTGCATGATTTAATTTCCCCTCATTTCTCAATCTCCACTTGGTCTCCGGGTGTCCGCCTGGCTAGAGTGCCTAGGTGGGACCAGGCAGCCAATAGGAGGTGAGCAGCATCTGGTCTGACCAATGACAGATCGTCAAATTTAATTGACACCTTATGTGATCAATGATGAGCAGCGTTGTTAGACAGGTTAAATGCGATGAAAAAGGTGACCATCTGTCATTGGTCAGACCAGAAGCGTTCACTTCCCGATTGGTTACTTGCTGAGAAGTTAGAAAGTCCCACCATACATCCATGGTCCCACCTCACTAGAGAAAACGGAGCTGCAGGGAGGGACGACCGTCAGGCATGGATGTACAGCCAGGAGGTTACGAAGTGGCGAAACGAGGGAACTTATGCAACGATGTGATATGTTGATATAAACACAGAGCAAAGACCCCGGGAGACGAGAGGGATGAACCCAGGACCTGTGTGATGGTATTTTCGCCGCGTTATCAACCTCTTGGTGAGTTAAGTAGCTATGCTAACGCAGTTAGCAATGTTAGCTTGTGCTAAAGATAATGTGCGTTTTCCCCTGCACCACGCTAACCGGGAACCTTAGTGCTGCGGTTGTTTTGCTTTGAGGTTGTATTTGAGATAGTACTGTACCATACATCCATGTACTGTACGCATTGGCTCCATTAGTTAATGTTAGTGTTGGTTACACATGTTATTAAAGATGAATACAGTCAAGAGCAACGTTAACAGTTAATGTACTGGTGAAGCACACAGTTGTGAAACAGTATGGTAATGGCATTGATTTTGTACCTAAGTTGAAGGTTTCTAAATGGTTAAAATATTTACTCAATAGTTAAACAAAAAATATGTATAATTTGTAGTTGATTAATGTGCTTACAAATCACAAGTTATGGTTTAAAAGGCTAATGATTCATGATGTGAAAGGTAAAAACTGGGATTAAGTAGCTATTCCATGATGAAAAATAGCCTACCGGTTATTAATTTTCTCACTTTGTTTTACAGTGATGCATTTATGTGATGAAGTTGAGATGATAGAAGATATGATTATGTTTCTACACAGGTGAGGTTTTTTGAGATGCCATGAAAATAGACCCGACGAGGGAGATGGCGCGCCACCCATGGCCCTGATCTCTGCCTTGACCCAAGGAGCTGGATCAAGATCAAGATCATCTTTTATTGGGGGGAGCCCATCCATTGTCCATCACTGAGTGTCACACTGCGGTGTGATAGTAGTATCACAACAATCTTTTCCACTTGACACTTCTAACTTAGAAAGTACATTTTGTCAAATGAAACTGACTTGACTGACTGTCTTAGACTTAGAAGGACCAGGCAGATGGAAAACTAAATTAAACAGTTTATTGAACAAAAATGAACATAACAAAAGCCAGTAGGAATCTGTTATTTTATGATGTCATGGACACTTAAAATAATAGTTCACCCAAGAATGATATTTCACTCATTATTACTCACCCTCAGTAGACTAAGGACTGTGAGAATTTTCAGAGTTATCTGTGGCTTCTCTGAGTTAGAGGGGGTCTCGGCGAAGCAGTGCATGTCCATATAACGGTTGCAAGCGGACACCAGTGGTTTTCGTCACAAAATAACACACTAAAAAACATCCAAATACCTCCATGCTGCTGGTATGTAATGTCCGTCTTGTACTGCAGCCCTGACATACGAAATTGGCCTGAAAAAATTAAGTCCATATTTCAAGCTTGTTTGCAGTGGAAGTTCCTCTTCCTGGTCCGCCCAAGTCTCGCAAGAGCGGTTTCAATGACGTCAACGCAAATCTTGCGTGATTTGGACGGACCGGGAAGAGGAGCTTCTGCTGCAAAAAAGCTTGAAATATGGACTTATTTATTTTTTCTCATATTGAAGCTTCAATACAAGACGGACATTACAGACGAGCAGCATGGAGGTATTTGGATTTTTTTTGTAACAAAGACTGCCAGTGTCCATTTGCAAGTGTTACATGGACATGCACTGCTACGCCGAGACCCCCTGTAACTCAGTGAAGCCACGGAGGACTCTGAAAATTCTCCCAGCCCTTAGTCGACACGAGAGTGAGTAGATAATGAGTGAAATATCATTCTTGGGTGAACTATATTTTAAGTGTCCATGACATCATAAAATAACAGATTTCTACTGGCTTTTGTTATTATAATAATATAACATTTTGTATACTATCATTCTGGGGTGAACTATTCCTTTAAGTTAGTTTTGTCTTTGTATTACTGTACTTTCAGATGATGTTATCTTATGAAACAAACTGTGTTCTGACTCACTGGTTCCACTTAGACAGAAGGTAATGGGTAACTCCAGGCATTACTCCACAATTACAGTGTATTTGCACACCAAGGAGGGAATAACAAAGAATACTTAATAATACAGCCCGCTCCTTGTAGTTACTGGGTAACTCTAAGACAAGTACAGTGTATATGCAGGACAATTTCAGTGTAGGTTGAGACTAAGGAGGGAGTAACAGCCAGTACTTGATAATACAGCCCGCGACTTCTTAATTAGTGGGTAACTGTAACACAACTAGAGTGTAGGTAGATACTAAGCAGGGAGTAACAGTCAGTACTTTATAATACAGCCCGCGACTTCTTAATTAGTGGGTAACTATAACACAACTAGAGTGTCGGTAGATACTAAGTAGGGAGTAACAGTCAGTACTTTATAATACAGCCCGCGACTTCTTAATTAGTGGGTAACTATAACACAACTAGAGTGTAGGTAGATACTAAGTAGGGAGTAACAGTCAGTACTTTATAATACAGCCCGCGAGCCTGTAATTAGTGGGTAACTATAACACAACTAGAGTGTAGGTAGATACTAAGTAGGGAGTAACAGTCAGTACTTTATAATACAGCCCGCGACTTCTTAATTAGTGGGTAACTGTAACACAACTAGAGTGTAGGTAGATACTAAGCAGGGAGTAACAGTCAGTACTTTATAATACAGCCCGCGACTTCTTAATTAGTGGGTAACTATAACACAACTAGAGTGTCGGTAGATACTAAGTAGGGAGTAACAGTCAGTACTTTATAATACAGCCCGCGACTTCTTAATTAGTGGGTAACTATAACACAACTAGAGTGTAGGTAGATACTAAGTAGGGAGTAACAGTCAGTACTTTATAATACAGCCCGCGAGCCTGTAATTAGTGGGTAACTATAACACAACTAGAGTGTAGGTAGATACTAAGTAGGGAGTAACAGTCAGTACTTTATAATACAGCCCGCGAGCCTGTAATTAGTGGGTAACTATAACACAACTAGAGTGTAGGTAGATACTAAGGAGGGAGTAACAGTCAGTACTTTATAATACAGCCCGCGAGCCTGTAATTAGTGGGTAACTATAACACAACTAGAGTGTAGGTAGATACTAAGTAGGGAGTAACAGTCAGTACATTATAATACAGCCCGCGAGCCTGTAATTAGTGGGTAACGATAACACAACTAGAGTGTAGGTAGATACTAAGTAGGGAGTAACAGTCAGTACTTCATAATACAGCCCGCGACTTCTTAATTAGTGGGTAACTATAACACAACTAGAGTGTAGGTAGATACTAAGTAGGGAGTAACAGTCAGTACATTATAATACAGCCCGCGACTTCTTAATTAGTGGGTAACGATAACACAACTAGAGTGTAGGTAGATACTAAGTAAAGTCAGTACTTTATAATGACTTCTTAATTAGTGGGTAACTATAACACAACTAGAGTGTAGGTAGATACTAAGTAGGGAGTAACAGTCAGTACTTAATAATACAGCCCGCGACTTCTTAATTAGTGGGTAACTATAACACAACTAGAGTGTAGGTTGATACTAAGGAGGGAGTAACATTGCTCACTAACAGTACTTACTGTCCTTATACTTGAATGATCATGGATGTGGATGTGTCATGTTTCTTCTGGCTGATAAATAATAAAGCATTTTCTAACTCTCCGAATGACTCATTATTGTGGATGTATTACTGTATAGTTTGTGTTTTGCCCTTGGATGACAGAACTAGACTTTCATAGATGTGCATTTTAGAGAGGTAAGTTTACTACCAGCCAGCCATTTTGGCAAATTTCCACACTCCATTTCTCAATCCAAACCATACAATTAATTAATGAATAATAAATTCTGAAATAGAGGTGAAATCATTTTGACACATTGAAAAAAATAGATTGCAACAATTGTGCTCATATTGTAGCCTACATTAGACTATTTAATTTCTAATGTACCAGAAGTTACACTTTAAGTCCGGGCAAAGTAGCAGGTAATTGTACAGGAGTTCCGAGGACACAACCTAGTTATACTGTAAAATGCGCTAATTAGTGCGGAGTGACAGTTACTGTGTAATTTGGTGTAAAGTATGACAGGAGTTACGTGCTAAGATGCAGCCTAGTTAAGCTGTAAAACAGCTAGAGTTACCCTGTACTTGTGTGGAAGTTGGTGTGAAGCAGGAGGTAAGTTACGCACTAAGACACAGCCTAGTTACACTGTAAATGCACGGGGGAAACAGGGGGGGAAGTCAGCCGCAGTTACTCACTACTTGTGTGAAATAAGCGGCAACCTATGCGGCAAGAGAGCGCTAGTTACGCTGTAAATTGCGGGCCGTATTATGTAGTGCTACCGGAGCGCCATGAAGTCATCCAGATTCAAGATGGTGCTGGTAAACCTGATCTCGGTATGTAGGAGTCTCACAGCGATTATGCTGTTGTCCTATAAAACTACGACCTTACATCTGATCTTATGTGTTACTGCAGCTCTGGTGAAAGCTCCCAGTGTCGGTGTATCTCCTGTCAAAGACACACAGCCGGCGATTCCGGTCTCTATCACTGTTCAGGTGTGTACTACATCAGCAGCATTTTTTATTATCACATGTATATAATTTTCTAGCAATTAATTTATCCACTATATATTGTAGAGTAATTTGGATAACTGTGGTGCTATGTAACATTACAGTCTGACGGCACAGTCCTCATGGAGAATGGGATTTTACGGACTGTTGTTAACAAAGATGGCACCTTGGCTTCACTGTGTATGATAAATACAAACAGGTACTGTAAAACCACATGTGAAACATCTGTATCTGCTACATTATAAACATTAATAAAACCTGTCTCACTCTGTATTGATTTTAGGGAGGCTATTGCAGACAGCGGTCATGGAAACCAGTTCGTCATGTTTGATGATGTTCCCCTGTACTGGGATGCTTGGGATGTAATGGACTACCATCTTCAGACAAGGTTTCAATCGTTACCATTATATCAGTCTTCTGTCTCCAGGAAATACATTAGAGTATGTGCTGTTATTCTAAATATTTAAACTGTGATGTTACAGGAAGCCGGTGCTGGAGGTGGTGCAGCCTGTCCACGTGGTGTCCTCTGGTGGGCTACGTGGGAGCGTCAGCTTCACCCTCAGGATCAGCGATAAAAGTACCATCACACAAGAGATCGTCATGGACGCAATGTGTCCTTACATCAAATTCAACACTGAGGTACCTTAACAATAACAGTGACACCTGGAGAAACCATGAGACATATTCTTCTGTCCCTAAGATATATCCAGTGTTGCATTTTCCACTTTCAGGTGAAGTGGGCAGAGATGCACAAATTTCTCAAGGTGGAATTCCCAGTGCAAGTGCACAACCCCAACGCCACGTACGAGATCCAGTTCGGCCATCTGCAGAGACCCACACACAGGAACACTTCATGGGACTGGGCCAGATTTGAGGTAGGCAGTATAGACTGATCTCCATAGGTACTGTGACAGCAGCACCAACTGGCTTGTTTTGGCCTTGTACACTACAATACTGTAGAACAACAGATGTCTGTGATGCGGTTGCAATGAAGGCAATACTTTTCAAATACTTTTACTCTTTCCTGTTTCTGTCTTAGGTTTGGGGTCACAAGTGGGCAGACTTGTCGGAGCACAACTTCGGAGTTGCACTGCTTAATGACTGTAAATATGGTTATTCAGTCCACAAGAACACAATGACCCTGTCACTGTGAGTATTTCCACTGTTAATATACAATTCAACATAAAGCATGATTGACTTGCATCGTGTTTGATTGATGCTTCTAATTGGACGCCTTGTGTTGTAGACTGAGAGCTCCCAAGGCCCCAGATGCCAATGCTGACATGGGGACTCACCATTTCACCTATGCAATCATGCCGCACACAGGTTAGAATGGTTTTTCAGATTCACATTTGAAAATAAGGCTTATCTAGCAGTATTTGAAAGTAAATTGTAAAACATGTGATAATACTGTGTTTTGTATAGGATCCTTCCAAGATGCCTCTGTAATCCAGTGTTCTTACAACCTCAACTTCCCTCTGAGGTTAATCCAGTGCACTGCGGACACTGTGCCCTGGAGTGCCTTTTCTGTAAGCGCTAAAGCCATCGTCCTGGAAACCATTAAGCAGGTATCTTATGTTCATTTACCTGCATCTAGCTTGATCGAAACCAAAGTCCATTAAAAGTTAGTTACTGAAATTGCACTGTATTGTGTCAAGGCTGAGGACCAGAAGGGTGCATTGGTACTCCGTCTTTACGAGTCACATGGGAGCAGTGTAACTGGAACTCTCCGCACCACCCTTCCTGTGAAAGAGGCCTGGTAGTAAGTATTTCCATTTTTGGTGTTAATTGCCGTCCAAAATTTTTTTTATATCGTAATAAACAACAAACACCCCCGCTACAACCCACCCCTCTCTCTCTTTCAGTTGTGACCTCTTGGAGCGACACACCCAGCCAGCTTACATTACGTCAGAGGGAATTACTCTGAACTTCAGTCCCTTTCAAATTGTGTCACTTCTTCTCATCCTGTGATTACCAAGTCTAAACGAGTGAATAAGTAGGTGTGATGGAGAAAATAAAGAACTTGGTCCTGAAGGCAAAATTTGACTGAACTATGAAATTAATCACTGGTCTGTTCAGTCTGCTGTGACTGTGAAGTTGTTTGGGACTGAATGCAGCACATACGAGGGACCCACTGCTAAAATATTTAATTTGTAATCAAACACTTACAGAATTTTTGTAAAAGAAATAGTGTTTTTATTAAAAACAGTTAATGGTATAAAAGCTTAAAAAACATTGCCATACAATGATACCTCCCCCTGTTTTTCCCCATATCTTTATTTGCTCTGTCTGGTTAGTCTGCTGCTGCGCCTCTGTGTGCCTGCAACAAGGAGGAATGCATTAGGTTAAAACTGGCCATGACTTTCCATTGTTTGAAAAGCTTTATTAATTTTGAGATGGAATGAAGGGCTCACCTGCAGCTGGCTCTGCACTGCTGCTCATCCTCCTACGTGCAGTTGATCGCTTCTCCCGCTGAGGTGTGTTTACTCCCTGGCTTTTTTCACTCAGTCTTCTCTTAGATCCGACTTCCTTCCCTCGTGCATCCTTTTCCTTCTTTGGTGTTTTGGTCACAGCGTCCTGTTTGACTGCTCTTTTTTTCACTGTGCTTTTAGAGGAACTCTTGGCCACCTAATGAAATCAAACATTTGTTCAGTGGTACTCTTGTAGACCTTATTACTAGCTAAGCAAAGAAATAAAAAGTGTTTATCTGTTAATACCTTTTTCGTGTCTGTGTAATCATGGTCATTTTCTTTCTTTGATCTCTTTTTTGCCTTAGGTGACTTTGAATCTGTGATGAGGGAAACAGATGACACCAGTTCAGTGTGACTGCTCTAAGTCATATTTAAGCTGTTTTATGAATTAAATGGATTATTACATACCTTTAGGTGCCATGGGCCCTGGCTCACCCTGGAGTTAGAACAGCATGTGTTAGTATATAAAATGATGTGGCAGATATTAAAATTTAGACTTTTCTTTTAACTCACTTTGAACCACATCGTTCTGCCATTGTGATCCCGGATGGATTTCATTCCATCTACATAGTAACACTGCAGCCACGCCTCAAAGTCAGAGTAGTCTGCCTTTTCTGGGTCATAACCCTTTCCACCTACAATAAACCATATAGCATCAAAAACTCTTCACAGGGAAATGAAGCCATAAGGGTGAAGCTTTTCTGTAAAGGAGAGACAACACAATCTCTGAGTTGACTTTCTGAGTGGGCCAGACAGTACACAGTACTCACCCATGTTGACCACTTCCAGAGGAACAGTATGACACAGCCTGAGTAGATCTCCTGTCTCCCCTTTCACCGCCTTCTTGTTGACCCTGACCGAGATCTTCGGGAAGGAGTACAGAGAGGCAGTGTTAGAGGATGCAGAGGTTGTGGTTGAGCGGTGATGTGAAAAATGTGGTTTTCCTCTTTCACCTTTGTGTCAACAATCTCGTTTTTCACAGGCTTGCTACTCTCGAATGAGTCTTCTGACTCGAGGCCTTCCAGCACAGTCCTGGCGGGCACGAACGGCGGGATGTTTAACCTTAAAAAGAAAAGATACTTTATTTCAAAAGCCCCTTTGTAAGACAATACAGCTTCCTTGTTCTCGGTATCTGAATCAGTACACCTCCTCACATGAAGAAACTGAAAGCTAAACAGAGCTACTGCACTGGACAGCTTTCTGTCCTGCGTCATTGGTTTTATCTGGAAAGGTAAATCAGCTGAAAACTAGTCACATGAATACAGTACACAACAGCAAAGCAAATACTACAATATTGATCAGGGACAATGCAGTGATCCAATATTTTCCGCTGGATCTAATTAAAATGGATTGGCAAGTCATATCTGATACCAACTCCCTTAATAAGGTCGTCTGTGCATCCCTACAACACTACGCTGAGTTGTCAGTTGTATCATGAGATTTGAAGAGTTGTGAAGGTTGTGTGTGTTGATTACCTGAAAAGGATTTCAGCCCTTAGATAGTTCCCAATACCATTGAAGTACTTCTGATTGAGCAGAGCTTCACAGATGGGCCTATCAAAGGCCCGGTCAGACAGGTGCGACATAATGTTCTCTCTGTAAAATGATCAACCATCAGTGACAATGATATTTTCATTGAGCAAGGGCAACAGATGACACTCTTAACATGGCTAACCTGAAGCTTGTGTACTCAAACATGATGCAGGGCCCTCTGTCAGGCTGCCAAGTCCCATTGGGCTGCCAGCTGCCGAACCTGCGTGTATCCACGAAGCTCAGCACTCTGCACGGCGTCTCTTTGGAATAAAAACGTAAATGGGCGTGTTTGGGTAACTCATCCTCTGTAGTGAGGCGGAAATAACCAGACATCCCAAAGCGAAAGACAATGTCCATGGGCTTGTCTGCTTGCCCTGCCTTCACGCTCTTTTTTGGGGCATCACTCTTGATGGGCGTCAGTGTGAGCTTCACTTCCTTCCCTCTGGAAGCAGCTGTGATACGATAGGCTTCAGAGGTGAAGGACACGTCAGGACTCTTGCTGACTTCAGATTTTCTGACCGGTCCAGTAAAAACAACTCCATTGCACATTTTATTAACGTAAAGGCTTGCCAGGTGGAGCTCTGGTCCCTCGGGCATTGTGATGAAGGTGTGCTGCAAATACACAGAATAAATTGAGCAAACATTACATTTCTCCCCAAAAACTTTATTAAATGGACTGCTTTGAAACAACATTTAGACCTTGATATGGCATTCAATTTGTTTCCGTTTGGGGTCATTATCCTGCTGAAATATGAATCCTCCCAAAAGATGGAAACTAGATGATACAGCATTCTTCTGCAGATTGAACCAGTTGTTCTACTTGGTCATGGTCAGGATGTGGTCAATTTGGTGCAGGTGCCAAAGAGTAAGCAAAACAACCTCAGACAGGAATATGCTGAGGTATCATGCTCTCTGTCCTGCAAGTCTCCACACCCTTGTCAGGCTGCTCTTGGATTCCTACAGAGCGTTTGAATATGACCATCCAAGCGTTTGGCCTGGAGTGGTACAACTACAGGACATGCTTCTTTTGAGGGTACTTGGGATTGTTGTATTTTAGCTATTGGCCTTCTAATGGTGTGGCGACTCAGGGTCTCCTCGACCCTGGCTTTGATTCAGTTTCTATAAATCACTGTTCCATAAACGGCCCCCCCAAAGCCTAAAATAGCCACTTGATTTCTGAGACCTTCCCTTTGTTTCCACACGCCATCCCACTCCAACAATGCTTCATAATCTCACTGCTACATTGTACTGTAAGTTAAATATTGGACAAATTATTTGCACTACTGTTATGTATGCTGTGTAACCCTTGGCTACATGTTTTTAAATGTTTATTCTTCTCTATTAATTGTGTCCAGTTTTATGTGAAAATGTTAAGAAAATTTAGATGTAATCTCTACTCTATCTATCTCTATCTCGACTACTGGAACCCACTATACAGAGAAACTGTTCATGCAGCTCGAGCCACAACACCGATAGGCACCACACACAGCTGTGAAAACTCGCATGCTCAGCGACTTGCAAACGCACCGGATTTAAATGACTTACCCAAACCAGGAAGAGACTTCGTTGTTGATAAACTTGCAAATTTATCACACCGAGTGTGTAAGTTTGTAACGTACGGTGGTTGTCTTGTTCTTCCACCCCACACAGCGCTGCAGCACGGAGGCAAAACGCTTGTATATAACCAACCACGAGGGTTTCACAACATACTTGTTACCAAACAACTTGTGTAACATCTCCGTTCATTCAGTTGAAGATATCGCGAGATTACCATGCCTCTCGCGCTGAATGTTTTAGCAGAGACTACTATCCGTCTTTCATCTCAAGTATTGCATTGAAAAAAGGTTTCTTGTAAACACACTGTGGAAACAAAGCTTTGAAAACAGTGATAATGGGAGATGTAGGCGTTGACGGACCCGGACAAGGATAGAAATATTTCATTATTTTACACATTTTACACTTATTTATTTTATTTACAGATCTATGTAACACAAGTTAGCAACATAATTGAAATCAAGAATTTGTTAATTAACACTCAATATTTTTCAAAAATGGTTCATTCAGTGCCTCAGTGAAAAATCGCCCTTCTGTCAGTGTTCCCACCAACAATTACTGGCAGATAATAGCCTACAACTTATACACCTCAGTCTGACTGGGAGTGAGCCTTTCACTGCACATTTATGATCACAACATTCACGTAAACAGGTTAGGCTGTACTGTACATGATGTAACTATGGCACTTTTGGTGGTCGATCAGCACCAGGTGTGTCCAGCTCTTGATCCAACGTAGAGGTCAAATTTCATTGTAGTGCATTCATCATTGTCTGTGCTTGTTTGAGCTCTGTCGGAACAAACAAAGGAACAGAATTACCACAAAATAAAATAAGTCAGTTCAAAAGGAGAAACAGGAATTTGAAACTGACCTGCAAGCAGGACTCTGAACTTATCGGCGGAAACAGAGACGACAGTCGTCTCCATGGAGGCTGACTCCGCTCCTTGTGATTGGAATTTGAGCTGAATCACCGGTTCATTCACCTCTCGCAGCTCGCTGGAGCTCAGTGTGTAGTCAACCC
This sequence comes from Decapterus maruadsi, assembly GCA_030347415.2. Taxonomy (NCBI): domain Eukaryota; kingdom Metazoa; phylum Chordata; class Actinopteri; order Carangiformes; family Carangidae; genus Decapterus; species Decapterus maruadsi. The sequence continues at coordinate 12,191,709 of CM064893.1, read as the reverse complement.
GCCACGACACAGCCTCAAATTTCCCTACTGAAATTCATTATACAACAGAATGAGATAATCAGCCTAACAAACACCAACACTCATTGGTAGTTTCGTCTTCCTCTTTGAAAAGGGCAAGACAGACAGAAATTACTTACATCTCAGGCTCGTCTGCCTGAGTTTGTCTTGCAGCGCAGAGTGCTTGTCTTCATATGATTTGCAGAGTCCTGTTGTGTGCTCTAAAAGGCAGTGAGTGCATACTTAATGGCCAAATCAAGATTATTTCAAGAACACAATCTCACGCTGGCTGAGCTTGATACTATTAATAAACCAAAGTCACACCACACCACCCACAACACTACAATGCATTGCTGTCTAAAATGTTGTCTTCAAGTACCAGCTTCACGTCATATCACACATTTTACAATAGACAATTATAGAGGGTAATACATTCTAACAATAACACAATAGGTTGTGATTTGTGATCTGTCTGTTTCTGGAATAGATACAATAACTAATGTCCTTCAAACAAAGGTCTTTCTTTTGTATTTTTCCTTTGGGACTCAGACTGGGAACAGTTTCAGATTTTAAAAATGTGCAAATGCTGAAAATGTTTTAATTCAAGACTCTTCGGTTGTCGTGGTCTGCTGAATAAGTTCTCTTTAATAGGCTTTGCTCTAAAATGTGTCTGTACTCTTGGCAAAATAAATGAATGTGAAAGGAGGCTTGCACATCTGTTATGCAATATAATCAACATTTTTATAAAAAACATGGAGGATCCAAGCGGACTAACCTTTTGGCAGACCGAGTTGCTGCAGCTCACTGGACAGTGATTCACTGTCAACATCATGCTTTGCTGCACTTGAGAAAATGAAGCTGAGCACTGCCACACTAGCTTTGATGTCTCCACTCTCTGCAAAATGGAATGATGTCATAAATGCGTGCTTTATTAAGAAAAGGGGGGAAAAAACTATAGTAATACCATACAATTTGTATTAGTGTTATGTTTGTTTGTTTTTATTCTGTTTTATGCTTCTCTTTTTTTTCTTAAAATGTTTAGTTTTTATGTAAAGCACATTGAATTGCCTTGGTATGAAATGCGCTATATAAATAAAGATGCCTTGCCTTGCCTATAGATTTCCATGTGAAATAAACAAGTCAGAATTAAAAGAAGTACAAATGTTAGTATGTATTTACTTGAGTTATGTACTTGCAAACAGGTACTTGAGTGTTGTGTCATTTAGCACATGTTTTTCACTGAACATACAAGGACATAGGATCACCTTAGAACACATGCTGCCTTGTTATAGATAAAGCATCCCTTACACTTACAGTATATAGCCTAAATCAGCCTCCCCTTTTAAAATCTTACATGTAGTAATCCTACATAATATAACATTAATAATGGGTGGGTTTGATTTAGTTCATGTGGATTTAACATTGAAGTACATAATTGTGAGAATATGTGTGTACATTTACTTAAGGTAGGTAACTAAAATTGTGATTATAATGTATAAATGGAACAGAAACTATAACGTGTTTCCTCCACTTGTAAAGAGACTTACCAAACTTTGCATCTGCGGTTAGCTTTGCAACCTTGTCATACTACAAAACAGAAATGGAAAAGCGGTATTAATGAATGTGACTTACAGTAAGTGTGAATTTATAAACGGAACTATAAATCAGTCTCTTACATCAATGCCCTCCCCAAGCAAATCCTTCAGCACTTGAGCGCACAGGAGTTTCATCTTGACACTTGACTGTCAGAAATCGTAAGGCAAAAGACACACATATCATTACAAACAACAATAAACAACAGTGACAGTGAAAATGTAGTATTGCTGTGTGTTTATGACATTTGCAACTACTCACAACTTTCGCTAATGTGCTAATTTCGGCGAGCACCCAATCTGGGCAATCCAGATCTCCACAGAAACGGAACCGCTATAATACACAACACATAGTGTAAGTGTAGTTTAATGCACTGTAACAACAACACTCCCAAACACCGCAGCACATTACATTAGGACGTTACATTAACAATCCATCACTGAGTGCTACTAGCTCAGCTAGCCATACAGCTAGCCACACGGGAAAGAAGGACTTAAAATTGATAACGTGGAATTAAATAATTATACATAGCACTGACAAAGCGTCACTGTAACGTCCTCTGAGTAAAATGACTTTTAAATAACCAAACGAGTGTTAAATAACAAGTAGTTTTTAAGTGTTTACCATGTCTGTCGGTCAGCTGAGGAGCTGCAAACTGAACAGGAAGTGATATCTACATGTGATTGGTCACCACGGCGGGAGGGGCGGGGCTCTTCTCCTCAGCTGTCAGTCTACAGGCACACTACCACGTCTCGTCTTCATGTAAAAACGGCGTCAGAAAGAAAAAGAAAAAATCTCCGACCAGACGAGTGTTTTCGGTCCATACCAAAAGCGATATTTGTCCAGACAGTCACACCTGAAAAATACACAGCAGACGCCGTAGCATGTAGGTAGTGGGCATGCGCGAGCCGGTGTAAACAGGAAGTCGATTGTCTTCTCTCCTCTATTTGCAAAACTTACTACGAACAACGAACAGAAAAAACAGTTACAGTTTTGAAATGCACCATCTAACCGGACAACGGCTGCTAGCAAGGTCAGTAAGTTAGTCGACCCAGTCAGGGTCATCTTTCTAAAGGTATCACTTTTTCCCTGCACGCGCCTCCAAACATCCCCGAAGTTTCCAAACTACAACAGGATCACCTGCGTTTCCGATCCATTGTCTGGGCTCTAAAATTGAGAAGTAGTGTGGAAGTAATGAGGATGAGAGTCCAGCAACATAGATGTGTGCGTCACAGTAGTGTGTAGTCTATCATGTGACCTCAGGGACAGACGATGGTCCTGATGTTGAATAGCATGATTAACTCAGGTCTACAAAATCCTCAGTTTCGACCAACGCTTAAGTTTCAAGTTTCAATACTTTATTGCCATGTCAACAACATTGTTGATTGGAATTTGTTTCAGTGGGCTTCACACACTGACATAAAAACATAAAAACACAAACATCCAGCCATTGCAGTAGGCCACATGATAAAACCAATTAAAGTGCACAGAATAATAAATAGATAGATGGCACAAAACAAAACATGTAGCCAGATGTTAAATTGGATTTGGGGTAGGCTAATGTAGTTTGGTAACAGGGTGAATATGGGATAATAATCTTTTTTAGGTGTGTGAAAATTCCCTCACCTACAAATCACATTTTATCATTAATCATGTACTTTCCCAAGGGAAGGGAATCTATCTAGCTGAAGGTCTCCTTTGTTATGACTGTTCACTGCCTCAGCCAGGTGGCTTTATCATATCTTCACGACCTTGGCAAATCGGGCACTGCCAAGCTTGACTCTATTCACAGAGACAGACAGTAAACTTTGGGTTTCAGGTTTAGGCCTACACATGACATGTGGAAACTATACAATGCCACTGAACAACCCAAAATAAATTGTCTCAGGTAATCTTGTGCACTGTTGTTCAAGGCAGGTAGGTCACTCCAAGCATTTTGGAGAACTTGCCATGGTTGTTCTATGGATTTAGGTTGTCTCGTCCATCAGACATTGAGGTCAGGGCTCTGTGGGGGTCATGCCATCTGTTGCAGAACTCTTTGTGCTTTACTGGATGCTGTGTGCCTCCCTTGTCTTCATATCATATCTGCTTATAGCCATATTGCCAGTTATAGGGGATGTTGAAAAGCATGAATAAGTGCTGAGTTTTGTCACCAAACGAAACAGTACAACTTTTGTGTTAAATGGAGCAGAAATACATTATGACAAGGATACAGACAGACAGACAGACAGATAGACAGATAGACAGATAGATAGATAGATAGATAGATAGATAGATAGATAGATAGATAGATAGATAGATAGATAGATAGATAGCAGATAGGCTAACTGGAATGGAAGGCTGAAAACAAAAGAACATCATTTGAATTGCTAATTCTTCCCTTTCACGCACGTGCGGATGGCATATACAAATGAGAGCTACTGGAAATAAACCGTAAGGTTACAGTGGAAAAGGAAGCACTATATCCGTCCCTTTGGAATTGTTTCAGAATATGATGAGTGAGTCAGCCGCTACACGCCTGTGTGATCGCAATAGAGTGTAGATAGACTAGCAGTACTACTAATGCATCTCGTGTGGGGAGGGAGGAGTCGCAGCAATTCGTTATAGTCTAGCTGCAAGCGACGCGGCAAACAGCTGAGTTCTGCTACAGGCACAACACTGCACAATACTCACTGCAGCAGACGAAAATGAGGCGCTTTGTTGTGATTTTCACTTGGTTTGCTGGGGATTTACAGTTCGTCCTTAATGCTGTTTTGAAGGACGCACCACCGAGTCTTGGATCTGAAAATGCGCCAAGGCTTTTAAGCAAAGGTAGGATCCATTTCAGCGCTAGAGTCCAAATTAATTGGCATCGTTTTAGATGCAGGTATCCTTATGAAATCGCCTTGAAATGGTGTGGACAAGTTGAGAAATAGGTCTGCAGTTAATCCCTTATAGGCTACGTGACTTCAGGGTGATCATCTTTACTCTTAAGCAGGTAGCGCAACTAACACCTTCACTTAGGCTATTGCCAATGTGTCGCTTGACAAGAATCATGCAGTAAACATAGGTGAAATCAACCAAGATCATTTGTGGATATAAATAAACTACAAACACCTGCACAAACGTCATATACCTGATATAAGTTTGGGTGGTATGGTGCTCTACCAGGTGAGCCACCAGGGCGCACCACCACATTCGTGGTATTTGATTCATTTTAGTTAAATACAGTAGTTTATTTGTTACTCTGACAGCTCAATCACAGATTTATTGCTTGTATAACTTCAGAACGAAAACTATACCATAAACACTACTTTAGATTACAGACAGTGCCACAATAGCTACAGTCCAACAGATGGAAATTTAATAATAATAATAATAATAATAATAATAATGATAGTAATAAAATTCAGCTGTAGAGGCTGTTTCCTCCACATGCAGGGTTAGTGCTGTTTTTGCTCTCACCCAGGGCAGCACTCACATTTTTCTATTTTTCTGATCACATTGCGCACTTTGAAAACGTCCCTGATTTTAATATAGTTGGCAGATGCACAACAACCTGAAACAATGCGGGTATTTATTGACTATAACCTCTTTTTTTTTATCTTTTCATAGGACTTTTCTGTTTTTTGTTTTATTTTAACTTGGTTCATCCCACTGTCATACGGTCAAACTGACAAAAGATCTTTTGATGTGCCTGAACAAAGCATTGATGTTGTTCCGTCTGACTCTTTTTCATTAACAATGTGACCCTTCATTCCCCCTCCCCACTTCTCAGATACAGACAGCGGTGGATTCACATACGAAGTTCATCAGAACCACACCGTATTCTTCCATCATGAGGACTCTGAGGAGATGTATATTGGAGGGACAGATTTTGTCTTAAAACTTGACATGAACGACTATAATGTTATAGAGGTGGGTGAGCTTTTTCTTTTGATCCTTTTTATTTCCTTTGTTTCATCACCTGCAGTACACACACTTTTATATATCTGTCATCTCATGTTTAAATGATGTGCTCTCAGCATGGTATCTGTGTGGGAAGTGCAGCTGCTTACAATCATGTTACAGTACCAGATGGTCTCAACAGCCCTCTTTGTACTCGCAGACAGGTAGCTACTCATTCAGTGGTATATTTGGCTTCAAGCTGCTGATAAAGTTGATGGTGAACAGACCGGACAAACAGATACCACTGACACATTACACTGTTTTCCATTATGTAGTACGTCGGTGCCACAATTTTGATGATTCCAGACAGTTGTGTGACTCTGCTTTTATTCATCCTCTTGTAATTAAAAATTAATATCATGGGCTATTGATTGTTGTCCATTAAACAAGAGCTCAGATGGTAATACACACATAGATTTTCCTGTCACTGATGGACACTTATCTGTGGCAGGAACAGCTGAGACCACTCAAAGAATTTATCAGATCATGAAATATGCCTGACTAAAAAAGAATGTAACTATCAGTCAGGTGCCAGAAATTTTGCTCTTATCTCCTCTCCAGCTATTTCAGACATGAATGAACCACATAGGCTAGCATATGGTTTCTGTCCAACTTTTTTTTGGTTAGCAACTAGTAAGGACTGTTTAAATATTAATTTTCTTTATGTCTAATGTCTGTATATATTACTCAAATTTATTTATTCTGCAGAACTTTACTCTGAAAACAACGGGGCAACAACAGTGCCAAGAGGTTGGTATCTAGAAAATGATGACTTGTTATGTTATTAGAAATGAGTTCAACACATCAATATGTAAATAAAGGATTTTTAAAATGAAATGCATAGAATCAGTTTTGTGTAATGACTTGGTAATAACAGCCTCTGTGTCACAGGGTCCCTGCAAAAATGTCATCACTGTCATTGAGAAGTTTCAGGACAGCCTGTTTGTCTGTGGGACAAATGGACACAAGCCACAGTGCTGGAAACTCGTAAGTGTTTGAACAAGTTGCACTTACATGACCAGTGTGTAGCATTTAGTGGCATTCTGTGAGGTTGCAGATTGCAACCGACTTACGTGAAAGGCCCTCTCTAGAGCCAGTGTTTGGTTTGTTGCTTCTGGTCTAAGTTCCCAGTAACTCCTACACATTGGTCCTTTCATATCCTGTCAGTCTGACCAGCTGTTTTTTTTGTTTGTCTTTATATGGCAACACCAGGGCACAACTGAGGTTGCATTTCTGATAAAACTTTAATGAAATAAACCTCTCATAATTTAAGTAGGGTGTTGGGTGACTTCTGTTGGATGTGTTATATTTTCCCAGTGAAGTTGTCTGTTAAACTAACTATCACACCATTTTTCCAACTGTTTGTGCTTTCACAGTTTTCGTCTGTCAACAATCAGTCTCACGAAATAGTGGAGAGTTATGAGGGGACGGGCATCTCTCCGTTCGTGCACACCCAGAATTCCCTGTCGCTAACAGTAGGTGGGTACAGAGCAGTGTGGTTGAAGGTTGAATGTGGAGATTTATATAACAATGACAAGTCATGTAGTTGGCAAGCCAGTGCATTTTCTCATGAATACACTGAATAATTGACGAGTTCTGCTGTATATTCACGTAATATGTCTGTTATTTTTAGAGGGGGATCTATATGCAGCAGCACCAATGGGTGATGACAGAAGTTCGTTACAATTCAGAAGGAAAGCAGGCAGCAGAACAAATGTGTGGATGTATAATAAGTGGGTCTCAGGTGAGTAAAGGACTGAACTGTCTGATGTCTTATGTGACAACACAAAATGCTCTGATTAACATAGAAAAAAAAGCAATAATTAATATTTCTGATCTTGCACAAAGCGATGAATCTCATCATCAATTACTGGGAAACAGAGTGGTTTCCTGAGACCCTTATCTCAAATGGTTTGCTTGTCATTTCAGAGTGATTATCTCATGTTATGCTTTCCATTCCCAGCAAAGTGCGTCACATGTGCCAGCCCTGCATTGTTCAGTAAACAGTGGAGTTTGGTAAACATATCCTCCTATCCCTAACCCTCTTTCCATAGAGCCTACGTTCATCTCTGCATCCTGGGTGAAGCGAATGGAAGATCCAGAGAATGATAAAATTTACATCTTTTTCCGTGAGAAGAACTCAGACCCCAGCCCAGAGGCCGACCCCTGGATATCAAGGGTTGCGCGAGTTTGTAAGGTATGTTACACACTTAAGTGCACTCAGCTTACGTCAATGAAGGTCTCGCCTTGCTAAACCGCTAAGCTGTCAAAAACCTCATTAGCTGAGCTTCAGTAATCAAGCTGATAGCCGTCCAAGTCTAGTTCAAGTAACGTGGAAGTAACAATACATAAAAATAGACTTTGGTTGTAAATCTTTTTCTGATACCAGGACATAAAATAGCATTTCTTTTATCAATTATCATTAAAAACCACAAAAATACTGTAAACAGGAGATCAAGTATACTCAACTCATCTGACCTAACACTGTGTGCACTGTGTCTGCAGTAAGAAGGGGATTTGATGTGCAACAGATAAGTCTTACTGTCCCTGGTCCTGGTATTAGAAGTGAACTTGGTGTTGGTGCCATGGCATCAATATCACTCTGCCCACCTATCAATGATGGACTTGGTGGTCAGCCAATCACACAAGGATGTTCTTTATTTTCATTTTTAAGTTTTGTATTGCACCTCAGGTTTCTATATTGACAGTACATGGGGCTGGGGAAACTACAATGGAGCATCACTTACAATGTTGCTGCCACAAAGAATTGTTGGATGGATTTCATAAAGAAAGTGGGATCTAAGGTATAGATTACCACAAGGCCCCTTTACCTAATGTTTCACAAACTTCAATCAACTCTTGTTACGACTGCCACCTAAAGACTTCCTAGAATATGTATCATAGATAGATACAGATAGCAGTCATATAGGCCTGTATGACTACTAACAACGCTCAGTGATATTCAGTAACAATTTCTCCCCTGTCAATGTCTTCTGCCTTACCAGTAAAATTAAATGAAGTACAACATCTGTCAAAACAGTCTTTTGTTCGATGTTGAAGTTAGTCTTTGTTTCACTCAGGAACAACGCCTAAGGTGTATCCTCCGTCTATCCTCCTTTGTTCATACTGGTGCAGGCTGTCATTCACAGATTTTATTAATACCTTATAGAAAATAGATTATTGTCTTATACACAAAGGGTAATGGAATTATAGTGGGGAAAAATGATATGCCCAGAATACTGTGCCAGAGTGTGACACGTGTATACATAATTAAATAAGTAAGCAACCGGAGTAATGTCCTAATACAATGGCCTGTTGCAGTGTGATCTCATTTTCATTCCCATTGTCTGCCAAATAATCATTGTTCCTCTCCTAGATAAACTACTGTCTTTCATGTTTTTTATTTGACATCTTTGCAAAACAAACAAAATATTTTTGGCCCACGACAGTCCTATCAAATAACCCTGACTTGATTAATTTTACCTCACAAATGAAGTGAAAGAGTGTCCTTGTCATGTAATGAATCTGTATTATATTGCAGGTAGACGAGGGAGGATCAAAGAGGTTCCTTCAAAACATGTGGACATCTTTTCTCAAGTCTCGCCTTGTCTGTGGGTTCCCAGAAGAGTCGCTGTATTTCAATCATCTCCAAGACATATACGTGTTGGAGGCAGAGGACTGGCGTGAGACAAGGGTCTATGCCCTTTTCACGAGTGGCTGGTTAGACACTTTCTCTTCCTTTATTTTCACTTTATTTTCAGAAACGTTAGTAAAGCGCTTACTGAGCACCTCAGAATAGGTCCTGTTTCAAATGGAAAGCTCAGCGGTTTTTTCAATGTTTTGGGGACAATATTAACCTTGGCCTGTAGGTTTCCACAGTGTTACCATGTGTTTGCAGATTAGGCATTTACATTAGTAACTACTTCCATGGAGAGTGAGCTTTCCATGCAACCAAATTATAAACAAATGAGACTGATATGTTTTGCTCTCACTCCAACATCATGTTAAGTGATGTAATAATGTCATTTGACTGGCCACACCTTATGACTATCTGTTATGAATTTTAATATTACCAGGATTATCTTGTCTGAATTTAAAGATCCTCCAGAGCCTCATAAGATCTGGCACAGGTTGAGCGGTATTTATCAAGTAAACATGGATCAAGTGTAACATGCCTTGTTGAACTCCACCCTCACACAATTTGCAGTATTTGACTTGTTGCCTAGGGAGCCGCCCTCATTCCTCCAATGTTTGAGGGGAAAATGTGTTTATCGTTATGGAGGGTTTGCCACTTACTCTGACAAGTACAAAAAGTTTGAATGATGGGAGTTTCATGAATCTGGTGTGATGTATTTTGTGAGGGCTGCATCCAATTTGTTTAGTCAGTGACAATTTATTGAGTCAAGATAATCTGTACACACCCAAGCATTAATATTGAGGTATTCTGCTAACCATAGTCTTGTCTTTTTTCTTTCTTTCTTTTTACTTTATGACTTTTAGGAACTCTACAGCAGTTTGCATCTATTCTGTTGGAGTTATTGAAGGAATATTTGAGAACTCAACCTTTAAAGGCTACGACAAAGACATCCCCACACCAAGGCCAGGCACAGTAAGGACCCGTTTTGTTGCTAAGTTGTTTTGCATTTCCCGAATACTCCACTTAAGGAGTTTAGTCTTGACTTCATGCATATTTATTGTGGGCTGTCTACTCTACGTCACTGTGCCTGATTGTATGTAAAACAACTCCGGGATGTTACAGAAATGGGAGGAATTTCCTCTCTCTGTGTGTTTACACGCCAAATGGCCATTTTAGGAGAAATCCCCCCATGTTTTTATTTTTTCATTTTATAGCTGGAATAGTTTAGATGGAGTTTTTTGGGGGGTGTATACACTACTGTGTGTGTACTCTGTAACTAACAACGTTAGAGCTGTTTAACCTAGGTGTCTTCAAACATTGAATTCCTGTTTCTATTTCGTACACTGTGCAGACTACTACCAAAAAAACAAACAAATTAACTTTGTGTCTATATATTTTTCAGTGTGTACCAAATAGCAGGAGACTGCCAGCAGCCACAGTCTCTGTGGTGAAGGATAACCCCGAAATGACTGACTGGGTTCACTCCATGCACAGAACAGCTCCATTTTATATAAGCAACAACAACTATACCAAGATAGCTGTGGACCGAGTACAAGCGGTGGACCAGAGCATGTATAACATCCTGCTTCTAGCCACTGGTAAACTCTTCCCCAATCACTTCAAAGTTCGTTTGTAACCTTTGTTGGAACAATAGGCTAAAAATATAGTAACACTGCTAAAAATAACCCCTCTCCCAAACTACTCTCCATGTGTTGTGCTAGATTCAGGGAAGATTCATAAGGTCTTAGAGGCTGGATCTGAACCTTTCATCATTTCTGAAACACAACTACCAAGCAGCTCCACTGTGCAATCAATGAAACTCGACTCCAAAAAGGTACCGTCCATTTAAAAGTGTTTTTGTTGCTGTGCCAAGTAAAAATGAAAAAGCTATAAATTTGCATTTTCATTTTCACATAACGGTCATTCTCAAGGCCACATTAAAATGAAAATGAGAGAGCTGTTTAACCTTTCATTTCAAAGTGACACCCTGCTATATATAGTCTACTGTTAATTAAAATTTTGAAATCTAACCAAATCTTACACACAGGCAACAAATTTACTTTTTCTAATAGTTTGAAAATAACTGATCAAAAAAGGTCTACTGTGGATAACATTCAAATGCAATGTGCAAAACATTTAATTTGCATTTTTATTACCTATTAAGTTTACTGTAGTTTCTATACATACATATATACATGTATACATATACGTATACATATACATGTGTGCAACATTATAACTGATCTCAGAAGACTAGAATCCAAGTCAAAGGTGACTTGACATGCACACCTTTCAAAGATTTTAAGGATTATTATATATATTATGATCAGTGTCCATAAAGTTGGGTTTCATGAAACCTGTGTAAATTAAAGAAATTACTGTGTATCTGCAATGGCTGTAAGTCCATTATAGTTAGTGACAACAGCCACTGTAAACAACACAACAGGGCAATAAATTATTATTATATTATTAATGCAAACAGATGTCAGATTCTTTACAGGGCAAAATCCTGTTGTCACATCAGATGTGACAGTAATATTCAGTAATACTCTTCACTCTTGCTTATAGTGATGTGTTTTTGTTTGACCAATGACAATGTTACTGTTTTGGTTCGCTTATTGCACTGCACTCATACTCATATTAATGCAGGTTTAAGGGAAACTTATGTTTTTGTCTTCTATTCCACAGAAAAAGTTAGTCCTAGGTTTTTCGGAAAAAATCTCCACCATGGACCTCCAGAGGTGTGGGGAGTACAACAGCTCCTGTCAAGAATGTGTACTGGCCCGGGATCCATATTGTGCCTGGACTAAGTTTGGATGCACCCCAACTGTCCCGTAAGTGCTGCCAAATCAAACCCGTTCTAGTGTAAAATACAAAAAAATGACACGTTTTGTTTTTGTTAACAGCGGCGGTATTCAGAATCTCATGAATGGAGAACCAAGCGTGTGTTCTACATTAACAGAAGGTAACAAATTATCCGACTGCTATCATTCATACTACATACTAGCTAAAGGCCCACAAACTAATGGTCATGTCTATATTTTATTTTATTTTAATTCTTATAGAACAACCGAAACTAAACCGGACCAAGCGGGAGACAGATTCACCATCACCAGTCGATCTGATGACAGTCCATACAGTCCCCCTGGATGTCCCTTTCTACCTGTCATGCCCCATAGACTCATACCATGCTGCTTACACCTGGGAGCACAAAGACAACAGCAGCCCTTGTCTGCAAATGCAATCTAACTGCCTACACCTCATCCCTGCCATGGCACAAGACAACTATGGCATCTACAAGTGTGTTTCCAAAGAAAAAGACTACGAAAAAGTGGTGAAACAATATGAACTCAAACAGCGAATAATCCGGACTATCAATCCAACAAGGCAATTAGAAACAGAAATCATTATCCCTTCTCGAAAAAATTCTGCATTGAAAGTTTCATCCGAGGCAGTATTTATCATACTTGGACTGGCAATAGCAGGGCTCACTAATTGTTATTTGAACTTCCCTGTTCTTTCTCTTTGAAACCTTTCTTTTTTCCTGTTGCTCATATTTGGAAGCAGAAAATCTACATTCACTGGCCCTTTGTCTCTTCCGTGGTTAATCACACAAGGAGCAGTGAAGGAAATCCACTTTAACATCAACAAAGCTCAACTGCTGAGAACTGGATCACTCCTCCTGTGAACTTCAAACCACCTCAGTGGAGGTGTTCAGAAAGATTTAATATCTACAGGAACAAGATGTTGCCTGTTTGGAGGCCAGAGCAGAAAGAGACTGGCATAATGGAAGGAGCACAGGAAGCACCTTAATCACTGGATGCACCTTATGTCATCTAAGGGGCTCAAAAGGAGACTCATGGTGGATGTTTTGATCCTGATTTAAGCATTCCTGCATCAAGCACTGCAATGTTTCATTCACTGAGTACTGGTGGGTCTCTTGAGAAAAGAAAAATAGAAAGGAGTAAGAAGTATGAGGGAATGTCTCCTGCACAACAGAAATCAGCTTGCAGCACTTTCGGTTATTAGAGGTCAGGAAGTTGCTCGCGTGTGGTTTGAGAGGAGGGTGGAGACACCCGGGGACCCCCGCTCAGTTTCTCCAGATATTTTTCAACCCCTCCTTCTGATGTAACAGGGAGTTGTAGGCAGCTATCTGAAAAATATGCAACAGAAAATGTTTTGCTACTGAGTAGACAGTGTGGTAGTTCTACAAGAAAAAGCACCTTATAAAATTTGCCCATGGATTTTGGCAACAAAAAAAAAATGTAAATGAAGGCACTTTTATCATAACAGATTTGAGATGGTTGCATAGTTACGTTGTCAACAGACACAATATGCAAACATCTCTTACAAGTTTTTTCTTCTTCTTTGAATGACCTATAGAAAGTTATTTATATGAAGGTGATGCTGCATAACTTAAGCTGAGGAGAAGCCAGCGGTAAGACAATCAACAATTTTGAGATAATGCTGAGTATCAAACCAGAATGGACAATCCATTTTACAGAGCATTATCTGGCTAACTGTTTCTAATACAGGTGAACAAGTGAAGCCAGAGCAGCAAAACAACTGCAATGAAGGGAGCAATGCTGCATTTTATTCTGTATCAATTCAACTTTCCACTTATATAAGCAAATGAAAACATTATTTCCTCAATAACAACTAAGCTAGATTTATTTACTATTTAAATAATATTTTGGTACAATTAAAACATTTATTTTATTGCTATTTCTGTCATATTTATGTATATAATATTTATGTTTATTCATAAATCACTCAAATAAAAATGTGATAACTGTTCATACATGAAGGTCAAAATTTGAATTCATTCTTACTTACAGTAGTAGGTTATACCTCCACCAGACAGCCCTCAGTAAAGCACGTGTATCTTAATTAGAGAGGCGACTACACTTTAAGGATCTATCACTTAATCTGTCTCTTTCCTGGATTCAAAGTCTCAACCTTCAAGTGAGGCCAAGTGAGTACATCTTGTTTGCACAAGGGGAAGAAATCCCATAGCTGCACCACCCTATCTCCTTTGCCATCACCCGGCTTGAATGGTCCTGGATGCTTTCTAGTTTTTCTTTCAGATGAAGTAATTTGGATGGTCCGTGAGGATTTAGACGTTGTTTGTGTTCATTCTAAACACAAGGGGGACATTAGAGAAATGAACTGCCGTCACTTTCAGAGTCACTGAAGGCAGAACATAATGAACAGGATAAAGCTGCAAGCACAATCATCTGGGGGCGGCGGCTCTCAATTTGTGACCAAACCCTGTTTTTGTCATGTTGGGTTGTGAGAATGACTTGTTTAGTCTGTCCTCACCACAGGGAAGGCCAACACAACAATGACTTCACATTATGGTGAGTGAATTATTGCTTCTGCTCACAGTTTCCACCACAATGCACCAAGTGTTCCTAGACATGTTCCCTAACACAGGTTGCATAGAGACGGGGGTGGCTTTACATACTGTTGTTCACTGTTGCTTTGTTTATTTTGTTTTTGGTGCACATGTCCTGCATCATGAAGTTCCTGGCTTAAGCCAACTCTGACATAACACTTGACCTAACAGCCTAGTGCCTCATGTGATTAAGTCTCTGTCTATAGGTAAAGGCACCTGCTCATAGCTGAAGTGAAAGTGTAAAACAAGTTTATATGGGGTCTGTGGATACCATAATTAGTCTGTGGTGTTCATGAGTAATCTTATGAGTCATACTGGCCCTTGTTGCTTAAGCGGTAGGTTTTAAAACAACATGGTTTCCTGGCAACCTGTAGGGTCAGACTGTATAGCTAAGCATCACTGATAGGATTTTCTGACGGGCTACTTTAAGATACTTTCAGGATCTCTTTGCTCTTGTCAGCTCTGATTCTTGAAGGTGCCAAGCTCCAATCTAATCTAAAACATGCAATGACCATGAGCTTCAGGTTTCTGATATGAGCTCTCCAGAGGACTCTGAGTATCGTACTGTTTTTCATGCCGTGCTTACATAATGGGAGTGGAAGGGAGCCAAAAAAATAAACAATCTTTCTTCTTCAACTAAAGGAAATCCAATAGATTCAAGGCTGAAACAACATCCTGTAAATTAAAGAAAATAAAAAAATCTTAAAAAACATCTCAAATGTGAAGCATTTCCAAAGCATGACAGAACGCTGGCAATTCATTAGGGCCATCTTAAAATTTGATTTGATTTAGTTACTGAAGAGTGTGTGCTGTAATTACATTATGGTGACAGCAGAGGTCTCTGTTGTCTAGCAGTACTGACATGTTCACAACCTCAATCATATGGCAACCAACAGTGGACCTTTAAATCTTAATGGTCTTCATCAGAAATACTATGTCAACACTGCACTGGCAGCAAAAACCATAACTTAAAGCCTGAAGTGTCAGCACTCCTAATGTTATTATATGTGTGGTAAGCATGTGGTTTGTGGGAAGACTTTTCTGTTTCAAACTTTAGTTTTTCATTTAAACCAGTTTCTATTGTACCTGCCACCTTTGAATAAAACTGTGGATGTGAAAAGATCAAAATTGCTCAATAAACTTTTTTTTTTTGCCAGAAAATGTATAGGCTATTATTTAATTGGATCAGTGATAAACCTCTCACTGTAACTCACTGGTACAAAGAGTTTTCCTATGGAAAGATGTGCCAAATTAAAAGGAAATGATGACACCTTTATGGATATATGGCGGCCTGTAATGGATTAAGGATCTAAGGGAAATTGTCCAGAAGGGAAACACTGGCTTAGAAGGTCCCAGACTCAGTTGACCAGTGATAAGAAATATTTCTTAACAGGTACAGGATACACATTTCTTCATTTGTTGTTCTGCCTTTTTCTTTTCTTGTTTCCTTGATCTTGTTTTATTCTTTTCTTTTCATTTATTTTGCTTCTTAATTTTTGAAGAAGCAAAATAAAGATTTGAGATTTTTTTTTTAACTGTAGTTTTCTGACAGCAGAGGCCACTGTTGTTTGTTATTGTGAAATGATTCATAGTTTAAAGTCTAAGGCCCCTGCAGCTTGAGTTTGATTCTTTGGACTTTGTTTTGAGGTTTCTTTGTCTTGAGTCCCCAGTAGTATTTGCTGTTTCACATGTTTCTTGTAGAGGCAAAAGTTTGCTTCTATTGTGAGGAAGTAAAGAGAGCAATAAGTCTTACAAATATGTATAATTTATTACAAAATACCAGATCAGGTTAATATGAACAACCAACAATAGTCAACAATCATCGAGGAGACTCTGAGACTCAGTCTTGCTATTCGGCCAAATAGGGTACAGTGTCTGTCAACCACAGGGGTTTCGAGAGACTGGACACAGATCAACAATAGCGTCAGATTTTTACACTGTTGGTCACGTACACATGTTTGTCCAGACAGTTCAACAGGTACAAGTACATAGTATGTTTTCGAACTTACAAAACGTTAAACATTAGGTGGGTTCAGAGAGGTTCATACTTGTTTGTTCAATAAGGACATTTTGGGGAAAAGGTAGGCTAGAGGTACTAGATCAATTACATTGGCGTTGGCCAATCAGGGCCTGAAAACATCACTACATGAACTGGACTCACCTACAACAAACATGGCGGAGCTATCAAACAGCGGCGTAAAAACAGCAGTAAGGAAAGTTCTAAATGAAATACCATCAATTACAGAACTTAAACTAGAGCAAGAGTCGGCGCTTGTTGAGTTTCTTGGAGGAAAAGACGTTATCGCTGTTCTTCTTCGGTCCCTGATTGGCTCGGTAGGCGGAGTGTTTCGGCGAAACGGTTACAACGGGGATGAGGCCAGACTCCCCCTGTGAAATGAATTAAATGCATTTCCGGGGGAGGCTGGTTTACGAGGCTACAACACATGAGGACTCGAGTTTTTTCGACCATTAAACTATTTGAGAGGATTGTAAACTCCGAGGGTGATTTTAGCGTATCAAACACAGGAATTGAAGTTAACATTGGACAGGTAAGACGATTCAGTTGTTAATGAGGTGGTTGCTGCGCGAGAAAATAATCTTTAAAAATATTGCAGTTAATGTAAGCTGAGGTGGAAGAAATCGCCCTGCAGGCCAATGGCAACTCTGATGATGTATCACAAGGGCTTCTGCAAGTGTGCAGAGAGAGGTGCAATGCCTACTGCACATTGATAATGGAAGTTTTGCGATGTAACTCCTTTAAAAAGTAAACTGTTAAATTAACTGCAAAAAAACCCAACAAAGGTTTCATCACCACAGACAGCGCCAGTTGGTCCGCAGCGGATTGTGGAGACGCGCTGAGAGCAGGAGAGACCACCTGACCCTGACATTGCTGCAAATATGAGACGCAGCATAGGCCCTATGTGGATGCATGTTCAAAACTCCTAAAATAAACAATGATTGTGTTGTGTGAATGTGTGCATGTGTATGTGTGTGTGTTGTGATTCGGGGCAAAATGCATTGGGAAACTACTTGTGATGCTTGCAGATTGTATGACAGCAGCAGGAGCAGCAGTTGTGTGCTTAATATTTTGATGTTGTTTTCAGAAATTTGGCTTTTAGGTGTTTAAGTGCTGTTGAGACATTTCAAAAAGGATAACCTAGCCTGCACATTTGATTTAATATCTATGACTTAAAAGCTTCCACAGTACATATCCGCTCCTGTAATGGACATAATGGATGTGATGTGCATCCGATAAATAAATAAAAAATGTCACTCGGCTAATGTCTGGTAATTGGTATTTGCAGGTGCAGAAAATGGCGAGAAGGCTCCTGCAGCTCCTTGCCTTGTGGACTACTGTGACTGGCATTGTACAATGCTGTCCAGAGCTCTGCAGCTGCCAGGATAGATTTGCCCACCAGTTTGCAGACTGTGCTTACAAGGACCTGCTGGAGGTACCTGTGGGTCTCCCCTTCAACGTTACCACCGTGAGCCTCTCTGCCAACAAGATCAAATTACTGAAAAGTAAAAGCTTCATCAATATCACTCAGGTCACCTCTCTCTGGCTGGCCCACAATGAGATCGTTACCATACAGACGGACACTTTGGCCCCCCTGATCCAGCTCCGCAACCTGGACATCAGTTACAATAAAATTGTGGACTTTCCTTGGGAGGACCTGCACGACCTCACTGCCCTTCAGCTTCTGAAAATGAACAACAACGAGATGGTGAACCTGCCGAAGGATGCCTTCTCCACGCTGAAAGACCTGAGGTCGCTGCGCATCAACCATAACAAGTTCACCACTATTGCGCAGGGTACCTTCACTGCTCTCTCCGCCATGTCACACCTTCAGATTTTTAACAACCCCTTCACATGCTCCTGCAGCCTGGAGTGGCTCGGGGATTGGATCGAAACAACTAAGATCTCTGTCCCCGAGCCAAATTCAATTGTGTGTGCGGCCCCTGAACACCTGAAAGGCACAATGGTCACAAAGGTTCCTAAACTGGACTGTAGGGCCCCGACTGTCACTATCACCTACCAGCCCAACGTTGAGAACACAGAGATTTCTGAGGGAGTGATGGTCATCTTAAACTGTGAGACACAAGGGAGCCCCAAACCACTAGTCAGCTGGGAGGTAATTGCAGGGAATCAAAATTATCTGTTCCCTCTGCCATCCACCGCAGACATAAATGATGCACCAATTAATGATCAGACAACCAACAATCTATTCCTCGTCTTTAGAAATGGCACTGTCATCATCCCTCGTATGAGTAAAAAGGAAGATGGAAATTACACCTGCTTTGCGATTAATGATCTGGGTAGAGCAGAGAGCAGTGTTAGAGTGGCCATGGCAGGCACCTAAAAACATAACAGTAACTCGGTGCTTGATCCTACAGATGGCAAAACTCATCCGTCTGTTAGAAAACCAAAACCCAAGCCAAGCTCCAATCTAATCTAAAACATGCAATGACCATGAGCTTCAGGTTTCTGATATGAGCTCTCCAGAGGACTCTGAGTATTGTACTGTTTTTCTTGCCGTGCTTACATAATGGGAGTGGAAGGGAGCCAAAAAAATAAACAATCTTTCTTCTTCAACTAAAGGAAATCCAATATATTCAAGGCTGAAACAACATCCTGTAAATTAAAGAAAATAAAAAAATCTTAAAAAACATCTCAAATGTGAAGCGTTTCCAAAGCATGACGGAACGCTGGCAATTCATTAGGGCCATCTTAAAATTTGGTTTGATTTAGATACTGAAGAGTGTGTACTGTAATTACATTATGGTGACAGCAGAGGTCTCTGTTGTCTAGCAGTACTGACATGTTCACAACCTCAATCATATGGCAACCAACAGTGGACCTTTAAATCTAAACTGGTCTTCATCAGAAATACTATGTCAACACTGCACTGGCAACAAAAACCATAACTTAAAGCCTGAAGTGTCAGCACTCCTAATGTTATAATATGTGTGGTAAGCATGTGGTTTGTGGGAAGACTTTTCTGTTTCAAACTTTAGTTTTTCATTTAAACCAGTTTCTATTGTACCTGCCACCTTTGAATAAAACTATGGATGTGAAAAGATCAAAATTGCTCAATAAACTTATTTTTTTGGCCAGAAAATGTATATTATTTAATTGGATCAGTGATAAACCTCTCACTGTAACTCAGTGGTACAAAGAGTTTTCCTATGGAAAGACTGTGCCAAATTAAAAGGAAATGATGACACCTTTATGGATATATGGCGGCCTGTAATGGATTAAGGATCTAAGGGAAATTGTCCAGAAGGGAAACACTGGCTTAGAAGGTCCCAGACTCAGTTGACCAGTGATAAGAAATATTTCTTAACAGGTACAAGGATACACATTTCTTCATTTGTTGTTCTGCCTTTTTCTTTTCTTGTTTCCTTGATCTTGTTTTATTCTTTTCTTTTTATTTATTTTGCTTCTTAATTTTTCCCCTAGCACAGACCACTACTAAATGATTGTGCATTGTTGATATGTTCTGAAAAAAAAAAAATCAGATTTTTTTTTTAACTGTAGTTTTCTGACAGCAGAGGCCACTGTTGTTTGTTATTGTGAAATGATTCATAGTTTAAAGTCTAAGGCCCCTGCAGCTTGAGTTAACATCTCTGTTGTAGTTTGCTGTGTTTTTAAGGCAATATTTTACTGTTGTGTATAAAATAGAGCCTCTATTGACCATGATTAAACTTTTATTTTCAGCACAATAAACTTACATGCATGGCGTGCACACAATTTCTCCAGCAAACATGCACAATTACACAAGAGTTAGTTCCTGTAATCATTACAGGAACTAATTACAGTGTAATGACTGTACAGTTATGGAAATAATTAAGAGACCACTCCCAAAATGAACAGTGTCTCCAGTTTTACTATTTATAGGTATGTGTTTGAGTCTGATTAAATTATTATTATTATTTTTTATTCTATCAACTACCGACAACATTTCTCCCAAAATTGAAAAAAAAATTTGTCATTTAGAGCTTTTATTGGCTAATGATTAAACTAGTCTAAATAACAGAAATATAAAGTCTTTTCAGACCTTGAATAATAATAATAATGCTAAGAAAACATGTTCAGAACACAGCAAGAATATTTTAACGCAGAAAGACTTTATGAATCAGTTTTTGTGGGATAATGT
This sequence comes from Decapterus maruadsi, assembly GCA_030347415.2. Taxonomy (NCBI): domain Eukaryota; kingdom Metazoa; phylum Chordata; class Actinopteri; order Carangiformes; family Carangidae; genus Decapterus; species Decapterus maruadsi. The sequence goes on along the minus strand of CM064893.1, from coordinate 12,170,999 downwards.
CAATGTTTAATCGCAGCAGTGTTTTTTATAATCTTCCTATAAAACCAGATGTGGTTCAGGTAAAGGCCTCATCAGTGTCTCTAGAAGGAGTTGTGTTTGTGTTGATATTTAAAAAAGAAAAGAAAAGAATGACTGTAATACATGTAGATATGCTTCTAAGAAACACTTGTGAAAGTGGTCTCTTAATTTTTTCCATGACGGTAAGGCAGACAAAAAGATGCTGTTAATCATTTCCATTTTTCTGATGTCCACGTGCTTTTTGTTTATTTTATTTTTTTTAGATTCTCTTTTTAAAACTCTGTAACACTCTGAGACTGTTTTTGTTCATCAAGTCTTTGAAGTTTCATTAGTAGCAAAGAACCGCAAGTCTGTCAACAATTTGTGGTGTCTGTCATTGAAATGATTCTTTGGACTTTGTTTTGAGGTTTCTTTGTCTTGAGTCCCCACCCTGGTGTGTCATGTTCCCAATCACTCCTGTCCTCCCTTGTCGGTGTAAGTCTCTGACTGTGTGTGTGTGCAAATCCTCTTACATACACACAGGCATTTGCGGATATATAATATAATAATAATAGTAATAACATTATTATTAGTAAGGACATTTTGGGGAAAAGGTAGAGGTACTAGATCAATTACATTTCATAACTCATCAGGACAAAAACTAAATTTCCCATTACATTTCCTATTGTTATTACAGTATATACTCTATATGAGTGGAGTTCTGTTTGAATTGCATGTCACAGAGTTCATACTGTAGTACACCAGATGATGGCAGTATTTTACAGGAAATACATCTCCTCCGGTACCAACACTAATCAACATGACTGGACCAGTTAAGGAACTATAATGAATAATAATGTTTTTGTTTTTTAAGACAATAAGAAGCTTAAAGTCACAGACAGTCTACCGAATTTAAAACAAACCAGGAGATTCAAGACATGTGCATGAATGAGAAAAGCTTATAAGGTTAAGGTAGCCTAAATAAAAGAATCACATTTTTACCATTGTTTTTCTATTCCACATCCGGCCATAACATTTTACATTGAATCTTGCAAATAAAACCAGTCCCATAACGATTTCATAATAACATGTTGTCGAATAATCTGGATCTGACATGGTTCAAGATTCTGTCTCTTTTTTATGTTTAGACTCTGTTTTGTATTTTTTCTTGTTTACTTGTTTGCTTGTTTGTTATTAGCCTATTATGATCAGTCCTAATAACACTGGAGGAAAGTGTCTGTAGCCTGTTTCTCATAGCCTACAACTAAACTTGAAATCTGTCAGTTCGTTTGAAAACTAGTTTTTTTTGTTTTTTTTTGGAGACAATAGACAGCAGACAGACCGAATGAGGTCAAAGATTAGGCCCGGGTCGGGGGATGATAAATTAAACATGGGATTCTAAATTATGAATTTTCTTTGAGGGTGGAGGACCCGAAGCTTCTGTATCTTTAATAGTGAGGAGAGAGATGGGAGAGGCTGCGCGTTCACGGTTCATATTCTCGCTCCGCGGAAACGGGAACGCGCAGTGGATCCTACTGTCGCCGGAGAGGGGAAAAAAGCGCCGTCGGTTTGCAACAGCGACTCACCGGGAAAAATGTTCCCTCCACCGCCTTTCATCAGCTCTGTCCTGGTCTGCAAAAGTCATGTGAAAGGAACCACAACACATGAGGACTCGAGTTTTTTCGACCATTAAACTTATTTGAGAGGATTGTAAACTCCGAGGGTGATTTTAGCCTATCAGACACAGGAATTGAAGTTAACATTGGACAGGTAAGACGATTCAGTTGTTAATGAGGTGGTTGCTGCGCGAGAAAATAATCTTTAAAAATATTGCAGTTAATGTAAGCTGAGGTGGAAGAAATCGCCCTGCAGGCCAATGGCAACTCTGATGATGTATCACAAGGGCTTCTGCAAGTGTGCAGAGAGAGGTGCAATGCCTACTGCACATTGATAATGGAAGTTTTGCGATGTAACTCTTTAAAAAAGTAAACTGTTAAATTAACTGCAAAAACAAAACAAAGGTTTCATCACCACAGACAGCGCCAGTTGGTCCGCAGCGTATTGTGGAGACGCGCTGAGAGCAGGAGAGACCACCTGACCCTGACATTGCTGCAAATATGAGACGCAGCATATGTGGATGCATGTTCAAAACTCCTAAAATAAACAGTGATTGTGTTTGTGTTGTGTGAATGTGTGCATGTGTATGTGTGTGTGTGTTGTGATTCGGGGCAAAATGCATTGGGAAACTACTTGTGATGCTTGCAGATTGTATGACAGCAGCAGGAGCAGCAGTTGTGTGCTTAATATTGTGATGTTGTTTTCAGAAATTTGGCTTTTATTAGTTTGTAATGCATTTTTAAGAGGTGTTTAAGTGCTGTTGAGACATTTCAAAAAGGATAACCTAGCCTGCACATTTGATTTAATATGACTTAAAAGCTTCCACAGTACATATCCGCTCCTGTAATGGACATAATGGATGTGATGTGCATTCGATAAATAAATAAAAAATGTCACTCGGCTAATGTCTGGTAATTGGTATTTGCAGGTGCAGAAAATGGCGAGAAGGCTCCTGCAGCTCCTTGCCTTGTGGACTACTGTGACTGGCATTGTGCAATGCTGTCCAGAGCTCTGCAGCTGCCAGGATAAATTTGCCCACCAGTTTGCAGACTGTGCTTACAAGGACCTGCTGGAGGTACCTGTGGGTCTCCCCTCCAACGTTACCACCGTGAGCCTCTCTGCCAACAAGATCAAATTACTGAAAAGTAAAAGCTTCATCAATATCACTCAGGTCACCTCTCTCTGGCTGGCCCACAATGAGATCGTTACCATAGAGACGGACACTTTGGCCCCCCTGATCCAGCTCCGCAACCTGGACATCAGTTACAATAAAATTGTGGACTTTCCTTGGGAGGACCTGCACGACCTCACTGCCCTCCAGCTTCTGAAAATGAACAACAACGAGATGGTGAACCTGCCGAAGGATGCCTTCTCCACGCTGAAAGACCTGAGGTCGCTGCGCATCAACCATAACAAGTTCACCACTATTGCGCAGGGTACCTTCACTGCTCTCTCCGCCATGTCACACCTTCAGATTTTTAACAACCCCTTCACATGCTCCTGCAGCCTGGAGTGGCTCAGCGATTGGATCGAAACAACTAAGATCTCTGTCCCCGAGCCAAATTCAATTGTGTGTGCGGCCCCTGAACACCTGAAAGGCACAATGGTCACAAAGGTTCCTAAACTGGACTGTAGGGCCCCGACTGTCACTATCACCTACCAGCCCAACGTTGAGAACACAGAGATTTCTGAGGGAGTGATGGTCATCTTAAACTGTGAGACACAAGGGAGCCCCAAACCACTAGTCAGCTGGGAGGTAATTGCAGGGAATCAAAATTATCTGTTCCCTCTGCCATCCACCGCAGACATAAATGATGCACCAATTAATGATCAGACAACCAACAATCTATTCCTCGTCTTTAGAAATGGCACTCTCATCATCCCTCGTATGAGTAAAAAGGAAGATGGAAATTACACCTGCTTTGCGATTAATGATCTGGGTAGAGCAGAGAGCAGTGTTAGAGTGGCCATGGCAGGCACCCAAAAACATAACAGTAACTCGGTGCTTGATCATACAGATGGCAAAACTCATCCGTCTGTTAGAAAACCAGAACCCAAGAGCTCTAAAAACAATGTGATCAACTGGACCAAGCCAGGAGAAAAGACAAAGGGCAGCCCTGAAATCTCACCTGGCAAAAGTGACCACATGGACGCGGCTGGCGGCGTTTCAAAGACCCCCACGTTTGCTCTCAAGTGTGGTGTGAGAGAGAGTGTCGAACACATCTCCAACCATGCTTTCAACATGAGCATGGAGGACCTGAAGCAGTACACCTTTGATTTTGGTGTCATTGCATTAGAGGTGTCGGAAACTGAGGCCAAAGTGAAGCTGAATCCACTGCAGCTTCCCAACAGTAAATCTAACCTTCACCTCAGTCAAGCTGAAAACCAGGAAACAGTGAATAAAGAGCCTGTGGGTTTGTACCAGTCGTCATCCAGTAAAACCACCCTGGACATGGTCTACCTCTGTGTAAATACAGGAAACGGACACTCTTTGGTTGAATGGTCCAACATAGAGGAAGGGGTTAATGCCTACCACTTCCGTGGTTTGCAGCCTGGCACCAATTACACACTTTGTCTCACCTATGGGGGGCAGGACTGCCAGGTCCAGGTGGTTTTCACAACTCGGAAGAAGATCCCCTCCCTGCTTATCATTGTGGTTGTCAGCATCTTCCTACTGGCTCTGGCCACTGTTCCCTTACTGGGGGCCACCTGCTGCCATTTGTTATACAAGTACCAGGGGAAGACCTACAAGCTGATCATGAAGGCTCACAATCCGGATCAGATGGAGAAACAAATGGCTGGAGACTTTGATCGCAGGGCATCTTTAGTGGAGTCAGAGAAAACCTTCAACCCCAGCGAGTTGGGCGAAGGGGAGGGGGAGGCCGAGGGAGAGGAGGGAGACGGGGAGGGAGAGGCAGAGGGGAGCGTGGTGACCGAGTCCATCCCCGGATCCTCTTCCAAAACCAACCAGGAGGAGTTCGAGATGGGCTCGGAGTACAGTGACAGATTACCGCTGGGAGCCGAGGCGGTCAACATCTCGGAGGAGATCAACGGCAACTACAAGCAGCCGAGCCGCTGAGCTCCGAGCGTGTCCGGGAGTGATCATCATGTAAAATATTTTACTTTTCAGTAGCCTTCATTCAAGCAGGTATAACTCACCAACCATTACCACACGACTGTTTATATATATATATATCAAAGGTGGATCTTTCTTTGATTATTTTTTACCTCAGAAATTACTCCGCCAGTCACTGAGATTGTGAATTGATTAATGTGACATTTGTCGTTACTGTAAGGTTAAAATAGATACCATGCGTTTACACAGCAAGCACAGGTTTCTAAATGTATCAGACCTCAAAGAAACTGACGTGAAAACAACCAAATGTCCCCTCTCTGCAGGACAGATACGGACAGAGGCGCGCGGAGTAAAAATGCGCAAATAAAGGCAAAAAAAAAGTGTACATTTTTAGATGGGGTTAAAGAGCACAAAAAAGATCAAAGCAAAAAAAAGGTGCCATAGGTTTTAAAGCCATTTATCAAACAAACCACCATCAGGGAATTTTTTCTGCTCTTTCTAATATGTGCGTCTGTGGATGAGCCTCCTGTAAAAGAAACCTCACACAGGCCAATTATCTTCTCAGGTGTCGGCAGTCCGACTCCACCAGTCTCGTCCGCGGAGCTAAAGCCAACAGCTCTGGATGATGAAGTGTTATGAGCAGCATATCTAGGGTATTTGATTTCGATATCGCGCACAGCAGCGCGTCCTGCCCGCTGTCCTGTGAGTCCAGAAAGGGGTGGGGGGGGGGGGGTTTCACTGTCAGCTGTGTTGTGCTTACAACGGGACATCCCAGGTTATTTACCAACGACATGTTGTTTCACGTTATGTATAAGGCTTTAAAAGAAATGTGCGATTTGAACCTCTTTAATCCACGGGTGCTTGCTATAGGCTACTACTCGCTTTTTACAATGAACGTGTCCATGGCATGTCACACGTATTTCCTTGTGTGGTTTTTATTAGTGTAGTCTAGAGGACATTAGATGTTATACTGTCAACCTGTGATGTAAAGCCATGTGAATTGAAAACCTTCTTTTTTTTACGACGGTAAGTTTAGATGAAGCCTCAGCAAAGAGGGCGCACGAGCGTCCGACGGCTTCACTGTCTTGTAATTTGATGCATAGTGAGTTTTTTGTGAACTATGTTGTAAAACAAGAAATCCCGTAACATTTTGAGATTTTTTGATATAATTTTATGTAAGTGGAATTAATAAAACATGAAACTATACGGAATATTTTCTGGATTGGTCACTGCTGCGGACAAAACTGAGATGCTTCAGAAGAAAAAGAAAAAAAAAAAGAAACAGTTCAGCTATGCTTTCTCTAAATTCATCTGAAATAAAATACATAAATAAAAAATCTGGACAAACTATACAATTTGATAAAGCCAACTAAAACCTGATATTGATCGTGAGGCGGCTGAATTTGTCACCAGTTTTTTTTTCTAATGCTTTTTCATTCAGTTTCATATTTTATAACAAAAGGGGAAATTTATGTCTACTGTGATTTTTGAGAGCTAGTCCACTGGACTGACATAAAAAAAAAAAAAACCTTTGTCTTCATTTTGTTCATTTTGCTGAACACATCAGGAGCAGCCTCACACGATAGCCAATGTGTTTAGACCCTAAATGCGCCGAGTAAAAATATTCCATAATATAATGATGGGAGAAAATGAGTATACATGTTACTTCAGTTTTATTTTCACAGTAATCAGGAGGAAAATTATATATTTTATTTTCACTTAAAAGTCGTCATTTGAAATGTCAGTGTAGAGACGAACATAATATTGGTAAATATCAGAAACCAGTTGATTTCAGACTGGTAGCAGCAAGCGGTTTTGGACTGAAATGTCTACAAATGCAGGAAATATAAACAGTGTCTTTTGTCTGGTACTTCCTTATCCACAGGTCATTGTTAATTACATAAAATGTGTACAGTGGAAAAAAAAGGTATTACCCAGTCTAAGAAAACAATTAATTCTGTAAAGTCATAAATAGTGAAAAGTTCTACATATAAATACCCTCGTTAAAAGGATTCTTCAGTGTTTTGCACATCCATGTGTTCAGTTTGGGCAACTACCATTTTGCATTTTCTGCACTAAATGATAACAATGGAAAACACATGTGATTCACCTGCAGGTTGAAATATAACACGAGTGCTTTCCCAAAATAAGCACATATTATACGTGTTGAGAGAGACGTGTGGTGAGTGTGTTAGATTGGGAGAGCATAGACACACAAGCTCTCCCATCAGACTGGAGACTGTGGCTCTTGCAGCTGAACAACTACGAGGACATGAGGAGCACAAAGTAAACGCACAATCTCCAGACAAACAGAAAATGGCTTCTTGAACACCTATACACAAGACACTATAGCGATACTATAGCTATAGCTGTACAATAAGTGCACTTATTTCAACAAATGCAGACATATTTAGGGATAGGCAAATAATGTGACTGCAAAATTTGCCCCAAAACCAAGAGACACGTTGAATAAAATCCTTAATCAGGGTCACAATTATGATCAATTGCTGGCGGCAGCTTCTGCCTCCTTGGTTGCTGCCTCCTTTTTGCTCCCCTGGTTGGTGCTGCGGTTGAGGCTTCCATTCAGAAAGCTCTCTGTGGTCTGTCGCTGAAAGTGCTTCCTGGTGCCCACTAGGGAGGGGTTGTTGACCAGGGTGTACAGGAGCTGCCAGTGCCCACGGGCTCTTTTGGCACTGGACACTTTGTGCTGTTTCTTCTCCTGCTGGACGAGCTGGATCCCTGAGGACATTCAGACATCAAGACAGCAATGAAGGTATGTCATTTATACAAGTCAAATGTGCTGTGATTTTCTTTTTTAATCTTAACTGGAATGGAAAAAGACTCTGTTTAAGGCCACATAGGACCATCTAGATAACACAAAAAGAGTAATAATAGAAAGCAATCATATTCTAATCCTCTAAGCATGGTAGGAGCATATTGGGCTTGCTATTAACACACTGAAAGCTTAAGCCCCTTGGGCCACATGAATATGAAACAGGCAATTAGCACAGCTCATGTATGTATTCAGCTACTCCAGAACTAATCTTGGTAATACAAAAGATTATTTCTGATAATGCATTGTTCTCTAGATACAAACAGGCAACATCTCCACTGTGCATTTGTAATTGGACTTGGCTGTGTCTACGCACCAGTCACAAGTGGATTCCACAACAACAAATGAAGCCTGATGCATTTCTCACTATGACGTATGTCCACCTGTCACAACGCTTGTTAGTGACCATAACTCATCTTCTGTTTGAGTCAATACTATCGCTACAGATGAGCAGCTTTGATGTTACTGTTCATATTTCAAATAAATGATTGTATATAGGTGGTACATTGGTTTGATTTGTATTGGTGGAATCTAAAGGACCGCACTGTCTCTTGGTGACGGAGGCTGAGGGCTCATGCCAGACGAACTGCTGATTAGTTTATGACAGATTTGATTGAGGCCAGCAGCAGGTCTGTGAATTATTCCACTGCAAGACTCAATTTGCTCTTGATATATTAAATCAGAACTGCAAAGCTTTCTTTCTTTGGTGTGGAGAATCAAGTGTTATGATTTGATCATGTGTTACAGTGACCTGCTACTGAATGCTAAATCCCTCTGGAGAAATTTAAGATGCCTCACTGTCTTTAATGCAGATATACGAATCTACGATTTATCTTCTATTTTATTTTATCGGGTTATCTGCATTATTGGCACTGAGAAAATCAATGTAGTCTGTGATGTGGACTGAGTTTTGTGTTACAGACCCTCTTCAGCATCCCGTGACCTCTGCGCAGCATTGCTCTCCTGGCCCACAGACTGCAGCAACACCCCACAGAAGGCCTTCATCACAGGGTGAGACTGGCTCACCTCAATCTTCAGATAATGAGCATAGCAGCGGTAGGCTGCAGACAGACACAGAGAGGAGGGGGGGTTGACTCTGACTGGGCAAAGGCAATAAACACATAGGACTGCACCCCATGTTGGCTTTGAGGCAATCACACATAATGGCCATACAATCACACTTCTTTTTCTTTTTTTAACCACCTGCTTTTCCTGACAACAGATGTCTTAAATCTCTGCAGCCGGTTCAGAAATCGGTGTGCAATTAGAGTCCCTTGCACTGCACAGAATACAGATATAATACAAGCTGCAGTGAGGTGCTGGCAGGGTAAAGTGGAGAGGATACGCATCCCTGGCCTCTAAGTGGGATCAGTAAAAGTGCATTTACTCATAGAAAATTGCCTCTTTTTAAGCTTCCACAGTGAGAGTGGGGAAAAAAAACTGTGATACCAAAGGTAAAAGCATGATGTTTATACCAGTGAATATGTTAACATAATGCATCAGACTCAAAAGAAAATGCTAAATTTAATTTAGCAATGTAGTATAATGCATTCAGTTCCCTTGCATTTCTCTGTTGTTAGTTTTTATTTATACACATGTATAATAGCCCGAGAACTATTTTTGTAGGTGAGACCCCCATAGTGCCAACTATTCATTATATTCAGATACAGTTTTATGCAGATAACCTTGAACTTGACCTGAAGCTTTGGTGTGGTCAGTGTACTAGACACTGACAAGGTACAGAGTTTCTCACTCACCTGGGTCAAACGCCTCCACGTTGCGGTTAAGAAGACTGATGTCCATGCGTCCCATGTGAACAATGTTGAACAGGGCTGTGATGATCATGCGCCAGAGAGCCAGTAGCACCCCAATCAAAACATTGACTGGAAAAAGCAGGTACGTCAGCAAGAACAGATTACCCCTGTAAGACAGGACAGAACGTATTTAAGGAAATTAAACCACTTACCCACAAATAAGTGATTACAATGCAAACTATAAACAGCAACAAAATACAGAAAATCACCTGTTGTCTAGGTCTCGGGTGCCGGCTGTTTTTTTGATGAAGCAAAACCTGGCGGTGATATGTTGAATCAACACAGCCAAGAGAATCATCAGCCAGAAGGGCCTGAAAAGACAAAGATCAACTATCAAAGACCTCCTGTGGTGAAACAAGACAGAAAGGACTGAATTTTACAGGGATTTAGTGAGTTCTCCACTGACCATGACAGCTTCATGGTCTGAACCTTATCAACTAAAATAGCAACTAAAACTTAAGGTTGTAGTTGCGCCAACAGTCATGTCACAAAATGAGTCAGAGATGTGACGACGCTCACCACATGCCCCACGCGAGCTGAAAGAGAATCAGATTCTGTCTGTGCAGGACAGGCATGATGATGAGGAAGACAGCGATCAGAAGGCAGAGGAAGAACACCATTGTCTGGATGATCATGCCTGCAGGGGAAAGATCAAAGCTTAAAGACCTCATGGATTTACACTCTGTCCAGTATCCAACAAATCTACGTGGAACAACCACATCTCTCTAATGTCACACTGAGATGAGGGACTGTCATTATTTTTCCTGCAAAACTTGGTTGCTAGAAAGATCAAGTAACTGTACCGATGCAGATGTGAGCTGCCGTAAAGCTGGTGTATCCCATCCAGCAGACCAGTGCCGGTCGGGAAGCCCTGATACTTCTCTGGCAGTTGTAAACATTATAGATGTCTCCTCTGTATAGCCCCTTCAGGTTTGACCTACAGAAGGAAAAACACAATCAAGACAATGCAGGACATAAACTGCTTTATTGTTAATGTACACATTATATTTTAGCAGCTACTGCTGAAACGCAATCCAATATCCCACTTGGAAAACATTTCTTTTAATAACGACGTAATTTATGGTAATAGCAGAGCTTTTCATGTTTTATCTTAATAGCCATTTTCATTTCCAGCAGCAGTTAACGCGGAGTGAATGCTACTCTGTCTGTCTGGATGATTAGTACTCTATTATGTTATAATAACTCCTAAGTGAGTCATGGCATCATAATGAGGGGGCCAGAATGCAAAGCACATTCATGATTCTTGGAAACTCTGGGGAGAAAATACAATATCTATAACAGAAAAGGAGAGCCACAGCACCGTATTGTTCTGAAACCCACCGATGCAGAACCATAGACCGCATGAGCAAAGCCAGGTTGACCAAGCCAGATAGGGTCATCGCTGAGATAAAGCACACTGCAAGAAAAACACAGCACACAAACATTCAGGTTGTTCAGTGTAGTAGGAGCTCATTCGTTGATGATTTTTTTGTGGATTAGAAACATAAGCAGCTAACAAGCAACTGCTAAAAGGTAGTTAATAAAAGTGTTACTGTAGTTTATGAAAAGAAGAGTATAATGTGATGTTACTTTATTAAGAGTCTCTTTTATCATTTAATGGTTTTGCTCACCTTCAACACACCACATATAATACACCACGATTCTGACCACTTCGTGTTTGTCTGGAGACAGCATGATCTTGAAGCCAGCCAAGAGGTTGGCCACATCCTCGTCAACTCCAGCACGGGCGGTCTGGAGAGGAGGCACCACTGCCGAGATCAGCAGGAGACCCACCTAAAATAGCCAAAACATTAGTTACTCATGACTGGAGAAACTCTGAATCTTGGATTATAACATATAATCTGATGACATAATAGCAATAGTTACTGAAACAGAAATTGATCAGAAAGTCCAATAGTAGATATGATATTTACCTGATACAGTGTTATGAATGAGACTACACCTGATATAGCCAACTTCAGTGGAAAACGGAAAGCTGTTTAAAAAGGAAAATATAGTGTTATGAAAATTTAACAGGCAATAATATGTTGACTAGACTAGCGTGACTGGACATAAAAGAAACCAAGCTCTCACATTTACCTTCCTCTGGTGTATAAATGTATGACTTCACAGTATCAATCATTCTTTGAGGGAGCTTGGGCATCTCTGTGCTTGATGTGCTGAGGTGAAAATGTAAACAGAGTCAAAGATTTGAACACTTCATACACATTCACATTGTGAATCCCTGAGATTAGGAGAGGTTTGTGAATAAATGAGTTACTTGCATCAAATTAGAGAAAAGGTATTTGCTTGAGTCAAACACTGACTTCAAAAGAGAGAGGAAATGCAATTCTTTCTTGGTGATCATTCACCACAATAAAAACCTCTATGTAATAATTTGTCATTTGCAGGAAGGAAATATTTACAATCATATGTTTATTTTGCAAAATACTGCTGATCGTTTTAGAAAAATCATCTCAGTGAGCTCTTTCTAGAAACTAGAAATAGAAAGTGCAGTAACATCTCTTACTAGTCTCCTTTCCACCATATCAGTGTTATTTCATTGTAACAGATATTGTTTGCACATCATTGACCTTAGATAAATAAATAAAAAATCCTTTTCATATGCACTAAATAAACTAAGGAAGCTAACGAAAAAGTAGTTTTTCTTTTTTTTTTTTTTTTTTTTACCACCACATTGGATAGTCATTTATTTATATAACTGAGGTTGTCTGGGCTGGAAAACAGATGTGAGTGTAGGAGTCTCTTCCTGTGAGCTAAAACCATGTTAACCATGGGACCCCAGCTGCGACTGATGGTGTGAGTCTGTCACTTCCTGTTATCCCCCTACTCTTTTTAATCAAAGCTTAAAATACCAACAAGAAGAATCCTTAAAAAGCAGAAAATTTGAGGGAATAAACTTGCCCATGACTCTGTCTGTAAACAGACAGTAACACTCATAAGTGACATCCCACTATGATAAAGAGATTATCTGTCTTCTATTATTCAGTCAGCAGAAACACTTGGCAGAGATGCAGGAATGCAACAACAAATACGGCCCAAATGATCCCTTTTCCCAGAACATCCTTACTATTTCTCAAAAACTGACACTGACCCCAAGTCAGAAGGCCCAAACATTTCCTGCCAGCTGGTGCCCTATGGCAGTCTATTCTCCTCATAAACTCAATTGTGAAATCGGCAAAGCACACTTACTCAGAGCAGCACTGAATGATAACTGAAGAGATGTCAAGAAAAAAACATAGCTATGTAACATTATGGCAAATCTGATGTGTTACAAGTAATGTGCTCTATGCACAGCTTCACTACTTCCTGAATTTAAGGCAGTTCTTTATTTCCTGTCTTGCATTATTGGACAAATTGATTAATCCAGGTGTGTCTGAGTAGTCACAGTGGTCAGACACACCAGGATTAATCAGTTTGTAAAGAACTGCCTTAAATTCAGGAAGTAGTGAAGCTGTGCATAGAGCCCATATAGGCTGCAGTTCTCACCTGATTTTGCTTGGCTTCTTCTTCTTCAGCATTTTTTTCACATAATCTTTATAGTAGCTGCTGCTTAGATCCTAAAAGAACAGAAACCATTATGTAGAACCAAATGACAACAAAACAGAAAAAGGCAGGGATAATGTGGCGAGGCCAAATTAACATAATTTGGGGGTGGGTGTGAATCCTCTGGGAGTACGCGGTATTAGATATCATTAATTTAAACTTTATTTTGTAATTATGACTATGTGGAAAAAGCATTGCTTTAGAGGTAAGCCTCCTTATAATAAAGGTGGAGGGGGGGCAGCTTTGTGATACCCATGCTGAGATTAGCATCAAATAAACACAGCATTGTGTCTCCTCTGTGAAAAAAACAAGGCAACCTTTTCATAATGTGATCAAGAACATAACATAAACCAATTACGTCAAATCTACTTAAAATGATTAGGCCACTGGCGTGCTGTGCTGGACTTCACATTTTCCCTCAGCCCAGACTGTATGAGCATGATAAGCTCCGTGATTAGCAGGCAGCTTATAAAGGTTCTTCACGTGCACAGATTGAGAGGAAATGTTAGTTCGATTTGTTTCTTGTTGAAAAAAATAGTTCAGCCTTACATCAACATAAATTAACATAGAGATTCTTACTGTTATGTAAGCAACCAAACTGTTAGTGCACAAAGAGCTTTGCAACCATCCTGAATCAAACATGCAGGACGAAACGTACCTCTGTAGCATTGTCCTTTCCCGTGCCCTGTAAGCCCTTGAATAGAAAAAGGGGATACTGGAAACTGAGGAATGCCAAGCAAGCGATCTGAGGCAGGCTGGAGAACAGGGAGTAGTGTTTGTGTATCTACAAAGGAATAAAAGAAGGTTTTAAAAATAAAGCAAGTTCTTTTTTCAGAAGCACATTAGGAAGTCAATCAAAACTTTGTTGTATTGACACAAGTGGACACAAGTGGCTGTTATGTATCTTGGTTTGTTTAGAAAGAAATGCTATTCTAATTAAAATATTCAGATTCTATTTGAGCTGAAATGTTCCCTGCAGCGTTCAGTCAGTCAGCTCAGTGGGATAAACAGACACACAGGCATCACCACTTAAAAGAAAAGAGAAAAAAAGACTACCCTGACCATGTCCCATAATGCCTGGATGTCTCTCTTATACTGACACACACTAAACTGATTAACTGTGAAAAAAGCTTTTTGATTAAGACTAACAGACAGTGGAACTAATGGTTGTGAGTCGCAGGCATTCACTACAACAGGGATGTGGCACAAAATCTCAGACTGAAAAAGTTTTAATTCCCCAACCATGTGTCCATCTTTTCAAATCACATCATCTCTTACATATGCAAGAGTACCAGCTTTGTTCGCTAATCAATGGGTTTCCAGACCAAAACAAATTGTCTTTGTCTTTGAAATAATCCTTAAAACAGATGATACACACACACACACAAATCCTTAGACACTGGATTCTCCACAAATCTACTCAAATGAAATAGAGCTCATTATTATTTTAAAAGTGGGTGTTGCTTACCAGAGGTGTTTTGGGACAGTCGATCTTTTGCCAGACCAAGACACCAAAGTGTGTCCATGACAAGAGGCTGCCAAGTACATAGCCAACTTTATTATGTAAAGTGCCACATGCCAGGAGAGGGTAGTATAGTGCGGGGTAGTAGAATAGTCCCAGGATTACCCAGTTCTCTGCAAATACAAACAGGTGTGTGAAGGCTGTGAGCATCAGATGGATAATACAGTGCACCAATTTGTGATCCAGTGAACCATGCACCTAAAACTATAACTCTGCAGCTCATTCTGCTTCACTTCAGCAGAGTTGGATGGAAAAATGTGTGAATTTAACATCAGCCAGTGCTGGAGAGCCTCTATATTACCTCCTCTGCCAAAGCTTGTTGTGCTTGGTGATTGTGCAAAGTAGCAGGGCAGTCCTTACAGTCAAGTCTTATGTAATTTAATTTCAGAAACAAAAAAGCTTCTTGTGAAGCTTACCATCAAACTCCTGAGTCGAAAATAACATACACTTAGAGACAAGTAATCCAATTACATAACACAAACATTTAACAAAAATAAGGTTTATAGTGCTACATCTACGCATGAGACACTTTCTAATCTCCTAACAGAGGCTTTCTTTTATTAACTAATTGTAAAAGCAAGGCAGTGTGATTACTTACAGTAGACAAAAACCAAATGTAAAATAAATGAAATTTATGGTTAAAATCAGCTATTTATAATATGAAAGAAGTACAGAAGAATACACTGAATAGACTGATGTTAGAGCAGGAAGAACCAAGGAGACCTCCTCACGTTTGTTCTCAGAGTTTGTTGTGAAGGGGAGGGGATTCTGCGATATGACCAGGCCCCAGAGTTTACACAAGAGCACTCCAAACACAGCCACTGCCAGGCCCTTGTGCTGTGTATGGTCCAGGAAGTTGACCGGACTGTGAAATCAAGGAGCAGGTATTTAGAGTCCACATGCTACCAGCCTCACGTTTGGATGAAACAGTCACTGACCAGAAATAATCACACTTCAAAGGGTCCAGAAACGTTATTTTTAAATTTTAAACCACAAACTAATCATTGTGAGACAATTTCAGTGTGATTTTATAGCTCCGGGCTGCCCATGGCTTCCCTTCATGTCTATGATACGAAAATCAAGTTTGAACTTTGTAATTTGCTTGAGACAAGAAAATCCATTGCAGTTTTCAAGCTCTATTAATCCATGGGGAGTTTCAGTAAGCTTGAAAGCACCATTGAGGCCCAGCTCCAGACCCACAAAGTTAAACAAACTCACACCTTCAAGTTACCCAATGTGACCAGTATTACCTGCTGACCATTTGATAGTTCCAGTGGCTGTCCCATTATCCAATGGTTCATCATTAAGTCAAATGACCTTGTAATCACAGTGTCACCTGGAATATGCACCTCCCATGGTAAATATTAATTGTGACAGATTTTCCTATCTCAGCTGAAGTGTTTGCGTGTTGATCTTCAAAAACCACTTAGACAAGGTATTAATATTGTTATTTCAATACTGCACATTTAACCATAGTGTTTTATTACTTAGGAAAGAGCCTCACCTGAGTAAACCTGGGAGTCCTTTTTGTCTGTTGCCCACCTTCGTGCGTCTGGCTAAAATCGCTAGGATTAGCATGACAACAAGCTAGAAGAGGAGGAAATACAAAAGTTAGCATGACCTGCACAGCAGTACACAGCTGTGGACTGCACATGGTGCAGTCATCGCCCTGCTTCTGACTAATAGTGAGGGCAGTTGATGCCACAAAAGGCTGAAGCGTCTCATTAGTGCACCCCATGGATGGGATCTGAATGAAGTGTCATCACTCAGGACCACTGACCAGTAAGAGTTCAATGACCTGTCACGACCTGTGACACATTTAGGAAACACAAGGCTGGGAAGAATGCTTTGCTTTAAATTGGGCCAGTGAGGATCAACCTGTGTGTTTCTCTTTAAACAGAGATGAAATGGAGAAACAGTGAATACCAAGTAGCATCACTGTGTAAACATGGGAGGAGGAGAAATCCACACAGAATAATACGAGAATACTATAGACTAAGGCCTTAGAACCAAAACAGGTAAATCTTCTGACTTATACTATATTGTTATTCAGTTTGTGATAATGTAAGAAGAAATAATAGCAAATACGGCTGCATTACAATCTTAATTTGATATATTATGTCATCATCTTGGGACCAGGACCTCCATCAAAGACATTACTCATAATGGGCAACAAGTGACTGTCTTTATATTCGTGACAAGCAAAATGTTTGATTTTTTTATGTGAATTCTTAGGCATTACCTGGATCTACATTGAAAAAAAGTCCAGAACCATTTGTTCCTTGGACATGTTCCACCAAATGTCTTTAAATCTGTTACCAATGTTTTTGAAATAATTATCAGACATACAAATGCAGCTAAATAACATACAGTAACTTCGTGGGTGAAGATAAGTAGACAGGGCTGACGTGACATCTCAAAAAACGTGGTATCTCAATGCAGCACAACATAACAAATGGTTTGTGTAATATCTTAAGCCAATGACTGAATGACAGGGAATCACAGGATAGTGTATGACATGTTGTGTCAAATTAATCCAATGGGAAAGCGGACTTACAGATATGGCAGTGATGCATATATGGTAGAGCCTGTCATCAGCAGTGGGGTCACATGGAGGGATTATTCTAAAAAAAGAAAGAGAGAGCAAAGTAATCAATGCAAGTCTTAAAACTTGAAGCTTTGAGTCACTGAGCTGACCTAAAGTATACCTCACTAAACCTTTCACACGTCACTGTCAGGACCATTTGTGGCTGGAAACTTTGTAGCTGAAATCCCGCAGCAGAGATTTGCATTTAAACGGATTGGTATCAGCGTGACACAGGAAAACAACAAACGCCTATGTTCACGTTCCTGTACACTAGAGAAGCAGGAATGCCTGGTCATGGGGTAGTAATTACAACTCTGACATACATGAAAGAAGCAGGAAGACTGAAAATTACTTGATATTTTTGCCTGCAAGCACAGAGATGACAGCTTCCAGAGTGGATGTTTTGACATTTTTCATGATAGTCTCTTACCCGTCCAAACAGTCTGAGGATTTGTCACTTGGCACTGACAGCACAGACTCTGGCACTGCACCAGAACATTTGTACATTTTAGCCAATGTTAAAATTCACATTTACAGGGGCCATTGGGACATTTGAGTGTTTACAAAAGCAAAGGAACTGCACCTACAGTAAGCTTAGCTCAGTGAGCGACAGTGGTGGCCATACAAAAGCTTTTCAGGCCGCAACTCTCCACAGTGTATTCATTTACATGACATCCAGACGGTTTGTTAGCTTAACATGGCGGCTGGTGATAAACGACACTTGTTCCATCACATTTCTCTCCTATTGCTCATCTGAGGCCATTATTAAACATCAACAGTCTTACTTTTAAGTGGAAACATGGTGGATTTTCTTTCTACAGACAAAAGAAGCAACTCAGATTTAAGAAATCACTCCAAAAGAAATGGGTGAAAATATCGTATACACCCACTTGCATTGTGGGATTGGTCAGGGCTAAAGAATTAGTTTGGGATCTTATTTCCAAAGTTGTATGGTTTTATGAACTACATCTTCATTGTCTGTTTCAAAAGAAAAACAGTAAACAAAAGAACTGTGAAATGTTCATGCACTGAGTCATTCAGGGTTGAATGCAAAGTTTTGTTCATACTTTTTTCTAATAAGTTCTGTGGGCAAAACCAACCAGTTTCTATAACAACTTACATTCTCAAAACATGAAAATGATACCGCTTCTGTTATAATATTACAAATAATATGAATGGGAACAAGATCACACACTGACACTGGCTCTAGTGAAGTGTGCCAAGTGTCACCTGATATCTCAATGAGAGCTGTATCTCACTGCAAAACTGTTCAGACTTACAGAAGTTGGATTAACTACGGATGCACTTTAAAGCATGGACCAATTCATCTTATTTTCTTCTTGTTAATGTGCCATAAGACGGCCAATAAAAGCGCACAACAGTGGTTGGCAGTTAGGTAGAAAAGATTTTAAGTTTAGCATGTACTTACTCAACTTCAATTTTGGATGGAACGGGATCCAGGTCTGGGTACTCGTAGTCCAGTAGAGCATCCTTATCCATTGTGCTTTCTCTTTCTCAAACAGATCCAAAGTCTTACAAAGAAGTTGAGGCACTTTCAACACAATCTCTTGTGGCACAGCTGCAATCCCCTTGACTCGAGGGGCAGAAGAGTCTCCCAAGTCCCAAGTTGGGCTCTGCTGCAGAGGTGTCCTTGTTTCCGTGCGTTTGGTCTGCTCTCACTAACACTCTGTTACCCTCCCTTGCAAGCTGTACTCAGGTGCCCTGGTCCCACTGTGGATCTGAGAGTAATGTGACAGGTCCTGGCTGCAGCGTGTTGCCTCCACCCTGCAAAGGCCCTATTTCAGCTGAGGGTTGCCACCACAGGGGGAGCCTGGGGAAGAGAGTGAGAGGGGGGCAGTGTGTGAAAGGAGGGAAAAATGTGGAGATCTGGGCAGCCAATCTGCAAGGCCACCTGCGGCTTACTGGGATTACATCTACTTTTTGGAGCTGTGTTGTTGGACCTGTGGCTGCTGACTGACAGAATCAGGTGTGCAGAGTTATAAACTCCAGCGAGGTGTGTGTGGGTAGGCGGGAGGGATGAGTCTTTCCTATCAGAGCGGAGTTCCACATTGATAACAGGGAAATTGTCACATTGTTTCCTTCTGTCATGGTTCAGGTACATTTGTGAAAGGTTACCAAAACTACATCCAGGTAAATCTCCAAGACAACAGCATGGCACCAAATAAAACAAGATGAAAAAACGTACATGTCAGTACAGCAGCAAACAGACCACAGCTCACCTCACTTCATACCTCTTCACACCTCTTCACAGGCTGATAAGGACCAGGGACGGGTTCATTCACCTAGTACTTTGTCTTCAGCTGATAAATTAAGATTGAAAAAAAATTTCAAGGGCATATCCATGTGGAAGTAGTTTTATAATCCAGGTACCTGCATCTTTAGTCTGTCTTGTTAATGTCAAGTTTGATCAAGTTCTAAGAAATCATTACTACCAACTGTTGAGAAAAGGGGAAAAATCTGCCTTGAACTATACACAATATTTGAGAATAAAATGGATATAATAATATGTGTAGTCACATTGCTCAGGGTTAAGGAAATGAAATAAAGCTTGTCTTTTCTTCATTGTGCCAATGGTGTCTTTTGTCACCTCACAATATGCAAATAACACACAACAACAAACACGGCCTTCTGTCCATTGTGTTGATTTACAACGGGGAAAGCAAACTCAGCAAAAGTTTCCCTAACAGAATAAATTCAATTTACCACTGTATATTTTAAAGAATCACAACTGTTTCACTCAAGTTGGAAAAAGTACCACAGCAAAATCTACAGTGTCGATGATGGATAAACACTTTTTGTTACAGACTAGATGTCTCACAACATGAACATCTTCTGCTTGTCTTTCGTTTCTATCACTGCAACTTAACCCCTTTGGGATTTGAACCGTTTCTCAGACTAAACAAGACATTGAAGATGTCACATTGACTTCTTAGAAAAGGCAAGGAGCATACTAGTGTCTGATTTCCACAATTACAATAATAGTTACAGGTTGAAAGAAAATCATTTTATATTGTTTATGTCATTTACATTTTGCTGTGAACTGACAGGTCTTGTCATGTTGGGTTTTGAATTTCCTGGTGTGATGATTTCCAGGGGAACAATTAATGTTAATCTTATCTTACCTTATTTCACCTTATCATGTTATCAAGTGATGGCCCAGTGTCTGAGTCATGACAAATCTCCATTGCATATTAAATCCTCACTGTGTAGCAGCACCACACACGAGATAGACCACACAATTACACAGTTCAATTCCCTGATTTTTCCTTCCTCTCCTTTGTATTGTATCCTGCTCACACTGTTCACGACCTCCACTGTTGTGTCTTATTTCTTATAGAAAGAACAAGCCTCAGAACAACAACTGTATTTGTTTCTTAGGGGACAGAAAAGCCAAGGAATTTAAGTCAGCTAAAAACTGCAACAAGTGAATAAAGAGAGGCGAAATGATCACAGAGGACCTCTGACATAAGAAAAGCACAAGCATGTGAGTGCTACAGAGACACACTAAGGTCAAGGGTCATAAAAACACCTTGCTCCAATTATTTCCTTTTTGCAACAAGTTTGATAAACTACATCACATACAGTACTGTATCTGCATTGCAAAATTTACCACTACACACAGCAGGTTGCATATATCTTGTGCAACATGTCTGCATCAAATCCTGCATTCAGCTGCAGCCAACTGAGACTAAGTCAGTTTTGCAACACTGCTTCCATGTCAGCATACACTCATTATGCCGGGATTACAGTCACACAACTTTTAAAAGCAACAAATTTTCCCTCCTAACACTCCTGAGAAAACATGGTTTCTCAAGCACATTAAGCCACCAATCAAAAATACTCCCGAGGAAAAAGCAGCCCGGCAAATAAAGGGGTCACTGAACAAAGAATGCTTTGAACACTTATAATTACATCACAGAGAACCAGTTTGATTGAGCCAGACATCTTACTTGTATCAGGTTTAGTAAGTCGGCTCCAAAAGCCCTTTGGTAAAAAAAAAAAAAAAAAAGGAAGAAAATAAATAAATCTGGAGGACAAGCCTTGTAAAAACAAACATTATTAAATTACTGTTTTACTAATCCATTTAAACAACTAATTACATGTGAAATGAGCTCAGTTTGCAAAAGCATCGAATGCTTAGAAATATATCAACAGCATCAGAAATATTTTTTGTAAATATAAAACACCCTGAATTTTGCTCAGACCTCCATGACACATCAGTTCTCTACTTTCCATAGGCCCCTTGAACGCATCCATACATCATAAGACTGAGGAGCCGAAACGTTCCTGTAACGATTAAACTGATTCAGTTGATTTTATGTTAAATGTGTTGCCAGTTATGCCCTAGCTGTTCGGAAAACTCTTCATTTTTCATTTTTGCGCTGTTTGAAATCATATACAACAGTGAAACAGGCACATCTCTGTTGTCCTAGATGTCGGGGCTAAGAACGCCAGTCACCCCCTCTGTGAGGTGCAGCTGCAGCAAAACCGTGCAGGTCCTTTGGATCACCTGGATCCGGTTTCAAACAGACACATTTCACGTCTTTGAAGTTGAGCTTGAGCTTCAGGCAACAAAGAGACCTTCATCTTGAGCGCCATAACAGGTAACCCAGTCACCTGTCCTGTGCGTCACGTGTGGCGGACGAAGCCATGTTCACATGAGGAGTTCAATGTGTATTGTTAGTTTTTTGTGTGTATCGGACCCACACTTGCGGATTTGCTTGACTGCAGGCATTAGGTCGTAAGTATCGCGATAAGAGAGTGTTTTATTGTGAGTGTATTTTATATCACCTACATTGACTAGTTGGGTTTATAGACTTTAAGATTCCTGGTTACTCACCGGCTGCCTGCAGGTGTGCTGTGCTGCAGCCAGGTAGGCGTGGAGGGTTCATTAATGTCAAAGCGCGATTATTAACACCCACAGCCAATTTTCTCAAGCAAGGAAAAGAACAGGTCAATGCCATAGCATAGGCCTACTGGTTTTACACAATTGAACACAAAATGAATTAGGACCTTACCTCGTGTTTTTCTCCTGCAGCCTGCGTCTTGGTTTGGAAACATTCAGAAGACTTGAGTTTTAATCACTCCCCAGCCAAACCCCCTCCTCTGACAGGTTCAATAATCACGTAAACAACACCACAACCTCAAGAGCAACTTTGCCTTTTTCCCTCCACACCTCACTTAAGAGGCCTAGTGTGTGGTGTTGGGACTTTGGACTGTCTCTATCTTGTTGTGGTGAGAACATCATAAATTGCTGCTGCATGAGGAAAAGTTGTTGTGAAACAAAGACATGACAAATATGGACAAGTTCAGGTCCAAGCTGCAGGTTGTTGACCTTTATCTATATGAAATTAAATAAAATTATAAGGAAACACTGCCGAAGCTTATTTTAACAAAATTAGTATTTCATCTGTTCATTTAAAATTGTACGTGTTTTAAATTTGTATATATTCAGTGACCCTTGTGACAACCTGCTGGACTTTCTATGATGTTGACATTTCAGGTTTGGGGAGATGAATCATGTCATAGATGCAGCAACATTACAGTCATAGTGAAATCAGACACATTTTTTCCAGCAATGGATGGGAGTCACATCACAGTAAAAGGGAATTTCAGCCAATGAGGAAACTAACTGAGATTGATGTCAAAGATGAACACTTTGCCAAACTTAAATTGTTTGATGGTCAGAAGATTTCTATCAACACAGTTATATTGTCTTTGCTTCTATTGATGCACCAAGGACAGTAGGGACCTCAGATCACCTCAGACCCTTTATGAATAGCATCATTGGATGGGATGGTATGGGTATGGAGGCCCCAAAGGAAGATATGTGAGGCTCAGGTGTAACAACATCAGAGACATTGGTCATTTTGTAGGAACTGAAATTACAACCATTCAAATCCAGCTCTGCTGTCACTACTTAAGTTTAGCAGTTCTTGCAGCATAACTGTCAGGATTGTTTGCACTAAGGTGCCCTTCTCAAATGCATCTCATCCATAAGACTCCACTGTCTGGTTGTCCCCATTGATGTCAAGTATAGAGTATAGATTCTGGTCTTGCCAGTGGCTGTATGGGTCTGAATTAAAATTTGTTTTTCTTTTCTTGCAGCTTTGTACCACTGACGCCGGAGTGGAAATCTAATATGGGAACCTTTTCTGCATCATAAGGAGTCCAGACCTGTTCCTCTGCTTATGAGTGAGTACATCTTCCTATCTTAACTGTTGTTTCTCACTGTCCCCTTGGTCAGTTGTTAGGACTGTGACTAGAAAAATAATCACAAGGAAAAGCTTTCCATCATAATAATTAACTAGCTGACTCAACTTTTTTCCTCTGGAAAACATGAACATGAACTGAGTTGACTGCCTGCTCTCAGAGCTGGCCTTTAATTACTCATAGCATTGCACATGAAATATTAAGAGATTGTCATAGTTTTTCCAAGACTATTCTTCATTTAAAATTGCTATTTAAAAAAACCCATCAGTAATTGTGGTCCATTGGGATTCATAATTCCTTTATTCTTTATTTGCTTCTATATGAAAAATAACATTGGCAAAGTCAATTCAAAATGAGTAATATTGTGAAATATCGCCTCAGTATTAAATCATGCCTCCTGGAGGCCTCCTGGGTGCCAGTGGCTAATTACTGGGGATATTTTTTCTCCCGCTCACTCTGCTGCTTTGCCTCTGTCATAATCAATGAGCCTTGTAACACTCAATTAGAACATAATTGGATTTGTGTGTGTTCAAGGTGGAAAAACATGTACATTTGAGCGGACATAAAAGAACGGCTTATCTCTGTTGACAGCTGTAATGAAGCTGAACTGGGTCGGCCAGTTGTAAATTTCAGTCAGTATACTGTAAGCATATTCCAACAATCCTCTCCTACTCTTCACCCAGATGTCTTGCATTTGGCTTGGTTTGAAACTGAAAGCCTGAATTTACATTATAATGTTTAATTAATGATCTGCACTTGGGCACATAGCGCTGTCTAAATCTAATGAATTTATAAGCACTGTGCACATGACAGGAGGTGATTGTTTTGCACATGTAACTGTAAATTGTAAACGTGTGCTTTTAAAAAAAAAATCTTTCAAAATAGCTATTCAATAGCTATCTTCCGACAAACAAAGAAAAAAGTTGCTCACAGGTGAGGGGTAGACTCCAGACAATTTGTTCAGGTGCTCATGAAGCTGAGAAGTCCAAAGTAGAGAAAGCAAAAGCGAAACGCTTACTTCAGGCACTCCGACTGAGACAAAGAATTCTTTAAAAAGCCTTTGTTTTAAGGCGGTCTTCGTCAGGGCGTTAGAAGTGTCATCACGTCTAACGCCCTGACGAAGACCGTATGGTCGAAACTGGTGTCTCATATATTTTAATAGAGATACTGTATGCCCTAATTAAAAAAAAGGCTTTTTAAAGAATTCCTTGGCTAGGTCGGAGCGCCTGAAGTAAGCGTTTCGCTTTTGCTTTCTCAGCTATTCAACAGCTTTTGGACATTTGTAGATACATTGGTTGTGTCTCAATTCATGTCCAAGATCCAAGAAACTGTCCTGGTCTCAGTGCTTTGTATGTTACCCTAGAGAACGCTAGGGAGGACTCAAACCAAAACTTCCTGTCTCCAGGAGAACACCAAAGTATGGCATGATTAGTTAGATTAATACGGTGCTGTCTGAAAAGACAGTAATGTCCTGTAATTGATTTCAATAATCAAGTCATGTTGTAGATGTGCTTCCACGCATTTTGACACCTAAGGTTGATTGCAACTAAACAACCACAAGAAGAAAAAAAAAAATCAATTTCAGTCATGCAGGCCGTTTCTGTTTTGATATATCACTGTTATTGTTGTAGGCCAGGAGGGGAAGATTTATGTCCCAGTTTATGAGCACAGAGAATGGGATGTTATATCTAAGGAGCCTGTGACAACCACAAATCTTCCTGATAGTTATTAAAGTGGTCATGATCACTTTGCGGCAGACTCAGCGCTCGGTCTCCCACGTTCCTGCTGCGCCTGCCTGACAAGCGCCTTGGATTCATGGTTGGGCGGCAGGGTCGTGTCTGAGCGGCGGTGCAGTAATCCCCTTTATATAACAGTTGGGAGAACACCCTGGCAAACACAGCACACACACTTTAATTTGATCCTCATGATCTGTTTATCTTAAATGACTTACACTTGATGTAAGTATGCCACAGCTGTCATAAAGGAGCACTCCCCAGTTTATTAGCTACACGAATGTTCCCGTTGTGTATGTAAATGGGGTTGACAAAGTGTCACCTTTTAATTCGACATAAGTACATTTACATGATCAAAGAAACAATACTTTTCTGACATGTTGTTACCAAATCTGAACAATTTACCGTAAGCGCCACAGGAAGTTGTGGTATATAAGACTGCATTAGATTGTGTAGGCAGCTCAGTCTGCACTGTGTGTTGTGCTGATCCGGTGAGATAAAAAAGGTGAAATGCAGCAAGCAGGATTCACTGTTATTGATATCAGGTGTTTATTGCTTTTTGAGATGTGTGTGCGTGTGTGTGTTGATGTCTGTTTTTAGCTGGGGTGTTGTACATGTCAGGGTGATAGATGACGTCCTTGCCCTGGCCTCTATTTTGTCATTCTGTGTGTGTGTGTGTTGTTTGGGTGGTCTGAGTAAGCATAAATTGGCAATGTGCTAATGTGGGTCATGCGTGTGCCTCAGATTATCAATTTGTTGTTTAATTTCGGATGTTGCAGTCTTATCTAAGACCTATAATCCTGCAGGATACAGAGGTCAATCATATTGATATATTTTCACGACCTTTAATTTTTTCCTTGGAATCAGAAACATGATTCGCTCTGTTTGTTTTTATTTTGCACTTTGCTCTTTTAAGACTGTGATTTCATCAGGTCTGAGGAAAAGGCCGATGAAGCGGCCCTTTATGGTGGCTTTTAGATTAGGGAAACCCAATCTCATGTAGGAAAAAGAAAATGAAGTTACACAAAAAAAATGTATCCCAGATAATGTGCCATGAATACAAATTTCCCCATCAGCCTGATGGGGGATTTGCATTTCTCACATCTCAGACTTTTTAATTATGGAATGAAATATTCACCACAGCATGCCGAACATAATTGCTATCAAAATAAGAGATTTGCCAAAATGTCCCAAAAGAGCTAATTGAGGGCAAAAAAATACTGATTAGGTTTGATTCTCTGAGCACACAGGATTATGTATTCCATGTTTGAACGTGTTTCTGTTAAAAGCCTGTTTGGGTCTTTTTTTTTTTCCTCAATTTTTAACACATCAGTAGACACTCGGTCTGTTTCTGACTTTGTGCAGTTTGAATTAGAAATCATCCGTTGTGGCTGATCAACACAGCACGTTTGATAATTCTTTGATTGAAAAAATGTATTCTCTTTTGTATTTTCTGCTGCTAGACTAATATCTAAAGTGACTCTTCCATGCAGACAGTTTGAAAATCTAATGTGTGGTTATTTAGCATGCCTTTTAGTAGAGAATCATTTGTGCCGCGGGGCCTGAGTTTGGCCAGTTTTTCATAAGAGACGACGCCTCCTGATCTGCAAAGCGCTAGCATTTTCTGATGAATAATGTATTCATAGTCTGAAGCTGCAGACGCGCCTCACTGTGTGTTCAGAGATGCTTGACTTTCACACCTCTCTGCTGGAATGAGGCTGAATCAAGAGTTTGTCTCGGTTATCAGCAGCTGTGGGGAATATCCATCTGTGCCACAGACAGCGATGTTAGGACATTTCAAAGGCTACATGCCGGCTTCAGAGGCTTTTATAACAGTGACTGTGTGAATACACACTTACTGGCCACACAGGCAGAACCCTGCAAATTGCATGAAGAGTGTTTCCAATCTGAATGTAGTTTTTTTTAATGTCACATCTTTAATGCATGGCAGAAATCTAAGCTCACGTGAGAACTAGAAGGAAATAAAAGGAGATGGACAATATTATTTAAACCATAATACAATAGAAATATACTAGTTGCATGGTATCATCTGCATCTGTTGCAATCTTTATATTTTTACGTCTATGTCAGATAATTCATGATTTAACTCCATAATAAACTCTTATGTTTTTGAAGCAGACCAGATGTAACATAGTGTGCTTGGATTGATTGAAGACATGGGTCACATTGTGGCAGGATAAATTCCAAAAGTGCAAGACTCAGTCAGGTGAAATATTAATGGGAGAGGTCAATATTATATTTGTCTGTTGAGGTTTTTTTTGTTTGTTTTTTACAGTATATGTGAAAGTGAGCGGGGGAGTCTTAATCATTATTTCGAACAATAGGATTTATCATCATGGACTCTAACACTACTGTGTTCTCGTTGAAGAGGATCAATATTGAGGATCACGTTGTTTCCATTGGGCCCAAAATCAATCATAGTGTTTTCCTTTCATAACAAAAGTCATTGAAGTATAGGAAAAATAGTTTCTCCTGATTGTAGATAATGGTTGCTGCTTGGCCTCTTGTCAGTGGGAGGATTTTGACCGGCAGTCATAAATCTGTTGTCGTCTTAGGAGATCAAGACTCAGTTACTTCTGCAAAGAGATAAGGGATGCTACACTGTTGATTTGAACGCCTTTTATAAGTGACACATAAGTTATACATACAATGTTTATGACCTCCTTGCATAAGTAAGGTTAAATCGTTCACACATCATCACATTGATTTGCAGTGTCGGGAGCCTTCTAAACACCTCTGCGACGCCTCCTCCGTCAGAGTGGATGGATTGCGGGAGCAGCTTTGAAGACAGTGAGGTGGTCAGCGTGATGATTTGTTAAAGTCAGTGAAGCACAAATGGCCAGAAGAGCGGGAATCTGGGTGTTCTCTGAAGCTGATGGTAAATCCCATAGAGGCCATAATGCCATCACACTGCGGAGGTCCCCTGCAAGGATCACTCACGCCAGACTCCATTAGCAAAAGGCTGCTCTCCACATGCCGCTGCCTGAACAAAGACGCATGCGTTCATCTGACACTAAGGGAGGAATGCCGTAGCAGCCATAAATAAGGTTCTTCTCAACACGCTCTGACACGAGGAGAAACAAAAGCTTGTCTCATTTATAAATTGCAATATTGCGTAACGCTGGAACCGCACTTTGTTGTGTTACTAGCTTTAATTGCCTGACGTGAAACGTTCAGTTCAGGATAATCTGAACCGATGTGCTTCAGAGGCGAGATCATCTGATAAAAGAGAGCGGTGATTCCCAAAGATGGGGGATGATTGTCAAAGCAACGTTCGTGTCACCTCAAAGGAAAGCTGCTCTGTAAGTTGCAGCGTTGACACTAGTGTGTGATGTTATTGCTGTGATGTTACCACCACCTCTGCAGTCTCTACACAGAAGAAAGAAACACCGCATACATTTAGCAACCGTGGCTTTTTACACTTTTTTGGAACCATCTGTCCAGTATTATGTTCCTGCATTTGTGATGATAGTTTCCCTGATGCATTATCATTATTGGTTTTAATACCCACCTGCTGTCACAATGACATCATGGTATTGATTCCCCATATGACTGCTATGGAAAACTGAGTCATGTTTCCCGGAGAGGTTTGACGATAAGCCCAGCGAGGAAACCCCCTGTGGGCATTGTATGGGCAGGGCGCAATGCTGTGATTTCATAGCGAGTGTCCTTCAGTGCTTCTTGAAAAAATGATTTCTGACACAATTTTCATAACATCACGGTCCCGGCCTTCATCAGTAGGCTGCTCGTTGTCTGATTGGATCATAAAAACGCCTCTTTGAGCTCGAGGAGTCACACCGCTCTCTCTTTCACGTGACCCAGACCTTAATTAGCACAGCAGCAGATTGTCATTTGCATGTACGTGCCCCGGTGAGTAGATGGGAGGTGGTGCACATATGGGGGGGGAAGGATAGTAGCACTTCAGGGCCAGTTTGCCTAACAGACCCCAAAGGTACAGTCAATTTACAAGTGCTGTTGTTATTGTCGCTTGTGGAGACATTTACTGTGCACAGTTTCCTTTTAATAACCAGAATCATTTTTATGCAGTGTGCCAGTGCAGTAAAATGATAAATTACAGAATAAACTTAATTTATTGTGTCATACTGTTGCTTTTCAGGATGACTGTGCATTTGCATGAGAGGTTTATTTTAAGTTTCACGCAGCTCGCCGTCACTGAGCACAAACACAAAAGGCAACTCCACAGAGCGTCATTATTTTTCAAAGCAGTGTGCCCTGATCCCGACAAAAAAGATCCGCCTGGAATACCTGCCGGGAATTCCTGCCTCTGGAGAGAAAGAGCGTCACTGCGCTGTAAGACTCCTTTTATTTAGCAGGCAGCCACATTTAGACGATACATGCCTTTTGGCAGTTTGTTTTAAAGGAAAGAAAAAAGCCATGTCTGCCATAGACAGTCCACTTTGTTCTAACACTGATACAACATCTGTTCTGTGATATCAGGTTGTGAGTTTGTGAATTGCTGGAGTGAGTCATGAATCGTGTGTAATCATGTATTTGGGTTTCCACTGAGGGCTGCATTGTACTGTAGCTATAATATTTTTCATAGTGTTTGAATTCACATAGGAAATTCAAAATGCATTACAGTATCAGGAAGATGGTTTATTAACTTAAATTTCTTATTTTACATGTTTTTAACCAGTTTTATTTACCACCTCGTAGTAGTTATAATTAAACACATAATTGTTTTTCCCTGATCTTTAATCTCCTCCTTCAGCTCTTACTGTATGTCACATCCAAAAACATTTCCCCTGCCCCTGTGTCGATTAGTTTTTGTAGTTCATTACCTGTACCATTTGTCAGGCGGGTTGTCAGTTGTACACATGCTCCTGGCCAGTTTAATATCTCACACCATCGCTCATGCTGTTATTAAGCTGCTAACTACAGCGCATGCAAATATCCCCTGCAGTGATTTGCATCTATGCTGCAGACACCCGTCGGTGTCGCTCTATTGTCGCTCCATTGTCCACACCAGCATCTACTCTCCATACCTGTGCGGCCCACAGATTCCCTGGCGTATCATTATATCACATTCTTTATTTCCCTGGCAAAATGGGAGCCACACAAAATGGAAGAAAATGGTTGTTTTCCTGTACTCCATAGTGACCCTGCACTGAGTGTCTTGTTGATTGACAGGTAGAATCCCTGAAAGCCTCTGCTGGCGTGTTATTGCTCTGGGTCAGGAGCAGGCAAACAGGAGTTACTCCCCCCTACTGTATACCTACTCTTCGCTTTTTCTACCTGCTTGTTTTTTTTTCTTTTTTACTGTCCACTATCTGTCTACCTCCTTATAAAATTTCTTGCCACCCTTTGAATTATTGACTAGTCCAGAATCCCATGAGACTTGGCTTATGTTGTGTTGTTGTCCATCAGCAGCAGCAGCAGCAGCAGGATAGAGCCTTTTTTTTGTAGGATCCCTGAACCAAAATGAAAACACGTAGGGATTTATCATGTTCACAGTCAGAGGCAATGGCCAGGATAGCATTTCACACTCCACGGTATATGCAACTGTATACTGTAATGATGGCAAGAAAATCGTGTATGAATAAATACATTTTTAGTGTATAAACTGGATTGCTGTAGATGATTGAACACAACAGATCAACTAGATCTAATTTAAGAAACATTTCCGGAAACGTAATTTTAATTTAACGTTAGACAACATATCCAATCACATAAATCACATTAACAATCTTCATCTCATGGACATGAAGTGACACATCTGTAGTAAAAAGAGTGGAGCTTCCTCTGTTTTGTGGACAGGAGTCTGATGTCATGGACAAAGAATAAGTGGGTCAGTTCTATCTGTTTCTTGTATTGATTTCCTTGTTTGTGCGTGAACATTAGCACTTTGCCAAGGTCAATCCATTGCAAGAAATGGATTTTTAACACTATCAGCAGGTTCTGAGAAACATGGCCTTGCAGCAGTCACTGTTTTGAATGGTAAATAGAGACAATCATGCTATCCGGCCGACACGTTGACACCAGTTGGACAGGAAACACAAAGAGAATACCGTAGGCACACAAAAATGTTTTCTCATCGTCAACAAATACTATGATACGATCAAAACCAAAAGTGTGTCAGATTGTAATATGCACTCTGCACTAATTCTGCCCAGACAAGTCCATTTGTTGTTGTTGAAGATGTAAATATTTAAAAATTGACTTTTTTTTTCTTTTTCTTTTTTACAGTTCAGTTATCACTAAAACAGAAAGAAATGGCAGATTTACTGTGGGCTGTTTTCAGAAAGCCAGTCATCAATTTATTTATTTATTTTTTGTACCATTTTTGTCTTAAAAAGAAAGAAAGACTATAATTGGATTTAAACATAGTAATTAACCTAAGTGTATTTAGAAATAATGTCTTAAAAGAAAATAACTATCCGCTATAATTAGACTTAAACATTATAACATTATTCTACATTTAATGCCCTTATTCAAAAATAATCATCACACTAATTTATTTTCATCAGTGTGTCTAACTGATCCTCAGAATTCAAGCAATGGTGTGTTATTCTTTTCTCTCTTTTTTTCAACGTTTTCACACCAAATTAAAATGCAACAGTCTGTTTGACAGCCTCACACACTCAAGGCTTTCCCTGATTTTTTTTCCTTCTAACTTTAAAACCTGATCTGAACCAGATATTCATGGAAGATCCCGTAGTGATGAGTTGGTTTCCATCATGACCATTTAAACTCCCCAACCTGAGCCTGTGCCTGGAAACCGCTGGCGTTGCAGGGGAATGTCGATTCATGTGGAGCCTGAGACGGCCTTGCTGTTTACGATAAATGCTACCTCATTGTCCTGGACTAATTATTCCTGTGACAATGTCCCCCATCTTTGAACAGAGCTTTGAACAGTATTGAGTAGCTCAAGGTTGCCATCTGATGTGACTTTAAATTGAAATTCGAAACCCCGCTATGAAAAGCTGTTGCTGCATGTACAGCAGTGTGTGTTGTGAAATTACCTGTTGCTTAGGAACCAGTGTGACTTGATGCATGAGAGCAGGCTTTGCCAAGGTCTTTGAGCCCAAGAATTTCCTCTACAGTCGTGTCTTAATTATTGATGTATTCTGTATAATGTATATGTAGGATCATATGGATTAGAATTTCAAAGCAAACTCACCTGATTTTTTTTGTCACCATTTTTACAGACTTTGTGCATTTTGAGCTCTTTTCGTTGTAACTCTTAAAACAGGAAATAACTCCTGTTTTTTCAGAGCATAGTTGTGAATGATAATCATAATCAGTATGTCTAATTGGTATGATCTATTCACTCCTTTAGCATATTGTGTTTATTATTTCCTCTTTTAGCACATTTCACAGCTGAACAAAGGGATGTGTGAGAATATTTTTTCCAGGTTACTGATGATCTGAGGGAAGTAGAGGTGGTGGACAAAGACGCCCACATGATCAGCAATCACTATGCAACCGTACATGGTGATTACCTTCCCCCAGCAAATGAAAAACACAGATCACAGCCATGTGACAACAATATGAGGATCGCATCTGTTAGTTTTACTCAATACACATACTGTAGCCTATATATCTGAGGATTACACAACCTTTGTGAGAAACAACATGAACAGTATGTGCAACATCTGGATATTGTCAAAACATCCGGTTTTCCAAAGACAAAAGTTCAAAGTTGAGTTGCACTCAAAATCCTCAAAGCATCCTCAGTGGTGTTGCAATGTTTATGTTCATCCTTGTTGCTTAGTTTTGTGTTTTTCATTCTTGAAAAATGCACAGAATGACCTTTTCACAAGAATTTCTGGTGAACAGAAGTAATACATGTTGGTCTTTTCTTTTTTATGCTGCATTTGGGAGACAAATGGGACATTTATAAAATAGAGATCTTAAGTATAAATCTGGAATATTTGTATTAGTACTTGTAAAGCATTACAGCACTGATTGGTCTTCAAATTAGTTTATTTCACTGGGAAATTAATTTACTGTAAGGAAAATGCCAATATACCAGAAAGGATTTATTGGATATCATGGTACTTAACTTCCAGTGAGCACATTTAATTGAGTGATTGGCAGGAGGTAATTTATTCATTCATTATATGCAATTTATACACTGAAAGTAAATATAAGCCTTACAACTAAGAGTACAAGGTGCTACGCCTCCAATAAGCAACATTTCTCTAATATGATATTATATAAAAATGTAACAAAGAGATGCAGAGACAGACACACTGCTGTACGGCGGCGAGGGAGCCGTGTGGGGGCGAGTTTTTGCCATCTAATCAATGTCTCATTGCACACAGCCAAGAAAAATCTGTCCTTGATTAGTGAATACAAGTAAAGGGGTGTAAAGCCATGGACGCCATCCCACCCTCTCTCCCTGATTTGCACTCCCACTGTGAGGAAAAGCTCTGGTCAAATGAAGACGGCAGACGCAGTCGCCATCAGTGGGGGCAGCATCAGAGGAACAGCAGCACTTCAAATGGAATGTGGAGGTTTTCAAGGCATACAGTCATAAATTTTTCATCTGCAAACGCCTTTGAGGCAGGAGAGGGGGGCAGGCCAGCCGGGCTCCATATTGAAGGCTTCTAACAACAAACCAGGGCTTTCAGAGACAAAAGGTAGACGGGGGAAGGGCACTTGAAATGAGAAACAACAAAAATCCTTTGTTTACAATAGATGTACAAAGAGCAGTAAACAAAGTCACTGTGGAGTGGCTGTGGATGAGGAAATCCGCGGACTGGAAGTGACAAATATCTCACCAGCAATCGAAAAGATAATGGCACAGCAACAATTGTGAATATTGTATGCCGTGAAATAGTGACCGCCACAACAGCAAACCTGAAAAGATAAGTGGCAAATGGAAATTAATTTTACAGTCATCCTTTTCATAACATCTGTACTGTGAACTTGTTGATTTTTTGCCTGGTTAAATAAAGGTTAAATAAATAAAGAACATCCAAAGAAAAAGAGACCAAGCTTTTGTAGCATTAAATTGTAAATTATTTGAGAAAATGGTATAGAATGTTTTTATCAACAAAAAACTTAACATGTTGACATTCACACATTAGTTCAGTGATTTTTACTGAATCATTTTGTTGAAAATTACAATCAGTATAGCATCACTCAGCTCTTATTTTGAAATTTCGGTTTCATTGGTATGTAAACTGTTTTATAGCCTAAAAATAGATGAAAAACTTGCAGACTATTTTAAAAAAAACAACACAGAAGAGGACTAAGAATGAACTGCAGGCTTAAATGTATTTTTAGCACAGTCCTTTTTGGTAGCTGGCAACAAATTAGCATGCTGTAAATATTGAATGGGCACTTTCAGGGCCCTGGTGTACAAAGATGGCATGCCAGCTCTCCCACGGTTCAGAAGTAAAAATATAACCCACGCCTTTTTACAACTCCATTTTGACCCAAAACATCCTGGGACGTTGTGTCATATGTCAACAGGCGTCTCTTTATCTGTGAAGTGAATCAGAAATATGAACCTGAGATGAACGCATCCTGACCATGAAACGCTGTCCCTCATCCCGTAAGCAGACGGTGCGGCTCTGCAGAACAGCTGCAAATTTAATGACTGAATTTTCCCGGCACCGCTGAATCCTTTGGGTGCAGAGTATGTCTGGATGCTAATGCAGCCTGACATCTCCATCCTTGTTTAAACAACCCCATGTTATCCTGAATGGGCCACAGCAATGGTAAATTGAAGACAACTTTACTATAAAGATCCATCTGAACACTGCTGCTCTACTTTTTCAGTATAAAGTCACATCCTGGTCTGATTTGATCCTGACGACATTGTGAAGGCAGTTTGAGGAATCAGATGACAGCACTGTGCTCTTTTGAACACAATACACAGGATTCATTTTACATACTGTACTGAATTTATGAGTGGTATTTTTTGTGTCACTTTTAGATGCTGCAGAGAAATTAGCATGTCATACAATTCAGTCCAGTCTGATCCTTCACACATAAAGTATCCTCATACATTTCACATGAATACCGTCATCCTTTCAACTGAAAGCAGTGACATACTGTAAGCTTGCTGGAAACATCCATTACATCCCTCTTCTCTTAAAGGGGTCTGTCATCAAGATTTGTGTTAACAATCTGTTAATCATAGTCTGTCGCAATTTCCTGTTTCTCTCTACACTGAACAAAAATATAAACGCAACGCTCTTGTTTTTGCTCCCATTTTTCATGAGCTGAAAATGATTTCTGTGTACACAAGAACAATTTCTCTCAAATATTGTTCATAAATCTGTCTAAAAGTGAGCACTTGTCCTTTGCCGAGATAATCCATCCACCTCAAGATGCTGATTAGACAGCATGATGGTCAGAAAACCAGTCAGTATCTGGTGTGACCACCATTTGCCTCACGCAGTGCAACATATCTCCTTCGCATAGAGCGTAGACTGTAAAAAGAATGGACTGGATTCTTGGGGGAGTCGTTTTTGGGATTCAAATATGGCGGCCTGAACAGCGCCATGTTGGATTTGCCGCCCACTGGCCTCAAAGCAGCCTGTCTCTGGGTCACTCCGAACGTTTCCTTGCCCTAATTGACCAGAATCTTGACCTAATAACAGTAAAACGGTAGCGTTAAAAAAAAAAAAATTCACCCCCCTCAGTGTGTGTGCGGGGGTAGAAACTATCGATTGAGACCAAAAAACGTCCTGACACCAGGCTTTGATCATGTTTATTGAGGATGTAAAGTCTGAGATGTTAACATGGGGGTCTATGGAGACATGTTGCTTTCTGACACCAGCCCCCAGAGGAAGCCGCAGGGATTGCAGTTTTTTTAACGTGGAAGTGAGATTCACTTCTCAGACCGACAACTGCCCCCTTGGCTGAGTTGATCAGGTAGTTGACTGTGGCCTGTGGAGTGTTGGTCCACTCCTCTTCAGTGGGTGTGCAAAGTTGTTGGATATTGGCAGGAACTGGAACACGCTGTCGTATGCCGATCCAGAGCATCCCAAAGATGCTCAATGGGTGACATGTCCGGTGAGTATGCTGGCCATGCAAGAACTGGGATGTTTTCAGCTTCCAGGAATTGTGTACAGATCCTTGGATTGGGACATGCATTATCATTCTACAACATGAGGTGATGGTCGTGGATGAATGGCACAACAATGGGCCTCAGGATCTCGTCACGGTCTCTCACGGTCTCTGTGTTCGTTGTCCATAACATACGCATGCCCATATTCCACCACCACCATGGGCTGCTCGATCCACTCGATCCACAACATTGACATCAGCAAACGGCTCACCCGCACGACGCCATACACGCTGTCTGCCATCTGCCCTGAACAGTGAAAACCAGGATTCATCTGTGAAGAGAGTACCTCTCCAAAGTGCCAGATGCCATCGAATGTGAGCATTTGCCCACTCGAGTCGGTTACGACGACGAACTGCAGTCAGGTTGAGACCCTGATGAGGGCGACAAGAATGCAGATGAGCTTCCCTGAGATGGTTTTCTGACAGTTTGTGCAGAAATTCTTTGGTAATGCAAACCGATTGTTGCAGCAGCTGTCCGCGTGGCTGGTCTCCAACGAGTTTGGAGGGGACATGCTGGATGTGGAGGTCCTGAGCTGGTGTGGTTAATGAAAAATAGGAGCAAAAACAAAAGTGTATTGTCTATATTTTTGTTCAGTGTAGATGACCTTGCCATGTTATGAAAATAAATATATGAAATATATTTGAAAATAAATTTTAAGTCTTTGTGGTTTTGTCCAGTTCAGTGTAGATGACCTTGCCATGTTGTATATGAAAATAAATTTTAAGTCTTTGTGGTTTTGTCCACACTGTTACACTCGGTTAGTTTCACCACATCTGTCTGAGCATAAAACAGTTGGAATAAAATCAGATTGAATCAGGAATTATGTCCTTTTTAATACTGACTATAAAGCAGATGATTTGTGTGTAAGGGGATGGAGTATACTGTTTGGCTTCATTCCTGTGTATTCATTATGTTTAATGGAGTTTAACCAGTGGAAAAATATTGTATGAGGTTCTTTGTTTCCTTCTCTCATATTCTTTGGCCTTTGGCTATTTCAGGTCTTAATCCTCTTCAGCAAACTAATTCACATGATTATGTGTGTGGTAAGTGATGGTGGAAATACATTCTCTCACATGCAGTAGCGAGCTAAGATCCAGCTGTAGCATCCAGCCTAGATGTACCTTCATGCATTTGTTTGTGAGATTAGGGGCAACGTCATGTCACAAGGGCAGTCAGGCCTGGGGCTGTATGCCTGGAAGCAGGTGGCACGTTTCTTACGTTCTGGCTAAGAGGGATTAGGCCCGTGAAGGGGAGAGGGAGTGTTATTTGATTAGCCCGTTCAAAGATTTGGGAGGATGGAGGGCTGTTCATGTGATTACTAAGGCATTTTGAGCTCAGGTCCTGATTTCTGTGGACGTGTATTTTAGAACTTCTTGCGAAATGCAACAGTGTTATTTCAGTTGAAGAGGCAGCTTCACTTCCTGTCACCTCTGGAATGTACAAAAAACCCTCTGTGTGCGTGTGTGACCAAATCGTAGTTCTCCACAAGACTGTTAGAGAGTTAAGAAGTAGTTTTAACTTGGGGTTAGGTTAGTGTTAAGGCTTATGAAGTCTTTTTGATTATGTCAAAATCCTTACTCAGATAATAAGGAGTGTAACTGGTATTATGCTTTTACGTATACTTAAGCGGAAAGATCCTCCTTTCCAACTAAAAATCAGTGTTTCGAAAGCTTAATCTTTATTTATAAAACTAAAAGGAGGCATTTGTCCTAAAGTACAAAACACCATGACAACACTAATCTCAGTGGTGTCAGTGGTGTTTACATTTGGGAGGAGAGTGCCTCAAAAAAAAAAAGAAAAAGACTTGCTTAATTAAAACAGAAAGTAATTCCAAGTGCAGTGTTATTTCCCCACCATGTTATGTATGTTTGCATCACTGCATTTCCAGGCAGTGGAGTAGATGAGCTCCTGTGGGTGGAGGAGTTAGGAGGTGACCCGTTGCACCCACAGCCCACACACAGGCCTCTCATGGGAGGAGGAGCTCTTCACTGAGCTCTAGGAACAGCAGGCCTACAGGGAGGGAAGCACCACCACCAAGCAGGATGGAGTTATTGGGTAATGTTGTGTGGGCTCGGCTTCCGATGGTGCGTTACAGCACACAGAGCAAAGAGCACAGTGCAAGGAATAATGGAAAGGGATCAAGTTTTTATTGGTTTATTGTGGCTCATCTCATTAGGAATGTAGTATATGATGTTTTTTTTTTGACAAATCACTTTTCAACATGAGTTACGTCTATGAGTGGGTCCCAAGTAGTTTCTAGTTGCCCTACAGCATCAACCAATTTGTCTTTTGATGCTGTGACTGACTAGAGTGTTGGACAACTGTGGCTCAGATGGTAAAGCAGGTTGTCCACCAAATACGAGGTTGGTGGTTTGATCCCCAACTCTTTTTGCCACATATCAAAGTGCCCATAGGCAAGACACTGAAAACCCCTACCAGTGGGGACTTCACAGTCATGTTTGCCATGATGAGATTGACTGATGGCAATCCTTCTTGGCATTGCAGATGTTGTTATCATATAATTCTCTCACACTTGGTTTAAGTTCCACATGTTGTTCCTTTTTTTGGCCTGTCACACAGTGGCACATTAAACAAGGGTGTATACGGCAGATTATTAATTAAGGCACTCCCTACTTATTGCATATACTGTATGTGAATTTAATGTGATAATATGAGGATGGTATAAAAGAAACAGTAAGGTGTGATCTGCCAATAATTAGTGTTGGACTAACTCTGGCATGTAGCATTGTTAGCATCCCTGCGTGTTGCCAGTTCTATAGATTGAAAGGTGACATCAGCACATACAGGACAGAGGTGAACTGAATCTTTGAGTCTGTTTTGTTTTGGATCCATTTCTCAAGGTTTTTTGATGCAAATTTGTATTCAGGACACATTGGCTGCTTCATAAAGTCGTATTACTTTGTTAGCCGATACGCCAAACTTTCATGTGCTGCCTGAACTCCAACATCAAGAGAAGACAAACATGTTTCTGAAGTCTCTCTGTCAAAGCAGACGAGGAACATTAATTTCAGGAGTGAAAAATTGGGCTTGTGCTTCTGAGAAACTGTTGCATTTCACGGACCGTTCTCTGAATGTTTATAGCTCATATATTTTCTAATTCGGTTTACACTAAATATAGGCAGCACAATTGTAAGTATAGTGTAAAATTGCTTTGCCTTGTTCTGCTCAACGGGGCCGGGCCGGCGAACAACTTCAATGTCGATGGTAATTGTCGAGCTCGGGTCCGTTCATTCACAGAGCGTGGTTTCTGCCTGTTAAGTGACAGAATAATTACACACAAGCCTAAATAGCGCTCTCTGAGTGTGTGTGGAGTGATGGCAGTGGATGTGGAGGGAATACTGATGGTCCAGCAGAGGCAATGTAATGTTTCTGAAGCCTCCTCCCTTTGTTCGAGTCCCCGCTTTATTTGCCTACGGCTGCCTCCTCCCCTTTGCGGCGAAGCGAGCTCATTGGAGGACAGCAAAGTCACGGGGCTGGCGATCAGACGGGCAGCATGAAGGATCCTAACTGTTGCTAAGGTATCTTGAACGGTTAGCTGACCGTTACACAGCTTCATTTGCTATCCATCTTCACCTGCTCTATGCTGGGAGATGGTATGGAATGTGTTGAAAGTGTGAAATCTCAGGATTACTCACTTTCTCATCAGAGAGGCAGACAGTCGACACCATTACTGGCTGTCTGGGCTGTTGACGGCTTCAGGCAACATTTGTTATTGAGATTTGACCCACATCATCTTGGATTTCTTTATATTGAACATCTTTTAAATCCTCTGCCAGGAGAAATTTGGCAAAGACTTGTGCTGTCTACAGATAGGCCTCTAAATGGAGCTGGGAAGAAAGGCTTAGGTTCACGCTCAGTTCAGAGCCCGTGTAGTGGGAGAGCTATTTCAGTGGTGCAGACTGAGCACATCATTGAGGGCAAGAGTCACAGGAGCTTTATTTAAGCTCAGCTATCTCTGAATGTATTCAGTTCGACACTGTGTGTGTTCAATTATGTAGTGTTGGTCTCTGAAATTCTCTACTTCTGGGAACTAATGGGAGTTTCTCTCTTTTTCCCAATTCTATTTCTTTTCTGTATTTATATATCAAAAAGACACAGGTGTATGATGTCTGGTCCTAGTGTGGATTCATTTGTTGCCCTCTATTGTATTATTTTATTGAGCCTATTTAACCAAATAACAACGTGCTCTCCTTGTGTAAGCAAAATAAGACAATTTAATGTGACACAATTAGCAAAATATCACAAATCCAGAATATAGTAAAGTAGATGCTGCAGTCAGCTTCACTGTACCCTCCTGCCTAGACTAGACGCCCCTGCAGCCCTGCAGCCTTTCCACTGCTACCATTTGGAGCTGTTCCAGCTGATCTCACCTACTGTACCCGCAGTCTGAAGTCTTTTTCTGGATAACAAACTGGAGCAGAGAAATATGTTCGATACAGGTTGCTGCGCTTTGCTGGAGGCGACAGCGTTTCTGCGTACCTGTCACCACCTCTCAGCGCCTCCACCTGTCAGCTGATTTGTGTGACAGACCATTATGCTCCATCCACGTTACGTCCTGTCCTTCAGTCAAACTAAAATGAGCTCAGTCAAACGCCATCAGCACTTGTCCCCCAGTATACCTCTCTGCTCTACTACCCTCCTCTTGATACTCTAGTTTAAATTTAGGTTCACCTCAGACCACACACCATCATTATGTCTGACTACGGAGGAGAGAGAGATGAGAGCCGCTGGCCCTGTCTGTGATTCTGGGGGAGCTCATCATCCCGGCTGCGTGGAGCAGCATGAGGCTGGGCTGCCTGGGACTGTTGGTATTGAGCAGGGAGAAGCGCTCCGGGCACAATCCATCAAAAAGGAGCTGTTTGCACTATGGGAATAGGCATGAATAATCCATGCTTTCTTTACCCTTTCCTGTGTAACTATGCGTATCCCATTACATTCTGTGTTGCCTTTTCTTTCAACACCCAACCGAGCTATTTGTATTAAATATTTTTTAACTTAATTTCTTTTTTTTTCTTTTTTTTATAGGCTATCTGCATCTTAAATCTGTGAAATTGATAAATTCATAACTGGGTAATTTAATATTTTGTGTACTACTCAAAATATGTTACAGACAGCTGCTGGGATTCTCTGATATATATTACAATTTAGATTTCAATTTTTTTTTAAACCACGTCTATTTTTTTTTTTTACAATAACTGGTTCTGTCATTATTCAGAAAGTAGGCGAGTCAAGGTGAACAATCACCACAGGGAAAAGACTGCAATCATATGCTATATGGTTTGTATGACATTTTACCGTTTTATGTAGCAGCACTCCTTGTACCACTTTTATTCAAATACTACACATACATAGGCTGATTCTTTCACAAACAGACAAAGCAAACTCATTATTATGCAGATGGACATCGGGCGGCACCGAGCATCCTGTAGCTGCTGCACTTGTTACTCCCCACAGGTTTAGCCTGTTCTCCTCCATATTCTGCCTCAAGCACAAGAAGAGTGAATATCTCAGTGATGCTGATTACATTGTACCAAATCAGTGTCTGTGGGCAGCAAGTGCTCAACTCGTCATCTGTTCCAGGGACTGAACTGCAGGGTTCGTTAAAGCAGGGAGTTCAAGGACCAGTGTTTCAGGTTAAATCAACATAAAGCTGGTAAAGAACAGATTTTATGGATGAATCGGGATCTGGGGGGTTCTCCAGTTTGCAGTTTTTTTATGGTGGTCATAAACATTGATTTGTGCAGCATTGTTAATGGAGGACTCTCTTGAGAGCTCTGAGCAATAATCACTGTTTGCAAAATCCACTGGTTCTCAGTAGTTCTTCTTTTATCCTCCAAAGACGGATGCCATAGCTTTAACTAACCATCAACATTATTTGTTGCTAAGTGAATTATGCAGTGAATGCTGCTGCTGAGGTTATTTCATTCTACAGTAATGTGATTATTGTTTAACAGACTACTGCCCCACAGTGGCAGTAATATAGCTGTGACCAAGTGTCACATTATGACTGTTTCCTTCCTGTTATTGCTGTTCCCGCTGACGTCTCTTATAATCTGGAGAGTCCAGATCCTTCCTCAGTAGCTAACCTTCCCTTGAGGTTGAACACACTTTTCTCCATCGTACATGAATTAAGTTATTAACATCTCCCCATTTCCCCTATGTTTGGTTGATAAATTGTTTAAATCCTCTGACAGTGATAAATATCCAGCAAGATGCAAAAAGGCAGTTTACCGGCTCTGGATCCAAGCTATTAGAATGTCGAATAATCATTTTGCTTTAATTAGATCTGAGAATATCTGATAAGATATCCAATCTCAGTTCTCCGTTTTCACAGCTCTGAGCAAGCAAGATGAAAAAGATGCTAACTCAATCAAGCAAAGTGAGAATTTAATATGAACCAAATCTCTCCATTGATCTTTTGCCCACCAGGTGGTATTGCATGGGTTTAAATGGCTGTATGTGATGCTGCATAACTTAAACTGACCAGCAGAGATGTGCCATGTTTGCAGATGAGCCAGTGTGAGGGATTTGTGTTGTGCATGCTCCCTCTCTCCACCCCTCCCTCTCTCTCCTCTCCTGCTAAATAAATCAGTCTTGCTTTTAGGTGCTCCTGCAGGCCATGGAAAAGCTCACTGAAGAACCCTCTGCAGTTGGCCTTCTGCCCGCCGTGGCCAATATCGTCCCTGACTGTAGCACTCAGACGGGTCAGTCAGAAAAAATATCACTCTTCTTTTTATTCTGCCTCCGTGAGCAGTATAATCAATATGCTCCTGCGTTATTGTGCAGCTGGTGGGTGGGGCCCGGTGCCTCGCCCAGCGGAGGGGGCAAGTGCACACCAGCATGGGAACATCCTGTAACGCACTAATGCACCTCAGTGCTCTGACATCAATTAAAAGAGACAATGGACAATTGTCCCGTGCACTGCAGGGTGAAAACGCCGTTTACAGCTGTGGTGTGAGGCAAATTCAGGTGCATTTATGTAGAGCAAGAAACCATCACTGCAGATCACAGAATGTGACAGTTTGTTTTCTGTCTTTAACAATTTAAATAGCCATGCTTTTCCACTTTCTTTGTGACATGAGAAAATTGATACTGTCTGCACTCAAGATCTGGTTAGATTGGAAACAGGGAGATACAATAATGTGACAGACTTTCAGCCTACAGCATAAAACTACAACTTGTTTTTTGAAGAAATCAAGCAAATGAAATTAGTGGGGTTCGGAGGTGGATTTTTCTTACCTGAAAAACCAGACGGAGACTGTCTACATTTTATTTCAGTCTCAATACTAAAATAACCTGCTCCAGTATCCAACAAGAGCAGTATCCTCCCATAGCACACAAAAAAGCAAATAAGCCAATGTTCTTTAATGGCAATATGTTGTTTGTTTAAAATCTGAATTTTCTATATTATTCAATTAATACATTTGTTTTATTTAACTTTTCCATTGCCTGGTAATATGAACAACAATAGTATCAGAGGTGTTCGTGTCAGGTAGAGCTTTTGGCTCCATCATCTGTGATTCTGGCCTGTCTGGACACAGTTGGAGCTTTTCCGTCTCTGTCTCTCCTGCACCTACCGCTCTGCTAATAATAGTAAAGCTGTTGCCAAGGTGCAAACGGTACAAGTCAATGTTTTATTTATTTGTCACTCAGATGGATTTTCAGCTGAGTGTCAAAACCTTAATCTGTTGCAGGGATGGTGGTCGACACCCATATCATGTTTTCATTTATGCCTTTTGTGAGTGGGGGTAGCCGCCACAGATTCTTATTACTCCTCTGGAAATCGGGATGCAATTCTCTTGGTGGGAATGTTTCCATCACTCAATTTAATGTAAATGATGTGTTTGGGAAGGAGACACCTGAGCATTTCCTTTCTTTTATTTTGTCCTATTGGAAATGTTTTATTTTTTATATATATATAGTAGATTGATTCATTATTTTTTGATAGTAATGTATTAATGTTGGAAGAAAAAATGTTTTTCCTCATGTGTCATTTGGGTTT
Source organism: Decapterus maruadsi (assembly GCA_030347415.2). Lineage (NCBI taxonomy): Eukaryota > Metazoa > Chordata > Actinopteri > Carangiformes > Carangidae > Decapterus > Decapterus maruadsi. The sequence goes on along the minus strand of CM064893.1, from coordinate 12,126,925 downwards.
AAATGATGCCATCATGCTTTCCAGCAGGACTGGCTGTGAGCTTAATATTTTTTCCAGCCTTTCACCCCCACCCTCCACACCTCACTGCACAGGGCTGACTTCAGGTATTCTTCACGTGCTCTTTTTGGCCTTTTTTAATTGGGTTTTCCCCTGAAGCACATCCAGAAACACGACGGGACGATGCATCCAAAAGCTTCCAGATCAAATCGAGAGCTCTGTGTTTCTCTTGATGGCTGTAGATTGAGTGTGGATGGGCAGGGCATGGCTGACATCCCAGAGTCATGGGGGGGAGCTGGAGTATGGAGGACCGGCATGTCTTCCTCTCCTCTCTCTCTCTCTGTTTGTCGCTCGCTATCACCGTCTGTCACACCACAGAGCGCCGTGGCCACACATTCTCCTCTCGTGCATCTTTCCGTCCGAGCCATCATGGCACAACCCTGCCTCACACACTCAACACCTCAAAGGGGAAACATGTCATCCTCCTCTCCTCGCATAGTGCTAAAAAGGCCCCACCGTTCCAGAGGGACCTCTGCTTCTCTTCTGTCGATCGATCCGCTGAACTCTCGCCTTTACTCATCCACCTATCTATCTGTCTTCCTGTCTTTATGCCTTCCCATTTGTCTCAGTCTTTACCGAATCCTTCTGTCCGCTCACGGAGGATATCTCAATAGCTTCTGGTCGTAATCAATATGCTGTGTCCCTCTCTCTTTAGCATATAAATAATGAATATTAGTGGTTTTAACATGGATCCAAAAAGCTGCACATCCTGCACCTGGTACATGTTCTCCTCACACACTGAGTGGAATCCCTCCCACTGATGTAAATCTCTCACGTAATGTAATTCATGCAGCCTGTTTGGATTTTGCTTTCCCTTGCAGTTCTCTTCCAACTCTTCCTTAGATTGCTTTTTTCCCCTCCACATCCACATCCCACCCCCACGCGAGTCGTATTGATCGTTCCAGTGCACTAATTATCCTTCTTGGCCTTGAGTGTCTCTCTGAACCACAGTCAGCCTTTGATAGACATGTCTGTGTGCAGCATATCACTGTTAAAAAAAATAAATAAAAGCAGAGCAACAGTCTTGATTACATGTATGTTTGGGGTGTTGACTTCTGATCTTTGTAAAACACGTGTGACGCCCTCAGTCTGTCTGTCCGCAGTCACTTCCTGTGCCATAGCTCTTAATCTGACCATGTGTGGGTGTGTGTCTACTGTATGAGGGCAGTATTTACATACCGTATGCATCCATGCATATGTGATTACTCTGAATGTATGTGTGTGTCTGTGTGTGTATGTGCATGCGCACGTGCGTGTGGGCAAAATTACAGGTCGGTACATCCTGCTCTGCCACCATCTGTGCTCAGGCAGGCAAGAGGCCACTTCATACACTGATAGCCTCTCTATACAGCCCATAGCTCTATTTGTGTTTGTTTGTTTTGGTTTTTTGGTTTGTTGCCTCTTAAAACGCCCTCAGTCTGATATAAATATGCCCCCTTATATACAGTAAAATGACCATGAGACGACGACTTGTGTGAGTGACTTTAAAGATGATCTGGGTTTGCATTATATAACATTGCTTTGTCAAAGTGTAAAAATAGTGAAATATCTACAATTAATGTTGTCAGTTTACCTCTGCTTTCATCTAAGATTGTGCTGAGTTTCTCTTTGCTGTGAGAGCTACTGTGTGTGCAGTCTTTTCATCTTTCATCATCACTTTTCATCAAGTGGGAGAAAAAAATAATAAAAATTAAATAAATTAATAAAAACACAGCTATTTTAGCGATTATAACTGTAGCTAAAGGCTGAGTTTTTCCTTCTATAGTCTTAACTATACTAGCACAATCAAACAGGTAGATTGCCAGAATATTCAAGTAGCAGAAATGCACGCACATCCATAAACAACACTGTGTGCAGGAGCACAGCTAAAAAAAATAAGACTGACTGCAAGGGCTCATATAAGTATAATTTAATAGTGACAATGTTTCAAGCTATTGCTCTTCCTCAGGTCAGAAGGCCAGAATATGATGTTTCTGTTTTTTCTTGTCCTCTCAAACTGAGCGTTTTGACGGCAGATATTTAATATTACACATTTAAAAAATTATCATTAAATGTCACCACATATGGGAAAAGGGTCCACCAGCACACAGAGGAATCCCTGGTCTTTGGCTGAATTATACATGTTGGCACAACATTACAATTCCAGATACATCCTCAGACTGAATATATTTCCATGATTAGGATTTCAGTTCCGTCTGTAATTGCCAGGCATAATGGCAGTAGATTGGGAATCAATAAGGAGCTCTGGAGCCAGTGTCACTGGTGACCTTTGTGTGCGCCGAGAGGAGCCTCAGCCAATGACATTTGAAGCTCAAAGGTCTCCGTGGATAAGCACTCATCGGGCGGTGTGTAAATGACACTTTGCAATCTCTGTGTGTTTCTAAACAGCGCTCAATCTGGAAGACCATATAGACGCAACGGAGCAGTCGGCAGTGTATGTTCGGCATGTAGCAGCACCCATGCACGGTAGCACAGGGCAAGAGAACACCTCAGAGGGTTAGAGACAGGTGACAGAAAGATGCAGACATCGCAAAAATAAATAATTAACTTCCGTGAAGAATGCAGACCAGTGTTATAAGCCCTAATGAGCTGAAACATCTGTCTGCCTGGGGCACATTGTGACCCCTCTCCAGCCCAGTCCATTCAAGTCCCTTTGCCTGCCCCCTCCCGCCCCATACCCACCCTCTGTTTGGCACTGCCTCCCGTCCTCACCTGCAGGGCCCTCCCTCTTTGCACACCCCAGCGTCAGTACCATCTGCCAGCTCCCTCCAGGGCACCAGCCAGGTGCTGGGCACGCTCTCACCCCAGCTATGCCACAACAGCACTGCCTGCTGGGATTGGCCTCGCTGTGCCAACTGTTGATCGTCATGTCCTCTCAATCCCGTCCAGAGACTCTCTTATTAACCCAGGGACAAGCTGTGCTTAATATAGATTCACAGTAGACTAATAATGCATTCAGAGTATGTTTTAATTTTTGATGAATGCAGCTTATTTCCTGAAGCCACGCTGAGTGAATCTTGGTTTGCATGTGGATGTGCTCCTCCCTTGTGTTTGCTGCAGGTCTCCCGGGTTGTTTCCCTCGAGACGCAGCGCGTGTGGAACACACAGGTTTCAGTTTGCGGGACAAGACGGTGCTGCCATGTTTACTGGAGCCGCCGCTCTGATGGTGGAGTTCTGCATAACCACCGGGAACACAGGGACAAAGTCAGACAGGTACAGGAAGAAATGTGAGACTTAACTGTTGCTAAATCAGGAATGTTTACACTGAATATGCCCCGAGACCTTCCTGCAGAGTCTTCCTATTGTTAGTGCTGTAGCTGCTCACACGGCTCCTCCAAAAAGATCCAAACGGGAAGCTGATATCAGCAATGGAGCAGAAGCATGAAGGTGAAACGGCTTCTCCTAAGGGTTGTTAACAGTCACATTCTCCACATTGTAGATGGCACAGCATGTGTTTTGCGTTTATTGCCATGACAACAGTCCTTCTTTGTGCTTCTTGTATCTTTGTTTTCCTTTGTTATTTCCTGTTATTGTAGAAGAAGTCGAAGTCTGGATTGTTTTGATTGTGTCCACAGACATTTCAACACTCTAGCTGTCAGCAGAGCATGGCATCCACAAAAACATGTATTTCTATTCTTTTTTTTACCTCATGAATGATGTTTTGTTCTGCCAGAAATTTCTGACTACCCTACTGCACAAGTGAATTTTCAAATAGCCAAATGCTGAATTTTTTGATTTAATCAAGTTGTGACTCCATTAAGTGTGGGTTAGATTTCACTGCAAGTCACAATTCAACCACTTTAATAAGTTGAAGTATTCTTATCTCTCTGATTCATCAGCAGCAGCTATTTCCCTGCACATTCACTACTGATTTTTACAGTCCACATCAGGGGACATGGTGGATCATTTTATCCCTGCTTTCAGTCCATGCTTTAATGTTACATCAGGTGCCACTGTGAGTTTAAACTCAGTCACTTACCTCCTGTTCAGTTTAAAACAAGATTAGCTAAGAAACTTATGTGCTTTCCCAACGACACAAATATTGATGCATAAGTCAGATTTCCATTATTCTTTTTTCACATTAAGCCACACAGACCTGTCACGAGGCCCCGATCCTCTCTTCCCAGTGCAGTTTGTAAAAGAATAAGTGTACCACTTGCCTGGAGAGGGCATTTAACATTCTTTATTGCTCTTTAATAATAGCATTTTATGATTGTTGTCTTAATGCATTCTCTTTTATGGGACCAGAGAAAATACCACTTATAGCTCTGGGGAGCAGTATGGATATCTTGAATGTGGTGTGTCTTGTCACCTGTGTCCCTGCACCGCCTCTCTCCTGCCGTTTGGATCCTTTATGAGGCCTGATTCATTGGCACGCTTCAGCCATGATATTAATAGATCTCTGAACAGACAGGATGTCTCTCTTGTGTGTTATTCTCGTAAGTATGATGATGCTGGACAAAACAAAATTTCCCACTTCAGTGTTTTATTGCGGATGTGTAAAGAATCACAGCTCAGATCATCCTTTACAGGAAGTCAAGACTTCTTGGTGTTGTGATCCAAACTTGGCCTTGTGCTCAAGGTCACAATGTATGGCTGCATGGGGGATCTCATACATAATGTATACAATATAGCATTCATTGCTAATTAGCGCTAACAGGAAAGGATGCCCCCTGATATCCCCTGATTTTAGTCTCATTTGCATAAATATAATGGGGCACAAGAGAGTGTAAAGCCCAATGTCTGTCCTCCCCAAGGGGAGGAGGAGAGGTGTTACTAGGATCTGCGTGTACAAGTGATAATTGTTAGAGAGCTGTTATTCTGACAGCCAGATCATGAACTAGACAGTGTGAATTGAACAAAGAGGCAGCGGCTGACACATAAATGTGCCATACAACAAATACTTTAAAATGTTCATCTCGAGCCCTTGTGCAATTACCTCATTTCTTTTACTTTGAGATAGACACTGCATTTAATGGAGAGACAGTGAGTAAATGCTTGTGTCTGACAGATGTGATAATAGCACGAGATAAATGGCATCACTAATGAGAACAGATTGGGATCAAACATCAGTGATTCAACTTTCTTTATAAAATGTTAAAAGGCTTCGATGGAAGATTCGCTAACAGGTGTGTTAAAATGAAAAAGAAAACATAAAAAGGGCTAAATAATGGGGATATGGGGGGCGGATGTGGATGGGGGTTGTAGTGGTGTGTGTGTGTGTTTGAGGGGGTGGCTGTGATATATTATTCACAGGGGTGGGGGACTTAAGTGCCAAATTAATTTGTTTTTTCTTTCCAGTTGGACGGCAGAATAAATGGGCGCTGTCAGTTGTGCAGTAAAGTGGCGTGCATTCATTTAGACAAGTGTTATTGCTGCACTGGAGCAATATGGTTTTTAGCGAAGCAGGCCAGGCTGGTGGGTGGAAGCTGTGTAATTATCTCTGGTTCCTATGATGGCAATGATTGCTAACGCAGCCAAGTGGTCCCAGAGCACAGCAGGTGTGACTGTCAGGCTGCAGGGTGGTGGGCCTGTCGCTGGATATGAGTGCGCATGAGGAGCTGCGTCTGTGACTGAACATACATTTGCTTGGGTTTGAATTTCGTTCCTCTGTGATGACAATAGCTCACTGGTAGTTACTTCGATCGCAAGAATTTGATTAAAAGGAAATATATTGAGTTTGATTTATTGGCCTGTGGTTATTACAGCCATGTAAAGCAAAAGTCTCCTGAGGAATCCAACACCATAATTCACACTCTGGTCCTGTCCTGACACATTTAACCTCATATCTAGCTTCTATCACCTCCTCCTACTCCATCAATCTAAGCATTAGCATGTGTTTCCAAGTTGCCATTAGCCTCCGCTCTGTATAATGATCTTGAAAATAGTTTTACAACAGATTTTGTTGTGACGCTGATTAAAGCAAACCAGGCAGATGTTTCTCCTTTAGAATTCCTCCATCGCTTCTGAGCAACTCTGACAATGTGCAAAATGCAGAAACACAGACATCTGCTGTGCTTCAAAGGACCAGCAGAACAGAAAATGAATACTAATGTGGCTGAAGCGCATCGATCTGTCTGGCATTCAAAAAATCTAAATGCTCTACTTATTTCCCGAGATGCAGAGGAAACTTGCAGGACTCTCTGTGGTGTGAGTCAGACCGTGGATATGACAGATGTTTGCCGAGAGATATGGTTTTTTTATTGACACTCCCACACAGCTTGCACTGACAGAGATATTGCAACTGGTTTATTTTCTCTCTCTGAATTCCTGTATAAGTGTCTGTGCTGCAGAGGCTCAACTGGTGTGGACACATAGAAGCAGGCAGTAAGTCTTCCTTAAAGCCATTTTAACTACGCTTTTTACAAAAATCTGCACAAAAAAAGGGGTTTGGCATCTCTCAGCCAGTAAGCCCCTAGTTTTTTTTTTTTTTTTTTTTAGCTGTCATGTTGTCTGGTTCTGCCTGACAGAGAGACAGAAGATGATCTGCTCCTCTTCTTGCTGTTGTGTAGCGAGGACACTGTTTGAGATGATCAACACTTACTGGGCTGACTAATGAGGTGGATTCATACGGGGCAAAGGGTTGGGCTGAACGTCTTTGTTAGACAGGCCCGCAGCCCCCTTCTTTGCAGCCCGGTCCCAGGGGAGGCCTCACAGACTGCCTAATTGAATCAAGTACACATGGTGCCTCCCCCTTCACAGCTCGGCCCCTCCCCGTACGCATGGAGCGAGGAGGAGAGCTTCGGCTTTGATGCTTTTGTTCTCCTCAGAACCATGGACAGCGCCAGGGGGCTTCGCTGCAACTCGTTGCCTGCTGCTGAATGGAGAGGCACATCATCACTGCAGCACTCCAGCAGCCTCTATCTCCACAGCTGTTCTCATTACACTGCCGTGCTGAGGCTGAAGTTTGGTGTTGGACTCCATACCACTACCGCACCATAAATTATTAGTCTATAGCTTCAGACAGGGGGAGCTGCTCTGACCAGACAGATCAAAAGGGTCAATAGCCTATTTAATCTGTATTTGGTCAAACACGGAGTAACATCCCCACAGTATAATTCATGTAGGCAGGTGGGCCAGACAGGAAGCGCAAACAAAGACAAGACAGTGTGACTACGCATAGCTTAGTGCCTTGTATTTCCTTAGTAACCATATTGCTTTTTCCTCAGACACGCCCAGACACAGACCACGTATTCCCGACTCCTCGCAGTTCAGCACCCTCATTTCCGAGAGGCAGATTGGAGTCGTGCTTCAAGGAAAAGTCTGCTTACAAGATGTCCTCCAGATGCCAGGTTAATGAAGGATCCATTTGTGAGCCTGGATTCAAATTGCAAGAAGCAGAGCAAAAGTATGTCTGAGTGTGAGGTCACATGAGGTCATCTCAGAGAGCCATCCCATGGGCCGATCTGTTCTCTCTTACGTAGTATGTTTGTGAATATTCCAGTTGAACTTTTCAACTTTGATTTGGCTGTAACATTTCAGCACAGTAGTTGCCCTGAATTCAAAAATAAAGGTTTGTTATTTTTGTTTCATATTTCAGACAGTCCACATTTAGTGACTCAGAACATGGAAATAACCCAACACAGTGGCTGCTGCCATCATAAATGTAGTCTGTCCTGACACAATAAACTGAGTGGGTTTTTTTCATAGAAAAAATCAAAATCAATAAAGCGTACAATCAGCAGATTCATTGACAATGAAAATCGTCATTCACTGCTTCCTCAATTCAAATATCTCTAAAATTAAATTGAATATGAATGGGACTTGTAAGTATTTTTACCAGACTCCCTCCCCAGCCAGTAACTCAATCAGTATGCACTGCCCGGAAAGCATTGTTGCAATGAACTTGGGCCAGATATGTCTAAGAGGCTAAAATGTAATTGTGGGGAACAGCTGGATTAGTCCACGCTATGTGTATCCGCTCCTAATGATATTAGATTGGAGTCTGGAGAATACCTTCCAGCACACAGCTCTCATTTGGATGAGCCAGACGAAGTCAGCGATTCTTTCAACCTCTTATAATGCAGGCTCTGCAGGCACTGAGTTTACACGTATAAGTCTGCCAGGGTTACATAACCACTGCAAATAAATTTATAGTTGCAATTTCATAATTAGATTTTAGTCTTTTATTCATATAATATCACTATCATGCCTGGGGTAATGTGTTGACTGTGTGGTGTTATTTAATCCAGAGCCCAGGTGATATCCAGAATCAATATTGAGTTCTCCGTGCAATCTCCCGGTCACTGTCTCCTGCTTGACAGACCGAGAGGAGTCCCTTACTTGTGTTGTCCCTCCCAGGCAAGAGGACCATGCCCAACTCAGGTCTGTGCCAGTCCTCCTGCTCAAGTCTCACTGCAATTGTGCACATTGCCTACATTGTACAAAATTGTTGTTTTTTTGCTGATTAGATAATAATGAGCATAAAAGCAATAGCTTAATTTAGAATAAATGACTTAATGTGATGATATAACTCATATGCATTCCCCTTTAGGTTTGATTTATAACAGTACAGTTATGTGTGAAACTATATTGATTGTAAATCTACATGAGCTTTCAAAAGTCTTTTGACTGAGCCTGATCAATAGTCACTCTCAGTACAAATTTTAAATTCATCAGTCCTCCTTATATGCTATTGATTTTGTGCAATGGCTGCACTGAAAAGAATCTGATTACTTTTTTCCACCATCAGTCAGAACAAACAGAGGCTACATAGCAGCAGACAGGTAGATCTGCCGTGCTTTAATACTTCCACTTTTGTCTTTTTGTGGTGTACGACTGAGCCGTATAGATAAGACTGTAAAGGAGGGAAGGAGAGGCATGGGATGAAAGGGTATTTGCTTGTCTGCGATCTCCTCGCATGCATTTAATCATCCATAGGTGGCTTAAGTGAAATCATCCTTGCACATTATATCAGTCAGCATTATATCCAACTTGTCGTGCATCTGATTGTCAAATTCTTCTCTGAGCATGTGCAGCATGTGTGAAATCCTTTGTGTGTGTTTTATTGGCAGGGCTGTGGTCCTCCCCACAGGCAGGACCCCCGGTTCAGATGCACTATAATATATGCAGTCCTACTCCAGTAGAGCTGCAGTGTACAGTAATTTCTGATGCCCCCCCCCCCCCCCTCCCTCCAAACGCCGCTGGGCACTGTTGTGGTTTGATAATATTGCAGGACAGAAGTGGTCCTGAATAGTAATGGCTTTACAGACACTTTTCACACACTGCAGCTGTGCAGTCCAGACACAGTAGTGTGTGAGCATCCCATCACAGAGGCAGTCTCCCAGTACTCTCACATAGAGGTTAGTGTCGGTGGATCAGCTGACAGGAGATGAAATGGGGTCACAGTGACATCTAGTGGCTTTGTCTTATCAAGAGGTTGTCTTGTAGATTGTGGTACTGTAGTAGAGTCTGGTTTTGGTTTTGATTATTTTAAGAATTAGAAATGAATTGTCCAGTGAAACTAATTTATGGCCACAATTAAAATAAAAACGGCAGGTCAGGACACCAGGTGACATTAGAATTCAACCCAAAGATGTATGAATTGAAACTGCTCAAAGTATTTTATACACAGACTGTTCTCCTTATGATTATGACAAACCTTGAGTGACTCTCTTTTTTCACAAGTACCTTTCTATTCTGCTGTGTTGTGTCTGTGCTGGAATGCAGACAGTGATTTTTTTCCTCCTCTCCATTATTTAATTTGTGTGAGAAATTGAAGACATGCAGTAGATAACATGATCAACAAGGACAAATGGTACTGGGTACAATCCCTGTAGTCTTGGGCTGAAATGTATAAGCTGATGTGATAGAAGCTCTGGCCTTGGCAGACAAAAGCAGAAATAAAGAAAGGCTCCTGAGCAAACCAGGAAAGTGTGGGGAGGGGGAATCATGAACGTGGGCGGTTCAGTCTGACTCTAGATACGAGAGCTGAGAGCTTTAAAGACCTTGAACACTGAGGGTCATCATAAGCCAAGGTTCTCATGTCTGTTATGTGGAATAGCTCGAGCACATGTGCGTGTTTATTGTGATTTGGAGTCAACACCATTAGAAAACATTTAATCAGTGACTCTTTTTCACCCATCTGGTAGCAGAATGTTAAAAATAAAGAAGCAATTTGTGTATATTTCCAGGTTAGCTGCACACCTCACAGGCAACACTGCAAACCGCACTTCATGATTCTCCATATAACAGACAGTTAAGTCATTAAAACGGTTCTTACCAGACTTATTTACTGCTAATTCCTCAGTTGTTTACCTCATTCTCCTGTTGTTCTCTGATAAGGGCAGAGTGGGGATGGAGGGAGCTCCTCAGCTCCACTGCGCTGCGCAGGTTGGGCTGGGTTGCTTTGTTTGAAGTGCCATGTGGAGGCCTCTATCTACACTTCGCAGCTGGAGCAAGCCCAGACCGTGTAGAACAGATTTAAAGCTATTCAGCTAAACATGTAACCTCGCGCTCACCTCTGAATACAGATGTTCTGCCGCCGCTTGCTTCACAATGAAGCTGTCCAAGCAGTGTCAGCTATTGTTAAGTTTGTCTTGTGTCAGCTCCAGTTAATTGTCCATCATATGTCCATCTCTGCAGGGCTGAGACCCTACTGAATAGACCGGAGATCAGAGCATTGCTTTGAACAAAAAAAAAGGTTGAAGGGTTAACTTCTCAATTCCCTGGTCTTATCTGATTTTAGAAATGTAAATGATGCACCCTGACTGCAAAATATCTCAATAGCCCCCTGCGCCTTCACTCCCCTTGGTCGATATGAAGCTAATGTAAGTCTTTAACCCTCTGATGGACCCCAGGCTAATGCCATTAATTCCTCCCTGCACATGATAAATGGTCTTTTCCAAGGTTGCATGGAGCCTATGACTGATGAACGCATACCAAACAGCACTCTAAACAGCCATCTTCTCCATAGTAATGTACATTGGAATGGGGGTAATTTATATGGTCGTCATCTGGATCCATTGACCCTTTCTTCTATGGCTGTGGTGCCACTGACCTGTTCTCTTTACTGGGATAATCAAGATGCAGGTCTTTGGCTTTCAGACACAAAATAGTTGGGAAGATATCCATCTTCTGACGGGATCTGAGGAGGAAGTTGGCGTTTCCCTTTAAGCCTTGTAATTACATCAGTTGGCTGTCTGACCTCAACCCCGTACTTATGGGAAGGGGTGTGTGGCCGGGTGTTGACATCATTGCATCACTTGTCTGCCCTCTGATGTAAATTCAATCGCAGTGACACTCCTGCCAAAATAGGGATGATGTATTACACAAAAGCTACGCCTACCACTCCCTCATCAATCTTCATGGCCTTTTCACAGCTTCAGACAGGATGTGCTTTAAATTTTAAACGAAGATATTTAATCCATTTGGATTTTTGTATTGGATTTTGTTTGCTTTGTTGTTGTGTTATTGTTACAACTACCCGACATGATTTTCATCTCGTTCTTTGAATAATGCAAACCTCATTAATAATGTTCTAGGAGATCATTTCAGATACGGATGCAGTTAGTTAACACGGTGTTTACAAAATTTCATACAAATCTCCCTCTCTTTCACTCTTGGGGTGAGTGGGTGTGTGTGTCCCATCCCGTTTGGATACAAGCAACATTAGCATTTTCATGTTTCTTTGAACAGTGTGGCGGTAAGCTGGCTTCAGTAAATGTCAACTGGTGTGTTAGTCATTAAGCTTCAGTTGTATAGCATTTTGGAAAGGTCATGTTGAGCCGGCAGGGAAATGCAGTCACTGATACTCGCTGTGCTGCGGCGCAGACACCAGCCTGCTGTTGGCTTTAAGGCTGGTTGAGGTTGATTGTCCCCAGAGACTTAGTCATACTTCCTGTAAATTCACAGATGACACACAGATTTTACTGGTTTTACAGAACCCCAAAGTAGAAATGTAAAGGCCCTCGTGTGCTGTATCATAGTTTTGGTTTGCTGGCTGTAATTTTTCCATTATATGACACTTGATATTTAAACGTACATCACACAGAAATAGTGCAATTATAGTCATTGTTTACTTTTCAGATTGAACTTTTACTTTTTAAAAACATTGAACTATTACATGAAATAAATACATTGTTAAAACCAACTGTCCCCTGCCCTTTCCAATAAAAAAAAGGTGTGTATGTCTATGAATTATGAACAGTTACACCAAAGATTACAGAAACAAAAAATCAAATCAAACATAACTTTCCTCATTAATATATCATAACTCCACCGATTGATGTTGTTCCACTCTGGGGGAGCTTGATTCATAGATCAGTATCAAGTGAACTAAACTACTCCGACATGAAAGCTGCACCTCAAACAGCTATTGAAGTTAAGTGCTACTTAGGCATTAAAGCATCAATATAAACAGCCATGTAATTTACAAACAATTCACAGCAGCAGATTTGATTTAAAAAAAAAAAAAAAAAGTTCTGTAAGTGAACATAACAGCTGAACAGTACTTGCACCATGGACTTCTTGACCAAATATAGTCCTAATAAAGTGTATGAATTTTACTGCCCTCGTTGTAGTAGCTGAGCAGTGTGTTTGGATGCACTCATTGGCCACATATTCATTATGCTCAGGCTCCTTCCTGCTTTTATATGTGTGTCCCGTTTCTTTATGGAGGACTGTGGTTTCACGGCAGCATAACCATAATTGACAGACGTTGATTTAGTGATAATCCTTGGCTTTGCTCTCACTGTGGACCTCTTAGGGAGTGGTTTTGGCTCTCAGCCTCACACGTCCTTGAGTCAAAGCTGCATGTTGCCCTTGACACACACCTCTTCTTCTTCTCTCGCTCTCCCCTGCACCCTTCCTCCCTCCTCTCTCAATGGCTATATTTTAAAAACCTTTATAGCCACAGTCCAGTGACGGCTCACTGCTGATATGATTTTATTTTGCTGACAGGGCACAGATGTGATTACACGCAGAGCAAAATGTCATTTTCCCAGGGGAGACCCGTAATTAAATATTGTGGTGCCACAAGACACGTTTGAGTCACGGTTTGCTGAAACAACAATTAACGGAAACTCAATTGTACATATTTGAATTTGATTGCATGTAGAGCCCACCTGCAGATCAATTATCGCCAGTATGGCTAAATTAGAATTCGAATGGGAATTTTCCATGATAGAATTCAGAGCTACAATTAATAAAAGCTGTTATTGTAGACAGATGGTTAGTTTGACAAAAATGTGCTCCTATGTGAATATTTCTCTCATTTATTAAAAAGCACCTGAGTGAGAAATGCTGTCTTGTGAAAGATAAGCAGGACTATGTTTCTCTCCTCTAATCCTGTTATTCCTTGATTAAGATCTCCACTAGCGGCAGCAGAGACATGAAACAGGAACCCAGCAGCCCACACGGCGGTGCTGAATTCCTGTGGTGACAGATACCTACAGTAAACTGCTGCATCCTCTTTTCTCAGTGTTTTTCTCTTTCTGCTTCGATTGCCAACAGTTCTCTAAAACCCCCGTGTCCATTAGCACACAACAAGTATTTCCACTTGGCTTGCCATGTGTAGATATCGGGGTTGGAGGGTAAAGGAAGCAGGATGGACGGGGAAGGAGGTCAAATGTGGGGAAAATAGGAAAAAAGGGTGATGTCTGGGTCAGATGAAGGTTTGGAAAAAAATGGTGGTGGACAGACAAGGTGGAATATGTGGAGGGAGAAAGAGAGGGAGGGAGGGAGAGAAATCTCCTGGGAGCCACCTCGCTCTGGCAGGCTAATTGAAGCCCTGTGTGGCAGCAGACTCAGAGCTGTCACTCCAATGAAGAGCCCATTTGCTGCATTTTTCAGGCTGTGTGCTGAATTCTGATTATGTTACAAAAAGCTCCTACTACAGACTGGGACTGTCGCTGAGAACCAACCCAACCCCACAAACACACACACACACACACACACACACATCCTGTTTGGGAATACACAATATCCCATTCCCCTCCTCAGCTCTTCACACATTACATGTAACAGGTTCAGAGACATTCTGAACACGAGCAGCGACCGCAGAGCACAACACGTGAATATGAATGGTTCTGTAAATTTGTCAGGCAGTTTCATACATGATAATGTGATATTAGACTCTGCGGGAAGTGTTTTCAGTTGTACAGGTTTTCCCTTGTTGGATTACAAGAGATTATGTCTTCTAGCAGAGCACATAGCTGCAAGCGCTTAGTGAATTATTTATCATGAATTAAAGCAGTCACTTATGAAAATATTTAACCAAAGAGAGGATTTTGTAATGATCAGTAGAGATATCCATGTTGCATGTACATGTTTATGAGCAGGACATTTGTAATATGAAATACAATTTTATTAGTCGTATTAATTTTAGATAAGGATTTATTGGCCCTGTTTTGTTGTAGTTGTTGTTGCCGTTGTTTTTGCCGTTTAAAAGTGGGGGAGGGAGCATGATGGAGACTGGGAAGTGAGTTTGTAATGCAATGCCTTATATCATTGATGAATTTCCCTCCCCACCTCCACTTTAATCATTTAGTCTCAACCAGATCTTGTGCCATCAATGATGTCTGTCCGAGCCTTCACCACTAATGAGCAACAGAAGAAGAGTTATTGATCCACAGCTATTGAGGGTTTCACATACATTTGCATATAAGTTTGTGTATACACAATGTAGGCAAGTTACTATTACCATGTGGTTAGTTAGGAATAAAAACATATTCTTTAGTTTTTTATATATTTCCTTCACACAGCATTGGTGATTTGACATCAGGCCCTCAGTGAGTTGATCCCATCTGTGAATAAATGTTCAGCAGTGCCACAGGTGCTGCGCAGCAAATCTCAGTCCCCATCAATCTCATTAATTCATCTGGGGGCTGATATTTACTAGACAGGAACCTCCCTCTTGTTTCCATTGATTGTTGCACAGCGTTTCCTGGCATGAACATAAGGTCTGACATTACTGGTAAGGCTAAGATACAAAAGCGCAATAATAGTAGCAGAACCACAGTTAGTATTGCACCAGCCATTTCAGTGTGATATTTCCCATCATTAATTTATCATAGTGTTTTGTATTAATACCTTGAGAGAGAGAGAGAGATAAATGGATATTATATAAAATAAACATGTGATATTACAATAGGAATATCAATCTTCAAAGTAACAGATGATTAGACTGTTGAGGAGTGAAAAGTACAATATTTAGCTAAAATATGATGGAGTATGAGCATAAAAATGGAACCACTAACTAACTTAAATTTGTATATAACTACAGAGTGTGAGTAAATGTACTTAGGTACTTCTTAATACTGTAAAAGAGAGACTCTGAAATGCCAGATACAAATAGATTGTAATGAAACATGACACCACAGAGCTTTGTGCAGAATCCTTCTCGTTAGCCTCAAAGTGTTGCTAAGGCTTGTGTTGTGGTTACAGGCTAACTGTTCAGGCTTTCGCTTCCACCTTCAGTTATGTGTTCGTTCTTCTGATGAAGACTCTGACATTTTCTGTTGGATGAAGGCCTCAAAAAAGACAAAACCACTCGTCAGCTCTGCAGCTAGGCAGGTAGGCTCTGAATGTGTGGAGGTATGTGTGTTGGAGGCAGCGCCTGTGGGAAGATAATAGATAATGACTGTGTTTCATGTCATTTCTTTGAATCTGTGCAACCTGGCAACCGCAACCATTGACAGAGCACACTGTATGTGCATGGCTCGTACTTAAAGGACTTTAGGGCTGTTGACTAAGAGCTCTCATGATATGAAGTGGGCCCTGTATGCATAGTGATGTAACGGCCTTTAAATTCAGGAGATGAAGAGGTAGAACAGGCCACAGACACACACAGGAGGTATTCAGAGGCCACAGCTGCAATGTTTTTTTTCTTGATAAAAGCTTCCATTTTCTGTAAAAAAAAAAAAAAAAAAAATGTGTGTGGTGGATTTAATGTTACCATTGCAAAGGTAATTTAGTCCTCCCACATTGTTATGGGAGATGTTTTAGCATTTTGCTTGTTCTGCACAACTTAGAGCCAAAAGTTAATTCTTCTTGCTGAATTATGTTAAATCTAATCATGTATTGTTGAAGTTTGAAGTTAGTGTTGAAGTTATCAAATCCCAATAAAAAGAAAGTATTTAAGTGATTATCCTTACCTTTGCCACCAACTGGCTTTTCATAATCCATGCAGGTATTAAAATATAAACTCTAAGAGATAAATATAAATATGTAAAACTCTAAGCATCAACTTGAAAAAAAAAAAAAAGTGTGTGATCTTTTTGTGGTTAAACACAGTCTTTAGGACATCAAACTATTATTATTGACAAACCTTAGATTTATTTTTTTTCTATTCCTGACACAGCCTCAAGATTAATGTGGAGATGGATGTCGCCACTAAAACCAACGTTTTCTCTACAGCCTCAGAAACAGAGGTTTCACCTTCCATCTCATGATGCCGTGGCACAGATCCTCCCAGGTCATTGGGACCTCATCAGTGGACCAAAATCTGAGCTCCAAAATACAACACATCGGGAGCAAGAGAGACCCGCTAAGAGGGCAGAGTCTTCACCAGCCAACAAACCTAACATAAACCACACATATCATGTTCATCATCCACATAAACGGTAAGAGAGATGTATATTTCACTAAGAGTAACACTGAGATTTTATGGATTCATTTAATTATTGAATCAGTTTTCTTCAATGTTTCCATTCTTCAGACCCCCTCTGCACGGTTTTGCAGATGATCCCAACATAGCAGAGATCAACAACCTCCAAATTAAGGTGACTGGACACACTCAATATGTTAACTCTAAAATCAATCAGTGAGGCAATCTCCACTGTCACGTTTAGTTAGTCAACAGCAACATGAGATGGCCTGTGAGACAAAGCGGAAACTGGGAGAAATGGCAGCACATGGAATAGATTAACATTTCTCTGATTGCACTGTTATATATGCATATCCTGACATTTTCTCCTGTTGCTGTGAGCTTTTCCTCATAATTTGATTTACTTATGTAAATTCACTGTGTAGATCAGTGGATTGGCTAAAATTGACTTTGTTGATTAATCTAGAATTTGATAAGGAGGCAGAGATCTATGGTGATTTCACAGTGACGCTGCACCCATTAGTGTATGACGATAATGATACACTCTCATCCAGCTTCCTCAGCATCCTCAAACCAGCAGCCTTCTTTCTTTGATGCATTACTGTCAGGGTGTGGCAGTCTGTGTGACAAGAGAAAGAGTTTAAATCACAGTATGGGGAGGGAACCCCCAGTGTTCACCTGCAGAAACCGAGGCTCCCCTTTCATTTTTGACACATGAAGGGACGTTGGAGAGCTGTCTTTCCCATGATGCCTGTGGGCCCCCCAACAGAGACACAACCTCATCTACAGTCATGATTGTCACCTCTTCACTGCCCTTTCAATTAGATGCTCAATTTCACCCTTTGGTCCCA
This sequence comes from Decapterus maruadsi, assembly GCA_030347415.2. Classification (NCBI taxonomy): domain Eukaryota; kingdom Metazoa; phylum Chordata; class Actinopteri; order Carangiformes; family Carangidae; genus Decapterus; species Decapterus maruadsi. The sequence goes on along the minus strand of CM064893.1, from coordinate 12,109,471 downwards.
TGGGAGTCACAAACACCCCATCTAAGATTGGAATCCCCCAATCGACCACCATCTCACACACACGCACACACACATGTAACCATGCAGCTGGATCCTACTCTTAGTCTTCATACATTTCCATCTATTCAACTTGATAGTGGGGCCTGTGACAGAGCAGAGAACAATAGCCAACAGGCACATGCCTTACACAGAAAGATGCCCTGATAACAGCTCTGCAACAATGTGATTCCTGAAAAGGAGCTCTGAATGCTTCCCTGAAACTATCATCAAGGTTGGCAGAATGTGGAAAAAAAGCTAAGAAAATCTGTGAAAAGTTAGATATACAGTATGTCAAATTTAATGTTGTTTTTTACTTTCGTAATGAAATCAAGAATTTGGCAGAAATTTCACCTCCGCCGTTCAGTAAATGGGCTTTCACAGTCAGTTGCTCCCTGAATGCACCACTAGGATTTATCCAAAATCCTCAGTTAAAGCTCCCGTGACAAAAGACGGCACCATAGGGTGTTGTCGTCCCTCTGGATCTGAGGAGCTGAGGTCTGAATAAAATGTAACCCGGCCTTAGACAATCAGTTAAGAGGAACATCACACTTTATGCCAAAATTTTATGTTTGGGCTCAGCTGTGTCCAATTAGTCATTTCTCATATTAAGTGTTCATCTGAAATCACGAGTAATCAATTATTTATTGGGACACAGAGCCTCAACTGTGCACACAATGGGAATTTGTTTCTGGGGTCTTAATGTGGAGAAATGTCCTGTTGACTACGTCCTGGATGACTGTGTTAAAAATGGGGTTGAAGAGACACCTAGAGGCCAGATTAATGTAGAACAACACAACATGAAAGCATCCCTTTATATTACTGGGGATCATGTTGATAGGTACGTAACACTGGCCCTGTGTTGTTATTGATATTTGTAGGAAATAAACTGACATGCAGCCAAAAAAACAACAACAACAAAAAACAGTAAATGTTTCTGGTTATTAGGTATTCTATTGGGGAGTAATAGGTTTCAGTCATTTTTGCATTTTACACTTTAAACTTAAAGGGAGCCGCACAAATGAGCACTTAAGACGATTAGCCTGAAATAGGGAGTTAGATTAGTTTTGTTAACAAATATCCCCCTTCAAGTTTCTACTATGAGATTGACAGGTAACTCTTGTCCATCAAGGAGGTGGAAAACTATCGTTCAGCCATGAATAAGATGGCAGAAGACATCATAGGGCTGAGAACACAGTTGGTGACAGTGGAGGCAGAAAACAGCCAGCTCCGCAGTGATTTGTCTCTGCACCAGCACCTTGGCAGAGATCTGCAAGATGACGCAGACGTTGACGTCATGACCAAGGCTGAGATTTCTGACCATATAGGTAAATCACAACAGAACGCTATGCTTGATCAACCTGAAATGTTCATTCATTAGTGTCCAGTCTTAAAACGAGCCTGAGCTAAAACCACGTAAAAAGAGCAGCGACTGATATTCCTTCAGTTCTTCAAAAGGTGAGATCAAGTGTTAAAAAAATAACCAGATTCATCAATGTCAGAAAGTTTACCATCCAGCCAGCAGTTGAACCTTTTGCTCATGATGCTGTGAATTTAAGGGCATTTCATTGGCACATGACGTAGTGATATGGACTGCAGCCCACTGTGTGTTTGCAAATCCTTGTGAGTGTCTCCTCTCATGCAGACTGTGCTGTTTAGTGATAAGGCAGCTCATTTAGGCCACAGACCCTGATAAGCTCTGTCGCTGGTACATCCCTTATCTCCTGAAGGACAGTCTGTGACCCTCAAAGAAAAAAGATGTTAATAAAGGTTTCTCTGCTGGCATCAAAGCAGAGGGACTAGATTTAAGTCACATCCAAAAGAAAATCCATAAGATTTCAAAGGATTTACTGATGAGTTTTTTGATCATAATTGTTCAAATCGCCAGGCCTCAGACTCGACATCATAGATTTGAAATAGTTTCCGAGTTTCCATTTCAAATGCTAACTCATCTCAGATATGACTGACTGTCAGCTTGCTTTTCCCAAGTTAACACATGCTTCCAAAACTAGCTTGTTTCCAGGTTAATAAGATGCTGCTCAAATACAGACAGGAATGTATCTTTACCAATATTTATGCTGCTGTGTGTATACTGCTTTCCTTTTGAAGCCTCTCTGAAAGTCAAGCTGGCCAGTGAGGCCAGTAAGGCGGCTTCGCAAAGGGACAGGATCCAGCAACTGCAAAATGAACTGATCAAGGTTAGAGGATGAACCAAACCACACGTGAAACTTAAATTCAGTTTGTTTTTACCGTATTTGTAGTGTTTATTTAGTTTTCTATCCCCCTGTGTTCCCATGGTCGTTGTGCAGAAGAATGACAGAGAGAGAGAGCTGCTTAAACTTAACAAAGACCGGCAGCAGCAGGAGCATCTGCAGCGCCACCAGGGTCACCTGGCAAAGATGGCAAGTTTGGAGGCCACAGTCAAACAGCAGGGAAAGGTGAACAGTGAGAAAACTGTCTGTCCACACTGCATGTGGTGTAGCATTTATATCTAGTTTATCAACAGGGAATGCTTGTGTCTCTCTTTACTTGTGTTATCCTATTTTTTTTAGGTGATTGAGAAGATGGAGAAAGCACAAAACAGTAGACTCACAGATAGGAACAGAGAAAGTGGTGACAAAAGTTTGCCTTTGAAAAAGCACAGAGGTGAGTGGCCTGAGTGAGGTGATACACTTAGTGAACGTGTCCCTTTGCTTCCACATGACGTTGGAAACATTGATATAGGTCCATATTTCAAGCTCCTGACCTGTATGTGCATGATTTCATGTATTGCAGTGCTGCCAATTGACTAGCTGATTGAATAATTGCATGAATAGATAAATGATCTGATAAACTCTCCTCGTGCTGTCTAGGTAAGACTGAGTCGGCCCTGGCAACAGAAAACGCTTGTCTCCGTGAAGAGTTAGATCGGATTCGCAGACAGCCTACTTCTGTGATTGTACAGCAGTCATCACAGGTACTCCCACACATTCAAGCCAGAATTTCAACATGCTGGTTATGTTGGATAAGTGATTATAGCCAAGCATTATGATTTGCCTATTAGAACATACTGTAGCACAATACCCAATAAAACATACACTATATGTTTTGTCTTGCAGTCAGGAATCTGAAAGTGACATGTTTCATGTTTCCCTCAGACAAAAGAGGTTCAACCACTCAAGGAGAGACTGAGTTCACTGAATAAACTAGAAAAAGCTGAGGCCAGAGTCCAAACCCTCGAGGCTCAGGTAAAAAGTCATGTGCTGCGTATGTTTCACCCAGGTGCTCATGGTAGCTCGCATGCTCTACCTTTGTTTGTATCTGTTACAGTTAATGGACAACGCTAAACTGTGGGGGAGAGACAAACAGGATCTGTTGACCAAGCTGAGCGAGCACAGGCACGGGTTTGTCCGAACATCCACCATGATCCTTCATAATGGTTCTCCGGTCAGTTGAATACAGTTACTCTTCACTTTCAATACTGTGCTGCATCTCGTGTTTATTATAAATTATGGAACAGTCAGGGTTTTTTCTGGCCAAAATTTCGGTTGAGGCGGCGAGGGGGGGTACGTCTCAACACCCCCCCCCCCCGGATTACGAAGCTTGGTTTGACGGCTCTCCGTGCGCATTGAAAGTGAGGCTGGTGTGCGGTTTCTGTGCATTTGAATACTCATGTATTCATGGCCATTAAGTAAAATTATTAACTTAACCAAATCCATCTGATCATCTGATTATCTGTGCTGCTGCGAGCGGACAACTTCTTTCAGCGGTGACTGTAGGCCTACATAAAAGTGAAATGAGCTCCTGACGCGAGTCGGATCATCAGCTGAGCAGCGGATCATCTGTAGGCCAGTAACTCTCTGAATGCAGCGGAGACGCACTGTGACACTACGGTGTACAGGCTGACAGCCAGTGAGTGCTCGCGGCAGCGCCGCTGCTCGTTAAAAACAGCTGTAATAACGTGCTTTCACTGTTTGTAATATCACTGGAAAAAGTCGCTAGATTTGTCGCTAGTCCCTTTTGACAAAAAAAGTCGCCAAGAGGGTTTGGAAAGTCACCAAAAAGAGCCACTTTTGTACTACAGGAGAGCCTGCTAACCCACTAAACTGGCTTCACAGTAGCTGCACCGCTCCGTCTCCTACTCTCTCTCCACGCGCTGCGCCGGTGAGGTGCGTTTACTCTCTGCACCAGGTTTCACCGCAGCGGAGCTCCACTGAGCCCCGCCCCCGCGGGCACACAAGCAGCATGGAACAAGCCGCGCATCAACGTCATCTCGGAGTAGAAATCAAACGCTCTCCGAGTTGAACCGAGTTGAAAACGGCGCTACTGAGCTTTCATACCGTACATTGACTTTCAATCAAGATTCCAGCGAGGCGGCTGACAATTTCAGCGAGGCGGCCGCCACAAAATTTATAATGCAGAAAAAACCCTGAACAGTTTCTTCCACTGTCGTACTTCTTTCAGAGAGCTGTATCTGGTTCCTTACATCAGCAAAGCACAGAGGGGGACAGAAAACTGAAATAAATGCCTTTATAACTAACTGGAAAAAAGTATAGAAATAGATATAGATCTTCCAAGACATATTTTGTGTCAGTTAAGTTGTTTATTCATTTGTTTGAGAAACCTTTTTCAAAATATTTACACATATTTCCTGAATAAAGACACTGTACATTCCCAGTATAGTATAGACTTAAACAATGTATTATTATTTACTAAGTAATATACACAATGCACATAAAATTTGTTCACCAGTTATGGAATTACTGAGGTAATTTGTTCATGCACATTTCTTTTTCTTTCCTCATGTTTTTTTTTTTTTTTGCTTGCTTTCTGTCAGCATACCAGGCTGGAAGGTTTTATTCAGTATTTATATTGTGGCACTTGGTGTATGTGTGATAAAGGGAAAACCAAAAGGACCTGATTTGTCATGCACAACATCTTTCTCTCATATATGGTGTTGCTGACTAGTTTGTAGAGGTTTCAAAGTCAGGATTATAGGCTTGTCTGGTAACAGAATGAGCTCGAAGGTGCTCTGCGCTTCCACATGGCGCGGCTTCTCCACTCTGAAGTTCTCCAGCATCTGCAAATGCCAGATATAATGCATATAGTTAGTATGATGTGTAAATGTGTGACAAAACAGTGGGGAAACTGCTCTGTGTTCATTGTATATCTCACATGGATGAGGAAGAGCTGCATCTCTGTCTCAGCTATCCTGCGTCCTAAACATTGACGGGGGCCAAAACCGAAGCCCAGGCTTCTGAAGTAGTGTGTCTCTGTCCTCAGCCAGCGGGAAGGCTGATACTGCTCCGGACGAAAAAACACCTTGGGGTCCCTTCCCATTGCGTATAGTCCTAGCTGAACCAAAGTCTAAACACAGACAAAAAACAATTAACATTACATTTCACACTGCATAGCTTGGAGGGAAAAAAGCTAAAATATGTAGAACATGACTAGATAATTTATCATTTGGATTGTCTCTTACCCCGGCTGGGATGTGGTAGTTTTGAATAATGATATCCTCTGCTGTGTATCTTTGCAAGCTCACTGCAATTGGGTGTAACCTGTCGCACAAAAGTAAAAATTCAGTATCAAAAGAGATTTATTAACTCTGTGGCAGCAGATGGCAGAAGGTTATTATAAAAAAAAGTCAAAGAAACTGTATCATAGGTCAGTGGAAAATGTATTGTTACAAATGTGAAAGAGTAAATATGACAAAGTATGTCCATACATACAGTATGAGGACATGTTGTGTAGCTGGACTTCTAAACAAACACCTATGTGTTACATTGTGATACAAATTAAGGGTGAACTAAATTCGCGAAGGGCTCCCTGTACTTGATCAGTTAGGAAGGATAGGGGCATTGTAAGGGAGTGATGCAATTTAGATGAAATGAGAAGAGGACACACAGACAGACAGTGAAACCAATAGCTGGTCTAGGCTGTGATCCAATTATCAAGTCTTCACTTCCCAAAATCTGCATTTTCTTTCCCACCTTCCACCTCTGCAATATCACATTCTTTACAAACAGGCTTTTTCACCTCAGTGTTTCCTTCAGAGCTCCTTTTACCAAGGGAATCCGCTTCAACATCTCCAGCAGGTCTCCCTGGCTTTCAGCCCGAGCTGCAGCCACCTCTGCCCTCAGCTCCTCCTGAAGGCTGGGGTGCTTGGCTAGTTCATACAGTGTCCACAGCAGCGTTACAGAGGTCTGAAACACACAAACTGAATTCAGCAGACTTTAAGAGAATAAAAAGAAGAAGACAGTGGAGATTAAGTTTCTTACTGTATCTACTCCTCCAGCCATTAGCTCAGTGACACTGGCCTTGATGTCTTCAATGGATAACTTATCCAGCATGAGCAGGCTGGCTAGGACTCCTGGGTATTTATTTGAAGCGCCAGTCTCCTGACGCAACTGCCTGTAGATGTTCTGGATGCAGCGGTCCGCTGATGTAACAAAACCATAATACTGGAATAAGAAATGTATAGTTGTATAAGATATAGTAATAACAATCACGGCCCTCTGAGTCCTACCTTGGTTGAAGATCCCATCCCATGCCTCCACATGGTCCCTCCACACCTTCGCTCCAATCTGTCTTAACAGACCAGGAGGTATGTACAGCATGGGAGAGGTAGTCTTGAACATGAGGGTGATGCAGTCAATGAAATGTTGAGCTTCCGGGTCAATGTAGTCCAGCATCAAACCCAGACGCTCACCGTACAGCACCGAGCTCACCGCTGTGCAGAAACAGAGCAAGCAATTTGTCAGGAACAAATCGGCTGTGACCTACACTGTGAGAATATCAGATACATGTCATTAATGATACAAGGCAGTCCTACATTCTAGTGCATATTTGAAGAGTTCTTGAGAGAGGTCCGTAGTCCATTTGTTCTGGCCACTTCGCTTTATCTTTTTGTGAACTCTGGCCACAAAATCCTGGCCCACTTCGTCCAGCAAAGGCACAAAGTTTTCCAGCACTTTGGGGGAAATCACTTCCTTGTTGAGAATCACCCGGTTTGATCTCCAGTCTTCTCCATTCCTGTGGGAGGATCAGATGTCAACTTTAAATGGGCCCATGGTCTCACAGCAGTTTATACAGTAAACCATGTGTAAAAATATTAGTGAAAAACAAATAATACATGTATTACATAGATATAATAGTACCACATACTTGAGTAAAACTCCATATTTGCGATTCCTGTAGTCTCTGTATGCTGTCCATGCTTCAACTTTAAGTCTTTTCGGATAATGGCCCTCTGCTTTAAACAAGATGGCAGCATCCTCAGGATTGATGATATTTACACTTTCATAATAACCTATTTTTTCCCTGGCATACAAAGGAAGAGAAGAGGTTGAGAATACCATATCAGCTGCTTGTTTTCAGAAAGTATGACCTTGTGCAGGTCACAGATGCTATCATGAAACAAAAAATATTTTTATTTGGACTGGAAGACATCTTCCAATGACACAATTCAGAGTCACAGATGTTTTGTCTCTTTAACTTAAGATAGTAGACACTTAAGTATTATAAAGATTGATGAAACTTCCCTGACTCTCATTACCTGTAGATCGGTCCGAAAGTCTTGAAGTTCTGCACCATAATACGATGAAGGTTTTTGAATCCGTCCAGTTTCCAGAAATTGTACAAGTTGGCCACCCCATTCTTCCACAGTCCAGGTATCTCGCCGAAAGGCCTGACAATGGTGCCGCTTTCTGAGAACGCCTGTTTCACCACTGGCATGTTACTGCTGCAGCGAACACCTGATGATGCGAGCTCCTGTATCCAGGATACAGGCAGCGTCACAGGGCTGCGCCACACACTCCACCTGGCCATCCTAGCAACTAAAATGCTCACTCTGTTCTACCTTCAGCAGCTACTCTGGCTTTCCCAGGGACAGCTGGCGTAAAAAAGGAGGCTGGTCTAAATAGTCAGCCCCCCCTCATTACGCTGATCAAGGCTCTCCAGTTCATAGTTAAAGCCTAACAGAATACACCACAGCACAATATGCGTATGGCGTTTTTAAACCATATTAACTGAATCAATCAGACAATTTTATTAAGATAGAATCCTTTATTCATCTCTTAGTAAAAGTGTGTCGAAAGCTGTTCACACAAAGCTGACAAAAATTAGGCCTGAAGACCTTCAATACATTTGTTGTTTTTGTAAACAAGCTTTGATTCGTGAAAAAAAGACAAGGCCATCACAGAAATAATTCAGTTTTAATGTTATCACTGCACACATGGAAGATTTGTACTTCACAGTTAAAATCAAGGATTTTATAAATATATAAACAAAGTTTACAGTATATGAAGGTTATCTCTTAAGAAGCTTTATAAGTTCCTCCAGTTTCATGGCAGTCTTAATGTCTCCTTGGATTTTAAGCCTGCCACTGGTGTATGCAGCAAATGTTTGTAGCCTGCCGTCGAACATGGCCAGAAGGTCACTGTCACTCATACTCAATGTCACATCTGGTTCTCGGTACATGAACCCTGATCCAACTGCACCGCTACCTGCAGAACACACACACAAACACAAAATAAAAGAGATATTTGATAGTTATGTAACTGGACTTTTGTTTCTATTTACCACAAACACTTATAAATATTAATCTTCCACAGATTCCTTTTACATTGTTTGCAAACATCCACAGGCCTTCTCTCAATGAAAATTCTATTTTAATTGTTGCATATCACAACAATATCTGCAACCCATTACCTTGGCTTAAATCCACATAGTAACTGTGAAGCTGTCCATCACGTGAGCTGATGTCAAACTGGAAACAGGCGCCAACTTGGCAGACCAACGTTTCAGAGAGCAGGGGCTTCACCCTGTCGAGCAGCTCTTCAACAGAACCTGGCATGGCTTGACTGCTGAGCTCATCCGTAAAAGTTATGCTGACCTCTGAGGGGAGGAAAAGGCACAGATTCATTACCCCAGCATCACCACAGTGGCGGCGTGTTGTACAGAAGTAGCTGTGAGTGTCAGTCAAACCTTGTCGAGGCTGTGGGCCCCCACTGTGGTTCAGAAAGTGCATGGCCAGCTGCTGAATAGGGCCAGCGAGGCCTTCCAGTCCAGGCGCAGAGGAAGGCATGATGAGGGGCTCAGAGGGCCTATCTTCTGTTGCTTTCAGGACAGACCCCAAGGTAAGCTCTACCCTGTCCACCTCCAAACCCCAGGGTTGAGTCATCTCATTAATATCCACCTGTAAACGGCAAGAAATGATGCAAGTCTGGGCTGAATCAGTGAAAAGCCAGCAGAGAGTTACTCCACTGTGGGTCTCACCTGAAGATATTCTCCCAGTTTGAGTCTCTGAGTTTGGACCTCGTGGGCAGTCTTCTTGGCCAGACTGTGGGTTAAAGCATTCTGTGCTGTCATCCTGGTTGAGGCATTCAGGTCCTGGACTGATACTACGGACATGACCGGGTTCCAGATCCTGAACTGGATGTCTGCTCCCACCGACAGCACACCACCGTCCCGAGTGCTCACCTGCAATCATAGGGTCAGATTCAGTTTCATGGATGCAAACATTTGCCACAAGTTAAAGAACACAGAAACATTCCCCGTTAATTCTTTTTGCAGGTTTTGATATTTTCACTAATACTAATACTCTAATACTGACTGAGTACACAGTTCTTTAACTTTGCAGATATAGACTTCAAACTCAATTTTGAGTCAGCCAAGCATTTGCATGTAATGAAGAAAGTTTAGGTGGGATAAGCAGCACATGTAAGACGGTTCACCCCCCACCCTAAACTCTCATCTCTGAAACAATGGAACTACTGTATGTATTGTACTTTTAATTATTTGAAACTGAATAAATCACCTATGTTCAATAACACATATGCAAACACACATGTTGCTTATCACATTCTGAGAACGTGCGTGGACAGTGGTTGGCCTGTCCACGTCACAGGTAACTGACCAGTTATATTCTGTCACACATGAGTCCAACCTCTGTACGGAAGATAAATGTGGTAAGTTGGTAAATTTTAGCTGGAGTATCGTGTTCTAAAACCTTCAACCCAGGCATCAGGGCTATTCTGCCATGTCTTCCATGTGTCACTGAGTGGTTATTAATGAATATCTGCCATCCCTGAACTAAGACTGATGTCAGATTTCTTAATAGCGGAATTAAATGCTTAAAGGGATAGTTCAACATTTTTGGTAAATTGGCCCATTGCCATAATCCCTATAGTCTTAGGAGTAGGTTTGTTACTTTCATTTGTCGGTGCAAGCTAATTTTAGAATGGTGGAGCTGAGCCACGAGCTGCTCAGGGCAACGCTACGGAGGCTAATGGGATTTCTTGGTTTCATCAAATTCTTCAAATACACAATCCAAGAACTCCAAAACACTCTCGTGGACGGGTTGTGACCTGCACGTTCATCACGCTATGAGATAATAACAGAAAGACAGTTGTTTTTGAGGCAAATGTAGAGACTGCTTACCAAAACACTGCCCCCGTTGGGCACACGCATCGATGGTTTTGCATGAATTTACAGCGAAAACAACTCTGTCTCGTAACACTCCGTTACTATTATTACTAGAGATCCTTCAAAAAGTGATATTTTTATATATCCCCTTAAGTATCACACTGTATCAATTGATTGGTGTTCTCTTTATCTCCCATTACAAGTGAACAACAGTGTACCAACACTGCCATCTGTTGGACAAAGTGAGCCACACACATCCAACAACAGAAATGTTGATTTAGCTCAGTATTGTTGATCACCAGCTACGACTCGACTCATATCTCATACAAGAAACACACATTCACATGTTACACAATTAAAGGACACTCTGCCAGACTCTAGTTGCCTGTGATGAGCATAAAATATGTGTGTGATCAGAACACCTGTTTTGCGTATATTACTGTTGTGTTTTTTTGTAATATGTAAAAGACTTACACTATAATTTTTGTATAGTTTACTTCACGCACTGATGATATGTCCAAACTGCACCAAAAGGTATATTATACAACACTGAATGAAAAGAAAGACCAGTTATATGTGTCTGCAAGCTGAAAGGGGACCTTAGTGTAATAGTATGAGTTTTTCATGTAAACAAGTTCATTATACAATGATGACCAAGTTCATCATAACAGCTGACTAAGGATGAATGGAGTACTGTGATTTACCTGGCAAGGGGGGATGCTGAAGGCGCGGGTACGGAGGTCTACCGTCCGCCACTGGTCAATGAGGGGAAGCACAAGGACAATACCAGGACCCTTAGGAGGACAAATTCGCCCCAGACGAAACACTACTATCCTCTGATAGTTAGGCACTGTCTGCAGACAAAAAAAAAAAAAAATCAGACTCACAGTTGTTTTTTCTCTGTGAGTGGACATGCAGTGGGAATAAATGATGTGAGATCATTGCAACTTACTTTGAGCACAAACCATCCTGTTATAGGGAACGTTATGAAAGTGCAGATGTAGACAAAAAAGATGACAACCAGGTTGCAAATCCAGGACAGATATCCTTGGGAGGTGTCTTTAAGAAAAGAGAAAGAGAATCAAACAAACGTGTTGCTGTTAAAACAAATAAACAGATGATTGAATTTTAAAAACAGTGGAAGGAGTATGTTGTAGGCCTATGGTAACATTATACTACTTAAGGCCATTTTGAGAAACAGAGACCCACATATTCTATAGCCTATATACAGTAAAAACTACTAAAAGGTTAGGGATATACAACCTTTGGGTTAAAATGATAGAAAATGCAAAAGGTCCATGCTATAGTGATATTATATCATGAAAGCAGGACATTTAGGCTATGTAGAAACATTGAATGGTAATTTCTTCATCTCAAACTATTTATTGAAACAAACGCTAACAACAGTGGTGGATATACCACAATAAAAAATCTCAACGTCTCACTAAGTTGTCAAAGGACGTCCACTTTAGTGACACTTCCAGTCTCTCTGTGTCTCTGTTCAACCTGCTGATGACACTCTGACACTCTGAGCTCAGTAGACACTTCCCTCTGACGGCATCCCATCATCTGATGCTTCGACATGTCCAGGTGCTGTTGATGGATTGTTAGGTGTCATCTTGGTCTCATGATGCCAAAATGTGAAGAGCATGGTGAAGAGGACTGTTTCGATACAAACTGTCACTGAACCAGAACATTTAGTGGTCGATTCATGGATCAGACACTTGTTGTGATTTTTGTGGTTCATCACGTTGTTAGAGAACAGCATGTTGATGTTATACGTACTGATACATGATTGAACAGTTGAACATGTGCATTCAAACGTTTAGAGAAGGTCAAATAAGGATCACCTGGAAAGGTTAATTTATATTGCGAAATTTAATCTGAAAGTCCAATAACCCTAACATTTTGTGAGTAGGCCTATAGTGTATAGGAGGATCCTGCAGATCCTATGCATATTGAGGTGGCTTGTGTGGTGATTGAGTTTTGGCAAACGTTTACACTTCTTTTTTTAAATCAAAAATTCAATGTATTTCATGGCGATTTAGATGGGACTTTGAACACAATAAATGGGTGGACCGAGTATAGTTGAGACATGTGTACAGTTGAAACACCCTTAATATCTTGCCCATGCTGCAATGTTGAGCCACCATTTTTACTCAGCACATGCATATTAGCATCCTCTTTGGTTGTGGGAAATTTGAAGAGTTTTGGCATTTCCAGTCCAAAGATATCAGCAAAAGTAATTTTCCTAGAGTACGAATTTCACTTTTCCATGTCCATTCAACAACGAATAACTCATTATCCTTTTGTTGCCATCAAACATAACTTATATCATTGCAAACATTATTTTGTGCCCTGTAAACTCACATATTTCATACAATCCTAGCATGTTAGGTCACTGCACAATCTAAAGAAACACACAAAGTCTCAGTAAGTTGAGACACAATGTCTCAACTGTACCCTGATATAATATAATGGAGTTCTATTGCATCACATCACTGTTAAATTGTGCAGTGTAGGCTAAAAATAACATGTTATAAGTCATTATATGACCAAAAAGAAGAAAATTGAGGGGGAAATCCAATATTTGTGATACCTGAACAGTGTTATATTAATACTTGCTATTAATTTTACAATTTTATGTTACATAATCATATTTATAGGCTATTAATAATACAATAATATGGTATGATAAATTATAAATAAATAATAAAGCTTTTTTGATAAAGAGGAATGAATTTTCACTGAAATATCTTGTCAAATTGTCATTTTTTAAAAACTTTTGCATTTGCAATTGATGTTCAGTCATCATCAATGGGTTTCAATTGAACAGTTGAGCATGTGCATTCAAAAGTTTACAGTATGGTGTATGGTTGAGATCACCTGGAAAAATGCATGTTTATGACCTGATTGTGGAAAAAATAAACAAATAATACATGATATTCTTAAATAATAACTTAGTATACAAACAAATTAAACAGCATATGAAAAATCACTTATTTTCTGTGTATAGTTTTTTTTGCAATATCTGTTCAAAAATGGAAAATCAAAAAGTGTCTCAAACGTACTCGGTCTACCCTACATAACAAACAGGCTTAGTAGTAACAATGCCTGTTATTTTTATGTTTGACAGGTTTGCTGTTGGAGTTCATTAAAATATAGTATATCATGTTTGTTAGTTACATACCAGTGAAGTCGTTTTCAGAGACTTTGGGGATGTAGTCAAATGACAGTCCCTTGTCGTAGCGCCTCTGTGAGAAGTTGTTCGTGTCCACAAACAGCCCGGGAGTCCTCGGAGCTGCCGTGTCCCTCTGAGGGAGCAGCTGATACGACTTGCTAAACATCGTTTCTTATTTTAAAACTACTCCATGTTATTTATCTGTCTGCGCTACAACTGGCAGCCAAAACCGCTAGGCTGAGGTACTGTTAGTTACGTCGTTATGTTTCTAGCTTGTTATGCTACCGTTACTACGAAGTTGTTCCGTGTTCCGTGTTGTGGTTGTGTTGTTGCTCTTCATCTTCTCTGTGTTTCCGGACTCATCATCAGGCCATGCGCTCATTACTGCCACCTACTGTTGCTGATGTCTCCACTGCAGGACAAGGCAGCGCCAGCCTCACGAGGCAGGGAGAGGCCAAATGTGATCATCTGACGTGGTTTCCAATTCCCTATTAGACATTTTTTGCAGTCAGATCATATGTAGTACAGTTATGTACTGGATGGTGAGGGATTGCACCTGGATTGAGACAATCCTGAATCTTTAGCGGGCTCCTGAAGAGGCCATGAAAACTGGAAATGTGTGCTGAAATGTTACATAGTGGATGACTCATAGCCTGCAGATGATCAGCCAGTGTTTGTGTGTGTGTGATACTGTATATTCTGCATTGACCCAATAAAGAAAGGACTTTAATCAAATAAAGCAAATACAAAATTTATTTAGGGCAAATAACTATACATCAAACATGGTATTAAACTGTAATTAAAAAAAAATGTTTTTCCTGCATGTCAGTGCCTATGCAAAATGATGTTTCTCATCAGCAACATTAGCAGAACAAATGCTCACATTCATTTAAATAGACTGTAATAAAAAATGAATTCCCAACAACTTAGTGCCTGTATTTAAAATGAGTTCCTATGTTTGTTGTCGGCAAAAACTGAACATTTACAGAGGTGTTCAGTTTCCTTAACAGGTTTTCAGGACATTTTGTCCTATAGCATATGTTTTACAAATGATATAAATAATGGCCAAATAAGTTATGATAATGTGACTGAGTCAACATGTACCATATCAGGGCCCTAAAAATAAAGAAGCAGCAAAATGAAATTACACTCTCAGTAATTTTACTACCTGTAGTACATGTGCTTTATGAGGCATGTCAAAATGTCATGTAAATATCTATTGGACCTGAATACAAGAGCTGAATGATGAGGAAACGTGTTGTTTATTGTGCTGTTCTCGTAGAGGTCGGTTTCTCTTGATGCGTGTTCAGTTTTTGAACATGTCACACAGCAGCTTCTCCATGGGTGTGCTGCCAATGGTCCTGTGAAAGAACAGCTGCTCTATTTTCTCAGAGCTCACAAAGCGGAGGGATGGCAGCAGAAGTAACAATCTCCCAAACCTGGAAGCACAAGGACAAATGTGAGTAATTTCAATGTTTGTTTGTTTTTTTAATGTAATTTACAGTGCAAACACACATTCACAGAATCCAGATATGCCTATGCTTGAAAATCATCCTGTCAGAAAATTAAGATACAGCAGATTCACCTGGCATTTTGGCTGGGGTATATTGAATGGATGTGTTGACCCAGCAACACCTGCGACTGGTCCTGTAGATTCTCCACTTGCTCTGAGTCTTTGAGACTGTGTGTCTCTGCTCCAAGGAGACAAAAAGCAGATATAAGTTCAACTGTCTATTCAAAAACAAACTCCAAATTGATGGAATTGATAACTCCTTACCTGACTTGAACAGTACAATAGCTTTCAGGCAAGCAAACTCAGTTGGATCCACAGCCAGGGCCTTGAAGCGATTGAAGACCTCTTCCAGGATGCGAAGGTCAGCTGTGGGGAGATTGACCTTGGCCTGCTGTGTTGGGGAAAGGTCTGGCAGAGACAGAAGAGGACACCTGTCCATAGGCATGGACCACTGGATAGCACATAGGAGGAACATCTCACTCCAGGCTTCCTCCAGGAGAATTACCTGAGGGCATGCAGAGGTAAGTCTTGCCTGTAATTCATGTGTTAAGTCACTGTGCAAAATGTGCAAAAAAATATATCCAGGGCGAGCTCACCTGGTCTCGAAATGGCAGGTGAGCAAAAACAGGTAAATTTTTTGCCCACTTGACAGACATGAAGAGGAGTCGTGCCGACGTTTCATATACACTCTCTGTGCAGGTAGAGGTGTACGGCGACATACGAAAGTCAGTGGGAGTCCGATCTCTCTCTGAATCGTTTGTTGTCACATCAATATTCTCCTCCACTGTACATTAGAGAAAAACAGTGAAATCAATTTTCCTGGGTTTCAATCCAGACAAGTGTTTGTGACTCAGAATTGTTTATCACCTGGGTAAGCCAAAAGAAATCACTAAGTTAAAAATGACGTTTCCTTTATCTCAATACAAGATCCACTGGAACTTTTCTTACCATCCTCAGGTTCTAGTTTTGCACAGGTCTCCGCAGTTAGCAGGCTGACCATAAAGCGGTGGTTGTTACTGGGGTTGCCGCTGGGCTGCATGGTGGCAGAGGTGGCGACAGATGAAGTGACTAGAGGCCTGCAGATGGCTGATGAGTACGTGGCAGCAGAGATGAGTTCTCGTGTGGTGGCCAGGTGCTCCTTTTTAGTGTCCACGCTTATAGAGTCTAGACTGACGTGTGCTGTGCTTCTGGGCTGTCGCTCATTCTGCACAGCTGCAATGGGGACAGGCAAATTTACAGTAAATATTATATAGGGACATGAATGGCTGATAGAAATGATACAAGCACTGCAGTTGTACAGTTAACTTATTCAAATATATCTTTGTTCACCATCTTTGTTCATGCCAGCTTGGAGACACTTCTTTAATCGACAAGCCTGGCATTGGTTGCGATGAGCCTTGTCAACAGGGCACCTGCCAGTTCCAGCCTGACACCTATGATTTTGATTCAAAAAAGTACATTAATAAATTAAAACTAGTAGATGATTAAAACACAAACATTTTGCTGACAAATAAACTCAATTTCTCTGTATTTACCCTAAGATAAAACTATATACATGTATTACATCTAGTTTGCATCTTGCTCACCTGTAGATGAGTCGTCGTCTCACGCTACGCTTGAAGAAGCCACTGCAGCCGTTGCAGGCGTAGATGCCATAGTGTTTACCACTGCTTGAGTCAGAACACACTTTACAAAGCAGGCCTTGGCCAAGTGCTTTTCCTGGGACTGAACTTTTTTCTGTAAAGAATAAACCAAAGAAATTAATACTTGAAATTATTTCAAGCTTTTTCAAGGATGAACAGAAGACTTGATTTTACAGACAGGTTTTTTCCTGAAACTATTTATTGATTTGTCCTATAATTGTATTTTTCTATTGTAGCACACAAAAATATTGTGGTCATCATTATTCTGACAACATAATGACAAATGACAACAATTTAAGGCTCACCTGACTGAGTTCCATCAGTGCAATCGTCGGAGATGTCAGAACAAAACATGTTCATTTTGGTCACGTGGTCCTCCATTTTAAAAAGTGTTCCAATGTTTGAACTTCAAAATTAGTTTAGACAGTTATTGGCTTGACCAAAGCATTTCCTCCTGTAAGGTGTTGACACACTGAATGCACAAAACCAAAACAGATGTAGAATTTCCACTGAAGTTTAGGGTTCAGATGTAATGTCTTCAGAGACCAGAGTAACTCGCGGAAAGTTTGATGATGATGATGATGATGATGATGATCCAGTGCTGAAGTCCTTTCTCTGCCGTTTCTGATGTAACGTGGGGTCAGCAGTTACTACTCGTCTTCCTGCTTCTTTCTCCTCGTTAGAATGAGTGCGTGAGCCTGAGTCGTCTGGGGGCTTTCTGGAGGTAGACAAGGAGATTAGCAATAGGCGCTGTGTAAGCAAATGCTGATTTGTCATCCTCTTAATCTTTACTGTCTATAAGGGTGAATCAATCAGTCACACCACCTACAGGCAGAAGCGTACTGAACAAAAGTGAACAATCAAAAAGAAAGGAAAATAATATGTCTTGTTTATTCTCACCTTCATTTTTCTACCCATCATAACACCATTTCCTGTAATCAACACTGTTGTTATTATTCATGGTTCAGACTTTATTCATCATTATTTCCGGCTGTTTCATGTAGAGTGGCTTTACTCATATATTCATCAGATTTAGAATGACATTATATTCAAACCTAATACCAGAGGAGATGCTAATCATCAAATAAACTTTAGATCAATCAAATAGTTTCTCATTTTGAGGGGTAAAAGTACGTGAGGAAAAATATAGGCATAAGCAACTAAGCTGTGGCTGTTATATAACCTATAAACTTAGTTTCAGTGTGTCTTTAAATACTCTGAGCATTGCTACCCACAGCATCAACTTCACGCCATCTTACGAACAGGTAGACTATTCAACCACTACTGCTCAATAAGACATTTCAAGAAACTGAAATACTGATTATTTGTCTTCCTGGTACATAAATGTTCCCTAACCTCCTTTCAACAAAATTGCTGTTACACCTCATTCCAGTTAAGACATCCCCTCTGTGCCATATTGGCCCTGTCAATGACGGTAATGGCCTCAGGAGTAGTACAGCCACCCCAAATCACCAAAGTAGCTTAACCTTGCATGAAATGTGGCCTTCCTCTTGAGGGGTTGGGGGGTGGGTGTGGGCTGACGAAAGAGGCTGATGAGAAGAAAAACAATTAGTGCAGAGATTGAAAGACCAGCAAAGAGTTGACCCTTAATTCCATTCTTCTGCCATATGGTGGTTACTCTCTGGGGCCTCAGCCTAGCTAATTAGTGGACCGTGTGCAATTTGCTGTCAACAAGGCTCCTAGAATCACAGTTTTTCTCTTTTCCTTTTAAAGCTATTGGAGCCACAGAGAAATGTCTGTCCCTATCTGTCAAGCAACAATTGTGTTGCATTGAGTTAAAAACATCTAGTTCAGCTCTTTAATCAGATCACCAACAAAGACACAAAAGATACACACAGACTGATTTCTACCATGTCTCTAATCCCTATTAAGTCACTCTTGATTTTAGGAGGACAACTTAGTTTTCAAAACAGAGCTCTTTCTGTTGACTTAAACTGCTGTATAAAAGGATTACAAACTGCAGGGGTTAAGAACATGTTGTCTGAATCAGTTTTATAATCCTGGAACAGGGACACTTTAGGATATCAATGTCCTCAGTAGTTGCAATGGTGTTTGTACATACATGTAATTTTCATCCTCGTCGAGGTTTGCTCTAACTGGTTTTGATTTATTGTTCTTTCATTTGTTTCACTGTAAATTATTTATTCTAATCAATGTTTGTAAGTTTTGCTTTGTTGCTCTAAAGCATGCCTTTGTTTTATGCAAGGCTGTTGTATGGTAGCTCAGATAGACACGCTGAATTGTGGTGAAAAGCATTGTTGAAGGTACAACATGTGGAACTTGAGGCAGATGGATCGCAACAACAGAGAACCAAGAGCAAAAATTTGACGCTGCAGTGGACACAGGGTCACCAAACATGCACAGATTTCTACTGAAGAACACAGATGGTAGGGTCACATACAAATGGACACCTGTATTGTGTCAGCTGTCCAGACCAGTGGTGTAATGGTGTGGGGAATGTTTTCTGGCACCACCTAACACCAATCAATCATTGTTTGCATGCCACATCCTGAATACTGTTGGTGACCACGTGGATACCTTCTCAATGCCTTCCCATTCTTCTGATGTGAAACCCATAGAACACCTGTGATATGGTATATGGTTTATGGGATGTGGTGTGGCAGGATTGAGTGTGCAGCTGACCAAATATGGAATGAAAAGAATTGAGGGAGTGCAAAGGGAAGCACTTGGCCAACAGGGCTGGTATCATGGATCACTATGCTTTGTATTCAGACTAGATATAAAACTATGTGAAGCACTTTTGAAGTTCAAATACAGCTTTAGTAACTTGTGATTTGAGGTCACTTCTCAAAATGTTCTCTGTGGGAAACTGTAAAAGTTTGACGCAAAAAAAAAAAGCTTGTTTGCACTCAGTTATGCAGTGGTTGAGAAATATTGTATAATAAGTAGAGTTTGTATAAGTTCATGCAGGCTACACTAAGTCTTTCATTGTGGTCTACAAAATACTTGCACAAAACCCTTGGTTGTAAGACAAATTTACACTTAAAACACCACCTAAACCTACTTTGTGGATAAGTCTAAAATACATTTTACACTGACCTAAGCAGTACTGAGTAAAGTAATCTGGAGTCCCATATCAGATTACATAACATGGTTGTTACTCACATGGGGAGCAGCTCATCATCTTATTCTACACATGAGCAGTCAGGAAACTTATACCTATTCACAAAGGTCAACTTGAGGAAAATGTTTGGTTGGATATTTTTGATGTTTTTGTTTCGAACTGGATACTTTGCCCAGCTAGTTTGTGTTTAGTGATAATTGATAATTTAGTGAAAATTTACATCCATATTATCAAAAAGAAAAGTGTGATTTAAAAGCTTATCATTAAACTGAAACTTGTAAAAGTCCTGCCTGTCCTCTCCTGGATGCGTGTCTCTCCAGTTGTCTGCACGGGTAGGATGCTGCTGCCATCAGCAAAGCGCTGCTTTCCTGGCAGGGATAACTGTCATGTTTCGTCACCCTCAGCCCTGTGATTGTTGTACAGATGCAGCCAATCTTTAGCAGCCTGCTGCCATGAGCCAACGAGATGATTATGTATTTAGTGGAAACATTTGTGATGACAGAGCCCTGCAGGTGATCGAACGCACGTCACTGGTAAAACCTTAGCTCAGATGCTTGGCAGGTCAGGCAGACTGGCTCTTCAGTAGCGTGTTGTTACCTAGACATTACAACTATGAAAAACTTTTTGCTGCTATCATTTACACTTCTTAAGACATAAGCGGCACACAGCACTGCAGCAGGCTCATGTGTGCAGAACACAGTTTTTTGTCCTTCAGATGATGCCCTTGAATGCTGGTTCACAAATCTTTGCATCAGTCTAAGCGGCTTCTTGATATAATCTCTTTGAATGTCAGCTATTGTCAAAGAGTGAGATTAACTTTTAAAGTTGTTATCATTAACTTAACATGCAGTGAGCAGGTGCCTGAAGTTGCTGAGCGTAAAATATGTTGTTGATGTTAAGCATGATTATAGTTAGGCAAATTTTGTTTCTACAAAAAGAACAAGATGAATTGGTTGAATAAAATTACTTTTTAATCAATAATATTCACAAGAATATTTCTTTAAACTTTATGTTATACACACATACATTTAACATGTAAAGTTAACTATTTCAGATGAATAAAGTCCATAAAATGCTACAATGGGATAATCTTATTCCTGCCCAGTTATCATGGCATAAGCCTCTATTATACCACACTCAGCATGATCTGATTCCAAGTAGATGCAGAGAGGTTAACCAAGCTTGGTTGGTTAAGCTTTGTTAGGTTCACTTCAGCGTTTCTTCTGCACCCCCCGAGTCAGATGAAGTAGAAGGATTGAAGTGTCAGCACTATAGCTATACCAGGGATTGCTCCGCCTTGCCATCTGCTGCCACTGCTGTAATCCACACATTGAGAAAATCACTTGTCTCAGTTCATATCGAAGTCATGCCAGCTTGATTCAACAGGTAAACTAATATCAGTGCAGCGCAAATGCACAGTGCTGCTGAGGAAGGAATTGTGAAGCTTATTTTGTTAAATCATCTTAATAAAAACTCACAAATCGGACATAGATTAAACTGATTTTCAAATAAATTCAGTAAAATTGAAATGTAAATTAACTCTGATGTTGTTTGAGAGATATAAAATTACTATTTATACCAGAGAATGGATTTTTTACTCAACTTGCTTTTTATGATTGTTCTGTTAATGGTTGACTGAATACTAAAATGCAGACCAAACAAGCTTTAAAACAAAATGTGACTTATTGCAGCTTGTCATTACTCTTCAGCCATAGCAAAAGAAGGAGGGGTAACACAGCACATGAATATAAAAGCATTGCTAGCAGCCCCTAGAGGTAATGAATGTGAGTACACCAAACCAAAACTCAGTTATTAAAATATTCTCTGTGTATTTGCTAATGTATAGAGGAAGCAGGAAGACAGAAAGAAATCCCTTTCACTGCGCTGTGGTTAAAAATGAGCCACAAATTAGGATAGTGAAACATTAACTTTCAGGCCTTTGTGACAGTCAGTGGTCTCAGCCTTTTTGTATAAGCAGCTGCCATGGTCTTTACCAGCATTGTTGGTCCTAGCTTGGTCTCTAGAGGGAGACACTCGCCCTCTGACTGTATCACAAAAGTGTGGTACTAGCCAGGCAATGTGGCTGATGATAGCTTTTCACAGGGTTGTGTGAGGTTGTCATATGGTACATTAACTCTGTAGATTATATAGGTTCAGTGTAATCCCAGTTTGAAAGCCAACCAGAAGCACCAGTGGAGTGCAAGAGCTGCTAGTTGCTGTCCACAGGGCCATGGAAAAAATGTGTTTTTAGAAACTTTTAAAAAACATCCAGTGATACAATCACGTCCTTTTAAAGGCTTGCTTCATTTAGTTACTAAATGAAGCAAGCCTTCAAATGTTAAAATGAAAATGTTAAGATAAACCACTGAGAATATTCTACTAAATTTTAGTAGAATATTCTCAGTGGTTTATCTTGACATTTTTTCATTTTTTTCAGAGAACATTATCACATTAATTTGTGTGTCTATTGAATGATGCTCTCTGATTCATTTAACTGACCTGCAGCTGAGTGATTGGTATGTTTAGGTGTACTTGGTTTAACTTGGTCTGAACTGGGAAAACAGATCACAGAGGAAAATACTATGATGTTGCTTGAATTTGACCTGCTCTGAAAGGAAGATCCAGAAAATGTTGTTGGAGAGTCCTAGATATAATTTCTATAAAGTAAGGATTTATGTGCAGATTAAGGGTCTTTATGTTGGAAGATAGCCTACTAATGAGGCGATGGTGGTCAGTAATCAGTGTGTCAGCCAGAGTGGTTGATTTGGGAACAGACAAGAAAATTATCTGTTGCCAAGTGGACTACCTTTACTCATTCCAACGCTGGAAGACTTGATGGATCAATGGGTGACAAAAACTGTAACAATGTCCCTTACCAAGTCACCTGCCTTGGTACGACTTATTCTGACTTGGGGAAAGACAAGTCAGACAAATGTTGTGTGACAGTGGTGGTCCTGTCACTGTGCCTCCAGTTGATAATGTGCCCTGGCTACTTGGCCAAGGGGATGTCCCTTTGGCCGACTGGTTAGCGCGCATGACTCCGACCCGGGAGTCTGGGGTTCGAAGCCCGCCCGGGTCCCTCTTCACCTTGCAACAGTTGGAACAAGTCATGCATGTGCCACTGTAGTCAACTCAAGAACACCTGCTTCAGTTTCACCACACCAATGCTCTTTTATTAAATTTCAGTGTAAGACTACAAGCAATGTTAATAATTAAAGTAAAACATATAATTCATTGTCATCTTGTCAGTGAAATAGTTAATCAACACAACATCACAGTGCAGCGCCATGGTTTCCTACTAGGAGGTTTTTGTTGAAGAGATATTTCAACATTTTGGTGAATTTGCCTATTGCCATAATCCCTATAGTTTTAGGGGTAGGTATACCTTTAATTGTTGGTGCAAGCTGTTTTGAGATCGGTGGGGCAGACGTGAGCTCTGCACAGCACACAGTATTTCCGGGCTTTCCCTCATCAAACTCATCAAATACACAATCCAACAACTCCAAAATGCTCTCATGGATAAGTTGTGATCTGCACATTCACCACACTATGAGATAATAATGGAATGTTACGAGATGGAGTTGTTTTCGAGATAAATACATAAACAGAACTACTTTCCTGACATGGCTGCTCAGCTGAGTGACTTCAGAGTATTTGCTTCATGTGTCATAATGTTACATAATTGTACATAATTATTTCATAGCGTGGCAATGTGCAGGAGGTCACAAATTGTCCACAAGAGCAGTTTGGAGCTATTGGACTGTGTATTTAGTTTGATGAGGGAAACATAGAAATACCACTAGCCTTCGTTGCGTTAGCTGAGCAGCTTGCACCTCTGCCCAGCTGATCTCAAAACGGCTTGCACCGACAATTAAAGGTAATGAACCCACTCCTAAAACTATAGGGATTATGACAAAAGGCAAATTTTCCAAAATATTGAAATACCCCTTTAACATGTTGATTTCTGAATGCTTTGTATTCAAGGTGTAACTAAAAAAGACAATTACTCTTACAGAAATGTTTAAATAAGAATATGAATGAGTACCTGAGTCATTGAGTTTACATACTGAAGACTGGAGGAACAAAATATTTGTTAAAGATTTTACACTACTTTAAATGCCCTTTAAATGAAGATAACTATTAACTTGAAGAGTTGCAATGTCAGTCCATCTATAATCTTCAAACACCTTGATATTCATGTTTGCAGTGTCCAACGTTGAGAGGCTCTGCCTGGATGCCACGCCTTGCCAAGAAAGGAAGGCAGAAAAATTACCATGTGATAAGGCAGATTTACTGAGGAAGAGCTCGATTTCCTGTCAAGGTATGCCAGAAATATACTTTTCAAAGATATTTGCGAGTGATAGTACCTCACAAGTTTGCAGCGGAAGTCACGCAATCGAGGAAATGCCTTGTCCACACTCAAGGTCTGCTTCTCATCACTCCACAGCCTCTCTGCTGCAGCACTTGCCCTTGGCCTGTCATTTTGGATGCAATCAGTGACTTTGAATGTTACAAAACTTAATATGGTAATTTCACTCTAGTGGTGATGTCTGAGGACTTTTCAATGCCATACCAAAGACGTGGAGTGAGATTTGTAGCATCAACATATTCTCCCCACATGCAGATCTCACCCCCAATCACCAGCTTCTTTTGTTGTTCGGTACCTGTGAGAGGATGAACACAAATGGTTTTATTTCAAGTCAGATAAGTTTACTACTAATCAGAATTTCCACTTCAAAATTATCACACCACTTCAAGTCAAACTCTGCAAGGCAATAACTATGTGGTCGTCTAAAATGTATAGCCCCCATTTGCAACTCCCATTGCCAGACTGCAATTATCGCCAGCACATAAACAAAGCCAGGTTACAATTGTGCATGATATTAATTGGCCAGACACACATCAGAAGAGTTTTGTGGCTACACTGTACATTTCCTGTGCCAGTGCTGGCCATAGGAAACGTTGTTAATGTGACATAGACGAGCCAGCTGGACCCTTTTGCCAACCTTGGGCGATCCTGCACTCCTTTTCCCTGGGCCCTTCCAAATGTTCGACTGTGCTTAGAAATCCAACCAGGAGACAAACAGCATGCTGTCCTGCCCTTCTGTGATATATTGTTACTGACCCATCTACCTTCAGTATCTTTGTACTGATTGATCTTTTTACTTTCTTTGGTTTCATATTTCAGGACAGCAAGTCCTATAGTATCTATTAAAATCTCTGACCAACAAGGACATGCTTTTACACAGACATGATTCAAAGATTTTGTACTATCATCACAAAAGCTTACAGTATGTCACAAAAGCATAGTAATATATTCATAAGTTAAGCTGTTTTCTCCAAAATATCAACATATTGTTCCACGCATGCATCACGGTAATTTACTTTACTCTAAGTCTGACTTGTACCAAGAACCGTAGCCTACTAGGGAAACTGAATGACATAAGTCTATCCTTGCCAAATTGTCTCCCAAGACATACTGTAAAAAATAATATTTTGCATTTTAATTCATAAGAGAACATAATCACATTAAGATAAATTCTTTTTAATCTGAGCATTTTAAATTACTTCAGGGGGGGGGGGGGGGGGCTTTTGTAAAAATAAAAAAATAACTGTAATGTCCTAAATAGAAAATTGATATTTTTATTAAACAACAGTCTAAATACATAAACAACAGTCTTCACTGCCCCCTAGTTGTATGGATGCTAATGAACAATAACAGTCTGTTCTCAAAAAACACAGCTTTTGCCATGTGTATCCTACAGTATATTTTACAGGAAACCAAGTTTAACTGCAAATTATTGTCAGAGACACAAACCACTGCAATTAATGCTACTACTCCAAGCCACAGCATACAGGTTATTCTCTGACCCTTGAAGGCAAGAGGCCACACAGTGTAGTAGCGGGCCCAGTTGTGTGTGGGTCCTGGCAGGTCCAGATACCAAGGAGAGGCCAAAATCACCCTGATTCCTGCTTTAACCACCTTTCGTACTTCACACAGGTAACAGCCCTCTCTCCATACCTCCACCACAGACAGAGTGCTGCGCTGCAACACAGTGCTACAGTCAATCAGACTTTGCATGAAATGGTTGTGATGTATTAGTGATGTAAACACACAGTGATGCTTTGATGACACAAACATTTCAAAGACATTAAAATGAATGTTAAACTCAATTTTATGTATACTTGCAGAAAACATTGCCTATTAATTAAACATGAGCCTATTAACACAGCAGGCAGAAAAAGGTTGTTTTGTTTTACACTCTCTGGCATACTGTGGTGGGGTTGTTAGAGGTGCTATATGTACTTACTCTTTCATGGTAGTCAAAAACATCCTGCCAAACGATACTTGTCTTTTTGAGAGCTGAAGTGATATTCATGATCCTGGAAAAGCAGACATGTGTAACATTAATGTGTTGGTTTGTGTATTTCCCTGAGTGATCTGCGATGTACATTCCCCTTTATAACTAACTTTTCCATGTAGAAAGCCTGCAGTTTGGGGAATTCTCCTCCGAATCCCATCTTCTGCATGAAAGCACGGACATCGGGATTGGATTTCCTACGTAAACAAAAAATTTAACTTAACAAATTATGCTGATTGTTTGCAAAAGCTTACAGTTAGGCCTACCTCAACTAAACCTTTTACTTTAACAGCAGGATTGGGCACACAGAAGAGACGTCACATTTCAACAACAGCTGGCATTTTCATGATCTGTTACATTTGAGCCTACCAGCAGGAATAGTCAACTTCATCCCCCCCTAAGTGGATATAGGAATCAGGAAACAGTGATGACACTTCCTGGAATAGTTTTGCCATGAACTGGTAGGTGGTGGGAAATGCTGGATTAACAGGACCAAAAGTACCTGAAGGGATGCCCTTTTTGTAGCAGGGAGTTAACAGGTCAGACTGCCCTGGGGAATAAATAGTATCACTTTTAGTTCAGAATTTTGTTTTAAAAGATTTCTGTTGAGTTTACACATTCACAGTGCCATTGACATGCACTGACTCAAGCCCAAAGTTTTGTATGGCCTGTTGCCATTTATAGTTTGAGAAAATCATGCGAGTAAATGTGGCTTATTTTGTCTTTGAATCATACCTTTCCCCCAAGAATTAGTGTGGCCGGGTGAATCAAACTCAGGAAGAACTCTTATTCCCCGCAATCTGGCATATGAGATCACCCTTCTCACGTCTGATTGTGTGTAGATGTGAGTCATTGGATGGAAAGCCCCCTGAAACAGAGCCAGAAGCCTTTGTTCAGGGTGAATGCAACTTTTCAGACTTTTTCTAACTCACGATTCCACTTGCTTGTTAAGATCCTCAGCAATAATTAATCTAGGATATATGAGCTTCAAGATATTGTTGTTCCATCTCATAAAATGCAGATTAAAATATTTGTAAATCACATTATGATGAGAACGCTTATTATTCTTCATTAATAGTTGAACAGCTTTCGTCATCTACATTATTATGGCAATAGGCAAATTTGACATACCTTACTGGAAAGCTTCGGGAAAATGTGGCTCTGGTAAGGGAATGAGGGGTCATCAACAATGTGCCAGTGAAACACATTCAGCTTACTGTAGGCCATTGCATCCTACAGAAGAAAAACATAATGTTAACAACATGACAAGAGTTGATTAAATAGAAATCTGAAGGCCTGATATATCATCTGATCATTACCAGAGTTTTTAAAATGGTATGCACTGGTAAATAATGGCGTGAGGTGTCCAGCAAAACACCCCTAAACTGAAACCGGGGGAAGTCCTCAACCTCAGTCTTGTTAACAAAATACTGAAAAAAGAAAGAAAAGACATCATCAATTCCAAACATAAAAACCACTGTGAAACACGATGATATTTAATATTAAAACTTTTTTTTAAAATTAATTCTTCATAGCATGAGTTTAATCATTTGGGAAATTCTAACTTACTGAACCCAAATCATCTTGATAGACGAGTTGACTGAAGGTTTCCAGACCTGTGCTTAATGAGAGGATATAAAATCAGAAATCATTTGAGTCGGCATAAATAAACATAGAATGACAATTAGTAGATGCCCATGAGAAATTTGGTGCAACTTGCTTAGACCTTTGCTAATGTAGCTAATTGTGTGTTTGTTTATTTTACTTTTGTGTATTTATGTGTCATGAAAAACATGTCATGTTATGTCATGACTTTAATCACCTCTTATAGCCCCCCACACTGTTTCTGCATTTAGAAATGCTTTCCTTTCACGGACTGTGAGATTGTCTGGAACACAGATAGGAGAAAGTTAGATGAGGCATTCAACCATGCCACTTGGAATAGCTGTTGGTACTGTGACCCTTATGCTCTGACTTGGATAAATGTTGATACTCACATTTTTCAGAAGAGTCCTCCTTTGGATAATTCTCACAGTCATCATGGTCAACACTGATCTCCACTGTAAATGGGTTATCCTTTCTGAATTGCTGGCCATCATTTGCTGTTGGTCATAAAAGTGACATTGCGGTTGCAGTAGCCTATGATCAAAGTTGTGAAGCTACTGTATGACACGTGAACTGTCATTCTGACAATCTGGTGTCACAGAGCCATCATTCAATTAGGCTAGTTCATTTTGAAAACACAAACATGTAACTGTGTTACTATGGTCCATTGTCATTGTGAGTGTTAGACAAGGTAAGCCTACACTGGCTGGGTGATGAACTGCTGTCTCTACAAAGCCCATTGATGGACTTTAGAAGCCATGACAAAAAAACATTCAAAACAAAACCACAGTGAGCACTTTTGTGGGCATTCATAGATGACATTTAAATGTGTGTATCACCACATCTACTCACTAGACAGACTAGAAATTAAAAAAAAAAAAATGCAGGGCTTACATACATCACCAAATATGAGGCTTTGCTGATATTTATCATTTTTGTGGGTAGGGCCCAAGACTGCTTTTAACTCCATCAAAATATAAAAACTTAGGCTCCCCTTTTACCACAATCTTAATCTTACCTTATTTTATTACTTACCAAATATTTTGTCTGGAAAGATAAGAGGAATGTATCTCTTAAATGCAGCATCCAGAACAGAACAGCCCTGCTGTGCCGCTGACTGTTTTCCGTAACCAAACTGGAAAGCCTGTGGGTTAAGTGTGTATCGTTCCGTGGATGGGGTGAAAAGCTGTGGTAATGGCCATACTCCCTCCACTGTGTGTAGACCGAGTTGGACAACAATAAATAATAGTAAAATAAATTTTGGACGAGTGTAGCGTTTAGAACTGACCGCACACATGACTCTCCTATCACCGGCGCTCAGTGAACTGTCAAACTATAGAGATAGTGGGCTATGCAGTCACATGACTAGTCCTTACAAAAGTAGGGCTTGTTTGTATCAATAGTTGACAAAATATTATAATGTTTTACGAACTAAAATACCTGTGTACCATGTTAGAGTCATGTGGTTTGACTGACTGTTTTTTTTTTTTTCAAGGATTGGCATTCACGTTTTACTAAATGTGTTCAAATCATACGTATCCTTTATTATTTTTGTATATATTTTTTACGTGTTAAATATATTTGGTGAAAAATAACGTTTGTAATATAGGATAGGCTACAATTAAAAAAAATCTTGCTCAGTCCAACTGACGTAAGAACGTCGTAAGTTAGTGACGCTGTGTCTCTTTGTTGGCTTAGCAGCGGCGACGTTTTGTTGTTATTTTCGCTGCAGCTGAAAAACAGGCTCGGATAATTTTGGTTTTCGTATTGTTACGCGATCAACGTTTTTACACTCTGTAGACCGTAAGGTGTGCTTGTCACAAGTTGATAACCACCCTAGGAATGGACTCAGACGAGGGTTATAACTATGAATACGACGACGAAGAGGAGGAATGTAGCGAGGACAGCGCCGAAGAGGAGCCCGAGGACGACACCCTGGAGCTCGGAGAGGTGGAGTTGGTCGATCCCGTGGTGGCCGGTGGAGAGCGAGACGAGTGCGGCGAGACTGGTGGAGGTGGCCACGGTCCCGGCGAGGAGGAGGAGGAGGACTACCGCTTCGAGGTTTTGACTGCCGAGCAGATCCTCCAGCATATGGTGGAGTGTATCAGGGAGGTCAACGAGGTCATCCAGGTAGGTATTTTGGTATGTCAGCGTCAGGAAAGACCGGGGTCCAGGCTTGGGAGAAGCATAAACAGGCCATGGACGTTAGCTTAGCCGTTAGCATAGCAGGAGTAGTTTACTTGCTGGAAGTTGGCAGTTTCACAACTGTGATAGGATTCACACAGTACAGAAATCGTTATTGTCAGTTTAGCCTTATTAAGTGCATGTAGCCTTTTAAACAAACCCGGTGACAACTTTCAATTTGTGCAATATAGCAACAATCTACATGAATTCTGTTCCAGGAAGTAGCCTAATCCCTATTGAGAAGTTGGCAGTAACGCTTGCTAAGCTAACGTTAGCTCCTGAGTTAGCTAGCTTGCTAACAGGCTAACAGAAACCGTCAAACTAGCACCTCATTGAAATAAATACACCCTACTGAAAAAAACATGACGCATTTCATTCTACATCGTGTTAACTGCCAATTCCTACTGCACGACAATCAGAGTCCGTTAATCTTGCCATTTCATGTTAACGGTACGAAATTTGTAAAATAACATGACCGTTAGTGCTGTTATAATGTTGGTCGAAAGGCTTGGTCATCGAGTTGGTTAGCAAGTTATATGCCAGATTACTGGCGTTAACGCTACCAAGCAAAATTGAACGTAATATCATAAAAAAAAAAGTCCGGACGTTTCACACGAAGACGTTATAATCTGTCAACGGTTAAAGATTAAATATGGGGCAAACTTAGTTGAGCCCTTAGGCTTAGCGTTACTTGGGCCTCCATTTCCTTTCACTTAGCTTCACTTGGGCTCAGAATAAAATGGAAAGTGCTCTTGACAGACCCACCACTATTCACAATGTTGAGATGTAACGTTAGTGATGTATTCAAAACGCGGGCGTGTTTTTGGTTCTCACAACTCCACTATAGCCCCCCTCCCAAACTAAAATGGTTAAAATAATAGTTCTGTGGATACTGTAAAGCCGCATGGCAATTGTTTCTACAACAGAAACAACTGACAGGGCGATTCTTCTATAAATAGTATTTATTGTTAGCTTCATAATTATCAGGTTTGCAACACTAACCAATGGCTTTCTGACAGTAAATTCAAAAATGTGTTAGATGAAGTTTTTAATGTAGAGCATTCATCTTATACTCTTATTGTCTCGAGGCTCTATGAATGTGTCTTCACATGTCTAGAGTGACTGGTTTTGCTGAGTCTATGAAGACAATTTAGGGGAAAGTTACAATTGACTGATTATTTATTCATTTTTGTTGGCTTACAGTCAAAGATAAACAGCAAAACAGATAAGGCAAAGCATTAACATTCTCCCTGATACACAGGTCATTCAAAAAAAGTTACCCAAATATAAATACACTTTAGTACAGTTAACCCACACCACAGATTACAGCACCTAAAGTAGGATTTACCCAGTGGTCCAGGATGATTTTAGTATGAGAAGTTGAATCTGCTCTGTAAAACACTGTCAACAAAAACTGACCATTTCACCTACAATTTAGGTAGGATTTTCTGCAGGGCTGTTATTAGATTGAATGACTTTTAGATGGGTGCTCCTAATAAACAGGCTATCTGGCATGTTGCCATATTGAGTTGTACTGCGATTCATACAACAGACCTGTGTCATGATTTGTTTTCTTTGAATGTATTCTGCTTTGAATTCCAGCTGATATTTGGATGACAGCACACATTTAGTAGTAGTAGTAGTAGTAGTAGTAGTATGAATTCTGCATAAACATTTGCAAAGCTGAAGGCAAGACATAATGCTTTGTATGAGTAGTGTATCACTGCCAACTGCACTTTGAGAAATTATTTGGTATTAAATTCTTGTACTTGAGATAAACTCATTATCACCAGTGTTATATTATTATTATTGTTGTAGTAGTATTGTCTCATGAACTACCTTGTGATTTCCCACCTATACACCAGGATGGCGTGAAATAAATATTGTACATAATGAGCATGTCCATGGAGACAATTTTCCTGTCTAATATTTAAATTACTGAGAGCAACCCCTGTTGTTTTCTATTAGAGTTGAGTCACGGCTCTGGCCTATTATGTACTCTACTGCAACCTTAAGCTCATTCTGAAATTTAGGTGTAAAAATGCTTGTTTTCATCCATAAGTAGAATACAACATACGAAATGAATATGCACTACACATCTTTGAAGATGGCATGCATCACACCCAGGGAGACCACTGAATACCTGTCACCATAGTGACACTTAATCTGTGTAGTGATGATGGATCCTGAAAACATGATTTTTGAACATTACATACAGTAAAGGGTGGAACTTAGTATGTGACAAATGATGAACCAATAGTTACAGTAGGCATTGTTTGTTAGTGGAGTAGAACAGCTTTTGAAAATTTGGATGATGGCCTAAGTGTTGTTTTATATTGTAGTATACTGCTTTGCTTTTACAAGCAAGCTTCATTTCATCATAATGCAACCCAAACATTGCCCTCTAATATTTTAAAATATAGCTATTAGGGGCTGTGTCCATTAGATGCGCTTTCAGGTGTCTACTCTCCCTTCAGATCCTATGGAGTTCGACGGTCACAGCGCTCAACGCCATCAGCGGAAAAAACGCTTTTGGCGCTTCCTTTTTTTGTTGCAGTTTTGTTGAAATGTGTTCAACTTTTCGAACAGTGTGCCACTCATCAAGTGGCTCAGAAGTGAGACGGTTTGTTTTGTAACCTGGTTACGGCCGAATTCTGAGAGAGATAGCACGTTTGGTGGGCACGGCGTTTGGTCGCAGGCGGTCAGAGCGCTAAAAGGGTGTCTGGTGGACACGGCCCCTTAGTGCACAAGAATCTTTGAGTCTTTTTGCCACAAAAAACTGGAGTTTTCCCTGACTCATGATTGATACATGTAGGTGCATGTGTGTATGACGGCATAAACTTACAATAAGAAACTCTTGGTTTTTCCATTTCAAAATTGATTCATTTTCAGTTTTGGTGACCTACAAATTTGTTTTCAAATTGTACCGACACAACATACAATAACTCATCATTTGCTTGAAACTTTGCATACCACCTCTAAAATTTGCTTCACTTTTAACCTTTTTCCACTGTATGATAGTGGATCAATTGGACTTTACTCGCCTTAGCCTAATTGGTTTTATATTGGGCAAAAGTTGCGGTTCATGGCCCCTCTTATTTTTTCTTTAGCACCACCTCTGCCAATGTTCTAGAGAGCTGAAACAAAACTGAAAGGTGACTTGAAAACATGCAGACTTATTGTTTTGAATGAATCGCCACTACTAAATCATCAAATGTGTGCACAATGAGATGTTCTTAAGGAAGTCTGCCTTTCTAAAACAGCCAAATGGCTGTACACAGATTACTATAGTCTAGCCTGTTAACATTTCTGTCAGTTATTGTATTATACTGATGGTCTGGCAACCCACAAAATCATGAAGCAGTCAATAGAAGACGTGTAGACATTTGGCTGTTTCAAATCTAGATATCCTCCACTTTTGCATGTTTGTGTTGCATTGAAGATGAGGTCATGATAGCTTTGTGCATTGTCACTGTAGTAACCTAATTGGAAGATTGCTATTCACAGGGGAAAAAGAACCTGGTATCATAAGTAGCATATATAGTCAGTATGGAAACACAGGAAAAAACACCATTTAACTTCACTGGAAGGCTCTCTAATTTTGACCAGAGAACAAATGGGAAGTAACAAGAATAGATAGAACACCTGGAGAGTTATTGTTGAAAGCAACAGTTTCATTCTGTTGACATACTCGCATAGTAGTCAAGTGATGGCATAGAAAGCAGTAGAATTTTTGTTCCTGGAAAGCAAAACTGGAGGGAGCAACATGTTTCTGTCATATTTCTGTGCATTATTTTATGGATTTTTTTTGCAGGTCTTTGTGGTTTAGCACCTTACTAAGACACTTAATGTTGGTACTGGCCTTGTACATTTAATGGCGTGGTCACAAGTTGGTCTACATGGAACAGAAATGTAGTTATTTCACTTTAAAATGTGCTACTGATGGGCCGAATATTTAGGTTGGTGTCTCAAGCTTACTCCAGCTCTAGGTAGTAACCTCATTAATTCAGCAGCATTGTGCATTCACACCTTTCATTAGTGACTTTGCTCTAATTAATTACAGAACTGGCTTTATGAATGTAGCCAATAAACAGTGGGAAGTAATGTTACTAAATTGCAAACGGAATACAAATATTTTTACATTTTGTAAAAGTGACATTTGCTAATTTCCGGAGAAGGCGCAAGAATAATGCATTGAATGACTAAAAACCCTAGACCCTCAGTATAGTGTAAAGACACTGAGTGAGAAAACTGTCATATCATCCCTGACATTTCACTGCTGTACAATACAATATGTTATTGTAGCATAACAGTACAAACAGTACAGCTGCAAATAATCTGGCAATTTATAGCGTTCGATTAAACCAGAGATGGGATTGATAGGAAAATTATGTGATGGGACTATTCTGTGAAATGCTTTTTGTGGACAGGTCTGATTTTGGTTACAAACTACTACCACATTTGTTTTTACTACAACATGTGCGAGCTGGTCTATTATACTTGTTACAATCCTCACACAGCCTTACTTAGTTTCCCTTGAGACACCATCATCATTCCAGACACAGGAAACAGGGCCTTCAAATGTTTGTTTTTTTGTTAAACCATGTATCTATCTGTTGTTGTGATTTATTGCAGAATATTGTTGTGGTTTATTGCCTGTGAAAAGTCAACAGCCAAATACAAAACTTTAATCTGGAATGCATGTACTGTGATATTAGGTGCCTGCTCTTGAGCAAATACTTATTCAGAAAAACTGGAACTCCACCCTGTAGTGAGCAGATATTTTTGGGTTATGCCAACTGATATACATAGGTGGACAGTGAGTGGTAATGCAAGTCAGAAGTATCAAATCTACAATTATTTTAGTGATTTACTTATTTGCTTATCATTTCTAATACAGGGCCTAATCACATCAGTAACTTAGATCCTTATGCCTGTCTGTTATTACATAAAACATTTTCTCTTTGCAGGGCAGTGGTAGTCTGAAGTGTAGGTTGGTTACTATAGATGAAGATTAAAAATTGGCAGTTGTTGAATGAAAAATCCAGGTTTATTTCTGACAAACCATTTCTTATTCCTCTAGAATCCTGCAACAATAACACGCATCCTTCTCAGTCACTTCAACTGGGATAAAGAAAAGCTTATGGAAAGGTAACAATGTCTGAATTATGTTCTTTATTTGCTGCCTTTTGCCACCAGGGTGAGCTAGTGTCTTCTTGCTCTTTTTTTTAACACTGATGTATTTATTTATTCATTTTTGTCTCCATTTATACAGGTATTTTGATGGTAATCTGGACAAGCTTTTCTCTGAGTGTCATGTCATTAACCCCAGTAAGAAGCCTCGCATCCGTCCTCCAATCAACACTAGATCATCGGCACAGGATATGCCATGTCAGATCTGCTATCTGAACTTCCCCAACTCTGTGAGTCCCATAATGACACCCACATTGCATTGCATGAGATAATCATGTTTAGATGCATGCTGTTGCTTTTTGTGTAATTGTGTTCTTAATGGCCCACTGGCGATTTAAGGCATATTTAAGTTGTCTGATGCAATTCTTAACCAAGGCATTTCACAGACAGCCAGACATAGTTAACACCCTTGCCTGCTAACTAGTAATGGAAAAATGTCTATGATTGGTATGGGTAAGGGTAACATCACAAAATGTGATCACTGTCTGTCTCTATTCTAAAGGTCTAGGATTAATGTTTTTATACCTCTGTAATCAGAAAGAAATCAGTGAGAGTAACTCACTTTTACCCAAACCCAGTTTTCTTAACTATCAGGGGTCGACAATATAAATGGCCCGGTGGCCCGGACGTACTTTTCAAACCGTCAGGGCCACCAGAACGCTCCAAACACTGGCCCGGTGGGGCCAGTGAAAATAAATGCCTTGAAAAAAATATAACAAGTAAATAAAAACTAATTTCACATTAAATCCCCGTGGTTTGAAATGATAACTGTCAAATCGTCTCGGTAATTAGTGCTAAGAGCCGACCCGATCGCCGACAGAGACATTACTTTCTGTGCGCATCCAGCGCTGTGTCCTGGCCCGTCAGCACCACCTGCAAGCAGCTGCAGCTCGCTCACTTCACTCCCACGAAATGTCTGTCACTGCTGCTGATACAAGATCGTCTCAAGAACCGATAAAAACCTTTTTCCTATGAAACATCCCTCCTCCTCAGCGCGTCAGGTCGAGTCCTGTCGGGACCGACGCGAACGTTACACACGAGCCAGAGCTCGTGCTGGGGCGCCAGCTGTTCGGTGTGCGCCACAGCGGTGGTGCACGTGACGTTTAGACCATATAGGCCTAACACAACCAAAAGAAAACCGTGAGTAAACGCAATACTGAGCTGAAAATGAAATAATGAGTCAGTTTTACACCAATCTGTGGAA
Source organism: Decapterus maruadsi (assembly GCA_030347415.2). Lineage (NCBI taxonomy): Eukaryota > Metazoa > Chordata > Actinopteri > Carangiformes > Carangidae > Decapterus > Decapterus maruadsi. Next base: position 12,073,037 of record CM064893.1, on the reverse strand, counting down.
ACAGCCTAAACGTGAATGAATGAGAACACCAGTTATACCACTGAACTACTTGGAGGATAAAAGTACCTAATGAGTGGAGGCTAAATACTGTGTAAGTCTAATGTGAAACTGTTATTTATTTGTTAAGGGGATAGTTCACTCAAAATTCAAATTTCAAATTATCTACTCACCCTCATGTTGACTAAGAGCTGTGAGAATTTTCAGAGTCCTCCGTTCCTTCTCTGAGTTACGGGGGGTCCACGCAGCAGGATTTGTCCATTCTCACAGCTCTTACTCGACATGAGGGTGAGTAGATAATGAGTGAAATTTGAATTTTGGGTGAACTATACCTTTAAATAAAGTAGCCTGATGAATTTAGAAGCACTTTTTTGTCCTTCTTAAATCGAATCGTGGTATTGAATAAGTATCAAGAATCGTAGAAATTTAGTAGTATTGTTATCAGTATATAAGAAAGTTCCAGCCTTAATGGCGATATCGCAGGAATTGGCTTGGATATGTTGTTTTTCGTTAATATGGGGATCGATACCTGTTGACCTGGGCCAGTGGTTCGAATGGCAGGGCCAGTGATCTTCAAAAGTCACTGGCCCGGAGGGCCAGTGGCAAAAATCCCTTATTGTCTACCCCTGACTATTGTTGCTGATGATGTACTGACGATGATTCTTTGTCAGTATTGTAACATGATTTTAGTTTTCAGACAAAAATTTTTTTTTAATTTGACTTTGGATGTTAGTTGATACTTGTACCTGTAATCAGATATTTCCCAAACAGCCGGTGGTTTTGGCATTTGAGGTTAGGTTAAAAAAAAAAGAGTAAAGGCATGCCAGGTATCAAAAATCCTTAAATATTAAAATGTTCCAATATCAAACAAAGATTACTAATACAAAGAATCGAGGGGAAACATGTTTTTGCCGTGTTACATAACTATTGGAAAGCTGAAAGCTTCTATGTCCCTCTCACTTGTAAGGATCAGAAGGAAAACACTGGAAATACAACAGCAGCTGTTCAATGGCAATGCTATACAATTTCAAAAGGAAAATGATTCAGTTGCAGAGTTGTGGACCTTCACCACTCACTGGCATCCATTTGTATTCAACATTAAAACTAAACAGTCAATGCCAAATCCAAATGAAGGCGTGATTTATTTTTCACAGCATTGCATGTAATCGTACAGTACTGTATGGACAGACAGGTGGAGGAAGTATAATTGTTTAAGAGCTATTCTGCTGTCAAGCAGAATAATACATTATATTGGCAACAAAGTTTTACTGTTTCTGTGAAGTTGTCCGAAAGAAAATGACAAAATATATTTAAATCTATGTTGTTCATATGTGGGAATTTGCAGCACTCAAAATGATCCATCAGTTATTTTAATCAGTTTACTAAAACAGAACAGTTTGTTTAGCCAAAACTGCACATTTTTTCCATGACTTCTATTCTATGTTTGTAAAAAGCACATGTGCTTATAAGCATTTGTTTTGTTTGAAAGTAAATTCGATGCCTCTCTCCTTCAGTATTTTACAGGCCTGGAGTGTGGACACAAGTTCTGCATGCAGTGCTGGGGAGATTACCTGACCACCAAAATCATAGAAGAAGGAATGGGACAGGTACCTACTGAGATTTACTGATCACTCAGAGTCTTTTAATAGCTGTTTGACTAATATTTTTTTGTCCTCTGGTTCCTCTTAGACCATTTCATGCCCCGCTCATAGTTGTGACATTTTGGTTGATGACAACACAGTCATGTGAGTATCTGTTTGTCCTTACGTTTATTTCGATGTGTTTTTGCATGTTGGCTAGCAATAAATGTAGATGTGACTGAGCCATTGTAGTAACGAAGAGAAGGGAATGAAAATTATTCTTCTGGTTTTTATTTTTCTAAACATTACAGTTACACAAAGGCAGACACAGTTTACCAACTAACTGCTTGTGAAGGAACATCCTCATCTGTGTCAGTTTTTGCTATTTTGCTAAAAGGCATTTAAACCATAACCAAGCCCTTTGACTACACAACTTTGTTATCTCATGCTATCTTCAATATTAGTCGGGTGCCTTTGCCTTTAAAAGGAATACAATCTGTAAATCTGCCAAAAATCTTTTACCCAGCATTCTTTTGTCAGTAGTCTACTTCTTAGTGCAAAGAAATATACCTCCGTATTTGAAGCATGGACACTAATCTCTTTTACCAGCTTTTAAGCTGTCAGTAATTGTCTTAACCTACATTCTGATGTCACCAGCTAGCAGGAAACCTGGTCAGCTAATGGTGTGACTTACACACAATCATGTTCTCAATGTCA